>CM064329.1:22780383-24031216 GCA_032595735.1 Pelochelys cantorii | reverse complement strand
TACAAACAACATTCATCACTGAATCTCCACATACTCTTCTTAATGAGACTGAAACAACAAGGATGATTGTCCCTCCCGATGAATCACAAACAGAAACAATTACTAGTGTGCATACCAGAAAGCCAGCAACATTTGCTTCCTCACCAGCAAGTTCCCAAATTCCACTATCCACATTTAGAACTCAGGTATCAATGATAGCCAGTAGTTCTGTGCGTACATCATCTGAAGCTGCTGTTATAACGACCAGTACTTTATATCCCAAAACAACAATACTAAAATCTACTTTTCCAGCAGAAGGAAAGACTCCACATTTGACTACCTCAACTTTATCCACTATAGCAGACCAACCAAGTTCATTAAAATCACCATCTCCTGATGAATTGCCAGCAAAAGTCACTTTAAATATTACTGATGCCACATTATCCCCATATTCTGAATTCAGCAGTAGACTAATAACTAGTAAAAAAGTGACAGCAACCAAAGAAAGGTCAACTTTGTCCACTTCTGTTATACTTCCATTAACAAAGTCACCTCACATGTTCTCTGCCACTCAATATCTGGCAAAGACATCAGTTTCCCCACACACTTTAACACAAAAGATACCTAAGGAGCCAGCAACTACAAAGCCCCCAGTAGATACTAAAACAGTTTCCACCATCTCAGAGCCTCCAGCTAAAAACGTCACAGAAACAGTAAAACAAATAGCATCTACAACTCCAGTATCATTAGTCAAAGATTACTCTTTCTCTGCTACAACTTCAGGAGGTACTTCCTCAGCTCAAACTTCATCAGCAGAAATGGTTTCTATACAGACCAGAGAGGAGTCATCTAAACCACATTTCGCTACCAAATTGGCAATAGAACACGTTCCTTCAGCTTCCAAACTTTACTTGGCAAGCAAAGAAAGTGCCACGACATACCAGCCTCCAATGGAAATTTTGACCACCACTACTCATCCAAAAGGTCTCTTTAGCACAACACAATCTCTAGGAGAATTTGCTACCCTGTACCCATTCCTTACTGCTTCACTACCTGCAGTGGCTATTTCAACATTCTTTCCTACCTCAGTAGTTCCAGAAAAAGTTCTTTTGACTACTGAAAAAGTGTCACCCTTATCTGATACAGTTTCACTGACTTATGTACCAGGAACGGCCTCATCTTTGCAGACAAAATTCCCAACCTTAACCAGAAAAGAAATGGACTTGACTGTCAGTACAAGACCATTAGCTACAATGAAAAAGGAATTTCTGTCATTTCCTGCCCAAAAGCCAGATTTCAGTTTTGAATCCACAAAGCAGTCAGCAGTGACTGAACCCCTAGTTTCTAGACAGCCATCTACAGCCTCTATATCCATATTTCCTTTATCAAAGATAACATCTACATCACGTTTTCTGTCAGAAACGTCAAGCACTCCCATCACAATGGAGAAGGAGTCATTAGCAGGCACCCTTTTAACTCCAGTGATTTCAACAGTGTCTACATCAGTGGGCAAAAGTGCTACAGAGAAGACTGTGGTGTTGTCTAAGCACGTGCCACTTTCAACCACTTCCTACAGTTCCATGTTCCAAGTAGGAACAGTGTTACCAGCTACAGCACGCTCTGTGAGTACAACCACTGTTTTAGCACCATCATCAGTAAGTAGTTTAAACATCACTACAGCATCAGCTACTTCAGCAGCAATAAGAGAAGCCCTGACCACCTCATTGTTTTCAGGGAAGCCAACATATTTTTCTGTTCCTTCAGAAACAGACAAAGCCATTGCCTCAGAAACAGCTGAACCTGCAGGGCCAGAGCTGGTTACAAGACCACAGGCTGTTCATACTTCAAGCATCACCGATTTTGTCACCCCCACCTTAAAAACAACACAGACACTTCATTCTCCATATTTCACAAATACAACTGTTATGCCTCATAAACTAGGTGTATCGGTTTTGTCCGCCATATATTCATCCTCTGAGCAAAAAACTGCCTTTTCTAGTGCCACACCATCAGGCACCACTATTCTAACTCCGAAACCTGCGACAACATCTGTGACTGAGGTCCACACACCCTCAATGAGTACATTGTTAATTATGCCAACACGCCCAAATGCTACCAAACCACTTTATGAGTCTGCTACGGAGTATTCTGGTGGGCTAACAACAGCTGAAGCTATCTCAGGAGTCACAGCATCAGTTTTCATGCCATCTAGAGAGACAGCAACACTCCAAGCTTGTGTAGTGAGTAACATTGTTCATGGTTATCTCTCTGCCCATCTGTAAATAGACAGGAATGTAGATTTATGTATGGATATGTTCCCTTACAACTAGTGCTGAAATAGTTATTGATGGGCCATATGGTTTTGTATTCAGTATTAAAAATATCTATCAAACTATGGGGTTAGATTCTTATCTCAGTTACATGTGGGTAAATCTAGAGGAACCCCTTTGCAGTTAATGGATTTCATACTTACTGCAATCCAAAAGAGGTGATTTTTTCATTGGATACCGTTGGCACCCTGTAGCATTATACATTCCTCGGTATACTTTTGGGTCCATTGCTTTCTGTAATGACTGTTCCTTAAACTCGCTTAGCCACCTTTGCCATCTCTAGGATCCTTGCAATCTTCTTTCTTAAGCTCTGTTCTCTATTTCTCTACTCTCTTCGGTTATGTCTACACTGCCACCCTACTTCGAACTAGGGTGGCTAATGTAGGCATTCGAACTTGCAAATGAAGCCCGGGATTTAAATATCCCGGGCTTCATTTGCATGTTCCCGGGTGCCGCCATTTTTAAATGCCCCATCGTTCAAACTACCTGCCCGCGGCTACACGCGGCACAGACTAGGTAGTTCGAATTAAAGCTCCTAATTCGAACTACTGTTAAACCTCCTTGCAGGAGGAATAACGGTAGTTCGAATTAGGAGCTTTAATTCGAACTACCTAGTCTGTGCCGCGTGTAGCCGCGGGCAGGTAGTTCGAACTACGGGGCATTTAAAAATGGCGGCGCCCGGGAACATGCAAATGAAGCCTGGGACATTTAAATCCCGGGCTTCATTTGCAAGTTCGAATGCCTACATTAGCCACCCTAGTTTGAACTAGGGTGGCAGTGTAGACATACCCTTCTCTATTTCTGCCTGATGTATTGTCTAAATTTAATAATACTGTTCTGGAATTTAGAGCAGAACCATGGTTTTGTATCATTTTTGCGCATGGCCTGCTTTTCTGAGGTGCTAAACTAGCTTCCTTTGGCTTCCCTGGCATTTGCAAGTGTCCGGTGTATCTGAAAATCAGTCCTACTTGTCTTTTCAGTTAGTATGCTGTAATGTTGTGTCTTTAGGTTGGTAAGAATGGTAACCTGTGTCTTTTAAATATGCCTTAGCCAACCACAGAGAGTGAGTGCATAAAACACATTTGCCTGGATGGACAACTAATCCAAGTTAACAAATCACAGAACTGCCCTTACAATGCAACTCAGCCCAGCTGTGGGGTTCTCGGGCTTGCTGTTCAGATCAATGGTGACAAATGCTGCCCAAAATGGGAATGTGCATGTAAGTTTTATCCAGCAGTACTTGTAAAACTGAATGAATGGAACAAATTATTGAATTTATAAGCAGATTGAGAATTAAATTTTCTGTTTTTCTGGAGTAGGAATAGAAGATGGAGTTTATATACACCTTCTCCTGCTTGCTTATTGCTTAATAGAGCATAGAAGCCTAATTCTACTTCTACTGAAGTCAAAGGCAAAACTTCCATTGGCTTCAATGGGAACAGAGTTAGGTACATAATGGCAAAGAATTGATGCAAGGACAAGCTATGCAAGTGACTACTCAGGATTTTTTTTATTTGTAATGACTGAAATTAGAACTCTTTGCCTTTTGAAGCAGAAATACTTCAGCAGTGGGACTGGTTTCCATCAGAACTCCCCATTCAGGAGCATGAGTAGAAAGAGAAGCAACTCAAGGTCCAAAATAACCCTTACCTTCCATAACTTTTAGTATCTTGTGAGCCATGAAAATCCACAAGATTGCGTCTGGTCACATGAATCAAATTCTATTCTTGATGCTTGCAAAAGGCTCCCCCTGAAACCTGCAGAATGTAGGTCTTTACTGTCCATTTGTAGTTAAGTGACAGCTAAGTGGGGACAAAAATGACCAAAAATGTTTTGCTGAGTTAGTAAAATCTTAGAGGAAAGTAGGGTAAATAATATAAACATTTATGATATTTTATTTGCATGCATTATGTTGCTTACCAAAACAATGAAATAAGTTAGGAAATGCCTTTTTTTTTAATTAGGTCGCTGTACTTTTTTTTCTGATCTGAGCTTTGTAACCTTTGATGGGAATCATCTGGCTTTATTTAAAGAGGCATCCTACATTGTTAGCCAAACACAAGATGAAACTATAACTATCCATATCCTTGACTGCAGAAATACCAATATGGTAACTAACTCTATTTTTATTCTTTACGACCTTGATTGCTAGACAAGGTTAAATAGTACCATGAATACAAGTATATAAGTTTTAGTTGTGTATACTTATATATAAAATAATATGGAATTTTTCATTACAAATGATCAAAATTTGTAATTTTAAATATCTCTAATTAAAAGAGTATAGTGCTTTTTCACCTTATTGTATTAATGCATGACCTTATTGCAAGATTACTGATTAATCGGTATTAACTTCATAGTATAGATGGCAAAACTGAAACACTGAGAGGTTAAATGATTACACATATGTGTCAAACACACAAATAGCCAGGTCTGTAATGTGTTAAATACTTCACGACAGGTACGTCTATGCAGCAGTGTTATTTCGGAATAACGTCAATAACATAGTCCGCGTCTACACACAACAAGCAGTTATTTCAACAAAATGTCAAAATAATGTAGAGCTGGGGGACTTCTTACTCTGACTCCTGTAACCCTTATTTTACAAGGAGTAAGGGAAGTTGGAGGTAGAGTGCTCTTTCTTGGACTTCCTGCTGTGTAGCCAAAATAAGCTATTTCGACTTACGCTACGCAATTGACGTAGCTCAAGTTGCGTCGCTTATTTTGCCTTTAGCCCTGCTGTGTGGACATACCCTTAGTAAATACCAACGTTGTGTATCTTTCTTTATATGACTTTTTTTGGGTGGGAAACTCCTGTACTTAGAATTTAACAGACTATAGTGATCCCCTCTGTATTCTGTTATATAAAGTCTTGCAGGGTGATAATTAACACCTGAACTGCCTTTGGGCTTTCACCCTATCATATATTTGCAGACTAGCACAGCCTACCAACATACTACAATATAGGAATCTCAACAGCTTAATTCAGAAACTTCTGCATTACTAAATTGCTAGACTCAAACTTCAAAGATGAAGGTTCATAAGAATTGCCAGACTAGATAAGACCAGCAGTCCATCTAGTCCAGTATTTAATCTCTTAAAGAGTCTGTGCCAGCTGTTTCAGAGAAGAAACCCTGAAGTAAGCAGTTACAGGATAACTTGCTCTCCCCCCCCCCCCCCCGCCTCGCTGGAATAGTTCTCTCCCAATCCCCAATAGTCTAGACATTGGTTTATGACATGAAACATGAGAATTTGTACATCTTCCCAAATTCTTTGTGTTTCCTTCCCAGTCTTTACTAGTATAACTGGATATTCTCGTTATCCATATAAATGTCTGGCTCATTTATAAATCCTTAAAACTATCCTTCACACTCAATGATAGCTTGTACCAATGAGTTCCACTGGCTAATTATGTATTGTGTGAAAAAGTATTTTAATTTATGTTTGAATTTGCTACTTATTTATTGCATTGAATATCTGTAATTCTTGTGTTACAAGAGGGTGAATAGAATTATGCATACATTCCTGATATGCTTTTGTGGAAAACTTGCAATTTTCTGTATATTGAGCTTTCCCCCTCATATTTGTGTCTACGCAAAGGTAAACAGTTTGAATCTTTTCAATTCCTCTTCATGTGATTCTTTTCCTTGTCCCTAATTTGTGTTGTTGCTATGTTTGAACCTTTTGTATTTCACTTTTTAAAAAATGTGATGGCTTAATACAGTTTTCCAGAACGTAATAAATTGGCACATTTAATGTAGACATTTTAAATCAATGTTATTCAAATGAATATTACCCCACAAACATAGCTCATTTAAAGAAAGAGTTCTTAGTTAATTTGTATAAACTTCATTCAGCAGATGTGTTCCTCTTTCAAAAACTGAAATACAAAAATGCCCCTACTGTCCTATGACCTAAAAATACTACATAATTAGCATATAAAATTATTCCCATCTTAACTGAGATTTACAAATTTTGCTTTCTCTGCAGGATCACCTAAGCTTGACTTCGCTGTGCCTGGCAATGCTGAATTTAACCTATTTGTCAAACCAAATCACTGTTGATCGTATAAACAGAAAAGTAAGTTTTAGGGGATTTTTTGTTTGTTGATTTATTTGGTTGGTTCTCGCTATTTATATAGTATTTTACTTCCCTCTTAATAGAGCCAGATATTCAAAGGTCATTTTGATCTAGTCTGACCTGCTGTACACCACAGGCCATAGAACAGGGGTGGGGAACCTCAGGCCCCCCAGCTTGTCTGTAGCTGACCCCTGAGGCTCAGGGCTCCCCCCAGCACTCCAGCCCCCCCACCATTCCACTGTGGGGCTAGAGCACACAGAATCTACTAGCCTGGGCTGCCATAAGCTCTGGTGTGCAAGAGGAATGTGGGGAGTCTCCTTCTCAATCAGAGAGGGGTGTTTTTGTTTGGTTTTTCCTTTGCTTCTTACATGTGTGCGGCCCCTACCAGATTTCTCTGTGGGTCAGCGGTCCCCGACCCAAAAAAGTTTCCCCACCCCTGCCATAGAATATTTCCAAAATAATTCATGGGGTTTTTTTGAAATAAAAAATGCTATCTTGATTTAAAAATTGTCAGTGATGCAGAATCCACCGCTATCCTTGGTAAACTGTTCAAAGGTTAATGACACATATCGTTAAAAATGTGTGTCTTATTTCCAGTCTGAATGTGTCTAGTTTTAACTGCTAGCCATTGAATAGTGTTACACCTTTCTCTGCCAGATTGACATTGTCATGGACAGTTGCTCCCCAAGTAGGTACTTAGAGACTGTCATAACTCACCCCTTGACTTTCTCTTTAAGTTAAATACAATGAGCTCCATGACTGTTACTATAGGGCATGTTTTCTAATTTTTTAATCATTCTCATGACTCCTCACTCAACCCTCTCTAACTTATCAACATGCTTCTTGAATTGTGGGCACCAGAACTGAACATAGTATTCCAGCAATGGTCACACCCTTGTCAAATACAGAGGTAAAATAACCTCTCTACTCCTACTGAAGAGTCCCCTGTTTATGCATCCCAGGATCACATTAGCTCTTTTGCCCATGGTGGGAGCTTGTGTTCACCCAAATCTTTTAAAGTGCCATTGTTTCCCATGTTAGAATCCCCCATCTGGTAAGTATGGCTTAATTTCTTTGTTGTCAGATTTACATATTTACATTTAGCTACATTAAAATTCATATTGTTTGCTTCCATCCAGTCTACCAAGCCATTTTAAATTGTTCTGATTCAGTGACCTGTCCTTCAGTTTTTGTGTCACCTGCAAACTTTATCAGTGATGATTTGATGTTCTTCTTCAGGTCATTGATAATAATGATAAATACTGTATAGCCAAGAATTGACCCCCACAGGACCCCACTGGAAACAGACTCACTTGCTGACAAATCCCCATTTACATTTATCTTTTGAGACCTATGGGTTAGCCAGTTTTTAATCCGTTTAATGTGTGACCTCTTAATTTTATATCATTTTAATTTAGTATGAACATTTGCACCTAAACTACCATTAACTTTTAGTTCCCCCATATTGGCTATAACTCTTTTGGAGTTAGGAAATTGTCAACTATAGTGTTTAGAAATCCCAAGAATGTTTTGGTACTGGCAAGATGATACCTCCACTATCTGTTGTTCAACATGATGGCACAATTATTTCTCCTACACATTATAGATAAAACTTAAAAAACTAGTCATCTGAAGAAGTGGGCTGTGCCCACGAAAGCTCATGATACCATCTACATGTTTTGTTACTCTTTGAAGTGCTGCCAGACTATTTGTTGTCTTTTAAGTTTTTCCTGTTACAGACTAACTTGGCTACCCCTCTGAAACTTTTGGACATTATAGATAGTTGCATAAGGTGCGAAATAAACTGGTTATTTCTGATTTTAATTATTGACATTGTAGATTGTCAGAAAATTTCTGGTACCTCTGAATGGGGATTACACACTAGCTCATTGGTCTTTTTCTCTGCCAGCACAATGGAGTTTCTATAATATTAACCGTTTGAAATCGTGAAAGTAACTTGTAAAATTGAACAGATTGTACTATGTGGGTCTATTTATGAACAGGAGCACAGAGCAAGAGAGCCATTAATTGTTTGTAATTTATGCATGTGCCCTGTATAATACTCCCCTTTAACAATAATGAAGGACATACTTCACTGCCCTGGGGGTATCCAGTCATCTCCCTTGAAGATAAGTGTGTGAGAAATTTTGAACATCTTATTTCATTTAGAAACAATTTTATGTGTCATGTAATTTTCTCTGTTTTATTCTTATTACTGAAAACATTTCTATAAAACTGTAGTATTTTATCATCTGAAATGTTCAGTTCTGTTGGTTAGATGGGTGATAGGATGGTCATTTCATCATTAACTAACAAGGAGGTTTTTTTCTTGTGTATAGACTTTCAAAGTATATTTTTTAAAAGAAGAAACCCAGTTGTGAAAAGTTAGTTTTGAAACTGGGACTCACATCCAGGGGAGTCAACGTGGTGCAGGGGCAGGGCATGGCTCTGCGCACCTGGAAGGTGTGGGCTTCGTGTAGAAGGTGCAGGACTGGCCGGAATGCTGCCCTGACCCCCAACTCTTAGAGCTACCCAGAGTGTGCCGCATGGTGTTCCAGTGGTGATTTAAAGGGCCTGGGGCACCGGGCACAGCACTTCACTGCGCTGGAAGCCCTGGGCCCTTTAGAAGTGTTGTGTCACAGGCAACTGCCCTCTTTCCCTCTCCCCTCCCCCACTCCGCCATCAGCAGGCCTGCTCACACCACACTATATCAGCTATGTTGCCGGCATTATATGAAAGGAACATAGGGACTCAAAAACTGTTTGAAAAGGATCAAACGTTTTCATTTCAGCCCCCTCGTGGCTGAAATGTGTTCAAATGGTCAAAGTTTGTTATGGCAACTGCCAAGTTTTGAATAGTAAAAGTGAAAGAACAGCTTCCTGTAGAAGGAGGCATTGAAATTACTGATGTACCTTTGTTTATACCATCTTTTTAGATAACTGTAAATTCAAGATATGCCTGGCCTACGGTTAGAAAATATGGATTTAAAATTGAAGATACTGGCTTCATGTACCTAATTGAGACACCAACCAATATCAGGATTCAGTGGTTTCACAGTACTGGTGTGTTGATCATAAAGTCAAATACAACCAGTGAGCCCACAGCCTTGGGACTATGTGGTAAGTAAAGGGTATTGTAAGTATTCATATGTTCATATGCTCTGCTGAAGAGGGGAGAAGCTTTTTTCTGGTTACAGATAGTATCCTTAGCAGGTTCAGACTTACGGGTGTCAGTATGGAGCCTAGAAGGATGATCACAGAGCAGTTTAGCTAGTTGTGAATACGAATAAATTTATTTATTTATTTAAAATATTTTTACCCCGCCTCGCTATTTAAAATATTCAAGGCAGCTTAAATTTTTTTAAAACACAATATATTATATATATAAAATTAAAATATTAATATAGTGTAAATATAAAACTGCTAACTGTGTTAATTGGTGCAATGCTGGTTGATGCCCAGATATGAAGTGCTATCATTTTCTTTTTTTGCAATTATGCCTTTGGATTTAGGTTTATTTGAATCACAGGCACAAACACTGAAGTAATGTCCAAGTAAATAGCCCAGTCACAAGCATGAAATATGTCTTACATTAAGCCACCCTTGGTGTCAAATGAGGTCATTTATAGATTTAGTGTTTGCTGTCCGTCTGATAAGAAATACTATCTGCTATTTTCATTTTCCAAAGGATTGCATTTATTTCATGGGAGAGATAGCTATTAAATTCATACATCAACTCTAGGTTGACCTTGTTGCTCAATTATTTTAGAGTTGTATTTATCACAGCTCACACAGGCTAATAACTTATGATCATTTAAATTATGATCACTATTACATCTCTACAATATGTATACAGGGTTTCATTCTTTCTGGAAGTAGCATGGATATGTTAGGTCTATAGCATTATATTCATTGATATAAACCTCCATTCTGACTCTTGAATTATCCTCTGCTGTAAAGCAGAGCTTGAAACCAGGAATATAAAGTTCATCACTGCTTTGTCTTGCCAATTTCAGAAAGGGCAAATATGTGTAGCATAGTATCAAATACCAATGATAGCTCAGTCAAGTTCCATGTCCTACCGACAGTAGCATGCCCCATGCAGAGTAGGAGAGCTTGAATTTAATATCTATATAAATTTGATTATTATGTTCACTTTGTTGTGAGCTTTTTTCTTACTTTTTTTTCTGACTTAGTCCTAATCCTTTTTTAATGTCCATCTTACTTAGAATAAAAAGAATCAAGAAGATAAAGATAAAATGATCCATTAAGCCTAGGATTAGATTTAGCCTGAAGGATTTCTTTGTCTAACTAGCCTGATTGCTATCTCAGAGAATCCTGGAGCTGAGCAATACATTTCCAATGCACCCTGCTTATGAACAGCATTGCAAGATATTTAGGTGTTCTTTCTAAACTGGTGCGTCAAGCCTTACTTCTGCGCAGGGTTGCTCCATATTTTCCTGGCAGATTTGCCTGTATGGCTTCTGAAATGACCACTTAACCCACACAGAGGAGTTATTTGATGTTCCTGCTTGGTGGCAGAAATTATCCATCTTGGAATAAGTTCTGTAATAGACAGTAGGAAATTGGTCAATAGTGGGCTTAGATAATAAACTCTCTGATTCCCCTCCCAAGCAAATTGTAGCTATTGAGGCATCATGGGCTTGGGGAAGATCATGAGGGTGTATGCAGTACTGTTGCCTGAAGGAGAGAGGAATATGGGTGCCTGCAAGTATTTCAGAATTTGGAGGGGTCACCATGGAATGAGCTGCCTCTATACCCTAGATCTTTCAGTCTGCTGCAGAAAGCTGCATTTCTAGTTCTCCTGTGGGAGCAGGGAAACTACACTGCAACATAGGATACAGAGGACCCACTTTCATACCCAAGCCTCCCTGACACGGAATGCTGGTTATGGGATGAGGGACAAGGCCGAGTCTGAATTACATCAGTGTTTCAAAGCCACACAGCCTGGCAGAACTGAGATGAGACAAAGTGCCCACTCAGCACCTCAATGAGGCTTCAACCTTTTGTTTGAAAAATCTCTTTTACAGTGGGAGTTACTCCCCATGGCTGTGTCTAGATTACATTCCTCTTTCACCAGAGGGATGTAAATTAGGCACTTCAAAATTGCAAATGAAGCTGGGATTTGAGTTTCCCGTGCTTCATTTGCATAATCACGTAATGGCGCTCTTTCGAAAAAGCGCTGTTTCGAAAGTAAAACCGCGGTCTAGACACGGTTCTTTCGAGAAGGGAAGGCCTCACCTTAAAAAATGAGGTTTATAGGATCTTTCGAAAAAGCCTTCCCTTTTCGAAAGAACCGTGTCTAGACCGTGGTTTTACTTTTGAAACAGCGCTTTTTCGAAAGAGCTCCATTACACAATTATGCAAATGAAGCACAGGAAATTCAAATCCCAGCTTCATTTGCAATTTCGAAGCACCTAATTTACATCCCTCTATTGAAAGAGGGATGTAATCTAGATGTACCCTATCTGTGCAAGGTGTGATGGTGGGAGTGACTTGCCAGATGGGGCAACAATTCTATGGAAAGTAACTCTCATCAATCTCATCATATTCATCCCATTTTGTTTCATAAGCTCTGTCTCCTCACAAGGCCTCCTTAAGCTGACAAAAACTTCAGTCAGAAATAAGTGTCCCCCATGAACTACTTGTAACTTATAAAAGCTTTCTTGTGTCCAAAGGCCTGTTCTTACCAATGATATCAATAGGTGTTTTGCCAGTGAATTCAGTGAGAGAAGAATCTGGCCCACACATTGGTGAAAAAATGATACAATTGAGCCAATTTTCCTTTCACTGAGAGAGGATTGGATTCCTTGTGAATTACTGGAAAAATCTCTTTGAAACTAGTTCATCATGTAAGTGCAGAAACTGTGAGAAAATGGAATTTTCTAAAAGCCATTTGCAATACACAGTTCCTAGAAAAAAGGGATGGTGGATTTGTCCATCCTTTTGCTTTTATAGTTGATGGCCCTGAAAATAGACTTCAGAGGTGATCAATGGCGCACCCAGCCATTCTGCATTTACCAGACTATCTTGCCCTAATCTTTCCCGTCTTGCCACAATATTGCCCCTTTTCAAAATGACCAACTATATTAGCTTTAAACAGAAACGAAATGTGATGTTGCCTTCTGAGCAGTGTAGAAAAGACAGATTCTTTTCAGCTGATGAGTGATATTAATGTCTTGAGGAGGGGCAAAAGTTACACTTTGATGTGCTATCTCTTAATAGATGTTCAGTTCAGCCCAGAAGTAGCAGCTTGTTTTGGAAGGGTGTGTGTAAAAGTTAATACAATGTCAGATAAGTATGTCTAGGCATTTGATGGGTACTCCTTCTCCTATGACAATGACACTAACACTTTTTGCATTGTTGGGTAAACAGAGAGCTGCTTTGTGTCCTAATTGAATTTTTGCTCAGTGTATATGAAATCAAGAGCTTGGACCATGGGCACTCATTCTATGAACTGCCCTAAATAGTTCTTCCAATGGATCAATGCGTCCCTCCCGTTCAACTTTTGTGCCATTCCAGGTGTGATTCTCTCCTGCACAGAGCTTGCCAGTTATATTGAGGATGGATGGTCTATGTGATAGAGGCAGAAGCCCACTTCGGGCTACAATACATTATGGTAAACTGGCCAGACTGTAGAGGGCTCTTCCTCTTCCACCGTTCCACAGAGGTGGACAAGACTTTAGTCCCAGTTGTCTACTAACATCCTTGTGTAGCTCTTAGCTCTCATGTGAGTGGCAGTAGTATTAACTGCCAGCAAATAGTGGTAGAGTTCACTAGCAGCAGAGCAGGACACATGTTGCACCCTCTGTATGGGTGACATAATTCCTCCTCTGATGTCTTTGCCAAGAGAAACATGAGGAATGCTTACAGTACTTCCTTACTTCATAGGGATTTGTGAGACTATAAACATCAAACGATTGTGAGAAGTTATTATGCTCCTTAGTACCCAAGGACTTTTAGGCAGAGAATTCCTTCGGAAGGCTCTCGATGCAGTAAATCTACTTTCACCCACTTCTGGTACACTGAGCAACTTTGTCTTACTAAGAACCCCTTTTTTCTTCAGTCCTTTACATTTCTGAGATAACATTTCTCTTCCTTACTTTCACTTTTCTTTACTTGCGTGTGGATGAATAGTTGTGCATTTTGGTCCCACTAATACCCTGTCACATTCTGTGAAACTCTGATACTGATATGCTGTGTAAATAATTAAATACTGGGGGTATTTCTACACTGTGATAAAAGACCCACAGCAACAAGTCTCAGAGCTCAGGTCTTGGCTTGGGCTGCAAGGCCATGAAATTGCAGTGTAGTTATTTGGGCTCAGAGCTCTGAGACCCTCCCAGCATGGAGGAACAGTCTCAGTTGGGGTTCTAGGCTGAACCCAGATATGTACTCTGAAATTTTATAGCCCCAAAGCCTCAGCCCTGTAAACCTGAAGTGTCTGGCCTGGGCCAGGCATAGCTGTGCCACAGGTCTTTTATTGACTGTAGACAAACCCTGCATTTATTGATTTTAATCAGAAAAGTAGGTAATTTATTTGTATTTCAGTCATGCATCAAGGTAATGGATGCCCAGCTCACAGCAGTCCTAATATATATTTTACTATGATCATACGCAGGTTTCTGTGATGGAAGCTCAGCCAATGACTTGATGCTACCCAACAGAACAATTTTAAGCAAAACTGATGCACCATCGAATTTTATAGACACCTGGCAGGTGCCAGACACATTAAAGTACATTGGAGAAGACAGGCACCAGGAAACTAATTGTTCTATTTTGGACTGTTCAAAGTGTTTCAGCTTGGTGTTGAATCAGACCTTCAGTAGCTGCCATCCTTATGTAAGTTACCTATTTCAGAGGCTTGCTGTATTAGATTTAATTTTGATAGATTTGTATGTATTTGATACAATGTTTTTAATGTAGCTAAATGCAATAATGCATCATAGATTTCATGAGTGGTGTATGTGCATTGGATTATGCCTCTCAATTTGTTTCAGGTTAGAATTAAGAATGGAGCTCTTCAATACGAGACGTGCATTATACAGCTGACGTTCCAAATCAGCAGTTGTCATATGGGCAGGGCAGCCAGACTTCGCTGGGTCCTGGGCCAGGTGGGGTGGGGGGTGGGGAGGGGCTGACTCCGGGCCTCCAGAAGGGGCAGGGCCTCAGGTGGAAGGGGTGGGGCTAAGGGCTAGCCTCCCCAGCAAGCCCTTTAGTGCCACCCGGGACTCTGGCAGCTGCTGTAGTGGTGGCGACCAGGAGATCTGGTCCTTTTTATATTGCTGGGTCCGAGGGCAGCTGCGTGCTTTGCACTTTCTTCCTCATTGGCAGGCCTTCATACAGGTTTAATATTAATATGGAATAATATTATGAATATAAATATTAAATGACATAATATGCAATATTATAAAATAACGCCATTAATATTGTTCATAATAGCTAATATTATTGATAATAACAATAATAATAATCGTGTATGCTCAAGGCTGGTAGCTGAACTCCCTCTGCCCTTCCAATCCATCTGTTCCATAATAGCCCCACTTGCCATCAATTTAAAGCAAATAAGAAACACACAGAGCACCTAGACAAAAACATAGTTTTGCCAAAGATGGAGAGAGATCATTTACAAGGTGGAAAGATATTGAAAAACCACTGACAGCTGTAGGTAACATGCTGATTTGTGCCTCCATCTGCCATTCTTCCCAGCTCTCTTCCGGTTACTGATTAGTTTGGATTCTCCCCCAGTCAGCCAGGAGCAGGCACTGGAAACTTACCATTGCTTTTAGGTGTCTTTCTGTAAAGGAGATTAAACCTAGATCCCTGCATTCTCACATATGAAATAGGAGGGTGATGCTAGATGAGAGACTAACGTGTAAATAGAGATATAGGAAGAGAAACAGAGAACGGAGTACACAAGATTATGTCTAGAGTGATTATGCCTCCCATTGAGAAGAATAATATTAGTTTTTGCCCTAAGCATCCTGAATGACTTCGGTCAGGGAAAGTAAGAGTTCCCTGCAGTCTCTTTGCAATCAGGAGCCTTCATTTTAAGATGCCCTTGAAAAATAAATCCTCTTCATTTACTCAGGAAGGCAGGCAAGCCCACTGCCTCTTCTGTACCATCAGTCCAGACGGGCAGACCTTGTGATTTCCCTGTCAGTAGGTCACAGGTTTGATCGGTCCCCCAAAGTGGTGGACACGCTCCCCCTATTGCAGTACTGTACAAAGGTGCATTCACTGTGCAATAATAACACATGTATTTATTATTTATCAGGTTCCACCTGAGCTGTTCTGTGACCTCTGGGTCCGAGATGTGGAATACACTCAGAATCCTTGTGTGGCACTTGCTGCCTACGTGGCCATGTGTAACAAATTTAATATCTGCATAGAGTGGAGAAGTTCAGAATACTGCGGTAAGTACTGTGTCCTATGGGGGATTGCATGTGCAGGAGAGAGAAAGCAAGCCTCAGAACATGAGTTACTGCAAGTCTAAGATGATTCAATGCGTTTTAGTATGGTGTGCATCAGCTGATCTGCCTGTTTTGCAGAATCACAATACATTTAGGATCAGAGTTCTAGCTTAAGTGCTCAGGTGCCACAATGATGAATGATCTGTCATCTGGAACTGGAACAGAAGCTAGACCAAAGACAGGTAGCAACATGCTTAGCTAGCTGCAGGAGAAAGGGAACAATGGAAGGGATTCTTGTTGTGCTGCTCTGGAGTGGTCCTTTCTGGTCTGCGTTCAGACAGACAATAATGAGCTTTGAAGAAAGCTGCACCCAGCCTTCTTTGGCTACAGAAAGGACTGCAGCAATAAGAGGGTGTTTGGAAAGTAAAGCGCGCTAACCGGGGAATGAAGGGGATCCTGGATAAATACTTCATAAATAGTATTAAAGAATGCCTCACAGAGAAATTTGGTTGGTATGTACCAGTATGAATATACTGGTTTGTATTACAGTTACCATGTAAAGGTGCTGTCGATGAGGGAATGCATGGCCCAGGAGAATGATAAAACAGACAGGGAACTGGGGTCTAATTAGATAGAAGAAGGGTAATATGGAATATTGACTGGGTTGTCAATGTCTACAGTGGTTATTTGAACAGGAGAAGTTCTGTGGATGGAACATGATCCCAGTAGACAAGAAAACAGTGCCTCTCAGACCATACCATATGTGATATTTTTATATAGGAAGAATGATATATACAATATTTGGAAATCAAATAAAAATCTTTCATACAGGTGCATATGATACCTGTTTTGGGGCAAGAATGTTTAAGTAAAAATAGTCTGAGTTTAGAAAATCAACGAGAGGGCAAATTGTACTTTTGGTAACTTGCTTCACTGGTTTTGCTCTTGTAAGCAAAATAGTACTTTACAATAGAGTTCACAAAATAAGTCTGGAAGTATACTCAAGTATTTGATACTTTATGAAGAGACATCACTCTTTTATTATTATATCATAGTGACCTCTGCTGGGCAAAAACAGTGAAGTTTTCTTCATATTTTCTGATTGCTAGACAGAGACGTGTTGTGATCTGGTTTTTAAGAGTCCAGATTTCTGTGATCATTGGGGGCATGAGAGATATTTCCTGTGGGGTATCATGAGGATTTTTGGTGGTGTTGAACTGAGTAAGATAAATTCCCTCTTCTACTACTACTAACCCTTAGGGTTATTTGTTTTAATTGGAATCTTCCCCATTCCTGACCAAACACTCCCTCTGTGAACTGGGTTCTGACCTCCCATCGTAGCCATCATTCCAGTTAGCAATTTTGTGCGAATTACTCGTCATCACAACCGGGGTGGGGGGAGTTACTGAGCACACAGCACTCTGTGCTAACCACACTGCAGGGCCATAACGCAGCTTTTCAAAACCATGCCTTTTCCCCACAGCTCTCAGACCAAGAAGATAGCAACACATTTCTAGAAGCCCCTTCATGTATGACATTAGTACCCCTGCCATTATAGATTGTTTAGGGAATATGTACCCACAATAATCATAGAAATCATTAGAGCAATGAGACTGACCATTATGAAAAACCTCTCCTTTCAATGCCATGTGCTAGTGGCTGCAGGACAAAGGCCTTCCACAACACTCATTTAATAAAATATCTCACTTTATAAATTAGCACAGATAAACCTCTAAATAGCCACTTTATGTGAAAGAAGAGTAACGTTCTCCTAAGGCTTTCAAGAGGTATGATTAAAGCAAGCACGTTGTTTTTTTACTGAGAGTGAAAATAGAAGATTTGAGCTTTTTAAAAAAAAAATAATTCAGATCCTCGGCTGCTGTAAATTTGTGGAAATTGAAGCACCAATTTTACCAGCTGAGGATCTCATTTTAGGTGTTCTGCAGACAGAACTTCATCAAAGTGGAAGGCATAAAATAGAGACTATGTTGTGTCATTAAACCACCTGCCCAGGCCTATGCCCCATGTAACCATATTTACTGCTATTAAGAGAGAAGAACTCGCAAAAGCAAAAACGTGGATACAAAAGACAGTACTAATATGGGTCCACAAACAGAATCATTAATGTTAGTAGCTACTAAGTATGGGAGCATAGCAGTAGTCCCATTCACAATCATTTGGGTGTAAAGGTGTTGAGTTTGGTTGCCTGGATATGCAACTTGCTGTAATTGATAAAGGTTTGCCAGGTGCTACAATAATCAATATATTTGCCATTTCATTGCCTCTGGAAAATATTCAAACTTTTCTATACAAATATATGTAAAGATAAACCTGCATGTTTACACGTTTTACAGATATGAACTGGTTTGTGAAGGGGAAGAAATTGTGTGTTGGGGTGGTTTCTCTGGCCCTCCCCTACTCGCCCCCCCCCCCCAAAGGCTAGCTATTGACTTTGGGAAAGTATGTTATGTGGGAGAGAAAATGAATTACATTGTTTACAAAGTTTGCTCTTGACAATGCAGTGCAGATTTGTTGATCACTTCAGACTGCATGTAGGAGCTGAGCAATGCATAGCAATGTAGCAGATAGGAATTTCACACAGTCCTGTTTGTACCCTTCTGTACCAGACAAGAGCCTTATGTATTATAGAACTTCAAAATGGGGTCTGTTTTAAGTGTTTTATTGCCCTGTTAGCCTTCCCCTGCTCTGAAGGCACCTCCTACCAGGCCTGTATAGCTGCCTGTGACATTCCAAGTACGTGTCAGAATGGTGAGCCCTCTCCTCTGGATTCGGAGCCCTGCTCAGTGCTGACAGAAGGCTGCGTCTGTTCTGAAGGGACCCTTCTTCACCGGGCTCACTCCGCCCTCTGCATTGCAGAAGAGAAGTGTGGTGGGTATTGATCGCCCTTTTTGATTCCTGCCGCCTGTCAAATGATGACCACAGGCCTCACTAATTAGTGGAGTTCCCTATCTGGTGTCTGGGCTGAGGCAGTGTGTGGTCTTGCACACGATGGAAGCCGATGCTCAAATGAGTGCTCTTGTGGTCCAGGCTCTACCAAGTGAACCAAAAAAGAGCCTCCTCCTGCCCATATAAGGAATTTTATTCATATAAGTAATTTACATTCTGTATTTGAAATTTAGTGTGTAAAACAAACTCCCAGTAGTCTAAGCATGTTAGGCTTTTCTCAGTCCCCTTTTCAGCCTAGTACACTGCTAAAGGAGTCTATTTGTAATGCTAAAGTACATTCAGAATGCACACCATATCCATAACACAGTAGTTATTCACTAGATAGTGGTTATATACTGCTGGTCTTAGTGGGAGTGGTGTGATGTTGGAGGCAGTCGTGCTGCAGCGAGAACCACGAGAGAACATCTGTCTGGCTCAGGAGTACTCTGATGTGTCAGCTCCAGCACCCTTTGTAAGGGTGCAGCACATCCTCCCAGTCAAGCTCACTCAGATCCATCCTCCCTTTTTCATGTGGAGGGGTCATCACTGGCCCAGCCTTTCTCCCAGACTCAGACACTAGTTTGCAGTCATACAACACATGCCGTAGAATAACAAGATGGTCAGCTCTGAAACATTAACAATTTCTGTCTTCTATTGCAATAATTTAGCCTGCACAGACAGTTTGGGAGCACCCCATGCAGTCGGGGAGATCTGGAAAACCTCCCTTAGCGGATGCTGCATGCACAAATGTGTTGACAATGAGACCATTATTCCTGTGGAATACAACTGCTCAGATATTCATGATGTAGACTGTCAGCGCTTTGGGGAAATGGCCCTGATTGTTCCTGATGATCAAACCTGTTGTCCTCAAAAGATTTGCAGTAAGTATCCTTAACAAAGTATATAAATGTATGAAGTTTCCTTTCTGGCATATCCCACTTCCTTTGTGCTGTGGTTTGTTCATATACTGCGTATACTATTTTGGAGGGCAGAATGGTGAGAGCTGGTTTGTCATGCGGTACAATTCTTGTAGTGGCTGGTTGGATGTTCACAAGTGCTCAGTTGACTTTCCGTGAGAGTTCGGCTAATGCTCAGCAGTTTTTGAAAATCCCACTCAGCCTTCTTGCACATTTTATTATTATTTTGGATTTTTTACAATGAACAACTTGATGTTTTTGACTTAATGTAAGAGACCTCTGCTGAATATCATAGAAGTTCCTAATTTCTTTTTTCTATGCTTTTTTAAATAGTTTGTAATCAGAGCTTTTGTGACTCCTTTATCCCTGAATGTAAGGGCTTGGAAAAGATGGTCACCTACTATCGAGAAGATTCCTGTTGTCCCAATTACACTTGTGGTAGGTGTCTTATGATGAAATAAAAGCATACAGCAGGACTATTTTTGGCATAAATGTCTGTTTTATAACAGTATTTTGTAATATTCAATCTTATGTGCTACAGAGGGTCCTGCAGGATTTCATTGTGTGAAAATGTTGGGGTGAAACAAAATCATTTGCAAAAATGGATTGAATTTCACTGGAAAAATATGTCAGAGCAGACATCATCATTATGACTTGTGTGCAGCGCTCTCTTTCACTCAAAAACCCAGGCTACTAGTTCATCTTGAGCAGGTGCACTGGCAGAATAGCCTTCTGTCAAAGGTTCGGGCAGAAATGTGACCAAACACTCTGTGGAGTGCTGGGCAAGGCCATAAGTAACATGCCCTCTGCTCTAAATGAGTATGTCCCCAGGACTTGGGGTTGCAAGACTATGGTTGCCTCTCTGCCTGCCGGTGCCTGGAAGCAGGCATTGATGTTAGCACACACAGCTCCTTCCTTAGTTCTAGTGTAAGAAGTGCTGGTAAATGTGCTGCCTCTTGAGCTATTCTGTCTGGGTATGTTTACACTGCAAAGTTAATTCGAAATAACAGCCGTTATTTCGAATTAACTTTAATAGCGTCTATACATGCAAACCGCTATTTCGAAATTAATTTGAAATAGCGGAGCGCTTAATTTGAATTTGGTAAACCTCATTCTACGAGGAGTAATGCCAAATTCGAAATAGCTATTTCTAATTAAGTGCTGGTAGACACTTAATTGGAAATAGGGGGCCTCCAGCCCTTCCCAGGGAGCCATGGTGGCCACTCTGGGCACAACCAGGAAAACTTACTCTCCTCTCCCCCAGGCCCAGAGCCATTAAAGGGGTAGACCCTGGCCACAGTGCCTGTGCCAGCTCCAGACCTGCCAGCCAAGAGCCAGCAGTGGCCACCGGGACCCCTGACCCAGTGGCCCCAAAACATGAGCCAGCAAGCCACTGGCAGCCAGCCTTCCACCGCTCCCCAGGAGCAGTCTGCCAGCTCCCAGGAGCCTGACAGGGGCTGGAGAAGGCAGGCACCTTCGTGGTCCAGGGTGGAGATCATGGACCTTGTTCAGGTTTGGGGGGGCATGCCCCCAATGTCCATGATCTCCGCACTAGATGGAGGAACGCGGCCATCTATGGCAGGATAGCTGCCAGCCTGGCCACCAAAGGCCACATGCAAACCCAGGAGCAGGTTTGCATGAAAATCAAGTTGGTCCGGCGAGACCCCCAACCCTGAGCCCTGAGCTTCCCCTCCCACTTCTTCCCCTTGCTTCCCCCTTCCAGCTCCCTCCTCCCAGGTTTCCCCCTCCCCTCTCCCTCCCTCTCTCTTCCCCTCTCCCACCTCCTTTTCCCAGTCTCCCCAGAGGTTCATCCCCCCCCCTCCCCAGTTTTGTTCAATAAACTCAGTTTCTATTTTTGAACATATATGTCTTTTGTTTGACATCAGGAAGGGGGGCTAGGGAGGGGTAAGTGGAAGGACGTGAGGGAGGAATGGGGCACGAGCCCCCGGTGGGGAGGACCGGGGTGGCTCTGAGGGCTCCTTGGGGTGGACACTCTCCCGCAGGGCCTCCTGGATCCTGACAGCCCCCCTTGGCCCCCCCCGGATGGCAGCCTGCAGCAAGTGCAGCTGGGCTGATGGCAACGACCCCATGAGACGCACCGGCGTGCCCAGGGGCAGCTCTGGCTCTATGTAGCCAAGTGCTGTGGTGTCCTGAGTGCGGGCACTCAGGGCTCCAAGACAGGACTGCTTTGCTGTCCCTCATCGAGGTAGGCAAGCAAGCGGGGAACCCTGAGAACTGTCTGTCCGGGATGAGGGTAGGGTCTCTTTAAGCACGGAGCTCAGATAGCCTCAGGCAGCAGCCCCACACACTAAGTCCTAACCTGATGCCCTGCTGGCACTGGTTCCGGCCAGCCTTAACTTCGGTTCAGGGTCCATGCAGTGTGGATGTGCTATTTCAAAATAGCAAAACGCTATTTTGAAATAGTTTTTGTGTATAGATGCGTTATTTCGAATTAGCTTATTTCGAATTAACTATTTCGAATTAAGTTAACTTGAATTAATGCTGTAGTGTAGACATACACTCTGTGATGTTCCTCCAGAGGCCAGATGGCTCAGGGACCCTCACTCAGCTGCTCTTCTCCTCCCAGTCATAGGGAAGAAGAGGCCAAAATTGTTCCTGGGCACGCACTCTCTTTTCTGCACTCAGTTTGCCTGACCTGGTTGCCTACTTACCTTCCTCTGTGCTGTATTTACCTGAAGGGAGCCTTTTGGTTTATTATTTTGTGACTCTAAACGCATATATAGATAGTTCTGAGATTAGCGTGGCCTTGATGATGCTTTCCCCCTTTGTTCTCACAGGAGAAGGGGAGCACTATACTTTTGCCCAACGCTTGACATTGAACAGAAATGGTTTTGTGCTTGTTTTAGAATGTGACCCGTCCAAGTGTGAACCGGTGGAGCAGAGCCAGAACTGCCGAGAAGACCAAACCCTGATTGCTGCTCGTGTGGAGGGCACTTGCTGCATATCTTATATATGTGGTATGATAGCTTCACTTAATGCTGCTGTACATGTTAGCATGGAGCCATGGGTAACTAGATAATAATTTAAGGCCACAGCAGGTCACCCAACACAGCTGTGTAAAGCCCAAAAGCAGGCTAAAAGCTGTTTGTTGCGTGTATAGGAGAAGCGAAATGGCAGATGCCATACCATGTGGGATTTTGTGGGGAGCTGCACAGCAGCTCTGCATGATGTCCTAGCAGGACTGGGGATTCCATGGAAGGGGGACTGATAGCAGGCCAAGAGTGGGCTTCTCAAGGGAGGGGCAGGAATGTGTCAAGGGAGGCATGAACTGTGTGCTTTTTTTAAAGAGCTCTTGCTGCCAGCCCTGGGTGGGTAGGCTCATGCGGAAAGGCTGTGCACGCTTGGGAGGTACCAATAAAGAGAACAGCTTGAGCCCTGCTATCTGGACTTGGGCTCTCCTCCCCATTCCCTCACCTGGAGGTGGCAGGGCTCCACCTGTTAGCCCTGCTGCGGCAGCAATGACACCACAGAAGTAAAGGTGGCAACAGGGCGCTGAGTGTGCTCTGAAAAGAGGTATTGGTGGGTATCTCTGTTCACCTTGCCACCCGGATTTCAGTGCTGCTTCAAAACTTGGTGGTGGTACACACAGGAGGGCTGACAGACTTGCCAGGCCCCTGGGCAAGGCGGGGAGGCCTGGCTCTGTGCTCCCAGAAGGAGCAGAGCCTCGGGCTGGAGGGGTAGGGCTGGAGGCAGCCAGCCTTCAGCCCCACCTGGAGTGAATAGCACAGGGCTCCGCACCCCCTAGCCGGCCCTGAGAGCTGCTTGGAGCATGCCGCATGGTGCTCCAGCAGCCATTGAAGGGCCTAGGGCTCTGGACGCTGTTGCTCCTGTGGCAGTGATGGCCAGAAGCCCCAGGCTCTTTTGAATTGCCAGGTCCCACCGCAGCTGCCCTCTTCGCCCACGTGTCGGTGGGCCTAGCTATATGTACTTGTGGAAGGGGGCAGTGGGGTGCATAAATTACTATAGACACAAAGAAGGGGGGCCCGACCAAATATGTTTGAAAACCAGTGGTGTAGATCAATAATAAAATAACACTCTTGGGATCCTGCAAGGTTTCCACTTCCAGTGGTAAAGATCTTTGCTGTACAGCCAGCAAACTGTCCTATATGTGTCCCTCAAGCATACTCTCTCGTTTTGCACTCTGCTAATTTCAGTGGAGCACAGGGCGTGAATCTTCTGGCCTGGCAGGCTGCATGCAACCTTTAAGGAACTAAAGAAAGCCTGTTAAATAGCTGGGGTTTCAGTAAGGACTACCACCTGGGTCCCACCTTCCATAGATTTGGACCAAAGTTATTTTCATTGCTGACAGCTTTTTGTGTTCGCTCTGTGAGCATGCAAGCTGTGTGTTGAGTATGGCACTTCCTCCTTCACCATCCATTGTCCTACCTGTGATTAACGTCATCAATCTCTCAACTAGAAATGCTTGTGGAATCAAAAATTGTGATTTTCCTGCAAGTTCAAGTAAGCAGATGAAACAGGGGCTTTTTGCTGGGAACCAGAGATACAGTACACACTCGATATAAAGCCTTTCATAAGTATGAACCTTGAGCCATAGTGAACCTGATCTCTAGATCCCACCTGGAGCTCCACTGAGAGCCTTTCTGGTCCTGGGGCCACGGTAGGGGGCTAAGAACTGTCTGCCCCGGCTGTAGCTCCAAGGTCAGCTCCCACTGCAGGGCTTGAGATGTAAACTTGCCCCTCCCCCTCGGGCAGGTCTTTTTCACTATAACAAACAAATTGCTGCTGTTTAGAAATGAATAAATGGCTTGCATTCCTAGGGGTTTGTTATAGCAAGGGTATGCTGTACCTAAGTTCAGGCAGATTGAAGATGCTGTAAGACAGCTGAATGACTGCAGAAAAAATAC
Organism: Pelochelys cantorii; assembly: GCA_032595735.1. Lineage (NCBI taxonomy): Eukaryota > Metazoa > Chordata > Testudines > Trionychidae > Pelochelys > Pelochelys cantorii. The sequence continues at coordinate 24,006,645 of CM064329.1, read as the reverse complement.
AGTTAGTTATTGTGTGCTGTATTTCATTGACATTTTCAGTTCTCTTCCTTTCTTGCATTTAAATCTTTGTCTTCCTCAGCATGCGGGATTTGCTCTGATCAGATACCAAAATGTCAGGAAGGAGAAGTGCTTACTGTGGATGGCAACACTACAGATAGATGTTGCCCTGCATATCAGTGTGGTAAGTTAATTTGACTTTTTTTCATGATTCTGAAATGAATGTATTAGAGACACTGCACCAAACTTCTGAGTAATAAATATTCAGTGCCATAAATGGTGGACTAGATATATCTTTCTTGTTTGGCATATGATCTGTTCTCTCTAATGCTAAACCTGTACTCTTTTAATGATTAAATTACTGTATTCATAAAGCAGCATCTACACATCTATGTCATGGAGGGGTGCTGGTCTTTCCTGGCACTAAACAATGGAGATTAAATGGATTCATGCAGAACATTATAAAACAAATTTAAATGCAACGCTCTCGTCCCTGAGTGGTTACCTTTTATATATCTATCAACTGCTATCTAGCATTTCATTTTGGTCAACAATTTTTACAAGCTAGATATTCTCCGGAGTTTGTCATGAATGAGCAGTTCATTTCCTGTGATTCCTGTTCCTGTTCATTTATAAAAAAATTTAGAATTGCATGTTGAAGGTATTTTTTTCTTTCTTTTTAGTTTGTGAAACCTACCGTTGCCATGAATTTCAGTGTGCACTGGGGATGTCTTTGGTGGAAGTTTGGATCCCAGAAAAGTGCTGTCCATATCGGACATGTGGTAAAATGATCTGTTTTCATTTTAACTCTTAGATCCTATTGATCTGGCAAGATCTGTGGCCTTTTAGCTTGGAGGCTATAAAATAATCACTTATTCAGCTGGTAACCGGCTGAGGGTACAGGTGCTTTTGGATACATCTCCCATAGAGAGGTGTTGGTGTGCAGATGAAATGGGGAGTAGCCAGGGCAAAACAAGGAATCTCTTGATCTACCTTTTTTGTTGTTGCTGTTATTTCAGGGAGATCATAAAATAAGGGATAAAATGGTTTGTGGGATCCATTTATTTGGAATTGGGGTTTAGGCTAGAACAGATGCCATGTGCAGTTTTTGTCTCCAGAGTACTGGGTTCAGCAGGAGATATGTTTCAAAAGCCTGCAGGACCTCTGGAGTTTCTGGTCTCTGACACTGTTTTGTTTTGATGCAAATGGAAAGACACTTTTCTGAATAATAATGTCTGTTTTTCTGTTTTATTTTAGAGTGTGCATGTGACACAATCACTAAACCTCAGTGCAAACTGGTATGGAATCTCTGTTGTTAAAATGAATTATTTTAGAATTTTCTTCGCAAAAATATTTAAAGCGTCAGTAAATTATGATGAACTTCTGCAGCTTTCTCCCCATTTTAAATTTTAGTGGATAGATAGATTATATTAAATATTTATGGCATAATATAGCTGAAATGTTAGTCATGAACATTTCAATTGCAATTGGACACACCAGTTTAAAATCTGAGAGAAAAAATAAGCAAACTAAAATGACTAGCACATATCAGTTTGCTTTTTTTCTTTTAGGATCAAATCCTGCTTTGAAATGCACCTACCCAGAAACTGCATGCGCACATCAGTGGTCTTTATTCTATCAGAAATTAAACACTTAACTTATAATTAATTATTTTAACATTATCCTGTCATGATGAATATGTCAGTATGTTTAAACATCAGGCTCTGATTCAGCAAACCACTTAATCATGTTTCATTGGAACTGTTTGTGTGCATTCTGCTCCTGTGCTTAGGATTCGGCACATGCTTAATTACTTTGCTAGATAAATACATTTTGAATTCAGTATGATTATTTTATCCAGAAAAATATATTATCTTTGGAATAATCAATAATAAATGTAATTTGGCATCATAATGGTAGAAATAGTATTTTTCTCTCCATGAAATATAGTCTAACTATTTAGAGGTGCCACAGGACTCCTTGTTGTTATTGCAGTTACAGACTAACATGGCTACTCCTCTGAGACTATTTAGAAAAAGCTAACAATAAAGCTGTTATATATTTTTAGACATTTGTTTGGAGTGAGGAAAGAAAGGGATGAATTAACTAATTTTAGTATATAGGAAAGAAAATTGGCCAAAGTAAAATGTAGGACCATATTCCCTGTCGGTATAATTCCATTCACATCAGTGGAGTTCTCTCAACTAAAGACATGGCTCATACAGTAGGCAGACTTCCCTTAAGAGGTGTGCCACTGCATTTCAGTCTTGATCTGCCATAGCCTTTCCACTTCAGTTTCAAACTCTTCTTATACTGACAGTTATAATCATTCTCAATTTGGAGAAGTAAACAAATGTGTAGTAAGTCACAGTTTCTAGATGACTCGTGGATACAAAGATTCCAGGGGTAACAGGTTAGTTAGTGTGTTAACTGTGCTACTTAGCCCTGAAGTGAAAATTTAAAGGAGAAAAATCAGACAGACAAACACTTATTTGTGACATCACTTAATCTCTTTTTCTTTTGTATGGATAGGGGGAGAAGCTTCAGATAGATGAACAGTTTCAGAACAGCAAAGAGAATGTTTGTGGCTGTACTAAGTACAAGTGTGGTAAGTAGGAAAAGAGTTTGCATCAAAGATGTATCCTCAATAGTGCTAAGAGGGGGACCACCTACTAGGGACCATCCATTCACTTCTGAGGCATGGCACTGAGGGGAGAGAATTCACTGAACCAACTCACACACAGGGTTGTGGGATGAGGTAGAAGACGCGGAGGGAATATGTTAGGGTCTCTCACTAACTGGATAGTTGGGTACCTGGAATTCTTACAGCAGGCAAACCAGCCAGGGCAATCGGGGGCATTGCCTGGAGGCAGTATGAGATGTGGATGAACAGCTGATTTAGCAGCACGATTCCCCTCACAGGATTCAGTTCTGCAGCACTGAGCACTAGCCTCAGCCTAGCAAAACATGTAAAGTAGATTCATAAGCCCTGGAGTAGTTTCCTTGATCCCGTATGAGACCACTGCCCAGGCACTGCAAGTTAAACATGTGCTTAAGTGCTTTGCCGGATGGCAGTCCCAACGCTCAGTGCTGTACAGAATCAATCTCAGAAACTACAGAATGGGGCCAGAAGAGTCTCAAAGTAATGCTGCTCTGAGGAGCAGGAATTCAGTGAGCCACTACAAAGGGGTTGCAGGTGTGTGTGCCTATCAATGGCTCCTGTTGCAAAGACATGTTGTTCTTACTAGTCTAGGTATGTGTCTACACAAACATTTTGTTCTTGGCAAGCTGGGGAGTGATTTTACCCTGTGCTAGCCTGCCATGCACTACTGCCTGCATTCGCCCAGCTGACATGCATTAACTGTTTGTTAATTCTTTGATCCAGTCTGATTTCAAAGAGAAACAGGGCAGATGCAAAGCACAATACTGCCTATGAAATGCAATCTGTTAGGTCTCTGTGACGTAGTGGGGGTGCTGTCTGCTCTGTAACCCGGGGTTCCCCTGCGCTGTGATGTGTGATTCCCACTGACTCACCCACATGTGTATTGGCCCAGACACCTAGTCCCAGCCTGAGCAGATAACACAGCTCTTCCCAGGGGGAGAGACAAAGGAAGAGAGGCAGAGATGAACACCTGGCTGGGGGGGCAGGGTCTGGGAGCAAAGCAGTTTCTGGCTGGGAAACATGAAGGGAACAGACTAAGCTGAGTGCTGAGGATTGAGGGGGCGATGGATCCCCTACCCCAAGGGGCCTGAGGCATCCTGGCCCTGACTCCTGTAATCACATCATGTCTATGCTGTGCTGTATCCTGGAGAAGCAATAAACCCTCTCTATTCTACTGGCTGGCGGAGTCTGTTCTGGCTGCTACGGGGGTGCAGGATTGGGGGGGGGGGTCCCTGACGCGCTGTCACAGTCTCCGCTTTCGGTTCCTGCAGATCTCCAGTCTGCAATATGTGTGAAGCACGTTGGATATGGCCTTAATAAGATTGTACGTCAGCAATTCTTCTCCACGGTATAAACTTCAAGGTGTTTCTTTTTCACCCAGATGTACACAGCCAGAGGAGCTTATGTAGTGCATAATGTGTAATGAAAGATGTGCAGGGGTTCAACCAGTTAGGTACTGGCGTTCAAGCATTGTTTTTACTTTCATAACCAGTGGTGCCGGGGCTATGAACAGGTGATCCTAGAGGTGCTGGGTCTCAGTCCTAGTTATCCCTGGGATAAATTAAGCACTGAATGTATCACCTTTTGCCTACAGTCATTTTAAGGCTCCTGTTAATGGAATATTCTATCTATTTCTACATCTCAGGCATGACTTTTGTAGGTACAGTTTTGGGACTGTCATGAATGCAGTTAAAGATTCTTATTAAAGCTATAGGGCTAAGTTCTCAGATGATGTCAATTGGTGTTGTTGTATTGAAGTCAATGGAGCCATGCCAATTTCCTTCAGTTGAGGATCTGACCCCCCCATTTTTTAAAAAAAGAGATCTCAAACACTACCTTAGCCTTTGTCACGCTGGTTATTCTGTAATAAACATTCCGTTTTGCTTAATTGTTGTAAAACCAAAGTGATTGGTGTGAGCGTGTTGTATCATTGTATATACTGTTGCAGTGAGAGACAAGGTGTGTCTGAATAACGAGAGAGGAGTACTGCATCCTGGACAGACAATTGTGGAACGCACACTGGATGGCATTTGCCACACTTCTTATTGCACAAACATGATTGATCCTGCCACCAAATACTATCGGATAAATATCTCCTGGATAAACTGTGTCATCAAGTGTGAAGCTGTAAGAAATTCAGAAATTTAGACATTCGTGTTGTGTTCGGTAATGTTGGCTAAACTATGAGTTTTCTTTGGTTAATAAATGATATTAATAGAAACGGGGTCCTGAGATTAACCAATGATGAGCTCCTTCCTTAATGGTCTAGGGCACCTCTTCTGTTTAAAACCATGTACTATTAATAATAATGCAAACTCAAAGTCAAACTCTGGCTCCAATTAGCACTGCAAACTCAGTGCTTTTATGCTGGCTGGACTAAGCCTCTGCAGCGCTTTCCTGTGTACACTATTATTGCAAAAGTAACCTACACGAGTTGGGGATATAGACTAGATGGATCACAGCATATGCATAGTGAACTAAGCAGATTTAACTTTTCAACCCTAGACTTCTCCCCAGAACAACTCCTTTCAGTTCTACTCATAGAGCACACGTGGAACAGCCATGCTATGAGTTGGGATTAGCCTTTGCCACAATGTTCAGATCCACATTTGGAGCTGAACTTCCTCAGAGATGCTTATATAGGTTTTTAGTAGTAGTAGTCGTAGTAGTAGTAGTATTAGTATTGAAGTAGGAGCTAGCTTGAAAGTTCAGACAAGGATCTGAGTTTCCACAGAATGCAAGGGTGATCAGAATTGGGGCACATCTTTGGTTTCAGAAGAGCCAATACTTGTGTGTAACACTAATGATGAGTGGTATAAATTCATAGAGAAGAAATAGAACACTTCTACCCAGCTTTCTCCTCTCTTTTCTCCTTTGCTTCTTTGGTGCATAAATGTCAACCAGAAACTGGCTCTCACTGAATATTTATAAAAATTAAGAAAAACTTTACTGGAAATCCTGTAAAAATGGACTGTGTATCCTCCTGTCCTCCACACACATTCGAAGTGTCATCTTGTCTTTGTACAAAATACTGTGAATTAATTCACAGCAAAAACCTTTCTCCATGTCTTTAGTATATGAATTTTCCTGAATACCTATTGATTACAATGTGTTAGAATTCAAAAGCACATTGAATATTGGCTGAGCAGTCACATGCACTATTTAAAAATTGCAAAGGGCCCAATTCATCTCTCAAAGTCAGTCTCTTCTCATTGATGGCTATGAAAGCTGGATCAAGCTCCCCTCAACATCTTTTAAAAATGAGCGTATAAGCTGTAGATTGAAATTTAAAATAATAATTCTGAAAATGTCATACCATCCTGAAAAATCTAACCCATGGCATGGTGTCAAGATATTAAAAACAATTATAATATCTACTCTCTCTCTCTCTTATTATATAGCAGGACTAACATGTTTGATTTTTGCAGAATCAAGTGTATGAGCCTCCAAAAGATTTAACAACATGCTGTGGTCACTGTAAGAATGTATCTTGTGTCCATACCTTCAGCAATGGAACAGTCTCCAATTTTAAAGTAAGTTTGCAGGTGTATTGAGGGACATATTTGGCTTTATTTATGTTTTAACAATAGAGAATGAATTGATGATTCTTAAAAAAACGTATAACCAAACGGAAAATAGGCTCTTTTTCTGTATCACAGAAATAGATCACAATACACTTTTGAGTGATCTATACTACAATTTTGTGCTTTAAAGTTCTATCTAAGTTGTATTTTGCAGGAAGTATCTTTGCATTAATTCAGCTGAGACTGTGTTTAATTGCATTGTTTTCAAAAATACAAATACCACCTTGTGACGTCTTGTCCCAAGCTCTGATGATGGTGACATTTTACAATTTTTATACAGCCTGGTACCTCTTGGATTTCAAACTGTGTCAAGTATGACTGCGCAACCACAGCAGTAGGACCCGTTTTAATTACATCTTCCATCAGCTGCCCACCATTTAATGAAACTGAATGTGTGAAGGTCAGTGTTTAGAGTTTATTTCGTCATCATGGTTTGCATTTGCATTTGAACATTTATTTTTGCCTGTTCTAAATCCTCTAATCCTCTCAAGAAGGGGAAACATTATAGTTTCTACTTAGATCCTTCAAAACAAAATTGTGACTGCACTAAGTGCTCTAACTATACAAAAACTTTATCTACATGTTTTCTGGGTCAGCAAGTCATCTGGGCTACAAAACTGTAATGGACACTGCATATTCTGAGAGGATGTATCCCCCTTTCAAGCAAGTTTGTAACAACAAGCTTAGCCTGACACAGCTGTCCAAACCTGCAGGCACTTCATGGTTAATCATTGTCATGGTTAGGTCATGGGCAACTAGACCTAGTCAGTGCTAGAGTCAATAGCCAGGAGACAGGAGACAAGAGTTAGTTTGGTCATCAAAGCAGAGGTTCAGAGGCAGGAGACAAATTGGAGATCAGGAACCACAAATAATTTGCCATTTGTCAAGCCAGCTCAGGAGCCAGGAAATCAAGACAGGAGCAGGAAACACGCAGTCCAGAGCACAGTGGAACCCAGGTGCTCAGACAGCTTCCTGTTCCTGCTGTTGGCTTAAGTGGGGCCAGTGGGCCATTCGGTCACTCTGGGACTCTGTCAATCAGCCCCCAGGGCTGGAGCCTCACGGTGGAGCTGGACTTCATGGGTCCCAGGTAAGCTATTGTGCGTTGGCGCCCAGATGGGGAATTGGAGTACTGGCTGCTTGGGGCACAGGGTCATAGACTTCTCTTTTCTAGCTGCTGTACCATATATGGCAATTTAGCATAAAAATGATGGAAAATTTAGGTTGCATATCAGGAAAATCATCCTAATAGCAAAATGTATGAGGCTGTGATTTATAGTTTTACAGAGGAGGGGAGATCATGAATGCATAAAACTAGGCTGGACAAAGTAACCAGGAAATGTACAGTAGGGAATGATCTTGTATAGTTCTCTCTCAATTGTGTGGTGGGTTGTGCATGGGAGGGTACTAAAGCAAAGAACCATCTTAAAGGAACTGTGCACCTGTAATACCCCTTCCTAGCTGATAGGAAGGGGCCCAATAAGTAGAAGATATTTTCCATTATAGCTCCTAAAATGGCAGCATTGGAAGAGCAAAGAGGGTTAAGAGCAAAATAAATTTAGTAGAAAAGTCTTCTTCCTTCTTTCATCTTTTGGAATTTTTGAGAGCCGGAAAGTTTCAGTATTTTTTTGGTGATCACCTTGTGAGAGACCTGATGAAGACCCACATTTGGAGAGGTACCTATGGCTTCTGGGCTACTATGTTTTAATTGGTGCTTCGTTTTACGATGTCACAGTCAGTGAGCTATGGCTAGAGTGGGCCTTTTGTTGAACAGAGAATTCTTTTTTATGAGAACTAACCAAGATTAATTTTCTGTGACTATAATTGTGGTCTATAAAGAATCAACATCTACTTTCAAGAATCACATGGTAGAATCTGAGATCCCACTGTTGTTTTCTGTTCTGAATTCTGTTCGGTACCACTGAGGTAACTATTGGTGGATGATGATATTTAATGACAGCCACTGAATATATTCACATGTGTTAACAGACTCAAGTTAGATCATCTAAGGTCAATTTCTTCTCTAATCCACACCATTGAAAGTAGTGAGGCTGCATGGAATTGTAGATCTGTATAGAACACTGATATGTAGGTGCTATGATTAAGAAATTATTCTGATGTTTTTGTTTTTTGTTTAGGTTGGAGGTTATGTCGTGCCCTTTCTAGACGGATGCTGCAAAACATGTGAGTGAATCAGGAATCAGAAAAGTCCATTTTGATGTGATTGTAGTAGGAGCAAGTCTGGCTTACTGTTGAATGATGGCTTGATTCTGACCTCATTGACCCTAGAAGAAAGATGACTTTTCTAGTACTTTTCAGGATTATATTGACTGGAACTAATGGAGTGAGATCAGACCCACGTTCTATTGTATGGTCTAATATTTTACTTACAAAATCCAATGCAACAAACACTCCATTAAAGTTAGAGTTTTGCCATAGACTCTAATGAAATTAGGATTTGGCCTAATGGTTTTGAAGTGCATCAATCTTCTCCAAATTAATCTGCAAATACATGTTTAATTCTGTTTTAATCCTTCAAGATCAGTTTCTTATCCGTTCAGGTATTCTTGCCTGAACTTGTAAGTCACAACAATTTAATAAAACTCTCTGTGTTTCCTTTAACATAATTTTTAAATCCTCTCTTCATTCCAGAAAAAAATTAAATGAATATAAATTTGAGTATGGGTAAAATAAATGGATGTTTATAGCAAGTATTATTTAAACTTATTTTACAATTCATATGCAACTGACTAGACTAAAATGGAGTTTGAGGAGTCATGTGCTATGTAGATTACCTTTATGAGAGGCTGTATGTCTTGGGAGGCTGATTAACAGGTTAGAAGATAGCAAATCCTAAACTCTACCCTGAGCTCTCCTAGGAATTGGCAAGTCACGTTGGGCTTCAACACTTTACTGACACTGCACAGTGCCACACACATCTAGTAGCTCCACAGAAATGAATGAAACTACTTGTGGACTAAGGTGTTGAACTAATAATCCACGTGAGCCATGTTGGCATGATATGGCCATTGCCTTTTCTATCTCTGCTTTTTCATCTTTAAAATGAAGAGGGTCACCCTCACAGTAGTGTTTAAGCAAGCAAACACCCCAGAACATCAAGAGACTCAGTTGGCTAATGTTTATGCAGCACCTTGCACATGTAAAGTACAACAGAAGTAAAAGAAATGTTCTATATCTTAGAAGTTTTAATCTTTATTTTGAAGAACAAATATTTTTTCTTTCTGCTTCAGTAAAGTTCCCCAACGGCTTGGAAGGTAGAATAGAATCATGAAACTTAAGGCAATGACTTCTAAGGTGTGTAGAGCATCTCTTTCACTTCAATGGTACGTTACATATGAAAGGTACTGCACAAACATTAGCTAACTGTCTGTATCGCATGTAATTGGCTTACAGGGACATAAGAAATATTACAATAAACAGTAATGTTTCCCTCCAAACATGGTGTTGATTTATATTATATAGGGTTATTTTAGATTTTACTATATAAACATAAACATTTTATCTCTTTTCCTCTATCCTTACTTTGCTTTTTTTTAAACTAGAAACTAATTATCTGTTTTTCTGAGAAGGAAAATTATTGATTAAAAAAGAGGAGAGGGAAATCTGGTGGTATTTATATTTTACAGGATAGCAGTTAAATACAATTAATTCTAGCCCAGAGATAAGGCAATAAAAAAGAGGTTTTCCCATGACTACATGAATTCCATGTAACAACATTCAGCTCGTTCATGCTTACATGATCTCATAGATCAGCACAGTATCCAAGAATCCTCAAGTCTTCATTTTCTAGTGCACAATTACACGTTATAATTTAACAGTACCACACATTTATTGCAAAGCATCTCATTCAGTTTGTTGGGAACAGGTTTTAAGGATGCAATGGAAATTGTAAATTCATAGAATTTTGAAGTAATTGACTTTTAACAAAGTGCATACTTAGCTAGATTGGCCAGAATACATTCTGAAGAACACCATAGTATCTTTGCAGGGTATGAGAGGAAGCGTGTTTTACTGAACCAGTTTCTGTGGGTGAGGCAAGCTTCAGAGCCACACAGAGCTCTTCTTCAGATCTGGGAAAGGTACCCCCAGCAACTGAGCCGAAAAGTCTGTGCCCCCTGGAGCACATACCCCTCCAGAGCCTGGAATGGAAGGTTATTAGCAATTCCATTGTATGGCATCATATTGACACAGCAGGCTTGAAACCTTTGGAGCCACTACCTAGATCTCTGCTCTTGAGCTACACAGTAGATTGTCATCTTCTGTGTGTGGACCATCACTAGAGGGGGTGGGACACTTTGCCACTGGGGCTCACACCCTAGCTCCATTCTCAGAAATGGTGAGCCACAAGAGTCGTGGATTCTATTGTAGGCTCTGGAGGGGCGTGTGCTCCAGGGGGCACAGACTCTTCTGACCATTCCCCCAAGCTTGATCCCTTCAGCCGCCTCCCCTCCAACTTGTCCCTGTCTTGTCTTCCCTCACCATGCTGCTCCTCCCAGTCATGTTCTCTGTACCTTGGCAGCCTCTGCCTCTGCTCCTCAGGCTCCTCAGTCCAGTCTCAGTCTCCTTGCCCAGCAAGTCCTAGTCTCATCCATATGGACCCCTGATACAGTCTCTGGCCTCCAATCTCAGGCGCCTTGCCCAGCCACTTCTAAATTCCAGCTCCTAAATTCCCCAGGATCTTTGCCCAGCCAGTCCATCTCCCTGCTCCACCCCTGTCCTGATCCCTGGTGTGATCTCTCTCTTTCTCTCCCGCCCCTCCACCATCCTGACCTCTAGCAGCTGTTTCCAATCACCACTGACTCATTCCCTCCCTCATTCTGTATTCACTCTCAGTGTTCATTCCCCCATCATCTTGTCCCAGTCTCTCTGCCCAGACAGACCCAGTTCTCCCCAAACACTTTTCCTCTGTCAGATCTGTCTCCACTCCCCCCTCACCTCCGTCCCTCTCACTCCACTAGTTCTCAATTCCAGTCACCTTCCCTGGCTACTCATCTGATCTCATTCCCACTCCCACTGGTTCCCCTGTCTAAACAGTCTCCATCTCACCTCCCTGGATCTCCTAAACCCAGTCTTCATGGCAGGCTCCAAATCCCAATCCTGATCTCCCTTTCTATCCCAGTACCACTTTTCCTCTCCCCTTCCCTGCTAGCCTCAGTTTCCACCCGCATCCTCCAGAGGATCCTTGTCCCAATCCACTTTCCCTGCCTCTCATGCAGTTTGGGCTCTTGTCCCTGCCATATTAAAATCAGGCAGATTCTTCCTCCACATTGCCTGAGCCCAGCAGGGGGAGGTCATTGAGAGCACAGGAGAGATTGTCCCCCTGCTCTCAGTTTGGTGACTGTACCCAGACCCAGCACCGCCTGTAGCAGCCCAGAGCTGCAATTGCAAAGGAAGTCCTGCCTCGTGTGGATGGAATCTTGAGGGAATTCAGCCACAAAAATCTAAGCAAGCTTTGCTATGTGAGAACTGCAGTTTTTCAAAGGCTTAAAACAACCAGATGCAAGCAGATTTTCATCGGGATAGCCAAAGGCCACTGCTCTGCCAAATGCTGACCTTCTCACCCAAAGCCTGAGGGCTTTTAGAGCCTTTTAAAAAAATGTCAGTAGACCTTTGTAACATGGGCAAAACCAGGTATTTTTCTTTAGCTCCATTCTCAGAAATCATTGAACTTTTTGTCTCAATATTTCAAAAAAACCTTCAGGCTGAGACAGACACCTGGCAAGGCAAATGCAGTACAAATGATTAATGTTTGGCAAAGTTATAGGCAACTGAGAATAGGGTGGTGTTATGGGATGTCAGGCAACCACAGTAGTAAATGGTACTACCAGACATACATAGAAGAAGAGAAATGAGAGTCCCACACATCAGCATAATCAATTCTGATGATAGCCTGGATTAAGTGTGCCGGGGCTCGGGGTGCTGATGGGGGAGAATGAAGGAGCCACAAACCTGCTCCATGGAAGAGAAACAAGAGAAACACAGAAATCTTTGGTAGTGGCAGAAGGTTACTTGGTTGCCTCCCTGTACTGCCTTCCTTGGATTCCAGTCCTTTTCTCTTCCTGCACAGAGGTTACCAGCTGAAGAGCTGCTACAGCAGGAGTTGGATAGCTGGATAAGGTTCCTTGTGTTTTTAAGAATTACAGTTCTGGGGTAGTGGTGGCTGGAAAGCACTGTAGGGAAGATCAGATTCTTCTGCCAACACTATTGTTAAGTAGGGGAAGAGGAGAAAGGCTCTTGGTGTCTTTTGTCTTGATGGGCTCTATCCTTTGCGCGTCAGAAATCTGTTACAGACACTTGTCCCTGGTTCTGAAATACGTTTCCCCCCATAGCTCTGTACTCTAATCAATCTTTCCAACTGCCCTTCTCTCCCCTGACCTTATACCTCAGGTCACTTGCTGTCATTTAAGTCAGCTAATGGACAGGCAGTCTCTTCACAAGCCTTTAAAAAAAAGCCATGTTGTTTCTTGATGGCTGGTAAAATCACTTGATATTATATTTCCAGAAAGGCCAAAATGTTGTGGATTTAGGCAAAACAGGACCATTCCTTTTGGGCTTAATTTTCCAAGACAAAATCTAGCCAGCAAATAATGCCACATCTTTTGACATTTGCATGTGCAATGTGTAATATCTGTTCATATTTTTCAGTGGATAAAAATAAATTCATAATTAGTATTTTAATGCAACCAATTTTATATCTGTATAAGCTTGTTGATCCAGCATTTACTGTAAAATCATATGGCCCAGATTGAATGTAAAAAACTTGTAGTAATAAGAATTTCGTGATCAGTCATAACTACATAAGACATTTTATGAATAAGGTCACTAGCATCTTGTCTTCATTTGAAATACCCTGTCCTGATAAGTCACCGTGATTTTTCTCTTTAATTTTTGTGGTAAAACTGTAGTTTAAACATTGCCCTGTAATAAAATCTACAGAAATTCCCACAAATGTTGAGAACTTCTCAAAATAACTCTTTTTGGAAATTACACTCCTTCCATCTCTTGGCCTTAAGTCTAACAGTAACTTTGAAAGCCAGATTTACCTCTCACATTGATGTAAATCAGGAGTAATTTCACTGAGGTCATCGGAGTTACAATTAAGGTAAATGAGGGGAGAATAGGCTAAAAACAAATCACAATATTCAGTTCCTCCTACCCTTACTTTTATTTTCATGATGTTTTATATTTAATAACTACTGTATCATAGACAACATCATTACATTTTCAGTTGTTTTCCTTTTTCTAAGTACCCTTTTCAAACATGAGTGAGTCTGACCATAAAATGTTGACTAAGGATAGAGGGACCCTATTCTTTTATGTGTAACTTGTTCAAAATGTAATATTTTTACCAGGTTCCAGAATGTCATTGTTGTTCCCATTTCCTGTTAGCCCAGGCCCTCCTACAGCTAGGGCTAACTGTAATGCAGGTACATTTTATTGGAAATCAGTAGCAACAAGTCAACCAGTACCATTGTTGATTTCCAACAATGTACTCCCTGGTAGGAGCATCAGGCCTCATGTCATCAAATCATGTTTCAAAGCTAAACCGTAGTATTAACTTCTTATTGTTCAGAATGGCTCACCTGTGTTTTGTTTTTGTTTTTTCTTTATGCACTGTATGGGCAGTGCATTGTTGTTAGCCAACAATGTACTGTTGGTAGTAAGCATTTGCATAGTGTTTAGTTTGCTGCATGTGTATTGCTACATTTAAAAAGTTGACTAATCCTATTATTTATAGTGCTGTAGAACAGTGGTGCACAACCTTTTTTCAACCACGACCCCCATATTTTATTGTACTCTGTTGTGACCCCCAAAGTAATTTGAGCAGTGTGGCTCGGTGCTTAAATCTGGCCAGCCAGGGGCTGGCCCAGTCATTGGCGGCCCCGCGGCACTTAGATCCAGGCGGCCGGGGCTTATGCCCACTGCTATGGTGATCCCTGAGGAAGACATCTGCAACCCCCTTGGGGGTCACAACCCAGGGGTTGCACACCACTGCTGTAGAACATAGAGACTAATTGCTTTGCCCATTAAAGCTTACTATTCAAATAACTCTTTAGAAGATTATATGGCATTTAGTGGCATATGTTCAAGAAGCAGCTCATATTTTCTAGTATATTGTAATCAGGACAGCCTATGGGAAATATATACCATAATAATTGGAGACAGACGGTAACAATGGTAAGAATCGGCCTTACAACACATGGTATGAATGCCAATCTTCACTACTTGCATCTTATGAAAACACAAGTACACTTTGCTACCTAACAAAGGATTGACTGTAACTATATACATGATGATATGTGCTGTAATTTCACTGAAGGCCAGATTCTGCACTCATTTGCACTGATGTCAGTCTAGAAGAATTCCACTGATGTCTGTGTCATTCATCTATAGTCATACCCAGATAAATGAGCAGAATGTGGCCCTCAGAAATGTAACAGTACGTATTATAGTATATATAGTTACAGAGGACCTATGAATGTATTGGAGGCACTCAAACATCGTGTTTCAACCAAACAAAATATACAAAGCAATCTCATTACAGTACATATAGTTACCTACAGTGTCATATGCTATATATATGAAAGTTGTTCTAAGGCAAACTATGTATGTCTGTCAATAAGTGTTACTAAGAACCATCAACACATCCATGCAAATACACTGCATTCTGTACTTGTTCCCAAGAAGTGTCACACTTGCAGAGCAGCCAAGATTAACTCATAGCCATAATTATATCTCAAGAATTCCCTATCCCGAGCATCATCTACTGTGTGCTAAGAGAAGCAAAGGGCAAGAATATAACTGGCAATTTTGGGATATTATTCATTTGGTCAGTGACCACTTCCTTGCAGACAAAAGAAATAATGGTGAGTTGTTTCTTTTTAAAATGTTGTTTTATCTCTCCTCTGTTTGACAGTCCTAGTGGGCTAATTGCATGCCTATTCAATGTGTTTTTATCCTATCCATGATACAATGTATTGATTCTTTTACAGTAGTCAATAGCTATTTTCTACTGGAAAATGAAGGGGAGGAAATAATCCTCTTAAAAAAAAATCCACATTCTAAAAAACTCTGCTGTACTTGGAGTCAATTGTCTTTCAAAACTTAAATTTGCATTTCTTAAAGAAGAAGTATTTCCTAGTGGTGAGAGCACGTAACTGAGCACTGGGATTCATATTCTAACCCAGTCTTTGCCATGACATAAACCATGATTTTGGGCAAACCAAATTTGTCTGTCTTTTCCTGTGAATAATATTAAGAGTTTTATCCTGAGTTTTGAGATGAAAGGCAGTACTGATGTACAAGATGAGAGTATTACGAGGCCTAAGGTCTAGTTCATGGGTGGGCAATAAAACAGTGGCAGTTCACCAGGGTTAACCCCTGGAGAACCACCGCTGTTATATTTACCTGCACACCTGTGCCTCTGCAGGTATGGGCAATTGAAGCTCCCATTAGCCATGGATCGCAGTTGCCAACCAATGGGAGCTGCAGGAAACAGCGTGGACAAGGATACCCGGGAGTGGCAAGAGCTGTGAGGAAATGGAGCAAGTGAGCCTGCTCAGTGCGCTCCACTTCCCTCATGGCTCCTGCCATCATGGGGAGTGTGCAGGGGCTTGACTGCTGCCACCGCACTGCGCCAGGTTGCTCCAGTGATCCCCAAAACCACATGCTTGGAGGACGGGTTGCCATGGGAGGGAGAGGGCGGGACGATGGCAGGAAGGGGCGGGGTTTGGAGGACCAGTAATGGACAGCCCCGCCCCCCTACTCACCAGGAGTCCTGGGCTAGATTGGTCAATTGCTGGGGCAGGGATTGGCCCATGGGTCAGGAGTTTGAGATCCCTGCCTTAACCACTGGGCTATGGGATATTCTGAGGTGGCCCTGTCTCAGTCTCTCTTGTTGAAGCTATTTATTTTGTATAACCAAAAATAGTCATTGTAACAGGGCTTGGGTCTTTTCATGGTTATAGTTGCTGGCCCATGCCATTTCCTGCAGCTCCCATTGTCAGGGAATAGTGAATCGCAGCCACTGGGAGCTGTGAGCAGCCATACCTATGGACGCTCAGGTAAACAAAGTGTCTGGCAGCCCACCAGTGGTTAACCGTGGCAAACCATGTCTTGCCCATGGGCTGGTTATTGCCCACCCCTGTTATAAGAGGTACACCAAGCACCACTCCAGATGTTGTATTTTGTGTAGGTCCGACTCTCTGAGACTGCCGCCTGGATTAGGTTTAGTGATTACCTAATTTCCAGGTCTTAGTTATGAAATAGGTGCCAGGCATCAGGATTTAGGTGGCTGTGTGTATGCTTGCCAGTAGATTTTTAGGTGCCATGGGGACCTTTCATTGGAAATTTCAATACTGTGGAAATTTATGTTCCAACAGTTCTATGACTGCTGGGCTGGGGCTCTGAGGTAAAGTTTGGGTTTAGGCACCTAAAGTGGCAATTAGGTGTCAAAATCCATTTGTGTATCTAGACCTAAGCATTCTATAATATGACTGTGTAAATAACACAGTATAGGTACCGTAGAACTACAATAGGCCAACTAATAGAAGGGACGTTTGATTTCTCTTATAGATCTTCTTTGTGATGTGGGGTCTCCAGCAGAAAAATCTTTTTTTTTTTTTTCATTCAGATGCTATTAGTTCATTCCTGAAATGACTGACCTTGCTGCATGATCCAGCTCTTCTTCAACTATTCAATATTTCCCCCCTTTAATTATGTTTAACACTTTGTTCACTGTGTGTGTGTATGTATGTGTGTGTGTGTGTGTGTGTGTGTGTGTATAGAAACAGATATTTTAAAATATATCTACATGTGTTGTATCTTTTTAGTAAAAATTAAAATACAGATCAAATTGGAATTAAGTATTTTATCTTTTTATTAGGGGTTGTTTTTCTGTTTCTTTACACAGAAAGTATGAAAACACAGAGCTTCTCCTAGCTGGCAAATTCCTGTGTTGTAAGGTGTCTATTACCAAAAGTTGCAACCTTGATGAAATAAAACTATCAAACAATTATAAGGCAGAAAATGTATTTAAAAGTATCATCAATAGTCTTCTCAAAGGAATGGTTACTTCATTTCATGTTCAGAAAACAATGTACTAGAAGTAATGCATTTTCAGAATGACAGAGGCTATAATACTGCTTAAGTGGCTTATGGATTTTGTCCTTAAAAATGTATATATATGGAATAAATGCATTGGAAATATAGTTGAATGCATAAGATACAATGGATATTACATCAATTATTGTAATTATATATTTTAAAAGCCAAAATTTAAATACAAATTACAGTTTATATAGCTTTGTCAAAGAGATTTTGGTATATGTTGTGATATACTCTTTATTATCTTTTTTTTTTATCCTTTTAGCCCATCACACATGTAGGAATGTTGCTATTTCTGAAATATTTAGAATTATGAGCTATTATTTTTCAATCAATGTACACTTTGCAGGTAAAGAAGATGGGAAATTTTGTAAAAAAGTGACTGTTAGAATGACTATCCGCAAGAATGACTGCAGAAGTAACACACCCGTAAGTAACTGTCATAATTTGTTTCAATGGAAAAAATAAGGAAAGGTGGAAATGAGAAAAGACATGGTGGGAGTTTAACTCTGTTGTTGTATGCATTCTCTTTCTGACTCAGCATAAGGGCCGAAATTGGCATGTATCACAGACAGATCTGCAGTGGCTCACGTGCAATGGTCATCACTTTAAAAAGTCAACATTTACTATTCATTACAATGCAGTAGTATCTCAAATACCACTTATGCTGTATCTTTAGAATGGGAATACAGATTCAAATCTGCAAAGCGTTTGTCTACTACTGAAGTCAATAGGAATTGAAGGTGTACCGCACTTTATAGGAGATAAAACAAAACAACCTATGAGGAAAGACTGAAAGAATTGGGTTTGTTTAGTTTGGAAAAGAGAAGACTGGGAAGGGACATGATTTCTTAAAGGTTGCTCCAAGGAGGAGGGAGAAAAAATATTCTCCTTAACCTCTGATGATAGGACAAGAAGCAATGGGCTTAAAATCCAACATTGGAGGTTTAGTTTGGACATTAGGAAAAACTTCCTAACTGTCAGTGGTTAAACGCTGGAATAAATTTTCTAGCGAAATTGTGGACTCTCCATTACTGGAGATATTTAAGAGCAGGTTAGACAGACACCTGTCAGGGATCATCTGGATGATGCTTAATCCTGCTGTGAGGGCAGGGAACTGGACTTGATGGCCTCTTAAGGTTCCTTCCAGTTCAGAATGGAAGGGATGGCCCATGGACACAAAGGAATCACACAGGGAATGTTATAGTAAGTGCCTGGTCTAGTATTGGAGTAAAG
Organism: Pelochelys cantorii; assembly: GCA_032595735.1. NCBI lineage: Eukaryota > Metazoa > Chordata > Testudines > Trionychidae > Pelochelys > Pelochelys cantorii. The sequence continues at coordinate 23,988,042 of CM064329.1, read as the reverse complement.
TTCTTCAGTTTTCCTAGGGAGTATTTCTTTTCCAGAACATTCCTCCCTAATGCAGCAAAGAAATAGCCAGTGACTCCCATTGTTGTGCATCAGCCAAAGTAACATTGTGAAGTCTTCGAAATGTAATCTCAGAAATCCTTTTGTTGGAGCTGAGTATGTTGCTTACTGACCCAGTCAGTCTTTTGGAAATCAATGGAAAAATTCCTATTGATGTCAGTAAGATCAAAATGTGGGCCTCACTGAATCATATTATTATTCACATTGGATGAGATTTTAAAAGGAGTATAAGGTAGTTTGCCGTTGAGCTTCCATTAAATTTCCTTTAGACATCTGAAAATCCCAAATTCGGGTGTTTTAGTCATTTAAAAGAAATGATCCTTTTAAAATGTTCATTTAACAGGTAAACATTGTTTCATGTGATGGGAAATGCCCTTCTGCTAGCATTTATAACTACAACATCAACACATATGCAAGATTCTGCAAATGCTGCAGGGAACTTGGGTTGCAAAGACGAACTGTGCAATTGTACTGCAGTGGCAATTCAACATGGGTCAACTATTCAATCCAAGAACCTACAGACTGTTCTTGCCAATGGTCTTGAGACAGCATTACAAAAAGAGCAGCCAGTGAGTCACTCTTTGGAAGATATACAATTATTCTCAGTATGATAAAGATATCTTTTACATCTTTTCCTTAGAAAATAAGTTATCCATCCACTGAATAGTATCATTGTTTAATATTAAGAAGCATAGCTATTTTGGACTCTTCTGCATTTTGAAATAATGGATTTGCATCATCCCTTTTTTAAACTATTATAATGTTCACTTCTGGGAATCATCTCAAGAGTTCTTGTGATATGTGCCAACATAAAAAGGAAAGGGATTTCCTTGAAAAGAGACAATCAGAGGAATAATGCTTTATATTTTATTTCTGGAGGTTTAATCCATTCTTTGAAAGCCACCCAAAACTGTTTTAAATATCTAATATATAAGCTGTCTTGACAGTGGTATAAGATCTTAAATGTGTCACAATAGTGCTTGATGACTATGGAAGAACATTGTATGGACGATATTAAAAAATATTCAGTTTAAATCAAATTGATATTGCAAATAGGGCACTCATAAGTAATTAAATTATAGAAATTTTTACCAGAGAAGCATTTTCAAAACTGGTAATTGTATATATAATATTCCCTGGTAATAAGTTTTGATTTTTCTAATGTATTTTACATTGTAGTGTAAAACCATTATGTTAGATGTGTAATGTAGAAGAAATACAGATTTTTTTAGGTTATCCAGTTTAGATATAGGTATTAGATTTATCCAACATATCCAGTGTATGATGTAAACTGAAAACATACAAGTTTATCAGTGAAAAAATAAATTTCCCATTACAGTTATATAGATGCACTTTATCTAAACAAACCTTTGTCTTCTAAAGCACACCACGTGTTAAATGTGTCTTGTACTGTTTATTTAGGAGAATGAACTTTACACTGAGCCGTGACTTTTTAAGAACATGCCATTTTCATAAAGACAAAAGAAAATCAAAATTATAATTGGTCCCATGTATATTTTAACAAAGAGAAACAGATGAGTCAATAAAAATTGCTGTAACCAAGGTAACTTCCTATGTCCAATGATTTTTTTGTGTTGCAAAATGTTCAAATTGCAAAGTACAATGTTCACAAAATTGCTTTTAAAACTTGCAATAATTGATATTTTTGATATAACAAAACCAAATATTTTGTTCACCAACCCTCACCATGCCATCTGAACACAGTAAAATTCCAATTGCTTTAATTTTAAGAAGTAAAGCTACAAGAGCTTCTAAGATTTTAAGCTTAGGAACTAAAAACTAGGAGTGTATTGTTGCATAATAAATTGTAAAAAGCTGGTTTTTGCTGTTAATCCAGTGAATGGTTTTAACAAAACATTCATCACATGAACATTTTTGTTATTTTGCTATTTTATACTTTTTATATGCTGTACATGTCATTCCTATAAAATCTAATAAACAACAGGAAGGCTTATTTTGTTACAACTTCTTTTCTTATTAATATTAACAACTGCTTAACTTTATGGCATATGTACTTACATTTTTGTTTCAAAAGTACTCACAATTTATTTATTTTTTTACTGAAGCTAGTATTAATAGTCCAAGCATCTGATGGTCTGATACCAAGCTGTAGAAGAGAAGAGTTTAAATTCTGTTTTTAAATAACACTTTCATGAAAATGCTTTCATCCTGTTCTAAATTGTTCAAACATATTTTCATCCCAAAAAATTCAGATTTCAAAAATTTCACATTTTATTCAAAATAAAAATAAATCCTTGCTTCTCACTGATATCATAAGATGACTTGTCCCCTGATCCTCAGCAATAGATGGTCCCATATTCGAGAGAGACAAAGCTATCAGTGATGGACCTATCTCTGAATAGTTCCTTCAAAAATAAATGATTCCCAAACTGTGAAACAATATTGAATTATTATAATGAGTAAATGCTACCCTAAACAAACAGAGAAACATCCTTTCAATACAACAGTAGTACAATCAATTCCTTTAATGCTTCACTTATTAAGGATGGAGCAATTCTTTTTAATTTCCATTGTAGTGGAACATTCCCTGTCCTACATATCTACTTTCCAAATATGTAAGACAGACACAGATTGCAAGCAGTCAATACAACAGACAAACAGAAGAGTGGGAATTGAAACACAGGTAAGCAAAGTGACTTTCCTAGAAAAAGCCTTTGCACAGCAAAGGTCTCTCAAGTGCTTCCACCACAGATCATACACCCTCACTTAACATCTAGTGGCAAAGAAGAAACATTGATAGGCAAAGGAAAATTGCCTTTCTCCATCAAGGGACACATCCACCAGCTATGAAATGGTGATCACTAAGTCTTCAGTGTTAAAAAAGTAGGGTGACTGAAAGCCCAATTCTGAACCAATTGAATTCAATGCTGAAATGCCCATTGCCTTCAGTAGTGCAGGACGAAGTCATAAAAGGCACTGGAGCAGCACTGAGCTGTCTAAAGATCTGCAGTTAAAGGCACTGAGAAAGGGAATTAAAATCTGAGAGATGCTACAGCTGCAGTAAAAGCTCGAAATCTGAGAACATCTGTAAACAGGAATCAAACTTTCTGTCATCTCTTCCCCTTGTTTAGACAAAGCAAAGTAATAAATGTCGTGCTAAGTTCCTGTGTCCAATTTTGTAAACACGCGGCTTACGCCGAGAAAAGCAAACGGAAGGATCCATGGTAGCTGTGGCTTGACATCGGAAGCCACCTTTATCCTATTATCAACAGTAAATCCCCCCACAGATTCTTTTCGGGTTAGCTCAAAGCAGTGCGGGCCTCAGTGCGGCATGTGCCATGCTCTATATTTGTACCATATAATAGGAGAAAAAATGGCCAATTCTGCAAAAAGGTTAAATCTGCCTGGTGCCAGTCTGACACATCAGCATCACGAGGAAAGGCAATGTATGTGTATTAGTTTCTAGTCCTGCCTTATTTCATCCCTGCCCCAGTCTTGGACCCAGCCCTGCTCTTGTCTTCCCTGATTCCAGGTAACTCAGTTCTGACCCTCAGCTTTGGTTTTTGGCGTGACTCTTAGCTTTGACTTTTGACTCCTCAGATTTGGCTCTGATTTCTACCTCTGCCATTTGGTTTCTGATTCCCCGCTCCTGACTGCTGCTCTGGTCGAAAAGCTTATGTCCCACTAACTACCACATACATGATCTACTCGAATGAAGTTTTGGTGAGACACTCTCACCCTAGGCAGTTAATGGAGTGGTTGAGTACATCATAATATTTTACTACATGCATTTGATTCCAGGATATAAAGCTTTGTTTTCATCAAATACAAGACTGTATGGTCCTCGTCCTCATTGTGGCGACTGCCCCAAATTTGAATATATGAAATTAGCGTAAGAACTAGAAGTAGAGAGGAGCCAAAAAGGATGAATCAGCACCAATATTCAACACTCTTTGTGGTCTTTCACTGTAGTAGCCTTACCTCTTCTCTAACCTATAGGGTTTTATCTTTTATACACAAGTGAGAAAGGTAGAAGGGTGGAATAATCCAAGATTACAGCCTGGCAAACAATGCAAAAATGAATTTGAGAATAATTGAATGAATGGCAGGGAAAAAAATTGCCAGAACTCATCCCAGTATGTTTAGAGCTTTTTGAAGAACAAATATAGTTATTCATAAACAATGAATCTGAAGGAAAACGGCAACATTTTTTTTAATAATCTTTGTATCCTCCTGTGAACAGAAATATCTGAGGTGATCACAGACAATTTAGTATAAAAGGACTTTGGCATATAAGCTTGTTGACGTTTTGAAGGTGTGTGGATTCCAAAGTGCTTTATGTGCTTTTTATTATACAGACATTGGCCTAAATCTTGAGAGGTAATTAGTGATTTGGGGTGCTTTAGTTTTTGGATACCCAATCTTTAAAGGGGTTGTATTTTCAGAAAAAGCTGGCCATCTATCCTTTCAAAATCAAACCCTTTTAAAGGTATCTCACATGAAGCATAGAAATTTCTCTACATGTTGGCCCTTTTCTGGTCATTTTTCATGTCATGACCTAAATCAAATTCTGCCCTCAGAACTTCAACATCAGTGAACATCAACTTCATCTGTGGGACATGGGAATTTCTGAATTCTGTGTATTTCTGAAGTTTGACTTTAGCCCAGACACCTGGCAATGTGAGATTTGTCCAGTAAGTTGCTCACGTGCTAGTTCCATTATTATGCTGCAGAGATATTTAAATAAAATTATATTTGCTGACGAATACACAAATCTGATCGTATAATGCAAAATGTGGAGTGAAGAGCATTTTGAATAATAATACTTTTTTAAAAAAGCACACTTGCTTGTGGTCTCTCATATTTAATCCCACAGCTGTGTTTTCTGAACCATATTCCCTACTGACAGCTGTATTGTTGACTTCTTGCTTCCTAAAGAGGGAAAGGCAGACAAGTACCTTTTGAAATGAGGGCATGAAGAAGTCTAATAAGGCTGATCTCTAGTCTGGATGTGTGCAGGGTGATGTCCTTAGGGATTTGCATTTTCACAAGTTTTTTCTGAGGGGTAACTAGATAGGACATCTGCAATCTGTTCTCCCTTTAAAAGAGATGGCCATTAACTATCTGACTGAATAGCTAAAATTCCTTAATGAGGAGTGCCATGATAACTATGCATTGCCCCTGCTTTCTTGGTGGGGTTGTTACCAATGTGCTGACTCGAACAGGAATCATAGCTAAATAAAACCAGTAACACTCATGGTGAAACATGCAGAGGGGACTTTAGTAAATAATTAGCATGTTGTCAGTCTGCAATGGAAGTAAATAATTTGCCAGCTAATCATCAGTGTGATAGATGGTCATTATCCTAGCCTTAGTCTTGATAAGATTTATCTGATATCAGGCTTTTCAGTTCAAGAAACACAAGAATTGCCATACTGGATCAGACTAGTGATCCATATAGTCCAGTGCCCTGTACCCAGCCGGCTGCTTCAGAGAAAAGTTCAATAAACCCTTCAATAAGCAGTTACTGAATAATCTGCCTTTCTGGACCATTGAGGATTTATATCCATTTCACAGCTTTTGTTTATTTAAAAAAGTCACTTTTGGCCTAAGAATCAAAACTCCAAAAGCAGAGTGGAATGACAGAGGGAAATGCTCTCTCATTGAATCGAAGACCTGCTCTACACTAGGCAGGTATTTCGAAATAACCCCCCTCATTTTGAACAACTACCACCAACCTCTTTATTTCGAAATAACTCCTGCTTTCTACCAGGAACTACGCTTATTTTGAAATAATAGTGGTAGTGTGGACGCTCCACTGCTGCTATTTTGAAATAACTACTCGCTGGCATCAAAGTAATCCTAGAACATAAGAATGGCCATACTGGGTCAGACCAACGGTCCATCCATACTAGTATCTTGTCTGCCGACAGTGGCCAGTAACAGATGCCCCAGAGGGAGGGAACAGAACAGGAAATCCTCACGTGATCCCTCCCCTGTCACCCACCTCCAGAGAAACAGACGCTAGGGACACCATTCCTACCCATCCTGGCAAATAGCCATTGATGGACCTAATTACTCCCCAGTGCTTCCTGGAGCTCTAAGTCAAGATAGCCATCCACATTTAGGGAGTCTGCTTCAGACTAATTTCAAGGCTTCCCTGCAGTGTGGACACGCTATTTTGAAATAGTTATTTCGGGAATTATTATTTTGAAATAATTTCCCAGTGTAGACATGCCCTAAGGGAAATCCCCGGTTAATTTTTAAGCCTACTGCTGCACAGGTGTTCTAGGCAGGACCCCTGAGCTTTGGGATTGCATTAGAGAGGGAAACAGAGCTTCTGTCTATCTCCTGAGGGGCTTGCCCAGTTCCCTAAGGCCATGTCTACACTACGAGAAGATCGAAGCTCCCACGGTCAATCTTCTGGGGTATGAATGAGCGGGTCTAGTGAAGACACACTAATTCAAACTGAGAAGGGTGCTCCCATTGGTGCCAGTCCTTCTCCTACGAGGAATAAGGGAAGTTGAAGGGAGAGTGTGCTTTTGGCGCTGTGTGGACGGCACCAAAATTCAATTTAAGATACTTTGACTCAAGCTACATAATTAAATGTAACTGGAGTTGCATATTTTAATTCGAGCTTATCCCCTAGTGTAGAAATAGCCTAAGAGCTGAGTCACAGTAGCCACCTTGCTGCTCAGAGGGAGTCTGAGACACTCAGCTGCTGATAGTATCTATGTTCTTAAGTCTCACTGCAAGTGAGAGGGCAGGGTGCCCTGCTCACTACTTCTGATCTGCATGGACTCAGCAAAATTCCTTCAGGTGTAGATTCAAACAACTTAACAGAGAGGATAGAAACTATTGTGTGGGTAAAGCATGTCTTGGCTATGGCCAGTTTGTTTCCCTGGGATCCCATGAAATAATACATGGAAGGAACTGGGAGTCTTCATGAGAATATGGGAGACAAAATGGGAGACTTAATAGTATGGCTAGAAGTATTTTGTATTTACTATGAAAATATTGGCAAGAAATAAGCCCTTTATCTTTACTTAAATTGATAGATATTTAAAATTTTTCATTAAACCCTCAATTTTGTTTCCTCTAAAAAAGTAAAACCTGCCCCCTTTCTCTTTCTTCTCTTTCTCTTAGAAGTAAGAGAGGTGGCAGGAGAAAAGAAAGGAGACAGTGGATCAAGTTAAAAAAGAGAAGGAAAAATTGAACAAAATGTTGGTTTTGTGTATAAAAAAAGCAATAAAATATTGCAAAAAGTGTATATAATTCAAAAATCCATTTTGCCTCCAAAAGTGACCTAGTCTGATTATCATCTGTGCAGATACTTTGTTGCATCTGCCATGCCATGCACCAAATTAAAACAACCTCTTTGGGTGCAGCAGTTTGCATTTCCACTCCCATCCCTGTGAGGAGAGAACCACAAGCCCTAGACACCACCTAAGCTTCATTTAAATGACATTTTCAGAGGGCAAGTGGGAATCAGGATTTCAGAAAACTCTTAATTTCAGCCTTACACAGATGCCAGTAACACTTCCTGAATGTAGAGAGAAAATAATGCTAAAACTATATCCTCAGTGTTGAGCCTGAGTCAAACCCTGGATCTGGTAGGAATATTTTCATGCAGTTATGCAGTTCAACCAGTAGATGTTGCTGTGATCTATAGGTAATTGTAGAAAAGGGTGAGGTTCTGGGGATAAACTAAAATGGCAGACAGACGGCAGTGCAGTTTTCCCTGATAAATGCCTGTTTATGAAGACCTGCGGCTCAACATATTGATAGATCTGAATGAATGCATCGAAACATTAAGAAAGTTCAGATACACAGCTTAAGATAAGAAATTTGGAGCTTGAATCTGGAGGAGCTGTTATAGAGTATGGCTGCATAGGTCAGAAAGATTCACCACTGTCTTGAAAGGAGGCAGCTGCAGGATCAGTGTAATACACCAGTTACACACCTTAGGAATAAAATAATGGAATTATTAAACACAAGCTCTCCTTGCTTTAACACACATCTCAAGCCTCTGTGTTTTTACACAGATTTCTTCAGATATTACCATTCTACTTCCAGAATGGACATGTAGCCCTTGCTGCAGTTCTAGTAGCATTCGGTACTTTTATTTCCTTCTCTCACTGGTGTGTGGTGAAGATAAATATACTAAATGTTATGAGGAAATCAGATGCAATGATAATAGGGGCTATCTTGGGTAATATATAAGACAGATGATAAGTGGAAGAAAACACAAAGATCAATATACACAGAGCCCGAGAAATACAGTATCTCACCAATCCCCCGGATGGAATTCATGCCATTATTCGATATTTGTTTCTCTGCTTTCTTCTCCTGGAGAGAAGAAAAAGGGAAATGGAAACATTCTTAGGTTTTTGGCTTGACCATCTTGGAGCACTTTTAAATCATCTGTCAACACTGTCATGACGTTGCATTCATTTAAAAGCCTCTCTTTTAGATCCATCTGTTATATAAATAAAAATAATGCAGCCCTATATTTTTATGGTACACTAATCCTGCTTGGCCATGGTGTAATTATCAAATGATTTCATGCTACCCTGGTGGCAGGCAACATCTAGACCACTGAACACTTGCTGTGGATCTCTTATTAAATCCCTCTTGCACAGTTTCATTCACAAATTTACCATGGCTTTTAAAACCAAATAGTTTGGTGCTTATACTGTGATATCAAATAAGGGCAATGTGTTTCCAAAATGTGGCAATGTTTTTCAGATGCTTCACTTCACACTTGATTGCCAATAGTTATTCAGACTCCACAGTTGCCTCCTTTAGCTCTAATATTTAATTGGAGCCATATAATTTAAGGACAGTGCACTGTTACACATGTTTAGGAATACACTCTCATGAACCCCAGATGTCTGGGCTCTGTGAGTGGAGCTGCACTGGTGGGAGAGAGTGGAATTCACTTGCCTGGAAGCTGTCCTACATCCACAGTTCCCCTGCCTCATTATTTGGACCTGGCCCAGAAGTGTCCTTATCCATGACATGCCAATGGCTCCCATGTCTCCCATGCACAGATCTATTTCAAGAGATACACCACTTAAGAAGGGTAGGTGGGTTTTTGGCAGCCTCCTACTCCAGGTGAATAACACCATGTCATGCTATGATAACCCAAATCCAAAGAAAATAAGATTTTAATTAACTTTATTGTTAATTTATCTTTGGAAAGACCTTAACACTTTGCCTAGCAGGAGCTGCTGTTAATCTTTGCAAGGGGGTTTTACCACTGGCTTCAGTGGGACAGGATTTCTCCCCACACCCCTTTATTTCAAAATAATAAGTGGAGCATCCACACTACCAAGCCTGTTATTTCGAAATAATGGGCTGGTTATTTCGAAATCTGTGCTCCTGCTTTCCTTGGGGAATAATGCTTATTTCAAAACTGTTATTTCAAAATAGTGTCAGTGTGGATGATCCTGTGCAGCTAATTCAAAATAATTGGCCTCCAGAGGCCTCTCTCAGCTGCACTGGTGGCTGCTCTGGCCACACCTGCCAGCTCCGCTGCTCCCCTTCTCCTGCGGAGCTTAAAGCAGCAGGCTGCTAGAGAAGGGCTTGTGGAATATGGCCAGCTTGGCAAGCCCTGTGCTATTCATCAGGAGCTGACAGAGCCATGAACGACCCCAGCACTCCTTATGAGCCCCCCACAGCTGCCAACACTACTGCAGCACTTCTGCTGCCACTGGCCAGGGATGCAGGAGAGCACCGGTCTGGACTAGTGTGGAAAGCATGGACCTCATTAAGGTCTGGGGCAAGGAGACCAATCTCCAGGATCTTTGCACCAGAAAGTGCAATGCCGACATGTAGCCTGGCTGACAAAGGCCATTCCCAGACCCTCAGGCAGATCTGGATGAAAATAAAAGAGTTCCAGCAGGCCTGCAACAGGGCCTGGGAGCAGAGCAGATCCTCTGGGGGGCACCATATTTGTTCCACTCCTATCAGCACCTTGATGCCATCCTGGGAGGCGAGCCAGTCACCTCCCTCCAGCCATCTTTGAGTCCAGTCAGGACATGCCTCCTCAAGGGAGGGGTTGCAGAGGAGGAGGAGGAGGCCAGCCATGCCCACAAGCCAGGACCTGCTCCTCACCCTGGAGTCAGTCCCCCTCACTCCCTTCTTCCCCCCACCCCCGGATGTCTCCCAGGCATCGGACAAGCCCAGGGAAGGCACTTCAGGTGAGTTCTATAATGTTCCCTATCTACATGCGGGAGCAGGTGGTGGGCTGCACGCCCCTCACTCGGCCTACTGGTGGCAGCACAGCAGCTTGTGCATGTGTGTGCATATGGAGTGCCAGTCCGGAGCACTCAGCCCCATGATGCTCTCACATAGGAACCCCTCGCTCCTTCTCACAAGGTTCCTGGAGAGGTTTGCATTATTCTGGCCTCTATGCTGGGACACCTTCCCACGACAAGCCACCACTAAGGAGTCTGGGGTCATGGAACCACACAGCAGTGCCACATAGGCCTGCACTCGTTCAGCATCCACTACTGGTCATGCACAGCGATGCATGGGAACCTGTCAGTGGGAAGAAGAAGAGGGGACACCAGTGGCACTCTCTCTGGCAAGTGGCATCTGCTGCTCACACATACCTCCCCCAACATTCCCCACTCCAGCAGCCAGGTATAGAAGTTCTCTCTCTGTGGGATGCCACCAGTACTGGACCTGGCATGTGCAGGACACACAAGGAAGCTGAGCCACCCTGTCCCCCGCTCCCGTCTGCAGGCTCCTAGCCTGGCCAGCACCTTCCCATGCCTGCTTGTCCCTGGGCTGTGGGGATGTTCCCCTGAGACGTCCATGCCCCTGCAGGAAAGTGCCTGCTGTCAAGGCAAAGGTGGCCTTGCTTGAAGCACATCACCATCGTCTGAATTGAGGCCTTCAGTGTCGGCTCAGAGATTAGAGCCAGGCTTCATACACAGTGTCTTCTGGGATGACTGCCCTTGTCACTTTTCTTCACAGCTGAGCCAGTTGCAAGCTTGGTGCATCCACCACCTCCCACACCATCTTCCTGTCTCCATGGGATCTGCAGGAGGAAACACACCTGGGAAGTCCTCATGAGGGAGCCGATGGCCTGCCTCCAGTCCCTCGACTGGGGGCCTGATGAGGAGCTCTGGGAGGAGTGCCAGGCTGACTAGGAGCAGGGGAAGGACACCTGGGACCAGCTGGCATGCCAGCACAAGGCCATGTGCTCCTCTCACATTGGTGATGGAGTGAATGGCCTTGTGCATGGGATGGGGCACCAGCCACCTCCCTCTCCACATGACTTCCCCACCTAGCCCCCCAGAACACCCAGGGCCCCAGAACACAAAGCAGTGGGACCTCTAAGGCAGCTGAGGCCTCCCAAGCTGACTGAGGCAAGTGTCAGTCCCAGCCCCAGCCCTGAGCTCCCCCTTCACACCCCTCCCCCATTTCAGGTTCTTTCCCCAGTCCCTCCCCTGTTGTATATCCCCAAATAAAGAGTTTTTTAAAAGGTTTTTTTATTTGCTTGGGGGGAGGTGGGAAGGGAGGGCAGGGGAAGGGAGAGGGGTGGGGGAGGAAAGGGACACAGAGGGAATGCAGGGGCCCCTTGTAGAGAGGCACAGGGGAGAGTCCCACAGCTGGATTTGGCTGAAACTCTCCCTTAAACCCTCCTTGATGAGCACAGACCCTCGATGTGCTCGTTGGATGGCTGATTATAAGCCCTGACCAACCACTCAGCCTCTGTTCCCCACCCTGGCAAGAAAGTCTCCTCCTTGCTCTCACAGAGTTTGTGGAGCACATGACAGGAGAAGGGGATGTTGTGCTTGCTGAGGTCCCAGTGGATGGGGGGAATCCTGAACCTCCCCTTTAAGCGGCTGAATGCACACTCCATGATCACCCGGCACCTGCTTAGCCTGGTGTTGAAGTGCTCCTTGGTGGGGTCCAAGCTGCCCATGTAGGGCTTCATAAGTCAGGGAAGCAAGGGGTAGGCTGTGTCGCCCAGAATGCAGATGGGCATGTCCATGTCCCTGACCCTGATTGTTTGGTCTGGGGAAAAGTGCTGGCATTCATCTTTTGGAACAGGCAGGATTTCCAGAAGATGCGGGTTTCGTGTGCCTTTCCCAACCAGCCAATGTTGATGTCAGTGAAGCACCCCTTGTGATTCATGAGGGCCTGCAGCACCATGGAGAAGTACCCCTTCCTGTTGATGTAGTCTGAGGCACAGTGGTCGGGAGTCAGGATGGGGATGTGGATACCATCTATGGCCCCCCGAAGTTGGGGAAGCCCATGGCAGCAAAGCCATCAACGATGCTGTCAATGTTCCTCAGAGTGACGAACTTGTGTAGCAGCATGTGGTTCATGGCCTTGGCTACTCGCAGGAGCACGGTCCCAACTGTGGATTTCCCCATGCCGAACTGGTTCCTGATGGAGCGGTAGCTGTCCGGTGTGGTGAGCTTCCACAGGGCAATGGCGACAAGCTTCTGCATGGGGATGGCCAGTCCAAACTGGTCTCCCTCTGCCGGAAGCGGCGTTTGACTGTGTCCAGGGGACTGAGGGGCATTTGCATCAGCAAGAGCACCAGGACCTGGGTGATGAGGGCCTCTGGTCCGGGCTGGTTGCCCTCCTACTGGAGCAGCATGTGGGCAGTCTGGATGAACTGTGCCATGAGATGCAGCATAAGGCCCAAGAACCTGACACTGCTTTGCAGCAGCTCTGGCTTCATGTTGTGAGTGCTATGGTATCTGCAATGGCAAGCAGAGCACACTGCATCCATTTGGTATCCCACAAGGGGGGAGGCAGTGGAAGAGTGTCTGTGAGACGCAGCCATAGAGAGGAGCCCGTGAAAGCACACATCAGAGTTTGCCTGACCAAGCAGCCACAGGAAGTGCTTCTGGGGGCTCTAAGTCCGAGGCAGGCTCCAATCAGTGTGGATGCGCTATTTCAAAATGATTCTGAGTAATTTCGATGCTCCCCCATAGTGAGGACGTGCTATTTTGATTTTGTTATTTCAGGAGTTATTTCGATTTCACTTATTTTGAAATTATTTCCTAGTGTAGACATGCCCCATGTGTCTATGCAATTTGATGGGGCTGAGCGCTCGTAACCTAGATGGCTTGTAGTAATGTTGTTTAACAAAGTACCATCAGTGATCTCTGATAGTAGTCTATGGGAAACAGTTATTGGAAATATTGGCTAGGTAATGGAAATAAGGCTTTAATCCAATCACTTGAATTAATCCATTGAACTGTGGAGTTAGTGAGTGAAATCTCATAAGCCTCAAGAATTAGACATTTCTCCAAATTGAAATTAGGGTAGCATTTCTGCTGGACTCTTTGATGTAATATTGATTTTCCTGAAATGTGTCACTCTTGGGATGGTGTTTGCTATGAACAAGTAAAAAATGCCATCTGGTCCAATGCAGGAACATGTCCACTGTTAAACAATTCTACTGAGGTTACGAAATCTGCCAGTCTGCAACGTCTAATCAAGATGTTTTCTCTGGCTTTGCAATATCTCCCATTACATTTTTAATACACTGTAAATATTAAACTGAGATGTTTGTCTCTGACTTTGTCAAGTGTCAACAATTTCTTGATTTAAAAACAATGGAATTATTATTGCTGTTTTTAAAATCAGATCTGCTGCTGGATATAAACATAGTTTTCTCTGGGAAGAAAGTTTTCCTCTATTGGTACATTTATTTTAGTAACTGCCTGAAATAACCCTAGCTATTTGCATTTTATGATGTGATCAATCATTATTATTTCTGGGAGGACATTGCATATTAACTTTGGGTACGTCTATACTTGCTCCCTAGTTCGAACAAGGCATGCAAATGTAGGCGACCGAAATTGCTAATGAAGTGGGGATTTAAATATCCCATGCTTCATTAGCATGATCTCGCCAGTGCGTTACTCTGCTCAACAGCTGTTTCAAAAGTGAGGGTGCACGCCGGGACATGTTAGTTCGAACCAAACCCCTTGGTTCGAACTAACATTACTCCTAATTTTTTGGAGTAACGTTACTCATTTTTTGAGGAGTGTAGTCGGTTGGCCCGCCTGGAGGGGTTCCTCCTCCTCCGGCTCAGTGGGCGGCCACTCCGACCCACTGTGCTGCCCCTTTAAGACCGACCCCGTTAGTTCACCGGGAGCGGTCTAGCCCTTAGTTCAGGGTGTGACAGCAGCAAACCACTCAGTTATAAAGAGCGGCCAGGCCCTCAGTCCAGGGCATGGCAACCACAACAGGTGGGTAGCTCCTTGTTCAGGAGGGGTGCAGGCGGATCGCCTGTGGCAGTGGCAAGGAGGGAGAGACTGCCACCCAATAGGTGGGTGGCAGGGGGGCGCAGGCCCACCCACTCCACTGCGCCCCGGCCCAGGGCCCTAGGGCAGCCATGCAGGCTGCTTCGGCTCAGCAGGGGCTCTGGCCCAAAACGCGCCGGCCTAGGGGCCTTTAACAGCCCCCACTACCCCTGGGCCACTTCCGTTCTCCCCCTCGGGCGGTACCTGGATGTCGGGCAGTGGAGGCTGGGAGTCCAGGAGGGTCTCGTCCCACCGGGGTGGTCCGGTCCAGTCTTCGGCCGCTTGCAGGTCACTGGGGCTCAGCTGGGCTCCAGGGACCAACAGTCTCGGGCAGTTGAGCCAGGCCTCCGGGTCAGGGTCCGTGAAAGTCCCTGGCGGTGCCTCCAGTCGAGGTAGCTGGGGCCGCAGCTGGGGCCGCTTCTCCCAGTCCCGGGGCTGGTGCTGGGGCACAAGCTCAGGCTGGCCTTTCGGCTCCTCCGTCGCTTCTGAGAAGGTAGGCCGGTTATGCTGGGTCTCCGCCTCCCAGGCAGGGAGCCAATAGTCTGTCTCTGGGCCCCGGCAACTAGGAGGCCCGGGCCAGGCCTCAGTCCCTACTTCCCAGGCTGGGAGTCCAGAGGAGCCCTCAAGCCTCTCAGCAGGCTCAGCCCTGACTGAGGCTGCTGCCTGGGCTTTTATAGTCCTGGGCCCGCCCCCGGGCTTCCAGTCAGGTGATAGGGCGGGGTTAGCCTCAGCCCAACATGGCATCTGGAGGGGTTCCTCCTTCTCCGGCTCAGCAGGTGCCCACCCCTCTGGCTCACTCCACTCCAGAGAAGGAGGAGAGGCAGCAGGGTGCAGGGGCTGCTCTCTTCCTTCTCTCTCCCCTTGCTCCTGCTCCTGCTCCTGCTCCTGCTCCTGCTCCTGCTCCTGCTCCTGCTCCTGCTCCTGCTGGGGCCCTCCCTGTTCCACCCAGCCACCACCTGAGGCCGCTGTGCTGCTGGACCTGCTCCCCCTGGACACCGCCGCTTCTCACCACCACCGGCTACTGCTGCTGCTGCTGCCGCCTGAGGGGAGAGGGGGGGCCTGCCGGCTGCCCCCCCTCTCCCCTCCTCCACTCCAGAGGAAGAGGACCCCACCAGCACCCACCACCCAGAGGCCTTCCCCCGCTGACTGCTGCCTGCCCACTGCCACTGCTGCTGCCGCGCCCCGCCAAGGAGGAAAAGAGGAGAACCACCATCCAGAACTGTGGAGGGGGTTTGTTCATTAGACTGAGCTTTGGTTTTCCACCTGCTCCAGGGATGGTGGTGAACTGAGCCACTAAGAAGGGGGGCAGGGGGAGGGGCCCAGAGCCCTCCCCCCAAATCCAGCTGGCCCCCCCCCTTTTCTGCTGCCACCACCCCCAACACCCCCCTCCACCGCCCCTTACCACCTGGTCTGGCTCTTCTCCCCTTGGTGGGGTTTGCTGCCCCGCCCTCCATCTGGGACTCTGCTGCAGTGGTGGGCGAGGTCGAGCTCTCACAGCGCTCGTGGGTGTGCTCCCTCCCCACCCCCTTGGACTTGGCCCCCCCTCCTCAGCTACATTTGGTTGGGGGGCCTCCCTCACCTCTGGTCACCCTCCCTACCCCAGCAGCTTGTTCCTTTCCCCACTGTCTGCCCTCCCCTGCTAACCTAGGTTGTTTCTCCCTCCCTCCCCAAAGTTACTCACTCGTCACATTTACTCCCAAAGTTTACCTGCCATGCCCCTGCCCCAGCTAGCCTAGTTGTGCGCCCCGCTCCTCTCAGCTGCTGTTTTGTCTCCTTTTCACCCCTCCCCGCAGCCGCCCGCTAGCGCTTTGAGGACTACCCTGTTTGCCTTGTGCCCCTCTCGAGCACCTGTGTCCTACCCTCCCCCTTTTTAGTTAGTTCCCCTGTACACTGCACCCCCCCCCAATGATCCCATAGCCCCCTTTTATACCCCAGTGCAGCCGGAGGAGCCGGCCCCTGTCCTGTACCCATTGCTTTGTCCCTTGCCCATCGTGCCAGCACCCTCCTCCTCTGTTCCCAGCCTTACAGGGAGGAGTGGTTGCTGGCCTCTCGGTTCCCCTCATTTCCATCCTGCCCTTCCTGATTCCCTCCCTCCCTGCAGTCAGTCGGCGGGAGGGAGTGGTTGTCTCTCCCCTTCCCCCTCCCTCCCCAATCGCGCACCCTTTCCCTCACGTTCCTCTCCTCCGCAATAGCGCCCTCCTCCTCTGCCACAGCCTCAGCAGGGAGGAGAGGCTGCAACCCCCCCCCTTTCTCAGTTGCCCCTCTCCGAAACCAGTGCCCCCACTCCTCCCTGCCCTCTCCCTTACGGACACCCTCCTCCCCTGCCTGCTGTTTGGTGGGGAGGAGTGGTTAACCCTTGCCCTCCCTTCCTGCCATCTGTGCCTCCCTCCTCCTTCCCCACATGATGGAGGAAACCCCTTCCCTTGTCAACCCCATGGTCTCCCCGTTGCCACCGGGCCCAAAGAATGCCGCGGCTGACCTCCCAACCCCAGGCCCGAGCTCCGCCGCTGCCACGACCGATGCTCCCCCAAATCCGGGAGCAGCTTCCACCTCGGCCGGAAAAAAGGGCCGGGGGGGGAAGAAAGGCAAGGGCCCGGCCCCGAAGGCCAAACCCCCCACGGCTGAGGCTGCCCCGCCCGCTGTGGCTCCAACGTCCGCCACAGCCCCTCCTTCCCCTGCTGTTCCCTCCACCAGCTCTGGGGGAAATCCACCCACGGCCCCCAGAGCGTACGCCCAGGTGGCCGCTGCCGCCCCCCCACGTGCCGGGTCATCTGCCCATACCGCCGCCTCCAGCGCCATCCCTGGTGGCCGAGGTCCCTTTCCCACTCTGACCAGGAGGCACGGTGTTCGCTGCCTCCTGGTCGCCGCCTCGCCCCATGTCGAAACCTACGTGCGGGCGTTGGCGAGGGTGGTGGGGGCCTCGGCCGTGGTGGCGGCCTCCAAGATGTACGGCAAGGTGGTGTTCTTCCTTGCCTCGGAGGCCGCCGCCCAGGAGGCGGTGGAGAGGGGCCTGGCCGTGGGGGGCGTGCACGTGCCCCTCGAGCCATTGGAGGACCTGGGCGTACGGGTGGTTCTCACTTCCGTCCCGCCCTTCCTCCCCAATGCCGCCCTGTTGCCTTCCCTCTCCACTCTGGGGAAGCCAATTTCTGTGATCAGCCCTCTCCCGTTGGGCTGTAAGGACCCCGCCCTCCGCCACGTTTTGTCATTCCGCCGGCAGGTGCAACTGCAAATGCCGCCGGCGGCGCGTGGCGGGGTGGCGCTCGAGGGGTCCTTTATGGTGCCCTACCAGGGGGCCCTCTACCGGGTCCATTATTCTTCGGGGGAGGCCCGGTGCTTCCTCTGCCGGGCGGTGGGGCACGTCCGGAGGGACTGTCCCTTGGCCCGGTCGGAGGGGGCGCCCGGGACCCCCGGGGCCCGGGAGGACGCCGGCCTTACCACCGCCGGCCCCCCTGGAAGTCCGGCCTCCGCGGCTGCCCCTCCTCCAACCGACGGCTCTGCTCGGCAGCCGAAGGCATCCCCTTCGGCGTGCCCGAGCGAGCAGGCGGGCCCTGACTCCATTCGATCTGTTTCTGCAGGGCCCGAGGAGGAGAGGGTGGCGCGGTTGCCGCCGGGCGAGGGAGAGGGCTCCCCCCAGGTGGAGGTTACCCTACCCTCCTCCTTCCCTCCCTTGCCTCAACGCCCCCCCCGAAAACAAACTGCGCCCCCCGGCCTTGCCCCTGCTGACCAGCCCTCCAGCTCCACCTCGGAGGGCTGGACGCTCGTTCGGGGGAAGCGCAAAGCCCGCCCTTCGCGGGCTCAATCCCCCCCCTCCGATGGGGAGGGCGGGAAGGCCCCCCTCCGAAAGATCTCGAGGGGGGCCAGCGCCGCCGAGAGCGCCCCCGACGAGCTTCAGCAGGAGGCGCCGGACGAGGTGGCCGTGGCAGCGAGGGGGGACGATGTCGCCCCCCCTGTGGAGCCCTTCCAAGAGGAGGCCTCGGGTGGAGCCCCCCCGGCCCCGGCTCCAGCTGAGCCCTCCCCCGCTCCGGCTGAGGTAATTGTCGCCTTGGCGGCCGCGGGGGGGGACTCCGGGGCCGAGGGGATGGAACTTAGCTCCATCTTCGAGGAGATCGAGGCCCTGGGTCTGACCCCGCTCGCTCAGGGGGAGGACGACCCTCCGCCAGCGGGCCTCGGTCTGGGCGGCGACTCTGCGGCGCCGCCCCCTCCCCCTCCCAATCCCAATTCCGTGTCCCAGGTGGCCGACCCCGTCCTCACACTTGGGGCGCCCCTGATATTGCCCACTGGCCCGGCCGACTCGAGCGCCAGAGCCGATGCCGCCGAGCCCTTAGGGGCGACGGCTGGTGCCGAGTGGCCGGGTCTCGAGTCTGGGGACGCCCCCTTTCCCGCAACCGAGGCGGGGCAGTCATCTCCCCTTCCCGCTGGGGGCCCAGCAGAAGACACCGCTCTGGCCGACGCCGAGGTATCTATTCCAACCTCGTCACCTGAACCCGGCGTCGGCGTGGGCCCCCTTCCTGTTCCTACTCCCGATTCCCAGGTCCCCATTCGGGAGGTGCCGCGGCCCGGTGGGATAGCCACCGGAGACCCCTACCCAGACCCTGCCCGGGATTCCGATCCTCTCCCGTGTCCCGATCCTCCCCCCACCCCTGTTTCCGCCCTTTATGAACCCATCTCCAGCCCCGAGTCCTCCCCTGTCCCTGACTCCCCTCCAACCCCCACCTCTTCCCTGCTTCCCAACCCCGACCCACCGTCCGGCTCAGAGCCCATTCCTTCTCCCGCCCCTACCGTGAAGAACATTCCTCTACTGCCGTCCCCCCGTTCCTTTCCCACCCCGGCCCCTGCCGCAACACCAGATCCACCCCCATCGCCCCCCCAAATGTCCACTAGTGCCGCCCCCACGGGAGCCGTCTCGTTCCCGCTGGTCGCGGGCGGCCCTCGGGGCGGTATTTGTATCCCCGGTCCCCAACCCGTTAGGGGCTGCCTTGTTCCCTCCGCCGCCCCCTCCCTTGCCGGAGTCGGGGACGGGCAGCGCAGCGCCATCGGTGTCGGCGCCGCGTTGGGGATCGGATCCCTGTTTGCCCGTCTCTGTGGTCCGTGAGCTCCACCCGGGGGCCCGGACGGAGAAGAATCCTGGTTCCCTCTTAGCGCTGAGGGGCGAGCTGCGCCAATTCCTCGCGGATAACCGCGGGGTAAAAGGGAAGGTGCAGCTCGCCCTCCAGCGCTGGGGGGACTTCCATCCCATCCTCCAGGCCACTAGAGCCCTGTTGCAGGAGGGGAGAGGGACCGATAGGCAGGGCGACGCGGCCTACCGCCGGACCCGCAGATTTCGAGACGCGCTCCTGACCTTCGGGGCGGAGTGCGGTCTGCTGCGGGACCTGCAGGGGGCCGACGATCGTCCTGCCCGTGAGGATCCACCCCAGCCCTTTCCATGAAGTACACCACTATCGCGACGTTGAATGCCCGGGGCTGTAGGGCGGGTCTCCGCAGGAGCCGGGTGCTCTCCTTCCTTCGGGAGGGGGGGTACTCGGTGGCCTTCCTGCAAGAGACCCACACGACTCCGGCCGTCGAGGCTGGCTGGCGGCTGGAGTGGGGGGACGGGGTATATTTTAGCCACCTCGGCGTCCGCTCGGCCGGGGTGGCCGCCCTGTTCTCCCCTGCCCTATGGCCCGAGGTGCTGGGGACGGCCGAGGTTGTCCCGGGCCGCCTGCTGCACGTCCGGGCCCGCGTGGAGGGGCTGACGTTGAATCTGGTCAACGTCTACGCCCCGAACGCGGGCCCGGACCAGGTCACCTTTTATCGGCAGGCGGTCACCTTCCTCGGCACTCTGGATCCTCGCGAGTGTCTGGTCCTGGGCGGGGATTTCAACACCACCCTCGATGACCGGGACCGTGTAGGACTCGCGAACTGCCAGGCCGCAGCAGGCGTCCTCAGGGAGATCGTGGACCACCACTCCCTGGTGGACGTCTGGCGAGACCACCACCCGGACGACAACACCACCTTCACCTACGTCCGGGTGGGGGAGCCACTCCCGGTTGGATCGCATTTACCTCTCCCGCTTCCATCTGGCACGGGCCCACTCCTCCAGCATCCGGCCGGCCCCGTTCACGGACCACCATTTGGTGGCCGTGAAAGCCTCTCTGAATTCGGAGAGGCTGGGGCCGGCCTATTGGCACTTTAATAACAGCTTGCTGGAGGACGCGGGCTTTGTGCCGTCCTTCCGGGAGTTCTGGCTGGCCTGGCGGGGGCAGCGGCCCGCCTTTCCCTCGGCGCGGCGATGGTGGGACGTGGGGAAGGTGCGCGCCCGGCTCTTCTGCCGCGACTACTCCCGGGGCGCCAGCCGGCGGAGGGATGCGGCGATAGAGCAGCTGGAACGGGAGGTCTTGAAGCTTGAGGGGCGTCTGGCATCCGCCCCCGAGGATCCACTCCTCCGCGAGGCGTACCGGGAGAGGCGGGAGGAGCTCCGGGCCCTGGAAGATCGCAGGGCCCGGGGCGCCTTCGTTCGATCTCGCATCCAGCTCCTTCGGGAGATGGATCGCGGCTCCCGCTTCTTCTACGCCCTGGAGAAAAGGAGGGGGGCCAAAAAGCACGTCACCTGCCTTTTGGCGGAGGACGGCACCCCCCTCACGGACCCGGCGGAGATGCGTGGAAGGGCCAGGGCCTTCTACGCCAGTTTGTTCTCCCCGGATCCGACCGAAGCCGACGCCTGCAAGGTGCTCTGGACCGAGCTCCCGACGGTCAGCGAGGGCGACCGAGACCGGCTGGAGATGCCTCTCACTCTGGCTGAGTTCTCGGAAGCCCTCCGTCTCATGCCCAACAATAAAAGCCCGGGCATGGACGGGCTGACCGTGGAGTTTTACTGCGTGCTCTGGGACGTCCTCGGCCCGGACCTCGTCACCGTCTGGGCTGAGTCCTTGGAGAGCGGGGTCCTCCCTCTGTCGTGCAGGCGAGCCGTGCTCGCCTTGCTGCCGAAGAAGGGGGACCTCCGCGACCTTCGGAATTGGCGTCCCGTCTCGCTCCTCAGCACGGACTATAAGGTCGTAGCGAAAGCCATCTCGCTGCGACTGCGGTCCGTGCTGGCGGACGTCATCCATCCCGACCAGACTTACACCGTCCCGGGCCGTAGCATTTTTGATAATTTGTATTTGGTCCGGGATCTCTTGGAGCTCGGGTGTAGGGACGGCTTGTCGTTCGCCCTCCTGTCCCTGGACCAGGAGAAGGCGTTCGACAGGATGGATCACGGGTATCTCCTGGGCACCCTGCGGGCCTTCGGCTTCGGGCCCCGTTTTGTAGGTTTTCTCCGGGTGCTGTACGCCCTCGCGGAGTGTTTGGTCAGGCTCAACTGGACCCTGACCGAGCCGGTCAGCTTCGGGCGGGGGGTACGTCAGGGGTGTCCGCTGTCGGGCCAGCTGTACGCTCTGGCGATCGAGCCCTTCCTCCGTCTCCTCCGTCGGAGGTTGACGGGGTTGGTGCTTCGAGAGCCGGAGCTGCGGCTGGTCCTGTCGGCGTACGCCGACGACATGCTCCTCGTAGTCCAGGACCCGGGCGATCTGGCGCGGGTGGAGGCCTGCCAAGCCGTCTACTCGGCAGCCTCCTCCGCCCGGGTCAACTGGGTCAAGAGCTCTGGCCTGGTGGTCGGGGACGGGTGGCGGGCCGGCTCCCTCCCACCCGCGCTTCAGGCCATCAGGTGGAGCGCGGGTCCGCTGCTCTATCTGGGCGTTTATTTATCCGCCACGCATCCTTCTCCGCCGGAAAACTGGCAAGGTTTGGACGCCAGGGTGGGTGAGCGGTTGCGGAGATGGGCAGGACTGCTCCGGTGTCTCTCCCTTTGCGGGAGGGCATTGGTGCTGAATCAGCTGGTCCTGTCCATGCTCTGGCACCGGCTCAACACCCTGCGCCCTGCCCCAGAGGTCCTGGCCAAGCTCCAGAGGACAGCTTTGGAGTTCTTTTGGCCAGGACTGCACTGGGTCTCTGCAGGGGTCTTGTCTCTTCCCCTGGAGGAGGGGGGCCAGGGCCTGGTCTGCGTGCGCAGCCAGGTCCGGGCCTTCCACCTCCAGGCCCTGCAGAGACTCCTCTTTAGTGCAGGTAGTCCGGCATGGAGCACTTTGGCGTGCGCCTTCCTCCGCCGCCTCCGAGGGCTCCGATACGACCGGCAGCTCTTTTTTTATCCACCCGAGGGGTCTTCCGCGAGACCTCTCAGAGCTGCCGGAATTTTACCAGGACCTCCTCTAGACCTGGAAGCTGTTTTCGGCGACCAGGTCCGTTGTGGCCGCCGAGGGAGGAGACCTCCTCGTGGAGCCCCTGCTCCACAATCCAGCCTTGTGCGTGCAGGTGGTGGTGTCTCCCTCGGTGCGCTGGAGGCTGATCCTGGTGGAAACCACCATGGTCGGAGACCTCCTGGACTATGACAGGGGGGACTGGGTGGATCGCCGAGCGCTTGCTCGGCGCATGGGACTCTCCACCCCTCGAACCCCTCTGCGCCTACTCCAGGAGGTGAAGGCGGCTCTGCCGCGGCCCACTCTCGACTTCCTGCAGCGATCCGTGCGAGAGGGTATTCCCCGCCCCTCCCTTCCTGTAAACCCTCCGTCCCTTTTTATCGGGCCCCTGTTCCCCCGGCCTCCCCACCCTTGGACCCCCAGCCGGCTGCAAAAGTTGCAGCCGGTTTGCTTTCGAACCGCGCCTAGAGAATATCTGTACACGCTCGTGCTCCACACCTTGCATCTCCCCACCCTCGTGTCCCGCCCTGATACCAAATGGCGGGACTACTTAAGACCCGTTGAGGGTGGGGAGCCCCGATGGGCCAGCGTATATTCCACCTTAATCCCACGGCCCGTCGGGGATATCAGTTGGCGGCTCCTTCACGGAGCCGTGAGCACGGGCGTGTACCTGGCGCGGTTTGCTCCCATCCCGGATACCTGCCCTTTCTGTGGCATGAGGGAAAACCTGGCGCACGCCTATCTTGAATGCGCCAGGTTGCAGCCCCTATTCCGGCTCCTTCAGAACCTCTTACTGAGGTTTTGGCTGCACTTTTCCCCACACCTTTTCCTTTATGCACACCCAATCCGTGGCCCCACAAAGTCGCGGGACCTCCTCGTCAACCTCCTCCTGGCTTTGGCCAAAACCACCATTTATAATACCAGGGAGAGGATGCCAAACGAGGGGGTTCCCTGCGACTGTGGGGCCTATTTCCGTTCATCCCTAGCGTCACGTATCCGGGCAGAGTTCCTCTGGGCGGCGTCCACTGGCTCCATCGAGTGTGTTGGAGTGTGTTGTGCAGCAGCAGGACAGACTCACTCAGTTCCCAGGGTGAAGGTCCTGGGGGGTAGGGTGAGGAGGGGAGAGTTTGGGGAAGTGGTCCAGGGAAAGGCTGCAAGACTGAAATTCTTAGGGTCTCTGGGCTGGAACCTGGAGGATTGGATGGGCCTGGGTTCCCCCCAGCACTCCCCACACCACTACAGAGTGTGCCCTAGAGTGGGGAGACCAGGACTGTGGAAGAGCTTCACCCCAGTCTTTGGTCTGATGGCTCAATAAGCCTTGACCCTTATCTCTAGTGATAATAATATAATATATGGGGATATACCTATCTCATAGAGCTGGAAGGGACCTTGAGAGGTCATTGAGTCCAGTCCTCTGCCCTCAGGGCAGGACCAAGTACCATCCCTGACCGATTTGCCCCAGATCCTTACATGGCCCCCTCAAGTATTGAACTCCCAACGCTGGGTTTAGCAGGGTAATTCTCAAACCACTGAACTATCCCTCCCTCATTGTAAATTACAAGAGGATGTGTGGAGGGTCTCAGTGATCCTCAGAGGCATATGATCTCCACCTAGTACCCAAGGGCCGTCGGGGGCAAGGCCAGAGCATTGCCATAGAATGCTACTGATTAATAGACCCATTGATGGAAAGGCTGTTTATTGAACCAGGACCTGCACAAAGTGAGACAGGAGAGTGAAATATGCCTCTTAGCGGGATGCATTTATCACTATTTATTTTGAATGGTAATGCTGAGAAGTGCAGTACAGACATTTAGGAAGCTACTCTGCCCAGAAGAGCTCACCAACACCAGGGCTTTGTCTACACTGGCAGCTTCTTGCGCAAGAACATCTTGCGCAAGTGTTCTTGTGCAAGAAGTCTTGCGCAAGAAAACGTCCACACTGCCATGTGCGAGCTGTGCTTTTGCGCAAGAGCACCCATGGCAGTGTGGACACTCTCTTGCGCAAGAAAGCTCTGATGGCCATTTTAGCCATAGGGCTTTCTTGCGCAAGAAATCCCTGCCGAGCGTCCACACTGCCCTCTTGCGCAAGAGCTCCTGCACAAGAGGGCTTACACCTGTTAAAAAGGAGCGTAGCTCTTGCGCAAGAAGCCGTCTCTTATCACGCCGTACTGTACATTTACTTGCGCAAAAGCGGATGGGCAGTGTAGACGCTCTGCGGATTCTTGCGCAAGAACGGCCATACTTGCGCAAGAAGCCGCGAGTGTAGAGAGAGCCCAGGTGAAGGGTCAGGTATGTGAAAGGCTTATGTTAAAAAGGCAAAGTCCTGGCAGTGGTAATAGGAACACATGAGGTAATGACAAAAAAGGATGAGTTTGCAGGAAGGTAGGATAAAAGGTAGCAGGGAAGAAAGGGCAGAGAGATGTGTAGGCAGAGAAAGGAGGACTTCGAAGGTGGGGTGCATAGAAAGCAGAGAGAATGAGACTGAGGGGGGAGGAAGAAGTTGGGGGAAGGCAATCAGCAGAGGGAGAAGAAAGTTCGCGGATCAAGCTATAGAGCAGGGGTGGGCAAAATACGGCCTGTGGGCCCAATCCGGCTGCCAAACCTTCAGATCCATCCTGCCACCATCCCAAAACCCAGCGAGACCCTTGGACAGGCTCCCTGACTGATGCTCCCCTGCACATTGCCTTTTACCTCAAAGCAGCCAGCTGCAGGGGTCATGTGCATATCTGTGTACCACATGCCCCCGGGGGTGAGAGTTGCCTGCTGCCCCCGCCCCCAGCACAATCTCGCAGAAACTGGCCAATGGGAGCTGCCTGGACCATGGCACGCAATGTAGAGAGATGCACATGGCCCTTGCAGTCAGCTGTTTTGAGCAGTGTGCAGGTGCATAGCAGGCAGGGGGCCTACCTGAGGGTTCTTCCGGGCTTTGGGATGGTGGCAGAATCCTACCTCAGGGTCCTAGGAGGTGCCTAGGGTAAGTGCCTCCTGTCCAAAGCCTACACCTGGCATCCCACCCCCTCCCACACCTCAACACCCTGCCCCAGATCACAACCTCCTCCCTCCTGCACCTCCTCTTACACCCCTCCTCCAGGTCAGAATCCTCCCCTGTACCCATACCCCCACCAAAACCCTGCACCCCAATCTCCTGTCCTAGGTCACAACCCAACCCTCTGTACCCTTTCCTGTACTCCTTCCCCTGGTCACAACCCCCTCCCTGGCTCTGGACCCCCTCCTGCATCGCAATCCCCTGCCCCTGGTCACAACCTCTTCCTTCACCCAAACTCCCTCTCAGACCTCACCCAACCTCCAACCCAGACCCCACACCTCCTCCATTAATATCATAGAAGTCTGTGGCCCTAGTCTACTTACCAAATTCTTGGAGTGACCCACAGCAAAAATTATTGCCCACCTCTGCTATAGAGGAAAGAATTTTCTGTCATCACTGGCATCCTGAGGTACTTTCTTTATGGATGTGGGCCTGAGGAAGGAGGGAAAAAGCAGAGGCCAAAGGAAAGGGACACTCCCTCAGAAAGTAATTGCCCTGATGTCTGTGTATCAGGCTCTGGGGGACCCAGGCTGAGCCTCCCTCATCTTACCACTGCTTCTGGTGAATGCCAGAGAGTCTATGGTGCTTCTGAGGATGGTTCTGCCCCTGAAGGTAGCTACCTATGTGATTGGGAGGGGGGTATTTCTGTTGGAGCCTGGTGACCTTTGAAAGGATGTACCTGGGTGGGGCTGTTCTCTAGGTCTGTGAGTGGCTGGGGTGTTCCAGCTGGGGTTTTGGCTGCCTGTTGTGAAAAATCCGATTTTTCAAATATTGCCTTATGCCCAAATACAGCTCTTTAGCAGACCCAAACCTGTGATGGTGATTAGCTCCAAGGAATAGTGTGGGGCCCATCTCTACTGTAAAAGTAGAATGAATTAAAGTAATGTTGTTTGTTCCTTTAGCAAGAAGAGAGATGTTAAAGTAAAGTTGTTTGTGTGTAAGCAGAAAGGAGAATGTTAAGGAAAAGGACAATGGTTCCACTTAAGGGTGATAGTGAGACATTAACAGGAGATTGGTGAGAGTTAATAAGGAAATAGGGGACGTGACTGACCCCAGGTAACCTTGTCAGTTCGCGCCCTTTTGCAATCCTTTGTGCTGCTCTCCTTTCATCTGTATAAATAAGGTGGCCTAGGTTTGGTATGGGGTCTCACTTTTCTGGTTGTATTGGCGAAGCGCTTTGCTAATAAAACAGAGTGGTCTACGAAATTGTGAGTCCTGAGTCTAACTTTGACACTACATAGTAAACAGAATTTTAAAAATATTAAAATTCTTGTCAGTCAGCTTAGTGATCAGTGTGTGAGGGCTTGCCGGCTCAGGGAAGCGTTAATGTCCGCTCTTTGCTTCAGTCTAGGATCCTTGTCAAAATGGATCAAAAGCTCCACAAGGAACTCATTGCCACCATAGTTATTCCACTAGAAGTTTGAGCTGCAAAACTGAGAACCAGGAGTTCAGTGAAACAGAATACAAGTAAGATGCTTACTGTTCCTGGCATAGGCATGCGCAGCACATTTCATTAGGGTGTGCACCCAGGGAATTTTATTTTTTAATTTTTTTTAAAGGCAAACATTTATTGAATACTCAATCATAAAGGACATTATTTTTATTCATCAAACAAACTAAAGAAACTAAAACTTAACTAAACTTATTTTTTTTAAATTAACTAAACTTTACTTAAAAGAGAGTATCATGCAATTAAATTAAAACGCAAAACCACTTTTTTTTTGAGACATTAAGGTGTGCCTGGGCACACCTGGCACACCCCCTGCGCATGCCTATGGTTCCTGGTGCTGTCTACCTCCCTCCTTGCCAATTAGGGACCCTGGTATCTGTCTGTGTGGTACAAGTGACTCCCATGAACTTTAATGGTAGTTATTCCTACCCGTGAGCTGAAGATTAGGCCTCTGAACTTTAAGCACCCACATTATGGTTGCATGTTTCCCAGATGCACTGGAGCAAAGGCCTCTACCTGCTCCCCCCAGGCCTGCCCACATGGCACACAAACTCCCATGGCTGGCCCAAGCCAGCCTACTCAGGCAGGGGCTGCAGGGCTGTTTCATTGCAATGTAGACTTCCAAGTTTGGGCTGGAGCCCCATTTTAGGACCTTTGCAAGGTGGAAGGGTCCTGGAACTCAGGTGGCAGTACAAGCATGGAAGTCTACACTGCAGTGAAATTGTCCTACAACCTGAGCCCCAGGAGCCTAAGATGTCTGGCAGAGGCCAGCTGAAGGTATCTAGTTTTGCCTTCATTGTGAAAGATGGCTGAAAATGCTGGACTTGGTAAATCGAGAGGAGACATGGCTTTGAGGAAAAGGCTTTGGATGGAGACGCAAAAGATCTGGGATAAATACCATGTGTGACTTTGGATGAATCATTTAAACTCTTTCTACTTCAGCTCTTCATCTGCAAAAGTAACACTTCCTTTTCCTCCAAACATTGTGTATTTTGCTTGCAATCTCTGATACAAGGACATGTTTCTGTTCCCTTTTATTCAGCACTGGTGAGGCCATACCTGGAGTACTGCATCCAATTCTGGGCCCCTCTTACAGAAAGGATGTGGATGCATTGGAGAGTGTCCAGTGGAGGGCAACAAAAATTATTAGGGGGCTGGAGCACATGACTTATAAGGAGAGACTGACGGATTTGGGCTTATTTTGTCTCCAGACAAGTGAGGGGGAATTTGATAGAAGCCTTCAACTACCTGAAGGGGGGTTCCAAAGCGGATGGAGAGAGGCTGTTCTCAGTGGTGACAGATGACAGAACGAGGAGCAATGGTCTCAAGTTACAGTGGGGGAGGTCTAAGTTGGATATTAGGAAAAAACAGGGCTCGCCAAGCAGCGGCGAGCCCCACTCGCCAGCCACACGGAACCGCACGCTGCTCATGCGCAGACCACACTGCGCATGCACAGACCGCGCTGCGCGGCCGCGCCGGGCTAAAAATCTACTCGCCATGGGCGAGTAGATTGCCTTAATTGTCGAGCCCTGGGAAAAACTATTTCACTAGGAGGGTGGTGAAGCACTGGAATGGGTTACCTAGGGAGGTGGTAGAATCTCCATCCCTAGAGGTTTTTAAGTCCCAGCTTGACAAAGCCCTGGGTGGGATGATTTAGTTGGGATTGGCCCTGCTTTTAGCAGGGGGTTGGACTTGATGACCTCCTGAGGTCTCTTCCAACCCTGATTCTATGTGCACAGTACCTGCCACTGTGGGATCCTGATATTAGCTGAGATTTGGAAGTGATACCATAGCACATGTCATAACAAAAATTTTAACTTCTGGCAAATCCTATAATTCTGAATGTTAGATTCGTCAGTAAAATGGAAACACTCAAAATGAAAGTGATAAAGGGATAAAGTGCGTATTTCTTCATGTGGTGGTGTGTTCAGCTGTGAAATCAGCCCCCTCCATTAATCTAAAATCTTCTTCAAATCAAAGCCAGAGAAGTTTGTCAGAGAGGACCTTGTCTCATTACAGTTTTGTGAATTCCCTCTGCTCTTCTCTGATACAGTTAACTTACGATCTAGATGGCTGCAGTAGAAACCTAGATGAGTTTCATGTTTACCAAGTACGTGACTCACTCATTGCTCACCCAGTCTATTTTTACTAATGTCATTTGAAGTTCAAAATAATTGAAGATGTTTACCACATATTATTTAAAATAAGATACGGCTGTTCTCCCTTTTAAGAAAATCCTCATCAAGAACATTTAAGATGTGCGTCTCATATGTGGAATTAAGTCAAAATTCTGCCTTAATTACTTGAGCGAGAGGTGCCTGGGGACAGATTGGGAAGTGATGCCAGGTGCATATCCGGCACCAGAGCCAGCTTACAGATCTTTGTTTTAAGTCCCAGGTTCACGTAACCAAGTCCAACAGCATCAAATAGATAGCCAGCCAACAAAGATTCTAAAAAAAAATTATATAGGCACACACAGCACAGAGATTTAAAATATAAAACAAAACCAGAAGCAGGCAGTGGTTCTCTCTCTCTCTCACACACATATAGTGGTTACTGAAATACGTGTGTGTGTGTGTGTGTGTGTGTGTGTGTGTGTGTGTGTGTTGACGTGTTTTGGAATAATCAACTGAGCCATCAAAAAGGTATGAATAAAGACATTACCTGGCTAGCACACTACCTTCCACATCCTGATGACTTAACCAACTAACAGTGGGTACTTAGGAACAATTTGCATCTTCTCCATCAGCTTCCTGAAACTTGAACACTCTAATTCACTATTTTTTTCCTTGCTCCCCCTCTATCCCCTATTTATTCTTGGATCTGGACTTTTTATACTCCATTCATCTGAAGAAGTGGGTTGTGCCCATGAAAACTCATGATACCATCTACATGTTTTGTTAGTCTTTAAGGTGCTGCTAGACTATTCATTGTTTTTTAAGTTGTTTTCATGCAGATGGTTAGCTTTTGTAATTGTATTCTTTTTACTGTCACGTTTCTTCTTCTTCCCTCCTTGTTCCTCTTGCTCAGCCGTGGCCAACCCGAGGCTCGAGAGCCGCATGCGGCTCTTCTCCTCCCCCCCCCACCCCCGGGTGCGGCTTGCGAAGCCTCCTCTGCGTCCTGTAAGCCACCCCTGTGCCCCCCAAAATGGCCCTCTCATCCCGGCTCCCTGTGCTGACTTGGGCAGGGGAGCTGTCCAGTGCAGTCATTAAAGAATTAAAGATATAGAATTGAAGATGGTGTTGGCTGGCGGGAGCCTGATGTGGCCAAAAAGCCTCTAAATGCATTTAAATGCATTTTCTTAAAGGGGCAGAGCTTTTTTTTTTTCCTTGACCAAACGCGACCAGGTGCTCCTTTTAAAAGGGCAAAAGGGGCAGTCCTTTTTTTTTCTCAACAACTTTGCACCAGCTCTTCGCTCTGGATCTGCTGATATCTTGGCTCTTTGCCCAGAATGGGTTGGCTACCCCTGCTCTTGCTTGTTAGACTCCATAGTAGCACCTTGTGAAGGGTTAGACTATAAGCTGTTCAGGGTTAGCCTTGATTTTTAAGTACATGTTTATAAAACGCAAAGTACAATGGGGCAACAATCCTGACTGGGGCCTCTAGGAGCTACTGCAATATAAATAATTACATTTTAATAATTTCAAAAAGAACATTAAAGTTGCATAGTCAAACAAATCCCCCTCAGTGTGTGGCCCCCAGCCTTTGACTAATGCATGCAATCCAAACCCAGCAAACAGATGCTGAAGAAAGATGGTTAAAAGAAACACCGATTTTCTGTAAGAGGCTGGGTTTCTACAAAATGACTATATCATCATGCTTATGCACAAAGGGGCCAAATTAAGGTTGCATCAGCAACCTTATGTCTGGTACTTACTAATTTTTCAAGTATTGAATTTGCAGCCTTAATGTTCTCTTAGGGTTTTTTTTAATGTAACTTCCTAAGTATTTAATTTTCATTGTATGAACTAATTCCATCACATGGACCCATCCTGATGCCCAAATTGGGACATCAGCAGGATTTTGATCTTTAAATCCACAATGGGAGTTCCGGGAAGTTGTGTCCTGGTTTGCACTGCTCCCTGCAGCTGTCATTGGCTGGGAACAGCGACCCATGGCCAACAGGAGCTGCATTTGCTCATACCTGCAGAGCCCATAGCGGTAGGGGCCTGCTAGGGGGCTAACCCTGGTGAGGTACCACCATTTTATTGCCCACCCTGTTCTCTGTGGATCTGCCCCTAGGGAGTGATGCAATGCACACTTTTCCAGGTGGTATCACTGCTATTTGCAGACAGTGGATGAATGTAGAGTCAGTGCTCCTTGGGCCAATACCAGGTTATTGAAGTGGGTTTGCTCTAGTACAGGGCTCAGCAACATTTTCAATCCAAAGCACCAAATTACATCAAACTTCAGAACAAGTGGTCAACAAAGAGCCGGAAAAGAATGCTCATTTGCGTGACTGAAAATATACAACGTAATATTATTGATAATTGACATGATGATTAATAACAGCATAAATGAAACATTGTCCTCAGACTTTATTTAATGAGACTTCTGCTGCTGCATCTTTTCACACATTTCTTTGACGTTTACATCATAATTGGTCAAATTTAGGTTCATTCACGCTACATGAATAATTACGCATTTTTAAAATTTTGAATTTTTCATTTTAATTTTAAAAGTTGCATGCATTTTGGGAATGACAAAAGAGCCACATTTGGTTCCACATTGAGCCATATTTGGCTCGAGAGCCATCCCCTGCTCTAGAGACTTCCCCTATTAACCCAACCTGTGTCTCTGCTCCTAGCTGCCCCTCACTGGCTTCCTAACCTTTCTACTCCTCTCCACCCCTCATCCCACCTCCTGCTAAACTTCTCTTCTGGTTCATTTCAACCCTCTTTCCTTTGCTTCTGATCTCAGTTCTCTACCCCTGCTTGTCCTTCTCACTTTGGACCCATTCTCTGGCCTCTTGCCACCCCTCACATGGCGCATAGTCATGAACCCCCAAGCCTTGGCTCCCACTCCTCTCCCTCTGTTATCCTACCTAATTCTCTACTGCAGAGCTCTTGCCTTTCTTCCTGCAGCTCCTTATCCAACCTCCCCCGCCCCGCCGTTCCTGCAGTCCACACCCACTCTCCCCACTATTTCTCACTTCTTCTGCATTCCAATCACATGGTTCCTTCTCCTTCAAGCTGCGGGGGTGCCAGCAAGAGGAGCATTGAGAGTAGAGGAGAAACTACCTTTTGTCTCTTTGTTCAGGTGCCTGGCACAAGGGCTCCTAAAAGCAAGGGCAAGCAATTGCAAGAAAAATCCAGTCCAGTCCTTGTAGCTCTGGCCTGGCATATGCTCAGCTGTTCTGTAAGGATAGATCATGTGCAGTCCTGTTGGTGTATAGGAGCTGAGAGGGACAGAGCTGATATTTTTTCAGAGATCTATAACTTTGCCAAATTTGGGTGATTTTTTTTTTTTACATAAAACTGCAAAATGCGTATCCCTGTTCCAAAGCAGTGGGGCACTACATCTTCTCAGTGAAATGGCTGTGAGAATTTTTTGTAATATGCACAAAATAATGTATTTTTCTTAATCGTATTCTCAGAAATGGATGATCTGTGTTAGCTGAAACTTTCAAGTAGAAACATTTAGACTGACGGAATGAGGCAGACACCCAGCCTGAACAACTTCAGCCCAAAAGGTTTATATCTGGCCACAATTATAAGTCACTGAATTCAGGACCTTTTAGTTAAACCTGGATGAAATTTTTTGATCTGAAACTTATTCACACACATAAAAATGCAGTTTTGTGCTGAACTTGCCAAATTGTTTCAGCTGGGGTGGGCAACAAATTCAGGAAAAAATTCAAACACTTCAACTGGAAATGACTTTTCATTTTGAATTTTACTTCAATTCCATTTATAAAATAGTTTTTAAAAACCTAGAAGCTAAACAAAATGATTAATTTAGGGTAGAACAACATGTTTTGGTCAAGGCAAAAAAAATATTTTTTTTTTACTCTTGGTTTGGTAAAAATGTTCTGAATATTTTTATATTTTTCTCTTATGTTAGCAAACAAAAATTATTCACTCAGCTCTACCAATATTAGAAAGTGTCAGACAAACTTAACTATAGGTGGTCCTACCAGCTCCCTCTGTAATAATGATGGAAAATTAATTATAACTGGTACAGTAGATGAAAATAGGACTTAAATGTGTACTGTACACTCAACTCATTGCCATATGATGTCCTCACAAGACAGAGAAAGTTCTAACATGTGTAGTTAAGTTTGCCTGGCATTTCCATTAGAAGACCCTGTTTTCAGTTGGTAATGTTTTACATGTAATTACTATCTACAGTGCTTGCCATGAAAAAGTCAACATTTGCCTACTTGATCACTGTTTCCTATTGTAAGAACATGGAAAAATGTGGCACTTGTAAGAACACTGAGAGATAACAGTTGACAAATAAGGACTTTTAAATGGCAGCCAATATATGTGTATAGATATTATTTTATTCAATTTTTGACACAAAGAACTAGTCATATTCTTCAGTTCCTCTATCTTGTCTCAACTGCTATTTTCTGAGATACTAAGAATATTTTCTAAATGGTCCAATGTCATGTCTAAAATTTTAATGTATTTTGCATAACCTAATAGGTTTTTAGCACCAGAAAAATTCCATTTTCTTCAGTCCAGTTTCGGGTTCCTAACCTGATTTTCTGGACTTAATCCTCTTCCTGTTGAAATCAATAACTACATTGTAATATAATGATTCACGTTCAAGGTTCAACCATAGAAAATTAAGGCTACATGCTGATTTTACTGCCATTGTTGAAAGATGATCTCTTAAAATGTGTAGAAGCACAATAAACTCTTTAACTCTTTCAACACTAATCTTCCTCCCTCCCCCTCCAGCAGCCAGATCACTTGCTGGCGAAGCTGTTTAATACATAAATAATGCCTGTGCTGTAAACATGTTTGAGGTGAGCTGTTTGGATTTGGAAATGGAGAGAGAAGATAATATCATAAATGTTTTGTGGGTGGGTGGTTGATCCTTCGGATGGAAAATTCTGGCGCTTGTGTCTTCTACAAGTACCATTTGAAAGCAAATAATGAACATCAGGATTCTCCATCCTTTTTTCTTATTCCTAATGATGTCACCCTTCCCCACCCTGGGATCTCATGAGTGCTCTTGCCATGGTAGAGGATGATGCCAAATGAAGCTCTGACAGATGTGAAAATCCTGCTTGTTCCTTCCCCATGCATCGAAGGACGTGAACAATTGTACTGCCCCCAGATCCTTCCTCTCCTCAGTGTCAAGGGTAACCATGAAGGGAAGATACTGCTACAAGGAGCTGAAAATGTAACTCTTTGCCCCTTGCTGGTTGTCGCAGATTGCAGCAGTGGAGATGTAAAGCAGTATCTACACTCTGTTGCCTTTGAGGGGACCCCATTGAGACAAAGCTGTGGATGGCCAGAGTGAAGCCCAATGCTTCAGAGCCAGTGGTAAAGGAAGGGCTACGTATTCAGGGGGCAAGGGATGGGGAGAGACTGTGCTGGGCCTTAGTAGTGAGTGTTTCTTTCTGTGCCAGCAGTAGGGTAGAGTAGGGAAAAGAAAGAGAAGAAGAGACTTCTCTCTCCTAGGGAGTGGACCTTTCCTGCTGTCTGCCAGAAGAGGTAGTAATTGGCCAAAGTCTGCATCTCACACTCAAGATGTGATTTTTATTTTTTATTTTTTTTAGTAACCTATTGCTTAAGCAGTTTTCTGAACTTTCTTTAAACTTGGCAGAAACACTTTTCTTTTCCTTTAGAAAAGGAAATTTTCAAGCTAAATCAATTTTCCAAGCCAAACCTATGGGGAAAAGGCTAAAATAGAGATTTATAAGGGAAGCTTAACTATGGAGAAGATCATTCGGTTTCCATGCCTATAAGCCTATAGAATATAGAGATCGATATATCCCCAAGTCCTGCTTCCATCATGTGGCTTATTAATGAAATAAAGACATCTGAAATATGACTGTTTCCCATTTTCTTCCCCAATTTTTAACAAAAGCAAAAACAAAACCAAACTGCTGGATGTATTAAAAATATTATATATAAAAAACCCTGTCCTTTGCTTCCCACAGGTTCCTTTTGAATCAGCGTTGGTATGTCCATAACCCCCCAGCTGCTCAAACCTGCCTTTTCATGGAGTGCTCCTTGCTGAAGTGTAAAGCTACAGTCTTATTTTATTATGTTACAGGAACATTAGGAACTTCCTGTCCTCTCCAGCTTTCTGAAGCACTCAAAAGCAAATCTGCAAACCCATAAAGGAATTTCTAGAGCAGACCAGTAGGGGGAGCCCTGTCTCATGAAGGTCAGAGATGTTTGTGTATTACTTTTCTCTTTATACTTACAACAAAACCACAGAGTTACGAATACCACAGTTATGAATTGACTGGACAAATCCACGCTATTTCAAACCAGAAATATGCAAACAGGCAGCAACAGAGGCAAAAAAAAGCAACTACTGTACAGTACAGTACTGTGTTAAATGTAAACTAAAAAAATAAAGGGAAAGTTTAAAAAATTTGACAGGATAAGGAAACTTTCTGTGCTTGCTTCATTTCAATTTAGATGTTTAAAAGCAGCATTTTTCTTCTGCATCATTAAATTTCAAAGCTGTACCAAGTCAATGTTCAGTTGTAAACTTTTGAAAGAACGGTTTGATTAAGAGTTATGAATATTTCAAAGTTATAATCAACCTCCATTCCTGAGGTGTTCATAACTCTGTTTTACTATTGTAAAAATGACTGCTTCCTATTGCCTGAAACTCTCTTTTACTTTGCATACCAGACATAGGAAGAAATTAGACTGATAAAAATTAAAGATTTCCGTCCAGTGATATCTTATGAAAAAGCCTTGTCTTTGTTTAGATTGATATTTTCGCACAGTGATAATCTGAAATGTGACTGTAAAAATAGCATGGTTTATAGGGGCTTACTGATTCCAGTTCAAATGTATCCATTATACAGTAAAAAGGAATTCTTGTTTCTAATTGACAGCCTTGCAAATATAATCTAAAGTCAGGTTTATAGAGGTTTGTTTTGCTTTTCTCAAGGGCGGCTTGTGCATCACTAGTAATGAAAACTATGTAGAAAAAATATTTTCCTCAGTTACATTGATCTAAATCCCATTGTCTTCCAGTTGTTCTGTCAGGGATTGTACAGGTGATTTAAAGACAAAATGTAACTCTGCCATAGAACTTTGTCAACGATGTTGTTAGTGATGCAAGAGCCAGAACTGGATTCAACCTCCTCTCTCCTAGCAGTGTGGATTTTGCCATGCTAACTGAAGTAAAAAGTAGTAACTGTCCTCCCCCCACCCATGCACCTATTTTGGCTCTTATTACACACATAGAAAGCAAATGCTTCAGAGGGGTAGACGAGTTAGTCTGTAACAGGAAAAACTTAAAAAACAACAAATAGTCTGGTAGCACTTTAAAGACTAACAAAACATGTAGATGGTATCATGAGCTTTTGTGGGCAAAACTCATGAAACATTTGAAGAAGTGGGTTTTGCCCACAAAAGCTCATGATACCATCTACATGTGTTTTTTTTTTTTATAAAGTACTTTATTGAAACAAAACTACATTTTAAAGGGATGCTAGTAAAGTTGAGAGGTCACAAATGTAATTCCTATACTTCCTTTAAACATCCTATTCAAAGGCAACCCCTCCAGATTAGAAAAATATGACCCTTAAAAATACAGTCCCAGTTTCTCTGCTGAAATGACCCACAAGAACAAGCACAGCATAATACATTTGACTGCAAACGTATGCATACCATGCTTTTCTGTCAGGGTCTATACCTCCTCTCTGCTTCCCAGCTCCAGGTCTTTAATGTGATGTAACTAACCAAAACAAAAGCTGCTGGATTTAATTTCAGGATTAGCAATCTTGACAGTATACTTTCAAAGTACTCCTAAAACCAAACTGTTTAATGATGCTATTTGTTCTTCACGGATATAATAGACAATCTGTGTAGTAATTCATATTTCCTTTTACATTTAGCCAATCAGTATTCTGAAGAAGGATTCTTATCTTTTGGCTATGGTGGATGGCAGATTGCTTGAGCTTTGTGGGTTTTTTGTTTGTTTTTCTTTCAACGGTTTGGGTGCCTTTTTTATATTGTTTTTAAGATGCAAAGGGTAATGTGTTCTTGTTCAGAATGATTTATTTGTAGATTCTATCCTGGTTTGGTTATGGGCAGTTCATGCAATTTAGGAATGTACATTACATAGTTTTATTCGTAAAAGCTATCACTTGGCTTCTCAAGCATGTAATACAGTATGTGATCTAGATAAGGGACTAAAGATAATAATAATGTTTGATTCAGAGGGCAAGTTTCAAAAGAAATGGGAACATTTCCTAGACAAAAGTTGAACCATGCATTTGAGAACTGAAGAAGCTAAGGTATCTGATGATATCCTACATAAGTTTTTTTGAGAAAACCGTTCTTGAAATAATCATTCATTTAATATTTCCTTGCCATTGCCAATTATAGTATTGTGCATAGAACAGTGGTAAAAGACTAAAAATAGTTAGGTTTCCAATATGTTGGACTAGTTAGGTTTCCAATATGTTTACTTCTAGGCATATTGCCAGATTGCACTGTTGGCCATCAGTTGTCTTTGTTAGTGGCAAGATCTGATTGTGCCAAAGGATGGTGAAAACTGTTGGCAATGCATCTCACCAATAGTGCAAAGCTGTACATGCTGGAAAAAGACTTCTTGGCCAATGCAAAGATCAGCTTTTGCCCTAAGAAATGGGATTTGATTATTATTATTTTGCATCACTTGGTTATTTTTGGCTCTACTCCAGTCTTTTTCAAATTCCATTCATAGCTCTCCACCATGCAGCTAAAGGGACACCCCTTGGCTATGTCTACATTGGCGGATTCTTGTGCAAGAACATCTTGCGCAAGGGTTCTTGTGCAAGAACTCTTGCGCAAGAACACTTCCACACTGACATGTGCTTTTGCACAAGAACATCCATGGCAGTGTGGACGCTCTCTTGCGCAAGAAAGCTCTGATGGCCATTTTAGCCATAGGGTTTTCTTGCACAAGAAACCCCTGCCGCGCGTCCACATTGCCCTCTTGTGCAACAGCTCTTGCACAAGAGGGCTTACACTTGTTAGAAAAGAGCGTAGCTCTTGCGCATGAATCCCTCTCTTACTACGCTTTACTGTAAATCTTCTTGTGCAAGAGGGGGCGGGCAGTGTGAATGCTCTGCAGAAGAACAGCCATTCTTGCGCAAGGACCCGCCAGTGTAGACATAGCCCTTGTGTCCCAGATACCATAGTACACAGCAGGGGAGAGGTTACTGGGGTACCTCAGGAAGGTTATGCCAAACAGAAACAAGGGAGGGTGGTACTTTGAACAGCTTGCAAGGATTCCTCCTGTGGGACCACATTTTGAATAGTGGAGGAGGGAAGGTGTTGATGTGACCCAGAGATGGTAGTATATGGCCATGAACAGTCCCTTTCCCCCCACCAAGAGCATGTGTGTGTGTTCTGGGGGATAAGGTGCTGGACTAGGCTCTATGGGAACGGAGTTCTGTGCTTGGCTCTGCCACTGACTTTCTGTGGGACATTGGGTAACTCACTTTGCAGCTCTTTCCCTTTGTGTCTGTTGTCTGTATACATAATAAGATCTTCTGGGCAGGAGCTGCCTCTTCCTATTTGTATAGTACTTAATACAAAGGGGGCACCAATTTCTATAGTATATAAATAAGGGGGGGATATAACTGATGTCAGAAAGAAAAGAGGAGCTAGACTGTGAATAGAGACCAAATGGGGAGAGGAAAGAAAAGAAAAGGGAGGAGGTGGAGAATGCAAAAATGACTCATTTCCATTTAATCCCTTTAAATGAACAGTCTAAGCCATAGTCACATAGTTCCGCATATTGTGCTTCCCAATGCTCCCAACTTTCATGAGGCTATTTCTGCTTCCTGCATTGTGGAAGGTATCACAGATAAAGTCCAGTATAAGGCTCTCAGTCTCTGTGGACCTCAAAGGGTGGGTGAGGAAATGCAAATCCACACGGTGACTTCACAAACAGATAGTCACAGCATGAATAACAATGCCTCCCAGAGCTCCTGAGTCATATGGAAAGCGTTACATGTATGATGAGGCTAATAATAGGAGTACAAGGAACTTAGAGTTCAGGTTGGGGAAATTAAAAAAAGAAATAGCAGCACCCACTGGAGTCCCTGAAATACCTTTCCTACTCATAGACACTTAGCTAGCCAGGAACACTTTGCTATAGAGACTTCTGAGTAACTCTGGCAAGGTCTGCATCCAAAAAACCTGGCTATTCATTCATCTTGAGGCATTGGTGAAAAATCTGAAATTTGTCTTGTCTTGAACTTCATTCCTGTGTGTTAGCTCAACACCCTCTATTTCAAAGCCTACCCATTAAATGGGGTGTGCTAGCTGTTCTGGGCCCCAGCTGTAATGGATGCCATAGGTTCCCTGGGCCGACTCTTTGTCTCCAGTTGCTTTTGCCGCTTGATGGGAAACTGGTCCCAGGCACATACTTTCATGTACCAGATGGATCATTTGGCAGCACTCAGTAGTGCCTGAATGAATCAGGATTTTCAGTCCATCATTATGTTTAAAATCATCTAGACTGGTCTGTGCCACCCGACTCAGACTCACTTTATTTGGCTCCCTTATTAACAGTACAACAAAAGCATGAATAGACTGAGCCATCTTTCTGGGGTTTGTCATTGGTCAGGAGGGTAGAATAGGGAGAAGAAAAAAAATAAAGGTGCTTCCATTAAATGCTGCATTGGAAAAAGGAAGAATCGTTTTACCACAAATTGAATTGACTCAAGACAACACAATTGAATGGGCTCAGTGAAACACTTCCAGCTAGCCTAGGTGCAGTGGTGATGGGCATGGTAGAAAGACAGACTGAAAACCTCTGAAAATGGGAAACTGTCTGGAACTGTTGAGCTGTAGCCCTGGCTGGTGTCTGGCTTCTATTCCTGGCCTGTTACAGAGGACTCATAAGAGCCAGACACAGAATTTAAGGGAGCAAAGACTGTTCCCTCGGTGCATCCCACCAGTGCAAAGTGCCCCCAAAGGAGTCAGGGAGGAGATGCAACCTGGCTGCATACTGACATGCAGCCTGTTTCCTTGGGAGGCCAGGAGACGAATGGTGCCACGCCTTCTCCAGGCCAAAACTGGCTTAAAATCACAATTTAGCCTTTAGTTGCTGGGCAGGAGGGTGTTCAGCTGTCAGCCCTTTCTGCCACTTTGCACATCTGGCTGGGGTGCTATTTCATGCATCATGACAATGATCCAATTAGACTTGTGCTTACCAAAGTACTAACTCATCGGAGCAAACTGGAGAAAATCACAACTGACTTTTTTTTAATTTCTTATCATACAAGTGTATCTTTGCATTCTAATTAGCTGGCAGGTGTTTCCAAACTGTTAAGCAATTATCCAGTCATAAATGAAAACTCCACCAATGGCTGGTTAATCCTGGATGAAACGAGGTATAAATATTTTGTTCAATCTGCAAAATACTTTTAAACTTGCTATTAAAAGGAAGAACTCCACACTCAGGGAATAATTCCATATCATTTTCCAAGTCCCTTTTTGCTTTTGCATGGTTGATTTGCAGATGGATGTCTCTCAAAATGAGGTAGTATGTTTCAAAATGTTATTTGCTGTGAAGCCCTCACTAAAGTACAACAGGCTATCTAGAACTTTTGAGTGGCCAGGAAAATGGGCAACACGACTGCTAGATGGAAAGCCACTGAAGCCATTTGGTCTGGTGTTTATCTGTGACATTAATTTTGTAACAGAGGAGATGAGACGGTGTGGAGGGTTATTGTGACAGGGGGTACCAATCCCACACTGAGACTGCGAGAGTTAACCCTGCTCACTTGGCTGAGGAGGCCCTGTCCCCTCAGTTCCCCTGGGCATGCACCAAATGGAGGCTAGGTATAAAGGCCTGCAGAGAAATCAGTCTGGGCTGACTGTGGATGGAGAAGGGAATGCCATATGAGTGCCTGAGGAAAAACTGCCTGTACATCAGGATGCCAACACCAGTCAAGGGAAGACTGATGCAAATATGTGGGCTGGGGGTGCCAGCAAGAGGGGGGAGATGGAGAACCCAGAACTAAAAAGACACAGAATCAGGTAGGAAGTGACTCGGGAATTTTGTGGGGCAATGTTGCCTTACCGGAGCAGCTTGGCATGTTTCAGTGGGAGTCCCATCGACCTGGTAGCTACTGGAAGGGTCCTGGGTTGGGACCCAGTGGAGAGGGCAGGGCTGGGTCACCCTATACCACCACCTCAGTTATTGACTCTGGCCGCTAGGCTGTGTGACCCTGGAAGAACAGGGCTTTGCTATGGACTCTGGCTTCCTGGCCAATTTGTTTAGGTAGTCGGGATGGCGAGGACCCAGACTAGCAAGTGACATGGGGTTAAGCCCCACTCACAGGGCCTTAGAGCATGGGGCCTGCCTCTAGAGGAGGATGGCTGTACCAACCCAGTGGCAATAATACACAAAGCTAAGTAAATCGTACTAAAGCCAGGAGAAGATGGGTTTATGTACAGAGTGGGACACTAGCATAGGGATTTTCATGGGAGAGTATGTTAAAGTGAGGCAAGAAAGTGGCTTTCTCTTCAAATTGCTCAAGTACTTCTGAAAAGGTGTGTTTGATGCTCAAGTTGCTGGTGTAGGCCTCCAGTGTTCTGAGTTTGATTCTTGGCTGTATCACAGGCAGGTTTTATTCTGTTTTAAAATGGATGATAATTTGCCTACCAAGAGTGAGTGCTTGAGGTTAATTCTTTGCTTCTGGAATGCTACTGAAGTGATACGCCTCAGGAGAGGAAAAGGGTGCATCTGCTCTACCAATATTCCTTCCTATTTGCATTTGAAGCTAAAGAAAGATTTTTGGTCATTCTCCATGCATTGAGAGCTGTGAGCAGAGGCAGGAGGCTATACACATAGTGGGGCCTGAGGTGTCTGCATTGGAAGTGTCCTCTGACAGGCAAGAGAGCTTATTGGGAGACCTATGCACAGTGCTCAAGGATGCCAGTGGAAAGACTCCCAATGATGGTTTAGTAAGACCCTAAAAAGAAGTAACTGGTACCCAAGCCTGCTGAGAGGGGGAGGGGGTGGCAAAGGGGAAGTTGCTCAGGGCTGATTGATTCAGGGCCAGGGACTCCTGGCCCCTTAAATGGCTACTGGAGTGCCACGTGGCATGTTCCAGGCAGCTCTGAGGGCTGATTGCCCTTGCCCTCGCCCCTTCCACTGGAGACCCCACCTCTTTTGGGACCGTGGAACCAGCCAGCCCTCCTCCATCTTGGCTAGGGGCCTGGCAAGTCTGTCAGCATCCCTGTTGGTACCCTCTCATGAAGGCTTGGTGGGTAAGGAGGGAGGTTAAAAGATCCCAATCGTCCATAGCCAGAGTCCCAAAGACTTGTGTGCTCTCCAAATGTGGGAAGGTTGTGAAAGGCTCTGCTGAGGAAGGGTTAATCCACCTGGAAGCAAGAAAGAGGCTAAAGAAATAGACCAGAGGAGGGACTTAATGCTTGGCCTGAGGGTGGCCGTCTTAAATCCATATATATTACCAGCCAGAAGTGATTGATAACAAAACTGTCTACACTTCTGAGTTTATAACTCTCTCTGGTAAATAAAAGGTTAAAAACTGTGTTTATGGTTAGAAAATACCCCTGCCCTCAGATACACACACTTCACTGTACCCAGCTAATCCCTGAAGCAAGGAGGTTTAAGGTAATTTGTGGTGCAGCTGTCCTTTTCTGGAACACAAGCAAATTCTCCTGCATATGGTCAGCTGCAAGAACAAATGTCTATAGCAAATGAAAAAACAAGATGTTCAACCGCAGCCTTCTGCTCAGGCAAGGAGGGCACGTGAGCAGGGTGTTTGTATGGTCTGAATCAAACTACACAGCACGAAAGGGTTTACTGCACGGCTTATGGCCAAGTGGAAGCAACGTGTCAGTGGTAAGGAAAGAATGTTGGTGATAGAAACCCAACTGATTGACATACAGTGGCTATAAAGTCATAGTAAACCTATTGTTTTGCCAGAAGGAAGGAGGATTAGAAAATATATAATCATTACAATCCTTGCACAATAAAGCATCAGATCCCAATTGCTCTCCCATTGCTGATGTAGGTCTAATGGGCCTGATTCTGCAGTCTGCACCCTGGCAAAACTCCTATTGGCTTTATCTGACTGAAACTGTAGTCGGTGGATATTTGTACCTGAGTAAGGACTGTGGAATTTAGCTCCATAATTTTAATGAGACAAGTTGTTACACCCCTGGGCTGAACCTTCCCTGCAGTGTAATGTATAACCTAAAACTGGATGAGAGAGGAGAAATCTACAGTATATCTCAGACTTTTAAGGTCTCATGCTTCAGTCTCCA
The DNA here is from genome assembly GCA_032595735.1 of Pelochelys cantorii. NCBI lineage: Eukaryota > Metazoa > Chordata > Testudines > Trionychidae > Pelochelys > Pelochelys cantorii. The sequence goes on along the minus strand of CM064329.1, from coordinate 23,944,568 downwards.
TGTCATGTGTTCTTTACAGATTTTTTTTTTAATTAGAATTATTGGCTAACGGTCTAATCTTGCTCCCATTTTAAAGTTAAAGGAGGAATTCTGATGTATTTGAGCAGGAGCAGAATTCAGCCTTCTGAGAACCATTGTATTTTATGCCCTGAACATGAAGAATAAGACAAGTGGGAATTTCATCAGAAATCAGAGACCAAATTCAGTCCTGATCCAGATGCATTGCTGTGGAGGTGCTCTCTTACACCATGCTGAATATGGTTACACACCTTGAATTCTGTTGCAAGAAAAAGGTCTCATGGAAATGTGACTCCCACTGCAGGTGTGTCTACACTGTAGTTAGACAACTGTCACTATCCCATGCCTGCTGACTCCTGCGTGTGTGGCTTGAGCTGGGAGGGAAAGGGGCATCTAATGGCTACAAAGACCTCTGGGCTCAGACAGGAATCTGGGCTGTAGATCCTGGAAGGTGGGGTCCCAGGGATTGGGCTGCAGCTGGAGTCCAGAAATCTACACTGCAATTAAATAGCCCCACAGGCCAAGTTCTGCGAGCCTGGCATGGGCCAGTGGTGGGTGTCTGATGAGAACTAGCTAACTCAAGCAACTGGATATTTTTGCATCTCTTAGCAAAGACGCTTTTATATGTCATTATATAGTGCCACCTATTTGGGATCCTAGAGCTCTAACATTCCACTAGTCCTACAGGATGATTTCCACTGAATAACACTGAATTCCTGTGAAACAAAACCAAGCCTCTTTTTTTTTTTCATGCCAGGCAGGAGAAATTTTAATGTCCCAGGTCTATACCTAGTGCATTGGAACAGCAAAACACAGAATTCCATCACCTGAAAAGAACTTCAAGCAGTGGAATGCTTCTGAGTTTCTTCGTTGTCAAATCAGAGGGGTAGTTGTGTTAGTCTGAATCTGCAAAAGCGATGAGGAGTCCTGTGGCACCTTATAGACTAACAGATTTATTGGAGCATAAGCTTTCGTGGGCAAAGACCCACTTCATCAGATGCATGTCATCTGACAAAGTGGGTCTTTGCCCACAAAAGCTTATGCTCCAATCAATCTGTTAGTCTATAAGGTGCCACAGGACTCCTCGTCGCTTTTTCATTGTCAATGACAGCAGAGGAGATAGGGGGTGGTGGGTGAATTCTTTAACAGTTATAATGCCTTTTTAACATCACTGAAAATGTTGATATGAGATGTTTGGAAAATGACTGCCAAGGAAGGAGTACTGCAGAAAGGGAGGGGGGAGTCATAGTGGATCACCAATAAAATATGAGTCAAAGGTGTAACACTGTTTCCAAAAAAGCAACCATCATTGTGGGATGCATTGGCAGGAGTGTTGTAAGCAAGATACAAGAAGCAATTCTCCTGCTCTAGTCTGTGCTAAGGCCTCAGCTGGAGCATTGTGTTCAGTTCTGGGTGCCAGATTTCAAGGGAAAAAGTGGACAAAATAAAAAAAGTCCTGTGAGGGAAGATTGAAAAAATTGATTTGTTTAGTCTGGAAAAGAGAAGTCTGAGGAGGCCTAAAAGGTTGTTAGCAGAAGGAAACATTGTTCTCCTTGAACTATGAGGATAGGACAAGAAGCAATGGGCTTAAATTGCAGCAAGGGTGGTTTAGGATGTACATTGGGGAAAAACTTCCTAACTGTCAGGTTGGTTAAACATGGGAATAAATTGCCTAGGGAGGTTTTAGAATCTCCAGTGATAGGGATATTTAGAAGCAGCTGAGACAAACATCTATCAGGGTGGTCTAGATAATACTTAGACTTGCCAAGAGTGCGGGCCACTAGACTAACTGGCTTCTTGAGGTCCCTTCCAGTCCTATGATTCTATATTATTCATACTCCTTGAAATGTCTTCCTCTTTACACTATCATGTATTTGCACACCTTGCATTTTCCTCCTATGATCTAGTATTTATGTTCCTTATTCAGACCTCATTACTGTAGTATCTGAGTACCCCATCATCAGGGCCAGCCCGAGCCATTCGCGCGCCCCGGGCCCTGGGAGCGCGGCGCCACCCCGGGCGCGCGGAGCATGCGTGGTGCTGCCCCCGCCCGGCCCAGCAGCCCTGCGTGGAACCCCCTACAATGGGGCGCCCCGGGCGGTAGCCTGGCTGGCCCGTACCTTGGGCTGGCTCTGCCCATCATTAATGTTTTTATTCTCAAAATACCCAAGTGAAAGAGGGCATTTTACAAAGGGGGAACTGAGGCACAGAGAGGCTAAGTGGCTTGCCACAGGGAAGAAGGTGAAATTGACTCTTGGTCTATGTCCCAAGGGACCACTCTATTTAGCCATCCGTATTGTAGTCTTACCATACTACTCACATGACAAATCTAATATAGTAAGAGACTTCAGTAGTTTCTCTATCTCAGGAGTGGAGTGAAAAATCACATTAATATATTGATACATTTTACATTTCAAAAAAGAAGTCTGCTATTAAACATGCATCCTAGTTGTGATGATTTTGGGATCAGACTCATGACTTGGAACTCTACTATTTCCTCTGGCTTGGGGGCTAGTTATGAACTAACATTGCCTGGCAGGGGAGGTGGCTTCAGATATTGAGACCACCATGCTCATAGCTAATTTCTCCAACCTCTTCCTACAGCTCATCCTCTCCTCCTGGCTCTGTCCAGACCTTAAATGTTCTGCAGCCCTTCCTACCTGCCCCCACAGACTCAACACTTTTCAATTCTATTCTCCTTCCATGGGCTTGAGGGAGACCTGGCAGTCCTCTCCCTCCATGTGTTCCTGAGCCATTTAACTGACACTGCAACTTTGGGGTGAGGGGCAAGAGGCTTCTAGATAAGGTCTAGCTGCTTCCTATGTCTGCTGTGGGTGCAACAGGTCTTTCTGCCATTGCAGGAAATGGAATCTGCTCAGTGCTGCGGTTGTCTGTGGCAAAGAAGCCACAAAGAAAATGTGTCTCTTTCATTGTCACATCTAGTTCAGGAAGGGTACAGCATGCGATGTGGGAGGGCGGGTGAACATCAAGTCCAGCTTTGGGGGAGAAGCTGCTTGGGGGTGGGGAGCTGGAAGGGATATGTTTGAAAAGTGCTGGTGGGGATGGCCGACGAGGAGAGGGGTGGTGGGAGGGTGCAGTGTTTGAAGCTGGTTGGATGACGGGCCTTGATGGTAAGACTGAGGGAATATGTGGGGCCTGTGTAGGAGGGAATATATCTTCAGAGGGATGGGCTGCTGTGGGGCCTCCAGTTTAGATGAGGTGGATGGGTGACAGGTAGCCAGTCAGAGAGAGAGAGGTTATCTACATGTGGGTGGCAAGGAGGTGCAGGATGCTATCCAGTCCTGCAAAGCAATAGAGACACAGGAGGCCATCAGAACAATACTAGGTGGGGCTGCTGAGGTGGGGCTTTCTGGGGAGTGGATGTACAGCTGCCTGTTCTTGAGAAAAAAGTAGGGTTGGACAGTTTTTTGTCATCACCTGAACTTGCAGTATTTATCTAAACTTGGTTTCCTTGCTTCTTAGTGCTTGACTTTTCTACATGAGGAAACTGGATTTTTTTGTCACGTGGCAACTTTAATTTATTTTGAAACAAAGCTTTTTGTCTTCTGGATTTGATGGGCGAGGGTGTGGGTTTTTTTCTGTCTTTACTACTGTGAGTTAATGTAACAAAACTCGATATGAATGTATAGTAAAATGGCCATACGTAGCAATAATGTTTGTTAAGGAGACTGGGAGAAGTCATTTTGAAAAAGAAACAGTCTGAAATGACTTAGAGTTACCACATACAAATGTAACCTTTTCAGTGCAGGTTTTTGCATTGTGTTATGCAGGAGGTCGGACTAAATGACCAGAATGATCCTTTCTGGCCTTCAAATTAAAATGTTATCACTGGATTTCATTTTATTTTCAATCTTTACATGGCAACATCCGTATTAAAATAATTGATCTGTACATGTGTATACTGCCATTTATCCCTGATAATAAGCGGCAGAATGGCTCCTGTGCAATAGGGGTTTTTGCACAAGAAGGAGCAGTGTAGACAGCTCCTTCTTGCACAAAAGCCCCTTCCGCAAAAATGGCAGCTCATTAAGTATGCAAATGAGGCATGGCGATATTCATTGCCACGCCTCATTTGCATATCTTCTTGCGCAACAATGCACAGTGTAGACGTAGCCTAATTGTGGTGATTTGACAGAGCACCAGGATTCACATGTTAGTGTGTTCAGGCACAATTTAGGAAGCCTTCTTTTGACATCTGAGCCTAGAAAAGTAAGCATTCTCCTCTAGCTTAACTGATGCTGCTGCAAAAAAAAGCACTGAATTTACTGACATGCACACTCATATTTTGTAAAAGGCAGCTCTCCTTCTGAAGATCAGTTAGCTGAGAAAAACTTTACATCCTGATTTTTTGCAACCACTATTCAATTTACTCACCACTCTGGCTGAAGGGAAGAAGTGGACAAGGAAAGGTGACAGGAAGGAAAGAACAGAAATAATTTATATCTGATCTGCTACAAGTGGCCTATTTGTGGTAAATGTGTCAGCTGAGTTTAGTCTTCCTTAGGAGAAAGGAACTGGAACTGAATGTCTCTTAGTATTAACAGGGCCAACAGGCCTCCATGTATCAAGAGGTTTTACCCAAAACATTGGTCTAAACCATACGTTGTCTAGAGAACGGACATGTAAATGGTATCATGAGCTTTCGTGGGCACAGCCCACTTCTTCAGATGACCAGAGTGTTCAGTCATCTGAAGAAGTGGGTTGTGCCCACAAAAGCTCATGATACCATCTACATGTTTTGTTAGTCTTTTTAAGGTGCTACTAGACTATTTGTTGTGTTTTAAGTTTTTCCTGTTACAGACTAACTCGGCTACCCCTCTGAAACCTCTAAATCTGTCATCTTTTATCATCAAGAAAACCTTGGATACATGACAGCTACAGTCACTGTTAGACAACCACCGACAATACATCCTAAACTACACTGGCTAGCTACACCAATTGGAAACAAAAATTCTCAGCCTTGTTCAACAACTTTGGCAAGATTTCCTGGAAATGTCTATCAGACCTTTTCCTGTACAGCAGATTCTGCAGTTGTGAAGTCATACCATCTCTGAGCAGAAGCCCAGGAAAACAATGGTAAGTGAGACTGCATGTGAGAAGATAGCTACTGGATGAAAGAGGAATTTACACATATATTAAATGTAATGGGAATAATCTAAGCTCTGATTTCACTATGGCCACTTGTGAGTGAGAACATGATGATTCAACCCAAACCACTAAAATAGGTAGAATAACCTGGCAAGAGACCTTCTTTGGACTAAATTGGCTGATTCTTACATATTTATTCCTTCATCTTTTTTGTCTTAACAAAATGTCTTTTTTTATCCCTAATTAGAATAAACTTTGAATGGGTTAGCTAGTAATGAATGTTTATGCTCATGGCGACCTTTGTTTGGAGAGAGGGTTCCACTTGGACTCTGTCACGGCTTTCCCTACACGTTAGACAGGACCGTAGTGGAGCTTTGCGGATGATGATTTAACTTTGACAGAGCTTCTCATTTTTTTTCAATAATGATATTGCCATGAAATTGACTTTCTGATTGGAAAGGGTTCAGACAGAGGTTTTTTCTTAAGCTCTAGACCAGAGGTGGGCAATAACATGGTGGTGGTTCACCAGGATTAGCCCCTGGTAGGCTGCTGCCACTGTATTTACCTGCACAGCCACAGGTATTGGCAATCGCAGCTTCCATTGGCCATGAATTGCCATTCCCAACCAATGGGAGTGGCAAGAAGTGGTGCAGACCAGAACACCACTTCCCGCAGCTCCCATGGACTAGGAACAGATATCCATGGCCAACGGGAACTGTGGTGCCCTGTATCTGCAGTGGTGCAGGTAAATATAGTGGTAGGAACCCACCAAAAGCTAACTCTAGAAGACCAGATCTGGCCTGTGGGCTGGTATTTGCTCACGTCAACTAACCATTCCTTGTTGGAAAGGCTTCTCAGATCCAAGATGGAATTCCTTCTCAAAGCGTGAGAACCTGGGTCTCTTGTATCCCAGGTGCGTCTAACCACTGGGTGGTTAGCTATTTGGCAGTGGGTCTGAGGGGCATTAGTGTGTCTCACCCATTCCTTTGTTGCAGAGGTAAATCCATTGACTTAATTCAGGTCACTCTGGATTTGTACCAATAACTGATATCAGAATCTGGTCCTAAACCTCTGTCTGACATGGGCCAAGTTATTTAACTTTTTTCCCAATTTACAGATGGGTAAATTGAACAACAATTATCTATCTCATGGGGGGTTTTATAGACTTTGAGATCCTTGGATGGAATGTGCTAAAAGTTAAGTGTTAATCATTCGAGTTAAGAATGCCCTGGAATAAAGAAAATAGTAAGACATAGAAATGAAATTCACATTTATCACAAGCCTTGCAAACAATTTGATTCATGCAACTTCTGAACCCCACCCCATTTAGCCGTTCGAAGGGTTAAAACAGCAGCAGCTGGCCTCAAGAACTCTAGCTTGCCTACTCCTTATCTCACTGTTATCCTGAGCTATTAACTGGCCACAGTTACGAAAGATATCGGTTACTGCCATCTGTTTTTCACGAGGCACTCATTGGATCATGGCCAGCAGAGGGGATTAAGTGGAGAGAGGTAGAAATGACAAAATGATTCTATAGTATTCTGGTTGTACAGTCGGAGTCCCTCATACTGTTACTTGCATGTACAGTCTGCAGTCAGCAACAGCTGCAAAGAATTAAGTGTAAAGATAAACTGTGAAGACTGTTTCAAAGCTGCTATAAAGGAAATGCATTTCTGCATGCAGTTGTAACATGGGGATTGTGCAGAAAGAAGTGAAGGCATGGAAAGCAGAAGTGTGTAAATTAGATGTATGTATTTTAGCTTTTCTTATATTCAGTATTTGTCACTGCATATTTTGGGCTCTCCACAAAAAGCAAAACAATAGATTCTGAATGTATTAATTCAAAGGAAAATTCTATGAATGAGCTGAATAAAACTTCACCTTAGCAACATTTTTTCTTTTGAACCCTCCCCTCACACAACTTGTGATCTAGATTCTTTTTAAATAGCAAAGGGACAAATTAGAGACTGCTTGTGAAAGTTGAGGTATGAATTTTAGCACAAATTATCTGTGCTTTAAAATATTATGAGATTTTTGGCAATTATTATTGACTAGGTTTTAAAGAATATTCTTTCCCAAATTATGCTAATGGGAGTCAGGACAAATTTTTAATATAATTCCAGAGATTCACAAACCATAAAGGTTCAACAGCTGTACTTTCAATTCTGTGTTTTATTGAAATCAGATTAGTTAAATTATTCCAAACTCTGCCATGCTGCCAAAATAAATCTTGTTGGCTTTTATTATCTTGATAAATTAAATTAAGGCTAATACAGATTTAATTTTCAGGAAAAAATACTACTTCAGATCTTTTAATTCTTTACTATCCCGCCTTAATATTTAATCCATAACAGTCCATATCCTAAGGTTTGATGTCAGTTGGAGAACTAATCAAACTCTTTAGGACACAGAAGTTGAAAGTAACTAATAGTGCACTGTACAAGCAATATTGATTGCTCCCAGCTATCTGCACTTGATACCCTTTGCTGTTAGCATTGTAGTCAGGGTGAGCTATACTGATGTGATGGTCTGAATCTGATTTGCTCCAAATTTCTGTGCATATGTGTATGCATTTCCTTGACATTTTGGCAAGTAAATTTTCAAAGAATTGGAAAGGGAACTAAATCAAAATTGATGCTGTACATGGCAAATACTTAGGTAAAATGGGCACCATTAAAACTCAGCATTCCCTGCCAAAGGTGCTTTGTTTTTCTTCCTATACATTGATTACAGGAGAACTATCCTATCTATTCTCTGCAGTAGCCAATGCTGGGAGGTATCGGTATCCACTAAACCAATTCTCTGCTTCTGCTCTCTCCTAATTGGAAATTGTTTGAGTAATATTCACTGGCTTCTGAGAAATGGTAAAGTTCTTTCTGATTATTAGGCAGCTAATTGCTATCCAGCCTAGCTATGGATTTAGATAGCAGAACCAGTTTATACCAACCCTGTTATAGCTATCGTTTTGTGCAGAGGTTTAAACCAGGCAATGGCTACTCCTGGCTCATGCAGAAGTAGTAATCCCCTGAGATTCGATTCACTCTATAAAACCTCACATTATTTCATGGCAACTCACAAGTTGCTGTGATTAATTCCATGCTAATTGAGCACACCTGCTCTTCAGTTACTTCAATCAGCAGAAGAAATTTTTAGTGATTCAGATGTGTTGGTCGTCTAGAGCTGCTTTGTGCAGCCCATGCTGCTTTGAACTGAACAACCAGTTTCAGCAGAGAGTGGATGATTTCTTAGGAGATCCCTAAATGCTAAGCAGCCTCTTAAGCCATATACAGCCTAATATAAATTAGAGCAGCTGTGAGGCTTCTCTGTCCTATCATGGGGACTGGACAGTGCTATCTTTGCCTGCCTACACTGCTCACATGTAGCCTGGGAAGGGAACATGACTGAAGGAAGATCCCGAGGGACTCCAAGTAGAAGAACATATAATCAACTCCTAGGAGAAAAATTAAATAGGAATAAACAATACCTAGATACAATTGAACAAATCAAATGGTAAGGGGAATGCATATACAGAACCTCCCATGCAGTTCAGTGTTCATTAGTGGTGCAGGGCCTCACAGCTAATTGCTTTGTTGTATGAATGCATCTTGTGGTCCTTGCATTACATCAGTGACCCAGACAGTAGCAAGAAATGTGGCTGGGGAAAGTTAGCTAGGGGGAAACACGTTCATCATACTGTAAGAGTCTTTTGCAGGCTCCTAAACTTCAGGATTGTTAATTTTGCTTGCATTTTAATAGTTTGAATTGGATTCAGAAGCAAAGATACTTTTCAAGAGGGTAACCTTCCTGAGGAATTTTCTTTCCTTCTGAATTTTTAAGCACCACAATAGTAAAAGGTATTGCTGAGTGTGTGTTTAAAAGACAAGGGGCCAAATTCACCTCTGGCTTAACTCCACCGAGATCAGCTCATTTACATTAACACCGTGTCTACACTAGGAAACAATTTCAAAATTACTAAATTCAATTTAAGAACTCCTGATTTTAACAAATTCGAACTAGCATATCCTCACTATGGGAAATATCGAAATTAGTCTCAGGCAGGAGCCGTGAATGTGGATGCGCTACCTTGACTTAGAGCCCTAGGAAGCACTCTGGGGAGCTGCAGGAGGCCACCCAGAGAACAATAAATTTGAATTAGTGGCACCGGAGCATCCACACAAATGTTATTTCAGAACTAGCATTACTCCTCATAAAAAGCAGGAGTACAGCATTTGAATTCTGCAGCCCATTATTTTGAAATAATGGGCTTGGTACTGTGGATGACCACTTACAAATTTGAACTCTGTGTGTGTGTGTGTGTGTGTGTGTGTGTGTGTGTGTGTGTGTGTGTGTGTGTGTGTGTGTGTGTGTATTTTGGAATAAGGTCTTAGTATAGACCAGGGCTAACAGAGTTTAAAGCAGGGTGATTTTGCCCCTAAATTAGTAAATCCCACAACTACCCTGTTTCTTGAAGGGTCTGAATTAAATGAAGCTCTCAGGTAATATGATAGAAGAAAGCTAACAGTACCTTGAAGCTCACAGAATTAATTTGTTATGAAACAGAGTTTCCAGACATCTCCATTCAAATGCAGAAGCAACTCATCCTGACCGGAAGACTTCAATGGGCTTTAGAGCACATCCCTTAATTACCTAATTACTTCCAATGCATGACTTTGCAGACATTGGCATGTGAGTTCCATTTTGAAGGTGTGATCACAGCTCAAGATACACCAGGGCATTGTCACCCCCAGGTTCACTGCATTTCATGACCTTGCGCACACACACAATCAATTTCTAGGTAAATGCCTGATTAGTTTCAATGGCTCCATTTTCAATGGCGCTATTACCATAAATACAGTCATGCCTTGCAGCATTTGCTGATGTTTAAACCCCATGAGGGCCACAACTGTAGCTGAAAAAACCTTTACCACAGAAAAAATGAAGTACACCATTGTTTATACCAGCTAGAGAGGATACATTCTGTTAGAAAATGTTGTGGTTTTAACTAGGGCTGTCAGTTAATCACAGTTAACTCATATAATTAACTCAAAACTTAATCACAATTAAAAATTAATTGTGATTAATCAACTGGTATTGAATAGAATACCAACTGAATTTCATTAAATGTGTTTGGATGTTTTTCTAAATTTTAAATATATTGATTTCTATTACAACACAGAATACAAAGTGTACAGTGCTCATTTTATATTTTTGAATGCAAATATGTGCACTGTAAATGATAAAAGAAATAGCATTTTTCAATTCACCTCATAAGTATTACATTTTCCCAATACACTGTAACTTACAAATGTAGAATTAAGTACAAAAATGCATTCAAAAATAAAACAATCTAAAACATTAGCACCTACAAGTCCACTCAGTCCTACTTCTTGTTCAGTTAATCATGCAGAATACAAGTTTGATTACAGTTTGCAGGAGAATGCTGCCTGCTTCTTTTTCACAATGTCACCTGTCTTTTTACGTGCAAGTATTTGAAATTAAAAAAAAGTGAGCACCGTACACTGTTTTGTGTTGTAATTGAAATAAATATATTTGAATATGTAGAAAACATCCCAGAATATGTAAATAAATGGAATTCTATTAATAGCTTGATAAATCAAGATTAATTTTTAATTGCCTGACAGCCCTAGTTTTAACGTTGTTGAACTACCTACCATGAGTCTTTCATTGTAGTAGATCTGATTCATATCCCTTTGTACATTGATAATCATCTATACTGGAATTTGGATAACTGATGTAGTGATAGAAATTAAGGCTGATTTTTAACAAAATTAATACTAAGGCATTGGGTTAATTTAATAAGAGGGCAGATGGGTTTTTGAAACCCAATACATGTAATTATATTTGGTGCCAAATTCTGCCAGCATTACTCACACTAAGAATACCTTACAATGCGAGCCATCCCTAATGAGACTACTTCACAGAGTCTGTATATCACTTCTCACCATCTGGCAGGTTTGCAGAGTTGGACCCCCAGTTATAAGGTTTGGGATTCTCAAAGGGGCTTAATGGATATATGCTCCCAGATCAGTTTTGGACACCTCCCAAGCCAAATAGGCTCTAATTAGAACAGTTATTTCAGTCGCCTTGCCCAGGAGTCAGGTGTATCCCATCTGAGGTAGATTCATTCCCTGCTCCATGACAGATTCAAATGCTGTCAAAAAGAAAAATAAGTTTCTAGTCCTTATGCTTATTATGACAACAACCTTCCAAGTGTAACTAATGCAGTGTTGTCTTCCTGAGCCTGCAGACAGTTTTTTTAAACAGGTCTCAGAAGTGCACACTTGCATCTGATGCATATATGCCACATTTTGTACACAGCCAGCGCAATCATATACACAAATTGGTAAATGCTTGTGCAGATAGGCAAACAAAGGCCAGAAATAGCAGTGGACCTAATAGTGGACAGCATATTTTTTCCCCCATTTCTCCTTCTATAACAATGATTTTCAACCTTTGTGGACTCCTAAACAATTTCCAATGGAGGTGTGCATTCCTTGGAAATTCACCTTCTGGTCTGCAGACACCTGTCTTAGACTGAAAACTGATGGAAAATAATTAAACTACAAATGTTGTGCATGTTTGGCACCTACACCCACTTTTGTTGTGCCAAGCTGTGGGCTTCTATAGTAAAGACACCACTTCTGGGTTTTGACCTGTAGGTGGAGGTGGTCCAATACTTCTGATAAGAATAACATAATGCCCTTCCTAAGATCTGAAGCTTTATTTTCATAAGCACCTTTCACAGACCCTTTAGACATAGTCTGTAGACCCCGAGGGATGTGCAGACCGCTGGTTGAAAACCATTGCTCTGTAAGTTGATAACTACATAGAGTCTATGTTCTGTAATTCATATTCTCACAAACAACCATTGTTATCAATGGGAGCTCCACCATTTAATGAGGGCATATGTAGCCTTACTGCTGTAAGATCTAGTGCACAGATCAGAATTAAAAATGTAATTTGGCCTTCTCTCCAGAATGAATGTGTTGTGCCTGTTCTGGAGCAAGGCTAATTTTTGAGTTGTAGTACCATGTATTCTGCCAAATAAATAGAGCAAGAATTTGGTATGAGTGTTTTACTCAAACAACTATATTAATAAAAGAGATCAAATTTTTCCTTTGAATATATGCATATGAGTGCAGAATATGGCTTACAATCTATAATAGGGTGCATTTAGGATTATTTTAATAGCGATGGGAAGATTTTCAAAGGCAAAGGCATCAGTGGGAGCTGGGTGCTGAACAATTTCTATCTTTGAAAATCTTCCCCATAAATATTTACAGCAAATCTAGGACAGGGTAGTATTATCAGGCCAGTCTAATTACACTTAAACTGTTCTCTTTTTAAATAAAAATGATTCATTTTAATAGGTGGGAAATGTTATCATGATGACCTCTGTGGAAGTAATATTAATTTGTGCCCTCAAGGGAATGGATACTAAACCAACATTCATTTCTATTTACTTACTAGGGTACATCTAGACTGCAAGCTTCTTTCAAAAGAAGCTTTTTCGGAAGAGATCTTCCAAAAAAACTTCTTCCGAAAGAAAGCATCTGAACTTCAAAAGCGCATCAAAAAAGCAATCTGCTTTTTCGAAAGAGAACATCCACACTCATTGGACGCTCTCTCGCATATAAGCTGTGTGATTACTATGGGCGGAATGGCCACCAGGGCACCCGTGCTTTTTCCTGGAGGCCTCTTCTTTCGAAAAAAACTTCCTCTTCTGTGTCCACACACACCTTTTTCTGAAAGAGCTCTTTCAGAAAAGGCATTCTTCCTCATAGAATGAGATTTACCAATGTTGGAAAAACCCCTGCATTCTTTTGATTTTCTTTTGAAAGAATGCAATAGCCATGTGGACATGACTTTTTTTTTTTTAAACGGCCATTTTTCCAAAAAAAAACCCCTACAGTCTAGACGCGTCCAAAGGTATAAAAAGTTATTTTTAACTTTACCTGAACTTCTTTAAGTAAAGACTTAAACTGGTGTTTATACATCAAGCTCTAAAGACAGTAATAACTTAATTCTATAACAATGAGTAGTTCTGTGGCAGTTCTGTGATACCTTAGAGACTAACAAATTCATCAGATGAGATGCTTTCATAGTAGCAATTAAGTGGAATTCCTTCTTTGTAGCTTTAAAAATGGCTACTCATCTGACAGGCCTTGGAGCTTGTACCCATGGCAACTCACATGTTGATATCTGTTTAATCTAATTACGTTGTTTCATCTGCATTCAAAGTCACAACTGATACAACACTAGTGAGGGGGGAAATATGAAGTTTGTTAATTGAGCTTATGAACGAGGTACCAATGAAATGGTGGCAGCAATATTTATATGAACATCTACCTCAGTTAATGCTATACCTTTTTTTATGGTAGAGCCTAGAGAATCCAACATAGTAGATACTAACAAACATATAAGGAGTCATTCTATGCCCTGAGGCACTTGCATGCTAAATAGACAGAAGGTAAGAGAAAAGAAGTGTTATCAACATTTTACAAATGAGAAATTGACACAAGGGGATTAAGTGACTTGCCTATGGGCACATAGAAAGTCTGTGACAGACAGAAATTTAAATCCGATCTCCTGATGCCTGAAGCATCAATTGATTGATTTTCGACTGGTCTCTACAGATGCACAGGTATTGCACAAGACTCCAGATTTGGGTAACTGCACAAACAGGCAGGCATTTTCAAGCCCACAAACCCAATTTGAGTGCACAAATGCCCATTATTGAAGAAATATAGGGTCATAATCAAGGTGGATGAGTTCTTCTAGTAAAATGAAAGTTATTAGTACAATACTTTTTAATATAAAAGGAAGCAAGTAAGTTATTACTCTAAAAAAGCCATCATCTGAGAAGTTTCTGCACAATACTTGAAAAATCATCTCCCCCCTCCTTATTTAGAATAGGAAATAGTGTTGATAACTCTGTAGAATCTCTTGTAAATGTTGACTTTTATTGTCAGTTTTAATGGCAACTTCCATCTATAGCAACAAAAGGCCAAATCCTGCTATTTTGAGTTAGACCTTAAATCAAGCAAACTTCTACTGATTTTAGTGTGAGATGTACCTAAGCAAGGACTGTTGTGTGTGTGTGTGTGTGTGTGTGTGTTTTAAATCCTGGGCTTTGAAAAGTTACAGCGATAATGAAAAACACTTGTGTTGTAGATATGTAAGGATCACATCAGAAAAAGGGGCCTGGTAGGGAAAGTTTTCGATTAAGTTTTCTTTTCTATAAAACTCAAATGTAACTGAATAGAAAATAATATTTCTATACTTTTTTTTTCAACTTTTCTATATAATTTGACAGAAATTTACTACTTTATTATATACAAGGATTAAAAAAAACTATAGGAACATTAAAATTCTCTGTTAAATCCAATAACATTTAACATAATCTCTATGTATAAGTCAATAGGAATGAAACCAAAATTTTTCCATGAGAGCAAAGTGGATTTGGTCCTGAAGTATCATCCATCTGATGTAATCATTTACACATTATGTAAAGTAGATGTCAAATGCTACCAAATCCGAATTCTCCACCGTTGGCAGTGAGAAATACTTTGTGGCCCTTTGGTACTCACTTTGCTGAAATATAAATGATATCCCAGTATACAAAGTGGAAGATTCAGGCTCACTGATTCCACAAAGGTTTAATATAGCTCATCAGAAAAATAATTTTGGTTCAGATATTACAGAGATGTCTGTAGCAACCAAGGTTTGGTCAGACTGTCACACATTCCTGTAGTAGTGGCAGCCATCTCAGCTGAGGCTGTGTCTAGACTACAAAGAAAAGTTGGAAAAAGATATGTATCTTTTTCCACTTTTCTTCCAAAAGAGGCTTTTCCGACATTTGGCCCATCTACACTGGTCATCTAATGAAGTGGGTCTTTGCCCATGAAAGCTTATGCTCCAATAAATCTGTTAGTCTATAAGGTGCCACAGGACTCCTCGTCACTCTTTCGGAACATCCCTTCTTCCTCGTAGAACGAGGTTTACAGGGATGCCGAAAAACGCGTTTGCTTTTCTGATTTTTTTTTTTTGAAAAGGAGACGCGTTCCTTGGATGCGGCAGAGCTTTTTTGGGATACCTCTGGTATCCCAGAAGAACTCTGCAGTCTAGATGTACAGTTGGCTTTCCAAAGTGTGGCATTAGTGTAATTGGCAGATGGCACTGATAGATTCAAGGATCATCTCAGACCACCTGCAGAGCAGTACAATGGCTGGGTCATGACAAAATCACTATGGTTTGGTGACTACAAGCCAGACAGGATGGATGTGGAGAACATATAGTATGGATCCATGGAATTCTAATGTGTGTCAAATAAAACATCTGGCTGTTCCATTCTAGGAAGCCAGGCTGTGCTGTCGGCAACTGGAGTATGAGGTAGAACTAATTAATACCCATGCCACTTCATGTGTGGCAATGTCTTATAGCTATGGATTTACTGGTAGCACAATAAGGTGGAAATGATTTGTGAATGACTAGAGAGTTCACGGCAATTAGAAGCTTCCCTAACAAGATGTCTTGTAACCTTGTAGTGTGTAAATAAGGCTACAACTTTTCCCCATCCAGAGTGACAGTGGGTTGGTCAGAAGCAGACCCTGGGAGCAAGTGCGGGAGCTTGCAAATTGTTAAATGAGAATGCCTCCGCTTGTTGATGGATAATAATATTTCATCTGCTTATTGTAAGAGAGAAGCTTTTTGTTTGTTTGTTTGTTTGTTTGTTTTAGTGAATTTGATCACTGTAAGACACTATAGACCAAACCATTAGCCCAGGACTCAACCTAAGTAGCCAGTGTAGGTGGCAGGCAGCGATATGTTTGGAAAGTGGGATGTTGAAGTAGTTTAGACTACAATGTACAGAATGATTTATAGAGCAGTGCATTCTTTGGCCATGCCCCACCCCCACCTTCTGGATTATCCATTTCCTACTCCCCTCTGCAGTGCCTCATAGGACTTGCCTTGCATGAGAGTTACACCCCCTTCGTGGACTCCCAACATAACCAAAAGCAGCAAAACAGCACCATTGCCAGTGGAAGCTTTTGGGTCATTAATGAGGGGGCTGATTTATCCCTAAATTGATGGAGGAAATACTTTTTTTAAAGGTTTCTGTCTTTGTAATGAATGGTAGGAATTCTTTCAGTGAAGCATGGAATATATAGGAGTATAGAACTAGAGGTGGGTGAAACTTTTTGTTTCAAAATTTCCTTTGTTTTTATTTAAATAAAATGAATAATATTTTAAATGGTCAAATGAAAAGCAAAGGTTTCAGTTTTGTCACAACCTTTTAGTTGACCTAAAATCCAACTTTTTGATTCAATAAAAATTTAACTCTGCTTTTTTTCTGATTCAACCCAAAACTTTTTTCATTTATTTTTTCAGAATTGCTAGTAAACCAAAAAAATCCATAAATTTACTTCACCACCATCTGTGTAGCAAAGGGGTGGGCAATAATTTTTAGGGAGGGGACACTCCAAAATTTTGGTAAG
Source organism: Pelochelys cantorii (assembly GCA_032595735.1). Classification (NCBI taxonomy): domain Eukaryota; kingdom Metazoa; phylum Chordata; order Testudines; family Trionychidae; genus Pelochelys; species Pelochelys cantorii. The sequence goes on along the minus strand of CM064329.1, from coordinate 23,927,922 downwards.
TGGTCAAGGGCCACACCCTTCTATGGAGAGGGGTGCCGGGGTCTGGGATGGAGGTTGGGTGCAGAACGGAGTTCAGGGTAGGGGACTGAGCTGCAGGACAGGGTGTGACATTGAAAGGCTTGGTGGGTGAACATGAGTGTAGAACATGAGTTTCAATTTCCCATACAAGATATTTATCAATGATCCAAATTTAGTTTGTTGGATCAAGTCAATATATAAGTCAATAGATTTGCTCTAAATTTATATTGCTTTAGTTGAAAGCTTTATCTGGCTATGATGTCCTTCCGTACTCTGGTGCATGAAACTTCCTGTCTCATTTTTATACCTTTCCAGAACCAGGGTTTCAAAAATTGTAGGGTTTTTAAAGCAATATTTTTATTAAAATATTTTATCAACTTTTTATTAAGATAATTTCATTTTAAAAACTCTTAAATTAGACAATAAGAAGCTACATACCTTTATCAAGAGGAAAATACATCATGATATGCACTTTTTAGGGTTATTTTTCTGGTGGGTTAATTTCACAGTAAATTCATCTTTCAAAAACCTTCTCAAGTTTCCAGACTGATACTCAAACATTGAAGACAGCAAAATGTTCCAGTTCAATGCAGAAACTTAAACTCTGCCCAAGTAGGATGCAGTTCCACCTAGATCACTTTTTAATATGCTTCCATAATTCACTTTCTCTTGCTTTTGAGACGAGAATAGTTATGTTTCATTCATTTTTTTAAGTGATAGTAGCTAAAATGATGAACATCCTTCTTGAATGAAACTGATACTGACTGAAGACCTGAGGGGTGGACCTGTCCTGCAAAACTGTTGCCAGAGTTTTTTTTCAAAATTCAATTAAAATCACATTTATTTAAATGAATCTTAATTAACATACTGGACTGGGAGAAACTGACTGCAGTAAAATATAGAAATAGGATGACCAAAGTTTAATGTAACCCTTTGATTTTCCTGAAGCATCAGAAATACTGTAAGTAGCACCTGCTCTCAGCCAAATTCATTATTGGTGTAAATGCGCAATAGAGAAAGCGGTTTTGTCCTTTATCCCTTGCCTTCACACACACATGGACATACCAATTTGATTAATGTAATTATCTATCACTCAGATGAGTTTTTGATCAATCCTGTTTCATAGCAGCTTTTCAAAAACTCTCTCTCTCTCTCTCTCTCTCTGTAATATATAAAATTTCCGGTGGGACGGCAGTGATGTCATCACGTCTCCATGCCCTCAGCTCCTCTGGTCCTTACATTGCTCCCCCACAGGGGGATCAATCTTAGGCCACCACCCGCTCCTGCCCCCACCCCCTGGCGCCGGCCACCTTCCGCACTGATTGGCCTCTTCCCCTGCAGCCTGCAGACCCTCCTCGTGCCACACTACCATTGCTGCCGGCCAGACCAAGCCCAGAATGCCCATCCCTGCCTTTCACACTGACTGGCCTCTTCCCCGGCAGCCCTACTTGCTGCAGGCCCTCCTCGTGCCACGCTCAACCCCCTCACTCACCCCCCCAGCTGAGACCCCACACCTCCAGTCTGCTCAATCACTGCCCTGCTGAGACTGTGCACCTCAGCCCCCTCACTCAGCTGTTGGCCGAGACCATGCACCCCCAGGCCCCTCTCACACCATAATTCTACTGCCTTGCCTGCCTATGAGGTTGAAGAGCCAGCACCGGCTTCCTGAGAGAGGGTGGACAGGGGAGAAAGCCCCAAGGCTCCCTGCACACTGCCGCTTCCCTTTGCCTTCCCCCGGCTGAGGGAAAGCAGCAGTACGCGGAGAACCTTGAGGCTTTCTCCGTCCCTGCCGTGGCAGGAAGCTGGCACTTCAATCTTGGGGGGGGGGGGGGGGAGCAGGCTGGAGCGCCAGCATGGGCTCCCAGCATAGCCCCAGCCTGCTCACTCACTGTCCTGCTGAGACCCCACATTCACAGCCCTCTCACACATCTCCTCCACCAAGACCCCATGCCCCCAGCCCGCTCACTCACCACCCTGCCAAGACCTCACACCCCAGCCCCCTCACATACCCGCTCCACCAAGACCCTGCACCCCCAGCCTGCTCCTGCCCCCTGGCCAGACACCTACCCCTAGCCTGCTCCTGCATCTTCTCCCCTGGCCAGACACCTACCCCCAACCTGTTCCTGCACCCTACCCTCTGGCCAGACACCCTGCCCTCAGCCCACTCCTGCACCCTCCCTGCATACAGACACCTACCCCTGGAGAGACGGGGTAGCATAGCGAGCAGGGGGCACAGCCCCCTGGTATCATTGTATTGGTGAAATTTGCGGAGAGTGTTTTTTTTAAAAATCAGCATTAACCGTTCGCAACAAAAGACAAAACCAAAATGCCTGGACTGCACTGCACTCCACCCGCCAGTGCTTAGCATTGCCTGGAGTTTGCCATGCAGGACTTTGGTGGCAATTTCAAGGGCCCAAGGCTCCATCTGCTGCCACTGCTGCAGTAGAAACCCTTTTGAATTGCCAGGTCCCAGGGCAATTGCCCCTCTCCCCTGCCTTCCGCCAGCAGGCCCACACATATGTAACTTTGTACATGACTTGTACGTACCTCATGCAAAGATTTTCAGGACCAGCATGTTGCTAGTTAAGTTACATGACATTTAGATATCATACGTAATGTCAACAGCATGTTGTATCAGGCCTGATACAAGTTACAATGCACTGGGTCCTCTGCCAGTTGGCACTGAGGGGCTCCCAAGGTGACACCTTGTCTATCAAGGAGTTCCCTCCTACAAGTGTCCTGACTGCTGCCCCGTGGCTTATGCAAGGGCACACAGCAAGATGTAAGTCTGGGGTTTTCCTTATCCTGTTTCTCTTTTCAGCCATGTTTTACACAGCTTTAATGAAAGTACCTGGAGGCTTCCTTTGAGCTTGATCATACTGGGCACCATGCATAAACACGGCTTTGAGTACCTTTCTAAGGGTACGTTTACACTGCACACTTATTTCGAAATAAGCTATTCTGGAATAGTTATTCCGAAATAGCACATCTACACTGCAAAGATGCCTTAAAATTAGTCCAAGGCAGGCTTCCCTAGTGTAGATGTGCTATCTTGATTTACACTCCCAGGAGGAATAACTTAGAATGGCCCTGGTGAGGGGCTATTTCAAAATAGCAGCAGTGGAGTGTCTACACATGCCTTATTTCCGAATAGCTATTTCGGAATAGGCGTTATGCCTCGTAGAATGAGGCTTACAAATTTCAGCATATGCTGTCTGTTATTTCAAAATTATTTTTAAATAACAGAATGGCTGTGTAGACACTCGTGTTGTTATTTCGAAATAACGCTAGTTATCTCGAAATAACAGTGTAATGTAGACGCACACTAAGGCTGGTAAGTCACCAATTCAGTCTGGTTTTGAGTGCAAGTCTAACATTTCTTGGTTTTCAGGCTCCCTGGGGGCAGAACATCTGCATAACACATCCCATGCCACTTACTCAACAGATTAAGGGCAAGACTTCATATCTAGAGCAGTGTTTCTCAACCTCTTTTTATAAAGTACCCCCTTTAAAAAATATATAAGTACCCCCAGTACCTACAGTTTTCAGACACAATTTTTTTTCTACCATTGCAACACATTTGTTTAAACAACTTAATCGTAGCCGGGCAGGCGATTCAATTTTTGGGTGTAAAACGTACAAAAATAATAGACCACTGTAAAACTTAAAACAAAAATTCAGTTTTCGCAAAATTTCAGTTGTGTTGACGTACCCCCTAAACTTCTCTCGAATACCCCTAAGGGTACTCGTACCACTGGTTGAGAAACACTGGTCTAGAGCATAGAGAAAATTTTCTCTCACTTCTCACAGGGTATGTCTGCACTACAGCGCTATTTCGAATTATCTTATTTTGAAATAGTTAATTCAAAATAAGCTAATTCGAAATAACGCATCTATACACAAAAACTATTTTGAAATAGCGTTTTGCTATTTCGAAATAGCGCGTCCACACTGAGTGGACCCTGAACCGAAGTTAAGGCTGGCCGGAACCAGTGCCGGCAGAGCATCAGGTTAGGACTTAGTGTGTGGGGCTGCTGCCTGAGACTAACTGAGCTCCCTGCTTAAAGGGACCCTACCCCCATCCCGGACAGACAGTTCTCGGGGTTCCCTGCTACCTTGTCTACCTTGATGAGGGACAGCAAAGCACTCGGCCACATGGAGCCAGAGCTGCCCCTGGGCATGCCAGTGCGTCCCATGGGGTCATTGCCATCAGCCTGGCTGCACTTGCTGCAGGCTGCCATCTGGGGGGTCCAGCAGGGGCTGTCAGGATCCAGGAGACCCTGCGGGAGAGCGTCCACCCCGAGGAGCACTAAGAGCCTCCCCAGTCCTCCTCCCCGGGGGCTTGTGCCCCATTCCTCCCTCATGTCCTCCCACTGACCCCTCTCTAGCCCCCCCTTCCTGATGTCAAATAAAAGACACGTATGTTCAAAAATATGAACTGGGTTTATTGTACAAAACTGGGGGAGATGAACCTCTGAGGAGACCGGGGAAGGGTGGCAGGAGAGGGGAGGGGAAAACTTGGAGGAGGGAGCTAGAAGGGGGAAGCGAGGGGAAGAAGGAGGAGGGGAAGCTCAGCACTCAGGGGTGGGGGTCTCGCCCGGCCAACTGCCTCCCAGCACCGCGAGGGAGGGGGCCTCGGTGTCCCCGGGAGAGATGGGGAGCAGGGTGCGGAGGTTGAGGGTGTGGAGATTGAGAAGTAGGGTGAGGAGGTTGAGGAGGGAGAGGTGGGAGGGGGGGCAGGAGCGGGAGGAGGGACAGTAGCTGGGGGGGCAGCAGGTGCTGGGGCGGCACGGGGCAGCACACTCTGGACCAGGGCCTGTAGGTGTGAGCACATGGCACAGTCCTGGGCAAGCTGCTCCTGGCGGAGCTGCAGGTCCTCCAGCACCCAGCCCTGGATGGTGCGGTGCAGGGCTCGCAGGGCCCCCAGGTGCTGGTCCCAGTGCCCCTGCCGCGTGCTGGTGGTCTGGAGGAGCCCTTGGGTGCGGGAGGCTGTCCCGGGCAGGGCGGTGCGCGCTGCATGTGCGGCTGGTGCGGCTGTGGAGAAAGAAGGGGAGTGGTCCGTTCTCCCTGGGGCCACAGTGGATGATGCCCAGCGCCCCCTGCGAGGTCAGGACGACCGTGCCCTGCACCGTCAGAGCCGACATGCTTGCACAGAGGCCATGGTCAGGATGTCTGGCTCTCCCCGGGAGTGGGAGCTGCCCCAAGACCGCACCCATAATCCTGTGCCATGTATAGTGTGGCCGAGGTGGGGGGGAGATGTCCCCTGCCTCTGTGTAGAGGGGGCGTGTGAAGGGAGGGCGTCCTGCTGGGTCCTGCCCTGGGTTCGGGAGCATGTCAGGTCTCTTCGCACACGTGTGTGACTATCGGGCCATGGCCCCTGTGTGGCATGCAGCTGGAGCCACCTGCACAAGGGTGGCACAGCACGTGCCCGCACGTGCACAGGTGGCTGCGTGATCCGTGGGAGGCATGCATGCACATGGTCCCTGGTCTCCCCCCCCCCCCCCGGGTAGGGGACATAGGGGACAGTGATGGCACTTACCTGGTGTGGCCTCCCCTGACAATCCTGCTGACTCCGGTGCTGGGACAGCTCGGGGGTCCCGCTGGCATGGCACCCTCTGTGCTGGCCCCTCTGCCGCACCCAGGTCAGGGCCCTCTGATCCCGGCTCGCTGCCCCCCGGGGTGGCGCAGAGCGTCCTGCCCCCCAGGATGCGGTCGAGGGCGGGGAAGTAGGGGCAGGTGTCAGCCCCTGCTGTGGCACCACCCCTGGTGGCCCTGGCATATGCCTGCCGCAGCTCCTTTATATTGAGGCACACCTTTTCCTGGGTGCGCCTGTGGCCCTTTCTGGCCATGGTGGGCACTATGCGGCCATAGACGGCCGCGTTCCTCCACCTGGTGTGGAGATCATGGACATTGGGAGCCTTCCCCCAAACCTCAATGAGGTCCATGATCTCCGCACCACTCCATGCACGCGCATGCCGTCTATGGCCCCTGGCTGGCCCCTAGGAGCTGGGGGACTGGGCAGGGGACACCGGGCTGGCACTGGCTACCTGGCTCATGACGAGGCCACTGGGTGCGGGGCTGGCAGTGCTGGCTCTCTTCAGGCAGGCCTCTGGTTCGCACGTGCCCGGTAGCCAGGCTCTACCCCTTTAAGGGCCCCTGGGTTGGGGGAGAGGAGAGGAGTTTTCCTGGTTGTGCCCAGAGTGGCCACTAGGGCTCCCTGGGAAGGGCTGGAGGCCCCCTATTTCAAATTAAGTGTCTACACAGCACTTAATTCAAAATAGCTATTTCGGATTTGGTGTTATTCCTCGTACAATGAGGTTTACCAAATTCGAAATAAGCGCTCTACTATTTCGAATTAATTTCGAAATAGCAGTTTGCATGTATAGAAGCTATTAAAGTTAATTCGAAATAATGGCTGTTATTTCAAATTAACTTTGCTGTGTAGATATACCCACATTTAGTTGTGTCCTGCTGGAGCTACATACTCAGAAGATACATGGTATGAAGTAAAGATGGACTTAGCAACAGATTGGAAAACCTAGCTACCCCAAGCTAGAGGTAAGGAGTTAAATACCAGTGGTTTTCTGACACATGCTGGCCTACTGATTGCTGTATCCATTATCCACTGCTTGGATTTCAAATCTTAACTTTTTTGCACTGGTTAATTTCTTCCAAACACAAGGGGATCTACCACCAGTCTGAAAATCACACAAATAAGAAATGATGAGAAATGTGGGGCTTTGAAAAAATGGCTTTACTCTAGGGCAGTACCTCCCAAAACTTGGTTCATGTGTCCACAGAGTGGGGAATAGATGAAAGATTATCTGGGGGGTGATGAATGGACCTTTTTTCTCTCCCCTGTTTCAGCTTTTGTTTAAAAAGAAAATAAGTCTCAAGTTGTTATGGATGTGAAAGAATTTCAAAGCATGGCCTCAGTATCACCAAGGCAGTTGCCTGAATTTGCAGAGAGCCTGAAGCAACAGCTCTCTGGTGTGAATGGTCCTGCTCTTTGTAGTGGATAGGGTTGCCAGGTGTCCGGTTTTCTTCCGAACAGTCTGGTTTTTGGATCCCTCTATCCAGTAAAAAAATCCAGAAAATACCGGACATGTGCAATGTCCGGTATTTCCTGGATTTCTGGCTGGGCGCGGGATGGAAGCCTGGCGGGGGCAGGGGTAGTGGTTGGGAGGCGGGGCGCGATCAACGCTGGGAGCCCTGGCTGCGTCTGATGCCTTGGGGAGGAGGAGAAGCCCTGTCCCTGCTCCTGAGCGCGTGGTGGAGCTGCAGCCGGACTCACTCGCACTTCTCCGGACCATGCGTGGGACTGACAGCGCCCCGGGATCTGCATGTGCCTGGGTCAGTCCCGGGCCCCTCCCTCCCCCCTGTGCTTCCCCCGACCAGCTCCACTGCCCCCGACCCCCTCCCGACCACCCCTGCTTCCTGCCGGCCGGTTCTTCTCCTCCCGATCTCCTCCAGCCAGCCGCGCTGCCCCTGACCCCTCCCCCATCTCCCCAGGCCAGCCACGCTGCCCCACCCCCCCGCCTGCCAGCCCCTCCCCCCCAACCCCCGCATCTCCCCCGGCCAGCCGCGCTGCCCCCACCCTCCCCCGGCCGGTCCCCCCCCATCAAGTGTGTCCGGTATTTTTTCTAAACCTACCTGGTAACCCTACAAGTGGGAGACGATTGCGGCTGGATTTAACAAGCTGCACAGGCTGAGGAGGGAGGAGGAGCAGCTACTTCTGCAGAGGCTCGCAGAGGAGCAGAGGGAGTGGAGACTCCAGGGGTCAGATCCCAGGCTGGGGGGTTATGCAGGAGAGGGGGGTTAGGAGAGGGGGCAACGAATGGCTGGGTGGGGTTAGTGGCCAGGGGCGTTAATGGCTGAGGAGAGGGGGTTAGGAGAGGGGGCAACGAATGGCTGGGTGGGGTTAGTGGCCAGGGGCGTTAATGGCTGAGGAGAGGGGGTTAGGAGAGGGGGCAACGAATGGCTGGGTGGGGTTAGTGGCCAGGGGGGTTAATGGCTGAGTTGGGAGTGACAGCACAGGGGCGTTAGCTGCTGGGGGGCAGGGTTATTGGTTGAGGTGCGGGGGTTACAGTCCAGGAAGATTAGTTGTTGAGGTGGGGGGTTTGAGTGCTGGGAGGGTTGATAACTGAGGCAGGGGGGTTATTACAGGGGGAGCTAATAGCTGAGGTGGGCAGTTAGCAGCCTGGGTGGTTAGTGGCTGAGGTTTGTGTGTGGAGGGATGTTACAGGCCAGGAGGGTTAATGGCTGGGGGGGGAGGCGGTTAGTGGCTAGAGAGGTTAATGCCTGAAGTGGAGGGATTAATGGCTGAGGTGGGGGAGGGGAAGGAAGGGGGGGTTGGTGTCCTGGACATTTATTGACTGATGGGGTGAGCTAGAGGTCAGAGGGGTTAATGGCTGATGTGGGGGTTTAGTGTCCAGGAGAGTCAATGGCTGAGGTGGGTGGGGGGGTTAGTGACTGGGATGGTTAATGGTTGAGTGACTGGGACGGTGTGGTGGGAGACTCCAGCAGCAGCCGTGGCCATGGAAGCCCTCAGACGGGACGCTGCCCAGAGGCTGCGCGATGGGAGAGAAGCGCCAAAGCTGGTAGGAGGGCGCCCAGGGCGGGGAATTGTTCCTTGTGAGCTCAGCGTGTGGCGGTCGGAGTCCCTGCTCCATGACCAACAGGGCCCGGGGCTTGGACCCAGTGGAGCGGGAGGGCCCGAGTCCAGCTAACCCCACCACCCGTAGCAAGAGAGTACCTGGAAGTTTGCAATCACCTCTGAGCTAGGCCTTATTGATCCCAATAGAAGGGACTCACCTATGGACTGGGCCTCTGGGCCATATTTCTCAGGAGGGAGAGTGGACTTACTTCTCAACTAGGCCTCTGGGCCTGATGGCCTCTAACCAGGGGGACCCGTCTGGGTGCAAGGCCGTGGAGTGGCATAGGTATTAGCAGACACATCTATGGACGTGGCTGACCGGCCAGGTTAGCACTGAGTGTGGGGAATTGGCACGGCCTTGGAGTAAAGGCTGAGCAACGCCCTTGGAAAGGCTCATCTCGAGGGGTAGCCATCCCCCGGCTGTGCCCCTGAAACAGGGGCTCAGGCAACTGGGAGTCAGTGTGAGCGTTTGTGCTGCCCAGCTCCCATCGACGGCCCTTGAACTCACATGAGTGGGAGGAATTTGACCAGCTGCCCCACGCTCAGCAGAGGGAAACGTGGGCTCCCCAGTGCTGAGCTGCTCCAGACAATTCTTTCCCCGCCGTGTGGCTGGGGGCTCTGGCCAGAACACTCCTGCTCTGACTGACCCCGTGTCTGGGGATGGGAAGCAATTTTCAAGGGGTCAGATGTGCAGAGCCCATGGGGGTTGGGTGGATGAGGCTGCCTCCCTCTGCAGTGTGGGGCGGGGTCCTGGGCTGGGTTCAAGTCATGTCAATGGGGGATTCTCCATCCTTGGACATCGCTCAGCCATGACGTGAGGGCATCAGTAACTCAGCCAGGGAGAGTGGGGCTGGGACCAGAGGGGCTGGATGAGGTTCTGGGGCCTGAAGGTGCAGGGGGTCGGACCAGATGCTCATGATGGTCCCTTCGGCCATTCAAGTCGGAGCCCAGGAGACCGGCTTTTGGGCTGCTGTGGGACTTCTGGCCCCAGCTCCAACCCAGGGCTCTGACAGTCACTGCTCTGACTGCTAGGCATGACTGCTCCAGCCAGGAGTCTGGGAGGGCTTTACCTGGGGAGGGGCTGTTGTCATGGCAAGAGAAACACTCCTTCTGTGCCTGTAGGCTGCATCCTAGAGAGGGGGCTCGGCTGGCACTGCTCTGTCCCCACTGGCCCTGGGGTGTAGCGGCCCCCTCGGCCGTCATGGGAAAAGTGTTTCAAGTCCTCTGGTTTGCAGGGAATGGCTGAAACAGACCCAAGCGTGTGCTTAAGGCCCAGAAAGCAAAGCTCATAAAAACACAGATTGGTTTATTTCTCTTCAATCTCTTTATTTTAAACCAGTCTCACAATTTTTTTACTTGGCTCCTGCTGTTGCTACACTTGAGGTGGGTGGAGATTTTGGCATTGAGGGAGCATCTCTCGGAGGCCACGATTCACTTTTGCTCTTCCAGGCTACGCAAGAGGAGGCAGCAGGGACTCCAGAGTCAGTGGGAGGCTGGATAACTCTTGGCTGGTCCCAGTGGCCAGCAGACACGGTGTTTTGTGCCTGGCTGAGCAGCAGGTTTCTTCATACCCCAGTCTGTACCCACGAGTCTCTCGCCACTCCCTGCCAGGGGTGCTGCCGTGTGAGCCCTGCCCTGGCCCTGGGCGTTCCTGGCCAGGCCCTCCCTTTGCTCCTCCACTCTCCATCCAGGCAGATCTCTGAGTTGGGGAAACCTCCCCTGAGAACCTGCCGCCTCCTCCGTGGAAGTGGTGGGAAAGGGGCTGCCAGGAACTCCTGGCCGTGTTGGCCCTCGGGGTCGTAGAGGAATCCCCTAGTGCAGTGTTTCTCCCCCTGGGGGTCCCTGCCCAGAAGGGGGCAGCAAGGCGAGGGCAGGACAGTCGCTTGCGGGGGCACTGGACTTTTGGACTCTCCCGGCCGTGGCCTCATCTTCAGTCTCCAGGTCTCCGTCCTGGGGGAGTTTGGAAATAAGAGGAAATGTCCCTGATCTCTCCTGGCCTTCCGAGCTGGGCGGCTGGAGGGGCAGCTGCTCTCTGCCGCCCAACCTGGCCAGCAGCGGTGCAGACGGAAGGGTGGCAACGGCATCACTGGCTGCATTTCCTCCTGCGCTGCTGCTGCTGCTGGTTCTGACTTCACAGCTGGGATTCCGCTCGCTCTGGCCACCCAGCTTGGAAGGGAGTGATGCCCCCAGAAGCGGTACAGAGGAAAGGACGGCAATGCCAGGCCACACTCCCTTTCTTCTGCACTGCTGCTGGTAATGGAACTGCCCTCCAGCAGAGAAGGCAGCCCTGCCAGCAGCAGCACAGAAGGAAAGGTGCCAACAACATGCCAGGACACCCTGTCTTCTGCGCTGCTGCTGGGGGCACTGTTGACTTCTGAGCTGGGTGACCCATCAGTGACCCCCCCTCCCTTGCTGTTCAGTGGGGCCCCCTCTGAACTGGGCCCCACAACAGCAGCCACTGCTCTGATGCTGCCAAGGTCCAAAGGCAGGTCCACCGTCTGCAGAGGCGCAGAAGGAAGGGTGGTGATACCAAACCAGGCCTCCCTTCCTCCTGTGCTGCTACTGGCAGTGGCGCTGACTTTGCAGCTGGGCGTCCTGCCAGCATCGGCCATTCTCAGGCCACTCAGAGTGGCAGGCCGGGCTGCCCCCAGCAGCGGCACAGGAGGGAGGGCGACAGTCGCAGACCTTCTGTGCCTCTGCTGGGGGAAGACAGCCTTGTGCACATGTGCCTGCGCTCTCTAGCTGCCCACCTTAGAAGTGAGAGGCACGGCCAGCAGCGGCACAGCAGGAAGGGTGGCGATACCAGACCAGCTCCCCTCCCTCCTGCGCTGCTGCTGGCAGTGGGGTTGCCATCCGGGTTGGGCACCTGACCCCTTATAACTGCCCCCAGCCTCCCCGTTAGTAGCAGTGCCATGACCAGCAGCAGTGCAGAAGGAAAGGAGGCACCATCACACCAGGCCACCCTCCCTTCTGTGCTGCTGCTGCTGGCGCTGGCTCTGCCTTCTCAGGTAGGCACCTGGCCCGTGGCCTCCACGCTCTGGCCGCACACCAGCAGCTGCAGCGCCGAAGGGAAAGTGGCAATAACAGATCCCACACCCCTGCCTTCTGTGCTGCTGCTGGCAGCCGTGTTGCCTTCTGAGCTGCATGTCCTGCCAGCAGCCACTGCGCTCCGGCCTCTGGCATTGAAAGCCGGGCTGGCCCCAGCCGTGGCACAGAAGGAAGGTGGCACTCACAGAACATGCCACATTCCTTCTGTGCTGCTGCTGGAGCCGGAGTTGCTGCCCTTTTCAGGTCCCTGACCCATTGCATTGCTTCCCAGCCACCCTCCCCCTTTAAAATGCAGTGCCCCCAGCAGCAGGGGTGCACAAGGAAGGGAGGCAAAGCCACGCTAGGCCTCCCTCCCTCCTGCACTGCTGCTGGGCTTGGCGCTGCCTTTCTAGCTGCCCACAATGGCAGGCAGAGCTGCCACCAGCAGGGGCGCAGCAGGCAGGGCAGCGATGTCATCAAATGCTGCCCTGCGTTCTGCGCTGGTGCTGGTGGCCCTGCTGCCTTCCGAGCAAGGTGCCTGGCCAGGGGCTGCTGCCCTGCAGCCTCCCAGTGTGGAATCCAGCGCTGCCAGCAGTGAGGGTGTTAAAGACTAGACAACTAGTCGATCATCCAATAAGAAAATGCTTATTGCATAGTCGAGTCGATTAGTCGATTTCTCCTCCCCTTGCTGCCTCTATCAGATAGAGACAGCAAAAGGGGGGGGGGAAAGGGGGTACTTCAAAACAGCAGCGCCGCATGAAGCCTGGGTTTGCCAGGGATCTCAGAGTCCCCCACTGACTCCACGCTCCATGCAGGTGCTTCCACTCTGAAATGCACAAGAGCCTCCAGGATCTTGTGCGTTTCAAAGTGGAAGGACTCTCATAAAGCCTGGAGTTAGTGGGACTTCCCTCTGGCCCCGGGCTGCACACGGAATTCCCATTTTGAAGTGTGCAAGAGGCCCCCTGGGGCCCTTGTACATTTCAAAGTGCAGAAAGTGCCCATCGACTAGTCGAGTAGCGATGGAAATTCCATCGACTACTTGACTCGTCGATGAATTGTTATTTAACATCCTTACCCAGCAGCAGAGGCGCAGAAGGCAGGGAGGCAAAGCTGCACCAGCCCACCTGCCTTCTGCACTGTTACCGGAGACAGCATGGATTGTCCAGCTGCCTGGTGTGAGAGGCGGTGCCGTTGCCAGCAAGAGCAGAGAACGATGTGGGCAGCACCGTCCAGAGCCGCCCTCCCTTCTGTGCCAGGGATGTCAATCATATCACTGCATCAAACTGTAGCAATTACACAATTATTCGATAGTCCCCAGGGCCCTGGCTGGCAGCCAGTGCACTGCTGCCCCACTGGCGGGGAACCCCCAGCCACCCCACGCTGCTGCCTCTGATAATGAGTCAGCAATGCAGGGCGGCAGCAGCCCCTGTCCACAGGGGGTCTGAGCTCCCTGAGGACAGAGGTTGCACCGGCATCCCACCCAGCAGCCTCTGTGCGATGATAGCTTGTGCCAGCCCCAGACAGAGGCTGCTCTGCAGCAGCCTCCTCTGCAGTGTGAGGGGCCAGGAGCAGGCAGCTCTGCAGAGCTCATGCTCATGGGGAACCAGATTTTAAGCCAGCTCCCCCAGGGCACCCGCCCCCACTGCCTCTGTGCGAGGCAGCAAGGGAGGAAAGGGGGCTCCATGGAACTGGCATGTGAGGAGAGCTGGCTTAGAAGATGGCTCCCCACACAGATCATCTCCTGTCTGCCCTGCCCCCACGCTGAGAGAGGCAGCAGGGGGATGGGGAAGACGACGAGAAGTGGCTCCATGGGAGATGATACATGTGGGGAGCTGTCTTAAAAGCTGTTTCCCGTGTGGACCAGCTCCCGCCTGCCCCCCTCACCCTCTGTGTTGCTGCATCTCTATGAGAGGGGGGCAAGGCAGCTCCGTGGGATCTGGTGCTCATGGGGAGGCAGCTTAAAAGCTGGCTTCCCACGACACCAGCTCCCACCTCCTCCCCCTTGCTGCTTCTGTTACTGAGGCAGCTGGGGAAGGGGTGCGTGAAGTCGACAGGATTAATCAATAGGCCCAGGTGTGTCGGTTAATTGTGTAGCCAACTATACATGTTGAAATCCCAAGTTTGTGCTGCTGCTGGTGCCGGCGCTGCCCTCTAAAGTAGCCCCCGGCCAGTGGCACCTGCTCTCTGGTCACCCCGTGTGGGAGGCAGGGCTGACTCCCGCCATGGTGCAGAAGGAAGTGCTGCAATCCCGCCCCCTACTGCACTTCCTGCTGCACCACTGTTGGGAGCAGCACTGACTGCCGAGCAGGGTGGCCAGAGAGTCGTGGCTGCTCCTGAGGTGCCCAGCTCGGAAGACAGGGCCACCACCAGCATTGGCACAGAAGTAGGAGTGACAATACCACACGAAGCCACCCTCCTTCTGTGCTGCTGCTGGCAAGGACGCCATCATCTGAGCTGGGCCCCTGGCCAGCAGCCACTGCTCTCCGGCCACCCAGCGCTGAAGGCAGTCCCATGCCCTGCAGCAGTGCAGAAGGGAAGGAGGCAAGACCGTATCATGCCCCCTTCCCTCTGGGCTGCGGCTGGATGTGGCGCTGACTTCTGAGCTGGGTGACCTGCCAGTGGCCACTGCTCTGCTGCCACCAGATCAAAAGGCAGCCCCACCGCCAGCAGCAGTGCAGAAGGAAGGGTGGCAACACAGTACCCTGCCTCCCTTCCCCCTGTGCTGCTGCTGGCAGTGGCACTGCCATCCACAAAGGAGGCCCAGACAGTGGCTGCTGCTCTCCAGCCACTCAGCTGGGAAAGCCAGGAGAAATCCGACAGTTTTTAATATTTCCAAACATCTGCCCAGAGGAAGATTTGAAGCCCAAAGACGAGGTCCTGGCTGGGAAAACCCAGGCGGCCAGTGACCCTGCTCGCGAGCCCCCTACCCTGGCCCTGTGACCCCCTTTTGGGTTGGGAGCCCCAGCTGGAGAAAGGCTGTACTAGGGGATTCCCCAATGACCCTGAGGACCAATAGGGCCAGGAGTTTCTGGCAGACCCTTTCCCACAACTTCCAGGGAATACGCCGGAACTAGGGCCCCATCACATCCCCCTGCAACCTCGCCCATTTCACAGCTAAGGCATTTCCACACTGCTCCCTGGCACACTCCCGGCTGTTTCCGTGGGAAATTTCCTGGTTCTCTGACTGGGCGGGTCCTGGCCCAAACTATGATTGTGTGCAGTGGGGGTGGGGGACGTCCCAAGAGTGCCAATTTCACTTCCTAGCAGCCTGCGAGGCAGGCCTAGAGCTGTTTCACCCTCATTACTCCCTGTCCCTCAGAGTGGCTCTGTTCTGCCCCCTCCAAGAGTGCCCGTGTTGGGGCAGGACAACTCCTGTCCCATCCCGGCCAGGTCAGGTGAGCAGCTGGTGCCCCAGGCCCCTCGCCACGTGGGGAGCTCAGACTCCCCCCTCCCCCACCCCCCGTTGCATGTCTCCTGGCTGTGAAATGAGTGGGGCCCTAGTCAGGTTCCCAGGGACCTTTACCCCCACGGAGCAGGGGTGGGGAACCTTTGTTGTGTCGGGGCTACCGACCCACAGAGAAATCCATGGGGGGCTGCACACAAGAGAGAAACAGCCCCCTCCCCTCCCTAGTGTGGGCCCCCAATGCAGGGGGGAGCCCCGAGCTTCAGGGACCGGATCCCCGCAAGCCGGGGCTGCATCCGGTCCCCGTGCCTGAGGTTCCCCACCTCTGCCATAGGGATCTGCACTGGATGGGAGTCTCCCTGGGAACGGCCTGGCCAGGCCACGAGCGCCCAGGGCAGGGCTGAGAGACGTTGGGTTTCCTGTGGCTTCTCCACCAGGCACCCTGGCTGAAGGGCACTGGCAGCCCGAGCTCGGGGCCTGGGGGAAGCAGCGCGATGGGGAGGCCCCTTGGTCTGCTCCAGGCTTCAGCAGGTCCCCGAGGTGCAGCCCCTGTCTGGCCTCTTTGCCCTGGCCAGCCAGTTTCCTCCTCTGCTGCCCTGGTCCCGTGTGTGAGCCTCGCCTGGCCCCGGTTGCTGGGTTGGTTCTTCAGCATTCAGTCTGCGCCGTGACATGCCCAGTGCCAGGGCTGGAATTGTCACCGTCGGGCTGCTGGGTCCAACCTGCGCCTGGTGCTGAGGGGATGGCAGCTTCTCCCGCCACAAATCCTGTGGGCTCCCAGCTTCCCTCTGGCAGAGCCTGGCGTAGGGCAGGGCAGCCTAGTGGGTGGAGTCCATAACCGGCCCCTTTTCTCAGGGCAGTGTGACCCAATGGTCAGTCAGTACCTTGCCCTGTTTCTCAGGGCAGTGTGGCCTAATGGCCAGTCAGTACCTAGCCCCTTTCTGGCTGCCAAGGCGCAGCTGCCCTTGGAGGCCCAAAGGCCAGTGACAGTTTTTTGCCCCTTTAGTCAGGGCAGTGCAGCCTAATGGCTATAGTCCGTAAGTTGGCCTTGACTCACGAGGCTGTGCAGGTCCCTGTCCAGGGACAGGGGATGGGTGGGCAGTTCCAGCCCCTGCGGGGGCAGCCCCTCCCTCTCCTCTGGCGCCCGGCCTCGGCTGTGGCTCCAGTCCCGGTGTGAGCAGGAAAAGCTCCAACTGACGTGCTGATCCCGCCGGTGGCTCCCTCCCCAGCTGCCTGGGGCAGCCCCTGCTGAGCTGCGGGCACCTGGGGCCAGGGTCAGACAGGGGGAGCTGGCGCGTCCCCGTGGCCGGGCTCCTCCTGTCCCAAGAGAGCAAGAGCCTGTCAGACGCAGTGCCTGGGAACCAGGGGGGCAGTGGGAGCTGGGCCCTGGGATGGGCGCGGCGCCTCTCTAGTGCCCCCCAGGGCCAGACCCCTCCCGGCCTATCAGCGCAGAAGCTGCTGACACCCTCCCCCTGCCCTACTCCCGCCCCATCCCTCCTCCCCGCACCAGCTGTTCCCCTGCAGCGTCTGGCTGCCCTAGGGCCCTGGCTGGGGCTGGGTTCCCAGTGGGCTGCCTCCCTGGCCTCACAAAGAACTGGTGCCTTGGTGCCTGGGGAGGGGCTGGTCCTCCTTGGAGCACGGGGGAGGGGAGAGAGACAGACTCACCCTCCCATGGGGCTGGTCCCAGAGGCTCTGGTGCATAGCGACAGGGCTCCCATTCCCGGGGGGGGGGGGAGTGGGGGGGGGGGGGGGACATTTCAGCAGGGCCCCTGGCCAGGTGTCTTTCAGTGTCAGTGCTCGGGGGCCCGTTGCCCAGCAGGGTCCCTTACCTCTGGCACAGCAGCAATGGGCAGAGGTGTCAGGCCCCTCCCTGGCCGGCCGGTGTCCTTGGCTGGGCCCCCGGGGGGACAGTCCCAGCTGGGCCCCAAGCTCCCTAATGGGGGGTCTGTGCTGAGCTGGGATGGAAGGGAGGAGACTGGGCCCCATCAGTGTCCTGCAGCCAGCTCCCAACCCCCCTGGGCCAGGTGCCTCCCTCCCCAGCTCCCTCTGCTGGAGCCACTGGGGAGAGGAGCTAAGGAGACCCCCAGCTCCTGGGGCAAAGGGCAGTGGGCAGGGCCCTCCATGGGGACTTGCACCCCCAGATGCTCCAGGGGAACAAGGAGGGACCCAGGGCAGGGCAGGGCAGGGCAGGAACCTGGCTGCAACATGGACCCTTAACGTCCCAGGGTCTCCCCTGAGCCAGGAGAAGATGCACCTCTATCCTGAGTGGCTGTTGCCAGGGACTCTTTGTGAGGTCATCCCTGTCCCCCAATAGGCTGTGGTCGTGCAATGGGACCTTTGTGATGTCACTGCCACCCCCCACCCATCCTCTGCTAGGCTGGTGTCCTGGCCCCACTGGGTGTTTGAGGGGTTTCCCTGAAGCCCCACTGAATGGCAGATGGGCCTGGGGCCCAGCGGGCTGGCAGTGATGCCCCAGGGGCTGCTCCCCTCCGCCCCACCCAGCTTCTCAGTCGTTAGCAGAGTGTAAGGCCAGAGGGGCCCATTAGAGCATCAGATCTGCCCCCTGCACATCCCAGCCCCCTGTATCTCCTCACAGTTGCTATGTTCTGACCCCGCACACACCAGAAAGGCAGCTCCTCTGCACTGGAGACACCAAACAAGGGGGAATCCCTCACTGGATTTGGCTGTTTGTGCCAATGGTGCATTAGTCTCCCCGGGAAATATTTGTGTCTCATTTCTCCCATGGGCTTGTCTGTTTGCCCCTTCCAGCCACCAGCCTTGTTCTGCCTTTTTCTGCAATATGAACCAGCCCTTTCATCAGGGACGTTTTCGCTCCAGGAAGCCTTTAGATATGTCTGTGAAGTCCCCTTGCAGCGTCCTTTGGCAGACGCTAAACAGCAAAGGCTACGTCTACACTGGCATGATTTTGCGCAAGAACTCTTTTGCGGAAGAGTTCTTGTGCAAAAATTCTTCCAGAAGAGAGCGTCTACACTGGCATGTGCCTTTGCGCAAGAGATGTGCTTTTGCGCAAGAGCATCCATGCCAGTGTAGATGCTCTCTTGCGCAAGAAAGCTCTGATGGCCATTTTAACCATCGGGCTTTCTTGTGCAAGAAATTCATGTTGCCTGTCTACACTGGCCTCTTGCCCAAGAACAGTTGCGCAAGAGGGCTTATTCCTGAGCCGGAGCATCATACTTCTTGTGCAAGAAGCACTAATTTCATACATTAGAACATCAGTGTTCTTGCACAAGAACTCGCGGCCAGTGTAGACAGGCAGCAAGTTTTTGTGCAAAAGCGTCTGCTTTTGTGCAAGATCGCGCCAATGTAGACACAGCAAAAGTGTTTTTCTTCAGCCCTCAGAACATGGGGCTCTTTGCTGCCCCAGCTCCTGTTTTCCAGCATCTATTTCCATGGAGCCCCGGAGGCGGCAGCGGCCTCCAATCTCCGTCTCCTGGATGCTGTGTCGCCTCCTGGCCCTGCTCACTCCTCTGCCCATGTGCCTAGTGACGCCTGGAGCCGCATTCCCACAGCAGCACCCTGTGGGTGCCTGTTGAGCGTCTTGTCCTGTGTGTCCCCAAAATCATTCTCACAGTCCCTGCCTGCCGGGAACAGCTCCCTACTCCGAGGGTGGGGCCTGCCTGCTCTGGGATGGAGCAGGGCCTTGCCTTTGGCTCTGGGAAAACATGGTTTGTTGGCCTGGGTCCAGCTTCCCAAGGGATCCAGATGGCTCCATGTCACTGCCCCGGCCTCAGCTTGATTTGACCCTACTCGGGTTTTGGTCCCTGCACATGTTGGGGGGGCTGCTTGGCCCTGAGGGATTCATCCAACATCACAGAGGGAGGCGGTGTCCCAAATCCCAGCCTGGAACCTTAAGCACCTTGGGTGGAGAACTGAAATACAGCAGCTAGTGCAACAATGGCAGCCACCAAGCACCCGCAGACAGAGCCGCTGTGCCCCTCCAACGCAGATGCCAGCTCATTTAGCCTCTCTCAGGGGAACCAGGCGGTGACCCACTCTTCAGGCATTGCCAGGCTGTGCTCAAGGGCCTTGTCTTTGACCCCAGAGGGCCCCCCAAGGGAAGCCAGTCTTGCTAGAGCAGACCTGGGGAAAATACGTCCCGAGGGCTGAATCCAGCCTGCCAAGCCACCAGATCCGGCCTGCGGAGGCAGCGGGGAGCCCCAGGCAGGTCCCTAGCTCACACCGCAGGCTTGCCCACCACGCGGCTGCAGGGCTCCATTGATTTTGAAACTGGAGGGGAGGGGGGACGTTTTAGGAGCCGTCACACCCCTAGCACATTCTCATTGGTTGGTTTCTGTCAGATCCAGCCAATAGGAGCTGTTTGTTGGAATAACAGGCAGCCAAGAATAATCACACCCCCTCTCTTTGGCTGAGTTGTTCTTGAAGCACATGGCCAGGCAGGCAGGCAGTCTGGCTGGGAAACATTTCGAGCTCTGCAAACAGGCAGGTCAGTTTGTAGGGTTGCCAGGTGTCCAGTTTTCTACCAGACAGTCCGGTTTTTGGGCCCCCTGTCTGGTAAAAAAAATCCAGAAAATACCGGACATGTGCAATGTCCGGTATTTCCTGGTTTTCTGGCTGGGCGCAGGACGGAAGCCTGGCGGGGGCAGGGGAGTGAGTAGGGGGCGGGGCGTGATCGGCGCTGGGAGCCCTGGTTGTGTGAGGAGGAGGAGGGGCAGCCCGGTCCATGCTCCTGCGTGCTGGTCAAGTGCGTGGTAGAGCCGCAGCCGGACTGACTCGCGCGGGACGGGAGCGCCCTGAGATCTGCACAGCCTGGGTCAGTCCTGCTCCCCGCCAGCTGATTCGCTCCCCTGCCCCCTCCACCAGCTCTGCGTCCCGCTGGCTGGTTCCTGCTCCGGATCTTCCCCGGCCAGTCCCTTTCCACTCCCCCCACCCCCACCCCCACCACCAGCTCTGCATCCTGCTGGCTGGTTCCTGCTCCGGATCTTCCCCGGCCAGCCCTGCTGCACTCCCCTCCAGCCCTGCTTCCGGCGGCCAGTTCTCCCCTCCTTCTGAGCTCCCCCGGCCAGCTCCACCCCCGCCAGCCACCCCCCCCCGATATCCCGCGGCCAGCCCCGTTCCGCCCCCCCCGACCAGCCCTGCTTCCTGTCGTCCCCCCCATCTCCCCCAGCCAGCCCTGTTGCCCCCCCCCATTAGCTCTGTTTCCTGCCCCCTGCCACCCCCCCCGGCCAGCACTGCTCCCCTCCCGGCCGGTCCTGCCCCCCCCCCCCCCATGAAGCGTGTCCGGTATTTTTTTTTTAATGACTACCTGGTAACCCTAGCAGTGATCCTATCCCTGTGATTACCACAGAGATTTAAACTGAGAAGCAACTTGCCTCCCCCCCCTCGAGCCTCCCCCTGGCTCCCAACACCCCCAGTTTTTGTTTGGGGGGGGTGTTCGGTATTTTTGTTTCAACCATCTGGCGACTCAGATGCTACTTCAGCTGTGAATATTGATGTAACTAGTTAAGATTGCTAACTATTTCACATACGTCTAACCATGTAAACTAAAGAGAAAATATCCTTATGAAGATATGCAAGGAGCATGTTTTAAAATTCCAAAATATGAATAGGCCTTTAACAATTATATATGGCAGGATGGAAAGGCATTACTATAAGTTTCACTTACTGACAGGACCTCAGCTTTCAGTTGTTTGGGAAATGTTGCTCTAGGGTTAAAATCAGGAGTTGTGACCCCAGTGAAAACTTTAGAAACTTGTAACCCCCAATGAGATTACCTAGATTCCTGGGGTTCTGTCTGCTGGCAGCTCAGAGAGAGGCACACTGTCCCTAGTAGGGAGGGGGAGCCAAGGCAAACTCAGAGTCTGCCCAGCAACAAATAGGGAGTGAGATGCCCCTCCCAGGGAGTTCAGGAAAGGGGAGAAGCCATTGTTTTTTATGAAGTATCAGAGGGGTAGCCGTGTTAGTCTGAATCTGCAAAAGCAGCAAGGAGTCCTGTGGCACCTTATTGACTAACCGAAGTGTTGGCGTATAAGCTTTCGTGGGCAAAGACCCACTTCGTCAGACGCATGTAGTGGAAATTTCCAGAGGCAGGTATAAATATGCAGGCCAGAATCAGGCTAGAGATGACGAGGTGGATCCAATCAGGGAGAATGAGGCCCACTTCTAGTAGCTGATCTGGAGGTGTGAATACCAAGAGAGGAGAAGCTGCTTTTGTAGTTAGCTAGCCATTCATAGTCTTTGTTTAATCCTGAGTTGATTGAGTCAAATGGCAATATACAAAAACCTGTAGGGGAACTCTTCAATCTCCCTGGACACACTATTGCAGATCTAAAGGTATAGCCACCCTGCAGCAAAAAAACTTCAGGACCAGACTTCAAAGAGAAACTGTTTTTTATGAGTCAGTCTGGAGCCAGCCAGGGCAAGGGCAGGACAGGCTGTGTGGGAGCTGGTAAGCCCCAGGCCTGCATGCAGGGTCCCCCCCTGAGAACTGGCCTCTAGGGACCTGAAAGCAAGATTCCTCAGCTGGTTTTTCCTTCTCCACTGATGATTCCCAGTTTGTAGAGTTTGCTGGAAACTTCCCCAGCCAGGCTGAGTTAGCCCTCCAGCTCCCTCTGTGAGACCAGTCACCACATAGTCAGCTCTGCTCTGCCTGCTAGTTCTTGGCTGCTGCCTGCTGTGTGTGTGTCTGGGCGCTGGGCTAAGAGACTACAGTTTGGATTTTAGTACAGTTGTGTAATCCGCACCTTGAGCCCTGCACCCCTTTGTGGTGAGGGGAAATCCTGGGACCGAAGCAGCCTGATTCCTGCCTGAATAGGATCCCTGCTAGCAGAGATCAGCCCCTCTGCAGTGACTGAGGAGTCCAGAGTCATCTCTGAACCGGAGGATCATTCATGGAGTTTGTGAGTGCATCATCTTTTAGTTCGTCAGTCAGGGAATTTGTTTTGGGGACCCCCTACTCCCTGAACTGTGTCCTCAAGCTAGGGAGTAAGGGTTTGGAGATTTTATAACCTGCTGCATATTAAACCTGTGGAGGAATTTACCACCTTCTCTCGCTTGTGAGTCCTTTGGGCTGTACTGAACCCAGTCAGCCACAGTGTTAAACCACTGCAGAGAAGAATTTTGTGGTCATAGGTCATGAAGGGCCCCAACAAAGTATGCGTACCAATGGGACACTTACATTTGCTACATCACGTCACATGACAGGAAAGTCACAGGTATTAGCAGCGTGGGTGGGCACCGGTGAACCTAAAAATAGTGTTTTACCCTGTTATGTTATAATTGTTTCCTGTTTAATATAATTATTGTGTTGAATATATTGTATGTGTTTGTGTTATTTTTTGAAGTCTCCAACTATCTGGCAAGTAAGTGGGGATTACCCTGTGGTTAGAATTTTCCTACCAAACTGCCCTGGTGACCCTGCTAGGAAGGACTGAGGGGGGTGGAGGCACAACCAAATAAATTCATAGGAAAAAATAAAGAAGATACACCCTGCTGAGTGGGTGGCAGGATCCAGAAGAACTCAGCTTGTCCACCGAAACCTGTAGGCAGATTGGCATTAAAGAAGGTAATCGGATGGAGAGGGGCGCTACATTGGAGGCACCGCTGAGGGGCATCTCACTCCCTATTTGTTGCTGGGCAGACTCTGAGTTTGCCTTGGCTCCCCCTCCCTATCAGGGACAGTGTGCCTCTTCCTGAGCTGCCAGCAGACAGAACCCCAGGAATCCAGGTAATCTCATTGGGGGTTACAAACTGAAATACCAATTAACTTATTTGAAACAAGCAGTTTCATAGCACTAACTTTGGGTTAAATCCTAGGAAGGAAAGTGCCTAAGTCAGTTAATTTTGAGACTTGGGAAGGTAGGGCTCTCAGCCTGCTCCAATAGAAATGAGTGGGAGTTTTGCCATTGACCTCCACGTGAGCAGGATCAGGCCCTAACATTGTAAATTCTAGCTTCAGTAAAATTAGAGCTTATCTTGATTTCCATGCTCATAAACTGTGCAGTTGTGCTAAGATAACATTAGGGCAGGGACATTTGACAAGTCAAGATAAGTATTGACTCTGTTTTCTAGTCCCATTGACTGCTTTCATGATTCATTATCCATGGACAGAACTGCTGCTTTCATAGAATCATAGAACTGGAAGAGACCTTAGAAGGCCATCAAGTCCAGCCCCCTGCCCAAGACAGGACCAATCCTAATTAAATCAACCCAGCCAGGGTTTTGTCAAGCTCAGATTTAAACACCTCTAGGGATGGAGACTCCACTACTTCCCTAGGTAACCCATTCCAGTGCTTCACCACCCTCCTAGTGAAATAGTTTTTCCTAATATCCAACCTGGACCTCTCCCACCGCAACTTGGGACCATTGTTCCTTGTTCTGCCATCCATCACTACTGTGAACAGCCTTTCTCCAGCCTCTTTGGAACCTCCCTTCAGGAAGTTGAAGGCTGCCATTCAATCCCCCCTTACTCTTCTCTTCTGCAGACTAAATAGACCCAACTCCCTCAGCCTCTCCTCGTAGGTCATATGCTCCAGCTCCCTAATCATTTTGGTTGCCCTCCGCTGGACCCTCTCCAATGTATCCACATCCTTCATGTAAGTGGGGGCCCAGAACTGGACACAATACTCCAGATGTGGCCTCACCAGAGCCAAGTAAAGAGGAATAATCACATCTCTGGATCGACAGGCAATGCTCCTCTTAATGCAACCTAATATGCCATTAGCCTTCTTGGCTACAAGGACACACTGTTGACTCATGTCCAG
The DNA here is from genome assembly GCA_032595735.1 of Pelochelys cantorii. Lineage (NCBI taxonomy): Eukaryota > Metazoa > Chordata > Testudines > Trionychidae > Pelochelys > Pelochelys cantorii. Next base: position 23,904,080 of record CM064329.1, on the reverse strand, counting down.
CTTCTCATCCACTGTAATCCCCAGGTCCTTTTCTACAGAACTACTACTTAGCCAGTTGGTCCCCAGCCTGTCACAATGCTTGGGATTCTTCTGTCCCAAGTGCAGGACTATACACTGTCCTTGCTGAACCTCATCAGATTTCTTGTGACCCAATCCTCCAATTTGTCTAAGTCACTCTGGACTCTATCCCTGCCCTCCAGCGTGTCTACCTCTCCCCCTAGCTTAGTGTCATCTGCAAACTTACTGAGGGTGCAATCCATCCCCTCATCCAGGTCATTAATAAAGATGTTGAACAAAACTGGTCCCAGAACCGAACCTTGGGGCACTCCGCTAGAAACCGAGCGCCATCCTGACATCAAGCCATTGATCACTACCCGCTGGGCCCGACCTTCCAGCCAGCTTTCTATCCATCTTACCGTCCATTTATCCAATCCACATTCCCTTAACTTGCTGGCAAGAATATGGTGGGAGACCATATCAAAAGCCTTGCTAAAGTCAAGGTATATCACATCCACTGACTTCCCCATATCCACAGAGCCAGTTATCTCATCATAGAAGCTAATCAGATTGGTCAGGCACAACTTGCCCTTCATGAATCCATGCTGACTATTCTTGATCACCTTCCCCTCTTCCAAGTGCTTCAAAATGGATTCCTTGAGGATCCCCTCCATGATTTTTCCAGGACTGAGGTAAGACTGACCGGCCTATAGTTCTCTGGGTCGTCCTTCTTCCCTTTCTTAAAGATGGGCACTACATTTGCCTTTTTCCAATCATCCGGGATCTCTCCTGATCTCCATGACTTTTCAAAGATAATGGCTGAAGGCTCCTCAATGACATTTTCTAACTCCCTCAGTACCCTTGGATGTATTAAGTCTGGACCCCTGGATTTATGTACGTTTAGTTTTCTAAGTAGTTCCTAACCTGTTCTTTCCCCACCAAGGGCTGTCCACCTTCATCCCATATTGTGTCACTTAGCGCATTAGTCTGGGAGCTGACCTTGTCCGTGAAGACAGAGGCAAGGAAGGCATTAAGTACTTCAGCTTTCCCCACATCATCTGTCACTGGGTTACCGCCCTCATTCAGTAGGGGCCCCACACCCTCTCTGATCACCTTCTTCTTGCTAACATGCCTGTAGAAACCTTTCTTGTTATCCTTCACATCCCTTGCGAGTTGCAATTCCAATTGCACTTTCACCTTCCTGATAACTCCCCTGCATTCTTGAGCTTTGAATAGGAAGTGAAGGAAGAACACTGTAAGAGTTAGTGGTACTGTTGCTTAGTCCCACCTCTAAGACCCTAGCTAACCAGCAAGTAACACTTACCTGAAAATGGGAGGCTACCAAGGAACACACTCTACTAATGGAAATTTCCCTCACAAGGAAGGGTGTCCAAAAGGCAAGGTATAGGGAAGAGATGTTTATTCTTTGAGTACTGAGCCAGGGAAACGGGTTTCATTAGAAGGTATCGCAGACTTTAGATGGAGAAGCCTTAGTCATGTTTGTTCATTGTCTTTGCTATCTTCTTGTAAATAGTTATTTTGTGTTGTACAACCCCAGAGGAGGACTGATTAGCACAATACAGGCCACAAACTGGTCTCATTTCCACCAAGGCGACCCTACTGATGCCAGCTTGACAGCAATGAGGTGCATGGAAAATATTCTATTACTAAACTGGTGTGAGGCCAATAGGATTCTATAAAAATTACTCCAAAAATCTTTTAGAATGTTTCTTCTCTAGAACTGTCAAACCACCTCACAGCAGTTAATAAGGAGTTAAAGCATTGCAATGGGATTTTGTAGGTTAGGTTCATAAATTCCGTCAAAAGGCTGCATCATTCCAGAGGACGATGAAGATGGATGTAATTGCAGACAGAATTTGCCCCTATGAAACTAGGTCAATCTATTCCTGTCACAGAGTGATACATACATTCCTATCACAAAACTGCTTGGAGCAAATACAAACAGGGCAAAACTTGGTTTGGAGAAGCAAATTAAAAGTCCAAATTATTTTGGTGTCTTGCAGTGAGACAGACACAACTCTGGTTAGCAGGGACCTCTGCTCATAGACGGGTGAGGAGGAGAGATTTGACGGTAATGGAGTGTGTGTGTGTGTGTGTGTGTGTGTTCAGTGCCTACCATGAATGACCTTCACTTTATGTTAGTGTTATATGTCATTTAAGAGGTTTGCAGTGTAGGTGCTATTTTATGCATATGATGCTGACCAACTACTTTGCATTTCCATAATGGCTTCTGTGTTCCAGAGCAGAGGTACCATTCCAGTGTTCAGGGCCTAAGAGCCTCCACTTAAAATAGTTTCTCAGAAACAAAGATCATATTGCTCTTCCCAGCAAAGGTACTGTTAAATTCTCTACACAAATAGAAAATCATCATGATTCATTTTAACATGATTTCTCACAACAATTAAATAGAAGAGGCTAAAAAAGTAAACAATTAAAAATTCTTTCTACAAGTGTGATCAAGAGTGGAGATTTCTTCTGATTGCCTCTTGGAAAAAAGGGGTTGAGGGTTGGGTTTCTTTCCGTTTGGTAGGTTTCTGTTTTTAGATTTTTTTTTAACCCACACTAGTTACATCCATGAGAGAATTTCCCATTACACAACCTGCCATCTGATGTTAAACTCTCAACTTGCACATAGAGGAACAAGGGAACAAAACACACATATAAAAAGGGGGGAGCTTTGGAAAGAAAAGGGGATGATTAAAAACAGCTCTTGAGAAATAAACCCCCTGTTTTGTTTCTCCCCTTTGCATTTTTGGAAATTTAAAAAAGAGGGTGACTTGGTCATGGTATGTCCACAGTGTAGCTAAAAACCACGGCTGGCCTATGTCAGCTGACTTGTCCTCATGGGGCTTAGACTAAGGGGCCGTTGAACTGTGGTGTAGACTTCTGGGTTGTTTTATCACTTATAATCTCTACATATCTGCAGTTTGAGTTACACTTCCTATCTTTCTGATGTCTCAACTTTCAAAGGAACGAATATCGATATCGATATTCAGCTAATGTTCACTTGAATTTACAGCATACTTTGAAAGACATCTGAGTGTCAATATGAATGCAACAAGGCCTTTTTTGTCCCTAACAAACAGGAGAATCTTACTTTACCTTCCCCATCCTTTCACCTGTCAGACATGAAGCTTTTAAAGTCTCATTTGGATGGCATGGTAGAAATCCCAAAGAATTACACACAGCACAGAGACAGTAAAATGAACATTTCCTGTTGTGCTGATCATCTGTCTTCAGTAGCATACTGCTTTTTATTGGCAGCATTAACCCTATTAGTCATTTGACTGACATGTGAATATGGTGGGGGAGGCTGGATGTTGTGTATTAGAACAACAGACTGTTAATGTGACCCAATTTCTAACATTCACATGCACACAAAACTGCAGAAAAATTAGCCAACATTTGTTAAAAATTGAATACATTGAGTATCTCCTCAGCTGCTGTAGTTCAGCATAGCTCCACTGAAGTAAATATTGACCCATACGTTTTTGTGCTGCTTAGTTCTATTTTCACCTATATTCTACTATCAGCATATCTTAATTCATTATATATAGGCACTGATAATATAAGCATTTATATAGTGTCTATTACTGTTGTACCTAAATAGATAATAAGGCTTGAGTTGAAACTTTTGAGACCTTGATAAGAGAGACCTAGAACAGATAGTTACTCCCTGTATCTTGGAATAAATGGATTATGGACTCAAAGCATTATCAGATTATTTTCCCACTAATCTCTAGTGTGTAAACATGTAGTACCATATACTATTTGTGGTTGTAAAGGGTATGATTCATGAGAAGTATAGAAGCTGAACAGCATATGCAGAAAAACCTAGTTAGATAAACAGATAAGCATAGAAAACATGCCAACATAAAATCAGTGGGGCTGTGCTTATGTACAGTAGCATAGGATCTGGCCTAATAACTAATGTGGGTTTATTTAATGTAAGGTTATAATTTTCTGAGATTCCTCCCCCCCCCCCATGGCAATAGAGATTTTAAGACATAGGTGGTAACTTCCAACCTGCATATATTTCTTGTATGTTGATTGACTGAAAGAATTGATCGTCCCTACTCTCCAAATTCTATTGTTTATAGATTTGTTCCAGATAGCAAAATTAATTCTGACCCTCATTCCTTTTGGAGGAAACTTTTTTTTTAAATATGTTTAACTCTATTTTCGCACTGAGCTTATTCTTTCTCTAGCTGAACAGCTGTAGTTTGAGAACAATTACATATAAAAGAAAAATTCAGTACAATGATTTTACATGATTTTATGAATAGCATCCCAAAGGATAAGGACCAATTGTATCCTTTGTCACAGTGCCCTTTACCTCAATAGATTTGACTATATATGCCATCTGAGGGCCCGTCCCTCTGTCTTCCAGTAACTGCACATTCATTTTATAAAAGCAAGCTCAGTGACTCATGATCTATACATCAGCTGAATACAGCTCTGAAGTAAACTACAATTTTATTCTAGCTGCATGTCTAATAAGTATTATTATTTATAATGGGGAACATTTTTAGCATGATATATCTTTGATATTCCTAGTACGGAGTATAAAGATCACGTCCATTGCTAAACAGTGTGTTGAATTTGTGAATAACAAGGCCCTGAGCACCAGTCTGAATATATTCCCCCATGCATTGAGTGAATATTATGTGTTAAATGGGGGGGGGGGGAAATAACACAAGGGGTTAAAGGACAGGGCTAGGTGGAAGGAACTTTGGTTTCCCTTTTTGGCTTGACACAAGCTTGCCCTGTAACCTTGGGCCTGATCCTGCTTCCATTGAAGTCCAACAGCAAAACATCTGTTGACTTAAGAACATAAGAATGGCCATACTGGGTCACTCAGACCAAAGGTCCATCCAGCCCAGTACCCTGTCTGCCAACAGTGGCCAATGTGAGGTGCCCCAGAGGGAGTGAATCGAACAGGTAATGATCAAGCGATCTCTCTCCTGCCATCCATCTCCACCCTCTGACAAACAGAGGCTGGGGACACCGTTCCTTGCCCATACAGGCTAATAGCCATTTATGGACTTAACCTCCATGAATTTATCTAGTTCTCTTTTAAACCCTGTTATTGTCCTAGCCTTCACAGCCTCCTCAGGCAAAGAGTTCCACAGACTGACTATGCGCTGTGTGAAGAAGAACTTCCTTTTATTCGTTTTAAACCTGCTGCCCATTAATTTCATTTGGTGGCCCCTAGTTCTTATATTATGGGAACAAGTAAATAACTTTTCCTTATTCACTTTCTCCACACCACTCATGATTTTATATACCTCTATCATATCCCCCCTTAGTCTCCTCTTTTCCAAGCTGAAAAGTCCCAGCCTCTTTAATCTCTCCTCATATGGGACCCGTTCCAAACCCCTAATCATTTTACTTGCCCTTCTCTGAACCTTTTCCTAATGCCAGTATATCTTTTTTGAGATGAGGAGACCACATCTGTACGCAGTATTCCAGATGTGGGCGTACCATGGATTTATATAAGGGCAATAAGATATTCTCCGTCTTATTTTCTATCCCTTTTTAAATGATTCCTAACATCCTGTTTGCTTTTTTGACTGCCACTGCACACTGCGTGGACGTTTTCAGAGAACTATCCACGATGACTCCAAGATCTCTTTCCTGATTAGTTGTAGCTAAATTAGCCCCCCATCATATTATATGTATAGTTGGGGTTATTTTTCCCAAGGTACATTACTTTGCATTTATCCACATTAAATTTCATTTGCCATTTTGTTGCCCAATCACTTAGTTTTGTGAGATCTTTTTGAAGTTCTTCACAGTCTGCTTTGGTCTTAACTACCTTGAGCAGTTTAGTATTATCTACAAACTTTGCCACCTCACTGTTTACCCCTTTTTCCAGATCATTTATGAATATGTTGAATAGGATTGGTCCTAGGACTGACCCTTGGGGAACACCACTAACTACCCCTCTCCATTCTGAAAATTTACCATTTATTCCTACCCTTCGTTTCCTGTCTTTTAACCAGTTCTCAGTCCACAAAAGGATCTTCCCTCTTATCCCATGACAACTTAATTTACATAAGAGCCTTTGGTGAGGGACCCTGTCAAAGGCTTTCTGGAAATCTAAGTACACTATATCTACTGGATCCCCCTTGTCCATATGTCTGTTGACCCCTTCAGAGAACTCTAATAGATTAGTAAGACATGATTTCCCTTTACAGAAACCATGTTGACTTTTGCCCAACAAATTATGTCCTTCTATGTGTCTGACAATTTTATACTTTACTATTGTTTCAACTAATTTGCCCGGTACTGAAGTTAGACTTACCAGTCTGTAATTGCCAGGATCGCCTCTAGAGCCCTTTTTAAGTATTGGCGTTACATTAGTTATCTTCCAGTTATTGGGTACAGAAGCTGATTTAAATGATAGGTTACAAACCAGTGGTCTGCCAAATGTTTGTGCATTAGGGCAGGAGGTGGCTTGATCAGGAGGGTCTTTTGGTGGGCTATTCTTATTAAAGGGCTGGCTTTCTCTTGGTAGTCTGTCAAGTGTAATACTGGTCTTAATTTGTATCGAGTGTTGTTCCAGTCTTTCGTAAGAGCGTGGGATGGTGGTGGGGAAAAACAGAAAAAGCTAAAATAATGGTCTAGATCCCCCAGACCAATCCCCATTCAGATGCTTTAAGGGAGCTTTATGCCACTAGAGTGATGCAAAGTAGCCTTAGTAGAATTTCGGCTTGGTCCAATGTCTGTTTGAGTGCCAAGAATTATTATAATTTTTCCTTTCTGAATATTTCATTTAAATATCGGACCCAGGTCTGTGTGAGATACATGTGCACACACACAACTGTGATACCGGCAGCTCTAATCTCTGCAAATATCAGAACACTTCTCCTGGTGCTCCTGTAGCTTCATATGAAACATTCAGCAGTAGTCTCCACCAACCATGCAGTGGTAAATCAGGTACCTTCATGCCGACTGCAATCAACCTGCCAAGATATGAAATAACTCACGTCACCGCCATATCCTTAGGCAAAATACAATTTAAACAAATTGACTTGTCTCTGTGGCTAATTTATTGATATCTAAAGTAGCAAGCCAGGTTCTCCACTTCACAATCTGTAAAGCCATTGGAAAAGTTCAGATTATAAACTTTTTTTTTGAGGGGGTTAGGCATTTCAGTTATGGCAGGACTGAATTTCATGCTCCTCTGGTGTCAGACGCTATTACTTAAAATAGTTCTATCCCCCCCGTGGGCTTAGCTGGTTTCTCTTACACTTTACGTGAGTGATAGCTTACTGAAAGAAGAGGAATGCAGGATTCCTGGGGGTTGGAAGTTCTTTCTGCATCTAAGTATATAGATACATACCTAAAGTATATACTGCATTCTTCCAGAAGGATTTAGTTTGACCTAAATAGCAACCTACAGATGAAAGTTAGGGATTGCCTGTCTGACTGATCAATCTTTGCAACAGTCTTTGATGGGACCCTTAATAGAGATATTTGCATGCTGGTTGGTTTTTTTAACATTGCGAAGTTTGATGTTCTTAGCTGTCCATATCAACTATGTTTAAATGCCATTCTTTATTTCCTTGAATTGACAGATCCACACTGGGTCAACTTCTCTACTAGGATAAATTGGCACAACTCCTTTGAAATCAACCAATGCATACCAGCAGAATATGCTAAGAAGCAAAGCCTTAGCGGGAGTGAATTGTTATAACTTCATTCACTTCAATGGAAATGTAACTGTAGGAGGGCATTTAGTGCTTAGGTACCTGCTTTTTACTTCTGTGGTAGGATGTATGACAGTGAAAGCAGGACACAAACAACAAGTGTCTTTATTCTGTATATGTTCCAACAAAGCTGGATTGTTTTGGGAAACAGGCTTGATATGATCTCAATAAAAAAGAATGAGCTTCAGATCCTAGGCATCAGTTTCCATCTGCCTGTGTGCTGACTGAAAGAATACTCTGTAATTGAGTGAAACTGAATGGAAGCAGTGACAAAGGCACTCTCCCACATGGTGCAGGGGTAGCTCTGACAAGAATTACGCAACATGGGCATACATTGTGTCCTGCAACTTCTATTAGCCAGGCTTTTTTTTGCCACAGAAATGCTCTCAGCCATGTCTAAGACTTGGTACGTGGAAGCAAACTAAATTGGAGAAGACTAAATTGGGCCTGATCCGGAAAGCCTGAATCATGCATGTTTTTCTCATGCGAGTGGTCCTCATGGGTAGAAATCAACAGGCTTATCCACATGGGTGAGCACTCTATATCGGAATAAGGGTTATACGATTGAGCCCTTGGGTGGGCTCTGTGTTATTTCAGGACTTGGTCGTCAAAGCATGATTTTTTTCCTTGGCTAACTACGCTGGCCAATGTTCCCTTGACTTTTTTCCATCCATGTGCAGAATAAATTTTACTATGCATACCAAGGCATATGCAGATGTGCACCACCAATAGAAACATGTGCTGCTGGCTGCGGGCTCTAATCAGCTGGGCAGCATTTGAATCTCTCCTGATTGGTTGCCCAAGCACACAGCTTACAGGGAACATGGGTACTAGCATGGACAGGGGAATGTCTTGGAGTACACTGTATTTCAGATGGGTGTGCTCTCTTCCTCCTCTCCTTTGCATGTCATAAAGCCTTATTACACTGCAATGAACTGGGTTATAGTCTGATGGTGTCATAAAAGGTTGTCTTTGAAAACAAACCAATAATAGCAATCACCTATCAATCATTTCTGTCTGGCAGTGTCCATTAAGAGGGGCCTGTTGGAATGTTTACACAGCAGTCTTCTGTTTTAACCACGCACCACCCCCAAGCATGGTTTTTATTCCATGGTGTTAATGTATAGATGTCTCTTGGTCTTGAACACCCTAAATTATCACTCAGTGTTATCGATGAATTTTCTTTCCACACAGCAAAGATCATTTCCCTTCCCCCTGAAAATCCCTTATCTAAAAAAGTTTCAAATACTCACGACAGGTTGTACCTCCCTGATCCAGGACTCTCTTGTCCGGCAGGACTGCTGAATGGGAGAGCCCCAGGGTAGGAGGACCAGCAGCTGAGAGCTCTGGGAAAGGCAAGGCTGGTGGTAGCAGGGCCAGGCACTCAGACTGGCAGCAGTAGTGGGGCCCTGATAGCATGGCAGAGGAAGCCCATGAGTGCCAGCCCAGAAGTGGGGACAAAGCACACTGGCAGGAAGGCCAGGCCGTGGCAGCCCAGAAGGGAAATCCCATTTGGGGCCATGGCAGGGTGGCAGCCCAATCGGGGTGGTGTGCCATCTGACAGCAGGAACGGTGCTCTAGTGGCAAGGCCAGGGCCAGGGCTGTCATGGCGGCAGTGGGGCTGTAGCAGCAGCTATGGTAGAGGGGCCTGGGCGCTGCCTCACCTGGCTGGCAGCAGGGCTGAAGGAGCTGATGGTGGGAAGGGGCCGCAGTCTGAGGGGGCTGGAGGCAGGGCCTGGTCCAGCAAATTCCCTCATCCGGGACTGTTCAGGCTCTGAGGGTGCTGGACCAGTGAGGTCCAACCTGTACTTCATCCCCCACTCATAATCAACTCCTTAACTCATCTGACAGATTTTGCCAGTTACTATGAATCCTGAGACTTGAAGTTAGTAGGTCTCCTCGGGAGCAGGGGCTGCTGCCAGAGCTCTGGAGGAAGAGCTGTGGACAGACCGAACCGCGGAGGCCAGTCAGTGGGGAACGGCCAGAGAAGCCACCAGTTTAGACGAAAGTGCTGAAGATGCCAACTGCTGTGAGTCTGGTTGGTAGGAAGTAGCCGAGGGCAGGGAGATAAATCCCCAAAATGTTTTGGGGATTCCCCACTGAGCTAGTGGTGGGACGAACCCACCACTGGCAGGGACCCAGTGGAGAAGGAGGGCCCACTCTCCCTACCTCACCCCATTAATCCCCAAGGGGGGGCGCTACAACAGCCATTAGTGATAGTGACCACTAGGCCTTACTGCCCTGAGAACAGGGAATGTTACTACGGACTCAGACTGCAAGGCCTCACTGCCCTAACGGAAGGGACTGATTGATACTGGCCACTACGCCTTATGGCCCTGAAGGAAGGGACTGTGGCCACTGGGCCCCACTACCTGTCGAGAACGGGAGTTTTACTGTCTGTGGCCACTAGGCAGGACTACTTTGTGGGAGACAGGGTGCAGTGATTGGGCCTGAGCCGAAAGGACTGAGATGCACATGAGGTGGAACACTCTTTGAGGGGCCTTAACGGCCTACCCCCCTGCCTCTGAGGGGGCCGGGTGTACCCACCCTGTGACAATACCTCATAAATGTGATTAGTTGGAACATATCCTCCCATGCTCATCTTGTTCCTTCGTATTTTACATACTGTGTAAAGTGCAAAAGACACAGCATGGGCAACAAAATAGAATCCTCATGATAGAAAGCCAAGTGACTGCAAAGACCTAGTGAAATTGAAAAGGAAACTCAGCCAATAGCACTGAGTAACCTGCTCATTTGGTGACAGTGACCACTAGGCCTTATTGCCCTGAGAACAGGGATATCAGATATCTTTTCTGGAAGATAGCTTCTGGAAAAACTTATTCTGAAAGAAGCTTGCAGTGTAGACATACCCTAACAGATCATTGCCATTTTGCAGAGTTTCTGGGGTAATTTAATGGACCAGTGAGTGTGCACTATGCAAAATGAAGCAATCCAAAACTAGCGGTTGACTGAGGCTGGATTTAACCTTAAAATGTTCACTAGAAACTGCTGCATCAATGGAGACAGCTGCTTAAGATACCAGGAATCTGCAACAGCATGATGTGATCTTGGCAACAAATAAACTGAGGGTCAAGCCAGAGGCACAGCATGGACAACACCCAAGTGTGTGCTTTCATTGTGGGAAACAGTCACACAGTGCAAATGATAAAAAACCCTGTAGAAAAGAAAAGAAAGGCAAGAAATTTCCAGAAAAAACCCTGTAGAAAAGAAAAGAAAGGCAAGAAATTAGAGAACAGACTGCCATGGGATTGCAGATGTATCAGTATGTAGCTGATCACATAGTTTACTGGGATTTCTATAGCCTCTCTATAGCTCTTGAGTTTAATTTAAACAACAAATAAATGTGGATTTTTTTTCCAAGTTGGAGTAAAATTTAAATGGGGGAGGGGTTTGATACAGGGTCTACTGTTTCTGTATTTTTACAGCAGAGGTATCAAAGACTGCTTAGAGAGATGAAACTGCATAGAACCTCAGTGCTTCTAAAACATACAGGGGAAATCTGCACTCACCAGAACTGTAAGCAGCAGCTAAATCTCTAGCAAACGATCATGCACTATTTTATAGAAAACAGCTGATACAGATTCAGCTGTACTGACACAAGGTAAAATGCCTGTAAGTTTAAAAAGAAATTAGGAACTCAACTGCAAAACTAAAATTAGCTGAATTTTTGTGGACAAGACAGCTGATGTGTCTCAGGATTACATCAGAGCCTTAAAACATATGAAAGCAAAAATTATGCTTGAAGAGAGAGCAATTCCCCAATTTAGCAAAACGTTTCCAGTACCTTTTACAATATAATCCTAAAGGCAGAATTTCAGCACTTACAGGATTCTGGAATTTGTATCTGAGGTTAGATGGAGTGAATGGAGCACCCAAAGTGCCAGTTGTTCCAAAGAATGGGACTCTCAGGACTGCAAGTGACTCAATATTCTTTACCTAAAACAAATTATGCATTTGCCTGTAACATGGTAGACCAGACCTGAGTCCCCACCTCCCCCATCAGAGGCCCTGTGGTCCTGCCCCAAAAAGACAATAGAGTAGTCTTCCAAGCAGGCTAGTGTGGCCACTTTCCCTGAAGCCACACAGGGGCCAGGAAGGCCCTAGAAAAGGAGCTGCAGGACCACACAGCAGTCAGTACCTCTGAAGACCTCAAGGTGTGGAGACTGGCCGATCAAGGAGCAGCAGCACTGTGGGCAACTCTGTGCGGTGAGCTTAGTGAGGCTGATGGACTATACTGGGCCTCTGAGATAAAGCCCTGACAAGGACAAGGAAGCTGTATCCAGGAGGGGAAGCCCTAGGGACACTGTTCTCCATCTGAGTGGCGAACAGGCTAAGCAAATGGGCTTGGAGATGGACCCCTGTTAAAGGTAAATCCTGTAAGGTGGTGGTTGTTCACACATGGTGTGTGACTCAGCCAGAGGACCGAGATGCAGAAGAGGCACATCAACTGAGAGTGTGCAGGCACCCACACTTGACCAGAAGGGGGCGCTTGTGAGCGGTTGCTTCATTAGATGGTGACAGGAGTTTCTCCAGGATACATCTAGCCCAAGCCTGTCTATAAATGGAGATTAAATATTGTGATAATTGTGAAAATACTTCACATAACATACAGAGGCTCATTTCAAGATAATAAACTAGTGTTTGGAATAGCATCTGCACCTGCTGTTTGGCAGAGTGCCACAGACCAGGTATTACAGGGTATTCTTGCATGGGTGGTGTTTGGATGGCATACTAATCATAGGAGATAGAGATGAAGAACACCTTGGGAACCCAGAAGAGGTACTTGTGAGACTGTCTGAGAATGATCTTAAAGCAAATAAGAAAAAGTGTGGAGGGAGGGGGGTTTCTGAAGATTCAATTTGGTTATAAAACTACAGTATAAAGCAATACTTTGAACATCTATTTTAAATATCTATTATATGAAAATTGAATATATTTTACAGAAGAGGTAGAAAGCAGAGCTGATCACAGAGCAAAACTGCAAATCTGAATATGCTGAGTTTAGCAAAAGTTATCCAGAGTCAAAAACCAGAGCTGAACTTTGAATCGGGCCTCATCTCTATAACTGATTGAACCTGCATTCCAGAGCTGGACACCCTACCACTTACAATAGTGTGGATATGTATTCAAACATTTAGTCGGTGGTAGCAATGCATAAAAAGGCCTGATTCTGTTCTCATGCTGGTTCCCACTAGTTTCTATTACTTACCATTTCTATTAGGCTAGCACTGGGGAATCTCAGTCAAAAAGCAGGGCCCCATTGTGCTAGACTGTGCACAAGCAAATAACAAAGAAGACCCTCCCTACCCCCAGAGAGTTTTCCATCTACATGTCTGACAGGATGCAAGTAGTGGACAAAATGGACAGATGAGATAGGGTTGGCCTGGGTTAAGCAAACACTGAGTTGAGACTTACCAAGTTTAGCAGAAGTAACCCTAATTCCTTCCTCCATACCAGGCTTCTTCTGTGACCCTGGGCCCGTCACTTAGCCACTCTCTGCCTCCGTTTCCTGCCTGTTAAATGGGGACAAGAGCATTTCCCTAACTCACAGGCGTGTTGACTATAGATACATAGTGAGAGATGCTTAGATTCTATGGTAATGAGGCTCAGATAAGATAGATACACCTGATCTACCGCAGTGTTAACAAGAACAGATTTTGGCTCAGAATGGTCAGTCAAATTCAGGCAGCATTAAAATGGGACTTTCTCAGACTGAACCAGTCTTTAAAATATATCCCCTACTGCAAGAAGACCTGTTCTGTTTATACCTTTGGGTGATCCTTTCAAGCTATCTTTGCAGACAGATAATGTGGAGATTCCCTTTTCTTCAGAGAAATCTGCCTATCAAAATCTAAGTTTTTTGTTTAATAGTAAGAACACACCACATAACCATATGGGGCCATGCTTCCAGCACACTGCGGGCTATTTGATGTAGAGAGGAGTTCCATAAATTCTGCAAGTAATGTTTGCTGCTGGAGTTGGTGACATTATCAAGTTTCCTAGTGCAGATTCTTTTCAGTGGAGCAAGCCTTCAGCTTTTCTTCATAGGAACACTTAATGAGTCATTATTTACTTTTGTTACACAGTAACATGGAGCTTGGTTTCTGGAAAAGAGAATGTGCCAGGGCGGCAGCCAGACGAGAATAGCCTGTTTCCCATAACAGCAATTTGTTTCAGCTCATCCAGTGCAAAGCTTCTAATTTCCAAATCAAATGTAAGTTTCATTCCCCTTGCACCATTTCCCCGTATCAGGCGATCCTCCCGCAGGAATCTGGCCTTTCATACCCAGGGACCATTTCATCACCACTGAAGTGTTTGGTTTCCAGGGCCAAAGGCAGAAGCTAATTAGGAGCACACAGCAATGCTACCTAACAATTTAGGATGGAAAGTGAAGTGTAATTAATTTGAATTCTAACGACTGAGAAATGTTAGGATGGCGGGATGTTATGGCAACTGTGTTTAAACCAGGCCATTGGGGTTAAATCTTCTCATGGGTCTTCTGCAGGTCAGTGGTCAGGACCTCAGATATATTTTTTGTCCAAAAGACTATGGGTGCAGAAGCTTCATATTCTCTGGGGATATGAGTTCAGTACTAACTGTTGGAGAAGAAACAGGCGACCCAGGAGCAGATGGGGTAAAAGGGACAGCTTTATTGCCTACGCATGTTTACCTCGGACATTCAGCACAAAATGTCTGAGTGGCAACAACCTGGCAGTAGTCAAAATCTTTTATCTATTTTAGTACGTTAATTCACATGTCTTTTATCTATTTTAGTATGTTAATTCAAGGCTTTTCCTAAAGTCTTATTTAGTAATGTTAACTCCCATACCATGAATATTAATAAGCAAATAATGAATACAATTATACCCACCCCTAATTACTATTTACAGACTTTCTAATTAAATCAACACTTTTATATTACAAACTAATAAATCACAGAGATTACAAGGAAGTTGACCCTAAAGATGTTATGCAGATCCAATGAGGATAAGCAAGAGACACAACAAGGTAGAGCAGCCCCATACTTATCTGGTTTCCTAGGCTACAGAACAGAGAGAGAGCAAGGTTATATATATCAAAACATAATACTGGTCTCAACCAGACCCTGTCATCCCAAACTACAAAACAAAAGGAAAAAACATGTTCAAGGGCAATGCCTGCTTGGCTGAATCCTTAACCACCAATGCAAAAAGGCCATTCCAAACCTATTGATTATAACACCCCCCAACAGTGACCTCATGGGACATATGAACAATAAAAAAACTTGTTAGGTGTATGTTTTATTGAGCATTTTCCCAAGCAGAGAGCGATTGAAAAATTTAAGACCAATAGTAAAGGAGTGTTTGCTTCAAATGGTGACAGAATTTGTTTCAGATTTGTTTCCAGATGAATGAAGGTTCTCTTTAAATGTGTAAGGACTTTAGAAGAAAAACGTTGGTGGGGAATATTCCCAGAGTTAAGAAACTTGAGACAGGATATTTGCAGTGCACAGCAAAATCGGAGTGAGGAAAGATGGACGTGGAAAAAGATATTGCATAAGATGGATAAACCTCTCCCATTCACAGGCAGGCATGAATTGTATCCTTCATGGACACCAGGTGTTCTGTCTGGAATGGCTTAAATAATTTTATCTGCGTCCACTGAAAGGCCAATTTACCTCAGGTACACATCCTACTTACTGTTAACTCAGTTGCAACTGCATGTGCTCACCAACTTCATTGGTTTCTACGGCTAGGCCCAGTGTTCCCTGGAAGCTCAGTGCTTGTGTAGCTGCTCAGGAGCAATTCCAATGCCATCCAACTGATGAGCAGAGTGCCCACAGCTGGTGACATGTATTGCTACTGGTAGTGCACATCCACACATGCCCCAGTGCGCATAATAAATTTAATTTTCCACATGGGTGGGAAAATATCCATACACGGATGGAAAAGATTAGAGGCAACATTGTCTAGGCACTCAGCTGGCTTCAATAAAGCAACTTTGATTTACACCAGCTGCGGATATGACCCATTGTGTTAGAGTTTGGAGGGGGATAATGAATTTACAGGACGGCTCTTCTGATTTTATTTACACAGATCCCAAATTCAACAGCTTTAAAAAAAAAGGCTTAACTTTTTTTAAATCTATCTGCCACTAAAAGGTATATTTAGTGTGTGGAGTTCCATCAGATTAAATGAATAGAATTTATCCCTAAATCAGTTGAGTGGATGTTACTGAAAAGTTTCACTGAATGGGAGCCTTTTGTTTCAACTGACGAGATGCAAGCAGAATATATCACCCTTTTTAGGAGGGTTTTCTTTGAAATAGCTCCTTTAACTTGACAGACTGTTCCCCCTTTCCCAGTACTGTACTAACTGCAAAGCTTTTGGCATTCTCAGTAAAACTGGTGCAGATATTTAAACACTCTGTACCCCCCCACGGAATGCCTACAGGTTCTTTGGATGTTTGGCCAGAAATACTGTGTCATCTATGTGCTCATCATTAGAACCAAACCAAACCTTTCTGTTATGAAAGGGGATTCTGCCACTTTACCAAAAGGAAGATTTATTTCCCCAGCACTGTTCGCAAGCAAAAATACTTTTTTCTCTTAGCAAAAGGGCCTTACCTGCAGGATCCAGGTTGATATTTGCCAGATCATAGTGAATTCTCAGTCTCTCCTACCTATTGGATACACTGTATTGCTGAAGCTTTGACTGCAGTTTACAAAATGTCACCATGAAAACTTGACTGTTTGCCCAACTCTGATTATCGCTCAGGAAGTCCATGATGAGTAGGCTTAAGCTCTAATCATGGAAAGTGAGAATGCCCACCTTTTATGGGATGGCATTTGTTGACAGCATTGTCTGATATAACCAAGCTAAGATTAAAGGATTGAAAAGTAAGCCAGCTACCCAACTGCTGCTGCCATAGTTGTAACTTGCCAGTATACTGATTACAGTGGAATCTTTTTAAAAGCCTTTGAAACAGTGGCTCTAACATTTCTCTGGTAACCTGTAACTTAAATAAGATTGGAGGCAATATTTCACGTGAAATGTGTTACATATCCCATTGCTGGTCCATTAGACCACTCCATTTCTGAAACACTCCCATGTAAATTTGCACCCTTCCTCTCCCCCCCGCCCCCAGTGTTCATGATTTTCTCAAACATGCCAAAGTGAAAAATGTTCTAAATGTTACTGCAAGTAAAGAAACCCAAACCTGGTTCTGTTTATCACTTCTCCTGGGATGCAACAGGAGATGGAGATGCCTCAGGGTAGAATTCTTGTGAGAGAAGAATTAGGCCCCATCACTCTTTAAATCCAATGCTTTCATAAGGACAACAGAAGTCCAGTGACACGTCTGAGTTTAATCCATTTTTAGTATTTAGGGCCAAGATTTTCAAAAATAGGATGCTAATCTTAGGCTTCTAAATCCTTGTATAGAGATTGCCTGATTTTTTTTTCAAAGGGGATATTTTCTTTTTGTAATGCATCAAAGATCAAAGTGATAAATTCTAGCTTTCTCCAACTTTCTGCATCATAACTGTATATTCTCATGTGGTTTATTCAAAAAAGTCCAGGGGAATTGCTCCATCCAGTGTTGAAAAGTAAGACTTGCACTGCAAAATAAAGTTCCAGCTCTGCAGTGATCCTAGCCCAAAGTGCTTGAGATTAGATGCTCTTACACATTTTGGGGAAATTATGGTCCTGCTGAAGTAAATAGCAAAACTCCCACTAGCTTTAGTAGAGCTGATATTTTCGCACTGTACAATCCATCATTTATAAAGGATGTCCTTCATTCATTCTAGCTCTATACTTAATCTCCATTTACACTTAAAAACTTTTTTACACAAAAGTTGCAAAGTCATGAAACTGATACTGCAGGAGATGTTTTGAATGATAAAGTAATCTTAAACATCAAAAGTAATTTAGGATCATTCTAAACTTCCTTTGCTGCTATTTACATTTATAGTATACTGTCCTGATCCAGCACTTAAGCTCATATACTTCAACAGGACTATTAATGGGCTTAAATTGCAGCAAGTGAGGTTTAGGTTGGACATCAGGAAAAACTTCCTGCCTGTCAGGGTGATTAAACACTGGAATAAGTTGCCTAGGAGGGTTGTGGAATCTCCATCACTGGAGATATTTAAGAGCAAGTTGGACAGACACCTGTCAGGGATGATCTAGAGAGTGCTTGGTCCTGCTGTGAGGGCAGGGGACTGGACTCGATGATCTCTCAAAGTCCCTTCAGTTCTACGATTAAATCATTTTAAGCACATGTGCTTAACTGTTTTGCTAGATTGGGGCCTAAATGCCATAGATTCAGACAATTGCTGGAGGGAATCTGTCAGATCTAATGGCTTGTGAGGCAGTCCAAAGGAACCATCAAAAGTAGGTAATTACCCCATGTATTGAAATAATATCAAGCCACACAGCTCATTCTTCTATATCTGCTCTGCTGTAACTCCAATTGTCATTTAAACTCTCTAAAAACTCCCAGTACTGTTTAGTATGTCCAGTTCCTCATGGTTTTATATATGTAATGCTCAGGGTTTATATTGACTAGTCTCCATTGTAGAAATGAAGAAAAGCAGAGTCCATGCATGAGGATATGTAGTCATTTAAGAAGACAAAAAGTGTGTGTTGGACTAGTTGTATGTTTCATCCATTTAGGTTAGAAAACAATTATCAGCTAGAGAAAGCTGATTGATTAATTGGATGCTATTTGTAAAGCATTTGTCAAGAAGTATTATATTCAAATTAGGTTTATATTCAAATTAGGTTCTTTGGGCCACCAACCTGCAATGTAAATTTGTGCCCATACAGGGTGCATCCACACTGCACCCTTACCTCAAAATAAGCTACGTAATTTGCGTAGTTTATTTTGAGGCAATTTCAAAATAGCACCAAAAATTTGGTGTCTACACAGCACCAAATTTTGAAATAAATCACTATTCTGAAATATCCCTTAATCCTCGTGGACCAAGGTTTACAGGGATGTCGAAATAGCAAATCCGTCATATTTCAAAATAACGGGCTGCTCAAAAGACGTGGAATAGCTATTTTGGGATACTTCATAGAATCATAAAACACTAGAACTGGAAGGGACCTTGAGAGGTCATCGAGTCCAGTCCCCTGCCCTCACAGCAGGACCTAGTACAGTCCAGACCATCCCTGATAGATGTCTATCTAACCTGCTCTTAAATATCTCCAGAGATGAAGATTCTACAACCTCCCTAGGCAATTTATTCCAGTATTTAATCACCCTGACAGTTAGCAAGTTTTTCCTAATGTCCAACCTAACCCTCCCTTGCTGCAGTATAGGCCCATTGCTTCTTGTCCTGTTCTCAGAGGCTAAGGAGAACAATTTTTCTCCCTCTTCCTTGGGACACCCTTTTAAATACCTGAAAACTGCTATCATGTCCCCTCTCACTCTTCTCTTTTCCAAACTAAACAAGCCCAATTCATTCAGTCTTCATTCATAGGCCATGTTCTCTAGACCTTTAATCATTCTTGTTGCTCTTCTCTGGACCTTCTCCAATTTCTCCACATCTTTCTTGAAATGCGGTGCCCAGAACTGGACACAGTACTCCAACTGAGGCCTGATCAGTGCAGAGTAGAGTGGAAGAATGAATTCTTGTGTCTTGCTCATAACACTCCTGTTAATGCATCCCAGAATCATGTTTGCTTTTTTTGCAGCAGCATAACATTGTTGACTCTGATTTAGCTTGTGGTCTACTATGACCCCTAGATCCCTTTCTGCGGTACTACTTCCTACACAGTCACTTCTCACTCTGTATGTGTGAAATGGATTGTTCCTTCCTAAGTGGAGTACTTTGCATTTGTCCTCATCAAACTTCATCCTATTTACCTCGGACCATTTCTCCAGTTTGTCCAGATCATTTTGAATTATGTCCCTATCCTCCAAAGCAGTTGCAACCCCTCCCAGCTTGGTATCATCTGCAAACTTAATAAGCGTACTCTCTTTGCCAATATCTAAATTGTTGATGAAGATACTGAACAGAACTGGTCCCAAAACAGACCCCTCTGGAATTCCACTTGTTATGCCCTTCCAGCAAGATTGTGAACCGTTAATAACTACTCTGTGAGAATGGTTATCCAGCCAGTTATGCACCTACTTATAATAGCCCCATGTAATTTGTATTTGCCTAATTTATTGATAAGAAGATCATGTGGGACTGTATCAAATGCCTTACTAAAGTCTAGGTATACCACATCCACCACTTCTCCCTTATCCACAAGACTCGTTATTCTATCAAAGAAAGCTTGTTTTGACTTCTGGTATCCCAAAATAGCTCTGCAGTGTAGATGTAGCCACAATGTCCCACAGCAGTAAATAACATTGTACAAGGTATAAATCAGTCCAGAATTTGGCTCTTTACTTTGGACTATAGGAATTCTGAGGCAGGAACTGTCTTCTCTCTGGTCATACTGTCGAGACTGGCTCATATTAATAATAATTAATAATCATTAGGAATGATCTATAAAGCAGCAAAGCTGTGCCATTTCTTTAGATATCTTTTTAATGAAAAGTTTCAAAGTAAGAATAAAAAGAGTTGACCATCAGTAGTAATAGTACAGTCCACTTTGAAGCCTCTGCATGTTGTCTGCTCTTGGGGGCCAATGAGCAGTACATGTGCACATTGGAAGTCAGAGTTT
Organism: Pelochelys cantorii; assembly: GCA_032595735.1. Lineage (NCBI taxonomy): Eukaryota > Metazoa > Chordata > Testudines > Trionychidae > Pelochelys > Pelochelys cantorii. The sequence continues at coordinate 23,883,664 of CM064329.1, read as the reverse complement.
GCCCCTTTGTATCGCTTTTCCCCCTGCACATATATTTGGTGCATGCTTTTCTTTATTACCAACATTTTAATTTTTCTGTATATGTTGCTGAAGTGCCATTTTGAGGTTGAGCAAGATGTAGCATATGAAGTTTGTTTTGGGTTTGTTTATGATAATGGTTTTATACAGGGTATCATAGTGAGGCCAAAGACTTCACTTAGGCAGGTATTGCATTTCCATGCACCACAAAAAGGTCAGATGTTTGATCAGACGGGGTTTCTGATGGCACGGACTCCCTGTGTGACATCTGTGACTAAAATAGTGTCACAAAGCAGTGGATCAGCACTAGTGTGTGTAAGGTGAGCACTGTGAAATCTCAGTCTTCTCTAGAGAATTCATCATCATGCAGATGTCAAATCAAAATCTCCCTTCTTAGCCAGTTTTAGTGAGAGCAGCAAGCATTCAGGAGATTTTGCCTACAAATGTCTTCCTCAACCAGAGGATGCAAAGGTTTGTTTGCTTTTTTAAAAAACCACAAAAGATTTCAAAGGATTTGTGAAGGGCCGGGGGGAGGGGAGAAAGTATGCTTTCATTAGATTTAACACACTCTTAAACTCTAACACCATTTTAACAACAATGGATTTGATTAGCATCTTTTAAAAATCCTGAGAAATCAAAGGGCTTGTCAACATTTAACTTTATACTGGTAAAATAAAAATGTATTGGTATATTGAAAGTGGGAAAACTTTCAGTGTAGGGAAGTCCTAAACTGGCTTCTTTGCCACAATGAAAATCTGAAACAGAGTTGAGAACCATTCTGCTCTCAGCTCATTTCCATCCCTTTTTATTTAGTATTTTTTTGTGTAACCCAAATTTCAAAAGTGTTCAGCATCCAAAATTTGATTCCGGATTTCAGTAGTGCTCAACTTCCAGTAGGAAAAGTTACCTAAGTAGCAAATTAGCACTTCTGAAAATCTGGCCTGTGAAGTCACTCATTCTGCTAAAAGGGAACCTACAGCTAAACATGAGACAAGTTATCAAAATTCCATGCCACCAGTAACCACATTTTTGCAAAACTTCCCTATAGCGTCTTTTTTTTTTGAACTCTTAAAACCCACATAATTTCTTCAGAATATATTTGCTGTTTTAAAAATAATCTTTAAAAGCTGACTTGCCATTTCTTGTTATTCTATAGATTAATGGCTCCTAGGCTTCAGAATATGATACAGAGTAGTCATCTTGCCCTGAAATTGTCCTCCAGAATCTAAACATTTGTTAAAAATGTCTACCTTTTTATAGCTGCAGATAGTTCAGCCGTGGAAAGTTCTGAGTGTATAGCATGTAGTGATTTGTGCCTGAGTTTGAAAACCACCCAAAACAACTGTTCTGAGTGGTGCGAGCTATTCCATTCCTCCTGATGGGATATTAACTTTGAAATGTATGTACTGTTTCAGTTAAACACATGTTTAATGTTAAGCAACTGCTCAAACACTATCCTGAATAGGGCTACTTTCCTGAATCAGAGCTTACGTAATTCATGGTCATTAGCTGTCTGCCCCTACCAAAAAACAGGACTATGTAGCACTTTAAAGACTAACAAGATGGTTTATTAGGTGATGAGCTTTCGTGGGCCAGACCCACTTCCTCAGATCAAATAGTGGAAGAAAATTGTCACAACCATATATACCAAAGGATACAATTAAAAAAATGAACACATATAAAAAGGACAAATCAAATTTCAGAACAGAAGGGGGATGGGGGGGGAGGTAAATGTCTGTGAGCTAATGATATCAGAGGTAATAATTGGGGAAGCTATCTTTGAAATGGGTGAGATAATTAGAGTCTTTATTCAAACCTAGGTGTAAAGTGTCGAATTTAAGCATGAATGACAGTTCAGAGGATTCTCTTTCAAGTGTAGTCTTAAAAGGCCTTTGAAGCAGGATGCAGGTAATCAAGTCGTTGAGACAATGTCCTTTCTGGTTGAAATGGCAAGAAACTGTTTTTTCTTTGTGATCCTGTCTAATATCTGTTTTGTGGGCATTGATCCTTTGGCAAAGTGTCTGAGACATTTGTCCAATGTACATAGCAGACGGACACTTTCGGCACATGATAACATAAATTATATTTCTGGATGCGCGGGAATATGTGTTCTTGATCTTATAACTCACTTGGTTAGGTCCAATAATGGTATCAGCAGAGTGAATATGTGGACAAAGCTGGCAACGGGGTTTGTTGCAAGGGAAGGTACCAGGGTTGGTATTAGTGTGGTATGTCCTGTGGTTGTTGGTAAGAATCATCTTGAGGTTAGGTGGTTGTCTATAGGAGACTATGGGTCTGTCTCCCAGAGCCTCTTGGAGTTTAGTATCCTGTTCCAGTTTAGGCTGTAGTTTATTGATAATGTGTTGGACAGGTTTGAGTTGGGGGTTGTAGGTGATGACAAGTGGTGTTCTATTGTTGGTTTTCTTGGGTCTGTCTTGAAATAGATGGTTTCTAGGTATTCGTCTGGCTCTTTCAATTTGCTTTTTTATTTCTCCGGGTGGGTAGCTGAGGTTTATAAATGCTCGGTAGAGATCCTGAAGTTTCTGGTCTCTGTCAGTGGGATTAGAGCAGATGCGGTTGTATCAAAGGTCTTGGTTATAGATGATGGATCGTATGGTGTGTTCTGGATGGGAGCTGGAAGCATGTAGGTAACTGTATGAGTCAGTGGGTTTTCTGTAGAGAGTGGTGTCTAATTTTCCATTGCTGATTTGTACTGTGGTGTCCAGGAAATGGATCTCTCGTGTAGAATGGTCCAGGCTGAGATTGATGGTGCGGTGTAGGTTGTTAAAATCTCTGTGGAATGTCTCCAGTGTTTCTTGGCCATGCATCCAGATCATAAAGATGTCATCGATGTAGCATAAGTAGAGAAGGGTTAAAAGGGGACGGGAGCTGAGGAAACGTTGTTCTAGGTCAGCCATAAAGATATTAGCATACTGTGGGGCCATGTGTGTACCCATGGCTGTGCCGCTGATCTGGAGGTATAAGTTGTTCTCAAACTGGAAATAATTGTGGGTGAGAACAAAGTTACATAGGTCTGCTATCAGATTGGCAGTGGTGTCCTCTGGGATAGTGTTTCTAATTGCTTGTAATCCGTCTTCATGTGGGATGTTGGTGTATAGAGCTTCTACATCCATGGTGACAAGGATGGTGTTATCGTGGAGGTTATCGATGTTTTGTAGTTTCCTTAGGAAGTCAGTAGTATCTCGGAGATAGCTGGGGTGTTGGTTGCGTAGGGTTTGAGAAGAGAGTCTACATAGCTGGATAAACCAGTAGTGAGCGTGCCGATACCAGAGATGATGGAACGTCCGGGGTGTCCGGGTTTATGGATTTTGGGAAGCAGATAGAACAATCCTGGTCCATCTTCTTGAAGAATTATCTTCTGCACTCTAACTACATAGAGGCTGGACAAAAATCTGTGGTACAATGAAAATGACCATTTGGGGACAGAACATATTAAACCGAATTTAATATAAAAATAAAGAATGAGTATCATTGATCTGTCTGTATAATTTTCATATCGCTCAGTAATCACCTTAATTATTCAAGGGAGGGAGAAATTAGCTTATGAGTTTAGGTCCCGCTTAGTTCAGGGAGCACAAGGCTCTACTTATGACAGTTACATTAAATTTCATTTCTTTTAATGGAGCATGCTTCTGAAATGCTTGTGGATATCATAGAATCATAGAACACTAGAATTGGAAGGGACCTCGAGAAGTCATTGAGTCCAGTCCCCTGCCCTCATGGCAGGACCCAGTACCATCTAGACCATCCCTAATAGATGTCTATCTAACTTGCTCTTAAATATCTCTGGAGATGGAGATTCCACAGCCATCCTAGGCAACTTATTCCAGTGTTTCACCACCCTGACAGTTAGGAAGTTTTTCCTAATGTCCAACCTAACCCTCCCTTGCTGCAGTATAGGCCCATTGCTTCTTGTCCTGTTCTCAGAGGCTAAGGAGAACAATTTTTCTCCCTCCTCCTTGGGACACCCTTTTAAATACCTGAAAACTGGTATCATGTCCCTTCTCACTCTTCTCCTTTCCAAATTAAACAAGGCCAGTTCTTTCAGTTTTCTTTCATAGGTCATGTTCTCTAGACTTTTAATCATTTTTGTTGCTCTTCTCTGGATCGTCTCCAATTTCTCCACATCTTTCTTGAAGTGTGCCCAGAACTAAACACAATACTCCAACTGAGGCCTGATCAGTGCAGAGCAGAGCGGAAGAATGACTTCTCGTGTCTTGCTCACAATACTTCTGTTAATACATCCCAAAATCATGTTTGCTTTTTTTGCAACAGCATCACACTGTTGACTAACATTTAGCTTGTGGTCCACTATGACCCCTAGATCCCTTTCTGCGGTAGTCCTCCCTAGACAGTCGCTTCCCATTTTGTATGTGTGAGACTGATTGTTCCTTCCTAAGTGGAGTACTTTGCATTTGTCCTTATTAAACTTCACCCTCTTTACCTCAGACCATTTCTCCAGTTTGTCCAGATCATTTTGAATTATGTCCCTATCCTTCAAAGCAGTTGCAACCCCTCCCAGCTTGGTATCATCTGCAAACTTAATAAGCGTACTCTCTATGCCAGTATCTAAATTGTTGATGAAGACATTGAACAGAACCGATGCCAAAACAGACCCCTGTAGAACCTCACTTGTTATGCCTTTCCAGCAGGATTGTGAACCGTTAATAACTACTCTGTGAGAATGGTTATCCAGCCAGTTATGCACCCACCTTATAGTAGTCCCATCTAAGTTGTATTTGCCTAGTTTATTGGTAAGAATATCATGCAAGACCATATCAAATGCCTTACTAAAGCCGAGGTATACCACATCCTCCGCTTCTCCCTTATCCACAAGACTCATTATCCTATAAAAGAAAGCTATCAGATAGGTTTGACATGATTTGTTCTTTACAAATCCATGCTGGCTGTTACCTATCACGTTATTATCTTCCAGGTGTTTGCAGATGAATTCCTTAATTACTTGCTCCATTATCTTTCCTGGCACAGAAGTTAAACTGACTGTTCTGTAGTTTCCCGGGTTGTTCTTATTTCCTTTTTTATAGATGGGCACTATATTTGCCCTTTTCCAATCTTCTGGAATCTCTCCCATCTTCCATGATTTTTCAGAGATGATAGCTAAAGGCTCAGATACCTCCTCTATCAGTTCCTTGAGTATTCTAGGATGCATTTCATCAGGCTCTGGTGACTTGCAGGCATCTAACTTTTCTAAGTGATTTTTAATTTGTTCTTTTTTTATTTTATCTTCTAAACCTACCCCCTTCCCACTAGCATTCACTATGTTAGGCATTCCTTCATCAGACTTATTGGTGAAGACCGAAACAAAGAAGTCATTTAGCATTTCTGCCATTTCCAAGTTTCCTGCTTCTGTTTCTTCCTCTTCACTGAGCAGTGGGCCTACCCTGACCTTGGTCTTCCTCTTCCTTCTAAGATATTTATAGAATGTCTTCTTGTTTCCCTTTATGTCTGTAGCTAGTTTGAGCTCGTTTTGTGCCTTTGCCTTTCTAATCTTGCCTCTGCATATCTGTATTGTTTGCTTATATTCATCCTTTGTAATTTGTTCTAGTTTCCACATTTTATGACTCCTTTTTTATTTTTAGATCATGCAAGATCTCCTGGTTAAGCCAAGGCGGTCTTTTGCCATACTTTCTAGCTTTCCTGCGCAGCGGAATAGCTTGCTTTTGGGCCCTTAATAATGTCCCTTTGAAAAACTGCCAACTCTCTTCAGTTGTTTTTCCCCTTAGTCTTGCTTCTCATGGGACCTTATCTACCAGCTCTCTGAGCTTACCAAAATCTGCCTTCCTGAAATCCATTGTCTCTAATTTGCTGTTCTCCCTTCTACCATTCCTTAGAATCATGAACTCTATGATTTCATGATCACTTTCACCCAAGCTGCCTTCCACTTTCAAATTCTCAACCAGTTCCTCCCTATTTGTTGAAATCAAATCTAGAACAGCTTCCCCCCAGTAGCTTTTTCAACCTTCTGAAATAAAAATTTGTCTTCAATGCAGTCCAAGAACTTATTGGATAGTCTGTGCCCTGCTGTGTTAGTTTCCCAACATATATCTGCAGGGTTCGCCAAGCGGCGGCGAGCCCCACTTGCCAGCTGCGCAGTTCTGCGAGCTGCGCATGTGCAGATCGCGCTGCGCATGTGCAGATTGCGCAGAACCAGCTGTGCCGGCTTGTAATTACTCGCCACGGGTGAGTAGATTACATGATTTGTCGAGCCCTGTATATCTGAATAGTTGAAGTCCCCCTCACCACCAAATCCTGCGCATATGTGAGATGAGGGACTGTATGGAGGTGCTATACAGAGTCTTTTCCATTCTGTGATGACCTCCATTTTCATCACCATGGCTGGAGACTCTAGACAAGAATTCCAGGATGAGTTTGGCTTGGGAGTATTTTACCAATACTAACAAAGTTAAAAAAGATCAACACAGTATCACATACCTCAAGGATGACAATCATAACTGTATAGGTTTGAATATCTGTTAAACTGATATAAAGGAAAACAGGTGAACTGCTTCTTGACAACTTGGTTTATCTGTGAGATTTATGAATATCAATCAAAATATTTTTTATACCAGCTGTTACTTCAGTCTGCTTACTTCCATGCTCTCTCTGAAGTCAATGGGAGCAGGAGCAGATCCTCTACTGTGTTTCTCTAGCTAAGCATTTCAAGATTTGAGGTGGAGAACTTTTTCCATTTTACCTGGATATTCTTTCTTCCCTGAAGGATCTCTTCGGGTTAGATATTTTGTAGAAATAATAATAAGCACATTTCAATGAAGGAGTGTGTTAGGTTGGAAGGGAAATAGGGTGAGAAAAATGGGGGAGGAAAATGAATTCTTTATTTCTACTGAATAAGCACAATGTGTCATGATCCAGTGTCCACTGAAGTTGCTCAGCTGATTCCCATTGATGTCAATGAGCTTTGAATAAAATCCTGAATCTTTAACCCTTAGGTAAACAATGTTTGATTGCAAATTACAAGCAGAAGCCATCAAACAGTTTTTGTCTTTATGTACAGCAACTTCACAAGAGCCAACCTGGGTTCTAATTTCATGTAGCTCTTATTTCATTAGTAGAATTGAGGCAGTATTGAGAGTTTCTGCCTTTTCCTCCCCAATACTAAAGTCTGTTGAAAAGTGGGAAATGCTAAATTTTCTGTTAAGCCTTTCTGACAAGTGCCTGCTCTTGGAGCTACATATCTGCCACCAGTTAGTGGCTGGAACAGAATCGTTCTCTGAACTTATACAGTCAGATCACAATCACCACTTCCTCTTGGGGCTTAAATAAGGGAACCTTAAACTGTATAGCAACAATAAATAAATAAAGTGATCCTTAGCATCAAGAACAGTTTAGGCCATTTTTGTTTAAAAAGGGAAACTCTGGTTGCCCTTAAACTTTTCAGTTGCTTCAGATAACATTACTTTAGTATTTGCAGTCTTCCCACGATAGTTCCACAGAGACAAAGTATATGCCAGGGCTACTCCACTTTGGGCCACAATGATACTCACAGCACACGCTGAGAGCCGCAACTTAAGTGTGGTTGCATATACATTCAAATATATATACAAATATATGCAAATAGCTTTTCATGCTGACCATTGTCAGAGATTAAGGCAAGACTACACAACACAAAGGCCCTGTTTCAGTCAGTTCTGCTGATATTAATAAAATGTAATATTTACCCAATTTCTACACATATGACAGCATTTTTAATGAGCAATGACACTCCAGGAATTTAACTACTAAAACATGTATCAACAGAAGACCATTCTATTGACTACTTTTTTGTTTTGGCTTCCACCTGCGGGCCGCATGTTGAGCCTCGTGTAAACCCAAACCGCACCGCAGGCCGCATGTTGAGAAGCCCTGGTATGTGCTCACACAGGGCCTGATCCAAAGTCCATCAGATTCTGTGGAAAAATTTCCCGTTAAGTCATCGACTTGTGTCAGACCCTAATTGTATAACATAAGGCCTCTGTCAGTCCATGGGGCGTACACAGTGAACTTTTTGACTTGTGCTATTTTAGTTGGCTGTGTATTACTGATACTAAAATTGATGACTTTGCCAGTTAGGTGCTCTAATTATGAGTCTGACTGGCTGAGCATCAGTAATGCTGCTTATAAAATGTACAGATGCTTGATCTAACTTTAGATTTTCAACTAGTAGAGCATTGGTTATGATTATTATAATAACACATGTATAGCTCCAATTCAGCAAAGACCTTTGTCCTGTTGAAATCAATGGAACTTAAGTGTGTGTTTACATGCTGAGCTGAATTGGAATCAGATTAAGCAATACAGAGCCTCTTTTCCAGTTCTTAAATTATTAATCTGCAGTCGCTCATGCTAAAATAACAGGTGATGTCAGTTCTGCTCTTGCTGCTGGCAGAGCTTTCCTGGGTAACACCAGGCAAGTTATTAGGGTCCAGTTTTTGATATCCTCATTCAAATTCATTGGTACTTCATTTCATGTGCAATACTACCACAGTCAGTGGAATTTCTCATAGAATATGATGCTACTAAACCAAAGTAAAGCTACTGTTCTGAAAAATACACAAACATTCCTCTTTAGGCATGTGCTTAAATCCCCTAGAACAGGGGTGGGTAAAATACGTCCTGCAGGCTGAATCCAGCCCACCATACATTTGGATGTGGCCCGCCACAGCCCAGTGGGACTTTCAGGCTACATCTACACTGCAGCGCTATTTCGGGATACCGGAGGTGTCCCAAAAGAGCTAGTTTGCATCTTTTGAGCATGCCCGTTATTTTGAAATATAACAGGCTCGTTATGCCGACGTCCCTGTAAACCTCATTCCACGGGGAGTAAGGGTCGTTTCGGAATGGTGATTTATTTGGAAATAAGTGCTGTGTAGACAGGGCCAAATTTCAAAATAAGCTATTTCAAAATTGACTCAAAATAAGCTACGCAATTTGTGTAGCTCAAATTGTGTAGCTTATTTCGAGCTACAGGTGCAGTGTAGGCGCCCTCTCAGGCAGGGTCCCTGACTGCCATGGCCACACACGCTGCTCAAAACAACCGGCTGCTGGGGCCAGCATGTGTGTCTCTGTACAGCGCACACCCACGAACACTGCCTTTGCCCAAAGGGGTGCGCAACACACAGGCACATGTGCTGGCCCCAGCATCCGGCTGTTTTGAGACGTGTGTGCAGCCAGGGAGCCTGCCTGAGAGTCCCACTGGGCTGCCATCTGGGAGCTACCTACAGTGAGCCTCACTTGGCGAGAGCCTGCACCTGGCACCCCTCCCAACCCTGTGCCCCAGGTCACTACCCACTCCTTCATCTTACCCCTCTTGCACTCCTGTCCCAGGTCACAACCATACCCCTCCCCCCCCGCACCCAATCGCCCCCTCTTGAACTCCTGTACTAGGTCAGAACCCCCTCCTGAACCCAGACTCTCCTAGAGCCTGCGCCCACTCCTGCACCCTAATGCTACATGGCTCTGGGCAGTGAAAACATTTCACACGCTATGTGATATAGGCAGGCCTGCTGACTGGGGGTGGTGAGTGGGTAGGAGAGGAGGTGGCAAAAGGGGCAGTTGCCCCAGGACCTGGTGCTCTGGCTGCTACTGCAGGAGCCCTGGGCCTTTTAAAAACACTATCGGAGCACAGTTCAAAGTGCTCTGACAGTTCTGAGGGCTGGCTGCCCAGGCCTTGCCCCTTCTGCTCAGAGCTCTGTCCCTCTGTCCCGGGATCCATGGAGGCTGTCAGCTCCCTGGACATAGGTTGATCTCCCCCCTCCCCCACCGCGCTGTAGATGCAGCTTGGTTGATAGACTTCATCTCAAGGGGAAGGCGGGGGTGGGGGGTTGGAATTTTCCAAAGTGATGGAGAAACCCCTTCTTTTACTGTAGTCAGGCCTACCAACAGGAATTCCAGCCCCAGGACAACACATCAAGGGGCAGGGAGCTCCTGCCCCCAGCTGCACTACTGCCAGTCCCCCCACCCCCTGCTCTGCTGATCTGAGCTCGGGGGCCCCCTCCCACCCTGCTGTTCTGTGGAGCCCAGCTCTGGGGCTCTCCGCAGCTGCTGCCATGTTGCTACAACAGTGCTATTTAAAAGGATGGGGTCTGAGCTTCTGGGCCCCTGTGCATTTGCCCTCCCCCTTTGCCCCCCTTCCCTCCCGTCGGCCTGCATGGCTTTAGTGTCTAGGGCTATGCTATAGCAGCGTAGCTGCAGTCCTATCGCCTGTACCGCTGTAACACTTGTATGTAGACAGAGCGTTGCAAGGCCTAACGTTTAGGTGCCTTACTGTCTAATGGAGTCTTCAGCCCCAAGTTAAGTGCCCAAGCTCCCAATGCAGCGTGTGAAGGGGAGTTAGGCACCAGAGAGAGAATGGGATTCACAAAAATCAGACAGCAGAGCAGGGGGAGCTGCCTAAACTAGCCAATAGGAGAGGAGTATGCTGGGGTGAATGTAACTTACATTTCTTTCAGGTATTGTTGCATTGCAACCTCCCCGCCCCTTGGAGGGAGTCGGGGCAGTGGATGGCGTGGGGCAGTGTATTTTGATAGGACAGTACCTGTAAGAAATGTAAGTATGGGATGGAGTGCTTGGGACTCAGGGGAGGGATGCGGCAGGGTACAGGAGTCAGGGTAGGAGGTTTGGGGAGGTGTTAGGGCGTGAGCATGGAGGGTTTGGCAGATAGAGGGGTGCAGGAGTCAGGGCAGAGGGTTGTGGGGTGTGGGAGGGGCCTCAAGTCAGGGGATTTGCGGGGGGGCTGAGGGGAGAGGATTGTGTAGCTCAGAGGGAGTGTGGCTACCACGCTGCCCGGACCCCTGGGTGTGTCTGGGGCAGCAAGAACTACGCTGCCCATGAACGCAAGCACCGGGGCTGAGCAGCAGCACCCAGGGCCCTTGTCTTTGGGGGCCAGTCTCTTGCTGGTGTGCCACACCAGGGTGCACTGGCTTACTTTCAGCTTGGGGTATGACTTAAGCCCTTCCTTTCAAAGGGAGTTAGGTGCCTAACTGAGCCCAAGGGGGGCACTTCCCTTCACTCAGGATTCACAGTCATGAACTTGGTGGCTTAGCTAGATCAGCCTTTCTCACCCCTCCCCCCACATCCTAAAAGCCTCCTCATAGGGTCCAGTGGTTGGAGTACTCACATCAGGTATGAGAAACTCAGCTTCACATCCCCATTCTGGCTGATTTAGAGCAGGGACTTCAACCTCGGGGAATGCCCGAACCTCTTTTTCTCTCTCTCTGATCTAATGAAAATGTAAGTATTTCCAACAAATGATGAGTAATTAGAGCTGGTTGGGAAACTTTCAATGGAAAAATGTTCTATTGAACAATGCCATTTTGTCAAAATTGAAACCGTTTGTGGAAACATAAATCATATTGAAATAGACATTTGGTAAGAAAGTTTCTTTTCGATTTTAATCATTTTGATTAATTTCATTTGGATTTATACTGAATTAAAATATTAAACTTTTAAAGTATATAAATATAATTATATTAAAATAAATGTAATATGCATCTAATACATATTTAATATTTAATGAAATATAAACATCCAGATGAAATTAATAAAACAGCACATTTTTACTTTATTGAACTAAGATGTTTTCTTGATCCTGAATCAAATTTTTCAAAATGTTTGTTTTGTGGGACATTTTATCCTCTCTTTGAGTTGATTGTCTTCCTAAAATGTCAAAATTTCCTCCAGAATTGAGATTTCATTTTTTGACCAGCCCTACAAATAATGAATACATGAACTGAAATTAGGGTTGGTTTGTAAATGATTAATATATGGAAAGAAGTTCAAAGGGGCTTCACCAAAGCCCTTCAGTATTTGCTTAAATCCATTCATATTCACTTAAGACTCACTGACTTTTAGGAGACTTTCACAATAGACATGAGATTTAACCTCATGCTTAAGTATTTTCCTGAAATGCAGCCTAACTTTGCAACGGATATTCTCTGCAATGTATTTGGCCAATTCTGCTAAAAGTTCAGGCCTGCCACATATGTATATGCTTGTCTTTTGGTGGGTCAAAGGATACTTTTCCCATGTACCCCTTGATGCTACCTTGGGCTCTGCTTTCATCATCCACAAATAACTGATTCCTGGGTTGAAAGCTCAGAAGAGGAGGACCACACATTAATTTTGAAGAGAAGCTGTAGCAAAGCCCAGCTGAAAGAAGGATAGGAAAAGGAAGACAGCGGAATTAAGGGGTGGCCAATTACAGGGGGACTTGGTCAGCAAACATTAAGGAAATTCACTCTTAACAATTACACTGTTTTCCTCCTAAAACTCAAAGGGGGAAAGGAGGGGGAAAGAAACAATACTAGAGTGGAGAATAACAGGTGTATCTTCAGATTCTCCTTCTTTCCCTACCTGCCTCCTAACCTAGTTTAGGTGTCCCAGATCATGGAATGAATACAACACGATAAAGCCAAAACTTACAAAAAGTATCCATGCCAAAACAGACTGTAAAATAAAAGCAAATGAAAACCAAAATAAAAGCTTTTATTCACATGAAACAATATTAGCTCTGATAATCAATTAAAAATATTATACAATCAGACAATCACAGATGTAGAAGCTTATCCTCCTTAAAGTCATTATAAATCATATCCTTTCCTAAATCTCTCGATTCCCTCTTATTGCTTATGTTATAATCCCTGCCCGGGTATCATTTTCATTGCTAAACATACTGTTTGCCAATCAGTTTATTAAGGTTTGCCTTGCCAGTGCCAAAACAAATGGTCTCATCAAAGATAAAAGGAAGCCTAATATTAAAATAATAATTTCACATCTCTACTTGTAGAACCTAATTATTGAAGAAATTGGCACATAGAATCTCTGAGGTGATATGGAATTTGTGTGTCAATAGCGAGCCCCTTTGAAGTTGACCCGCACTGGTCTTGACTGTGTCAGGCATCTCTGGGTTATAATATCAGGGAAAGAACACTGTGAAGAAAGATCTAATTTGTGAAACTGTCTTGCTTTCTACTAGTCACGTAGCCACTGAACCATGGTGCCTATACAATTTATGAAATACAGACCACAAACTGAGGTCGTTCCAATTGAACACATGCACAAATGTATTTTAAAGATACATGAAGCTTTGTTTGTGTCCTTCACTTGTGTCAGCTCGACAAGGCTGATGTTGAGTCCATAAAAGGAAGGCTTTTCAAAATGAAAATGACAGTAAAAATCCTTGTTACCAATCATTTGGAATCTTGTGCTGGTACAAGTCCACTGGAATTCTTCAGCACTCCAGTTCTGCAGGCATTGGTCAGTGTTCAACAATTCAAAATTACAGTATGTAACAGGGCATTCCTCCAGCAGCAATAATACGGAGGTACAGAATAAACTCTGAGCTGCATATTTCTCTGTCATCTCAAAACGTCTTTCCCTCTTTTGGAATAGTCATGTCTCCTGGAAAGGGTTTTAACAGACCAAGAGGCAAGGAAAGGTACTGTGTGGAAAGAGCAGACAAACACATCACAAACGTAAGTCTGCTAAGAACAGCAGAGGAGTTTCCCTGTGTCTTACGCAGACCTAATCAAGGAAAGTAAAAAGCAGGTTACTTGCTGTGACTGGTAGGAGAAGTTTTGAAAATGCAAGGCTTAGAACAGTGATGTTGATGAAGCTGTGCACAAGCAGTTTAAATCTTCTAAGGTTAAAGAATGTTCCTTATATGTAATTGCTACAAAAATAAAAATAAAAAAGAGTAGCAACAGTCTGAAACTAATAGCAGGCAGCTTGATGGCTAGATGAAGTGTTACTGGTTGGGGAGGCTGCTAATGTGTTGTGAAGAGGCTCTCTTCAACTAGAAACAGACCTACCCAGATCTGTTCTAGCTGCAAGTCTGCTAACATATGAAATGTAGATGAAACATGTTTCAGTTTATTTTTCTGTGGTTTACCCACAAATTCTCTTGTGGAAGTAGCAGAGGTGGAAAATTTGCCAGAGCATGGCAGTGCTACTGTTTGGTAGCATGAGTGTGGAGAAAGAAAAGGCGTTTTAAAAACTAAAACATCCCATCACGTTTTGGTCTTTAAATCAGCCGGTAGAATGGAGCCATGTAAAGTCTGGGTGACATGACCAAATGTATGATTTTTTAAAAAAATATCTTTTAAGTCAATGATAAAGCTTTGCAAGAATGTCCGAACTGCACCCCCTTGGTAGTGGATAGGGTGTTTCAAATGGGAAATTAAAACATCTTTCAGTAAACTGCCTTACCTGTCTATAACCCTTGGTTTGTGGGATAGTCATAATGTCTATCAGCTTTTACCACCAGTGTTAAATCACATCTCTGGTTACTTAAAGTGCAAACAAACCTTCTTGATGTTATACTCATAGGTGCTGCAATGCAATAGTGCAATGCCAACTGATGAATATATTGAGCTATCTTAATCATTAATCTATAACTAGCTTGTTGCTTAGCATCTCACACAGACTTGTACTCCTGAGGCGGCTACATCTTGATGACTGGATTCACTGCACACTGGAGGCAGCTCATGCAACCTAGGCCCGATCAAAAACCTGCTGAAATCAGTGGAAAGATTCTGATTGACTTCAGTGGGGTTTGGATCAAGCTCTAAGAGGAGAAGCCCAGGAACAAAACAAACTTCTCAGAGATGCATCCAAACTGAAAAATATGAAACAGATCGAAGAAGACAATGCTGCTTATAAGTGTTTACCTAACAAAGAAATCCCAATTAAAATCCACAGAGAACTCAGCAATGTGGTGGAAACATCTGCATATAGAACAGAATGAAAGTGTTCTCTACTCAGGTTACTATTTTTAATTAAAAAATAAACTTTTGATTTTAGTGGCCAAGTAGATCAGACACCATTGTGCTAGGTACTTTATAAATGTTTGGGAAGTGCCAGTCCCCACTCCAGTGATATTAGTCTAGCAGACAAGACATAACAGGTGGATGAGATAAAGAAACAGGCTGAGGTGGAGATGGCAGGGGAGACTAGGTAACAAAAATAATAAAATGTAATCCTTAGCCAATTAAGGGCAGTGATCATAACTCTCCATCCATCTGCCCATTATCAGGTTTCATATTACTGTATACTTTATGAAAGAGGGGTAAAATTTGAACAGAACAAAGGCAACAACCTCATGTAGGCACTGGGCAAGCTGCAAACAATCTGGGATTTATAAGCCAGATCCTGAGCTGGTATAATTGACTTCTCTGGAGCTATGCCAATTTGACTAAGGTGAGAATCTAGTCCATAATCTGACTTGTCCCCTCCAAATTAAAGATGATTGGTTTCCACTGTATTAGTATATAGAAAGGTGCATACTATAGTACAGTAAGAGCCAGATTATATTCTAATTTGCCTTGGTTTTACACTGGAGTGACCCCATTGCAGTGTTCCCTGTAAGATGAGCACTTGAGCAGCAACCCAAGAGATTCAGGTGCCTTCTGATTTACACCTATATATGTAAGATTATAATCTCTCTTTAAGGGCACATCGAAACAGCGAACACAGTGTTGTTAGTATTTAGTCTGGCCAGTGCAGGTAACAATAGTAATGATGATGTAATGGCTTTGGCTTCAGTATCCATTTTGTTATGGGGTATAAAACCAGCAGAAGAATGTGCAACATTTCAGACACCTATCATTGTGGTATTTAAGTGCCAGTGAAAAAAATTAAGTGTTCTAAGAGTGTTTTTAAAATTGATGCACTACTGAGCACAGTCTCTACTTTGACTTTGAAGTCATATTTAAATTCCTATTTTGGGCAATACTTTATGTAGTTTACCCACAGGCTAAAATTATACTTACCTACCCTGATGCTTCAGTGTAGTTCGCTACCCTAAAACATGCTCTTGTCATTTTGAGAATCAGTTGGACATCACCTGGTACATAAGAACATAAGAATGCCCATACTGGATCAGACCAATGGTCCATTTAGCCAAGTATCCTGTCTGCTGACAGTGGCCAATATCAGATGTCCCAGAGGGAGGGAACACCACAAGTAATCTTCACGTGATCCCTCCCCTGTCACCCACCTCCAGAGAAACAGAGGCTAGGGACACCATTCCTACCCATCCTGGCTAATAGCCATTGACGGACCTAACCTCCATGAATCTATCTAGCTCTTTTTTGAACCTTGTTAAAGTACTAGCCTTCACCACATCATCTGGCAAGGAGTTCCAGAGGTTGACTGTGCACTGAATGAAAAAAACCCTTCCTTTTGTTTGTTTTAAACCTGCTGCCTATTAATTTCATTTGGTGACCCCTAGTTTTTATATTGTGGGAATAAGTAAATAACTTTTCCTTGTTCACTTTTTCCACATCAGTCATGATTTTATAGACCTCTATCATGTCCTCTCCTTAGTCTCCTCTTTTCTAAGCTGAAAAGTCCAAGTCTTTTTAATCTCTCTTCATATGGGACCCGTTCCAAACCCCTAATCATTTTTGTTGCTCTTTTCTGAACCTTTTCCAATGCCAATATATCTTTTTTGAGATGAGGCAACCACATATGTACGCAGTATTCAAGATGTGGGCGTACCATGGCTTTATATAGAGGCAATAAGATATTTTCTGTCTTATTCTCTATCCCTTTTTTTAATGATTCTTAACATCTATTTGCTTTTTTGACTGCTGCTGAACTGAGTGGATGTTTTCCGGTGACTTTATCAGCTACTGCCCTAGTCCTAGTCTTCCTTGCTTAGGCAATATTGCTGAGAAGGTGACCACCACCGATATTGTCCACCCTTCACAGGAGGAGGGTATGTACATGCATTGGTCACTCTAATGGATGAGCCATCTGTGATGCTATATGGATTTGGGGGACATTTCGAACATTAAGAATTGCCATTCTATGATATTGATATGAAGTGTGCCAGATAGGCCATATAATGCATCTACAAGCACGTTATAATTTGCCAAATATAATAATCTTGTTTATATGATAGCACTAGAAGACTTACCCAGCATTGCCTGGGTCCTAGTTGTGTGGAGGGTGCAGTGGTCAGGGCAGGGCCTTGGCGTGTGGGGGATGCGGGGGAGGAGCAGGAGGCTGGAGGCATGCGAGACTGAGAGTTGGGGATGAAGAGGGGACTCAGGGTGGGGGGGACCCATCAGTAAAGGCCATCTCTCTCCCCTTGGATGGCAGGGGTCCTCTCTCCCCCTCCCCCCCCTCTGTATTTTGAGTTATGGTTATGGATATGTATGTCTGTATATAAAAACTTGTACTGTGCTTCTGAGTGACACACCCAGACAGCTTGGTAAGGCACTGCCTAGCCTGCTTGATGGCCCATTAAGGACCATCAGCTATGCAACTGATTCATTGAGAGAAAGCAAGAGCTATGCCTTACAACTGAGCAAGGCATGTAGGGGCATGGCTGTGGGGAGAACTCTAAGGGTACATCTAGACTACAGGCTTCTGTCGACAAAGCTTCTGTCGACAAAGAGCATCTAGACTACATCCAGTTCTGTCGACAAAGCAAGCCGCTTTGTCGACATGAGAGTGTAGACGCAAAGGACAGAGTAGATGCAATGACGCCTTCTGTCGACAGAACTCTGTCGACAAAAGGCGTTATTCCTCGTAGAATGAAGTTTACTGCCGTCGACAAAACTGCCGAGTTCTGTCGATGTTATGTCGACAGAACTTAGCAGTAGTGTAGACACAGGTATAGTTTTGTTGACAAAAGTCCACTTTTGTCAACAAAACCTGTAGTCTAGACACACCCTAGGGCTTCCTGGCCATGTGCTGGGCAGCTTGTGTTCAGGACAAAGGAAGAATATTGGCAAAAAGAATATTAAAGGCAGCCGCATCTTCTCCATCTTGCTTGCAGTCCTGGTTCAAGAAAGATGTGAAGAAATTAGAGGAGGTCCAGAGAAGAGCAACAAGAATGATTAAAGGTCTAGAGAACATGACGTATGTAGGAAGATTGAAAGAAATGGGCTTGTTTAGTTTGGAAAGGAGAAGACTAAGAGGGGACATGATAGTGGTTTTCAGGTATCTAAAAGGCTGTCACAAGGAGGAGGGAGAAAAATTGTTCTCCTTAGCCTCTGAGGATATGGCAAGAAACAATGGGATGAGGTTTACCGGGGAGGTCGACAAATGCCTTTGATGTCGACCATGGAGCATCCAGACTAGTGGGCTGAGCCGACAAACAGCTGATCAGCACAGCACGGCAGCCATTTTAATTTAAATGAAGCGGCGATTATTTAAATTGCCACTTCATTTTCCTATGCCGGGTAGCCTAATCTACATGCCTCTGTCGCCAGAGGCATGTAGTCTAGACATACCCTATGAGAAAGAAGTGGACATACCAGAGAGTGTCCAAAGGAAAGGAACAAAAATGATTAAAGAATTAGAAAACAATGGCCTAAGAGAAAAGATTGAAAAAAAAGTTTGTTTAATCAAAGAAGAGAAGACTGAGGGCCATAAGTCTTCAGATATGTCAACGGTTCTTATAAAAGCAGAGAGTGATAAGTTATTCTCCTTAACTACTGAAGTTAGGGTAAGAAATACTGGGCTTAAAATGCAGCACGGGAGATTTAGGTTAGGCATGAGGGAAAATCTTCCTACCTGTAATGATAGTTGATTACTAGAACAAATTGCTTATGGAATCTCCATCATTGGAGCTTTTAAAGAACAGGTTACTTAGACAAACATCTGTCACACTCAGAGATGGTCTAGAAATGATGCTTAATCTTCCCTCAGTGCAGGGGACTGGACTAGTTGACCTATGGAGATCACTTCTAATTCTACATTTCTATGGTTCTCTGTCCATTTCTTTAACCAAAGTGAATTTGAATTGCAGGGCTCCCTGTGCTAACTAAGGAGAATGACTTGGTCTGACATATTTGTAACACAGCATCTGACCAACTTGTGACAAACAGGATTTAGTAGAGCGATGGACTGTGCATTCTGAACTTTGAAAAAACATTCTGATCCTTTTGTGGCATGCATGCTTTGGACATAAATATATTTTGACATTTTTAATGTGATATGAAAGCATATGGAGACACTCTTGGAAATACAATGAACTTATGTGTTTTATATCACTCTACTTTGAGACAGCTGGAATAGACTTGGAAGAAGGGCTATAACTATAAACACCATTAGCCTTTTTCTTTCATCTGTGCTGATCACTGCCATCCTTTTTCTTGTACTTTACATTCATAAAGGAGGCTGGCAACCTCCTCTATGTATTAATAAAGGGAAAATTGAAAGCTACCAACCAAATTAAGACCTTGGGGACCAGGTTTTCATCCACACAAAGGCTAATTTACACTGCTCTGGTTGTGTAAAGGATGCCTGAACCTGAGCACAGATTGACATTTGCTTTAAACCACTGTAGCATTGTAAAATATCCTTAAAGGCATCTTAAAGTAAGTAAGAATAAAGTGCTAAATGTCTTTCAGAAAAGAGATTCTTTGTTTCAGATACAAGCTGTTGGGAAAGATGCAGGAATCACTAGATGATGTGTGTATGTAGGTCAGATTAATCCCTAAAACCTATGAAAGGACAGTAGCCAAAGTTAGGGACATAGGTACTGGAACTAGGGCTGCTGGGAGTGTGGGCGCACCCTTTGGCTTGAAATGGTTTCTGTTATATGCAGGGTGTACAGTTTGATTCAGTTCCCCTCAGCTCCACTCCCCCCACTCTACAAATTGGGCAAGCACCCCTGGTTAGGGAAAAGTTTGAGTGGAGTGAAATGAGTTCACGTGTAGTGTTAAAGCAAGACTTTCAGAGAAAAAGTGGGAAACACATCCAAGACAACAGCAGCCCAAGACTGGACTAGCAGCGATGATTCGAGTTAGACTGAGTTGCCTTGTCTGCACTGTATAGCACTGCTTGCTTGGCACTCCCTTATCTTGCTCCACTGCTTTTGGGTTACCCTACTCGCACAATTACCAAATCTATGTACTGAAGAGAGAGAGAATGGGAGTGGGGAGGGAGAACAATGGAAAAATGTAGCATTGGATACAGTCACTGTAGTTGAAAAATAGAAAGCTGGATGCTTAACAGACAGAATATTTTAGTTAGGCCATTAGCTTTTGTTCGTAAATTATAACGTAATACAGTGTCTGTGAATGCTCAGTGCTTAACTACATAAATAGGATGACCTGGTCCCTGCCAGGGCCGTCCTTACCCATACGCAGAATACACAGCTGCATATGGCACCTGAAAATTTGGGGCACCACGGGGTCTTAATGACCACCCACCCACCTCTTCCTATCCTATGTTCTGTGGCTGTGCTTCCTCCAGAGAGGATCTAGTTCACCTAAAAGTGAAAAAGCCTGCCAGGGCTACTAGCAAAACATTGAACCTGTGAAAGAGCAATTCAAATGGCAGTGAAGTCATTTAACAGCCATTTGCCAACCCCAGGATACACAAACAGCTTCTGAATTTACTGTGGTGGTCTATGGACCTTAGTTTAAAATTTGGTTTAAAAAAATATTTCATTAGTGGGTTGCTGAAGATTATGAAATCTCAAATTGTCATCCTCCTGGCTGCTGTTGGACATAGGGGCTTGGGTTTAATAGTATTGCATGGGGCCCCATAAATCCTAAGGACATCTTTGGTCCCTGCCCTATGGTGCTTGCAAGCTGATGTGTGTATATGCCATGCTAGGAAGGGATGGGGTGAATGAAAATGGACAGACACAGCAATAGTGTTGTTCAGCAGGGATACACGCAGCTTCATGGTTCAGCTCATTGAGCACTTATTTTATAATACACATCATGGTGGTTATTGCCTCACTTCCTGTAGGCAGTGTAGATGTAATCTAAGGGGAAGGATCCCAGTGAAGTAAGGAGTCATGGTCCACTGGTAGGAGAGCATTGCTTGCATAGGAAAAAAACCAAGAGTCTGTGTCTGGAAGCAGTAAAGAATTACATTACAAACCAGATCGTCAGCTGTTGGGAAAGGGTTTCACTTCAGTTGTTTCAATGGTGCTGCCTCTGTTTACACCAGCTGAGGATCTGGCCCTGGGGCTGGCATGCAGGCAAGGGCAGAGTTATGAGGAGCCTTAGACAAGGGGTAAGACTTGTGTACTGAGCCTCTAAAAGATACAGCACAGAGTTGAAGGAGGCTGGCAAAGGGAAGTGTCTAAAGTAGGAGGGGAGGGAAGATCTTTCTTAACTCTGCTGGAACTTGGGCTTTTAGGGCTCTTTTGCCTATGTAAAGGGGCTGGATCTGGGCTCCCAATGAAAAGAAGTGGAAAAGGAGGAGCCATTATGGACAGACCGAGGTGCTTAGGTTAGAAAGATGATTTTATCTGCCACATCATGCATGGGCTGGCGAGTGAGATTGGGGAGGCCGAGGAGGAGGAGGCTGCAGCATTCAGTATTGACAGTGATCAAGGACCCTTTTAATTCTGAGCTTATTCTTAAAATGCATTTGTAGGCCTGGGAGATCAATATATGTCAGCTTAAGACTTTGGATCAGGCCTGGGCAAAATATCCTCCGCGGGCTGGATGCAGCCCACCAAGCCTCTAGATCCATCCTATGGACGCATCAGGGAGCCCTGCCCTCTGCACACTGCTGAGAAAAGCTTCTGAGGGGCTTTGTTTGAACATCTGTGAGCCTGGGAGTGGAGAGGGGAGGCTTCATGCACTTCTCATGCCCCCAGCACAATCCCATTGGCTGGTTTCCAACCAATGGGAGCTACCTGTTGTCAATAGGCAGCTAGTGCTTGTGAAACACCTCCCCCCCCCCCACAGGTTCATAGCTGTTCAAGAACAACATGGCCTCTGCAGCCTGTGAGGAGGCGGGGCACGCAGGCAGTCTGCTTCAGAAGGTTGCTGGCTAGGAGTCAAGCAGGTAAGTCTCTCAGCCAGAGCCTGCCTCTGGCACCTCAACCCTCTGCCCCCCACCTCACATAATCCAAACCCTCTGCCCCCCTGCATCCATATCCCCTCCCAGATCCTGCACCCCAATCACCTGCCCCAGCTCACAACCCTAACCCTCTGCCCTCAACTCCTCCATCCATATCCCCTCACAGATCCTGCACCCCAATCCCTTGCCCCAGGTCACAGCCCAAACCCCTCCACCTCCTCCCGCACCCTAGTCTCCTTCCCTAGGTCACAACCACATCCTTTACCCAAACTCCCTCACAGACCCCACACCCTCTCCTGCACCCTCATCCCTTACTGCAAACTCCCTTCTGCACCCAACCTCCATCCCAGACCCCACAGCTCCTCCATTAACATGGAAGAGTGTGGTCCTTGTCCACTTTCCAAATTCTTGGCGCGCCCCCTCCCCATCAAAAATTATTGCCCACCCCTGGTATGGATGCTACTAAGAACACTTGGCCATTCCAGTCACATTGCCTGTCTGACAGCGCAGTGTTGGTTTGCAAAATGAGATGACACCGTTAGAGACAAAACAAAGACCTCTTAGGAAATAATGTCATTGTTTTACAAGCTCTGCAGAGTAAATTGATGGGTGGAGGGTGGTTGGCACGTGTGTGCTGCATCCAGATCAAACCTCTTTAACAGCCACTTAGAAGCAGCCTTCCCCCCTTTAGTTGGCTTACAAAGGAGAAGGAAGATGATGGAAAAACCCCTCCCAGCCTAGCTCATTTAAGAGAACCAAAGAAACCCCTTTTTCAGTAATTAGACTGTCCCTTGCTTTGCAAGCTGCTTGCAACAAGCATGTCAGACATGCTCGGATTTCAAAGACAGTCCTCTGAACCAGCTGCATCTGAAGAAATCAAGCATTTTTTTAAAAGATATAATGCCAAGCCTTTTGAAACGAAAGCTGGGGCAGGCCTAGTGGAGATTAATGTAGGAAAAAATGCTGCTTGCTTGATAAGCCACAGATGTCTCTGAGATTTGTTGAGGTTGTTGACAGCTCCTGATGGTTTGCAGCTTGAGATTTTCCCTC
Source organism: Pelochelys cantorii (assembly GCA_032595735.1). Classification (NCBI taxonomy): domain Eukaryota; kingdom Metazoa; phylum Chordata; order Testudines; family Trionychidae; genus Pelochelys; species Pelochelys cantorii. The sequence goes on along the minus strand of CM064329.1, from coordinate 23,860,774 downwards.
TCACCCAAATACACATCAGCACAGGTTACCAGTACTAGAGATATATACTGCTGATGCTGTTTGGCATGGGATAGGGATCTTTGAGAGACTAGACCATAATGCAGGGGTGGTGAATTTAAGGCCCAGGGGCCAGATACGGCCCCCAGCTTGCCTGGATCTGGTCCCTGAGGCCTGGCACTCCCCCCCCCCCCAGCATTGGGGAGCCCATGCTGGCAATCCAGCTCCCCTTGCTGTCCCACCGTGGGGCTGGAGCACACACAAACAAAATCTACTAGCCTGGGCCCCTCTAGACTCTGGTGTGTGAGGAAAATGTAGGGAGTGTCTTTCTCCTTCTCAGTCAGGGCCATATCAGTGAGGGTTTGGTTTTTCCTTTTTGCTTCTCACTTGTGTGAGGTTCCCCACTTGGATATTTCCACTCCAATTCTTTTGATGAAGTACATTTTGCCCATGAAAGCTCATGATTCTATATATTTCTATTTTATATATTTGTTAGTCTCTAAGGTGCCGCAGGACTGCTCATTGACTAGTTCAGTTAGGGTGTAATTTATTTACAGAATACCATTTCAGTCTCTTAGTATGGACACAATTATACCAGAACAAAGCGGGAGGCAGGGTTGCCAAGCGGACAGACCATTGGATTAGAACTCAGAATACCTGGGTCCTATTCCAAGCTCTGTCACTGGCCTGCAGGTGACCTTAGGCAAGTCATTTCTCTGCTCTGTGCCTCAATTTCTCCATTTGTGATAGGCAGATAATCATGCCTCCTCTTCTGAAGCACTGACATCTACTGATAAAAAGTGCTGTATAAGAGCAAAGTATTATTAGTAGTACTAGCATGACCCACCCCATTGTGATGGTAGATGTACACGTGGCCTCCTCCCTCCCCACTGCTCTGGGGATGCTGGGGGATGTGCATGCTCTTTCCTTCCCCATGGTGCTGGTGGGGCACGTGCACATGGTCTCTTCCCTTCCCACGGCTCTCGGGTCTGAGAAGGCTTTAGCTGGTTCAGGCCGCGGGGCCTCTTCCCTTCCCACTGCCTCGGAGATGCTGGGGTGCACGTATGCTCTTCCCCTGCCCGTGGTGGTGGTGGTACATGTGTATGTGGCCTTTTCCCTCTCTGCTGCTCCCAGGGATGCTGGGGTGCATGCATGTTCTTCCCCTCCCCGTGGTGGTGGGGGATGCACATGCACTCGGCACGTTGCTCCTACTCTTCCTCCCCTCCCCGTGGTGGGGGCTGGGGACCGGCCTCCCCCTAGAAGCCTCTCAAGTCTTCTCAAACGTTCTCTGTGCACAACGGACGCCTCTCCTCTTATAATAATCTATATTGCTATAATCTAGACTATCCCCCTACCTGTATGGAAATAAGCTATACCAAAGCACTTTTACACCAGCATGGTTTTGTCTGCACTAGGGAGATTGTATGTACCTACTTTAACTATGCTGTTGATTTTGTATTTAGATGAGGCTGAAGTTGGTGTAAAACAGAATAGCCCCGCTGAACTCAATGGAGCTGTGCCAGTTTACACAAGCTGAGGGTATGGCCCAAGCTTCTTAACTTTAAATTTAAGTTTCAACCCTGTGTAGAGGGAGGGAGAAATCCCTCGCAGGACCTCATTTTGCCATTGGCTGCAGCAAGCTCCTTCCACCCACCTCCTGTCGGATGCTGCGCGAATTCATTGGCCTACCAGCATAGTTGTGCCCGGCGATTGGAGGGTGGTGCTGAGGAAGGGCTGAGTGGCGCATGCGGGCAGAGCCATCCAGGGTGCCACCCCTTTATCAAACATCACACTGTATTGTCCATGATCAGGATGGATATGTAAGGTGGGAGTAAAGTTGTAGTCCAGATAGAGCAATTGGATTAAATAGCTTGGGTGCTTTAGATAAACTGATTAAACTAGAACGTTATGAGGTAAGCTGTTTCCTCAGTCACTGTAACACAGTTGGCAATTTGGTGAGCTGTCAGTGATGGTGATGATTCCATTATCTCAACTACACCTTGTCATATCTATAAGCAATGAACCCTTTCAAAGTCTTTTCTTAGGGATGCTGTTAGTTTGTATGTATGTTTCTCATTGGCTTGATTCAAACACTGCAGGAATCAATGGGCATCTCCCCATGTATTTCACTGGACTAGAGATCAGGAGCCATATGATCTATACCAGAGGTATCCCGAAATAGCTACCCCATGACTTTTAAACACGCCCTTTATTTTGACATATTTTCTAAATAACTGGCGCACTATTTTGGCATCTCTGTAACCCTCATTCCACGAGGGTTAAGAGATGTATCAAAATAGCATGTTATTTCAAAATCTGGTGCTGTATAGACGCGCCAAATTTCAAAATAAGCTATTTCAAAATACAATTGAAATAAGATATGCAATTTGAATTGTGTATCTTATTTTGAGTTTAGGGTGCTGTGTAGATGCACCCCTAGTGTCTAAACACATGTGACCTATTCCCCTGCAAATGTGCTAAAAGATCTTACAATCTGAAAGACAAGACTTGAGAGATGGATAAGGAAAACAAACAGCTGGGGAGAGGGAGCAACATATATCTACAAGGATGTGCACAGTTCATAGCTGATCAGTACTGATCACAGCTCTCCAGATACCCAAACATCTTCAGACTGCATCCACTGTATGCATTATGGAAGCATCTGGCTGAAGTCTCCACACGATAGTACCTGATCCTAGTTGCTCACCTCTGGTGGCTTTTCTGATCTACGTTCTGTGGAGATAAAAGGTAAATGGGTGAAAATAAGGCAAGGAATTGTTTTTAAATTATGACATAATTTTAAACATGGAGCCTTTTCTAGTTATTTTGGTCACTTCATATATAATATATATATTCAGTGTTGTGGTAACCAGGGGTATGTCTACACTTGCACCCTCTTTCGAGAGAGGGATGCAAATGAAGACATTTGAAATTGCAAATGAAGCCGGGATTTAAATATCCCACGCTTCATTTGCATATTCACGTTATGGCGCTATTTCGAAATAGTGCTATTTTGAAATAACAGATGCTGTTAAGATGCGGTTATTTCGAGAGAAAACCCATCTCTCGAAATAACTGGTAAACCTCATTGTATGAGGAATAAGGGTTATTTCGAGACAAGGCTATTTTGAAATAGCGCCATAATGCGAATATGCAAATGAAGCGTGGGATATTTAAATCCCGGCTTCATTTGCAATTTCGAATGTCTTCATTTGAATCCCTCTCACGAAAGAGGGGGCAAGTGCAGACATACCCCAGGATATTAGAGAGACAAGATGGGTGAAGTAATATCTTTTTACTGGAAAAGCTTCTGCTGGTCAGAGACAAACTTTCAAGCTCACACAGACCTAAAGATGAACCCTATGTAAATTCCAAAGCTCATCTCTCTTTGCAACAGAAGTTCATCCAGGAAAAGATATTCCCTTACCCACCTTGTCTCACTAATGAAATATATGTAGATTTCAAAGCAGAAAAAGCCATCAGCCAAGAAAATTAGTGCTTCTAGGTTTATTTGTATCAGCATGAAATTAAAAACATTGGGTCTGGTTTTCAAAAGTGCCTAAGTGATTTAGGAGCACAAGTCCCATTGACAACCTCAGATGCTAACTGATTTGGGTGCCTAATCCCAGGAAATGGCTCATGGTTGAGAATCCCAAGCAAAAGGAGGCACCTGTGCCTGGCTAGTCAGGGGCCTAAAGCCCAGATCTATGGGGATTAGGCACCTAACTAGCTCTGAATTTGGGCCCTAAGATTCTGCATTTCTCTCTTGGCCTCCCCTCTGAGCTTGCTAGCTCCTGAGGTTGCCTTTTGTAGGTGCCTTTGCTTTCCCCATGGATGTCTAACTTGAGGCTGAAGATCCCGCTAGGGAGCAGGGCACCAGAGTGTTGCTGTCTGGAATTTCAAAATCACCCCTGAGCATCAAAATCCTTTTGACAACATTGAAAATCACAGCCTAAATTACCTTTGACCTGTCCAGATGGGATGCATCATGGAAACATTACCAAGGGCCCCCAAGAGAAGTGTTTAGTCTAGTCTGTTCATATAACAACATTATCAACTTTACATCTGAACAAACAATAATATTTGTCCCAAAAGAGCCTGTATCTACCACCCTATGTGAGGAGAATTTCAGGCGATGGAATGTTGGAGCTTAATCCTGCTAGGTGCTGAACACTCTCTCGAGAGGTTCAGGGTCATCGTCCCCCACTGAGATCTGTGGCAATGCAGGATGCTCCCCACCTTGCAGGACTGAACTTCTAGATCCCATTTATTCACATTACTCCGTTAGGAATTGTGGCTACATGAATCCTCCAGTTCTTCCCAACACCCAGAGAGATGGAGGAGATGCTCTGATGATGGATGTAGAGCTTATACCAGTTTTAGGATGGAATAATGGCCACTGAGCAATGCCAGTGACTTTCAACTAACTGGTGGGAAGGAAACATGCACACACACACTCATTCAGCCAAGTGGCTCAGGCTTTGAAGAGAGAATTTTGCCCCAAAGAATCCAGGATCTGAAACCAGAGGAAGGAGCCCAGGATGTCAGGAAGAGAGAATGGTCAGGATGAAGGGGACATGTTGTATTGATTCATACCCACCTTCCCCTCAAGCATAAAGGATGCTGTGCTGATGTAGTGATCTTGGTTCTGTTAACATCTTAATCAGAAATGTCCGTTACCTTGTAGCTGTCGTTTTCTTAGTTTAAACAGGCAGGGGCTGCAAGGATCCACAGACTTATGCCAATTACATCTCTCGTTGCTCTATGGTACTTTCAGCCTGACAAGGAAAATATTTTTTTGATGTCAGGAGCTGTTCTAAGAGGGAGCTGAGATATGCTTGCTGTTGGCTGATGGCAGAGGTGCTGGAACAATTTGTATAGTGGGTTTGCTGAGAGGCATTGAACCAAACTGTAAACCCTGTACTCGATGGAAACCCCTTGAAGCCAGGGGATGCTGTCACATGCCCAACACGCCTAGTTCCAGCCCCTACAGCTGATGGCATATATGGCTCTGGGCATCTACACATGCTGATTTGATTGACCAGTTATCTATAGCCGAGGTTTCTGTTTATTTATGGAAAACATACTGGTACTATTTACCTAATTCTACTCTAAAAACACTGAATTCAACTGAAATACTCCTGGATTACAATGATGGAAATGAAAGAAGAATCAGATCCAGTGGATTCAATCTAATTTGGGAGTCAAACTTGTTTCTGTTCCCCAGATGTTTAAAACTGTAGCATATTTCTTTATTTGGAACTAGCCTATTTGGAGACTGCACTTTTTCTATTTAGCATTCTTTTTTTTCTTCTGTTTAGTATCTTTTATAACATCTTATTATATAAGCAGACACACTGGGATAGTTCCACCCATCAGTGAAATGTAGCTACCTCCGAAAGAAACTGCAACTGTTTAAGAGCAAATTGTAATGTTCCACAAACATTTAAATGGGAAAAGAAGACATTTATTGACCAACAGAACTGAATGGGAAACGAAGGCAAGTGAAAGATATTTAAGCTAGTCCAAATGATGCTCTGGCAGGCTGCAAATGATTCCAAGGTATTTGCTACTGCATCCTTTGAGAGAGCTATGGTACATGTCATTAACCTTGTGGAGTCCTCTCTTCGGACCTGACCCCGTGTCCATTGAAACCAATAGCAAAAAAGCTTCAGATTATTTCAGTGATGCAGGAGCAGCCCTTGGGGTCTTAAGGAAGATTTTGAAAGGATCAGAGTAGCTTGTGTCAGGACTAGTGCACTCAAAATTGGAAACCTGGCTCTCAGAGAACTTGTGCCCTTGAACTATGGAAAGAGATTTGGCTATAAAAAACCTGATTCTCATTGACTATGTCTAGACTGCAGGCTTCTTTTGGAAGAAGCTTTTCCAGAAGAGATCTTCTGGAAAAACTTTTTTCGAAAGAGAGCATCTACCCAGCAAAAGCGCAATGAAAAAGCAATGTGCTTTTTCGAAAGATAGTGTCCACATTCATTGGACGTTATCTCGCATTTAATGTGATTACTGTGGATGGAGTGGCTACCAGTGCACCTGTGCTTTTTCCTGGAGGACTCTTCTTTCAAAAAAACACTCTCTTCTGCATCCATACATGCCCTTTTCCGAAAAGGCTTCTTCCTTGTAGAATGAGGTTTACCACCATCTGAAAAACCCCTCCGTTCTTTTGACTTTCTGTCGAAAAAACGCAATAGCAGTGTGGATGTAAGTATTGTTTTTCTGGAAAAACTCTGCAGTGTAGACATACCCATTGACACAATCCTCTTTGCATTTCTGTTGATGGGAACTAAAAGCTTCCCTATGTCATGGAAGCATAGATGGAGAGAGATTTTATACTTATTCAAATCCCAGTAATTGTTACATGGTGGTGCCTTCAATATCACATTTTTAAAAACAGACCATCTAAAGAGGCAACTTTAAAAAAAATTGAAAACAGGTAGAGAGGCCGGTCATAATATTGAAGAGGGAGAGGAGAATCTTCAAGCCAAACAGGAGAAAGCTACAAACATACAGTTCCATTGATTTAATGTTTCCAATTTGGACCACTGTGTAGTGGGATGAGTGTACTGATCAACAACTGAACAAAATGTATTTAACAGCTAATGGGTGAGCTTCTTACGTGGTGTGTCTCTGTGACTTTGTCTCCACTAGGAAAAAAAGAGTGTGTTTACCTCCTATCAGGACGGGTCTATACCTAAATCTTGGGTTGACATAGCTACATTGCTATGAGTGTGAAAAATCCATACCCCTGAGACACAGTAAAACTGACCTAAACCCCAGTATAGACACTGCTCACTCAATGGAAGAATTCTTCCACAGACCTAACCGCTGCCTCTCCAAGGGGATGAATAATTACAGTGATGCAAAACCCTTCTGTTGCTGGAGCAAGTGTCTGTTCTACAGCAGCACAGCTGCAGTTCCCTAGCTGTGCCTCTGGTGCATAGACATAGCGTTAGCTAACATGGTATCTAGCACAAGGCAAAATCCTGGTGGTTACGGGAGATGTCATTTTAACTTGAGTTACCTGATTGAATCTTCCCTGTAGATCAGTGTTCCTCAAAGTGGAGTGCAGGCCTGCTTTGGGAAAGCCACTAGAGGCCAGTGCCACTTTATTTACCCAGAGGGTCCTTAGCCATTGAGCCTCGTGGCTTGGGCTGCCACTTCCTGTGGCTTCCCTTGGCTGGAAACCACAGACCAGAGCCAATGCGAGCTGCAAGGTTCTGTGGCTACAGACCCTTTAGGGAAACAAAGTGGTGCAGGCCCACTAGCAGCTTTCCCAAAGCAGGCCCACGGTCACTTTGAGAAACACTGCTGAAGATTTTACTTAAAACTTACTGTGTGTAAATTACAAACTACTAGTAGTTTTTTTCTTAAAAAGACATCCTGATGCAATGCACTTGTGATTTTAAAGAATGCACTTCACTCATGACCAAGGTGATGACCACTGAGAGAGAAGCTGTTAGTCTGAACGCCCTCATTCACAGACACATGTGGTTGAGTGCATTTTTTGTTCCAGGAAGATAAACCCGACGAGCCTTTCTCTTCTAGTCCGCAGCATTAGAAAATTAGCTACGACTCTCGAAAGAGAAAACAGGTTTTATATAATTTAAAGATATCTGTCTATAATTTAATAATGTCTTCAACAAATATGATTGATGTTCTTGGGGAAATGATTACCTCAGTGGGATTACTTTTGAGTAAAGGTATGCAAGCCTTTGTAGTATTGCAGCCTAATGTTTCACATGCTCTTGGAGATAATGTACGCAGCAAGCTATAGCGCATGCTACACGCCAACAGTGACCTTTCTCACAGGAATTCCATTCCTTGACTGGATTAAGATCCTTCCTATTTTGCCTTCCTGGAAAGGCTGAGGGTGTGTGCTCAAAGGAAGAAGATCTATTTTAGACAAGCAATGGATTTCATTAAATCTATTATTATTAGGAGTAGTTCTAGTCTTAAAATGGAGTTTTGCTTCATTTTAAAAAGTGAAAACACTCACCTTTATTTTTGCTCCTGTATCCAGAGTCTTCATTCTCCTCTTATTTAAATTAAAAAGTGAAATTAGTGCATCCTGTCATAATTATCAATGAAAAGTATGACAATACCACAGTGAGAATGTTACAAAGTAAGTGTTCCCTCTGACAAGAGCAACACATTTTTTTGTAAAACCGTCCATCAGAAAATATCTTATCAATTGGCTGTGGGAATCAAGCTGTTGAACTCCATGGAGAGGGGTTTCGTTTCTCCAGAGCTTGATCCAAAGCCCAGTGAAATCAATGATAATATTTCCGTTGCTTCAAATGGGCTTTGGATCAGGATATAATTTGGTAAATAAAGTATGATTCATATATAACAACATGGTCAAGTATGTATTTATTTCTAACACTCTACTTTCGCTCCAAGAAATCTATTTCTTCTTTGATATTTTTTTAAAAAGTGTTTTCTTAACATTTTTTTCTTTCCATCTTCTGATGCAGTTTCACCTACATAACATTTGAGATGTTAACCTGCTAGTGGATACTCCAACATTCCATCTTTGTTCATTCCTGTGTGTTGTTTGTGAAGATTGCTAAGTCACCTAAATAACCTGTGATTTTTATTTTCTTTTGCTCTTCTCCGGCCCCCTTATGTAATTGAGTATCACACTGAAGATAAGAGGCAACAGTTCGCCTCTGAACTAATAAAGTTATTTCAAATCAATCTGTTTTACTTCCACTGTCTTTATCCACTGTTTGTTCCAAAGATTCAAATGTCCATCTCATTATATTCTCTGAAATCTTAATCAGTTTTCCACTATGGTAAAATCTCTGGAGTGTCAGAATCCATTTGATCCTGACTAGTACAGCTTGCCTCCTGCATGGTCAGAAATACCGTGGCAGCACCCATTTGTGGCATAAGACATTGGCCAGATACAGAATTTGAACAGATAATTTTGTATGTGCAGTTTTTGAACATGCAAAATCACACAAAGGCAATATACACGGAGCTGGTCAAATTTTTGAACAAATGGGTTTTCATAAAACAAACTGGCCCTTAAGCATAAATGTTTACAAACTGATTCAAATCTCCTTCTTTTTTTTTTTTTTGGTGGAGCGGAAGGAAATTACTGACAAATTTTGGAAAGCATGTTGATGTTTTTGATTAAAAAACCATCAATTTCAAAGTTGAAGAACAGAAACAATGTAGAAATTTTGAAATCTTTTGCAATTTTAAAAGCTTTTCAACTCATTCTAATGCTCATTTATATACTCCGTATTTTGCACTTACAAATAAGAAAACATATTAAGCCAGACTATTCAAATACAAGTTTGCAAACTTATAAGAATGACATTCTGGAATTTATTTTATTTGCATTGCTTGCTCATCAGTACACCTGGACCAGCACTGTGGTGATAATGTATCCACTCATTTCACAACACTAATTATCAATGGTACTTATCTGAGCCCTACTTCAACAAGTGAAATGCGTCTCCTGTGTTTGATAGGCAACTTGCCCAAGATCACACAGGGAGACTGTGGCAAAGCAGGGAACTGACCTTTGATCTTTCAATTCATCCTAGAGTACTTAAAGAACTAGCTGAAGCAGTCTCAGATCCATTAGCCATTTGTCTTTGAGAAGTCATGGAGGATTGGTGAGGTCTCCAAAGACAGGAGAAGGGCAAATATAGTACCTAGCTTTACAAAGGGAAACACAGATGACCTGGGCAATTATAGACTAGGCAACATAACTTCAATACTTGGAAAGATATTGGAATGAATTATTAAACACTTAGTTTGTAAGCACCTGGATGATGATTAAGTTTACAAGGAACAATGAACATGGATTTGTCAAGAACAAATCATGTCAAGCCAACATAATTTCCTTCTTTGACAGTATTACTGGCTTAGCAGATGTGGGGGTTGGGGGGCCAGGGCTGAGGGGGAAACAATAAATACTATATACTTTGATTTTTAGTAAGGTTTTTGATCCAGTCCCATGTAGCATTCTCATAAACCAACTAGGGAAATGCGGTCTAAATGGAATTACTATAAGGAACAAACAGGTTGAAAGATCATATTCAAAGTGTAGCTATCAATGGTTTGCTGTTAATCTGGGAGGTTGTATCTAGTAGGATTCTTCAGGGATCACTTCTGGGTCTGATACTATTTCTATTGTGTTTGGATTGTGGAGAGTATGCTTACAAAGTGTTTGGGTGACACCAGGCTGGGTGGAGTTGCAAGCAGTTTGGAGAACTAGATTAGAAGTCAAATGACTTTGACAAATTGGCAAGAATTGGAGATAAAATTCAATGTAGTTAACTGCAAAGTACCTCACTTAGAAAGGAAAAAAACCAAAGGTACCATTGTAAAATGGGGAATAACTGATTAGGTGGTAGTACTGCTGACAAGGACCTAGCAATTACTGTGGGTCATAAATTGAATATAGCTCAATAATGTGAAGCAGTTGCTAAAAAGGCTAATGTCTTTTAGGAGTGTATGTTGTATGCAGCACATGGAAGGTAATTGTCCTGCTCTGTTCAGCTTTGATGAGGCCTCAACTGGAAGACTGTGTCCAATTCTGGATGCCACTGTTTGGGAAAGATGTGGACAAATTGGAGGGAGTTCAGAGAACAGTAACAAGAATAATGAGGTTAGAAAATCTGACCTTTGAGGAAAAACATTTTTTTTAAAGTCCTGGGCATGTATAGTCTTGAGAAGAGCAGACCGAGGGGGAACCTGATATGTTGGCACATGGGTACAGCCTATTACAAAGAGGACTGTGATCAACTGTTTTTGATGTTCGCTGAAATTAGAAGTTGCATTGGGCTTAATTGGCATCAGTTGGCATCATTGGGCTTAATTGGCATCAAGAGAGATTTGGGTTAGAGGTAACTAGAAAGGTAGTTAAACTGTGGAATAGGCATCCAAGGGAGGTCGTGGAATCTTCATCACTAGAGACTTTTAAAAACAGGTTGCACAAATATCTGTTGGGCTGGTGTACTTGATCCTGCCTCTGCACAGGGTGGGGCTGGACTTGATGCCTTTTTATAGTCTCTTCCAGCCCTATGTTTCTGTGACTCAAAAAGTCCTGAGATATCACACTAACCACTGGGTCATGCTTCTAATGATACACTTTTAAACAGGTAATATTAGGTTTGTCTTTGGAGGCCTTCTATGTTGCAGGTTGTGATAAGTTGCAGGCCCATTATGTAGAGGGTTCACATTTACAAAAACAAGCACCCCCCCCCTTCCCGAAATTCCTACCTACGGGCCTGGGTTGGATCAAGCTGAGACAGAGCATAAAGTAAATCCTGTTGTATAAGGGACCAAAGAGACCATGTGGAAGTACCTCTGTATCTTGATAGGGTTCTTTTTAGCCAATCCATGCTCCTACCTACAGTAGAAAGTCTGGCATTATTTATAATAATTTGTTAAAATTATTAATATGGCAGTGGATTTTCTAAACTGACTTATGATTATTTTAAGTGATTGCATAAAGCAATTACATTCATTAATACTAATAAAGCATTGGTAAGTGAAACTGGAATTTTGTTTTACTAAGAGAAGCATACATTACAAAAGATCACCTTAGTGGTAACATATGTGTTGTTTGTTTTGACAAGGACAACTGTACTGCAACTAAACTATTGGTTTAAAGTAGTGCTTGTGCCATATTTTTATAGTCCTAATGGTTATGGGTTATTTACGCCCCTTTGTTATTGAGGAATAAATGTATAATATGACATTGTCTGGAAGAAGTAATTACAGGGGAAAAGTGACTTGTAAATTTTTCCTTGAAAAAAAAAAACCTCACCATATAAAATGTCTGAAGTAGCAATGTCACATAAAACCAAAGTGGGATTTCTTTTTTATGTATAAGGCAAAAATGTAATTTATGCCCATGTAATTAGTGGTGTTTTAACACTGAAATATACACCATATGCAGAAATAAATATCACTACCACTTTCACATGTGCATAGCATATGGAATTCCAAACAATTAAAACAATCAATATCTACTGAAAAAGAAGAAAATCTATAGTACATTTATTTAGAAAAAGACCATATGGCAGGACTGGAAACAAATGCAGTAAATAGAAAATGTGGTAAGTGAAATATGGATAAGCTTTGAAAAGTTGTTTCATTATCTAAAATGGACATGGAACAACTTTGCAACCAACTAAAATGTTTTGAATCTTAATTTATTCAGGTCAGCTTTTTGGTTGGTGTTTTTGTTTGTTTTTAATAGTAACATGGAATCATGTGTCTGACTGTAAAAAAAATTGTTTTAATCCACTGAACAAAAATATAATGGAAGAAACCTATGGGTTAAAAATCATACTTAAGAAAACAAATGAGCTCTGTTTCTAATTATGATCCAAATTAAAACAAATGAAAGAATTTTTAAAAGATATTATTATTCATTATACTTTCTCCAGTGTATGCAATTTGTTCGTTATTTACATTTAATTCAGCCTGGAAGATGTTTCCATATGATAACTGGACCAGTTTCACTTTCTGATTCTCATCTATCATACGTGGCATTCATTTGCCATAGTTGTTTTGTTTTCCCCTTTAATCCAAGAGACTGACATGATTCCCAAATGGGCTTGATGCTTTATTTACCTGTGCGTCCATACGTAAGGCCACTTGCAGCTCCCATTGGCCATGTGGAATGGTGATCTACTGCCAACAGGAGCTGTAAGCAGTCATACCTGCCAGGAGCTAGCCCTGGTGAACCATGTCTGGTCTGTAGGCTGCTTATTGCCCACCCCAAGTGTAGACCCTTGTTACAGCAACATAGGGGGCATAGTTAATCCAGCACCTTGAGAGATGGGAGCTTGGTTAATGGAATTCTTCTGTCAGCCCCACAATGTCCATACAAGAACTTTGGCTGGCTTAAGTATATCTCTCAGAGTTGTGAATTTTTCATATTCCTAGCAACATAGATAAAGTGATTTAAGTTTTAGGTGCAGAGCAGGCCCAAATGAATTCCTCCCATCAGCTTTCTCCTTTCTACCTCTTTTTTAAAAAATGTGTTTTAGTTAAACAGAAATTAAAAGGTACAGTGCCAATAAATGAAATCCCTGTGAGGTGCATGGAAACTTTTTAAAGACACCATACTAGAGGCTCAACTTAAATGTATTCACTAAATTAAAAAGCATGGTAAGAGAACTAAAAAAAAAATCACTGTGGCTAAACAACAAAGTAAAAGAGACGATGAGAGACAAAAAAGTATCCTTTAAAAGTGGAAGTTAAATCCTAGCGAAGAAAATAGAAAGGAGCATAAACTCTAGTAACTGCAGTATAAAAATATAATTATAAGGCGAAAAAAGAATGTGAAGAATAGTTAGCCAAAGACTCAAAGTAATAACAATTTTTTAAGTACATTAGAAGCAGGAAGCCTGCTAAACAACCAGTGGGACCATGGGATGGTCGAGATGCTTAAGGAGCATTCAAAGACGATAAGGTCATAGCAGAGAAACTAAATGAATTCTTTGCATCAGTCATCTCAGCTGAGGACATAAGGGAGAGTCCCAAATCTGAGCCATTCTTTTTAGATGACAAATACGATGAAGGTTTTGAAACAAATTGATAAACTAAACAGTAATGAATCACCAGGAGTCAGAACCATATGATATTTACCCCTGGCATACATATAAAATGATAGGGTCTAAATTAACTTTTACTACACAAGAAAGAGTGGAGTCATTGTGAATTGTTCTCTGAAATCATCCATTCAATGTGCAGCAGCAGTCTAAAGAGTGAATGGAAAATTGGGAATCATTAAGAGAAATAGCTAATAATAAAAAAATCATGCCTCTATATCAGTGGTTCTCAAACTTTTTGGCCCATAGCCTACTCCGCTCAATGTCAATCTTTCCAAGGATCATCAGCCAACCATCTATGATGACAAAATGGATGTAAGAGGGGGTGGGGTGCAAGGGCAAGAGGGAGGGTGCAGGAGCAGTCTGAGAGCGGGGGGGTGGTCTAGTCAGAATGAAGGATGCAGGAACAGGGTGGGGGTGCGAGCTCTCTGTGGGTATGTCTACACTAGCTCGTTAGTTCGAGCTAGGTAGGCAAATGAAGGCAACCGGAGTTGCAAATGAAGCCAGGGATTTAAATAACCCGGGCTTCATTTGCATGTTCCCGGGTGCCGCCATTTTTAAATCCCCCTTAGTCCGAACTCCGTGCCCGCGGCTACACACGGCACGGAGTAGGTAGTTTGAATTAGAGATCCTAATTCGAACTATCGTTACTCCTCATGGAATTAGGATCTCTAATTTGAACTACCTACTCCGTGCCGCGTGTAGCCGCGGGCACGGAGTTCGGACTAAGGGGGATTTAAAAATGGCAGCGCCCGGGATCATGCAAATGAAGCCCGGGATATTTAAATCCCCGGCTTCATTTGCAACTCCGGTTGCCTTCATTTGCCTACCTAGCTCAAACTAACGAGCTAGTGTAGACATACCCTGTGGGATGGTGTGTGTTTGAGGACGATGGAGATGCGGGGTCTGGCATGAGGGGTATAGAGGGCATTTGCTTGGCTCTGTGTGCCCAGGCCCTGCTCCCTGCTGCTCCCATTGGGTGGGATTTTGGCCAATGGGAACAGCAGGGAAAGCTTCCAGACAGAACATCCATTTACTGTTGTTCCCCCAGCTGGAGGAGAATGGTAGGCAGTGGCAGCGTGAGTCGTTTTCTCACCCACAAGCTGGATCCGGCCCCCCAAGGCTCAGGGATCCCTTCCCCGCCCCACTGTGAGGAGCCCGTGCTGGCACTCTAGCCTTGCAGGGGGATGTGGCGCTGGAGCGCTAGCTCGGGCTCCCCACAGTGTTGGTGGGAGAGGTTGAGTCTCAAGCCTGAGGCTTACCTGCAAGACAGTCACAGACCACTAGTGGTCCTCAGGCCACACTTTGGGTACATCTAAAGGGATGTAAATTAGATATATCGAAATTGTAAATGAAGCCAGGATTTGAATTTCCTGCACTTCATTTACAAAATGCCGGCCATGGCTTTTTTTCAAAATGGGGCTTTTCGGAAAAAAAACCGCGGTTAAGACAGGGCATTTTCAACAGAAATGCCCCATTTCGAAAGATCCTGTAAACCTCAAAAAATGAGGAGTACAGGATCTTTCGAAATGGGGCATTTCTGTCGAAAATGCCCTGTCTAAACTGCCGTTTTTTTTTCAAAAAGCCCCGTTTTGGAAAAAAAGCAGAGGCCACCACTATGCAAATGAAGTGCGGAATATTTAAATCCCCGCTTCATTTGCACTTTTGGTATGTCTAATTTACATCCCTCTGCCGACAGAGGGGTATAGTTTAGACATGGCCTAATTTACATCCCTTTATCAAAAAAGGGATGTAGTTTAGATGTACCCTTTGAGAACCACTGCTCTATGTAAATCCATGGTGCACCCACATCTTGAATACCACGTACAGATGTGGTCAGCCCATCACAAAAAAACTATATTGGAAAAGGTTCAGAAAAGGACATGGAATGGCTGCCATATGAGGAGAGAGAAATAAGATTGGGACTTAGCTTGGAAAAGAGATGATTAAGGGGGATAGGATAGAGGTCTATAAAATCAAGACTAGTGTGGAGAAAGGAGAAATGGAAGTGTTATTTACTACTTTTCATGACATAAGAACTAGGGTTCACCAAATGAAATGAATAATCAGCTGGTTTAAAACAAAGATTTTTTTCATACACTGCATAGTCAACCTGTGGCACTCCTTGCTAGAGGATGTTGTGAAGGCCAAGACTCTAACAGGGTTAAAGAAAGAACTAGACAAATTCATGGTGGGATAGGTCCATCAATGGCTGTAAGCTAGGATATACAGGGATGCTGTCCTTACTCTCTGTGTGCCAGAAACTGGGAATAGGCCACAGAGGAGGGATCATTTGATGATTCCCTGTTCTGTTCATTCCCTTTGGGGCACCTGGCATTGGCCACTGTCGAAAAACAGGATACTGGGCTAGGTGGACCTTTCGTATAACCAAGTCCATCCATTCTTATGTTCAATATAAATAATTATTTGAAACAAAACAAAAAGCAGACGCCCAAAGTGTTGCTTGGGAAGTCAATCAGTGTGTTCCTTCTTTCCATCTGTTTCCTTAACAATCACCTCAAATAGATTTCATGGCCCAGAGCCTCAGCTGATATAAATTAATTTAACTCCCCTGAAGCTGCAGATCTGCCCCCTTATGTGTGATCTGCTGTCCTGCTCCAATCTCATTCTGGCTTTGGTGTGGTATATTTTAGCCTCCTCCCCTGGTTGCAGCAGTGGGATTTTATTCAAAAACACTGGTTTTTACCTGTGTTTCTAAGGGCATGTCTACACTAGGAAATTATTTCAAAATAACTCCCAAAACAACTACAGAGTATCCACCCTACAGAGAAGCCTTGAAATTATTCTGAAACAGGCTCCCTTAGGGTATGTCTACACAGCAACATTATTTAGAAATAACTAGTGTAATTTTGAAATAACTTACTCTGTGTCTACACAGCAGGCAGTTATTTTGAAATACTGTCTAAATACTGTCAAGCTGGAGGACTTCTTACTCCTACTCCTGTAACCCTCATTGTACAAGGAGTAAGAGAAGTCTAAGGAAAAGTGCGCTATTTCAAAATAAGTGCTGTGTAGACGTGCCCAAATTTGAAATAGCTATTTCAAAATAAGCTATGCAATTGATGTAGCTCAATTTGTGTAGCTTATTTTGAGTTAAGACCTGCTGTGTAGACACTCCCATAATGTGGATGTGCTACCTCGACATAGAGCTCTAGGAAGCACTGGGGAGTAGTTACTTTGAATGCCTCTGGGGAGTAGTTCTTTCGAAATAGCAGCAGCGGAGCAGCCACACTACTGCTATTTCAAAATAGCTATTTTGAAATAAACATTATTTCTTGTGGAAAACAGGAGCTGTTATTTCAAAATAACCAGCCCCCTTACTTTGAAATAATGGGGTTGGTACTGTGGATGCTCCGCGTGTTATTTCAAAATAACTCCCTACTGTAGACGAGGCCTAACTGGGTTTGCATCTGTTGTCAGGCCTGTGTGAAGATCAGATGGGTTTGTGAAGAGTTTTCTGCAAAACTCAGGGTTATGGGTATACAAACTGAGGACTGTCAGGAGGAGGTAGGTATGGAAAGTGTGTGTGTGTGGGGGGGGTATGCCAGAAGTATGAACCCTTTGCTTCCATTGTTGTTTTTAGATTACCTCTGATCACAGGAGAAGGGAACTTTATAAAGTCTGTTCTGGTAAACACTGGAAGTGAATTTTTTTGGCCAGTTAAATTACAATGAGGTACAATTCAAAGCAACATAAAGATCTTGGTCCAGGTCTTGGATCACCCACATTTGTCAGAGTCCCCCCTACTTCTTAGTTCAGGTTCCACAGAGATTGTCTTTATTAGTGGTTTCACATCAGTCTGGGGCTATGTCTAGACTGCAGGCTTCTTTCAGAAGAAGCTTTTCCGGAAGAGAGCTTCTGAAAAAACTTCTTCCGAAAGAGAGCGTCTGCACTGCAAAAGCACATTAGAAAAGTGATCGGCTTTTTTGACAGATAGCGTCCACACTGAATGGATGCTCTCTTGCATTTAAGCTGTGATTACTGTGGATGGAGTGGCCACCAGGGCAACTGTGCTTTTTCCTTTTTCCTCTTCTTTCGAAATAACTCCCTCTTCCCCGTCCACACACAACTTTTTCCGAAAGAGCTCTTTTTCAAAACGGCTTCTTACTTGTAGAAAGAGGTTTACCAATGTCGGAAAAACCCCTCTGTTCTTTCGATTTTCTTTCAGAAAAACATAATTGCAGTGTGGACATAAGTGAAGTTATTTTGGAAAAATGGCCATTTTTCAAAAAAACCTCTGCAATGTAGATATATCCTGGGAGTTTGGGTGCAGGAGGGGAGACCAGGCTGGGCTAAAGGGCTGGAGTGCAGGAAAAGTGCAGGGTCCTGTCTTACTGGCGTGGCCTACCTCCTGTACCTTGCTGTGGCAGCAGAACAAAATCTTGGAAAAAATTACTTGGCTGAGTGGGGGAGAGTCCCCAGTGAAGATACTGCATAAAGCTCCTGCAGAAGCTGTATGTAGGACCCCTTGCAAGCCCAGGGGCAGATCTGGAGCCAGAGAAACATGATCGGTACAGTGGCCAACACACAGCACTGTGGAGATTTTGGGCAAAACTGATGCTCTAAGGGTATGTCTACACTACATGCTCCGTCGACGGAGCCATGTAGATGAGGGTTGTAGACATAGCAAAATGAAGTGGCGATTTAAATAATCGCCACTTCATTTACATCAAAATGGCTGCTGCGCTGTGCCGATCAGCTGTTTGTTGGCACAGCGCGGTAGTCTGGACGCTTGGCGGTTGACATCAAAAGCCTTTGTCGACCGCCCCATTATGCCTCGTGGGATGACATTTACCGGGGCGGTCGACAAAGGCTTTTGATGTCGACCGCTGAGCATCCAGACTACCGGGCTGTGCCGACAGACAGCTGATTGGCACAGCGCGGCAGCCATTTTGATGTAAATGAAGCAGTGATTATTTAAATCGCCGCTTCATTTTGCTATGTCTACAACCCTCATCTACATGGCTCTGTCAACGGAGCCATGTAGTATAGACATACCCATAGACAGCTGGGGATGGGTTGCTGTAATGTATAGGACTGGCTAAATTGTTTGGGGGTTAGGAAGGCTTACAGTTCAAACTCATGAAACAATACAGAATCAGGTGCACCAGTGGCTCCACTCCTTCAGTTTGCACCTTGCATTCTGCACTTCCACGAGGTACAGCACATAATGGTATTAGCGTGTAGCTAGCCCCACTAATGAAATAGCAAAGGAAGTAATGCAGCCAGATTTGAAGAAGTGCTAGCTAATCCTGCGACTCATTTAATATTTGCAGCTTATTGTATTGATAGACAGTTCTGAGATGCTAGACAGGGGCTAACAAACTTCATGGTCATGGGAGAAGCTCATTGTTTCAGGGGTCAGAAAGGAATTTTTCTCTCCCTCTACACAGCATTGTGTAACAAGGAGGGCAGAGCATGGGTTAACTTCCCTGGGAAGGCCACTGCTGAGGCAAGATATAGACTGGATGGACTAATGATCTAAAATGGGATTACAAATCTGGTTCATCTATTATTGAAATATTTATATGATTCAAGGCTTTGGTTCTTCAAACACTGTGAAACAAAGCATTTGCACAAACTGCAGTTTTCAAAATAAAAACTAAAAGACTGCACTACACTCTGTTCATGTAACTCACAGAAGTTGCTCGGTTTAAATCAGTGTCCAGTACCTCGTAACCAAACTCCATCTTGCCATCACGACACAGACTGGAGGAGAAATGTTACAAATGCTGAAATGAAAAAAATGACTAGAATTGCTGATTGCAAATTAGCTTGTCTCTAACAAGTGAGAGAGTTTTGGCAGCAATCATGCTAAACAGGGATTTTCCAAGGTTGGCTGCTAACACGAGATTCCTTGTTTAGGATCACATTGCTTGTAGATTACAGAATTGGCCACAGAATAGACACACTGCTCAAATGACAGATTTGTCCAACCTGTGCTGTGTTACAGGAAACTGGGCCATGTTTTGTAAACCAGAGATAATATTTTCCATCTGTAACCAAGTACAAGATTGATGAAGGACACAGAATATTCTGCAGTGCAGAGTGACACAATGGGAAGGTGCAAGGCATCAAAATCAGAAAAAGGACAAGATTACATTTTGTCCATATTTTCTGCTTTTATATTTCTCCCTTTATCATGTGGTGTTCTGAGCATCAGTATTTGTCTTTCTAGAAATGGACCTCTAGAAACACGACCACATCAGAGCAGTTCCCAGTCAATAAAAGGATCCTCGATAGAGGCTTTTGTGGACTCTGCTTCACTTTAAGCAACAATTAGGAGTCAATTTTGACATTGTGCCCAAAAACAGATGTGGTGCCTTTTCATGGGAATGTTGCAAAGGAGAGGGCTTGCGTTGCCAAAGCTGATGTCTTTCCTAGTATTCTCAGACATGCACGTTTTTTTTCAGAAACCCCCAATCCCCACGGTACATTACAAAATCAATCTGGAAACAAGAAGCCAGACAGCACTACAAAGGAGCTTCCTGGTTCTCATGGTGCCATCCCTTAGCAAGTGCTCCCTCCTCCCACCCAGGATTATTTCCCCCTCTATTAAAATTAAGAAACATTTACATTATGGTAGCACTAAAAGGCCTCAGGGAGGATTGGGGCTGTAGCTCAGGAGAATATCGGCTCCTGGTCACTATCGTATCTGAGCACTTCACAAGCTCTGTCCTTGTGAGGTATTATCCTTTCCGTTTTGCTGATAGAAATCTGAGGCACAGCGAAATCACATGACTTGCTAGGGTGACTTCAGCAGTCTGTGACAGAGCAAGGATTTGAAGCAGGTCTCCTAAGTCCTAGGCTAGGAACCTAACCACTATATGACACTCTTTCTTCTTCTGCACCAGGTGTGATGGTTCCCACTGCTTTGGGTGTGTATATATTTAGACTTTGTAAGGTGCTCAGCTACCAGGATAACATGCTGTGCTAAATCCTGGGTTACATACTTTGCTCCCAATTTAACGCTTACTAAGTATCGATTTATTCTTGGGCTCCTCTATTTAATTCCTCATACTACAGCTTACCTCTCTTCTCTATTTTCCTTATTTGTTATTTGCTCTGTGGTAGCACCAATCATGGACCAAGAGCCCATTGTGATAGATGCTGTACGAACAAGAATAAAGAGAGCCCCTGACTATCAAATACTTACAATCCTGTTCCCTCCTATTCAACTCTCCAGTAAACGAAAGCATCGCTTTCTACAGAGTAGTGTTTCCATGCTTTTGCTCACTCTAGTCATCTACCTCTGAACCATCTTTATTTCTTCTATAGCTTTTTTCAGATGAGCTCCCTGAGACTGAATACTGTATGCCAGGTAGGGGCACACTGTTGATTTGTGAAATTATATTTACATATTTTCAGAAATATCTAATCCTTTCCTTATGCAGCCTAAACCACTGCAACATGCTGAGTAAAGGTCATAACTAAGCTTCCCACAATGAGGCACAGCTCTTCTTCCCTGAGTGGATACAGTTCATTTGGAACCTGTCTATGTGTAGGAGTTTCTTCAATCGTGGGGAGCCAACCACCTTGTTGGGCCCCCGGGCAAGGTGGGGGGGGCCCTGGCTCCATGCTCCCAGCATGGGCAGGGCCTTGCATGGAAGAGGTGGGACTGGGGCTGGGGCAGGCAGGTCTCCGCACTGCAGGAGCATGCTGTGCAGCACTTCAGAGGTGACTGAAAGGGCCTGAGGCTCCTGGTCGCCACCGAATCACTGGGTCCTGGGACAGCTGTCCCCTTTGCCCCCGTTGTTGGTGGGTCTGCTTTGAATGATTCATTCCACAGGGCAGTACTGTGCACTTCTATCAGTGTTTCATTCGAGCTTTGCTTTCTCCTTCTTACATGTACCTTAACATTAACCATTTATGTTGTTTACATTCATTTGGAGGGTGTCATTTGTTGTTTGAAGTAGAGCATGCTCTCTGGAAGCTGGCATTAGATTTGCTCAGATGCCTGGGATCTACATCCTTTATAGGAGTATGACCAATGGTGGAGGTGCAGAATGTGGACGGAGCCATCTCCAATGACTGCTCCTCCTCTTTTCCCCCATAATGGGAGTCTGTATCAGCATGTCAGGAGAAGGAGAAAAGGTGTGGGATCCAGGAACAACCATTCCTTTCTAAGTACCTTTTGGATTTCCACCATCCTGGAAAAATGAACAAGTGGTAGTGCTGGTTCTTTACACCAGTGGTCAGAGCTCCCACTATGCGAGGCACTGCAGGGAGACCTAATCAGAACTAGTCCCTGCCCCCAGAAAGCATCTGATCTAAATAGGCAATAAGTTAAGTGACTTGCCCAAAATCACAGAGCAAATCAAAGGCAGAGTCAGGAATAGAATCCAGACCTGCTGGTTTCATGCCACATCCAGTAGACCACACTCACTTGCCAAATAAGGTATGGGTTTTACAGGAAGATAACTCATGGCTACATAACTAACATGAAGGAGACTAGAGAGTAGCACCGAGCGGACCCAGGATTTGCAGGGATGGAGGCTGGTTTCTCCAGGGAGTTGAGCAATTTGGTGGCTTTTAAACTTGCCCCTTGTGTGAACCTGGAAACCCCTTCAAATGAAGGTAGGATGTGGAAGAAATGATGAGGAGAACCTTGTCCAGTCCTCAGTAAACTTAATGGCACAACTCACATCAGTAAAACTACGCCTGGGTTTGCAGGATCAGAGATACTGTTTGGAAGATGGTCATTGTTGGGCTGGGGAGAGGGAGGGAAGGAGGACTGGGAAACCCCAGTTTGTAATTTGAAAGTCAAAATGCACTTTAGGGAAAAAAACTAACCACACCAGGGTTAAAAAGTAGTTGGAAATGGTCGGTAAACTGCACGAAGATGGCTAGCCTACCAACATGGGTCTCCCAAGGAGCAGATGCAGCATACCTAGGACATTATGCTGCACTTGTGCTGCATAGATGTCCATACAAATGTCACACTTAGGGAAAGAGATTCTCAAACACACAGCGTTTGATGAAAATTCTTTCTTCCAGACTGAACCCTGCAGCAGCCATTTTCACTTGTCTTAACTACTGTCTGACAAATGCATCATATGTGAATCGGGTGGTCCACTGCTCAAGTGTATGGGTTAACCAGCTGGTTTCAGAAAACCCACAAGAGTTTCTGATGTCGTTGTGTTTAGTGGTTTTCCAAGAGAGGAACATCTTGTACAGATTTCTACTACAGTGTAAGGTCAGGTCCTAACTAAGTTTCTTAAACAGATGTAGAGAATATTGGTAGAAGTATGTCCTGTGCAAATAGATTAACCATTGAGTTGACTGCCAATTTTCATTTAGAAAATCTCATTTAGAAATTAATTTAGAAATTTTCATTTAGAAGGCGTGTGGTTTTTTAGCTATCAAGAGAAGAAATCTAATTTTCTTTTAATGATTCAACAGCTATAAAATAGCCAGACAGATTCAAGCAACATTTTTAATACTAAACAACATTGCTTCACAGGATAGTATGCTCTCCCAGAGCAAAATTTTCCAGTGATGTTATAATCTATTGAAAACCGGGGTTATATAATGGAAATATTGGCCGACTCTTAGACTCTTAGTGGCATATCTAGAGGGTGCCACTCTAATAAAACCTTCATCCTACCTAGACTAATCACAGTGCATTTAACGTTTGCTGGAAAATCAGTCACCATTCTCCTTTATTCTTGCTGGTTGACACTAAAGAGTGCTTAGAATTTAGGTATTAGGGTTGTGCCACGGTTGCCAAAAGTGAGATCCCTACAGCTGTTTCATCTAATCATTTTCATTCCATTTAATCTCCCTCTGTAGTCTGTGTTCCTTCCTTCCACCTCATCCACTGAGCAATATGTTGAAGAAGATTTGTAAAGTAAACTATCTGATATTTTGAGAAGTCATTTCAACGTCCTTTTGTTCCTGAATGACTTATGAATCAGAATGCAGTAACCAAGCCTTGAATGGCTGGCAAATTAGATGCACAATATTAGATACCAGAATAGCTGAAGTTTTAAGTTGTTGGCCTGTAAGAAGATGCAGTGCATGGAGGTTCAAATCTCAAGTAGCAAGGATGGACAGGAATGGTGTCCCTAACCTCAGTTTGTCAGAAGCTGGGAATGAGCGGCAGGGGATGGATCACTTGATGATTACCTAGGCCTGGCCTTAGGGCAAGGCGAGCAAGGCCGTTGCCTTGGGCCCCACACTGCCTGGTGCCCGCCTGCTTACCCCGGCAGCTTGGCTCAGGCAGGCCAGCACTCATGTGCATAGCTCTGCCTCCTGCTCCGCCCCTTGCTTGACACATCAAAGTGGCCCGGCTGGTGCTCCTTCCACTTGCCAGGACAGGCCGAGACCCCGCCCCCCTGCTTGGCCCCTGGCTAGCTGGCTGCTGTCTCCCTGCCTCTTTGCCTCCTTTTGCCCATCACAAAACCCCGCCCCTCAGCTTGCCACTGCCTGGCTGGCTGCCGGGCCTGGGGCCCCACTCCCAGCGTCCTGCCTTGGACCCTGCAAACCCTTTGTCTGGGCCTGTGATTACCTGTTCTGTTCATTCCCTCTGGGGGCACCTGACATTGGCCACTGTTGGCAGACAGGATACTGGGCTAGATGGACTTTTGGTCTGACCCAGTATGGCCGTTCTTATGCTCACTTCTGATGTAAATGCGAGTTCTAACACATTTTAGAAGGACTATTAAAACTCATAGCCAATATCTTATTGTTTATGGGGACAGGACAGGGATGGGGGAAAGATCACAGATCTACTTTGTGGGGAGGTTCTCTATTCCTTCCTTCTCTATTCCTGACACATCTAGTTTTTGCTCCAGTCAGAGACAGACTATTAGACAAGGGCTAATCCATTCTGGAAATTCCTATGTTTCTAAATTATCAAACCTTGACAAAACCAACTTCTTTTGTAGTCTCTTTCTCAGCATTCACTGGTCTTTGCTCTTCTAAATCTTTAAATGATTTTAGGTGAAAATGAGGTATTTTACCTGAAAATTAGGTAGTAGGCTTTTGGCAGAACTAGGTTGCAAAGGCAGGTTACTCAGGTCATTCAGTTCTGTCAGGGAACTTCCGTTTCAGTTCACCTGTGTTGGTGCCTCTGAAATTTTGCTTTGAGGCTCGGGTTCAAGCACATCTGAAATGCAAAGAGAAACTCGGTGATGATTGCAGTGATGACCTGTGACAAAAGAGCTAAATGGAACCAACCAGAATTACTGGAGTTGAGAGCTGGTCTGTGATGGGGTATATTGTGGAGTGTTAATGAGCTGCTGTGGGCCTACTTTGCCCTGCAAGGTTACACTTGCAGTCCCTGTCAGGGAACAAGGGGGCAATTAAAAAGGGGAGAAGGACAGCTCAGGGGCTGGCTGACTGTGGGGAGAGCAACCCCCATTTCCTTTCTTCTCAGAGGAAAAGGCTCAACCCTGCCCTTCCGCAGGGAGTATGAGTTATCAGTGCCACCTGGAAGAAAGCAGGCCTGGCCCAGGACAGGTGCATTTTTTAAGACTATTTTTCTGTGCTTAATTAAAAAATACTATTGGCCCAGGTTACCCTGCTTGGGAATAGCCTGGGGTGCTGGCTAAGACAATTTCAAGGAATCCTGGCCTAGGATTGATGTAAGGGGACTGTCTCAATGAAATCTGTGAGCTCTTTGCACCTTGCTGGAGCCTGCCGCGTGAGTTACCTGGAGCCCTAAGTGTTTGTGATCACAGGATTAAATAGTAGAAAAAAGTAGCCCAAAAACTCTCATGGATATGAGCCCTGAGTTTGATCTGTTCTTATGGTCTTAGCGGTGAGTACTTGGTGACACTGGTTAAAGTATCTGTGAATTCTGATTGCTTCATGAATTTTAATGTCTGCTTGAAAAATCTTCTGTGTAATTCTCTCTAAATAACACGTCTACTCTAGTCAGTCATTATTCATCCGAAAATGTGTGCTCTAAGTGTATCATTTGTATTACAGTAGCACCTAGATGTCCCAACAAGAATTGGGGGCCCAATGTGCTAGGTGCTGACCATGGAGTAAGAGTCTGTCCTTGCCCCTATGACCTGGCCATCAGTTAATTAATCTTCTGTTTAAGCTAGAGGAGGCAGCCAAAACACTGATATCTCACTCCAGCATACAATTGGAAAGGGCAGAAAGTGAAAACTTACAAAAAACTGTTCTGTTTAAATAAACTGGTAACCCTTTGTGAGAACAATGAGGAGTCCTGTGGCACTTTATAGACTAACAGATTTATTTGGGCATAAGCTTTCATGGGTAAAAAACACTTCATCAGATGCATGGAGTGGAAATCACAGTGGTAGGGAAATATATTGGGTCAGATCCAGACCGCTTGATAGAAGGAAAATATACTGGCCATTGGACAAATAGTTTTCTGTTCCTTGTGAGTGTGTCTACACAGCAAAGTTATGTTGTTATTCCAAAATAACTATGCGAGCGTCTACACAGCAATTTCGTTATTTCAAAGTAATTTTGAAATAACGGACGGCTTATTCTGACTTCTATAAACCTAATTCTACAAAGAATAATGCCTATTCCAAAATAGCTATTTCAAAATAAGGCGTGTGTAGATGCTCCACTGCTGCTCTTTTGAAATAGCCCCTCACCAGGGCCATTCTAAGTTATTCCTCCTAGGACTCTGAATCAAGATAGCTCGTCTACATTAGGGAAGCCTGCCTCAGATTAATTTTGAGGCTTCCCTGCAGTGTAGGCGTGCTATTTCGAAATAAGCTTTTCCAGAAAATCTCTTCCGGAATAGCTTATTCCGAAATAACTGTGCAGTGTAGACATACCCTGAGTGTCCAGGGCAGAGGCTGTTGTACGGCAATTAAGTCAGGCACACACCTGGAGCCCATTAAGAGCATGCCTGAAGCAAAAGAGGGACGGGCTAATCAAAACACCTGCAGCCCATTTAGGACTGTTGGGGCCAGTTTAAAAGGCTTTCCTTCATGGAAGCAAAAGAGGCCAAGGACTGGAAGTGAGGAAGTGTTCTGCAGAGGAGCAACAAGGATGTGGTCAGGTAATGGACGGGGTTGTTTGGGAAAGTGGCCCAGGGAAGGGCTGCAATGCTGCTAGTGGAGAAAACTCTGCCGGGTCTACTGCCTTAGGGTCTGCGGGCCGGAATCTGAAGTAGTAGATGGGTCTGGGTTCCCCCCAACCTTCCCCACACCCATTGCAGAGACTACCCCTGAGAGGAGAGGCTGGGACTAAGGAGGGGTTTCACCCCAAACCCATTGACTGACCTATGATGAAGGCGGCTCAGTAGGCTGTGGCCCTTGCCTCTAGTAAAGGGTGAGAGGCTATGTTGAGGGCCACAGCGAGCCTCTGAGGTAAATGCTAACTGTCCAGAAGTGCAGGACCCCAAGGCAAAGCTGGAGCTCTGCCACTAATATATATATATATATATGTAATTTGTGTGCACCTCTCACAGAGGTTATTCTGTGAGGCTATATATATAATTATATATAATTAGAATAACCTCTGTGAGAGGTGCACACAAACAGGGACTATGCATTTTTCCAAAAATTTTCCAGAGCACCTAATTTGAGATTTTGATAAATGTAATCATGTAATCCAAAATACCGCGGACTATGTGAATCTGAGACAAATTCCTCTAGGCTCTGAAGTAACACTTCATCCTTTGGTGCAAAGATCCCTCTTCACGAAGACCTGAGTGGTTTTGAAACCTTCCAGGCCCTCCTTTGTTATTATGGAGGGGTATGTAATCCTAGAAGCTACCTAAAATACGTGATGGAGCGGGGAGTTACAGAATCTGAATTAGTCCTACATTTAGAACCATAAAAGGCAAAGCTCTGTGATGCAGGTCATTCATAGGTTGTTGGTTTCTAGGCTAGATGCTATGAACGGGCAGGTGCCTGTGTCTGAATGAGGAAGGGGAACCACAACTTGTACCTCAAAATGTGAAAGATAAATTACTGCACTGCCTTGCAGGAAGTCATTGCAAAGGACACCATAGACAGTAGGGGTAGATGTGGCAGAGGAATGTAGATAAATAATGTAATTAATCACCCATTATTTCAGGATGCTGACAGGAGGAGTGTGGATCACAAGGCTTTTGTGGTATTGCCATTTGGAGAAGGCTGTAACTCTCTCACAGCATGTTTATTTGGGCTTGAACTAGGATGCCTCAGGGAGAAATAAACTGGTGATCGGCTCAGAGTCATACGGCAAACAGGTCCCAAGGGTTTAGATATTGACCAGTCCAACTTGCACCTGGTTTCACTCTCCCCTTCAGTTTTCCATTCACACCCCACAAATGTTATCCACAGGCTACGCACATTAATAGGTCACGTGCCCTTCTGCTATGTTATTGTAGCTTGATCCTGCTAATTAAGGGAGGACAGGGAACCAAAGAAACATTCCCCTTTTTTGTGGGAAGAAAGTTAGTAAAATCATAGCTAGTTTTCATGAAAGTTACTAGGTAGGACTAGGCAAAGTATTTTTCCTCCCACATCAAACTATGCCTGTGGGTGGATTCACAAAAACTGGTAAAGATGGAAGCAATTTTTACAATCACCCGAAGTTCTTCAGTAAAGATTGGTGAGAAAACTGAAAACAGTTTATGCTAAATCTGATTGTTATGTTTTCAGAGTTTGGGCTCTGCTGATCCTATTGGTCATGCATGTCTCACGGTCTTGCTTCCAGTATTCACTGACTGCTGCCATCACTTTCTCCTGGGGGCTGATGAAGCACTAGGTTCTCTAACTTCACTAATTGTGCTAATGTGTCATTAACATGACGTGGCTAAACAGCAGTGGCTAAACGGCCACTGGAAGAGAGAAAGAAGGAAGCTGCTGGCCAATGCTTCCGCTTTGCTTGGGGGCTTGTTGGTTTTCTCCAGGCTACATTCCATTTCCCTCAGTGTCATGACTCAGTGCCAAAGCACTTCCCTTGCGGCAAGAAACATATTTGGCAGTGTGGTTAGATTGTGGCTAGCTCTGGCATGTGAGAAATGGGGAGGAAGGAAAAGGTCTTTGTTCCACAGGCCTGGACTCCCTGTGTGGGGGTGAGTCACAATCCCTGCTCGTGAGGGCTGCATTCTCCCCACACTAGCCTGAAATTCTGATCCAGCACAGGGGGAAGGACTTGCTATGCCCTATTGAAGGTTATGTCTGTGCCCAGTCTGTGCATTTCTCCAGTGTTGCCAGCGGTGTGGGATTGCCCTAGATCAGCATTTCTTAAACTTTTTAAGACTGAGGAACACCAAAGAATTTGTTTTTTATGGGAAACACCAAGGATTTTTTTGGTGGAAAAAAAAAGCCCCCAGGGAAAAGTCGTTGAGCAAAAAAACCAAACAACACCATCACCACCACAATAAAAAAAGGAGGCTTGTCCCTTTAAGGGTGGCCATTTTGAATTCTGTTCTCTCTGCAGCACACCGGCGTGCCACGGAACACACTTTTAAGAAACTCTGCCCTAGACATAGCCTCCAAGGCCTGACAGAAGGGCACAGAGAGCCTCTGCATCCCTACATAGCAGCCTGTGCCCTATGTGCAGGACTGCAAGCATGCTGAGTTGGACCACATCTAAAGCAGTCCCAGCCAAGTTTGTGTGCTCCACTTCATCTATGGGAGCAGTAGATGCATTGTGCCACTGGGATGAAGTGTGGGGTTGGTTATTATTGGACTGCCTCTATGGAGGCTTAAAGGAAAATGCTAATGATAAAGGAATAATACAAATAAAGCAATGTTGAGTGTTTAGAGGGTGTTCATGCAGGGAGAGGAAAGGGAAGAGCTCCAGGTCAACTTCTTGAATACTTTCTTCAGGAGCATATTTACCTTTAAACACACCGTGCAGTGACATGGGGTCCCCAACAGCAGCCTCCCCCCAAAAAGGTGGCAGCACAGTAGGGCTCTGGGAGGCTGCCTGCCTGCGTGCTGTGGCCAGTGGCCTCACAGTGCTCCTGGAAGAGGACGGCTGCTGGCACATCTCTGCACACCCCTGACAGGGGGAGGTCACCCTGTGTGTTGCCCTATCTCTGAGGCCAATGGGAGCTGCAGGGTAATGCTTGTTGACAGTGGCATGCGGAGACCCCCCAGGACCTTATCTAGGTGCTGCTCCCAGAGGGGCATACCTGTCACTTTGGGAGCTGTGCCACCTGAGGTAGCTGCCACCACCACCCCCAATCAAGGTACCTCACTTTATTTTCATTTACTGCCTATTAAATAAGGAAGTAAATGAAAATTACTTTGTAAGAGGAGGATTAAGAAACAAAGAATGAAAAATGGGCATGAAGGTGTGTGTTTTAAAAGAGACTGTTCTTAATCTTGGGTGGGTCCCCCCTAACTCCAAATCTTCTACTGACCTTCTCATTTATATTCCTTGCCACTTCCGGTTCCCACTTCCCTCCCCTTCTCACACGCCTTTTCCTAGGTTGAAGATCTGGTCCATATGTGCAGTCCTGTGACCAGCACATCTGGGTTTTTAACATCTGTGCTATTAAAGTATGATCTCTTGTTCAATTCAGCCTTGGCTGAAGCATGGTCTGGGCCATTGATCTGATGGAGGAACAATCATTCAACGTGATTCTTGGTCCTTTTGTCCCTTTGTCCTTTTGGCCAATTCTAAAAGATTCTGGTTTCGTTGGCGGAAGTGGAAGTTTTGCATGGGACAAGTGTACAAAGTTGCATCAGATTTTTTTTAATACTGTCAAAATTTGTTCACCTCAAATGAAATCCACCCCTCTAGAGAAGGCAAGGATGATGCCCTCATAACCCCTATACTGCTGTGGTGAATGGGCCTAGTGATGGACCTTCTTCATTGTAACCAAATTTGAACCCTCACTGAACAGCACTGCTTCAGTGCTCTTCAATCTCAGCTCCTCTTTCATTCCTGTGCTAATGTCTAAGGCCTGAATTCTGCAGGACTTAAGCCATCAAAACTTCTTCTGACCATAGAATATGATCCTCATTTTTCATTCATATGTCTGACCCCGGCACTAAGATGCTATTTCTGACAACTCAATACAGGCACCCGAGACACTGGGAAAGATTTACTCAAATTCAGGGGGCATTAGGCACCTAAATACCTTTAATGATGGTGGCATAATTGCAGATAAGCACCTCGTGGGATGTACGAAAGTGCATAAGCAGGTAAGGCTTCTAACTATATTTTACTCTAATGGAAGTAAGGCGCTTAACCTGCTTAGAGGCGTTGTAAATTCAAGTAGATATCGCTCTGTGCGGTAGCTGCCTATGCACGATATTGTTTACACCTGGCCCTCTGGCCCTGCGGAGAGGAGCGCTGGAAGCGGGACCCTTGCAAAGCGGTTGCCAAGCTTTGTGTTGATTTACTGAAGAGTAATTAAGCAAAGAGAACGGCATTACATGGTTACACATAAAAGGCCAGATTCTGGCACCCACGCCTGCCTCTGCACTCTGCTCTGGTAGCACAAAAAGTCAACTTTGCTGGCTGGCGAAAGGAAGTTTGTGGCAACTCTCCGGCACCTTCATATAGCATTTGTGGGGATGGTCAAGGCGTGTCTATGCTGCAGCAAAGCTCAGCTGCTGGAACAGCCCCTTGCGGCCAGAGACAGCTGAGCACAAATCAGGGAACCCTCCACTCCACTGATGAGCCCAGGCCCTACCAAGCCCCAGGATTAAAGGCGATGGCGGCGGCAGCAGCAGTTTAAAGCCACGTTTCTCCTTCTTGCCCCTCTGTTTTGAGAATCTGGCCCTGAGCACTTTTAATCCAGATTTGTACAGTGGATCAAATTCCTCCCTGGTGTCTGGAGTCATGCGAGGGCTGAGTGTGGTCTGGGCTGTTCCAATCTGGACACAGGGCATTCCATTTACCCTTTCATCCCTGCAGGGTACATGCTTAGAAACACCCCCCCTCACACACACACACACACACAAATGTCTGAAAATTCATATCACCATGCTCTCGCAAGCCTCAGCCACAAAGACAATCTTTCACTAGTTTGCCTCACTTGGTTGTAAACCTTTAAAAATACCGCAACTAATACCCTGGGTGAAGCAGAAGATTAATTTCTATTCCACCTGGCAGCAAGCTATGGATTAGGCTGATGTCCCTAATGTGGGTCTAATGTTCTATGAACAGAATACTCAAGTACCCAAACAACTGGCCTCTTGTTTAAACAATGAGCTTATTGGTCTTGTTAGCCAACCCTCTTAAATTTTCATTTTCCCCCCCTTGGTATGCAAGCTCGTGTGATGTGGAGAATTGGTTCAGTGAAGAGAGACTGTAAACCTGTTCAATTAAAGCAAATTATCAGAGCCAGCTGTTAAGGTCCCATGAATGCCAGTGGTTTCAGCAAAGTAAATAAGGCAGACACACTCTGCCCTTGGCATGGATACAAAGATTTGCCCCTTATTTCCCCTCTGACAAAAGGGAGTCTTTGTTCAATACTAATCATTGGCAAAAATAAGAACAATGCATGTGAAAGCCCAGAAAGACAGCCTGCCACGATAGCAGTAAGATCTTTACGTATGATTCTAGTAAGTTCTTACTGTATGTAACAAATGCTTACCCCCCACATGGCAAAACCCATGTGTTAGATACAATGCATTATGCATGCAATTCCAAGAAATAAACTAACGTAGTTTTGATGTGACTGTTCATACACTGAAAGAATATACAGAGGATCCATTGTGACTATCCTGCATACACCCCACTACCCTCCCTTACTACAAAAGTAAGATGCCCAGGCTGGTTCTTTTACTCTAGCAGCTCTTTTCGATACATTTGACCATGAGGGTTTGGTGGCAGCCTGATGTGCTTATCTGGGGTTGGAGAGCTATGAGTGGCTTAAATTCTTCCCTGTGAAGTGAGTAGTGTTGGGTAGCTGCTCAGATACCTGCAGATATCTGCAGATTTGCAGGATTCTAGATACAAAATTTGTATCTGCATCCATGGCTGTGCCCATAAAAATGAACTGCGGATATCCACACACCCATCTGCGGATATGGATACCCGCAAATATAAAGCAGATGTCAGAAGATTTGCAGTGCTCTACCCACAGTTACTCTTTCATGGGGCCTTATCGACTTGTCCACTAGTCAGTGGAGAGCTGAGGCCAGAGCTGAGGTGAGAAGGGTCTGCTGTGTCTTCTCTAGTATGACGCTACTTCACTTTGTACATCAAAAGCTGGTGCAGTTTAGAGCTTTCCTCAGGTCTCGTGTGCCTTGGATGAAAGCGAACTGGCTGATGCTTTGTCCTGACAAGAGGCAGACAATGTGAGTAGATTGGAGCAAGCCACAAGAAGAAATGATGGTGTTAAAACAGGGCTGTAAGTGAAATGTGCTTGTCATTGGTTACGCAATGTTCACAATCTACATATCACAATAAGCTGCTCCTTGATGCATAGATAGCAGCAGTGGACCACAGTGATTCTTGCTTCCCCTTTCCCCAGCCCCTTATGCACCTGTCAGGAGAAAGGGAAGGGGCAGAACATTTTTCCCTCCCTCCCAGAGGAGGGCCTTCTGTAGTGGATCTGTCACCTTGAGATTAAACCAATGTAATACCTTCCTGTGGGGGTGAAACCTCAGGACAATTCAGAGACTTCAGCCAGTGCAGAATGCAGCCGCTGGGTCATTAACTGGCATCTCGTGCCAGGGTTATTATTACCATTATTTATAGTACAGTAGCACAACTGGGATTGGCGGCTCCTTTGTGCGAGGTGGTTACAAACATCATGAGATGCTTCAAAGAGCCTACAAGCAAAATGGACAAGGCAGACAAAGGTTGGAAGTGAGGAAAGAGGGGACGGCACTTCATCCCCATTTTACAAATGGGGAGCTGAGGCATGGATGGCTTATGTGGCTGGCCCCAGAAAGTCTGGGGATAAAGTCCAATCTCAGTTAAAGTACAATAGACCATCCCTCCAGTGAACTCAACCTCAGTAGCACATGCAGTGGTTAGTGTATGGAGCTTAAGCTGTTAGTTTTGACTTATAAAGTCCTAAATGGGTTGGTCTCTGGTTACCTGAGTAGCACACCCCTCCTGCTACACTATACTGTACGGTTGTAATTAACGAGGCAACTGAGGGCATGTCTACACCAGGGAGTTATTTTGAAATAAGTTATTTCAAAATAACTCCTGAAATAACAATTTTGAAATAGCACCATTCCTCTTCACAAGCAGGAGTTATTATTCCAAAATAACAAGCCCTGAAATAATGAGTTTAATAGTGTGGATGCTCTCCTTTTTTTTGAAATAAGGGGAGTTATTTCGAAATAACTCCTAGTGTAGACATGCCCTGAGTTACTAGTCCCCTGAATTTAAATGTTGAGGGTCGATGGCAGACTGCTGTCTTGCTCCAGAATAGTTCAAACTTGTTGAATTTCTTGATACACTGCAAGCCATGTCTGTCTTCTTTGACTTGAAGACTATTGGGGGAAAAAATGAGGGGAAGTCATTGTTGTTGCTGGATAAGTGATTGCTGTTTAAAGTCAATCTAGTTTAGATAATCTGTCTGCCTGTTACCTGAGTGCAGTTTAAATATGTGTATCTACACCTAGAACTTGAAAAAGGTGCTTTTGCAAATCAATGTTTTAAGATACTTCATGGTGTCTGCTCTGTGCAGCTGATTCCCATATAAAACAGTTAAAATTCCATATTTTCCAAACAATTGTAGACCATTTCTTTAGCTGGTTTCATTCTGGGAGTAGCTCCACTGAAGTTATTGGCGCTACAATAGTCTGAAGAGATGGTCCTGTATTTTTACATGCTATTATCAAATCATAATCAAAGAAGGTAAATGGTCAAAAGCATGTAAGTAACTTAGGAGCCAAAGTCCTATTGACCTTCAATAGGTTATAAGCTCCTAAGAGTATGTCCATACTGGGATAGGAATCATGGCATGGCCACAGCTGGCTCAAGTCAGCTGACTCAGGCTCACGGGACTCGGGCTATGAAATTGCAGCATAGAAGCTCAGGCTGGAGCCAGAGCTCTGAAACCTTCCCCCCTTTGCGGGGTCTCAGAACCCACCCTCCAGCCCAAGCCCCATTGTCTGTACTGCAGTTTTATAGCCTTGCAACCCGAACCTGCTTCAGCTGACCTGGGCTCTGAGGCTTAGTGCTGTGAACTTTTTTTTATCCCAGACATAATCTAGGTGCTCTGAAACTCAGCCATTCTGGGTAACACCTGTGCACCCACATATCTTTACTAAGCAAGGCACTGCTTTTCAAAATGTTTAACATGGAAGATTCAAATAGCAGAAATGCAGAGGTTTTGACAACACCAGATTCTTCAGGGATGCATATGTATAGACTAGATACAGAAAGGATAGCAGAGAAGCAAGTTCATCCCATTAGCATGCCTCAGCCCTAACCTGTAGGGCAGTGGTCACCAACCAGTCGATCGGGATCTACTGGTAGATCCTGGAGCCTCTGACAGGTGATCCGGACTGGTTTGGCCAAGAGGCTATCAAGTGCCGGTACTTTAGCTGTCCCTCCCCTTGCTGCTGCTCATTTCCTGCCCTTTGCCTTGCAGCTGCCCCTCCCCCTGGGGATCCTCCTGCTTTCTGGCCTGGGCAAGGAGGGAGAAGAGGGATGCTGATGTCAAGGTGCTCCATCCCATTCTGCATCTTTCTCCACAGAGCAGAGAGGGGGCACAACAGGACTTGGGATGGAGTTTGCTGGCTGCTTTTGGGAGTGGTGCAGGGCCAGGGCAGGGGTGAGCCCGACTTAGCCCTACTGTACCACCACCCAGGAGCCACTTGAGGTAAGCAGGGCCCAGCTGAAGCCCACATCATGAAACCCTACCCCAGTCGTGAACCACGCCCCTCAAGCCCCTGCTCTAGCTCCGAGCACTCCTGCATCCCAACTGCCTGCCCCAAGAGCAGCTCAGAGCCCCTCTCGCACTACAGATCCCTTAAACAAGACCAGAGCCTGTGCCCCAACCCTCTGCCCCAGCCTGATGAAAGTGAATGAGGCTAGGCAAGAGAGGGAGGATGGAGTGACCAGGGGTAGGAATCAGAGAAGGGGCGGGAAGGAGGCGGAGCAAGGGTATTTATATTTGAGGTAGATCTTGGACTGCACTTAAATTAAAAAAGTGATCTCATGCTTAAAAAGGTTGGAGATCACTGCTGTAGGACGAGCTATTTCAATATCAATATCCATGTCTGTTGCTGGTATCTCTGGTGAGGAGATTACCAATTATGCTGGTGGGCTTGGTGATGTAAGTCTTAGGTGTTTGTGTTTTAGAATTAGCTATATCTGCATTTAAAAAAAATCTAATGACTTCATTCTAACAGAGAGCAGAATCAGGCCTGTGATCTGATGCAGATGCTTTGTTCTGCATTAGAAAGCGAAAACTGCCACCTTCACTCTTACTGAGAAGTACTTCGCCCTTCAAGTAGTCCCATCCATTTCAGTGGAGTAAGGTAGTACTCAGTCTGAGTCAGGGTGGTCAAACCAAGCATTTAATGTCTTTCATTTACTGAGCTAGGTTTGACTACAATGGGGCCATAATCAGTCCAAGGACAAGACAAGACCGTTGAGACAAGGACTTTGTTTTACAGTAACTTGGAAAATAATTCCACTCTCCAAAAGAGCCATGGGGATGCTGACAATCTCTTGTTGCAAAGCAGTCAGACTGGCTGGCACCCCCAAAAGTAGCTTCTTCATCCCAAAGACAGCTGCAGTGTGTGCATGACGACACACTTTGCCAGTCAGGAGAGAGCTGGCTGAAATCTGTCAGAGCACGCCCAGAGCAGTCAAATGCCAAAGCCGGGGGGCCAGCTGCCTGATGACTGTAAACGCCATTCCAGAAGCTGTAGGGTAGGGGGAGGAAATACCCTCTTACAATTCAAGCAAGAGCTTACTGTCTAACCCGGCAGAGATGCATTAGAAATCACAATCAGCTTCCTCAGTGAAACAGGCTATGCAATGACAATCCCTGCAATTTGAAAGGGATCAGAGAAATGAAGCAGGATGTTTCATATAAGACCTAATATCAACTATTGTTTTGAGTGTTTGTGTATAAAATAAAAAAGATGTATGTGCATTCCCTCCAGATAGGTGAGCTGGAACAGGTAGTTGTGATAAAGTTATAAACAGTGCGTGGATAGTCAAGCCCCTGAGGGAATGGGTCCTCTAATGCTGGCATCCAAGTTTGAAAACTGAAGCCACAGCTGATTACAAAGTGTGTTGCTAAGCTTTTTAATAGTAACATCAGAAATGTAACTCATCCCAGAGGTGTCCAGGTCAGGGACTCTCCCTTCCCTATATTTTTGCACAACACTAACACAATAGATTCCTCACCATGATTGGGGCTCTAAATGCTACAGCAAATATAAATAATAGGTGACTTCTGTATTTTGGCATACTATGTCAAATTCTATTAGTTTGAAAGATGCGGCTCAGACTATTATTTAGTTCCTGATCGCTCAGGATCACAAGCGGGTATATTAAAGCCAAATTCCAGGTAATTATGTTCCACTTATCAGTCCTTTAGGTTATTTCTACTTTTCAGTAAAACACAATTGGCTGGTCCAGCTCAGCTGACTTGGACTCATGGGGAGGGGCTGCAGGGCCATAATATTGCAGTATAGATGTTATGGCTCCAGTTAGAGTCAAGCCCTTGGATACCACAAGAGGGGAGGGTACAAGAGAGCTCAGGCTTTTGCTGGAGTCCAAACATCTAGACTGCAATTTTATAGCCCCTTGATCCCAAGTCAGCTAACATGGGCTAGACACAAGTAATTTATTGCAGTGTAGACCTGCCTTAGGAGTTGGTTGGAAAATGAAAAATTATGGCAAATTTTGATTTTTCAATTGGAAAAACTGAACTTTAATAAAAGTTTTCAATTTTCATCCAAAAAAACTTTTTACAACCTTAATATTTTCTGCAGAAAGCAAATACTTTTGGTTCATTGGAATCCAATTTACTGCTGAGAAACAATTTCAGTAGAAATTGTTAAGCTAGCCCTTTAGTTTCTTCTTTACTTATCCAAACTTTTTAACAGTATGCAAGAATACCACATCCATTATGTTTTACCCCAGCAGTGGTGAAGTGATCCCATATAAAAATATAATGGCTTTACAAACTATATATTTAGTTTGCAAAACCATTGAGATAAAAGAAATTATACAAATATATATTTCATTAATATTACAGTAAATTCCCAAAGGCTGAAAATTATGCATAGTTCCACTCTCTCTTTTTTTTTCCATGGGGCAGACAATATGTTCATATGTATTTTTGTCTTGTTTAAAAACCTCATGTGCACCTGTTTCTTCATATGGCAGCCTGTTATCAATTCCCAGGTTTGTTTTTGGGGTGTCCTCAAGTTTTACATATGTAAGTACAGCAGCTTGCAACTTTTTTTTCAAATAAAGTTCCTAGAAGTCTAACATTGCTGTAGGGTCGTAAAGGATGCTAACTGCCCTGTCAGTTCAGAAAAAAGCAGTTAGAATTCCCAAGTATCCTATCTGGACTGACTATTGTGAGAATAAATAGTGGTTGCACTAAGCACAGAATGGAATCTAGGGTAACGTGCAGAAATAACTAACCCTTAGAAACTAGCTTTTGAGAACATGACTAATAAATGATACCCTGCTAGACTGATCAGAGTATGACTAACTTACTCTGGGTATGTCTACACTAGCCCCCTAGTTCGAACTAGGGTGGCTAATGTAGGCATTCGAACTTGCAAATGAAGCCCGGGATTTAAATATCCTGGGCTTCATTTGCATGTTCCCGGGTGGGTGCCATTTTTAAATGCCCCGTAGTTCGAACTGACTGCCCGCGGCTACACGTGGCAGTCAGAAGTTAATCCGAACTAAGTCCTTAGTTCGGATTAACTGTTACTCCTCCTACCTCATCCCACGAGGCATACTGGGGCGGTCAACAAATGCCTTTGATGTCGACCGCGGAGTGTCCAGACTAGCTCGCTGAGCTGACAAACAGCTGATCAGCTCAGCACGGCAGCCATTTTAATTTAAATGAAGCGGCAATTATTTAAATCGCCGCTTCATTTTCCTATGCTGGGTAGCCTAATCTACATGCCTCTGTTGCCAGAGGCATGTAGTCTAGACATACCCAGAATGATTTAAACCCAGGCAGGACTACCATGTTTGGGGCATGGGAGTGGACTGAACAAAGAGAAAATTGGAAGTAAGTAAAGGGAAAAGTGAATCTAGTTGTGTTCAGGGTAATTTTTCTTTATTTTGTGGTTTGCTTTGAACTGCTCTGTGTGAATCTATGCCTCCTCTCCCCAATTACCATTTAGCACTGTGCCCAGAGACTTTTCTCAGGGTGCGCCTGCACTGCAGCGTTTTTCCAGAAAAATGGCAGTTTTCTGGAAAAACAATACTTATATCCACGCTGCCATTGAGTTCTTTCAACAGGAAGTCAAAAGAACAGAGGTTTTTTTCTGACGGCAGTAAACCTCATTCTATGAGGAAGACGCCTTTTTCCGAAAAAGGCGTGTGTGGATGCAGAAGAGGGAGTTCTTTCGAAAGAAGAGGCCTCCAGAAAATAATACAAGTGCCCCGGTACCCACTCCATCCAGACTAATCACAACTTAAATTCAAGATAGTGTCCAATCAATGTGGACGCTATCTTGCAAAAAAGCACATCGCTTTTTCGTTGCGCTTTTGCTGTGTGGATGCTCTCTTTCTAAATAAGCTTTTCCAGAAGATCTCTTTCAGAAAAACTTCTTCCGAAAGAAGCTTGCAGTCTAGACATAGCCTCTGTGTTTTAATTGTTTTCCTTAGTTGCTCTGTAACATCTAGCAAGTAAATATGCTTTATCAAGTTTAACTTTTGTTTTGTAATAAAAAAAATCATTTTTTAAGATGATGATTTGATTGTCTGTCTGTGTGTATCTGCATGCCTCAGACTGAGATGTCAGCTACCAGAAACTGAAGCTTGTTTTTCTCTTTTCTTTTTTCAAGCTCTTTTGGGGCAAAAGAGCTTGGGGTACCCCTGGGGTGGGTTCAAGTGTTCAACCCCGGTTTTAGGGATAAAATCACTTGATGGTGGCAGCTTCTTTGTTTGTTTGTTTGTTTCTCAGAGTCAAGGAATCTGTGACTCGGGGAAGTTTTGGTAACCAGTGCAAGGCTTTTAAGCTCCCTTGTGGGCCCTCACCTTCTGCACTCAGAGTGCCAGAGTGGGGAACAGCCCTGACAGGCCCTCTGGTGTGTGAAGCAATTGCCCTGCTTGCTACCCTCTGACAAATGGCTGTGCAGGACATGCTGAACCTCAAGAGTTTGACAGGCCACAGTAGCTTTCACAATGGGTGGGAAGTCTGATTTAAAGAGGCAGCTGAATTCCATCAGTTGGGGCACGTCTAAACTACGTTGTTTTTTTTTGAAAGAGGATATGCAAATTATGTAGGAATTTGCATATCTTTTTCCGATCTCAGTTTCAAAAGAGGCTCTTTTGAAAGTGAAAGTAGTTTGGACGCGGGTTTTTTTTTCAGGAAAAAACCCTTTTTCGAAAAAAACATGTAAACCTTTTTTAAGGAAGAGCGGGGGGTGGTGTTTGAAAAAGGGTTTTTTTCTGAAAAAAACACGTCCAGACTACTTTCACTTTCGAAAGATCCTCTTTCGAAAGTGAGATCAGAAGAAGATATGCAAATTCCTGTGAAATTTGCATATTATCTTTCGAAAATTCTGTGTAGTCTAGACATAGCCTTTGAGTAAGTGTGCATCTTTGTCTTTTACTGTGTTATGTGGCTCCCATTGTCTGAGGCTTGGCATTTAGCTGTGCACCAAGCTTTCTCATTGTCTTTAGCAGTACTGTACTGTAGGCATGGGGACAAACTCTGATCTTAATTACACTTGTGTAAATCTAGAATGACCTAATTGATTGCATGGGAGTTGTTCTGGATTTAAACAGTGTCAGAGCAAAATCTGGTCCCTGAAATCTCCTGTTTTGACCATCTGCTCTACATACCAGTGATACTATGAACCCAACGGCCTACTGCTTTCTTCAGGTCATGGATAACAGGTGAATACACATACACTCACACAAAGGTGAAGTATGATTTCCCTTGTAGAAAACCACGGCTATACCTATTGCTATAGCATTCACTATGTTTTCTGAAAAGAAAAATAAAGCCATAAAGATTATAGACTTTGAATCCTGAGCTTATCAAAGAGGGATTTGGCATATTTCTAAGGAATAGGTCATTTGAATTACATTTTTAGGTTCTAAATCTTGGGAGAATTCTGAGAAAATAGGCCTGTTTGCTGCAGGTGTCCTTGAATCCTCACAACGCGTTGTTTAAAATAGCCTATAGGGTATTACTATTTTGAGATGTTCTTACTAACCACTAAAGCCATGCTGCTGCCACTTTGTACTGGTCTACTGGGCATAAAAGGAGCTGCAAAGCCAATTGATCTATTTGCCTGAGTACTCCCTCTGTGGGAGAGATTCCCCAGCTGGTAAGGCAGTGTAATGGCTCCTATACCACCTTTTTTTCCTGCCCCATGTTTAGGGATGTGGGCAATTGTTTCTCCTTGGAGTAATCCCAACACTGGAACAAAAGTGAACAGTGGGATGTCCCAAAGCCAGGTTTGGGGTTAATGATTTGGAAAAGAGAAAGGTGGAAAACTGTTATTTTGATTTTTTTTTTTTTGAAGACTAGAGAAGACTGAGGGATATGACACAACTACAGTGACTGGACAGTACAACAACAAATTGAATTCAGTGCTAAAAATGCAAGGTTGTGCATTTGAAAGGAGTAATTTGAACCACTTGTACAACATTCTGCATTAGCAATAACCACCAAGGAAAAAGGCCTTGATCCAGTAAGGATGGATTAATGAAAACATTTGTCCAATGTACAAATAAAATGTGAGGCTATATAATGTATGCAACCCCAGAAATATTATGACATTCTATACATTCATGCTCACTGATACTGTTGTTTTCAGTCACGGTTACCTTAGCTCAGAAAACAGACACCAGAAGTAGTTCAGAAATGGCTAACAAGTAATAAGAGGATGCATGGTCTTGTTTGTTAAGGCAGCAGGTAAAACCTCAGGAAATATGGGTTCAATTCCTAGTTCTGCCATTGACTTCTTATGTGACCTTGGCCAAGTGTTTAATGTGTCTGTGCCTCAGATGCCTGTCAGGTATAAAAGAGAAGAAAGTGATGTTTCCTTTCTTTGTCATGTCCATTTAGATTGCAAGCTCTTCAGAGCAAGGACTGTCTCTTACTATAGGATGGAACAACACCTAATACGATGAGGCCCTGATCTCAGTGAGGTACTTAAGCACTGTTGTAATATAAATAATAAAGACATATGATAGGGGTATATAAAATAATGGATGGCATACCAAAGTTTGACAGGGTAAGTAGGAATGTGTATTCTCATAATACATGAACAAGAAGATATTGATCCTTAGTCTTAGTGTACCAGGAGGAGATGGAAGAGAACAGTCATTTTGAGGCCCTTACCTCAATATTAAAAACTCTCTTAGCTGCCAAAGAGATTGCTTCTTCCTCCATCACTATGATATTCTATTATAACAATGTGACCCAGTAATTCAGGGGTGGCGAACCTAAGGCCTGGGGGCTGTATGCAGCCCTCGGCTTGCCTGGATCTGCCCCCGAGGCTCAAGGCTCCCTCTCAGCATTGGGGAGCCCATGCTGGTGCTTCAGCCCTCCACCGCCTCTCTGTGGGGCAGGAACACACACAGCCTACTAGCCTGTGCTCCACTAGGCTCTGGTGTGTGAGGGGAATGTGGGGAGCATCTTTCTCCTTAGCCAGGGGGGAATTGTTTTGTGTGTGGGGGGAGTTCTTCTCAACTGTGTGTTCCCCCTACCCAAAAAAGGTTCCCCACCCCTGCATTAATGCCTCAATGCTAACTGGCCAAGGACATTACAAAAATATCCTGCTCCTGCTATGTACATTCTGGTTAACCAACAAGTTCATGTGAGGTTTCAAATGAAATCTAGGGTCACGCGTGTTGTCAGTATCATAAAATATATGTACGGATACTATGTAAGGAGTTATGTATGCATGCTGAAAATATA
This sequence comes from Pelochelys cantorii, assembly GCA_032595735.1. Classification (NCBI taxonomy): domain Eukaryota; kingdom Metazoa; phylum Chordata; order Testudines; family Trionychidae; genus Pelochelys; species Pelochelys cantorii. Next base: position 23,818,204 of record CM064329.1, on the reverse strand, counting down.
TTCCTAAAGTCCATAGCAAGGCAGAGTTGACACACAGGCTTTCTGCCAGACAAAAGATGTTCAGTCACCTATCTCAGTCAGTGTGTAAGCTAAGACGTGTAAGACAACACTATGAAGCCCTATGTACACACAAAGTTAACAAGAGGATGTAAAAACAGGGAAAACAAGAGATGGTGAGTTTCTCTGCCCCAGGACAAACAATGGCCTTTGAGAATATAAGCTGAAGGCAAGGAGACACCCCAGTATCCTGCACCTCAGAATTAAACTGATGGCACCTTCCCATTAATGGAAATGGGATATTAGCCAGGCTTAGTTGAGATGCTGCCGAGGACATTTGGGGCGATAAACTTCTTTAGACGGGTTAGCCTGTTAAGTTTAGTCTCTAGAAATCATGTAATGATTTTGTTTTCCTTGCCCTTTCTCACTTTCCTTTGAATCTCCCTCTCCCCCCACTATAAACATATTATGAATTAAGGTACTATGGTATTATACAAGTATAGGTAGGAGAATAACAAGGTGACTCACAAGCCAGGAACTGCCCCCAAACCATGCTGTACCAGCACAAGGAAACTATTGACCAATATGGAGAGGGTCACCAATGTGGGAGAGAACTCTTAAAGGAGCTAGAGCTGAACTATTGGATTCACTCCTGCAAGAAGTAAGAGTAGCCACCCCAGAAAAGTGACTCTCTACCTTAGCTTTCCCTCTGTAAATTCTTCACATGTACCCACCCAAACTTAAACCCGATCAAGCTAATCAATTTTCTATGGACTGGGAAGGAAAAGAGGAAGACTTTAAAGAAAACACACTTAGGAGGAATAGTAATAGAGATGCAGCCATGTTAGTCTGGTCTTGCTGAAACAAAAGACAGGACTATGCAGTACTTTAAAGACTAACAAGATGGTTTATTAGGTGATGAGCTTTCGTGGGCCAGACCCACTTCCTCAGATCAAATTGTGGAAGAAAATTGGCATGACCATATATACCAAAGGGATACAATCAAAAAAAAGTGAACACATATAAAATAGACAAATCAGATTTTAGAACAGAGGGGGGATGAGGGAGGGAGGTTAATGTCTATGAGATAATGATATTAGAGGTGTTAAAGTTTCTTTGAGAAGTTTGTCCAATATACATAGCAGATGGACACTGTTGGCACATGATGGCATAAATTATATTTCTGGATGAGCAGGAATATGTGTTCTTGATCTTATAACTGAAATGGTTAGGTCCAATGATGGTCTCAGCCTGGACCATTCCACACGAGAGATCCATTTCCTGGACACCACAGTACAAATCACCAATGATAAATTAGCCAACAGTGTCCATCTGCTATGTATATTGGACAAACTTCTCAGACACTTCGCCAAAGAATCAATGCACACAAAACAGACATCAGACAGTCTCACAAAGAAAAAACAGTTTCTTGCCATTTCAGCCAGCCTGGGCATTGTCTCAACGACCTGACTACCTGCATCCTGCTTCAAAGAAACTTTAACACGAGACTTCAAAGAGAAGCCTCTGAACTGTCATTCATGCTTAAATTTGACACTTTACAAATGGGCCTTAACAAAGATGCTAATTATCTTACCCATTACAAAGATAGCTTCCCCAATTATCACCTCTAATATCATTATCTCATAGACATTAACCTCCCTCCCTCATCCCCCCCTCTGTTCTAAAATCTGATTTGTCTATTTTATATGTGTTCACTTTTTTTTTTTATTGTATCCTTTGGTATATATGGTCATGCCAATTTTCTTCCACAATTTGATCTGAGGAAGTGGGTCTGGCCCACGAAAGCTCATCACCTAATAAACCATCTTGTTAGTCTTTAAAATGCTGTATAGTCCTGTCTTTTGTTTCACACTTAGGAGGAGCTTTGATACTATGGGGTTGAGACCCTTAGAAACATTTAGAAAGAGCTGCCCAGTACAGGGTGTCTTGTAGCTTTCTGTGGAGGAACCCGTACTGCCACTATTAAAAAAGGATACTGGTCTAAATGAGCCAATGGCCTATGGCAGTTTCTATGTTCCTGTACCAGGGGTGGGCAATAATTTTGGTGGGGGGCCACTCCAAGGTTTTGGTAAGTGGTCAAGGGCCTCACTTTTCTGTGGAAGGGGTGCAGGGTCTAGGGTGGAGGTTGGGTGCAGAAGGACGCACGGGGTAAAGGACTGGGGTGCAGGAGATGGTGTGGGGTCTGAGAGGGTTTTGGGTGCAGGAGAGGATTTTGGCCTGGGGGAGGCATGCAGGAGGGGGTACAGGGTCTGGGAGGGAATTGTGACCTGGGGTGGGGAGTGCAGAGGGTTTGGATGATGACCTGGGGGAGGGAGTTGGGGTGTAGGAGGGGCAGGGGTGCCAGAGGCAGACTCTGGCTAGGAGGCACTTACCTAAGCAGCTGCCGGCCAGCAACCCTGCAGTACCCCTAAGGTAGGCGGGGCTCACTGCCTGCTGCAGCCCCAGACTGCTTGAAAATACAGGCTGCTCTCTCCACATGACTCTCAACTCTGGGTGGGGGAAGAGGCTTGCGCTGCCCCCACCCCGTTTCCCAGGCCAATCACTCATCTCCGATTGGCTGGCTGTTTCCAGCCAATAGGAGCTGAGAGATTGGCTGAGATTAGTTCTTTTTGGCCAGTTGTTTCTGGCCAATAGGTGCTGAGGATTGGGCTGGGATCACACGATCACACAAAGCTTCCCCCCTCCCTGCAGAGCAGAGAGCTGCAGGGATTGTGTTTTAAACCGTGGTAACTGCGTGTGCCTGAGAGTCCTGGCAGGGTGGTCCATGGGCCAGATCTGGTGGCTTGGTGGGCCAGATCCAGCCCCCGGGCCGTATTTTGCCCAGCCCTGCCCTATACTATGCTGTAGACATTAAGTAGCATTTTTATATATGTTACTTTACAACATTTTTTGCAAACTGGATATATGAACTATGGACATTTTTCAACCATCAGATTAATTGCACGTGTAAAATAAATCTTGAACATGACAATATTTACAATATTTAAGAACCTCAGGTCTGGGAATGATTGAGGGGGAAAAAACTAGGCATACTAGTTGTGCACATGTTATCTTCCCCCTTTAACAAGCTTTTATTAACTCTAGTCTCATAAATCTATGGGTTTAGTGACCTTTGAAAGGTTAAGAGGTCCTATGCCACCCTGCTATCTGGGAGACATCCACAATAGCAAATAGCTGCAGTAGTCAGAGTGTAACTAAAGTAGCCACTATTGAATAGTTAAAGGCATCGTGCTTTCCTTCTTCAAATTAACCCCCTTCTGTGCAGAAAACCATGCAGTAGTAAATCCTGTTGAACAGACTGAACCTGAGCGTAACTTTAAAAGTGCTATGCTAAGTATCCTTAGCAATCATTGACTTCCATTATACTTTCTTCTGTTTTGCCCTTGTAAGAAATAGATGATCCTTTTTGGAGGCATTAACATTGACACCGACATTGCTTAACATTTGAAGCAGAGTTTTGGATGCTCAGAAATGTCTGATTTCCCCCCTCCCTTACCCCCCCCCCCCATATCCCCTACTGCATTTCTCATTTCAGTGCTTCTTTGCGCCTCCTAATTCTGGTCCATCTAGAACAGGGTTGGGCAATCATTTTTTGCCAGGGGCCACACCAGAAATTTTTGAAGTGGACCTGGGCCACACAGGAAGGGGCGTGACATCAAGCGGAAGGGATGGGGCATAAAATGGAAGGGGTGGGGCCAGGATACTCCCAGGTTCCCCACCCCCAGACAATGATTGGTCTGGTTTGGGGGTGAGGGAGTGCCCTTGCCCCCCCCCACGTTCTCCCTAGGTGCCCATGCCCCTGGCATGGGAGGAGACTTCCCACACTCCCCAGCCCCTAGACCAAATAGGGCCTGGGGGCAGGAGAGCATGCGAAGCCTCCTGTACTCTGCCCCCATCCTACAAGCAATGCATGGCGCTTCCAAGCACCATGTTCTCCTGGCAGGGCGGGAGGATGCTTTGCGCGCTCTCCCGCCCCCAGGCCCTAATTGGCCTGGGGGACAGTAGGGCCTCCGCGAGCCACATCCACCCGCTTGGTGGGCCAGATCCGGTCCATGGAGGCCCTTTTGCCCATCTCTGATCTAGAAGGAGACACCATCATGAATGTCACAAGAAATCCTATTTTATATAAACCATCTTCTCAGTGACAGAGGTTCATCTAATTTGGACACATATCACCAGCAGTGGTATTCTGCATCTTGAGCTTCTCTTTATCACATTAAGGGCTCCAGTGCTGCAACTGATAGTTGATGGGCAGACAACTGTCCATGCACAGCCACTCACTGACTTTAATCATTTGTGTTTTGCCTTTTTCTGGTGTCCCTGACTGCTATTTTCAATAATGGAGAAATCTTGGGTGGGGAAAAAAACTTTCCAGTGAAGCTGTAAGCAGGTGCAACATTCCATCTATTCTCTGTCAACCGCAGAATTGGGGCCTTTATTGTAAATATGTAGGTAGAAGATAGTATATGGCAGAAATAGAGCCAAGAGGAAACAAACCATCATGATGCAAATAGTTTTCAAATTAACTGACTATAAAAGAAAGCAAATTATTTTGCTTCTATGCCTATTTTGTGTGACTGAAAACTAAAGAGGCAGCAAAAAGTGTATGAGAAAATGCCAGTTTCTGATGATGACACCCCTCCCCTCAAGTTATTTCATTTAGTGTTGAGATAGTTACCTGTTTATTGGTTGAAAATCTATCTCTTGGTTATCTTGAAACCTCCTCCCCCATATTTTAGCAAATATATATCTGGATCCTGCCCCAATGCAGAGCCCCAGTGGATCAAAGTAAAAGGTCAGGGCTTAACATTTTATTTTTGCTTATGAATAGGTAAGAGCTGATCAAACTTGCTTTGAATGCATTAGTAATGGGTGAAATTCACCCTTGTGCAGGGACCAGAAAACCAACATACCTGTGATTTTAATTACTCCACTGGTTTTATGCCAAGCACTTAAATCATGCATAGGCCTTGCCCTAGTTCTCTGGGATTTGGACAGGTGTGAATTTCATCCTGTCTGAATGTATTCAATGAATATGGTTTGAATTATTAATTCTATAGATTAGTCATAAATAGTCAAACACAACTGTGTGTCTTCACTGTAACGGTTCTTTGCTCAGATGAGTGTATAGGCATTCTGGGCAGGAACACTTGGTGCTGGAATTTAAAATTCACTTGATTGTGCATGCAATTTTGAAATTAGATGTGTGACCACTCTGTCAATACAAGAACATACCAGGAGAGACAGGACAGTTGGCCAGTTAAAGAACTGGACTAGGCCCAGGCCAGGCCAAAGCCCAGATTCACAAAGATACTTAGGCCATTAAAGTCAGCCTGTGTTAGGCACCAAAATACTTTCATGAATCTGAGCCCCACAGGAGAAAATAAGCTCCCAATCTGTCTCTCCCAATCTCCATTTCCTGCCACAGCCTCCCTGTGAAGAAGACAGCCCACACAGATCCAGTTTCAGGATGCAGCCTTAAGTGATTTGTCGAATATCACACAGGAAGTCTTCAGCATAGCATAGATTTTCTGAACCCAGCCCAGTATCTTCATCCTAAATCTGTTGTTCCTATTCTGTTTACCAATGTGGTGTATGAACACCTTCCAGCTGTGCAATATGGTTGCTGCTGCCTCAGTGGATGATTGGAATTATATACACAGACAGACAATGCGCTTTGGGTATAATAACACTTTAGTCAAACAGTCATTCATGCTATCGTTAATGTATTAGACTGTCTCATCTTGTCAGCAAGTGCGGCATCATTTCAAAGGGTTTCTTTCCAAACAGTCCAAGTCTTGTCCTCTGCCCAATTCCCTAATACATGCTCCCTTCTTTCTTCAGCATCCAGCTATTTCTTCTCTGTCTGGTAAATGATTTGCCACAATCTTCGACTGTAAAGTTATTTGTTAGGGAGGTTAGATATTAAATTGATGGGAGAAGCAAATACATTTCTCTTTTAATCACAACATAGGTATAAACACTGAGCAATTTCTGATAGGAATGGGCAATTTCTCATACCCATGCAGCCGTCTCCATGACCACTCAAGTCCACAACTTCTTTGCTGTGATCTCTGCTGTAGAGAGACAACCAGCAAGAGTGTCAGTGACAACTGTTGTGGTAATTTTTGTGATGTGGACACCTGCCTACTACAACTTTCAGTGGAAAAACAATTCATTTCACATAGCCCTTTAGACAGCTGTCAGAGGGCTACGTCTTTCAATCATTAATGATCCGAGCCAGTTTCAGAGTGACCTGCGGGTTACCGGCTCTGTTGCCCATAACCAATTCTCTGCATTCTCGACTCGCTTTCCTCTTTTGTACAGAATTGCTACGGAGCACCTTCTGTTCATAGAAACACAAATGGCTGAGTTAATTAGAGTCTGGCATCTTTACTCATATTGTCTAGTATCTCACTCTGAGTAGTTTCACTGGTTTCAGTGGGGGCACTCAGAATATAGTATTGCTCACTTGGTGGACAGTTGGCTAAATCTGGCCCACTGGTGGCTCATTTCTGTTTATTTTTAAAAGGGGTATTATACCTTACAAGGTAAGAGGACAAGGTAGTTAGGGAGGATGAAAAGTTTTTTTTTTAATCCTAGAACTCTAGCTGTAACTAGAAGTTTGTGTAGCAGTAGCAGTCACAATAGTTTACAATAATAATTATGGTAAGTGGATAACAGATTCAGAGCTCCTAAGTAAGGTCCTATGAGGAGAAATTATTTTATTGCTTAGAATTTAGGAGAATTGGCTTGGGGGGGGGGGGAATGAAGGCCCCTGCTGGCTGGGGACGTTGGGAGGTGAGAGAGCCTCAATGGGTGGGACTCAACCCTCTCCGTGAGCTCCTTTTCACCCCCCAACGCTCACTCTTATATCCCCCACCTCCTTGGGCACCTGCCCTGAGCCTCTCCTCAGCTACCCATTCTGACTCCTGCACCCCCACATTGCCAGCCCCCAGCCCTGAAGGACCTGGGCAACAATGGATAAGTCTTCGAGTAGGGTTATAAGTAATAGCCTAATGAGTGGGGGAAGCAATGGATATGCTATCTCTTCATTTTAGTAAGGTTTTTGACACTGTCCCATGTGACGTTCCTATAACTCAATTGGGGAAAAGGGATTTAGATTATATGGTGGGTGAACAAATGATGGAAAGATTGGATTAGAAGAGTAGTTATCAATGCTTTGCTGTCAAACTGGGAGTGTGTATCTAGTGGGGTTCTGTAGGGGTCAGTGCTGGTACTGGTACTTCTGCACGGTGGGACCATCAAGAGTAGCCTTTAGAACTATTTTTGCTTACTGGTATTTGTGTTGAAGGGAACAGTCTTCAGAGTCTGCCACACAGATGCTCTGCTTGTTCTTATTCACTGTCCTATGGTTTTGGTGCCATCACACTGGACATTGGGTCATCTTGGTTTTCCAATGGATAAGCCTTAAAGTAACAGGTGCCCAACTTGAAACATTTTAAAAGGGCTTAACTGACAGAGAATGGGGTCAGACATTTCCTGGAAACCAAACCCCCTTTATTGGCCTCAAACTGGACACCCCAAAACCGAGTAATTAAAAATGAAGTAGTTCATGTACTACAGATGCATATTGATTGGCTGTAACACTCAGGTAAAGGTTGACACTCATATCTTCTCTGTGAGCTACTGTATGTGGAAAATGCCTATATAAACATCAAATGCAACTAAGGCTGCTGGATTAACCAGTCTGAACTTCAGTGCCTTCTAGAGAGACTGCTTTGCAGCTGAGATTTCAGTTTACCACAGTACAATTTCTTTAAGAAAGCCTAAATCGTATTGGAAATTGATGCTGAAGAGCTTTCTCCTTTCATTACATTGCAATGTATTATTTTCCCACAGAACATTGAACATTATGCATCAGTATGGACCCTGGTCCAAAGCCCATTGAAGTTAATGTGTGTTAATTCCCTAAGCGAGGCATATTAAAATTCAAGCATACAACTAAAGACACAAGGAATTCTCTTCCAGACTATTGAAGTTGTGAAGATTACACCCTCATGACTTTCTCTCCCCAATACTATTGAATTGATTTCTTTACATTTATTTCATGTCCTAAATCAATACTGTTTGGAATTTAAAGTTCATGTTTACTAAATATTTTTTCTGAATGATCAGTGACAGCAGGAAGGGGCTTGTGTAGGTTGCAACGTGAACTATAAAGGAGGCTATGTCTAGACTGCAGGCTTCTTTCGGAAGAAGTTTTTCTGGAAGAGATCTTCCGAAAAAACTTCTTCTGAAAGAGAGCGTCCACACTGCCAAAGTGCATCGAAAAAGCAATCTGCTTTTTCGAAAGATAGCATCCACACTGAAAGGACGCTATTTCACATGTAAGCTGTGATTACTATTGACAGAGTGGCCACCAAGGCACCCTGTTCCCCATCCATACACACCTTTTTCCGAAAGAGCTCTTTCGGGAAAAGGCTTCCTCCTCATAGAAGGAGGTTCAACAATGTCAGAAAAACCCCTTTGTTCTTTTGATTTTTTTTTCAAAAGAATGCGATTGCAGAAAAATGGCCATTTTTCCAAAAAACCTCTGTAGTGTAGACATAGCAGGAGAGAGGAAACAATTAGATAGTATTGTACTTGAACTGCGAAAAGAACAGGAAATAAGTAATTCAATGGCTAACATACCTAGTCCTCAAGGAAACTTAAATTAGGAATTCTGTGGAGAAATAGACAAACAGTCATGACTTATTACATTTCCTGTCTCTAAAACCAGAAAGTGTGTACAGTGCTCCTAAGTCACAATTTTATTGCAAGCCTCATACTATTAGGTGGCTTTCTTAAAGCCCCACTTCCTGGAGTCAGATGATTATGGGAACATCTAGTTGTCATGATTTTGGAGAAAGTTTAAAAACATGATCCCAAAATACACAAACCAGCAGGTAAAAAGAATGGAAACCCATTTTTTTAATTGTCATAGTTTTTAAACTAGCACTCAATGCCTTTTTTAGGTCCCAACTCATAGTTTTTGAATGTTTGTGTTTGGCAATACCGGGTGTATGTTGTCTTTAGTTCTAATATTTCAACTGAGTCAAATATAGTGTTTAAAACAATACAATACTCTGATACTAGGTTGATGGGCATAATGTAAGATTCCTCTAGCTCTTATATTACAAAGACTATAAATAGAGCCAATATTTCATAAAAATCCTTTTATCCTTCAGGCACCGAGTGCAAACACATGTCGTCTTTGAATGCAAACCTCCCTTGATCCAGAGATAAAAGATCCTGAACATAATTAGAAAAGTTCTTATTTTCTTAACTGGGAGACCAGTTACGAAGACAAAGGAGTTAAGCAAAAATCAACATTTTTCTTTTTTCACTTTATGGTAAATCTTCCTATTCTTCCAGGTTTGGATTCTGAAAATCAGTAACTGCTGGGAGGAGAAAGATATATGACCCTGTGAAAACACACAGCGAAAGGTTGACACCAAACATCTGCTGCCTACTTGTGCAGAGTTTCAGGTACAGTAATTATGTACAAGGTTGTTCTGCCTACCTTCAGGTGATGTTTTCCTCCACAATATACCATTTAATAGGCGGGGGGGAACATGTGGTGCCCTTTTGCGTGCATGGGGGATTTTTAAAAATATTACCTTCCTTAATGGATTTCTTGTAGCAGTGTCTTTTTTGCACTTTTAGGGTAGGGATCTTATTGTGCATAATTTTCCATTAATTCTTTTTTTATTAATCCTTCATGCTGATCCCCTGCCCACCCAGCTATTGTTATACCATATTTTTTAGTATTCACATTAGTGATATACTAAACTGCAGGTTACTTAGAGACAGATACAATTCTCCGTGTTCTCTGTTGGAAGCAGTTCTTTTGATCAGTTACACAAATGGTGGACTTTCCAGCTTGACTACACAACAGATGCAGTAGAATGCCAGTCCAATAAGCAAGGTATCCCCCTCTAGCTTTTTGTATGAATAGCAGTACACAAGACATATTTGTTTATAGCCCCCTCTGGACCCTTTCTTAAAGGCATGTGCTAAGCATCTCAGTTGCCATCATTGCATCATTGTTGTTAGAGGGTATTTATTGGCTTTCCTATAAACTTCTAAGACCGTAACTTTATCCTCTTTCTTTATGCCAAGTATCAGCCTATAGCAGCTGGTTGCAAAGCTGTTTAATCTCTCAGAGTGGTTAAAATCCATGACTCACAACCAGACAAAAGTACATCTAGGCAAGATGCCTTGAAAATGTTGAGCTTTAAGACCAATCAAGTATCAACTATCCTCCAGAACTTCTCGAACACACTCCAGCCCTATTCTTGTGTGTTGTTCTGTACAACAGACGACTGTTCCTTGCTGAATCAAATTAGTATTTGAAATTGTGAACATTTTTCAATTTCATTTCGCCAAGTTCTTTAGCAATGGCAGAACAGTGTTCTTTTGTTGCATCAACTCTTTACCACTGTGTGTCCTCTTGGCATAAAGATGCTGTTGCTGTCATATAATCTGCTAACCAAATATTCTAGACAACCAGGGTAGAAAAATACAGCTGCATGATAGGGCTCCTAATGTGTGTTTCCTTCTTAGAATTGAGAAGAATGCCAATGTATGTGTCTACACACTCATGGCTTCATAACAATAATAATTACTTGGCTTTACGGTCCTCATGGACAAGACATGGGTCAGTCACAAGCAGAGCAAAATTGAAGAGACTGTTTATTCAAAAATAAATTGACTTGGCTGGTGACTTTCTATACATCTGTTGCTCCCACTACCATGAGAAAGGTTTTTCCTTAACAAACCATGGACAAATTCTGCCCTCGATATTGCCTTGATACACCAGTCTGGTAGGGTTTAAAGGACACTAATGCATCACAAGGGGCTGAGGAAAAATTCCAACACTGCAAGCACAGTGTAGGACCCTGGTAAGCACCTGTTAGCACAAGAAAAGACTCAAGGCACGTCTACACAGCAGGGCTAACGCCGAAATAAGCTATGCAACTTAGGTTACGTCAATTGCGTTGCTTAAGTCAAAGTAGTTTATTTTGCCTTTTGGCACTATCTACACAGCAGGAAATTTGAAAAAGAGCACCCTTCCTCCAACTTCTCTTACTCCTTGTAAAAATGAGGGTTACAGGAGTCCGAGTAAGAAGTCCTCTGACTGGATATTATTTTGACATTGTGTCCAAATAACTGCTTGCTGTGTAGATGCGGACTATGTTATTTCAGAATAACATGAGTTATTCTGAAATAACATTGCTGTGCAGTCGTACCGTAAGGCTACGTCTACACTGCCGGTTTTGCTGGGAGAGGAATAAGGATCTTGTGGAAAACGGGGTTTTTTCACAAAAAAACCCGTCCACACTACTTTTTCCCCCCCCGCAAAAGCAGTGTGCATAAATTATGCAAATGAGGTATGGCGATATGCTAATCCCCCTTATTTGCATACTCACTGCCTGCAAAACTGGCAGTGTAGATGAAGCCTTAGAGTACTACCCAAGGTGAAAACCATTTGCTCTGCCATGCTCCCTAAGTTCTCCAGAAGGCCACAGCCCCTACAAAAAAAGTTGGAATCTATTTTTTTTTTTGCACAATGCATATTGTATAATTTTAATACTGGCACTCAATTGTTTTTTAATGTAACACAGGTTTAAAATCTAATTTTCCCCTTGGTGGTCAAAGATGTAAAAAACTGTTTGCTGAATTAGAAGCTTACCCTGTTTCTACTCATTTCCTTCTGCTAAAGCTTTGCGAAAATATGAGCAACAGGGAGGGACACTAGTGTTGTCCACCAGCTCAGAAAGATAGCACTTCATAAACCTCCAGTTGGAAGAATTTTGTTCCCCACAACTGTGAATGGAGAGAGCTAACACCTGGTGCAAAACTAAATTACAGTGGTGAATCAGGAACACAGTGGGCAGCCACAATGACTCTTGCAAGTTATTATGTGAAATTTGATGCACCCTGTTGTCTGCAGAAGTCTGGCAACTCTTCAATACTTGTATGAAGCCTAATTTAGCCATTTGGGTTGGGGGAGGAAAGTACTGGACATATCTAAAGTGTCATAATAAAACCAGAGTGCCTGACATCCTTAGAATTCCCTAATTCTCACTTCTAATTGTTTATTATAGATCAAAGTAACTGTTAAACCCCTGCAGTGTTTTAGACTGTCCAAAAAGAAATATATAAAAAAAAATCTTAATTAGATACGTAAACTTTTGTTGAGAGAAAGGTGGTAATTTTCAGTCCAATTATTTGGGCCATATCCATCAACAGTTTTATTAAACATCTCAGAGGAAATCCATACAGAAGTGTCCATACAGAAAGTGTTACTTACCTCTTTGTTTGGAAGATTTACTACATATCAAGTGTCCTTGAGGTGAGGCAGAGTGTAAAGTCATGTGACCTAACAAACCTCTTGGAAACATGCACATGTGAATGAAACACCCAGGAGAACTGGAGAAATCCAACCTATTTCATTCTGAGCTGAGGACATCTTAATAGAGGCCGTAAATAGAGGCTGTGTAAGCATTTTTGAGTGTGATAATCAAAGTCACCTCACTCTAGCTCCACCAAAAAAAGCCCCAAAGCTGAACTGGTTCTTCTCCCTTATCCAAGCTCAGCCAAGAACACATAGAAGCAATGTTCAGAAAGTAAGGTTGGTCCAGGGGCTAGGGTACTACCCTAGACAGTGGGAGACAGACCCATGTTTAATTTCAAAGTCAGCTACAGATTTCCTGTGTGACCTTGGGTAAATCATTCAGACGTTCTGAGCCTTCATTGCCATCTGTAAAATGGAGGAGAAGGGCATATCCCTACAGCTCATAGATGTTTAAAATTCTCAGAGAAATAGCAATTTTAGTCTATAACTGATAAAAACTTACAAACTAACGAATGGTCCTGCAGCACCTTAGAGACGAACAAAACGTGTAGATGGTATCATGAGCTTTCGGGGGCACAACCTACTTCTTCAGAAGAATGAAGCCAAGGATCCAGAGGTACAAATAAATCGCAGAAAAAGAGGGGGATTGGGAGGGAAAGAGAAGAGAAAAAAATCTTGTCAATTAGAGAGTCTGTGCTAAATGAGGCTAATAGAGTGGGCTGTAAGTGCCCAATACTTAACTTTTGATGTCATGAGGGTGTTGAATGTAGCGTCCCATCCAGGTCAGGTCTTTGTTCAGACCTTGATTAAAGGTGTCAAATTTGCAGATGAAGGCAATTTCTGCAGCTTTTCTTTTTTTCAGCTGGTTTTTAAAATTGCTTTTTAATAGTATGGTCACTTTGAGCTCCGTTAATGAGTGCCCAGGCAGGTTAAAATGTTCTCCAACAGGTTTCTGTGTGTTACCATTTTGAATATCTGATTTGTGTCCATTAATCCAGGGTCAGTAATGTAACTATTCTGCAAAGTGATTTGGGGTGTCTTCTTCTTCTTAAACCCTTGTACTCCGAGTGGAGCATAGGTTATCTACAAGTCTCCTCCACTTCACTCTGTCTTGAGACAAAACTTCTAGCTGACTCCAGGAGTACCCCAGATGTTTCCTTCAATCTCAATAGATCTTCTCCATGTTGTTGATTTGGGGTGTACCTATGAAAAATGCAATATAAGAAGTAGGTATTAAAAAGAGCTACAATTTCGCTCCTCCTAGTTAGCTAATAAAATGGAAAGCTGGGAAACCGCACAGCACAGGAAATGGGGCACAGCAGGAGTGTGAAGAGCTCCAGGGGTGAATGGCGGTAGATATTCAAAGCCAGTGCAAGGAAAAAGTAGCAATAGTTGGAAGGTGACCTGAAGCACAGAATGGCCTTGAAGAGGATAAGAATGAGAACCTAGAATAAGGGGTGAATGACTGAAGAGAAACCAACAACAGAAAGCAGACCCAGTTATCCCATAAGGGCTGTCCAGGGAAAGCTGATTCACATAATGCATGGAAAAGGAGTGTAATGTACCTAGCCATTGTCATTGTTCTTCTAGTGGTCATATCTGGTAGGTGCAGCAACAGAAAGTGCACTATGGCCAGACAAGAGGATGCCAACTCTTGCCATCAGAGCTAGTATTTTCAAAGGAGCTTAAGGAAGTAGGTACACAACTTACATTGTAATTCCATGGGAATTGGGCACACAACTCCCATGGGACCCTTTGAAAATCTCAGTTGTATAAAGCTTCTGGTGGTGGTAGACATCAGTCAGTGCATCGAGCTATGCTCTGGAATAACTAGGTGTCAGACTGGAATGTAACTTATCCTCAAAATATGGGGATGAGCACTGATTATTTTTATTAGTAATAGTAACACACTTTTTGTGGGCAGAGGAAGGTATGACATGGAGGAGCTTGGGTGAGCATAAATCACAATAAAAGGACAAAGTCAACATTTCCCAAGTGGCAGGGTTATAAATTTAAAGTAGAGCTGGATAAATAGAATCTAGGACAGGGTAGTAGTGAACCAACTCTCAATCAATCACTAGTTCTGCCTGTAGTCCCAATAAACACTATTTAAACAATAGTTAGAACATAAGAACATAAGAATGGCTGTACTGGGTCAGACCAAAGGTCCATCTAGCCCAGTATCCTGTCTGCCGACAGTGGCCAGCACCAGGTGCCCCAGAGAGGGTGGACCGAAGACAATGATCAAGCGATTTGTCTCCTGCCATCCCTCTCCAGCCTCTGACAAACAGAGGCCAAGGACACCATTTTATCCCCTGGCTAATAGCCTTTTACGGACCTAGCCTCCATGAAATTATCTAGCTTCTCTTTAAACTCTATTATAGTCCTAGCCTTCACAGCCTCCTCTGGCAAGGAGTTCCACAGGCTGACTACACGCTGTGTGAAGAAGAACTTTCTTTTATTAGTTTTAAACCTGCTACCCATTAATTTCATTTGGTGTCCTCTAGTTCTTCTATTTAGGGAACTAATAAATAACTTCTCTTTATCGGCCCTCTCCACACCACTCATGATTTTATATACCTCTATCATATCCCCCCTCGGTCTCCTCTTTTCTAAACTGAAAAGTCCCAGTCGCTTTAACCTCTCCTCATATGGGACCCGTTCCAAACCCCTAATCATTTTAGTTGCCCTTTTCTGAACCCTTTCCAAGGCCAAAGTATCTTTTTTGAGGTGAGGAGACCACATCTGTACACAGTATTCAAGATGTGGGCGTACCATACTTTTATACAGGGGCAGTAAGATATTCTGGGTCTTATTTTTCTATCCCTTTCTTAATAATTCTGAGCATCCTATTTGCCTTTTTGACTGCTGCTGCACACTGTGTGGAAAGTTTTCAGAGAACTGTCCACGATAACTCCAAGATCTCTTTCCTGATTTGTCGTAGCCAAATTAGCCCCCATCATACTGTACGTATAGTTGGGGTTATTTTTCCTGATGTGCATTACTTTACACTTATCCACATTAAATTTCATTTGCCATTTTGTTGCCCAATCACTCAGTTTGGTGAGATCTTCTTGGAGTCCCTCACAGTCTGCTTCTGTCTTGACTATCCTAAACAGTTTGGTATCATCTGCAAACTTTACCACCTCACTGCTTACCCCTTTCTCCAGATCATTTATGAATAAGTTGAACAGGATTGGTCCTAGGACTGACCCTTGGGGGACACCACTAGTTACCCCTCTCCATTCTGAAAATTTACCATTTATTCCTACCCTTTGTTTCCTGTCTTTTAACCAGTTCTCAATCCAAGAAAGGACCTTCCCTCTTATCCCATGGCCATGTAATTTACACAAGAGCCTTTGGTGAGGGACCTTGTCAAAGGCTTTCTGAAAATCTAAGTATACTATATCTACTGGATCCCCCTTGTCCGCATGTTTGTTAACCCCTTCAAAGAACTCTAATAGATTAGTAAGACAGGATTTCCCTTTACAGAAACCATGTTGACTTTTGTCCAACAAATTATGTTCTTCTACATGCTTCACAATTTTATTCTTTACTATTGTTTCGACTAATTTGCCCGGTACTGAAGTTAGACTTACCGGTCTGTAATTGCCCGGATCGCCTCTAGAGCCCTTTTTAAATATTGGTGTCACATTGGCTACCTTCCAGTCATTAGGTACAGAAGCCGATTTAAGGGATAGGTTACAAACCACAGATAATAGTTCAGCAATTTCCCATTTGAGTTCTTTTAGAACCCTTGGATGAATGCCATCCGGTCCTGGAGATTTGTTACCATTAAATTTTTCTATTTGTTCCAAAACCTCCTCTAATGACACTTCAATCTGGGACAGTTCCTCAGATTCATCACCCACAAAGGACGGTGCAGATTTGGGAATCTCCCCAACGTCCTCAGCCGTGAAGACTGAAGCAAAGAAATCATTTAGTTTCTCCGCAATGGCTTTATCGTCCTTGATTGCGCCTTTTGTAGTTCGATCGTCTAGGGGACCCACAGGTTTTTTAGCAGGCTTCCTGCTTCTAATGTACTTAAAAAACATTTTGTTATTTCTTTTTGAGTTTTTGGCTAGCTGTTCCTCAAAATTTTTTTTTGCTTTTCTTATTACATTTTTACACTTGATTTGACAGTGTTTATGTTCCTTTCTATTTATCTCACTAGGATTGGACTTCCACTTCTTAAAAGATGCCTTTTTGTCCCTCACTGCTTCTTTTACATGGTGGTTAAGCCACGGTGACACTTTTTTAGGTCTCTTGCTATGTTTTTTAATTTGGGGTATACATTTAAGTTGGGCATTTAAGTTCTTTGAAAACTGTTGTAACAGCCCCAAATACTGTAGCATAGGAGAGTGTTATGACAGCGGTTTGTGCTGTTTCTGTAAGGAGCTGCACATTTGTCTGTTCTCATAGGACAAGCTTTGGAAAGGAAAAGTAGGAATTAGATAAGTTAGCAGAACTGCTTCCATCCTCAGAAGCAGAGCTTGAACAAAAAAGATTTATTGCACAAAATTGGGCATAGAGAATGAAATGCACCACCTACATAGTGCCTGAATACAGAGTCTAAGGTGTGATATAAAATCACAACCTCAGTCCAGCACCAGGGTGTGGGGCTGCTGCACAGACCAGCTCTCTCTCCTGTTGGGGCTTTTAGTCCTCCAGTGTGGAGTAGCATCTGCAGCTCTTTTGTGTGGGTTGTGTAAGAACAATGGATGTGCATAAACACAGTTCCATGGACCCTCTCCTGAACTGTCTAGCCTGATCACCCCAAAAGAGACCTGTTAAAACAGGCCTACAGAAGGCACTTCTGCAGTACACATGAACCTCTCTGCAACTGCCCAGCCAGCTGTGCCTTCATGTAACCCCAACATTAGGGTTAGGTGTTTGACCCAGGGAACATAGCTAGCTTTATTCATCAGGGATGTAAAACCATCTAAGTAAAACTGTAAAGAGGCAGATTGAATGTTCATCTCTGATTAATAAAAAACACAGTTATTGGCCAACCATGTTCAGGAACTTCCCAGAGGAAAATAAACAAAGATGGATTCCTTGGCCAATGGCTAAATCTAGCTGTTGTGTAGAATGCAAGATTAATAATAGTACTGTCTTATTTTGCCAAAGAATTAGCTACAGTGTTTTAAAATGTGAGCTATGAAAATTCATTCAGGTGGAATTATGCCTCAAATGTCCGTTTATGTCTACTTTAAAATCATTTAATGGGGCCTGTGAAACAAATCAATTGTACATAATTGGTTTTGGTAGTTAGAACTATTCAGTGTCTTAATTTCCATTAAATAATGGCAACATCCACAGGAACATTTAGTGTTTTCCATTGAAAAACAAAACAAAACTTGTTTTAAAAACTTTTCATTGTTCCCAGCTTGTGTGCTGGGGAAGTGCTTTGGTTTTGACAGTTCATCTATGTAACATTAGCTCTCTGCAGCATGAATAACAATGTCTGAAAGCAGCTTAGAAATATGAAAACATCTCCATTCCATGGGGAGAAGAAAGTCTTAAAAACCGGTCAGTTTTTTTTAAGCGCTGTTAAAACATGCCAACCGTGCACACAAATCTCTTCTGGATTTGTTTCTTAATGAGAGAGTGCAATGTGAATATTTGTCTACATCCAGCAGCTCCATGGTTGCCACTCCACTCCCTGCTGTTTAAGAAACAGGGTCAATAAAGGCAGTGCTGATGTACACCTAACACAATCCTGCTGTAGTCAGTAGGTTTCCCAAAGGCTTTGTGGGATGGTGGGACAGTGAGAAAGCAAGATTTGAATGTGGATGATAAACTCCACACAGGGATCAAGGAATAAGATCAGGACCTCAGACGTGAAAAATAAAACTAATTGAAATGTGTGCAGCAAGCCTGAATCTGATTTTTCACTACCTCATGAAAACTCAGGCTGCTTTGACCATTTTCCCACCTACTGATCCTATGCCTTTCGACCACACAAACTAAAAATTCTTCCTCCCCTGAAATTTATTTCTGAATTGTCAGATTTCCCCCTAGCACTGGTCAGAAAGGGAAATTCATCTCTGTGTAGAGGTACTGTCACAATGCCTGCCTACCTTTATTCTAATGGTTGAAGTAGTGCTTGCCTTGAGCTGGCTGTGTGCACAAGGGTGTATTTCAACTCTGTGAAAATAAAAATCATATTCAACACCCATTAAATCAATGTGAGTCTATCCATGGACTTGAATAGGAGTTGGATCAGACCCTAAGGGTATGGCTAGACTGCGGGGGTTTTTCGGGATACCTCTGGTATCCCAAAAAAACTCCACTGCATCCAGGGAACACATTTGCTCTTCCGCTTTTTTTTGCGAAGAGCAAACGTGCTCTTTCAAAAGCCCCTGTATTCCTTGTTCCATGAGGAAGAAGGGGGCTTCTGAAAGGGGTTTTTTTTTCTGAAATTTGGCCAAATTTTGGAAAAGCCTCTTCTGACGAAAGTATTGGAAAAAGATATGCAAAATGCAGAGCACATTTTGTGTATCTTTTTCCAATAGATCCTCGCAGTCTAGACGTACCCTAAATGAAATGTAGAGGAGCTAGTATGTGTTGGTTGGATATCTGAAGAACAACCAGAAATCCTTATACATCTGGTGCTGGACACGAAGATCAGGTTTCTCAATCGTAAAGTGTGTTCTTGGAGAGGAACGCTAATTGGCAGTTTTCTATTATTTAGTGCCCCAGAGAATCTTGCCCTGGCGGTCTTATCTCGAAAATATGTTGATGGCATATTGTCACGTTCATGAACATGCATATGCCATGCCACTCCCCCACACTGAACAAGACCTCTAAGACTAGCATTGTCTCTCTCCTTCCCACAGATCACATCATTAAAAATAAATATTCTTCATGGTTAAATTGCATATTTTGACTGCCTTCCTGAATCTCCAGGTTCCTTGTTTGAAAACCATTAATCCACATTTACATGGTTCATCCACTGAGCCTATCTATCAGCATTAAGTTTAACTCCAGCAGTTGGGTAAATATATGAGTTTGCCTGACCACATATCCATTTCGGCCTTATGAACTTCTTTTGCTGCCTCTGTTAAAAACTTAATAACCTTTTAGTTCAAGTGCCCCATCTCAGTAGGTCACTTTAATACTCACTGGTTTTAAAGAACTAATTCATAACTCGTTTGATCTTGTATCCATTTGCAGAATTGTTTCGATAGATGTTGTGTGGTTCCATCATCTTCAGTAAAATTATAATAGGCACCAAAGTATGTGACATGGAATATTGTTATTTGTTAAACAGTATTGTTGCAATCAAAAGAATTATCACACTGGATCATAACAGTGGGCCATCCAGAAATAGGAAGGAAGGCCAGAGACTTCAAGGAAAATTTCAGGAAACCCCACATTGGACAATCTGAAGAAGTAGGCTGTGCCCATGAAAACTCATGATACCATCTACATGTTTTGTTAGTCTTTAAAATGCTACCAGATTATTTGTTGTTTTTAAAGTTTTGTTAGTCTACTATATATTTGAGAGTCTCTCTGTCTGTTTGTTCAAGGATTCCTCCTAAACAGTAAGAGCTAAGACCACCAAATTTAGCATACAGCTTCCTCTTGCCATAACTTAAAAGCAAGGTAAAGGTTTGGCTGTACCAGGAAAATGGGATGTGCCTGGAATGGGATTGCTTCTCATAAAACCATACAGAAAAGAGACAGAATCACGAGGCAGGTGAAAGGGGCTGCCTAGGAGCACACCTCCCCCCCCTTCTAGGATTGCCCCACCCTGAGCTTACTACCCTCCAGGTGCTCTTTAGGAAGAGCAAGGGAGGAGGAGCTACTCTCCCCCCCTGCCCTGATTTGTACAGAACATTACTGGCTATTCCCCTTCATCAGGAGGCAAGGGGAATGTGCACAGTTTGCTGCATTCCTCACCCTGGCTGGGGAGTGCAGGGGGCAGATGAACCTGGACCTGCCCTAGTTGGAGGGACAGGCACCCCTTCCTGGCTGTGCCTGCTGGAGCTGCAATGGTCCTGAAGAGGTGCTTCTCACCTGGCCCCAAGTTGCTGCAATGAAAGAGGGATGAGGTTGTCCTCTCTTCCCAGGGCAGCCTGCACACTGAACCTCTCATCCCCACCCCCACCCCATAGCAATGATTTAAATGAAGCATGTGTGGCAGTACAAAGGAAACACCAGACATTGTAGTAACATAGGCCAAGTCAACACTGTGTGGGGCAGGTCGGCTTGAGGTATTCAACTCCAGCTACATAAATAACATACCTGGAGTCCATATTCCTGAAGCTGAACCTGGTGTTGTCTCCTCAGCACGAGGTCGATGAGCGAAATGCTCCCATTGACTTCTTTTACTCTTCATGACATCAAGGAACACCCTCAGCATTTGATTTAGCAGGTCTTTACTAGACCTGCTGAATCAAATCCCAGAAGCGCATTGATCCTCTGGTAAGTGGAGACATGGCTGTAGTGTAATAGCACTCATGATGGGACTAGAAGTATGAAGGGAAATGGGAATAAAGGAAGGATCCTGGGATTGCTTTGTACAATGAAGTGGCAAATTGTAGAGAAATACAAAATGATAGTATGGGCAAAACAGATCCTGAGTGGGCCAAAATCACTTTGGGGAAGCATTGTAAAAGAGGTTCTGATGGGATAGGGTTAAGGGGTCTGTATAGACTCCCAGAGTCTGACTCTGATCTGAATAGTGTTCTGTTAGAGAGAGAAATAATTTTTGAGAACTATTCTAATGGGAGACTAACTTCCTGGATATATTTTGGAGAATAAATGCTGCTAATAATGGTAAGGTTATGATAGATGACAGTTTTCTTCATCAAGCAAACTGAGCCAACAAGAGGTGATGCAAATTTAGATTTGGTTTTGGTAAGTCGTGAGGACACATAAAAGAGCTACTAGTCCTAGGAAGTGATATTGGATCCAGTGACCATGAGCTGATTTCAGTTTAAATGGAAGAATAATCAAAACCAGGATGGCATATATGATTTTTTTTATTTCAAAAGGGCAGTATTTGGGGAAATTAAGGAAGTAGAGAATTTACAGGGAATGGATAAAAGGATAATTAGCAAAGAAAGCTACATTACGAAGGTCAGAAAATATAGGAATAAAGTGACAATTGCTAAGAGTTGAGCTGAATTAGCTTTTGCCAAAGAAATTAAAATAAGGAGATATTTTCATTATATGCAAAAAGGAATGAGAAAGGAAGGAAGATTTTGTACTGTAGTATGGATGGGAAAGAGATTAAAAAATAACGCCTAGTCCAAACATGACATGAATACTTTGCCTCAGTTTTCAATGAGGATGAAAATATGGAATATGTGCTTGAAGGCAGTATGGCCAATGGAAATTAATGTCTAGAAATTGAAGCTACAGCTTCTGAGGTGGAAGAATAACTGAAAGAACTTAATGTGCTCAAATCAGAGTATAGATAATTTCCATCTTAGAATACTAAGAAAGTGCTAGTTCAGTAACAAGGAATTCAGGGATTGTACCCTATGACTGGAGAATAGTTAATGCCATATCTATATTTAAGAACGGAGGAGGGGGGGGAATGATCTGGGTAACAATAGACCCATTAATCTCATTAGTATGCAAGGTTTTTGAACAAATGGTGAAGGAGAGAATAATTAAGTTCTTAGAGTGTGACAGGGCATTTGCACTGCACTGGCCCTTTAAGGGCAAAACCCCCAGCCCTCAGTGAGGGCTGAGAGAGAAGCCCCAGCTAATGAGGGCCCAGCTGGGGCTATATAAAAAAGGGCTCCTGGAGAGAGGGGGAGAGATGACTGCTGCTCTGGTCAGAGAGCAGTAGGGACCTGGCTGCCAGGGAAGCAGGACAGGACAGGACAGGACAGGACAGGAAGTAGAGCAGTGCTTGGGGAAGCTCTGGCCAAGCAAGCTCCCAGGCTGCAGGGCCTGAGGCAAGGCCTGAAGCCACTAGGGCTGCAGACAGGGGCAGCAGGTCCACACCCCTTTGCCAGTGATGAGTGGCCATTACGGACTGCAGTTTGCCCCTGAGGCAGGTGCTAGATGAAAACTGATGGTGGGTCACTTAGGCCAGGGAACCCCCAGTTCCCTTGGAGAAGAACTTGGGGCCCCCAAGGAGGACAGGACCCTGGAGTGCGCAGTGGAGTAAACAACACCTTCTCTCCCCCTCCCCCCCCCCCCCCCCCCGGGAAGGGGGCGCAGAGAGACTGGAGTGGGCACTGCCGAAGGGCAGTGTCAGGAAGAGGACGCCATGGTCAAAGAGAAACACGGGGAGACACCAGTTAGAGTGAGGCGTGCAGCGAACCAAACAAGCTAATTCCCAGGATTGCCGGCTGGAGGTGTTTTGGTGGTGGGTCTGCCCCGTGACATAGAGGTAAGTGGTAAAGGGGCTTTATCACAGTGGATGGTGCTGACTAGTGAAGTTCTTCAAGGATTGGTTTTAAGACCAAGCTTAGTTAATATTTTTATTTATAATCTTGGCACAAAACCAAAGGCTACCTCTAGACAGCGGGTGCTATTTTGGGATATGTCCGGTATCCTGAAATAGTTTTCCATGTCTTCACAGCATGCCCATTATTTTGAAATGCAATCAAAATAATGGGCTTGCTATTCCAATGTCTCGTAAACCTCATTCTGCGAGGATTATGAGATTTGTCAGAATAGGGTCTATTTCGAAATTTGGCACTGTTTAGATTTCAGAATAGGCTATCTCAAATTAAGCTAGAAATAGGCAATTTGCGTTGCTCAAATTGTGTAGCTTATTTTGAACTAGTGTGCAGTGTAGACACACCGTAAGTGTGCTAATTAAATTTGATACGAAGATTGGAGACATTCGATACCGAAGAGGATTGGAATAGCATTCAGAAAGATCTGGATGACCTTGAAGATCAAAATGATAGAAATGGGATGAAATTCAACAGGACAAAGCACAAGGTCAAGCACTTACTAAAAATAAGAATTTCTGCAATAAGCTGGGTGCTCGTCAGTTGGAAGAGACAGAGGAGGAGAGGCGCTGGTAGGGCCTCATTTGGAATACTGTGTAGAATTCTGATGACCCATGTGCAAGAAAGGGGAATGTAAATAAACAGGTGTGGGAAAGAACTCCTACGATGATCATGGAACTCGGATTGAAGCTTGAACCTTCACAGCACCACTCAGTGGCGAGAGTCAATGGCAATAGTGCCCGATGCTGAGAGTCAGGGGTAGGGAGGCTTTGGTCCTACCTGCACCATTGGGTTTCAACCCAGGATCTTGTGAATAGTAGCTCAAATATTTGGCTTAGGGGCAGGCCCTTTGGTGTGTTCTGGGCCACTTCCTACCCCATCCTCGGCTCCTTCATCAGTTCTATTAGTCATCTTTTGGATTTAGTTCTCTCTGGTCATGGTTAGGAGGTTCTTCCTCTATCAGCTGTGGTCCAGCATTAGCATTCATTTGGGGGCATCTTTTTCTGCAACATGTGGGTTCAGGTCACTTGCCAGAATCAGGCCAACTGATGGGTAGGCGGCGGCCATATTGCACGCTGTGCGCAACTCTGAGGGGTGGGGGGCAGCACACCACAAGGCTGGTGGCCCCAGCTCCATCCCCTCTGCCTGGGCGCGCCCCCCCCCCCCGACATTGCTCAGGGGCCTGCAGAGGCTGTCAGCTCACTGGACAGGATTATCTATCTCTCTCATTTAGTCATTTTGTTTGTTGCTGTGGGTGGCATATAATAGTCTGGCCTCCCATGGGCTGTAGTACTTTTAATGTCGGGTTTAATGTGCAGATGCTGGACGGTGTTGGTGGCCTAGAATATATGGGAAGCCAGATTTGATAATATGCTGAGCCTTTCTGGCTTTAAACTGATTATAATACTTCAGTGTTTTTTTTTTTATCCCTTTAACACAATCTAATATCTTATTTTTTTTTAAAGATTCTCTATACATTGAGCAAAAAATGTTCATAGGGCCGTACACAGTGATGTCTAGATAATTTTCATGAGTAATGATAATTTATAACTCATTAATGTGTATGTATAATTAAAATAGGTCCTTATACTGTGCAGCATTTTGCAAATTGAAATCCATCTACCATAATGTTTCCAAATCATCTGTATTAGCTGAGTCCTTCCTTAATTTCTCACAAGTGTGACCAAACTAAATAATTTTGACATCTGTAAAATTTGCACTTCTTATATAAGTCAAGCATCTGATCATGTATCAAACTGAGTGCTGGTGACTTTTCGCTGTGCAATTGTATAGTCCAGATCTGCTGCTTAGTTGCTGGTGTCTGTGTTTTGACTGACAGTTTGACCTTCCTAAGTCACTTATAACCTCCGATTCACCACTTTCTGAAGTATCACTGTCTGATAGTTGGAGCGAGTTAATATGACTCCTGTAGTTATAACTTTTTTTTGCTATTTATCAGGCTGTCTGAACCATTCATAATGTGCCCTCAGTAAAGATTATCTATGGGTAACACAAAACTGAATTCATATGGATGTCCATCGTTTCATCATAACTCTCTCTCCAGGAAAATGCATTCCATGTTCTCAAATCCCCATGGACCCGAATACTAAATAAACAAACAATTAGTTTGAAGGGAGCTGGGATCTTTTATTGAAAATACTGAACATTTGTTTTTGTTTTTTTTAAATGCACCATTTTCTTTCATTCTTTTAATGAAATTTTCTCGGTAGTTTTCTTTGGCTAATGCAAGAAGTTGTAAATCAATTTTCTACATAGCTCTGCCAGACTTGCCATGTGGTTTAGTCTGAACAGGAGCTGAACTAGGTTAGACAACAAGCAGGTGCGTGGGAGGGATGAAAGGAAGGAGTATCCCTGTCAGAGTTATACAGCTATTACAGAGCCATTCTGTGAGGACGACATCAGTCTTTTGGCTGAGTGGCTTGGTGTGTTTTGTACGTGCCCCTGCAGAGGGCAAGCAACTGAAGGATCTATGCGAGGTCAGGTTCTCAACTGTTCCCTGGAGCTTGATTGTCTCCTGCCTCTTGTGGAGCTGTACTGTGCACCAGTCAGGGCACTGGAAGTCTCCACATCTTGTTGAATCCTGTCCTTTTGATGTGCCACCAATTCATTCCACTGCAAGGGGACCCTCTGGGTCAGGGCTGGCATGCCTCCCAGCTCACGCTAACTCAGCTTGAGTTAGCATGCTAAAAATAGCGGTAGATGGGAACACTGGGGGGAGGAAATCAAAAGTAGAAAGGTCCAGGGTTTCCAATGTATGATACTGTTTTCTCCTCACTAGTGAATTCGAGTGAACTTATTTTCAAGTAAGGTTGAAAAGTCAGAGGCCTATTACTAGGGTTTTGAACCAGACAGTCCAGTATTTTAGCTTTCTGTTCAGGAAACAAATTGAGAAAATATAAATGTCCGGTATTTTCTAAATAAGATGTAATGTAGATTGTGATGTGATGTCAGTGTGTCCAGTATTTTTTGGTGAAATCATCTGGCAACCCTACCTATGACCAGGCCCAAACGCTAGCCTCACATGTTTGCCCTGCTGTAT
Organism: Pelochelys cantorii; assembly: GCA_032595735.1. Classification (NCBI taxonomy): domain Eukaryota; kingdom Metazoa; phylum Chordata; order Testudines; family Trionychidae; genus Pelochelys; species Pelochelys cantorii. The sequence goes on along the minus strand of CM064329.1, from coordinate 23,792,331 downwards.
GCTGCAACTTATCAGGATGTACAATGCCATCTCTGTGGTACGGCATCAGGCATTACTGCTCCCCACCATAAAGCAATACAGCTCAATGTAACAGACTGTTAGGAGTGTAACCATGAAATTCAAAGTCCAGCATAAAACCCGACAATGGAACATGTTTGGACACCAATGAGAAGAGATTTTTATTTTAACTTTTAAAGCCCATATCAAATGGGAGAGTTAGCCATTAAGTTTCAAACAGCAGGTGTCCTGCACAGAGGGATTTTCTCTCATGTATTTTCAGGAGCTTGAGGTTAAACATTTAATTTAAAACAGAGAAGCCAGAATGCCCTGTACGAACTACAAGTAAAATTATTCCCTTATAACCAGAGACAGCAATTTTACTCTTCAGACTAATAGCTTAGTCACTTCCTTCTTAAACAGAGTTACTTCTGTCTGCCAGTGAACTACAGCATATTTATGTGGTTTCCTAGCATAAGCATTTAGAGACTGATTCTTTTCCCACTCCCAATTCACCTTCCTTATATTCTGCTGTGGTGGGGACATATAGAGGCTGTTAAAAAAAACAAAGGAATGAGGAAGAAAAATCTGCTAGTACTGGAGCAGTGTCTCCCCAATGTAAGATGCCTTCCGCTGCTTCCCCTTGCAAATGGCATATATGGAGAGTGCCAGGGAGGAACAAGAAAAGGAGGAATTTATGTCCGGAAAGCGGATATTACTGGGATACTGGACTGCCACACAGCCCACAAGCAGCCCCAGAAAGACTTTCTTAGGTTAAAACAGCTTCTCTGGTTGTTCTGACTTAGCCTGGATCCATTTTAGGGCTAGAGAAGTCCAGAATCCAGAGGACTCAGTGATGGCATAAAGCCACCATTCTAGCCTCTTTCCCCTCTCCACTCTCCCCACGTGTATTATGTGCTCATAGCTCCTGATTGCCCTCAGTCAGAAATCCTGCCTAGCACCTCTGCCCCTTGTCAGCCCATCTCTCTGGCTCTGTGTAACAAGTCAGACCATTCCTTTGGAGCAGGTTGTGTGGATTCCTCCGTGCTAATATTAACAAATAGACATTGGGAAGTGTCTTAAACAAACTATGTGGATTAAAAATATTAGAAGACTGGAAAATATGGGGTAAAACAGGGTATAAGCATCTCAGCCTCACCAAAATTCAGGTGTAGAATCTCCAAAACAATAGTGTAAAAGGAGAGGGGCCTATGTTACAGCACCCTTCTCCTTCAAGAGCGGGTTTTCCCCTTAGTCCTGGTCTACACTAGGGAGTTATTTTGAAATAACCCCTTTTATTTTGAAATATTAAGCAGAGGATCCATACTACCAAGCCCGTTATTTCAAAATAACGGGCTTGTTGTTTTGAAATCTGTACTCTTGCTTTCCTCAGGGAATAATGCTTATTTCAAAATAGTTCTTTCAAAATAGCCTTAGTATGGATGCTCTGCTGCTGCTATTTCAAAATAACTTCTCCCCAGAGTCATTCAAAGCAATTACTCACCAGTGCTTCATGGGGCTCTAAGTTGAGGTACTGAGTCCCCAATAACAGAGCCTGCCACCAACTAATTTTGAGGCTCCCCAAAACTTCACTTGCAAAATATAACTACAATTCTTGGAGCACTAGAGATCAAAACTCAGAGGCTAAAATATGGCATCCCTAGTTACAATGTTTAGACCATAAATATTCACTGATGGGGGAAATATAATTCATAAATTAATTAAATAAATTAAATTATCATTGGAAAGAGGGGACCATCAAACACATGTGGCCAAATACTTGCTGTAGACAGGCTTTGGCATTGGAATGTCTTTTAACCAATTATTTAATGTGTCCTGATTTAGCATGTCCACCATCTTCTTTTTGTATTCTGCAGTCAGAATCTATCTTAAGAATGTGTTAATAATTCAATTTATTTCTTCTGTGTAGAAACATGGCAAAACTGGCAAAACACTATTTGTTCATTTTCTTCTGAGTTATATTTGGGCCTAGCCATATCTTTAGACACAATACAAAACTTAATCCATTTCAGAAATCAGTTGCTTGCCCATCAAAAAGATGATCCTTATAACATACCTGTAAGGCTGGAAAGCATGTTTTTTCCCAAAAAATCCTTGTGTATATTTTATTCATATTTTTTTACTTACCATAACAAAAGGAATAAAATGTTCTTCTATTTTTCAGTGTTGGAATTTTAATACATTTAAAAATTTGGCCCACTTCATTGAACAACCACTACCAACAAAAAAGAACAGTTATCTGGTCATTTTTTTTTTCCCCCAGGAGTTTGTCTAAATATAGGTCTGATTTGCTGATGTAACAGAGGACGTTAAAAATTTACACTAGTTATCTGTGAGGTATCTGAGCATTGTATATTAAAAAGCTCAAATGCACATACATTGACTTATCTTTCCTCAACCCTGTGCTACTTTTTAAAATTAATTATGATCATAAGTGGAAATACTGCTGTGATTAGCACCTGGCTTATCAGTGACTGGCAAGGAGTGACTGACCTAGGAAATCGTTTGGCTTTCCATCGGAACACATTTCTGCCTAATGTAAATCATTTTGTAAGTTCATTTTAATCAGATTTTAAGGACTTCCTTACCACAGATCCAACGGTAAACTAGGACAATGTCTATTAGTCAAAAGAGTAAAGAGAGAAACCAGTGAGCGTCTAATTCTTTGACAGGTTCCATGCTAGTAGAAATCATGACAGTGTTTGAAAGTGTAATAACTGAGTGGATAAATTAGGCCTACAATGTTTTGATTACATTTTTCTATTTTTGTTTTAATTTTGACTCACTTATCTACATGTAAAAGTATAAGGGATGCCATTCTGCTGGGGTTAGAGGCCTGCAGCTGGCTGATTAGCCACACCACCTGCACCTGAGAAACAGCTGGCACTTAATTACTGATGTTATTAAAAAAGGGCAACAGGAAGTTGAGAAGAGAACTGCAACACCTCCCTCTGCTCCCTTCCCCTGCAAAAGCTGAGGGGTTCTGGAGCCTGCTCCCATGGACTGCTACTAGAGTTACTACAGAGAGGAAATGCTGCAGAAACTGAATGGACAGAAGAGAGACTCTGTGGAGTGTTTTATTACGGAAGCTGAGTTAAGAGACAGGAAATTTTGATTACTGTAGTTACTGGCATAAAGGACAGACTTGGAAGGGTGAGTCTATTGGGCTGCACTCTTGAGGGAAGAGCCTGCGAGGTTCTGGGTTTTTTAAGGGTCAAAATAAAACAGTGAAACTGCTTCCCTGGATTCTTTGAGAAAGTTCAAACAGGATAACTCAGGGAGTAAGCTGGCTCAGTAAGGGCATGTCTACACTAGGAAATTATTTCGAAATAACAAAATCGAAGGAGCGTGTCCCCGCTATGGTGAATCTGAAATGGGAGATGAAGAGTTTGTTCATTTTAAAGTTTAAACTTATTGACAGCAATAAGGTTTAAATAATTCTCTGTGTGCCTGGCCACATCAAAGGTGAAAACAAACATCAGTTTGTAATTGGGAAATTGGAAAAGAAAGAAAAGAGAAGACACAATAACAAATATGATCCTTGTACTTTGCTGTTCAAGTTAACTATAGGGTTCTGCCAAACCGCCAGAAGCAGCAGGTTCCCTAGTCTCAGTCCCATTGCTCACAGTGGTTTGTCCCTAGCCCTTCAGGAGTATGTATGTATGACCCAAACCATGAAGGGCATGACGGAGAGGCTAATTGCAGCATTCCCATGTTGTGCTCCCAAGTACGGTCTAGTAATCTTCTCGCTATTTCCTGACTCACCTTGACATTAGCACTCTGGTTACTATATGCAAATAGCTGTTACATTAAATGTGTTTTTTGCTTATCCTCATTCCTCTATGTCATTGAAAAATGTTAGTTAAGCTCTGTTTATCCTTGTGAAACATTTAGAAACAATGTCCCTGCAGGGCTGCCAACAAGTAGCCTGGTGGAGCATACATATCTTCTCACCAGATTCCTGCCATTCCCCTCTCTCATTGAGCCAGTCTGGAATGATCAGACTGCAGCCAAACTCCAAAAACATTATGCAGGGTACAGCTTGTTCCAGCCATGACAGGAGACTGCATGATGATCAGAGAATTCAAAGCCCAGAGGTGAAATTTCAATCGAATGCCTCTACATTTTCCAAATAGATGATTTAGGAACATTATACCTGAGGCTCAGAAACAATCTGAGTGCAGTTGTTAGAAAAAGAGGGTCAAACATGTGATCAGTTTTGAAGCAGAGTTTCCCACTGAAACTATTGAGGAACTGACATTAAATGTGGATGGCATTAAATGATGCAAGGGAAACAAGGCTTTGGGGTAAGATTCTGGTATCCATTCTCAGTAGTAGCTGTTCAAGAAATCTCTTTGCCCTGTTCTACACTAGGGGGTGCATCTAGATTGGCAAGATTTTGCAAAAACTTGCCAGCTGTCTACACTGGCCGCTTGAATTTGCACAAGAACACTGACAATCTAATGTAAGATTGTCAGTGTTCTTGTGCAAATACTATGATGCTCCCGCTCAGGGATAAGCCCTCTTGCGCAAGAATACTTGCGCAAGAGGGCGAGTGTAAACAGGTAATAACTGTTTTGCGCAAAAAAGCCCCGATGGCAAAAATGGCGATCGGGGCTTTCTCGCGCTAAATCGCGTCTAGACTGGCCATGGATGCTTTTGCGCAAAAGCACTTTTTGCGCAAAGGCACCTTTGCCAATCTAGACGCTCTTTTGCGGAAATGCTTTTAACGGAAAAACTTTTCCGTTAAAAGCATTTCTGCAAAATCATACCAGTCTAGATGCAGCCCTCAGCTTTATTTTGAAATAACCCACCTTAGGTCGAATTTATAAACAGAACAACCACACTACCAACCCTGTTATTTTGAAATAAGGGGCCACTTATTTCAAAAACTGTACACCTGCTTTTTTTCGGGGAATAACACTAATTTTAAAATAGTAATTTCAAAATAGTGTAAGTGTGCCACTATAACTACTCAGAGTAATTCGAACTAATTAATCCACAGTGCTTCCTGGGGCTCTAAGTTGAGGTAACATATCAACAAGCCTTTCTCAGACTACTTTCAAGGCTTCCCCATAGTGGGGACAGGCTATTTTACTTTTGTGCAATGGGGCATGTAGTGTAGACATGACCTTTGAAACTAATAAGGCCACTTGTGGAATAAGATGCTATTCAATGGGAGTAAAGGTTTAAGCAGGGAGATTTTCAAAAATCTTTTGTATTATAGTGATTGAGGATTTGCTTATAGGAGGCAGTGTTGCCTAATGGATAGCCCAAGTTTCCTGAATTGCAGGCCCTATCTATTCTGTGCCAGTTTGTAAAATAGGCTTAATGGCCCACATGATCTAGGGCAGTCAGGCACCTAACACTATTGGAGTATTTGAACTAATGATAATTAACCTCCTTTGTAAAGCACTATGACTTCTACTGATGAAAAGAGCTACATAGATTGTTATAATTACATCTCTGCATTTAAGATTTTTACTGAAAAAAATAATTGAGTTTAAGTCAAAACTTCTGAGTCGTTAGTATAACTTGTTTGGGTGCTAAAGAAATCTTGAACAAGAAATGCATTATCTAATATCAGCTATGCTAGGGGAGGAACATAGATATTGTTAAAATTAAGAAACTAGACTGCTACAATGGATATCTGATGTAAAACATATAAGGTCTAAATTCCTTCTATGAAAGGAGCCAAAATTCAGAAAGAATGTGTTAGGTAAAAAGGTAGAAACACTGGTTGACACAGGATGAAAACCTTTTTATGTCTAAGTTTATGTCTACACTGCAGCCAGAGGGGTGGCTGCAGCACATGTATAGACATATTTGAGTTGGTTTGGATTTAGCTAGATTAAAATTACAGGAGCAGTGAAGTCATGGCAGCATGGACTATCCAGCTCTACCCAGGACTCTGGTAGGTACTCAAACAGCTAGCTCACATTGCTATAGCTTTACCACCATTGTTATTCAAGCTGCAGATAGATCAAAGTTAGTTCAGGTATGTCTCCACTGCTACAATCTCCCTTCTAATTGCAATGCTGAGACACCCCAAGTCACTGGTTGTAATGCAGAGCAGGTTCCCAGTGGCTGAAATTGTTTACTATATGATGACTGTCCCCACTTCCAAGTGGATAGGATCCTACATTTAAGAAAAGCTTACAGTCGTAACTGGAAGGGTTGCTGGCTGATTTACAGTTTGACCCTAGAGAGGGTCTCTCCATGTCAGGACAGAAGCAGCATGGGGTAAGTGTATCTTTTGCTACCTCTACTGTGCTTGTTTCCTAGACAAACAGGGCCAGATTTTCAAATGCTCAGCACCCACAACTGGGGCCAGATTTTCAAGAGCTCAGCTATCTATCAGCTCCCCTTATGACACTTATGGGCAGATTTGTGGCTGATTTCTTTAGAAAGAACTGGACATGCATTGGTTGTATAAACGGGAGCTGAGCTCTCTTGAAAATTTGATCTTGATAGCGGATGCAGAGCTAAAGTGATGCCCTGGAGAGCTTGTGCCAGATCTTCTGTCATTCCATTGACTTCAGTTCAGCCATGTGGATTTCCATCAGCTGAGGATCTTGCCTATTGCATTTCAATTTTATAAATCTGGTATCATCCATAATCAATGAGGACCTGATGGCTTGAGTGGACTTTGTACCAGCCTTAAGTTAATGTAAAATCAGCAATCATTACATACAGTTTTTAAAGGAATGTAAAGGACAGAGAATCCATTTCAGAATTATAAACAGTGATCTCAGGACCAATTAACGCGTGATAATAGAAGTAATTCCTTATGAAAAAAGACAGAACTACAACAGGAACAAATTTTCACCATAAGGGCTATGCACTGTGTCTTTTTCTAACCAAGTCCTCACTTTTGTGCCTGCAAATTACAGGTGCAGTTTTCATCTGGAATAATTTGAGCACCCAGTTTAGGCCCCTTGTTCATCTGTGTACCTGATTTAGGGGTGACATGCAGATACCGAGATGTTAAAATAACCTAATTTGCATCTGCAAATCAATCCTTTCCAGGTACAAAACCAGATGCTGAAAATTTGTCTTTCAAAGGGTAGGGTTTGAATCTGACCAACAATAATCTTAGTGGCTTAACAAAGAAGTGCTTTAGTCTGCACTGGAGACTCTTTGAACACAATGTGCATTAACATTGCACTATCTAAAATGGGACCACATTAAAGCGCACTAGGAACTCTTAGTTCACACCAGCAGGGTCCATGAGGGCAAACTAGTGTACAACACATGAGTTCGTACTAAAATTTACACCTTTCTGGGGCAGACCACGAGCACTGTGTAGATAAACCCTAGACTCAGATCTTGTCTTAACATTAGGGCATCTTTCACTACTCTGTAAAGTGCCATGCACATCTTCAGTGCTACCTAAGTAATAAATTATATTAACCATTTTCACCTATATTCAGATGTCAGTTACAGGCAGAAAGGATGGTCTAGGAATTTATCTCAAAGACAATGAAGTATAGCAAAAACTCAGTGTCCACCAGGAAGATGATACCAAAACATTATGATTACAACACACATACTGTATGGCACAGAAATAATAGAATAGGGTAATTTTCCACTGTGGCAGGCTTACACAAATAGCATCAGTATCCTATCGGTGCATTCGTTCATTCTTTTAGATTTGGGACCAAGTTGATTTCCACGTCTTTCTGGAAGGGAAAACATTTCTTTTTTCTGTTTTAGTGAGAATAAATACATCCTGAACATTTTCATTCCCTGACTTTTCTTATCTGACTCAACTAGTTACAATGATTTAGGACTGGAATGTATCACTGGGAGATGTAGCAATTTTTCAAAAAAAAGAAGAGCTCACTGGGTCCTAGCCTCACCTAGTGTAAACTGTCAAAAGCTCCATTGACTTTAAGTTAGTGCAAGTTACACAAACTATAGATCTGGCCCTGTATTTTTATCCTGAAGTATTTTTATCCTAAGTATGATGCAGTACCTTAATAAGGGTGATTTATTAAGGGCCCAGTGCTGTACCCATTGAAATCAGTGGGAATTTTTTCCCTGCTGGCTCCAACTGCATGCCAGATCTGTGCTTAAACATGATGTCTGCTTTACTGAATTGCCTTCTGGGGGCTTGTTGTAGCCTAATGATAGTGAAGAACAAAGATTGTAGTTTAATTGGTATAAGATTGTTTGGCAGGGATGCATTTAGTCAATATCAAGGGTTTAAGTGATGTTTAACCAGACAGTAAATAGAAATAGAAAAGGAAAGTTAAAATAAAATAAAATGTCATCAAAATGGATACATTTCTGTGAGAAGTTTTCTTTTAGACTAATTGGCCATTTGTGACAGGAATTTTCAATTAGCCCTAGTAGATGTAAAGATAAGTTTCAACATGGTCTTTTCCTTTTGTTTTAATACTTAAGTCAGATTTGTGACCTTTGAACATGGTTATTTGTGGTTACATGTATATTCTGTAGTGCTACCCCAGCTATAGTTTCAAAGATCCCATAATACAGAAAGAAAGCTAAGGGCCTGTCCCCTTTCTTACCCATTTTTTTTTTCCCCAGATAACAAGGTTTCATCACAGTGTAGGCTTTATCCTCACAGACAAGAGAAGCATGAAGATACATTCTTCTCATATATGGTATCCCCACACATGATCAAATAAATTCACTTAAAGGAGAGGCTAGGTCAGACAATTAAGACTGACGCCTATTTATTGATTAGATGAACAATAAAATTATAAATGTGCATGCTGTAGTAGTCTGAGGCAGATGTTGGATAAATATATTATTGTTGGTGTTATATTGTTGTATATGATTGGGGAGCTGAAGACACCAGTAAGCATATTGTATATAGTGGAAATTCAATAAATACCCGAGGGAGGTGGAGTAGATAATCAGTTTGAATTTCATGAGCTTTATAGCTCATGTCAATCACACCTATTCCTAAAGTGACTATTTTGGATCATCTTTTATGAGTGGAAATTCATTCCTATGAACTATCATCACCCTGTAGCAAGTAACAAATGGGTACCTGTAGTCTTCTTCAAGTAATGAGGTCTTTTCCCCTAGTACGGGATGTGAACCAACTAGCAATGTGTATCTCAGCTCAGGAAAAATTCCATGCCACATTAGGTTCAAAATTACTTGTGGGCCAAGCCATTAATCTTCACAGTTCAAGTTTTTTGTTCTGTGCACCACACCATATGAGTCCACACTTCTGAGACGCAGGCAGTACAAAGCTGACACACAATGTGCCTGCATTTTAAAATGAGGACTTCTTTTCATCTTCTCTCCAATCAATATATTAGTTGTCATACACCAACATTATGTCTGATACTTAGGTATGTTGTAATTATGTACTTGTACAAAACTAATGCAGTATCTTTGCAGTAGGAAGTAACTAAGGGGGCCCACACAACAGATGATTCTGTGCTTTTTTAGTGGAGCAGCAGATGCCCAACCACCAAGAAGTAAAAATATCTCCATGTAACTTTGCTCCAGTTGACACAGCTTGAATATCGCAGTTATGAATACAACTTACCAGCCATGAGTTCCATCATTCAGATTCCTGCTAATAATAGCCTCCATGGAAAGCCTGAATGCAGCCGATCTCCTGACTCTGTGTGTGAGACCGAGAGAGAGTCTGTGTGTTCACTCTGTTTTTATTATTATATAATCTCCAGTTGCATGAGAGTCCCCAAAAGTAAGTTAGGGTACATCTATACTGCAAGCTTCTTTCGGAAGAGAGCGTCCACACAGCAAAAGTGCAACGAAAAAGCGATGTGCTTTTTTGAAAGATAGCGTCCACATTGATTGGATGCTATCTCGCATGTAAGTTGTGATTAGTCTGGACGGAGTGGCCACCAGGTCACCTGTGTTATTTCCTGGAGGACTCTTTTTTCAAAAGATCTCCCTCTTCTGTGTCCACATGCCTTTTTCCAAAAATTTCTTTTGGAAAAAGGCTTCTTCCTCGTAGAATGAGGTTTACCGCCATCAGAAAAACCCCTCCGTTCTTTCAACTTTCTGTCAAAAGAACTCAATAGCAGTGTGGATTCAAGTATTGTTTTTCTAGAAAAATGATGCAGTGTAGTCACGCCCTTACAGTTGTTCCTGCATGAGTATTCCCAGAAGACACTGGGAGCCCTCATCAAAATACTCAAGCAGGAGGCAACCACAGTGCATGTAAGTTTTTAGCACAAGGAAGGGGCATCTAGGTCTACTAACAGCTTTCCATATGAATTTAGGCAATTTGAAAATGAGGCACCCAGGCCCAGATCCTCAAAGATATTTAGGCACATCTCAGAGGGAATTAGGGGCCTTGGTACCTCTGAGGATCTGCACCTCATTTCTCTTGCTCTAATACTGGAAGAATAGGACCTAATTCTGTCCCCATTAACAGCCATGTTACATCATCGATATCCAGGCATAGTTTAGGAGGTAGCTGACTCAGATATGTTATTTTCTTAGTAAACTTGAGTGGACCATTGCCATGTTGGTTTTTGGTTTTTAAAAATCAAAATATGTATTTCTTAAGTTTGGAAAAATATGAGGAAAGCTTATGCAATTTGAAAACTGACCAGTGACAACGTCTGAAATGTCTATCTGAATGCCCAAGACTTTCTGGAGAATTTTCACATGACTTTTTTTGCCTGTCAAGTTGAGCTGGTTTTGACTGGTCACATAATTCACGAGGCATCGCGTCTAAGTGGTCAGTGAGGTATTTTGACTCATGTTGTAAAAGTAGCAGCTATCTTTTGGCTCGAATTCTTAAGTTTTTTTTTTTTTTTTTTTTTAAGGGAGCTATTACTACTGCTAAACCCTTGTACTCCAAGTGGAGCATAGGTCATCTACAAGACCCCTCCACTTCACTCTGTCTCAGGACAAAACTTCTAGCTGACTCCAGGAGTACCCCAGTTGTTGTCCTTCAATCTCAGCAGATCTTCTCCATGTTGTGCGAGGTCTTCCTCTTTTGCGTTTTCCTTGCGTGTTCCATGTGAGAGTTTGACGGACTATGCTGGATGATGGTTTTCTGAGAGCATGGCCTAGCCATCCCCACTTTCTTCTCTTGATTTGAAAGTCAAGTGGTTCTTGCCCTGCTCTGTTCCAAACCTCCTCATTTGTAACAAAGTCTTGCCATTTGATACAAAGGATGTACCTCAGGCATCTGTTTATGAATGTCTGTAGCTTGTGATTTAAAGACTTTTTAGTACACCGGGTCTCGCATCCATATAAGAGCACACTCTTCACATTTGTATTGAAGATCCGCAGTTTCGTCTTCGCAGATATTATTTGTGAGCTCCATATGGGACGAAGAGTTATGAATTCAGCTGTTGCTTTCCCTATCCTAGCACTGATATCCTTATCTGTTCCTCCATTTATGTCCATAATACTCCCCAAGTAGGTGAACTGCTCCAGATGATCTTCCAGATCATCCCCTCTCAGTGTGATGGTGTTGTTGGACTGATTGATCCTCATTGTCTTGGTCTTTCCCTTGTTGATGCTCAGTCCAATCATCGAGGCAGTTTTGTCTAGTGTTGCGTCCTTTTCTTCCGTGCTTTCATGTCATGGTGAGGTGGCTTGTGTGTCTCAATGAGCTGGAGAGCTATGCCAACGGAAGCCACAGTTCCTGGAATGGTCACTCAAATTGGACAGGTCAAAGGATAGACACCAGACAAATTTGGACCACCTCTCCCTGAGGTAAAAGGGGTTGGCTTAAGGTTAACAACCCTATCCATAAAAAACAATTTACAGAAACATCTACAAACATCTAAAATCTTAAGGGAGCAAGGTACCCCAAATCCTACTGAAAGTTGGGTACACTGTCTGTTTGCACTAGTCAGAAAGGAAAGATAGTTCCCTACTGTGGATGGGATGAAGAATCGTTGCTGTTCCCTTCAAGGCCAACTCAGGATTTCTACAGCATAAGTAAGGAAAATGAGTTTGGGGCGAAGGGCTTCCTGATTATTGCTAAGTCAGGGCAGCAAATAAACCAGCTTGTTCCTCTGTTAGAATGCCACACTTCTCAAAGCAGCAGGGGGGATTTGCTTACCCCGAATGATCTTTAATTATTTTAAGACTTTATTCCCTTTGTAGATCAAGAACTACGTGTGTTTGCCAGCTCTCTCATTTCATTAGTAACATGCTTGCTCTTGGATTCTGAAATTAGTGTGTGAGTAGGGTGCACTGTAAAAGATAGCACAGTACTGAGTGGAGGGAAGGGACTAGCCAGGAGGGAAGGGGTAATATTCCATGGCTAAGTTCACCCCTGACATTAGCATTCACTGACATCAATTTCATGCTCCTGATATATAGTCTAAAGAGTCATGTATTACCATAAATATCAAGTCGGTAGCTCCATCACTTGTTCTCCTACATGGCGTGTCAGACAACAGTGGGTAAAGAACTTTCTATACAGGAGCAAGCAATATCAAGGTTTTGCTTAGATTTCACAAGATAGAGCAAATCTTATTGAGCCATACAAGGCCATATAAGAAGGTTATTTTCCATGAGAAATTAACATGAGACGCTGTTTAAAAGATGTACACGTTATTCTGTGCCCTTGCATAGCTCTTACCCAAAAGGAGCTTTATACTGTTATAAGTTCTGTGCTTTCTAGTGGGCAGTAATAAAAAAAGAGCAGAATCCTGCTGACTGCTTACTCAGGGATATACCCTGGCCTCTGGGCTTTGTTCCTTTGCACTGCTAGACTAATACAAAAAGGATGGAGAGCTGCTCTAAGCCTTGGTCTATATTTTGAAACAAGCCCCCTTATTTTGAAATAATAAGGGGGGTGTCCACACTACTAAGTCCGTTATTTTGAAATAACGGGCTGGTTATTTTGAAATCTGTACTCCTGGTTTCCTCAGGGAATAAATCTTATTTCAAAATTGTTATTTCGAAATAGTGTTAGTGTGGATGATGCAATGCTGCTAATTCGAAATAATTGGCCCTCACAGCTGCACTTCTGACCACTCTGACCACTCCTGCCATCTCCACTGCTCCTCTTCTCCTGTGGAGTTTAAAACTCCAGGCTGCAGGAGAAGGGCTTGTAGCACGTGGCCAGTTTTGCCAGCCCGCGCCACACTGCAGGATCCAATGGAGCCATGAGTGACTCAACACTCCCTCAGACCCTCCCACGGCTGCCAGCACTCCTGCTGCTCCCTTGGTTGCCCCTGGACAGGAGAGCTCCAGCCTGGACTGGTGTGGAGATCTTGGACCTCATCGAGGTCTGGAGGGAGGAGACCAACCTCTAGGATCTCTGCACCAGAAAGAGGAATGCTAAAGTCTATGCCAGGATTGCCACCAGCCTGGTCGACACAGGCCACAACTGGACCAGGTCCGCATGAAGGTCAAGGAGCTCTGGTGGGCCTACCACAAGGCCAGGGAGCAGAGCGGATGCTCCAGGGTGGTACTGCACACATGCCACTAGTTCAACCAGCTGGCTGCCATCCTGGGAGGAGTGGTGATCACCCCATGAAGGCGGTGTTGTGGATGAGAAGGAGGAGGAGGATGAGTAAGAGGAGAAAGAGGAGGCCAGCCAGGCAATCATGCCCATCAGCCAGGAGCTTCTCCTCACCCTGGGGACAGCCCCCCCCCCCGACCCCCTTGCCAGGATGTCTCCCAGGCATTGGACAAACCTGGGAAAGGCACTTCAGGTGATTTCTATAACTTTCCCTATACACATGCAGGGGCAGGTGGCGGGCTGCAAGAGGCTGCAGGCTCCTTGCTCAGCCTATTTGGCCTTGGGGCTGGACAACAACCTGTGCACATGTGTGCACATGAAGCACCAGTCCAGAGTACTCAGCTGCATGATGCTCTCACACAGAAACCCCTCGGGCCTTCTCACAAGGTTCCTGGAGAGGCCTGCCTTACTCCAGCCTCTGTGGTGAGATACCTTCCCATGACAAGCCACCCCAAGGAGTCTGGGGTCATGGAACCACACAGTAGTGCTGCACACAACATAGGGTCATGCCCTCACCTCATTCCAGTTTCTTTCCCTGGTCCCTCCCCTGTTGTGTATATCCCCCAAATAAAAGGTCTTGTTTTTTCACAAAAGAAGGCATTTTTATTTGCTCTGCAGGGAAGGGGGAACAGTGGCAAGGCACGGCTGGGGGAAAAAAGACACACAGATGCAGTGCAGGGGCCCCATGTGGAGAGGCATGGTGGATAGTCTCACAGCAGCCCTTGGATGAAACTCTTCCTCAACACCTCTCTGATGACCACAGCCCCTTGATGTGCTCTCTGAATGGTGCTGGTGTCTGGATGCTCATATGCCCTGGCCAGCGGCTCAGCCACTACTCCCCACTCTGGCAGAAAAGTTTTCCCCCTTGCTCTCACAAAGGTTGTAGAGTACACAACAGGCCGCCACCACAAAGAGGATGTTGTGCTTGCTGAGGTCCAAATGGATGAGGAGACTCCGGAACCTCCCCTTTAAATGGCTGAACACATATTCGATGACCATGAGGCATCTGCTCAGTCTGGTGTTGAAGTGCTCCTTGGTGGGGTCCAAGCTGCCTGTGCAGGGCTTCATGAGCCAGGTGAGCAAGGGGTAGGCTGTGTCACCCAGGATGCAGATGGGCATGTCCACTTCTCCCACCCTGATGGTGTGGTTAAGGGAAAAAAGTGCCAGCATCTGTCTTTTGGAACAGGCATGTCTTCCAAAAGATGTGAGGGTCATGCGCCTTCCTTGACCAGCTGAAGCTGATGTCAGTGAAGCATCCTTTGTGATCCACGAGGGCCTGCAGCACCATGGAGAAGTACTTCTTCCTGTTTATGGATTCCAAGGCATGGTGGTCAGGGGCCAGGATAGGGATGTGCGTGTTGTTTATGCCCACCCCCCTCAATTAGAGAAGCCCACAGCGGCAAAGCCATCCATGATGGTATCCCTATTGCCCAGAGTGACAACCCTCCATAGCATGGTTGATGGCCTTTGCTCCTTTTGTGAGCACGGCCCCGACTGTGGATTTCCCTGCACCGAACTGGTTCCTGAGAGAGAGGTAGCTGTCCAGCATGGTGAGCTTCCACAGGACGATGGCAACCTGCTTCTGCACAGGGATAGTGAGTCTCAGTTTGGGGTCCTGTCACCTGAGGGCAGGGGCGAGCCACTTGCAGAGCTTGAGGAAGGTGGCCTTCTGCATGGGGAAGTTCTGGAGCCACTGCTGGTTGGCCCATCGCTGCTGGACGATGCGATCCCACCAGTCCAAACTGGTCTCCTGCCGCCAGAATCGGCATTCTGTGGTATCCAGGGTATTGAGGGGCATGCATAGCAACAGGAGTGCCAGTACCTCGATGATAAAGGGCCTGCAGTCCAGGCTTGTTCTTGTCCTGCTGGAGCAACATGCAGGCAGCTTGCAAGTACTGCGCCATGAGGCACAGCACGAGGCCCGTGAGCCTAGCACTGCTTTGCAACAGCCCCGGTTCCATGTTGTGAGTTCTGTAGTGCCCACATGGGCAACCAGAGCACACTGCATCCCTTTTGTGTCCTGTGAGGGATGGAGTGGTGTGTGATGCCACCATAGAGAGGAGCCCCTGAGAGCACATGTCGCAGCATGTCTGATCAAGCAACCACAGGAAGTGTGCACCCTAATGGTGCCTCACCAGAGTGTATCTGGGGGCTCTAAATCCGAGGCAGGCTCCAATCAGTGCGGACATGCTATTTTGAAATAATTCTGAGTAATGTTGATGCTCCCTCATAGCGGGGACATGCTATTTTGATTGTTATTTTAAGAGTTATTTCAATTTTACTTATTTTGAAAGAGCCCTTAAGCTAAACTGAGTTCCACACGGGGCAATTTACATCCATGGTCAGGCTGAGGATGAGTGGAGAGGCAAGGGAGCTTTTAGAGTCACCTTCCTCTACCCCAAACATCTCCTCAGGTCCTGCACCAAATACAGCTTAGCTAGAGCGTCAGATCTGGGCTTCAAATTTGACACCATGGAAAAACTGCCATTAAAGCCAACTAGTGTTTCCCTGGATTAAGAGTGAAGAGCCAAGTTATGCCCTAAGGAGTATGTACAAGGCTTCCCTTTTAAGTCCATGAAAACTGCACGGGGTAGACTCAGTCCTTGGGTAGCCTCTGTCCTTGAGTAGAGACTAAGGATCTGGATTTGACCCAGGATCTCTAGAATGAAAAGTCTTACCTTCAAATTAATATCAGTGTCCTCATTAAATAGTAGATATTTATTAATGCCTATGGGGAAAAATTGTAAAATGGGGTTAATGCCTTTCTCTGTGGTGTGTATTAAAAAACCTTAGACCACTTCAGCTCTTCTATCTCTATTTCACTTGGGAAAAAAGTGTGTCCATGGGACATGACTACACAGCAGGGCAAAAGTCGAATTAAGCTACGCAACTTCAGCTACGTCAATTGTGTAGTGTAAGTCAAAATAGCTTAATTCGGCTTTTGGCGCTGTCTACTCAGCAGCATGTCGACGGAAGAATACTCTTCCTTCAACTTCCCTTACTCCTTGTGAAATGAGGGTTACCATGAGTTGGAGTAAGAAATCCTCTGGCTTGACATTATTTCAAAATAATGGTTTGTAGTACAGGTGCGCACTATGTTACTTTGGAATAATGTCAGTTATTCTGAAATAATGTTGCTGTGTAGATGTATCCGTATTTCCCTCTCAGTGAGTAATAGCTTGGATGAAGGATTTATTGCTCTCTTCATCATCCCTGCAATAACTTTTCTCTTATTGTACTTCACATTTTCAAGTTCAGACAGATACATATAACAAAAGTGGTCTGCAGAAGTGATGCTGTACATCTTTATGGATATCATCCTGGAAAATTATCGTCAAGCATTTCTTCCCCATCAACACTGATCCATTGAAACCTTGGTGACGAAAACAAGTTTCATTCATTTGGATACTTTTAAAAAAAGTTTATCATTCCAGCTGTGATTAGAAGTGAGATTCTAAAAGTCATCAATTAGCAAATCGTTCCTTAAGAATTTACCCTATATGTACACACACACACACACACACACACACACACACATTTCTATGAAGGCACTGTTATTGCTAATTAATTTACCATTGTGGAAATAAATCCACTATAGGTGTTTTTTCTCAATACAAGATAAAAATGCCTTCAAATACTTCTGAAAAAAATTGTAGGTATACCCAATTTTTGCTTCTTTATTGTGTTTAAAGCGATTTTGTGTTGTTTTTAAAACGGTATTAGGGTGTATCTTCCTACTTGTTTTTTGCCTCAGAAATATCAGGAACATCACATCTCATTTTTCCTAGTTTTGCTGGAGAACTTTTTGGAAATTTTAGAGCCTGTTTACTGTGATCTTTCTTTCACACCTTTGATTAAAGGGGAAAGTGTGGAATCTCCCCCAAAGTTGCCCTTTCACTAAAATGCTAATTAGTCATTGATGTTAATAGGTGTTGAAAAATAAACACAAAACCCAAGAGTTATTTAGTCTATTTAAAATTCCCTCTGAACAGTTCACTGTTTACTCTCTTAACTCTTGTGATCTCCTTATGTCACTAGTTTTCCAATTATCATAGAGTCTTTCATACTAGATAGAACCTGAATTTCTACCATAAATAATAAGCAGAATAAACTCTTTAAAGCAAACAACTGAAAAAAAACCTTCTTTCATGCCTTCTTTTTGCACCATGAAGAACCAAAAAAGGACACCGCCTGAGATTTTTAAGTAAGTATTCTATATGGTTAGTCCAAAAGAAAGACCACAGGAAATTAAGAAAAGCACGGACCTGCTCTTGCAACCTTCACTAATGAAAGTGGCTCTTCCTCATGAAGTCCTTTTTGTGTTGTGTGGGGTCATATGTAAAAGAATACCAAGATTAGAACAGATTTCCCCTTTTGTTGAAACAGCCCATCATCCTTTACAGAGAACTATGCAGACAGCGCCTGTAGCCATGTAGGGCCTAACTACTTTCAGCAAAAGGCCATGCACATGATTCTAGCTTCAGAATTGGTGTCTTATTTTTTTTATCCTTGGTCCAACACATCTCCTGTTTGTTAAACTGAAAGAGTGATTTAGATTATTGGAATATATTACAGGTCTCCACGGGTCACAGGCATTATCCAGTTTACAATTAAACCAAGATTTTTCCAAACAAGACTTCTACAAAATCCAGCAATGACACGTGCAGGTCGTTATTTATTTACATTTTTATGTATGCTATATTTAATGAATGATAGAAAAAACCCCTAAATGTTCACCCCAAAATGCAAAACAATTAGGGCTGTGCTTTTAGGAATTTTCAAAAGTTTCGTTGACATTTTGAAAGATTTCGGCAAGTGCTACTAAAATTCTCTTCAAACACATCATGACCATGGATGAGCAGAAATGGTAACTGTCTCCAGTGTGGTGGGTTTATCTTCACAAACAGATTAAAGCACATCATGGCCCCAGTGAAGTTAATGACTACAGCAACACCAAGATTTGAACTTCTGTGAAGTGTGAGCTGAGCTTCATTGATTTAGACCAGAAGAGTGTGACTACCCATTGCACCACTGCTAAAACTCAGGCTACAGCTATCTCACATGTTAAATGTAATGATAATGATACTCAGTACATATATAGCACCCTGTGTAATAATAACTCCTTGCACTTACTTAGCATTCTCCATCCATAGTTCTCATGGGTAAACATTACTAGTTCCAATTTAGTTCCAATTTATACCTACAGAAACTGAGGCACAGGTTGATTAATGTGACCTGATCAAGATCAAGCAGAAAGTCAGTGGCACATTATGGATCACTCCCCATGTCACATCACTTAAAGCTCTGTATTTGCTTTGAGGGAATGGTGTGGAGATGGAGAAATATGGGTGTCAACCGCTGAAGGCAGAACTGAGACATGAATTCTTTTGGGCCAGCTGGGAGAACTACACACTCATTAAAAGAGTCCACTAAGTGCAATGGGATTTTTTTCCTGAGCAAGAACTTCAGGTAAGCGTGAGGCCCTTTATGTCATTTACTGGTACCTTCAGAAACACATTCAGTTATGAACTAAATTTTGACCACACCAGGGCTGACCTAGGAACCTATCTCACAAGGCTGTTGTGGTGATTAATTAATGAACGTCTCAAACTGTTTCATAAATACCAAGCGTTATAATATTAGAAGATATTTTCCTTCAAAACTGACTGGTTATGAAGCCCTTTGCTGTCGTGCTCACAGTATTTCCATGACAGTTCCTGATTAGTTACTGTTATCTGTCACTTTGTAGATTGGCTGTATGAGTCTAATCCTATAGATTAGTGTTGATCTGTTCTCACCTCCATCTGGAAATGTGATCATTCTTACAGAGCTCAAAGAATTGAGAAGACTAGGAGAAATGACACACCCATCCCATTACCTTGTCAGTCATTCTCTGAACAATTACATACATAGCCTTACTCCACCCACACTACTTTTTCACCGCTTGCCTTTGCTTGCCCTAATGTGACAGTACCAATTTATTTTTCCAGTAAAGTGGTTCTACAGCTAATGTCTCAGAAATAGTGTGTGCTTAGTGATGCTCTGTTCAGTAGCACTGCATCCAAGTTACACAATCAGGCCTGCAGTATCACTCAGGCCTAAAGTTTGAAATTCACTCCATTATATGATTCATTTTTCAGTCATGGATAATTTTGAGCTAGTTGCTTTATGGGGTTTTTTCTCCAAAAGATAAACTACCTTAATGTGATCTACTTTCCCGTCTTTCTACAAATGTTTGTGTGGACAGTGTGTGTTAGAGAGTTTGGAGCCTTGGAATAAGAGATACAAGTGATGGGCTGCATCAAATGGTGAATTTACAGCAGTTGGAAATGTATAGAGCAAGGGTAGAAAAATGGAAAAAACTTGGTTTGCTTCCTTGGTAACAAAACCTACAGCACAGCAGGAGACCATAGCATGATAATTAGGGAATTACAGCTGTTAGTCACAGAAAATATGCTGCAGTTGTGGGTCAAGGACCTAAGGTCATGGCACAGGAAGCAAAATTGTAATTTAGAGGCTGTAAGGAACTCACAGCATACATTG
This sequence comes from Pelochelys cantorii, assembly GCA_032595735.1. Classification (NCBI taxonomy): domain Eukaryota; kingdom Metazoa; phylum Chordata; order Testudines; family Trionychidae; genus Pelochelys; species Pelochelys cantorii. The sequence goes on along the minus strand of CM064329.1, from coordinate 23,772,317 downwards.
GCCTTCTTGCTACTTAAGGCATCTCTACACCTGTTCCTCATGACGGAAATCAAACACAGACAAAACACATGACAAAGACATATAATGATCTGCCTGGCACTATGCTGATTTGGTTTATTTAAGGAATGTTATGCTGGCCTGAAAGAGACAGTAATAGAAAGTTATTTTTATGTTTCTCTTAAATTCTTCTCTTAAAATCATTCTCTTTGTTTTCTATTTTACTTCAGCTTTATTCTCCTATAAGCTTTTAACATTTTCTTATGTATTCTGACCCTTGAAGACTTTAAGACAATACAGACTGGGAAATTCTCCTTTTCCTTTTGCAGTCTATATAAATTCAGATAAAATGATACTGCAATCGATGGATTAGTTTCCTGAAATGAGTAGAGGTGCAGTCTCTTATGACGACTGGCAAGTGACTTGTCAAGGTGGTATTCCTGTAATTTCTATGATTTTTAAGTTGCTAAGAAAATATTGTAATCAAACCATTTCACTAAAATCATCTTCTCTGCCTGTATAACATTAATGAGGGCAGACATAAACAGAAGGACAGAAACTGGTGTAACCCTTCTGCCGGTAGCAGTCGCCAGCCAGAAGGGCCAGGTTCAGTATCTCGGGCTTCTTTCAACAATGTAACCAAACTGGCTTGAGTCCTCACCCAGTAAACTGGGAAAATTTCAACCTACCTACTGGGAACCTTTAGAGGCGATTCTTCCACTCTCACAAGCACTGAGTCGGAGATAGAAACAGTCTGTTTAATAACATTAATCTAGCATTAATCTAAGGAAACATACATAATCAAAGAAAAACTGTAAGCAAGGTACCATCCCCAGGGTCCATAGGGCAGTCTTTTGGTTCAAGATCTGTAGTCCAACCCCCAACTCATATAGTGCGGTTCCCCCTACTTCAAACACCCCACTCATGGCTCTGTCCAGTCAGTGCAGACCCAGAGTTCATAGGTACATCATCATGATGTCTCCCCTCACTGAGCATGGGGCAATGCTGCCCACTTGATGCTCCTGCCTGCTGCCCGTCGCTGCTCCCACCGGCCGCCTGCTGCCACTCCTGCTGGACGCCTGCAGACCTTGTGATGGATTTGGCTCTGGGCCAAACCTAGTGATTTCAGCTCTCAGTGATTTCAGTTCTTGGCTCAAAGCACAAACCAGCTAAAACAATTCCAGCTTCTGCTGGAATAAATTTTAAAATAATAAAAGAGACTCCTTATGGAGATAGTTCTAGTCCTATCATTAGAATGGGGTAGGGGTGGTGGGGGAGAAACAGAATGAACCAGTCTTACAGCTCATACCTGGAGGGAATGTAGCCTGTTGATTCAAAGTCCTGCTCTCCCCCTAGTTGACACTCACAGAGTTTTGTCAGAGGAATCCTTGTCCATCCAAGATTCTGTACACCGACCACTTTGTCTCCTTTGAACGGAGTTAAAACACAGTCTGACTTTTCTGCCTTTCCCCAATAACTGCGAGTATTGGTGACAATATCTTACAATTCCTGCATTTAGCGTTAACACAGTTTTGACCAACAGCCAAATTGGTTACAGTGGACAAAACACTATTCTAACAGTTGAATACTTTAGCAGGCCTAAGCAAATTGAATGAACTGTATTTACATAAACATGTCCAGGATTTCTTTCCCATTCCAGCTAGCTGGAATGGAAGCATTGATTCAGGCCATGCTTACATCGGAAAATGGATGGGCAAACTTCTGTATAACTAAGGGTAAATATACACTACAAATATGTCAGATTAAGTTATGTTGACAGGCAGCCACCACAATAATTAAATCACTTTTGCATATCCACACTATATTCCTTCGGTCAGCAATATGCATCCTTGCATCACAATTTAACTGTCACAGTGGAGCATTATGGGAAAGTTTCTGAAAACCAGCAGTGGTCAATGAAAGCAATACATCTAGCTTGTGTGTACTTGCCCATGTAGTGGCATTTTGACCACTTACAGAGAGGAAGAATGAGTTTTCTCTGTGGTCTTAGCTAAGAGCCACCTGGCTTTTAGCTCAAGCTGTAGGTTTATGCACTAAGCTCCAGTGGTCCTAGGTTCAGTTCTACCTTTGGCTTTACAAAAACATAAATATACTAGGAACAAAAAAGTATGGAAAATTTGCCCCCCAAAAGTTAAGCATGTAAAAATATGGTAGAACAAGCAAAATGCACAAGATGTAAAACTAAGCCAAGATTTCTACAGAGCCTAAGGGAGTTAGGATCCCAAATCCCATTGAAATTCATCTCCTTAGGTTCTGTTGAAAGCACCATATATAAGAGTTATACTCTGAAGTACAAACGAGTTCATTACTAAAGGATTTGAGTTCTGATCCTGCAGTCCTCAGAGAGAGACTACTCCTGTTTGCTACAGTGGGTGCTTTAAATGAAGACTGGGTCCTAAATCAATGCTAATGCTATGATAAATGTTCATAAAGTGGCCTGGTGAGGGGGAAGAAGATATATAATTCCCTGGAGTGAAAGAGCAAACACTAATGGAAATTAGAAGCATCCCACCCCATCCTCCAGCTGCCTCCCAGGGCTCAGCGCCAAGGCCCCACTCAGCAGGCAGAGGTAAGCGGCCCTCGTGGGCTGGAAAACTGAGCAGGGAGCAGCCACATGGCAAGTGGCTCGAGAGGCGCGGTGCTTTCCTCTTAAAAGTTCTGCTTCTCTGGCTAGCTGCATGGCTGCCTGCTGCTCCTCCAGCCCACACCTCCCTCTTAGTCCTGCTCCAAGTTGCCAGACCTCTCAGACTGGATGTCACTACACAAATGGCGTCTGGTCCGGGAGAGTTGGCAACCTCTTTCCCCTATAGCTTCAGCCCCAAACCCCAGGAGGGGGGCAATGGTGCTGGGCTATGTTGGGCACCAGCACCAGTAGGGATGGCCCGGGAAACCTGCACAACACTTTCAGAAGATAAGTCTGGGAGCTTGCACTGATAATTGTGCTAGACACTAAAACTCATGGACTGAATAGAAACATTGGATTTATGGCTGCTTATAACAATCCCATTTACCTTGAAGGGTCCCTTGAAATATGTGTTTACTTCTTATACTAAACAGTCTGTATTTAGCTGTGACATACTATCTGGTTACCCAGACCTGAAGAAGAGCTCTATGTAAGCTGGAAAGCTTGTGTCTCTTACCAATAGAAGTTGATCTAGTTGATCACACACCTTGTATCTCTGGTTCCTTATTGTCATTCCACAAAGGAAACCAAGGACGGGTTTTGGAAGTGATCTACTCCACATCTGCTTCTAATTGACCTTCCGTAAAGTTCCTTCCTTCACAGTCTGTTGTTTAATTATTAATTTTTATTTATTTATTTCAGTGTCTATCTAACTCTGTAGAAACATCTTTCGTGCACTGTCGGTGCATTTAACACAAAGGACAATAGCATAAAAATAAGCTGCCCACTGGCACTCCCCAGGGCCAGCCCAGGGTAGTGGGGACTGTATAGTGGCCAGCAGTTGCTCCCCGGGGCAGACTGGAGTGGTGGGGGCTGTACAGTGGCCAGCAGTTGTCCCCCGGGGCAGACCGGGGCGGGGGGCGGGCAGGGACCATGCTACTGGCCAGCGGTTGCTCACTGGTGTGCTTACTGCCCCCCTGTGATTATCTGTGAGTATAACTATCCCCTGGGCTTGCTGCCCCCCTCTGGTCATGTGTGAGTATAACTGTCCATGCTATCACACACCTCCCTTCCCATTTGATATGAACCAATTGCTTTCCATGCACATTCCGTTATCCTGGTGCAACCAAACACTGACCTTGCTGTTAAGTTACAACAAGAGGAAGCTGCAAACCAAACAGACTTACAGATGGATGGACAGACAGATGCACGTTTCTAAAACATGCTAAGACTGACATCCCAAATATTATCAGACAGTAGCTCAGACTCCCCTCACTCTTTTCAAAGGCTAGTCACAGCCCATAAACGTAGACAAATTCAGGCTATTTCAGACTGGGACAGGAAGCCATTCCAGAGCCCTGGGGCCCTCACAGAGAACATCTTCCCACCAGCTTCATCGTATTATAGCACGGAAATAGCATGAGTGCTTCTGCAGATCACTGCTCAGCTAGGATGTCATGGCTTCAGAAGTGTGTCTGAAATCCAAGCCATTGGGGACGTTAAGTCAAAAACTGCATTTTTAGCTCCTCCTGGATGCCCGCAGGCCATTCTAAAGGCAAATGACAACCATGCACCCGCAATTAAAGGGGCAGATATACACCTGACCAGATGTTTCAGTTCCTCCCTCAATTTAACAGCATTGCCTCAGTCTGCTCAAGATGGAGCTTCAGGAAGCAACTTCTCAACAATATCGTTTGATGTGTTGAAAAATCAGGTCAAGTGTCAGAGTTTAGGTCTTTTCTGCACCCATTCTAATCATCAGCAAACTGGCATAGGCAAGAGCCTTTTGCCTTCTGCTATCTGAGAGCTACACTTCAGAACAGGCCCACTGACAAGGGGGGCAAAAGACAGCAGTTGCACTAGGGCCAGGCTGGAGCCCCAGTTTCTTTAAATTGCTGCTAGAGCACTGTGTGGTGCACTCCGGGAAGCTGAGGGCCGCCTGGGAGGGGGGCAACAGGGTTCACTCTGGGCAGTGCTGAGGCTTAGGTGCCCCAAGCCCCGCCCCTTCTGCCCAAGGCCCCGCCCCTTCCAGGAATGCAGAGACGGCCCTCCCACTTTGCCCAGCAGTCCAGCAAGTCTGTCGGCATCCCTGCTTCCGAACAAAACCAGGGAATATTGCTTCCTCCACAAGTAGCACCCAGCACATGGCACTGATGTAAGTTGGAACAGGGCTTTCTAATCAAGCAGCTTCATCAGAACCATAGTGGATCTGAACCCCAGTGAACTGAGGTATGGTTGAAGATGAAGCGCAACTAGCATGAGCTGAAACGTAAAGGCTTGCTACATGCTTCATTAGTCTGCAACCTCCTTAGGCACCATGTTCATTTGTAGTTTTGAGAATGATGTGATGAGTCACCCACTAAAACACCCATCTGATAAAGCATCTACTTGCTGCTACTTGCTGTGCAGTACTTTCTCACCCCGGAAGATATGTGTTTGCCAGACTTTGTTCTGATACAGCATAAGTCTTGGTAAATTTTCATTCAAGCCCAGCAGTGTTTTGTGTTCTTTTTAGCAAGGGAATAATATTTAAGGCTAGATCTACCCCTCCACAAATAGTTTCTCACTAAAAAGGAAGGGCCACTCAGCAGCTGTTTCTTTGAAAGCAATAAATTACTGCCAGCATTAGAGGTGCTTGATATGGCAGCAAAAAGATGCTAGTTCTCACCAATAAAATTGTGTCAGACGACACGGCAGCTAAATATACCTGGTGACCATCAAGTTGATTCTTTCACATCTGATCCAATTTCTCTCTTTGATAAGGCCAGCTAATATTTCATTAGACAACTGCAAAGAAAGCTCCTTGAGATGCAGATTTTAATGTAAGTACTGGGTGTGGTAGAAGGGTTGCTTCAGGTAAATGGATGTAATGGAAAGGGATCCAACCCAGAGCCAACTGTATTTTAAACCGGTATTTCATGGGAAACTAATATAACAAGCTGCTGGTATATTAATAATGTGCTGAACTAACAGGATGCAGCCAAAGCTATAAAGTTTATTTCTGCAACACTAAGGCAGCTGTTAGTGTGAAGTAAAAGCTTGTGAAGTAGACTCATGTATTGCACACGGGTAATCTGAAAGCTAGTGGCATGGAATTCCACCTTGAAGCCCTGCTAAAAGAAACACCAAAAAGTTTGTCAGCCATTGAGTACAAGTGCAAAGATTTCTAGAAGGAATAGTGCCTGGGATTCACCATTGTGGCTCTTGCCCTGACCCAGGCGGGCAAGGAACCATGTTCCAGCCGGCAGACAGATGGGAGTGCTTTGCAATGGCCTGGTCTGCTTCTGAAGGCAGCCCCATGACGCAGGCAACCAGAATCCCTACAAGCCGTGCCCCTCTGTGGCCACATCCTGAGCTCATGGACATTGGCGTTAAAGTGAAGCTACTCCAATTTACACCAGCTGATTAGCTTGCCCCTATGAATCTAATGATTTTGATTTTAAAAGTGGATTTGGGGGAATTCAATTCCTCCCCCCTATATTTGCCTGTCAGGAGCTGATTTGAGAATTCTTTGCAGTCTATGGGCTGATGATAAAGCTATTTCACTGTCTTGCCTGAGCTGTTTCAGCTGTAAGCACTGATGAGGGATGATCCTGGCCTTATGCCTTGCCAGGGAAACACAGGACTCTCAACTCACTTCTTGGTAGATCAGTGAGAGAGGAACTGATTTTAAAGTATTTCCTTTTTAAGATATAACTCATCGTTTCTCACACCTAAGTAGGCTGTGAGCTATGTTTAAAGCTGAGGAGTCAGAGGATCTAGGCTCTGGTTCAAGCAACGTACCAACATCTTGTGTGACTGAGTTGGAATTAAAGCTTGTGCCATGAGGCATAAGCCTGAGCAAGGAGCAGTGACTGGGAGAGATAATGCCACAAGATAGCCCTCTGAGATGCATTTGCTTCAGTTCACTCTTGCATTGGGATCAGGGGAGAAAGTGATGCATTACTACAAGGCCCCAGGCATACTCTTCCTGTGTCCACCCAGCACCGACTGATATGTAACATGTCAGGGTGCAGAGCTATGGTTGTGCTGCCCTTGCTTTTTCCCTTGTACCCCATGCTATGATTCAGTCAGGTCACATGCAGGTGTGGTGGAATGGTGTAGGCCTATTTCCCCAGCATGGCCACTTTAGAGCCAGCCACAAACACAGTATCTCTGTGATTGAGTTTCCCCAAATAGAGACAGTGCTTCCTTGCTGTACCTTGTGGGGCACTGTGAGGCTTAATTAACTGAAGTTTGTAAAGCACTTTGAGATCCTTGAATGGAACGTGCTAGAGGAATGGGAAATATTGTAACTCAGCCGGCTACCTATAGAACTCATGGCTGTCACTGTGCTGAATACCCTGGCTGCTTGGATCTTCTAAGAGTCCAAGCACCTTCTACTTCAACTAGATGAGAACCTCCACTAGCTTTTAGCACTATGGTCCTAATCCTGAGCCCCGCCCCATGCGGAGAGTCCTTCTGTCATAGAATCCTAGAATCGGAAGAGACCTCAGGAGGTCACCAAGTCGAACCCACTGCTAAAAGCAGGACCAATCCCAGCTAAATCATCCCAGTCAGGGCTTTGTCAAGCCAGGACTTAAAAACCTCTAGGGAAGGAGATTCCACCACCTCCCTATGTAACTCATTCCAGTGCTTCACCATGGTCCTAGTGAAATAGTATTTTCTAATATCTAACCTAGACCTCTCCCACTGCAACTTGTGACCATTGCTCCTCATTCAGTCATCTGTCACCTCTAAGAACAGCCTCTCTCTATCCTCTTTAGAACCCCACTTCAAGTATCTAAAGGCTGTTATCAAATACCCCCTTTCAATGCATAGCAGAGTAGTTTGCTCAATGGGGACCTGAAAAGGCACCCACAGATGAGCACTTATGATTCTATCCAGTAGATGGCAGCAGAAAGCATAAGGTACTTCAGTATTATTTAAAAACAACACATAGTCTGGTAGCTCTTTAAAGACCAACAAAACATGTAGATGGTATCATGAGCTTTCATGGGCACAGCCCACTTCTTCAGATGACTGAAGTGGGCTGTGCCCACGAAAGCTCATGATACCATCTACATGTTTTGTTAGTCTTTAAAGTGTTACCAGACTATTTGTTGTTTTTTAAGTTTTTCCTGTTACAGACGAACTCAACTACCCCTCTGAAGCTTCAGTATTATTTGTTAGCTTTATTTTTCTTTTATTCAAGTCTTTATGATTGACCTTCTGATATATAACACATTGACTTGCCATTAGAATAAAATGTAGAGCAGTATAACCGGATCTCCTTTGCGGTGGCTGAGGAGGTCCATGTTTACAGTATTACTTGTTATTCAACTGAGGCATGTTCTGTACAAGATAGAAAATGATTTTTTTTTTTTGTTCCAGAAAGAGAAGTTCCCTGGAGAAGGAGCAGCCTTTTCAATGTATGTGTACAGCACTTGGCACAGTGGAGTCTCTAACCCCTGGCTGGGGTGGCTAGAAGCCATTCCGATACAAATAACAAATAATTAATAACGTCAATAAGATCCCTCCGTAATTTTGTAAATGATTGGCTATGTGAGATGAGAGTGAGATGCTGAACAGAGGCCATTCAACATACTGTAAGTAACTTTAAAGAGCAAGCAAACATAGAAGCTACTAAGGATTATTTCATTACTTCCTTTAACTTTAACTAATCCAATTTCCAACCTCTGCCTCCGTGAACTACTCTGTTATCAGGATTATCTAATGGAAAAGACCACTGAGTTGAAGAGAACAGTGCAGTTCATGGTAAAATTCCATTATGCTTTGTATTGGGTGTGTCCAATTACTTCCAGTATAAATTAACTAGGCACTTGGGTGGATGTTTGCTTTTCATCACTTCATATAAATCATTATAATTACAATTGAATTCATGTTTTCTCTGAGAGAGCAATGGTTTCACATTAAATTAAGGTGACAGAGTCTGCAAAATATTGAAAGTTCTGTAGTGACCCTATGGAATTATCTCAAATCCTATAGAACCCTTCCAATTTCCCACAAATTCCATTGCCAGGATCCAATATTCTTAAGTAGCATCATTGAAAAATAAGCTTGGGAACATGCCCATTCTTTTATTTGCAGTGCCACTGTGAACACTCTCAACGTATTACTTAAGAACCGCATAATTGCTGCAGATCCATAAAAAGTAACTGACTGGTGGCCATTAGCATTGCTGCTCATTAGTAGAGATTTTTAGCTAGTTCAGTGCTTCTGTTCTTGGAAAACAACTCACCAGCAAGCACTGGCTGAAAGTTTCAAAGCAATCCAGAAGATTTGGTCACATATCTTTTCTACTAGATGATAAAGTTGAAAATATCCAGTTGGATAATCCACTGCAAGTCCATGCACAGCAAGTCCATGCATAAAGCAGGAAGAACAATATTCAATAATGTTAAAAATACTTGGCACTTATATTTTGCCTTACTTCAGAAGATTTCTATGCATTTTACAAATGCAATCATCAAGTGTGATAGTTCCCTGCGAGTAGACATTATACCTACTTTGCAGACCGTTAAACTCAGGCCATGTTCTACACTGGCAGATGTAAAGTGCTCGTAGTTACAATGGTGCTCATGGATCAAGGCAGGGAAATTGCTGTTGTGTGTCCACATTGTGCTCTTTGTTATGGCAGAGCATGTCCATATTAGCAGCTCTTGCAATGCCATAGACAGCCGTGCATTGTGGTACCCAGTGCTTTTTTTGTTTAAAAAAAAAAAAAAAAAAAAAAGATGTCGGTACTCCAGGGGAAAAGGTGTTGAGCTCTGACTGGAGGTGCTGGTACTGCGTCTGGAGGTGCCAGTACTGTGTACCAGACAATACCATCACAAAAAAAGCACTGGTGGTACTTATCCCACTATGCAACTGGATGTAGGATGCTTTGGAAAGGGTTTGCAATGCCACATGGGGCAGTCAGTATCAAATGATACAGATTTCACAATCCCATTGCTCCATGCTCATCCTGCTACATGGACAGCTGCTTTTCAATAGATGTTAGGGGGAAGGAGGGAGAATGCAACAGGGAGTGTGTGTGTTTGCGGGATGTCGGGGAGACAGTGTGTTTTGGAGGATGTCAGCATGCTGACTTGTAAGTTCGAATAGCGGCAAGAGACAACCTCTCCTGAGGATGGGGAAACATCTCAGCCCCTCCCTATTTCCCTCCCCAGCTCTTTGCACAGTAATATCTCTCTCTCACACACACACACACACACATGCCCACCTGTGTGTACAACAGCATGAGCATTTCATCTGAATGATTTGCTCTGTGTCCAGGAACCAATCAGCACAACATGCGAGCTGTCGGAAATGGAGCTCTGAAAAGTATATGCTCATGACTGCAGGGCAGACAGGCAAGTACCAACAAAGAGCAGAGGGGGCTTGAGGGATTATGGACCATTTCCTGAGCAAACAATTTAAGGGCATGTCCACAGCAGCAAGAAGATGGACCCTCCAGAGGTCGATCTTCTAGCATTTGATTTAGCGGGTCTAACGTAGACCCATAAATCAAACACTGAGAGCAGACTTCACTGGTGTAAGCCCTGCCGAAGTAAGGGAAGCTGACAGGAACATGTGCTCTTGTCGGCCTCCCACTGTGTGGACACCGCCACAGCTCAGCTAACGGTAAGCCGACTCTAGCTACGCATTTTGTGTAGATGGAGTTGTGTACCTTAAACTGACCTGCCTGGTCTAGCGTAGACCAGATCCGAGTGTCCATAGTGGGCCCCTAGTGCTATATCCAGAGTGCAGCAAGCTCTATGTTTCTTGATGAGGTGGTTTACCTAGAGCATAACAAGTGCAGAGTTAGTTCACAGTAAGTACATTGCCAGTCTGGACACCTCAGGAGTTATGCTGCTGGGAGCCAATTTACTTGCCAGTGTAAACTTGGCCAGAGGCACAGATAGTGAAATCCTTTGCAGTCAGTGGTGAAATTCCATTGATTTCAATGGGGCTTAGATTTCAACCAGAGAATATACGTGACTTGCCCAGTGGTTCAAAACAACTCTGTGACGGCCAGTATTCATATGGAATCCATTCAAACACGACCTTGAATTTGAAGTTTAAAGAGTCAACAGTGTCAATCTGTGTTCAGTGGTTCACATTCATGGCCTGAGGTTTGCACATGCAGCTGCACCTGGTGAATGCCAGCTAAACCTCCCTTCTCTCCAACTGTCATGCCCTCTGCCATCACAGGAATTCCCTCCTGTGACGGAATTACCTCAGACTCCCTTTGGAATTTTCAGTTCATGTGCTCGAAGCCTTAAAAAAACAAACAAAACAAAATATGCAGAGGTGGGTTATCTTTCAGCTCCTGCAAACTAAATTCATAAGGTTCTGGTTCGGAAACTGTCACAAACTTCTTGCAGATTTCATCTAGCCCTAATCCTGAGTCTTAACCACCCATCTTTGCTGTTAGACACTGTTGTGTCTCCAGAGCCTTGTTGCATATATATTTAATCTTGTCTTGAATATCAGATACACTGACAAATTGCTCTATACTCTGGAGTTCGTGGGTTGAAGATGTTACATTCAAAACTGTGGAACTTGTTGCCACAAAATCTCATTGAGACCAAGAGCTTAGCAGGATTCAAAGATATTAGACATTTATATGGCTATAATAATAAATAATTTAAAAATGTGGAAGGGATACAAACCCATCATGCTTCAGGGCATAATCCAAGCTTTTTGGGGGTTGGGTTAGGTAACTTCACAGAGGGTAAATGATCCCATATCCACCAACTGCAGGCTTTCTTGCACTACCTTCTGAAGCATCTGGTTCTGGTCAGTGAAAAGATATTGGACTAGGTGAACCACTGGTCTGATCAACGATAGAATGAATGATACATGGAAGCCTCTTTTGCTAAGCAGGGATGAAAGTAACTTAATTGCTTACAGGCACTGTTGTATTATTCTCCCCCCAGGGCTAAGGGCTTTGGGGGGGGGGGGCGTGATATAACAGTATCTGTAAGAAATTTAAATGTGGGATGGCTCAGGGCAGGAAGTTGGGTTGTGTGTAACTCTGGAAGGGGCTCAGAATAGGTTTGGGGATGTGGAGGGTGCAGGTGTCAGGATAGGGGGCTGGGGATGTGTGGGGAGGTGCAGGAGTCAGGGTTAGGGGTTTGTGGAGAGGCTCAGGGCAGAGGGTTGGGGTATGTGTTTGTGTGAAGGGATACAGGAATTGGGACAGTAGGCTGGGAGTGTGGGGCTACTCAGGGCAGCGTGTTGGGTGTGTGGGGGCAGTGCAGAGGGGGCAAGAGCTCCCTTTAGGGGAGCGGGAAGTCTGAAGCCCCTCCCTCAATTCCAACTGAGGCTGCCTGTTGCTTCCTCTTTCCCTTCTGTCGCTGTCAGGGAGGGAGAGGAAAACGCACAGAGTGGGTCACTCACTCCTCTGCACCCTGCCCTCAGCAGCCAGGAGGGAGAGGAAGGCAGGTGATCTGTGTGCTTTCCTCTTGCTCCCTGACAGTGACGGAAGAGGAAAAGCAAGCAACAAGCAGGGTCCGTAGGAATGGGGGGGCTTCAGGCAGTCCTGTCCTCCCTAAAGGTGCCTGGGGGGAGGCGGGCAGTCCTGGGCCGATATGGGGTGTGCCTCCAACCAGCCCCTTTCACTTGCCTGATGCTTAGCATGGCAACCTTCAGGGGAGCCCTAGGAGCCCGGCTGAAAGCGCACCACACCTCCTCCTTCAGCCAGAAAGGCACACTGGGGCACACCAGCCTACTTTCACCTCTTCTGCTATGTGAGTGCCTCAAATCTGTGTGAGCAGCCATCCTCTGTTCTGGCCTATGCTGCAGCTTGTCTGACTGCACACTTCAAAAATAGACCTTATACGGAGCCTGCAAAGATGGGCAAATGTCTGACAGCTCCAGTACATGCTTGCGCATATTTTGTTCGTTGTTGGGACCTGTGTTTTTTTCTTTTCTTTTTCACAGACTATATTCAATTCTCCGATATTTGCTAAATCTCCTTCCAACATGATGAATCTCAGCTCTGCCTTCCCACAGTTGGGTGGAGAACCAAAGCAGGTATGCAACATTCCAGAAGGAACCCTCAATACATGTCAAAGATGAAACGAGACACGAAGCACGTTGTTGGCAGCAGCAAAGCCTTTAGGGCTTTCTCAGACCAATTTGTCAGTAAGTATCAGACTCACAGGAGAAACGTTGAAGAGCAAGTTCCACCTTACCCGTGCTGTACAGTGGCAGCAAAAGAGAAAGACAGTTGGGATTTTCATTGCAGTTATTATCTCGAAACAGCTATTTGCCAAGCTAATCAGAATTTACCACAAGGCTGGGTGCTTTTGTTAGCACTGAATTTCATACAAAAATGCTAGTGAGCATCCACTGTTGTCAGGACTAGCCAGATTTTAAAGTAAAGACAATTGTACCATGATATTCCTTTTTATTCAAGGCAAACCACTAACCACAGTCCACACAGGAAGCTCTGAAAGAAGCAGATTTTTCATTGCAGGGAATGCTTTTGGAAAAACATATCTTATCACATAGGGCCTGTTACTGACTCCGGGGGCACAGGACTGGGCTAGCAGTTTCCTGCACAAGTGAAGGCTGTGATATTGTGAACATGATGCTTTTAAGCCTTAGCCACACTATGGACTAAACTCTACCTCATGTTGAATGGGCACAGTAAGGCCCTGAATCTAAACCCGTACAAGTCAATGGAAAGACTTTCATTGGTCCCCTAGGTCTTGGATCAGACTCTCAGAGAGTTTGAAGATGGAGCCTCTGCTCTAACTGTCACCCCAATGCAGGAAACAGAATGGTGACCTGTCATTTCAACTCAGCACAATGCAGCAACTTGGCTACAACACTTGGTGCTGCGCCTCAGCTCCAAAAAAGCATGTCCTTGTAGATCGGCAGTGTTACCAATTCCCTGTGTTCAGGACTTGCCTTCCCTGTTTCTGGCTCAGTAACAGAGCTCAGCAAACACTTCCATCTGTCAGTTCTGCCCAATCAGTTATGGAGTTTCCAGCCTCCACTGACACAGCATCAGCAGACTCTGATTGCCGTGAGTTTTGAGTTGTTGGATGCTGGAAACACAAACACAAGTCAGTGAAGAGGTCCACAACAATGACAGGAAAGGAACAGGCCAGAAGGCTAGGACACACACCAATCATTAACTTCCAGTGAACTCTGCAGAATAGTCTGCCATCTTGGGATCTGATTCTATACCACAGAAGTAAATGGAAGCTCTGAGATTAACGGAGGCGAGACTGAACGCTTCGGTCACAAATGGAGGATTGCCTTCAGCTTTCACACTCAATTCAATATAAACCTGCACATTTTGATTCTCTTCCCAAAGTAAAACCCTGGGTGCAGGAAAACAGTCGTCACCACAAGACTGGGTGTTTGTCTGTCACTCAGTACATCTGTTTGAAACATAATTTCTCTCCATGTTCTCTTCAGTGTCCACCTTCCTGGCTTTTTTTAAAAAAGTATTTTGGTTTCCCACCAACCAGCAGGAGGCTTCCAAGCTGTCACAACAGTCTTAATCCAGTGGAAAATGATTTTATTGTTGGAAGTCGTGCCGAGTGTGAAAGTTGCATGACAGATGGGCTTGAACACAGAAAAATAGTCTCTTAGGGAGAAGCATTAGAACGAAGTTGGCTGAGAGTCAAAGGTAAGATTATGATCACATTGACCATTTGATTCTCATCTTAGTATCAGGTCTGTTGGCCATAGTTTAACAGACTATGGTCTGTTAATGCCGAGACAAAGAGCAGCTATTACGAACCATGAAGAACCATTATAGATAACAGAGTGTTCCAAATGTGCTCTAACACCCCAAAGATCTACCCTGGATCAAAACTTTTAAAAAAATATATAAAAGAAATGGCTTTGTAATGAAATTTCTGGGGAAGTGAACAATTACAAAAACTTGCTTTTAAAAAAACAACCAACTATATATGCAATAACCCTGAAAAGAGATATATATGGTAGGCATGCAGTAAAGGTATCATCGAGGTTCATTTTCTACAAACCAAGAGATTTTTCTTTAGTTTTCATCTTCAGATATGTTGTGACACATATGAGATACTCTCATATTTGTTAGGGTCTGAACTTCTAAGAAAGCCATATACATAAGAAAAACTTGAACTATTTTTAGGGTGCAGGCACTAACACCTCAAAGGATGATTCCAAGAAGGACCCAAAGTGATTCAGATTTTCTGGGCCTGCTACCAAGCTATCCTCAGGGCCATTTTGGGTAGGTATTTCATAGACAGGTCTTGGTGATATTTCAGCATGCTGGGCAGGCAAGTATAGAATGTGTGTTATTTCATTCTCAAATCTTTATGTAAATGCCATTTAAAATTGCTACCCTGACTCTTAAAGTTTGGAATGTTATACCAGACAGATTTTAATCATGGAGGATTATTTTAGTATCCCTTACAATATCTACCATTTTACAGATGTATGGGTTCTTTTTGGCTTACACCACTACCCAGGGTAAAAACAAAACACCATGGTATTTCACACCTTCTATGATTGTTGCTATTCACTGGCACGTTCCTTTATGGATCTTTGGTGGACTGTCAGTCTCTATGCAGTCCTATTACATCCTAGGAGGGATTAAGGCTAAAAGCTGAAGATAATATAATGAAGTGGACAGGCCAATAAAGACCCAGGAGAAAACATGAGAAAACAGGCTGGTGAATCCTTGAAACCAGACTACATGAAAACAGGGGTGGGTGGAGTTATGCTCTATGTCTCAGGGTGTGTTCTAGAATGATCTTGTTAAGATTTCAGGTCAGCTTTCATCCAAAGCTGCCTGTTTTCATTCACTGATCACTTACTCAAAATGCTTTGTTTGCTTGCCCTACCCTTGGTAGGCCAGTATGATTCTAGTCTTTTACTATAGTTCTCAGTCCTTCCAGAGTATGAATGTTAATAGGCCTCTTGTTCTCCCATTCCCCCTATTACTCGCCTCATTTGTTTCTCAGTGAACAGTACACTGGTCTGGGTCTTTGCAAGTTGATATTAGCGCTCAAAGCTTTGTCTTCTTTTCCTATGTATTACCAGACTTGTGTGGTTGCTTGCAGGTAAAGGGGACCACAGGCTGGATTGGAAGAATCTGTCGTTCCCCCACATCTAGTCTTTATGCTGCTTCTCTTCTTCGGCATCTCAGCAAAGTCTGACTCGTGTTTCAGGAATGTACTACTAACTTCTTTTCACATTACTCCCAGTGTATGAGATGGAATAGCTGATTGATTTGTATTACTTGGCGCATCCCTTGTACCTTGTATATCCAAGGATCTAAAACACACTTGACAAATATTAACTAAATACGTCTCATAACACCTTGCTTGTAGTTCATAAGAGAAATGGGCTCATGTCACCCACCACAAAAAAGTCCAGCCATCACTTCTGGTGTAGCACACAACAGCTGTTTGACACCGCATGGCACAGAAGTTTAGGATGGGTTGTGATTAACTTTTGCCGGAATCTTCTTAGCTCCAAACTGCGTAAACGCGCACACTGTATTTGCTCTGTTC
Source organism: Pelochelys cantorii (assembly GCA_032595735.1). Classification (NCBI taxonomy): domain Eukaryota; kingdom Metazoa; phylum Chordata; order Testudines; family Trionychidae; genus Pelochelys; species Pelochelys cantorii. The sequence continues at coordinate 23,756,168 of CM064329.1, read as the reverse complement.
TTTCCTTTTCTATCTGCAGAAATCTGGTATGTTCTCATTCACTTACTGCCCGTACAAAAGTATGAATTATGAAACTGAGATTATAGAAACTGTTCTGATGTGAAAAATCAGTCCATGCTTCTGGGCGATTTTGGCTATTGCCTATGTGACCCAGACAAGTGGCAATTAATTCAGAAAGGACTTATTTTTAGGTGTAAGGCAGATGTACCACGGCCATATTTTAGATCACTAAAGCTCGCAGTTACACACTAAAAGAAGTTCAAGAAGTTTGATATTTTTGTCTCTTGAAGCACTCATTTCTGTCACTCCTGTAGAACCTGCGCTTATGTAAAAGGACACTGAGGCAAGACACATACAACTGCTATGACACTCTTCTTTTCATTATGATTTATTTGTATTTTAGGTGATTCCTCATAGTGCTACTACCAGTGGGTCCCCTTTGGGCTGGTCATTGTAGAAACACATACAGTCCATGCCCCACTGAGCTTACGAATGTGATAATGGTCACGCTGTGTCAGAGCAATGGTCCTCCTAGCCCGATAGCCTATCTTCCAACAGTGGCTGGTGCCTGATGCTCCAGCAGGAGTGAACAGAATGAGGCAATTTGAGTGCTCCATCCCTGTCATCAAGTTCCTCTCAGCTTTCTAGCAGTCAGAGATTTAGGGTCACCCAGGACATGGGCTTGCATCCCTGGCTATCTTGGCTAACAGCTACGGCTCCGTATCCATCATGGAGATCGTGGAAGTCATGACTTTCCACCAGTTCTGTGACTTCTGTAGCAGCCAGTGTGGCTGACGCCAGGGCCAGGTGCTCAGGCGGCCTTGGAGACAGTCACACCGGCCACTGCTGGAGCAGCTCTGCAGGCTAAACAGCTGGCTGCATTGAGGGGTGGCCAGAGCACCAGGAGGTGGGCAGCCCAGCGATACCAGCTGCTGCTTTGGCAGCCCTGGGCTAGGGATGTAATATCCCCTTTAATTGGTTAACCGGTTAAACATGATATTTAACTGTTTAACCAATTAAAGGGGGGGCACTCCAGCCCAGCTGGGCTAGAGGCTCCCCACCACACACACAGCTGGGCTGGAGCAGCTCCCCACCATAAGCCTGGCCGAGGCAGCCCTGGTCTGCGCCTCCCTTCCTCAGCCACCATGGACAGATGCTGCTCTGCGATGCACATGGGCCGCTGCACAGTGGGTGGGGAGCTGTTCCAGCCCCACTGATTAACCAGAACCAGTAAGCATCACCCATTAAGGGTGATGTTAACTGGTTAACCTTTCACATCTTTACCCTTGGCAGGTGGCCATGGGACCACCTGAGATAGAGATAGAATGGCTCCAGTCCCGGGTCAGTGGGAGCAGCAGCGGGTGGCCCTCTTTGCCCCCCAGGCTCCCCCCCCCCAGTACTACTGCTGCCATGAGCAGCACCCCCCGGCCCTCAGACAAGATTTAGTCAGGGGTATATAGTACAAGTCATGGATAGATCACGGGATGTGAATTTTTGTGTGTTGCCCATAACCTGTCTAGGACTTTTGTTTTGACTACATCATGGCCATTGATGGACCTTCTGCTATGAATTTATCTATTTCTTCTTTGAATCCAGTTACACTTTTGGCCTTCTCAACATGCTTGTCTTTGCATGATGTAATTGAATAGGACTTTTTCGTTTGACTGTTTCTCTTGAATTCCTACCTATAGTTTATCAATGTCTACTCTCTCCTTTTTACTAGAATATAGACTACCGCCTTTAATAAATTCTCCCGAGGGATTTCTCTATCCAGACCAAGTACTCCTCCACACCTATTGTTTTTCTCCCAACCCTTAGTTCAAAAATTATTTTACAAACTTTTTAATTATACATGGCAGCAGTCCAGTTCTGTTTTGGTTTAGGTGGAATCCCTTCTTTCTGTACAGAGTCCTCCTTTCTAAGAGGTTCCTAATAAATCTAAGTCCCTCCTCTGAACACCATCACCTCATCCAGGCCTTCAGACCCTGCAGTTCTGCATGTCTAACTAGCCCTGTGTGTGGTACTGGAAGCATTTCAGTGAAGGGAGGTCTGGACTTTAATCTCTTATCTAGTAACCTAAATTTGATCTCCAGGACCTCTCCATTCCCTATGTGATAACTGTTGATACTTACAAGGTTACAGTCAAAATTGACAAGACTGGCATAGAGCTGGAAATGAAGTGACTTTTCCAAGGTTACACAGCAAATTAGTAGCAAAGTCAATGACAAAACACAGGTTTTCTGAATCGGTCTAGTGTCTTGTCTCCTTGACTAACCTCCTTCCTTTCCCCAGAAATTTCAACTGGAACACATGCCAGAATTCTGTTATTTCAGGATTATTCAGAAAGCATTAAAGAGGGAGTCAAACCCTGGACCATTTTATTGACACCCTGAACTTGGATCTTATTAATTGCTCCCAAAAACTGTCCAAGAGAAATGACACATAATTACTTAAGTGTATAAATATTCACATTTAATACAAGCAGAAAGCAAAGCATTTTAAATATCACTTGAAATGTATTGGCTAGACATGGTAGGATAATCAGCATAATTATACAGAGTTTCTTATACAGAGTTTCATTCTCTGCTGTTTATGGCAAGGAGATTCATGAGAGAGAAGCTTGATCTGTGACATCTGCATCATCACTGTAGTGCTTCAGGAGAACACTTAAACGCCTTTGTCTTAATGCCTGTGTCTGTACTAGGGATGTTAACTAATGGTTATTTTACTAGTCAAGTAGTCGATGGAATTTCCATCAACTACTCAACGAGTCGATAGGCACTTTTGCATTCCTCCTTTGAAATGTACAAGAGCCCCCACTTGTACATTTCAAAGGAGGAATGCGGAACTCCACATGCAGCCCGGGACCAGCGGGAAGTCCCACTGAGTCTGGGCTGCATGCGGTGTGCCAGCTTTGAAATGTACAAGAGTACCCAGCAGGGGAAGCACCAGCATGGAGCCTGGGGTCAGCAGGGGACACAGAGACCCCTGCTGACCCCAGGCTCCATGCTGTGCTGACACTTTGAAATGCCACACAGAGCTCAGGATCAGCTGGGGACTCCCCAGCCAACCCTGGGTTCCGCACAGCATTTCCCCAGCTGATCCCAGGTTCCTCGGAAATGCTGCATAGAGCCCAGGATCAGCTGTGGAGTCCAGCTGACCCTGGGCTCCATGCGGCACTGCCGTTTGAAACACTGGCGGCATTTCAAAGGGCAGCGCTGCATGCGCTGCACGGAGCTGACTCCAGGCTCCATGTGGCGCTGCCCCTTTGAAATGCTTCGGCTTCTCTTTCATGAATCTCTTGGACAGTTTTTGGGGCTCTTGTACATTTCAAAGGCGGAACTCCACATGCAGCCCAGGATCAGCGGAAGTCCCACTGACTCTGGGCTGCACGCGGCATGCCAGCTTTGAAATGTACAAGAGTCCCCAGCTGGGGAAGCATCAGCATGGAGCGCTTAAGGGGCAGTGCCACATGGATCCTGGGGTCAGCGCCTTGTGGTGCTGCTTTGAAATGCCTCGGCACTGCATGGATCCTGGGATCAGCTGTGCGGCGCTGCCACTTTGAAGTACCCTCTCTTCTCCCCCCCTTTGCTCCCCCTATCTGATAAAGGCAGCAAGGGGAGGGGAGATTGACTAGTCGACTGACTATCTGATAAGTATTTGCTTATCAGATAGTCAACTAGTACTTAACATGCTTAGTCTGTACACATAGTTGTTTCCTACAGATCTTCCCCAGAGACTATTTCTTAGTCTATAGTGTGGCCTAAAAGATAGAGTGTGTCACCTGAATCTTCAGCAATGGATTTGTATTGTCTTAGTGTGTGTCTACACTGCAGGGCCTAACTTGAAATAAGCTATGCAAATTGAGCTCCATCAATTGCATATCTTATTTCGAAGTAGCGTATTTTGAAATAGGGAGTGTCTATACATCACTTATTTCGAAATAGAGCTCTCTTTCTCCAACTTCCCTTACTCCTCGTACAATTAGGGTTACAGGAGTTGAAGTAAGAAGTCCTCCAACTTGCCAATATTTTGACATTATTTCGAAATAACTGCTTGCTGTGTAGATGCGGACTAAGTTATTTCGGAATAGCACTAGTTATTTCAAAATAGTGTTGCAGTGTAGACGTACCCTTACAGTCCACGGCCAGGCCTTCTACACAAACACAGAAGACTCACCCTCTGCCCTAATAAGTCCCTGTGAGCTCCTCTTCCAGTGATCTCTAGAGCTACATAGCACTCCAGGGTGGTCTAGACACAGCAGGGCCAAAAGTCTTGCTGAGACCCTGGGCAAGGCGGGGGTGCTTTGCTCCACACTCCAAAAGGGGCTGTGCCTTGGGCAAAAGGGGCAGGGCTGTGGCTAGAGTGTGCAGTGCGGCACTCCGGCAGCAATTTAAAGGGTCCCAGAGCAGTTGGACCCCGTTATCCCTCCTCTCAACGGTCCTGCCTAGACATCATCATCAGTCGGTGAAGGTGGGAATAAGATTTACCTGTTGCCAAGCAGATTTTGGGAGCTAATCTTGACAGAAGCCACATTTCCTGGTCTTCCATTTCTATCACCCTGCTGAGACCAATGACAACGTTCACCAAATCTTGTATTACTCTTCCTTCCAGTCCAATTGGCTCAGCCCCTGAGCTGAGAATCTAACAAGACATATAAATCTGCTTGCCATTAACTGTGACTTGTGTGGATTTTTTTCTAGTTCACACTTAAGATCTCTGGTCTGCTCTGCACACTTAACTAAAACAAACACCTTTTTCCTCCCTGCCTAGTGCTCTGCCATTCTTTGGTCTTAAATATAACACGCTGTAGTACAAAAGCATATAAGTTACACCTGAATCCAATGACATCAACAGCAAAATTCCCATTGACATCATGGGTGCAGACTTTAGCTAGGAAAATGTTAATGAGAACTGACACCAACCCTAATCCAGTGCTCACTGACATCCACTGTGGGTCTTATCCAACTCCCATTAAAAGACTCGCATTGACTCCATTGGGCATTGGATTTGACCCATGAGTTCTGTTCCCTAACATCCTAGTTGCCAGCAGAGTTGATGTAATCATTGTAAGAATGCCACTTTTGGAGGCAGATGAAACACAAATAAAATAGAAACAATGGGGGAAAATAAAATCAATTTAAAATGGAAAATAGAGTACAAAATTGATTTTCTCTGTGTGAAGAAAAAAAAATCTCCCTCTCTCTCCAACACACACATACAGCTCTAGTCCTATAAAAAGAATGAGTAAATCTTGCAAGAATGACACAGTTCATTAACAACAGCTAACTCGTGCCTTTTGTTTTCAGTGCCTAATAGAGGAGTCAGGGAACTGAAAGCAGAGAAGAGGGAATCCATAAAACCTCTAGACATTCCATAAGACTTTGTACAGCCTAGATCTTTTTCACAGTTTGACACACACATTTTCATCCTGCCCCCACAAATGGACCTTAGCAAGACATGGAAAAATCAGCACATAACAGCCATGTTTCTGCTGTGAGTAATCCAGTACACTCTAATTTAAGGTTACTTGCTGTTGGTGGAACTAAGTTTCTTGTGATTATGTGGGAAATCTGTACTTTCCTGTTACAGCAAACAATGGGAAAAAAATTAAACCGCATGAAAATGATATTTATTGATGAGAATTTTCCTGGTTCATTTAACATTATGCAGCACATCAACCCTGTGGAATTTCATCATCTTGCACTTCTTCAAAATTTCCCCACATTGTTTCCAGTTATACACAGTCATGTTTTCCAGTACAACAAAAGCAAAAAAGTACTGTCAGTCTGGAGAAGCAATGGGCCAAGGAAAGAAACAAGCTCTCCAGAAGAATGGTATAATGTGAGTGTTTTATTCCATAAGAACTTGTGTCTTGAGATGACACTCAGCCCAGAGACAAGAAAACTGATACTTTGCATTTAAAAGGTAACGTACACAGAAAATGGTATCATAACAATATCTCCCTTACCTTTAGGTAGCTACAGACATGGACGCTGTGGACAAAACACTGGAGAACTCCCAAGCTAGAAGCATGAATCCCCACACAGCTGAAGCCAGCCTGATTTGAGGGCTGAAATAGACTGACATACCCTATAGACCACAAGGGGACACACAATATACAAGAACCAGAAGGTTACAAGTCCACCAGCCACATACCTGTGTTACATGTTTTAGTGATCAAGCTAAAAGGGGGTCCTAAACCTGTTGACCTGAAATCTGTGCCACTCAGGCTGGACAACAGGGACCAAGCAAGGTGTGAAGGGGGAAGACAACTGATTTGCACATGCTACTTGCAAAATGCTGGTGAATCAACTTCTATAATGAACATTAATCAACAAAACCTCTAGATAGTGAATGTTAAGCTTACATCAGTATGTAAATAAGTAGTTAAGGGGAAAGGTACCAGCATTTCTCTCCCCTTAACATTGCCAACAGTGCTACTGATGATGCCCTCCACACCACCGGGCTCACCTCCAGCTCCAACACATGCATTGTTCTTTGGCATACCCCAGCTTCATCCAAGTTGTTCTCCAACAGAAAGCCTTAAGGGTAACCTCACTCATATTAAGGCAGAATAACTTCGCAAGGGCATGGGACGTGACAGTCACTTGTGAGCTGGCATGACTGAAATAAGAACATATGCCTTAAACACGGCTCAATTACTAATAATTGTTATGATCCTTTTTCTAGAGCTCTTGCAGGGCTAGAAGCAGGTGCCGAATCCCCTTAGGAAACTGAAAAATCACCCATTTTTGAGGGGATTAAAATCCTGTTTCTAGCCCAGGCGTACCTTAAACTGCAACATTTCTTTATATCCTGAAAATCAGTCACTGGTCCAGTCCTGAATCTTGCCCATCCATGGCCCTGAGCATGGCTAATTTAGAGGAAAGAGGAAGAGAAACTGCTTTTATGATTTTTAAACAATGGTAGCTCTTCGCAGGTGTTAAAATGACTCAGTTGTCAACAGGGTAGGGGAGGTGATCAGAGATGGATAATATCCATCTTATGTCTCTACAATTCACCTGAAACATATCAGCTCTATACATGTGGAGTATATGTGTGTGTACACATACTACACGATGATTGTTGTATTAATTATAATACTGATTAGAAGTAGACAAAATTCACAACAAACAATTTTGTGACTTTCACCCTTACCCCAACTTTTCCTGCAAAGGGGGACTGTAATTTTGCCTTTTTTTTTTTAATGTGGGTTACTTGAAAGCTGTTCCTGGGAAGTACTCCTTTGATTATCAATATTCACAATTTGGGATTGGAAACATAGAATCATAGAGCTGGAAGAGACCTCAGGAGGTCATCAAGTCCAGCCCCCAAGGCAGGACCAATCCCAACTAAATCAACCCAGCCAGGGCTTTGTCAAGCCAAGACTTAAAAACCTCTAGGGATGGAGATTCCATCACCTCCCTAGGTAACCCATTCCAGTGCTTCACCACCCTCCTAGTGAAATAGTTTTTCCTAATATCCAACCTAGACCTCCCCCACTGTAACTTGAGACCATTGCTCCTTGTTCTGCCATCCATCACTACTGAGAACAGCCTTTCTCCATCCTCTTTGGAACCTCCCTTCAGGAAGTTGAAGGTTGCTATTAAATCCCCCCTCACTCTTCTCTTCTGCAGACTAAACAAACCCAAATCCCTCAGTCTCTCCTCATAGGTCATGCGCTCCAGCCCCCTAATCATTTTGGTCACCCTCCGCTGGACCCTCTCCAATGCATCCACATCTTTTCTATGGGGGGGGCCCAGAACTGGACACAATACTCCAGATGTGGCCTCACCAGAGCTGAATAAAGGGGAATAATCACTTCTCTGGATCTGCTGGCAACACTCCTCCTAATGCACCCTAATATGCTATTCGCCTTCTTGGCTACAAGGGCACACTGCTGACTCATATCCAGCTTCTCATCCTCTGTCATCCCCAGGTCTTTTCTGCAGAACTGCTCCTTAGCCATTCGGTCCCCAGCCTGTAACAGTGCTTAGGATTCTTCCGTCCCAAGTGCAGGACTCTACACTTGTCCTTGTTGAACTTCATCAGATTTCTTTTGGCCCAATCCTCTAATCTGTCCAGGTCACTCTGGACCCTATCCCTGCCCTCCAGCGTATCTACCTGTCCCCCTAGCTTAGTGTCATCCGCAAACTTGCTGAGGGTGCAATTCATCTCCTCATCCAGGTCATTAATAAAGATGTTGAACAACACTGGTCCTAGAACAGATCCTTGGGGCACTCCGCTAGAAACCGACCGCCAACCTGACATCGAGCTGTTGATCACTACCCTTTGGGCCCGACAGTCTAGCCAACATCAGTCACATGGTTTTGTTTCTATCTTCTGATTGGATGAGCTATCCTTTACAAATGACTAAAGTCCGAAACTCACGTAGCTTTCCAAGAAATACTTCCCAGTGCCTCCTTGAGCTCCTATTTCTCAAATCCAGCCTAGGTTTTGAGACAGCTAGTGATGCTTCCCTGATGTTTCTGAGATGAGCTGCTGATTCTCAGTGCTATCTGAAGATGCACTGAATATAGAATACATCAGAGAAGATGCAAACCACAGCATTGGGCTCGTTGGCATCCAAGGAGCACCACCATTTTTCTTACCAATCACAATGACTTTGAAGGAGGTTGAGTTGACAGAGGCTTCTGGAAGGGTGCAACACATCCTTTAAACACGGTTTAGGCTGTGTGCTGTCCAAGGGACATGAGGAAGAGAACAAGGGGTAATGGGGCCAAAGAAGCTCAATGTGCACCTGCAAACAGCTAGAGTATCAGCCCCACCGCAGGAAATTACATTCACTCTGTCTCATTTTCAAAGCACCTTTACCGACTCATCATCATGGCCTCTGAGGGAAGTAGTTACAAACTGCTGTCTTGCATCCTGTGTGTGGAGAGACGAGGGTCTATTGTCACAGTCTTGACTCTGTAGCATGGATGCCAAAGCAGGAATAGCCCCTCTTCCCTTAGGCCCCTAGATGGCCCTGCTCAAACTGTGACTCTTGCCATAGTCCAGGCTTTGGTTCATAGAGAGTTAAGACTACTTGCCCAATAGGCCTTTCTGTGAGCAAGTGGGTGAGGACGGGTGTTGCCTCTGCCTCTGTTTGCCAGACAAAATGGCTGCCTACCTACACAAAGGGGATGAAAGGATGAAGTAACTCTCTTTTTCCCCAGAGCACAGGAGAAGGGCTGGCTCCTGGGGGTGGCTCTGAGATACAGTGCCCCCAGGGGCTGGTCTGGGTTGGTGCAGCTTACTCACTGCCTCTTGCTCAGGGCTGGGTGTAAAAGCTCCAGCTGGCCCTGTGTGACTTGCCCTAGGTCACAGAGGTTGCAAGGTTAGAATTCAGGAATTTCCAGCTCTCAGTCCTGTGGTCAAACCACCTCTGGTTTCTTTTGGCCACTTCTATTGCATCCAAGTCAGCAGCTATTCAATAAGGCCTTTTAAACTTCCTTAGGTCATTTGGTTTTCCAAGTACACACACACACAACTGAAACCTCTTTGCCTTTTGCAACATGGTCCTGTCAAATAACACCAGGTTGTATGTGTCTTTTCTTGGTTCAGGTCCCTTTTCACTTTGCAACTGCAAAGTATTAAAAAGTTAGTACAAAAATGGTATGTGATAAATAACTTTGAAGAGCCCTTGGAAGAGCAATAAAGTGTTCTTTCATTCTTTCCTCCCCCTTGGATGTGCAGGTGCAGGCAGTAAGGCAGGAGTGTAGAAAGAAACTCTTAGCCCTCTAGACAGTATCATTTCCAAAGCTGATCTAATGGTCAAACAGCACATGAACATACCAGCCCCTTTCTGTCTGTCATCATTCTTGCCTTATTGTCCTGGGCTTTGCTTTGTGTGCTGTGAGTGGGCATGCTCGGTTTCTCAGCTGTGTGCCAGCAGACATGCTGGCGCATTGCCCACCTTAAGTAGCGTGTAGGCAGAATGGCGCCTTCAATACTTAAAACAATATTTAATGTTTTACATCATTGCGGGCCCACGGATTATTTTCCAAATCCATGAAGTACCAGTGGATCAGCATGTGGCTTGCTAATGCTGTACCAGGAAATAATGCATGAGAGGAAGAGATTAGTGAGCGGAGCGCAAGAAATTATAGCCGGCATTAGCTACAGAATAATATACAGCATGTGATAAACTTCTCCTCCTGCACTCTGCGGAGCATCTTACAATGAGCTTGGGGAAGGGGAAAGCACATGGAGAGGTAAAGGAATCTGCACCTAGCCATAAACACAGTTCTTTCATTTATGTCATTTCAAGCCTGACCCTCTCAAAAGAAACCCTCTAAAAATAAAAGTATACTTTGGAACTGCTTAAAGGAAGAAAGTTACCAAACCTCAGCAAGGATGTCATTTGTTTTTGAAAAATAGTGTAGTTTAAAACCAAAATACAAAACCTACCTCCCACGTTCAAGGGATAATGTAGCAAGACAGCTGGAAAATGTCAACATCATCCCTAGAGTGCATTCAAAAACACAGTGACCTTTCTGTGAATCCTAAGGCACCTATGGGCCAGAAGCAAAACTCCCATTGACTTCAATGAGAGCTGAACCAGGGCTTAATGGCAAATGGATAGAATGGTGGCCATACCTTATATAATTGTAAAGTTACACGTTTTATTTAAAAATCACTGAATGAAAATAAATCAGAATGTGGGGAGAACAGTCAGCAATTGCCTCTGTTAAAATAAAAGCTTTTAGTACAACTCTTACCTCCATTCTCTAAGGACAAGAGAGCTAAACAAGGGTTAAATTTGGCTTGACATGTCATCTAAGTCATATTTGCTTAGGCCAGGTCTACACCTATCTGGAGATGGATGCTCTGGAGATCGATCTTCCAGGGTTTGATTTAGTAATGATAAAAATGGAGTGCAAAGATGCCCCATTACACAGTCACTATGTCAGAACCTCAGTTAAAGGATACTGACTGAAATATAGTTCAAAATCTAGCACTGATTTTTAATACTTAAATCACATTAATATTGGAATTTTAGGCCGAGATTCTGTACAGCACTTATCACTTAAGTGCAAACTTAAATCCCAATGAAGTCTATAAAACTTAAACATGTGTTTAAGTACTTTGCTGAATCGGAGCTTTAATTTGCAATACCAATATAAATAATTTATTTGCAGATGCAGCCCTTTGAAAATGTTAGTTTACCGCAAAAATCTATAGAAAGACCCATTCGAAGCAAATGTTACCAGTTAGTTTTGAGTAATAAAATTATATATATACGCTCTCATAAGCTTGAGAAAACATTGGTCCTTTTTGGTTCTGAATTCCTTCTGCCTCATTGCAAAACCTTTTAAGAGTTTTCAAAGTTATCTTTCATTGTGGTCACTTATATAAGTGCTAAGGATAAGGTTGTCAATTAAGTCTTAATGCTATCACAAAGGCTACTACAATCAGTGGGATAAAATCATTAGTTTAAAAGAACTCCAGAACAAATGGTTATTATGTACTGCAGTCCACCTCTGCAATATTGTATGCTCCACTTAAACACATCATTTTGGCACACTATGTTTTGTCTGAATAGTTTTAGGATCACCAGACAATGCAGAATTAATTTTAGTATTGTGCTCCAAGAATATCCTCAAGAATATCTCTCCTAAAAATTAATAGGGAAATGGGTGCTACTTTGTAGTGTGATCCATTTCAACTGTGTTCTCGCAAGGTAAGTAATCCTATACTGTTCACAGTTTTATAAGATTCCAGGCAATTTGAATTAATAGTGTAAAAGTATAGCACTTGCCATAAACATTGAGCAGTTGCTTTATTGCACTTGTCAAGTGCATTCCTCTCTTTGGTCACAGTTATGCTTAAACAAAGAATTTAACAACAACAAAAAAAGTAACTGGCAGTTCACAATAAAAAATGTGATTCAATAAAAAATATCACAAAACCAGAAACTTGGAGAATTTTTCTATATCCTTAATCATATTTGATTTCTTGTACTTTTCTAACATGTCTTAGCTATTAGTCCAAACATAATTCATGTAAGTGTCACTTGCTAGAGGCATCTTCCATTCTGAAATTGGTGACTAAGATGTATATTAAAATATTTGATATTGGGAGAAAACATGTTTGAAAATGACTGTATAGTAAGTGATAAATGTAGGAATGTAGGGTATAGCCCTGTTGCAGTCTTTCAAATTCATTTTACTAGACAATATTTTCTTTAACACCAAACTTGAGTGATTTATATTTTCTCATTGAGCAGTGGTGCGTAATGAGAGGCTTGTCATGTTTCTAGCATTTCTTCATCTGTGGCCACCATGTGGAAGATATAAGTGAGGGGAACCAAAGTCCCCTAGATGCCTTCTTTCAGACTATAGACTAAAGTATAGACTTGATCTTATTTCCTTATTTCCTTTGATTTGCCTTTTTCTGAGCCCTGAACTGTAGCCCACTAAAGCAGCTGGGAGTCTTTTCATTGAATCCCATGTGCTCTGATTCAGTTCCCTATTCTCCTTATAACTGGAAACTTTAATTTTGATGTCAGTAACCCCTCCCACCCACTTCACTTCAAATTTCTTTTCCCTCCTAGGCACTCTTGGGTTTTTATAATCTGTCAACACAGCTCCCTGCTTCTGATCAGATTATTTCAAACTCTCTTCCCTTTTCTTCTATTCTCCCTGACCCTGCCATCAACAGTCACACTCTTGTTAATTTCAAGTTAGTTTTCCACCAGCTAACCCTCCTTATCTCATTCTCTAAACACCAAGCAAAGCCTTCACTCCCTTTCAGTATATGTCACCATCTCTCTTATCCAGACTGGGAACCCAGACTTTGAGTTGATCCAGCATATCGCATTTCATTGTCGCTATACCTCTAGGCTACACTAGCATGACTTTCCATACCTGTGCCTATCTGCACTATTCCACTGCACTTACTTTGTAAATATTGTTACTCAGTTTGTCTTCCAGTTGTGTAGCACCTTTAAACCTTTACATCTTATTAGAATAATTATCCAGCATTGTGTAGGTCCGTAACTCAATTAAGTTCTTTTAAACTTATTTTAAGTTTATAAAATGAACTATATGTACCATTATGTTTTGAAACCATGGTGATTACAAAAAAATTTCTGCATTCTCTTTTCTGTCTACTTCATGTATGTATTCTGAGTTTTCTATTTAATCTACTATATATTTTAGAGAGTTTTGTCTGTCTGTTTGATCATGAACTCCAGCTAAACTGTAAGGGCTAGGACCACCAAATGTAGTCTGCTAGGTCTGTACTTGCTTTGGGTGATTGTCTATTTCTATACGGTTTTATGAGAAACAATCCCATTTCAGGCACATCCTGTTTTCCTAGCACAACCAAATCCTTAAGTTGCTTTAAGCTACAAGAAGAGGAAGCTGTGTATTGAATTTGGTGGTCCTAGTTCTTACTGTTTAGAAGTTCTTGATCAAACAGACAAACTCTCTAAAATATATAGTACAGGTTGTACCTCCCTGGTCCAGCACCCTAGGGACCTGACCAGTCCCAGATGAGAGATTTTGTTGGACCAGGGGAGGTCATATCTGGCTCCCTCTGCTACCAGCCCACCCTGCCCTGAACCAGCCACCAGCCTCACTGGCTGGTTTGCCCCCCTACACCCTTCCCTGCTACGCTGGGCAGCCCAGCTCCCTGTGCACTGGCTCCTGGCCCAGCCAGGTAGCCCTGCTGGGTTGTACCTAGTAGCCTAGCTGTGGGGAAACCCAGTCACCAGCTCTCCACCAGGACTCTCTAGTCCTGGAACATCTGTGGTTCTGCAGGACCATGGATTTTGCTGGACCAGAGAGTCCTGGTTTATAGAGGTTCAACCTGTAGATTTAACTTTTAGAGCTTAAAAGGACACTAGATTTGTAAAGACTATGAATGTTTTTTTCTAGTGAAACAGAGGTTGTTGGATTTATTTAATGTAATTACCCTAATAATAATAATATATATTGGAACTCCTTGCCAGGGGATGTTGTGAAGGCCAGGACTTTAACAGTGTTCTAAAAAGAACTAGATACATTCATGGAGGTTAGGTCCATCAGTGGCTATTAGTCAGGATAGGTAGAAATGGTGTCCCTACTCTCTGTTTGTCAGAGGCTGGAAATGGGTGACAGGGGAGGGATAACTTGATGACAGCCTGTTCTGTTCATTGCCTCTGGGGGCACCTAGCACTGGCCACGTCAGAAGACAGGATACTTACTGAGTTAGATGGACCTTTGTTCTGACTCAGTATGGCCGTTCTTATGGAAACACTGGCAGAAAATAATGGAGTGAAATTCAACTTCAAAAAAGTAAAAGACATGACATCTATAATAAAAAATAATGTTACCTATATGCTCAGTGGAAGTTTGAAGGGAAAAAAAGCAATAGCTAAATATAAAGACAGAGAGATTAAATTATGGCCAACATTTGCACTGGACACATTATTATGTTAAAATAGTTGACTTATAGTAAGGACACAGAGTGTAACACAACCATCAGTATATAGCTGAGATTCACGTTGCAGTCCTGCAATGGGTAGTGTGTGAATGCTGCACCCTGAAGAATGCCAATGAAGTTGGTGGTTCTGAGTGGGTGTAGCAATCTGGCCATACACCCTTAGATGTACTATTACTCCTTTAAAGACAAACTTTTGAATTGTGGCCTCTCCCATGTCCCAACCTGATTTTATTCCCTTCTTTACAAACTCTAAATGGTTCTGTTGTCTCTGCATCTCTTTATATTACTGAAAAAGTGGCCGACAATTGGATGGGACAACAAGTCTGCTTAAAATTACTCAAAGTTTGAATTAAAGGAGGGAAATTCCTTTGATTTTCAGAATGCTACTGTTAATCCAAGGTTGGCTTTAAAGGGTAAAATGCCCGTGCGTATTATAGAGTAGAGAAAAGGATTATTGCCAGAACTCATATACAATGAACAAAGTTCTTTTGCCATAGAAATAGCCATTTTGATGGCTAAAAGCAAAACTGTATCTGTTTTTACTGCACTGACCCCTGAATTGAATTATTATAATTTGAGAACCAGCTGTGTTTTTAAACTCATGACACTGTAGTAGGTTTCTAGGTCTGTCATATAAGCATGAGGACGAGAGGCATTCTTCTGGGTGATTGTCATGGCAATCATCTCCAGAGAAAAATAAAAGCTGCGCCCTGCTGATTGAAACAGGTGCATGTTACTGTCACAACCTCAGCAGGTGATTAGTCTGGACAGTGGCATTATAAGTGAAACTGAGATTTATTGCTTTGTTTATTAAGTGAAAGAGGTCCAAGATAAATAAATAGAATTCCTTCAGACCTGTGAACAAAAATTATTCCAATTCTATTTCTGGTTTAAAATAAACATATAACAATGCACTGGGTTGGGGAGCACAGTCTAGATGGAGTGTGGTGGTATTGAACTTTTCATTTTGAGAGTCGTGTCTAAAGTAGAGAGGCTTTTTATTCTGAAAAGAAAAGAAGGGCAAATTGTTTTTGTTTTGTAGTGGATATTTTGCTTCTGCTGTCTTGATTTTTTTTTTCTACCAAAGAACTGGTCAAGAATCTGTTGACTGCAACATAGTAAATCCTCTAACATACATTCATGGAAATGCCCATGAGGTTACTTATTTTAAAATTGCTTCTGGACAGATTAATTCTGAGAGGTTTTTAATGCATGCATATCTGTCAGAGTTAAATGATTATGCAGATCCAGGGGTCCAAATTAAACCTTGAAGACTGCCTATGAACTTAGAAACTAGAAAAACCTATTAGGTATCGCACACGCTGGTTCCAATCCCAGAAAGACTTCAGCACGTGTTTAACTTTAAGCAGAAAACCAGTCCCATTAACACAAAAAGTTTAAGCACACTCTTAAGTGTTTTGCCAGATCAGCCATAGTACTCAGCACGTGCAGTGCTGAACCGTAAGTAAATTACTATTTGGAAAACACTGTGTAAATAAAGGTTGATTTTTTAAAAAAACAGGACTGTCCATTTTCAAAAGGCTTCTAGGCCTAAATGTTACTTTTCTATTGTGGCAGGTGCTATCACTGGCTAAGGTGACAGCTGCACCACTGTGATGAGTCACTACCTCAGGCAATACATGTCTAAAGTTGCTGTTTCAGCCTTTGCTTTTGTGGATGTAAAAATCTTATAGTAATATTTACTCTGACCAAAGGCTTGTCCGCTGCAATAAAGGCCATGACATCAAATCAGGAACCCAGCGTCTGGCCTGCTGCATGGCTTTTTGTTTAAAATCTCTGCTACCTTCAATTAACATCAACTAAATGTAGCTCTACTGAAATGACAAATGAAGCTATCCAGATTTGTTTCTTTGGATCAAATTCTGAAGTCCATACCTAGATTTCATTCAGGAAGACAACTATTCCCATTCTTTGGCAACAGCAACAAAACTCAACAAAGGCAGAAAGCAAATATCCATTTCAAGAGCTAAATCCAAGTTGCCAACATCTTCATCAAAGAATAAAAGCCTCTATTTTGTGGCTGACTGTAAGAGTTCCGTTCAAAACATCAGACCCTTCTATTACAGCTCAGGCCCGAGCCATTATCTGCTGTTTTGTGAGCATATCGGAAGGGGTGAAAGATGCGGGGGTGTATTAGCTGTGGTAGAATGGAGTGGGAATGAATTATGCTTGTCTCCGGGTGTTAGACACTAAATTTTAGAGATTCATTATAACCGTTGATCTAAACACGGAATGAGGCATCCTGAGCCAAGCCGGGCCACTCTTCAAAACTTATTTTGATTTTTTTAAAACGTGAAAAGTAAATAAATACTATGCCAGATTTCCTTCTGCACCCCACTCAGTGTATCATTGTCTGAAATATATGATCATGGTCATTTTTAATTATGATCACCTGTTTGACATTGATAGGACTTTACCAAAGGACAGTAAATCTGAGTAAGGAGTTCATGACTTGGCAAGTTATTTACCAGGGAATGTACTTACAGAAAACATGTAATTGCAATCTATTGGATGTACCAAAATTCTGTTCAGAACAATATCACCGGTCCAATGGGTTTTGATCCTGCAAGGTGCTGAGCACATTGACTTCAATGGGAGTTGAAAGACAGAAGGAGCCCATGCAGGTGTATGGTGACATGGAGCCGTACTACTCTTTAGTCTCAGATACCTTGGGCCCACCTTTCATGTGTTCATATGCTTACATTATGGCACCCAGTTGTTCACTGAGGCATTTAAGTGGAGAATTTCAGCCATTTGTAACAAGATAACAAGCAGACCACCCACCATACAAAGGTTGTTCCTCATTTCCTACCTGCTCCTCCAAGCACTGGCCACCTCCACAAGTCAATATTCAGCTGGTGGGGTGTATCTCTAAAGGCACCTGTTAACGTTGTCAGTCTCCAGTGATTTGTAACACATATGAAAGATACAGCAGGGACTTCTGTTGTTTATGGCCTGTAGTGACTTCTGTCTGTGTGTGTTCCATCTGCTGTTGTTCGGAGCATTTTCCTTACTGGTTAGGATCAAAGCACAGGCCAGTGTGAACACAGAGGTTTTATAAGAGCGAGGCATTCCTGTATGTGTGTGATGCAGATGCTCCTTAACTTCCCTCTTGCTGAGCTGGGTTTTGTATCATTGCTCTAGTACGTGTATATGTTTAAATTAAATAGCGGATAAACTAGAAAGGCAGGGACTAATAACTCCTTTGAGAGGTGACTATATAAGTCAGACTATTTCATAAATAAGTTAGAATTTGTATCAATTTAAGGCCACATCATGGAATTCTTACACAGTTTAGAGTAAAATCTGTGTGCATCTGCTCCATCGTTATCACATTGCTCAGATTTAAATAGATCAATAAAAGGCAGCAGCTTTTTAGTCAAGAATAAAGGGTTAATTCATCTGGCCCTGCATCCACTAAAGCATACACTTAACTTTTAAGTATCTGAATAGCCCTGTTGACTTCTGTGAGTCTAGGCACATGCTGAACTTTACAGATGTGCTTTGCTGAATTAGGTTCCTGGTCTTCTATCTGGATCAATTCCATCAAGTGCCTCAACAGGCCTTTTTTTGTTTTTTAATTAAAATAACAATTACCTCTGTTGCATGCAAATGAGATATTCTTTTCTTTTAAATTACTTAAATTGAAAATGCTGAACTGTACAAACTGAAGCTTATATAAAATATTATTTATCCTACAAATAACACTCAGGTCATTTGAAATTTCCTGCACTATTATTTTGCTGAAGTCCCTAATTTCCATTTTTTTTTCTTTTCTTTTTTTGGGATGTAGGCGAAAAGGAAAGGGAAAGAAAGAGAGTTGCTTCTGCATCCAGCCTTTGCATGTTGTGAGGAATGAAATCCAGGATGAATTGTTTATTCTCTGTATGTATCTGTTAGGAATATATTTCTCTTCAAGAGCTTTTTTGTTTCCACTTAGCAGCTCTTGAATTTGTGTGGCCTCTCTGTGCCAATGTATTGTTTGTGCTTTTGTAAGACCCTACTTTAGAGTACTCTATGTGTTTATGTAGGAGGCGTTGATGGCTAACACAGGCGTAGGCTCAGTAGGCCATGCAGAAGAGTGTCACAGAGGAATGTCCTCATCTGATTTATGAGCACATTATAGTTATTCAGGTGGAGTGGCAGGACCTTGTAGTAAGCCCCATCATACATATCAAATGTGTTTTAAGTTCAATAGATCATACTAGAGTGGTACTGTTGGCTAGCGGGTAGTTTCTGCGGCCTGGACTTAAAATCAAAAAGAGGTCTCTGAAGAATATGAGCCACCTCCTCCTTGACCTTTACAAGCCAAGATCACGGTACTGTCTGTTTTATGAGTCTTTTACTGCCATTTGATAACCCAGTGCATGCAGATTCAAAACAACAACAGAAGACACTTGTACTGGCCTGCAAATCTGGCAGTCTCGGCATAACCGAACAGTTAGCCAGAAATTCTCAGTTCCAATTCAGTTTTTCCAAAGACATTTGCTCGAAATACTCTAAAAGGAATTCTTTAACCTACCCAATCCATTTGACCAATTTCCAAAGAAATGTATAATTTTATAATCAATTATAGGTCACATTCCATCCTCAGATACATGAGTACAGGTGAATCCCTAAGACCAACAGAGCAAGTATGCCTACAATATAGAAGGATTTGGCCAACAGACAGCAAATGTTCAAAGATTCACTTTGACATATTAAGATATCACCGGTCCTAATACTGTGGTCATCGAAAGGAAATGTGAATGAGGGCATGTTAGTATTTGAAGACAATCCTCTCTGGTACTGAACACATTTACAAGTTGAACATCTTATGTGTGCATGCTTGAGAACAAGTTGTAGCAATTTACTCTGTGTTTAATATAGTAGGTTCTTCAAAGATCATCAGATTAACAGGTTTAAGGCCATAAGAGACTATTATGATCATCTAGTCCAATCTTCTGGATAACATTAGCCATAGACCTTCATCCAGTTATCCTTGTATTGTACCTACAACATATTCTAAAACATTGAGTCTAAAGCACAACCTTATATTGAGACTAAAATATATCTGAATGAAAGTCCTGATTGGAAGGTATTAAAAGATGGAGCATTCAGTGCTTCCCTTGATAGTTTGTCCCAAATAGTCAATCACCCTCAAGTTGAGCCTTATTTCTAATTTCAATTTCTCTGGCTTTAGCTTCCAGCCCAGTGGTTTTGATACCTTTTCTCCACTCTTAGGGTATGTCTACACTTGCTCCCTAGTTCAAACTACGGATGCAAATGTAGGTGACCGAAATTGCTAATGAAGCGGGGATTTAAATATCCCGCGCTTCATTAGCATGATCTCGCCGGCGCGTTACTCCGCTCAACAGCTGTTTCGAAAGCTGTTTTGTTACCTCGGCAAATGAGGAACAGCAGTCTGGTAGGAAAAGGGTTAGAGTCTTCCATTACATTTTTTGAAGAAACAAAATATTTTTCTCAAAATTTTTTGGTGGGGAAAAATCAATTTTTTCAATAAAAAAGGAATTTTTTGGTTTTTAATTTAGAAAATAATGAAAAGGCCCCCTAATAAATTTTATTTAACTAATTTTTTATAAGCTCTACTAAGGTACTTTTTGAAACTTCCACTCTCCCTGCTTGAAAGAACATAGTGTTCTTCTTGGTATGTAAGTAATGCAGATAGAGTATTGGAAATATGCTATTGTGATTGTATGATATCAGTGGGTTGTTGACGGGCTTTGTGTATTTCTAATAGGCCAAATCATGAAGCCGTTACTCAATTTTTATTCAGTCCTTACTGAGGAAACCTCCATCATCAGTAGAAGAACTGACATTCAGTAACTAAGGGCCTCGGGATTTAGCCCAAGACATATAAGAAGATCTAGAGTATCTGTTTTGTGCATTTGTATTACATACATGGCTAAATAAATCCTCACCAGATGACTTTGGTCACTTAACTGAAATTTCTAGACAAACTGTTTATATTTACCATAGTAAAGGATTAGTAACTAATGCTCAAGTGGCTTTCTAGTTTTGGAGAGAAATACCAGCGTGCCTGAAACCTGAGACAGATCCAATGCTTAATGAATCTATCAGGCAAGACTCATGGGAGAAAAATCAAAGTTTCTGTATGCTAAGAAGTAGTTAGACATATTACAAAAGAACTGTTCAGATATTATAAATTGGAGTTTGGATTTTTTTTCTTATCACTTCTTTCATCACATGCAATTTCAGGGAATAAATCAAGTTTTATGGGTTAATTAATAGCCATTACAAGAAAGAAAAATAATCTGAGAATATTTCTTTAATTCCTTAAATTCAGAATTAAAGGCCTAGCTTCCATTTTTCTACCTTAAAATGAACCACTACTTTTTTTTTTTTAACTTGGAAAAAGGAGGATTCATCTTTCCAAGCACTTGGAAAAGCTAGGGAAAACCAGGAGACAGCTTGTGAGCTGCCACATTCTTCCCACATCAGAGAAGACACTTTACAGGTAAGCAGTGAGCGTAGGTTTGGGTGGGAGAGGAGGGTAGGCTCTGGAGAAGTACATTGGTTTTGTTAGCTAGTGAGTAAGCTTCATTATAATTCATTCTAGTTTAATTTGGAACTCCTACAAATGTGAAAATCCAAGTAAAACCCCATAACCCACATGACTCTGCAGTGCAAACCTGGCAAGCATTATTTAATAGCAATGAATGTGGTCAAAAAGAAAGAGTTTTCAGCAAAAAGAAACTCTGGATAGTATTTTGATTAAAACTACTAAAAGGGGCATGAATTATTTTGCAAAAAGTAATTAAAAAACCCTTTGTTATAAAAATTGCCACTAGCTCAGTTCACCAGAACTCTGTAAACTACAATTAGTAGTTTTCAATAAATCCTGCTTAAATAACTATAGACTTTCTGCCACCATTGGACAGTATTTTGTGATCAGCACTTTCCTATTCAACGGGAAAAGGTTTTGAACTGAAACTTTTCAACTTACTGTTCAATCTGGAAAATGAACTCAGCTCTCAAAAGTATGATTCAGACAGTTCCTTGGGTCTTGACACCAGTTAGTCCTTTATCACTTTATGGTTCTTTTTTTCCTGAGGCTAGTTTTAGAGAAAAGGTCTACATGCAAACTTGAATAATGCTATACAACATCAAATGCCAATGGTAAGGATTTTTTTAATTTTAACATGACAAAACTATAAAAAAAACCACTAAGGTCAAATAGATTAAGTAATTGTATCGGAAAACTATACAGACTAAAAGGTTTTTAACTATACTCAAATTAATTGAATGGTTTCCTAGAGCCTGTTTTCATAGAATCAAAGAATCTTGGGACTTAAAGGGACCTCAAGAGGTCAAGTGCAATTCCCTGCACTCATGGCAGGACCAAGCATTGCTTAGACAAGGGTTTTCAAATTCTGGTTGCGGCTTGTAAGGGCAAGCGGCTAGCTGTCCATAAGATGCTTTGTTCACCTGCACCTCTGCGGGTATGGGTGATTGCAGCTCCCGTTGGCCTGGATCGCTGTTCCCAGCCAATGGGAGCTGCAGGAAGCAATGCAGACCAGGACACCACTTTCTGCAGGTCCGATCGGGCAGGAACAGCGATCTGCGGTCAATGGGAGTTGCAATCACCTGTACCTGTGGAGAAACAGGTAAACAAAGCCTGTCACAGCCAGCTAGTGGCTTGTCCTTGGAAGCTGTGAGAATCTGAACCCCTCTGATCTAGATAATCCCTGACAGGTGTTTGTCTAAATAGCTCTTAAAAACCTCCCTAGACAATTTATTCTAGTGCTTAATCACCCTGAAAGTTAGGTAGTTTTTCCTAATATCCAATCTAAACCTCCCTTGCTGCAATTTAAACGCACTGCTTCTTGTCCTATCCTCTGAGGTTAAGGAGAATTTTTTTCCTTCCTCCTTATATCAAGAACTTTTTAGATACTTGAAAACTGTTATCGTGTCCTCTTTCAGTCTTCCCTTTTCTAGACTAAACAACCCCAATTCTTTCAATCTTCTTTCATAGGACATGTTTCCTAGATTTTTAATCACTTTTGTTGCTCTTCATTAGACTTTTTCCAATTTGTCCACGTATTTTCTGAAATGTGGTGCCCAGAACTGGACACAATGTTCTAGATGAGGCCTACTCAGCATAGAGTAGAAAAGGAGAATTACTTCTATTTTTTGCTTACAACATTCCTGCTAAAACATCCGAGAATAATGTTTGGTTTTTTGCAACAGTGTCACTCATCTCTACCTTATGATCTACTGAGATCCCCTAGATCCCTTTCCGCAGTCTTGCTTCCTGGGTATGTATGCAACTGATTGTTCTTTCCTAAGTGGTGTACTTTGCATTTGTTCTGACTGAATTTCATTCTATTTACCTCAGACCTTTTCTCTAGTTTGTCCAGATCATTTTGAAGTACAATACTATCATCCAAAGTACTTGTAACCCTGCCTCATTTGGTATTATCCACAGACTTTATTATAAGTGTGCTTTCTGTGCCATTATCTAATCATGCCATTATTTAATCATTGATTGAAATATTGGACAGAACTGATCCTTGCAGAACCCCACTTATTATGTCCTTTCAGCATGACTGTGAACCACTGATAACTACTCTCTGGGAATGGTTATCCAACCAGTTATGCACCCACCTTATCGTAGCTCCAAGCACTCTGGATGCCTTGCTAGATCTTTTCCTTTTCATCAAAATAAAAGGTTATGGAACAGTTTTGCAGGTGCAAACCTCACATACAGCATCAGGGTTAGAAGTTAGAAATCTTTGGTGCCACAGCCAGAGACCTCCTTGGAGCTAATGGAGAATCAATGTTAAAGTTTTATACATTGTGTATCTGTAACCAGAGGCTGGCATGGTAATGCATATATGAGGACATTTGATGGTACTCACATAAATTTTGTGACTGATACACAGAAATAAGCACAGGTATATTTGTTCTTGAACAAATATGCTAATGGCCAAACTCCCAGTTGCACACTCATTCATATACAAACCCAGACATATGCATGTGCAAAGAAGACAGATGTTGGCATAGCACACATGTCCAGTTGCACATTAAATATGTGAGTCTGGTAATGCAATTCCTGGAACAAGGCATAATGAGATGTGTATACATTTGCAAGTGCATCCTTTGAGAGTATGGCTGAGAGTCCAGCCCTATGAATATAGACAAGTTTTGTAGGTGAAGTTATATATTTTGTGTATTATTAGTTATCAAATTTTAAATGCCAATAATACCTGTGTCACCTGCCTATAAAACATGATACACAGTAGACATAAGTGGAAAATAATTTCTCTGTATATTATTATTTATATTTGTAAGGTTAAAAAAATTAGTTCAGCTCATTTTATTTTAGAACTCAGTCAGAGGATAGCTTGAAAGATTTTTTCATACCACTTTATTTGACATGATACAAATAATGATGCCATGGTTTTTGTAACAACTTGTTATACATACCATGTACTCAGAAGGTAAGTATGTAGTTATTTATTTCTTCTCAATTAGAACATCCTAAATTATTTCTTCTAAAGTAGAACTGAAACAATTTTTATACAATGTTTAATCATTTAGATAATGGACCAGATCCTTAGCAGACACAAATCAGCATACCCCATTACTTCAGCAGAGACATCCTGCTTTATACCAGCTGGGGATCTGACCTAGTAGTTTTAAAATTCATTGTCAAGTAATTTGTATCCACATCTCATTAAAGTACAGTAAACCTTTTGAGGTATACCACCAATACATAGATACACAAATAATGGTTCAACAAAAAAAAGAGCACTTTTCTGTCTCATAGCAAACCAAATGATACTGAACTAATTTATGGGCATTGAAAATTAGATTGTATACATTTTAGTCATAGCTTAGTTACAGATACATGTTTTGTCAATAACGCAAATGCTAAAGTTGTGAAATATTACTTTTTCCTAGATTGGGGGGGCAAAGAAGGTTAATTTGATTAGTTAGTTTTAAAATGATTCCTGGAATATCCTCCATATTCAAACCTGGTAAATATTTAGTCACTCCTATCAGGGGAAGGAAAGAGTTAAATTAACATGTCTGCTGTTCCAAATATATTGTATTTAGAATACTTAAGCTTAGCTGCTGAAAAAAGACTTCTAAAATTAAATGCAAAAGAATAGTTACCTCCACTTGTAGTACTGGCCTGGTCTACACTAGAGTAGAAAGTCGAATTAAGATATGCAAGTCCAGCTACATATGTTACATAGCTGGTGCCGAAGTATCTTAAATTGAGTTTCCATGCTGTCCACACAGCGGGAGTCTTTACTAAACCTGCTAAATTGAACCCCAGAAGATCAATTGTAGTAGCATCCATCTTCCACATAGTGAAGACGTGGCTTCAGTGGTTCATGAAAGACTTAACAAAATTTGACTGTAAACAATCCAGTTTAAGGTTTTAATATTAAGCTATTGCGAAGAATTTCAGGCAAGTGTCTTAAAGCTGCAATGGAGAATCTTCCCTCCCTCTAATTTTGTGGCCCAGTTAAACACAGGTAAAAATGATGACATTTAGGCATCTAATTACCTGGGTTGACTGTACAGTCGTGATGCTATATGTCACAATAGTAATTTATTATTACAGTTTTGTGTGCAAGATTTTTTAAATGTACCTCTAAGTTAGTGGGCTCCATGTGACCAGACCACCTGTGTCTTCTCTTTTAAAATATATTTCTCAGTAGTGATGCCAGTTGCTTATCTCACCCTCACAAAATAATTTTTAAAAAATAGTCCATATGACAAGTCAGTCTGAAGTTACTAACAATTACTAATATGAAAAGTTGTTATTGTAGAGTGATTGCAAAGTACCACTAGACATTTCAGGGTACCTCCAACTCAATAAATAATTCACGTTCCTATTGCAGATAGGCTTTGTGTGAGGAAAATAACTAAAATGTATTCTCTTTTTTTATGCTATCAAACTGTAAATGGAATTAAATATATATAGTTGGGTGAAAACTGTAACCAAGATTTTAAGCTGTTTAAATTTTGAAGATGTGTGATTTGAATCCTGGTGTCAGAATCTGTCTGTGTGGCATGGATTGCAAGTCAGATCCAAAATCTCAAGGGGCTTCTTTTTCTGAACAACTTTCCAACAGCCAAAATCTTTTAAGAATAGCTCAATAAATATCAGCACCTTTAACTCTAAACCTGAACATTGGCCTCATTTAGCTCCCAGAGCCTTGGCCTAACTAAGCCCAGATTCTCATTTACCTCAGTGTATATTGGAACATAGCAATATAAAGACAGGAATGAGACTCTGCTATCTAGTACAACATCTCCTATCTTACAGTGGCTAGCAATAGATTCTGCAGTCTGCACATGTGGGATGATGGGCCTCCTGCTCTCTAAGGCTATGTGTACACTGTGTGGCTATTTATCCCGAAATAGCTACCCTGCGTCTTAACAAGCCGCCTGTTATTTTGAAATATTTTTCAAAATAACGGGCGTGCTATTTCGGCATCCCTGTAACCCTCGTTCCATGAGTATTAAGGGATGTCTCAAAAGAGTGCGTCATTTTGAAATTTGGCACAGTGTAGACACGCCAAATTTCAAAATAAGCTATTTTGAAATAGAATTGAAATAAGATACGCAATTTCCATAGTGCTTATTTCGAGTTTAGGGTATTGTGTAGATGCACCCTAATACTCAATAGCAAGCCTGACAATAGCAAGAGGTTTAACACCCCTTCCAAAATTAGTTGCAAATAATGATGCTCACTTTAAATATTCTTGGTTTCTTTATAAAAGATCTAGTTCTCTTCTGTAGTGTAAATTGGAAGTAACTCCACTGAGTTACTTTGATTAACAAAACTGTAAAAACCAGATCCAAAGTTGCTTTGGCCCATCACCCATATAATATATTCCTGGGTCTTTTTGCTAGCAGGGAATGGCTGTAAATAAACCAGTTCCTTTGATGAGATCACTAGGCAGGTTTTGCAGGATGTTAGGGAGGGATAGCTTAGTGGTTTGAACTTTGGCTTGCTAAATCTAGGGTTGTGAGTTCAATCCTTGAGAAGGCTATTTAGGGATCTGGGGCAAATCTGTCAGAGATGGTACTTGGTCCTGCTGTGAGGACAGGGGAGTGGACTCAATAATTTCTCAAGGCCCCTTTCAGTTCTCTGTATATTATATTATTATTATCAGTATATACATGGGGCTTTGAATACCTGTTATGCCCAGATATACTTACTCTCCATGAAGCAAGAGCAGTAAGAGCCATCATTGGTCTCTTCGCCAGAAGGACTCTCAACACCAGAGCTTTTTTCCAATCCCAATTTACATAAATCATTTAAAAATACCTCTTGACAAATGTGAGCCTAAATTATTTAGCCAGATCCCCCCAACCCGTTCCTTCTAATGAATCAAAACTGCTCTCAGCATGTTCCAGTGCTGCCATGATCCAATCAATTGCACCACTTGCAGGCCAGTGCCATTTTATCCTAGCTGGGCAATCCTGTTTTGGTTCCAGGCTGCAGGGAAAAAAGTAGAGTTCTTTTTTTTTACAGTCCTTTACTAGCTTAAATGCTTTTAGCTTTTTTCAGTTGTGTTACTCTGCTGAAAACAATAATACTTTTAAAGCCTAATCTAATGACACCTTAAATGTGAGTTTGTCACAGCCTGTCCAAAAGTGCCTCTCTTAATTTGATATACTACACAGATGTGTTGCACCTTTGGGTATCTGTTTCACTCCCTTAATGGTGAATGTAATTCAAAGGATATTATGCAAAGTAATAGCCATCCTCCATATGGGGCTGCGAGACAAGCACATCTAGATGAATAATGAACGTAGTGTAGTCAAAGCTAATTAATTGCTCCATATTCATCATCATCCTGACATTGCAAAGTTGCTTTGCCGCCCCCTGTCCTCTCAATTTTTCCTCTTTGCTGTCTGCCATTTCTGCTTCTCCCTATTGGTGCCCAGAGACACTCACCATTGAAAGCAAAGAATAAACTACTCAGGGCTGGTACAATTAACAGTAATCTGGGACCAAACTAAAGTCCACTGAAGTCAATGGGAGAATATGATTCTTTGCATTTCCTGTCCTGTTTTTGTCCAAACATTGTGTATGGCGATCAGGCTTAGGAAAAACTGCCTTTGTCTTCAGAACATGGCTCTATAGCAGATGTCTGTTTGGCTCATTCTAGGGCCAGGTGGGAGTTGTAAATGGGATCAGGGAGCTGTAAATGGCTCCATGCAGCTCCCCACCCACCCATACACACTGCATCTGAGCTGGAGTTCAGGCAGCTCAGAGAATCTAACAGTCCTCCCTTCCCCCATTCCAAGTGTAGGCCGAGGCTCACCAGTGGAGAGGTAACGTTCTAACTGACAGCTGGCACCGTCTGTCTTCCAGCAGCAGAGCATTAATAACCATTAAAACAATGTGAAGTTCTGACATGATGTCACTGACGTTAACCCCTGTCAATCCTGTATCGGTACCTGTATTGGTGGATAACTAATTTTAAATGTTTTTCTTTAAAATATGCTTTTGACAGCAGCCTCAGAATTAAACATGACACTGAATGTACAAAGTAATTTAATTTTTTCGCGGTTTAGGGCCAACCCTCATGTCAAGCAGCTGCTAAATTTATTTACAACTGAGTCGTTTTAACTGATTTTTAGTAAAAAGTCACACCTTGTGCAGCATTAGGAAACTTCAGGGATTAAACTAGATTTTTGAAACTCATGGTATTTTTGGAGAAATGACATACTTTGTACTAGTCCTTCTACTAGCCGGTATTTTGTAGTAAAACTGATCTGGCCTTTAAGAGTAAGGAACCCAGGTGATTTTTTCTTAATTGAGATTAGGAGTCAGAAAATATGGTGAATTTAAAAAAGTGGTACACTAACCACGCCTTACCCACAGTCCAATAGTATCTAACTATTTCTGCTGAAATAACCATGAGTGAGTTAACAAACAATACTGTCAATGTGAATGCCATCATTAAGTTTCAGAGTCAACATAGATTAAGCTGAACAAAGAGTGGTTATACCTCGCAGGGTTATTGATTCTGTTTGTATTTGCAGATTTGGAAGGCAACATTACACTCGGTCATATTCAGAAGGTTGTCTTTGCTTTTTTTAGGCTGAACTGTTCAAAGCTGTGAACAGGATTTGAGTTGCCAAGGCTGATTCAACCTAATGGGAATTGGGTGTCCACATTCCCAATGCTGCTTTGAAAATCTTGGCCTTACTTTAAAGAAAGCTTCAACCTGTTGGAAGTGGGACCACTTGATAAATGGCAGTATTGAGTACTGGCATACACCAGCCTTTGGTTTAGATTCTTGTTTATCAACTGTTGATTACAAGCAAGGAGTGGAAATGTAGAGACAATGGACACATAGGACAAGCAGAGTAGCTGCCTTGCACTCATGTGGCAAGGAAAGAGGAATCATGCAACTGTGCTTCCCCCTGGGATTTGACTTCCCTAAAAAAAATAGTGCAAGGGGTATTTAATGGGATGTATGCCTTAGACTGACTATCACATACAGATACTGAAAACCTGATGTATTCACCCTATGCTCCATTTGTACAGCTAGACTGGATCCAAATGAGATATTAGGCAGTAATAAAGCCCTCCACTCTAGCTCCAGTAGATAGCACACAGTATCTGGACAGCAGAGCAGAGCTGGCTCTGTGCCAATTACAAACAAGTCTCCTTTGCAGGGAGTATTCCAGGCTGGTTATAGGTAGAGCAGGAGTGACAGGAGTTGACGTGACCCACAATGGCACACACAAGCCATTGAAGGAGGGGTGCCTTGAGAGTAGCCTTGAGAGTTGACCTAGTGTATGAGAGAGACTGGACCAGCCCCCAGTAGATCTAGTGTTTGAGAGGCAAAAGCTGCAACTCTTTTCCCCCTCTGCCAACAGCAGCACAGGGATGAATCTAGCCCCAAACTCTTTTTACAAAAGGGTGGCAAATAGTATCGAGAGTCATTCCAAAAAGCACGTTCACCAGGCTTTATTCCTGAGAATATGAGAGAGAAAAGGGCTAACCTCTATTTTCCATGCGGATTGTGGTGGTGGGTTTCTTTCTCCACAAAACCTCCCACTTCGAGCCAGCAGAAGGGCAAAGCACACAGCAGCTTTGTGGCTGTTGGCCCCAACACAATTTACCATTTACAAACTAATCCTCCTGAGTTGGAGAGCACAAGGCCTGCTAAAGCTCTAATGTCCACTTCTCTGATTCTTCATTGTCCGCACTGACAGAGAGAAGCTGAAGTCCTAATCAGTGTGTAATTCAATCGGTGTCCGGGCTGTGTCACAATACAATGCTTTGCTTGTAGTGCCACGGGTTAAGTCAGCCAGCTACTGTTATGCTCCACAGCAGGTGTGAAGAATGTCACTCGGTGTAATTATGTGTTACCACTTTGTCAAGTTCCATTTCTGACACGGCTTTTACTCACCACTTAATGATTGTTTTTCCAAGTGGCAGCGAGCTAATTGTAGACAATACAGTAAAGGTCACTTTTAATATTTTTGATACTGGATTGAGGATTCCTCACAGCCTAACGAGGACCTCAGACAAAGTAAAACTCTTTCTGTTGCAGATCCCTGAAAACATGTGCAGTTGGTACAGAGTCCTACATTTCCTACCTTCAGACCAGGAAATAATGACATGTGAGCTCATATTCCATGTTTCTTTCTTTATTTCCTCACCAGAAAGTGAGTTTGTCATTCCCACCACTCCTTTTGACTATGGATAAAAGTGCCTATGTAAATTTAGGCACCGAAGTCTCATTTTCAAACATGTCTTAGATACTCCTTGGATAGATTCTCAAAGATTTGTGGATGCCTAAGAATGAAGATAGGTGCCAGGTGTCCTTTCCAAGAGGCTAACTGTATGTAAAAGAGGCATGGTCTAGAGGCCTGAGCATAGGTATGGGAGCCAAGACTTCCTGAGCTGCAATCTGGATTCTGACACAGATTCCCTGAACGGCCTTGAGCAATGAACTCCCTTAGTTTCTTTACCTCAGTTTCCCCATCTATAATATCATCATCAATACCAATAATAATACTTCAGAGGGGTAGCCAAGTTCATTTGTAACTCGAAAAATTTAAAAAACAACAAATAGTTTAGCAACACCTTAAAGACTAACAAAACATGTAGATATCATGAGCTTTCCTGGGCACAACCCACTTCTTTGGATGAATGGATAATAATGCTATTGTGCTTGGAGACCAACACTTCATAATAAAGGGACAGTTCTTGCCCCCAAAATCTTATAATCAAATATAAGACTATGGACCATAGTGAAACAAAACATTTGCTGATATACAATATTATCAGATTAATACAGTCTTCTGACCCAGAGTTTTTGATGTAATCCTACATATAGAATATGGCTACTGACTCTGGTCCTTTGTCACCAGACCCTAGATCTTGTGGCTGGGACAAGAAAAGAGAGTCCAGGTTCTTATCAACTGTGTGTCAGCTCTTGTTACAGAAAAAAACTACATATTTGTTACAGATGGTATGAACTTAAGAGGTTAAAAACGACTTATTTAGCACAGAAGAGAAGCTGCTTATTTCATCCATGCTTGCCTTCTGCCATCAGTGACGGCCAACTTCCAAACACAGTCACACTGTGGTTTACATGGCAGGGGTCGCAAGACATTCTTCAATCCTGAATCAGGATTTAGCAGTGCTATATGCCAAACCTTAAAGGCATGCAGAGCATTTGCAACTTGGCACCTGCGGAAATCCTATTTCCTGATGAATAGAGGCCTTCAATATTAATGTTTTTCTCCTTGAGTTAGGCTGGGCTATGTGGTAATGAAATATGGCCTGAAAATTACCTCTTACAATCTTCTGCTGTCAGGACATTGGGAAAAGTCCTTACTCAGCATTTCCTCAGTCCTTACAAAGGATTCAATGAGAGGCTTGAGTAAGAACTGAGGATTCACGGAACAACAACAAAAACAAAAAGTAAGGACCTTGGGATTTAGCTCTAAGAACTGGAAGACTGGAAGTATGTGACCATTTTATGGTGCAAACCAATAGAATAGCCTGGCTCTTAGTGATGTGTTGGCAGCGTCAGAAGCAACAAGGTTTAGTTACAGTTAGGGGAGAGCCATTTCACTAGAGAAAAGAGGGAAGAAGCCAAATTACGGAGGATCTAGGGCACATTTGGAAGGGAAGGGGAGAAAAGGGGGAAGTAGAAGAGGAAATAGGGGAATTGGCTGCATCCTGGAATGGAGTAGAATGCATGCAGGATATTCAAGGAGGATTCCATAGAAAGAAAGCCTCGTAATGCTCTCCACAGAGCTGTGCAATTCTGCACTGCCCCTTACTCTAGGCTGTGTCTATGAGGCATGTGCTCCACAGTACAACTGCCTCTATTTGTATTTTCTTTAAGCATCCCTTTCCACAAGGAGATGCTAGAATGTTGAGTTATATTCTGAGTGCTGGGTTCCCAAATCTGAGCTCCAAATCTGCATACCCTTGTCTCCTCCCTCAGGCTGGGCTGAGCAGTGAGGTAGCCAAAGGACAGCTGACATGATATACACTTTTCAGGGTCTTCCTCCCTCCTATTGCTCATAACTATGTGCATCCAAACAGCTGTCAGGGCCTGTACAAAACACCTGCTGTGGTGAGCAGCAGCTGGGGTTCATTTGGGGTCCAAAGGGTTGGAACCAAGCAGACTGACTGCGTGTGCACTAATCCAGCACCACCATCACCACCACCACCACCAACAGGTGCCTTTTTGAAGAGAGGAGGTACACTTATCTGTGGAGAATCATAGATTTATAAAGGACACCATGGGCTAGATCCTCATCTGATGTAAATCAACACCATGCAGTTGACTTCAAGGGAGCTATTTACACCAGCTGAGTATCTAGTCCACTTTCTTCATAGTGCTCTTCTTGGTTTTCCATTTTTACAAGAGACTGTGGGAGGGTTTTGTTTGCTTATTTTTTTCCTCTGCTTGTTAATTTTTTTCTTTTTATTCTGACTTGGTCTTTCTTGACATTTCTAAACCATTTTTTTCTTTAAACTTTCCAGTGGTTCTTTAAAATACCCGGCTCAGAGTCATGTGCTATGTATAAGAACATAAAAATGGTCGTAATGGATCAGACCAAAGGTCCATCTAGCCTCTCCTGTCCGCCAACAGTGGCCAATACCAGATGCCCTAGAGCAAGGGAACACAACAGGTAATCCTCACATGATACCTCTCCTTTCACTCACTTAGGGTATGTCTACACTAGCTCCCTAGTTCGAACTAGGGAGGCTAATGTAGGCATTCGAAGTTGCAAATGAAGCCCG
The DNA here is from genome assembly GCA_032595735.1 of Pelochelys cantorii. Taxonomy (NCBI): domain Eukaryota; kingdom Metazoa; phylum Chordata; order Testudines; family Trionychidae; genus Pelochelys; species Pelochelys cantorii. The sequence goes on along the minus strand of CM064329.1, from coordinate 23,723,428 downwards.
GGATTTAAATATCCCGGGCTTTATTTGCATCTTCCCGTCCGGGCGCCATTTTTAATTCTCCTTAGTCCGAACTAACTGCCCGTGGCTACACGCGGCAGTCAAACGTTAACTCGAACTAAATCCTTAGTTCGAATTAACTGTTACACCTCGGGCAAATCCCGGGCTTCATTCAAACTAGGGGGCTAGTGTAGACATACCCATACAGACAAACAGAGCCTAGGGACACCATCTCTACCCATCCTGGCTAACAGCCATGGATGGACCTAACCTCCATGAATCTACCTAGCTCTTATTTGAACCCTGGTAAAGTTCTAGTCTTCACCACATCCTCTGGCAAGGAGTTCCACAGGTTGACTGTGCTCTGAGTGAAGAAAAATTTCCTTTTGTTTGTTTTAAACCTGCTTCCTATTAATTTCATTTGGCAACCCCTAGCTCTTATATTGTGGGAATAAGTAAATAACTTTTCTTTATTCACTTTTTCCACACCAGTCATGATTTTATAGACCTCTATCTTATACCCCTTACTCTCCTCTTTTCCAAGATGAAAAGTCCCAAACTTAGTTTGCTGAGATCTTTTTAAATCTCTTCACAGTCTGCTTTGGTTGTAATTACCTTGAGAAGTTTGGTATCATCTGCAAATTTTGCCACCTCACTGTTTACCCCTTTCTGTAGATCATTTATAAATAAGTTGAATAGGACTGGTCCCAAGACAGACACCCTTGGGACCCCACTAGTTACCTCTCTCCACTCTGAAAACTTATCATTTATTCCTACCCTTTGTTTCCTGTCTTTTAACAAGTTATCAGTCCATGAAAGGACCTTCCCTCTTATCCTATGACAACTTAATTTACTTAAGAGCCTTTGGTGAAGGACATTGTCAAAGGCCTTCTGGAAATCTAAGTACACTATATCCACTGGATCCCCCTTGTCCACATGTTTGTTGACACTCTCAAAGAACTCTAGCAGATTAGTAAGGCATGATTTCCCATTACAGAAACCGTGGTGACTTTCCCTCAATACATTAGGTTCACCTATGTGTCTGACAATTTTATTCTTTACTATAGTTTCAACTAATTTGCCCGGTACTGACATTAGACTTACCACTCTGTAATTGCCAGGATCACCTCCAGAGCTCTTTTTAAATATTGGCATCACGTTAGCTCTCTTCCAGTCATTAGGTACGGAAGCCGATTTAAAGGATAGGTTACAAACCACAGTTAATAGTTCTGCAATTTCACCTCAATCTGGGACAATTCCTCATTTGTCATCTAAAAAGAATGGCTTAGCTTTGGGAATCTCCCCAATATCCTCAGCCATGAATACAGAAGCAAAAAATTCATTTAGCTTCTCTGCAATGAGTTATCATCTTTGAATGTTCCTTGAGCATCTCGATTGTCCAAGGGCCCCAAATGGTTGTTTAGCTGGCTTCCTGCTTCTGATGTACTTAAAAACATTTTGCTATTACTTTTTGAGTTTTTGGCTAGCTGTTCTTTGAATTCCTTTTTTTGGCTTTTCTTATTATATTTTTACACTTAATTTGACAAAGTTTATGCTCCTTTCTCTTTTACTCACTAGGATTTGACTTCCACTTTTTAAAAGATGTCTTTATCTGTCACTGCTTCTTTTACTTGGTTGTTAAGCTGCAGTGGCACTTTTTTGGTTCTTTTACTGTGTTTTTTAATTTGGAGTATACATTTAAGTTGGGCCTCTATTGTGGTGTCTTTGAAAAGTTTCCATGCAGCTTGCAGAGATTTTACTTTTGTCACTGTACCTTTTAATTTCTGTTCAACTAAACTCCTCATTTTTGTGTAGTTCCCCTTCTGAAATTAAATGCCACAGCATTGGGCTGCTAAGGTGTTTTTTCCACCACAGGGATGTTACATTTTATTGCATTATGGTCACTATTTCCAAGCGGTCCAGTTATATTTACCTTTTGGACCAGATCCTGCACTCCACTTAGGACTAAATCAAGAATAGCCTCTCCCCTTCTGGGTTCCAGAACCAGCTGCTCTAAGAAGCAGTCATTCAAAGTATCAAGAAATTTTATCTCTGCACCCCATTCTGAGGTGACGTGTACCCAGTCACTATGTGGATAGTTGAAATCCCTCACTATTATTGAGTTTTTTATTTTTATAGCTTCTCTAATCTCCCTTAGCATTTCATAGTCACTATGACTGTCCTGATCAGATGGTTGATAATATATCCTTACTGCTATATTCTTATTATTGGAGCATGGAATTATTATCCATAGAAATTCTATGGAACATTTTGGCTCATTTAAGATTTTTACTTCAGTTGATTCTACATTTTCTTTCATGTATCGTGCCATTCCCCCACCAGCACAACCTGTTCTATCCTTCTGATATATTTTGTACCCTGGCATGACTGCGTCCCATTGATTGTCCTCATTCCACCAAGTTTCCATGATGCCTATTATATCAATATCCTCCTTTAAAACGAGGCACTCTAGTTCACCCATCTTATTATTTAGTCTTCTAGCGTTTGTATATAAGCACTTCAAAAATTTGTCACTATTTATTGGTCTGCCATTTCCTGGTGTGTTAGACTTTTTTCATTTGATTGTGTCTCATCTGATCTGACCCATACTTCCATCCTCTCCTCCTGACTAGAACATAGAGAATCTCTATTAATAGACCCTCCCCTAAGAGATGTCTCTGTCAGATCCATGTGCTCCTCTGTACCCATCAGCTTCAGGGTTGGCCTTACCATGAGGCGAACTGGGGTGGCTGCCTCAGGTGCCAGACTGTGGGGGGGGGGGCACCACTAGGACCCAGAGTGTAGAAAATTGTGTCTGCTGCTGGTGCATAAATATTTTCTCTGCTCTAGATGCACAGAGATGGTGGAGTGCTGTGCTGGAGGAAGGAGGGCACAAGAGAAATTATAGGCAGGCAGGAGAAAAGGTGGCATGGGGGCATCATTTGAGCTCCCCACCTCAGGTGCCAAAATGTTGTGGGCCAGCCCTGGTCAGCTTTCCCCCAGCCCTTAGTTTACAAACTGCTCTATGACCTTTTTAAAGTTAAGTGCGAGCAGTCTAGTTCCATTTTGGTTGAGGTGGAGCCCATCCTTCCTGTATAGGCTCCCCCTTTCCCAAAAGTTTCCCCAGTTCCTAATAAATCTAAACCTTCCTCCCTACAGCATCATCTCATCCACACATTGAGACTCTGAAGTTCTGCCCGCCTACCTGGCCCTGTGCATGGAACTGGTAGCATTTCAGAGAACACTACCATAGAGGTCCTGGATTTCAATCTCTTTCCTAGCAGCCTAAATTTGGCCTCCAGAACCTCTCCCCTACCTTTCCCTATGTCACTGGTACTTACATGTACCACGACTAGCAGCTCCTCCCCAGCACTACACATAAGTCTATCTAGATGTCTCGAGAGATCCACAACCTTAGCACCAGGTAGGCAAGTCACCATACGGTTCTCCCGGTCATCACAGACCCAGCTATCTATGTTTCTAATGATTGAATCCCCCATTACTAATACCTGCCTTTTCCTAATGACTAGAGTTCCCTCCCTCTGAGATGTATCCTTAGTGCAAGAGAATAACACAACATCCTCTGGAAGGAGGGTTCCAACTATAGGATCATTTCCCTTTGCTCCAGTTGACTGTTCTCCTTCCCTGATCCTTTCATCCTCCTTAATAGCACAGGGGCTGTCTGACTGGAGGTTGGGCAGTTCTACAGTGTCCCAGAAAGCCTCATCTACGTACCTCTTGGCCTCCCTTAACTCCTCCAATTCAGCCACCCTGGTCTAAAAGCCCGTACGTGGTCTCTGAGGGCCAAGAGCTCCTTGCATCAAATGCATACATACATCACCTGTCCACAGGGCAGGTAATCATAAATGCAACATTGGGTGCAATAAACAGGATAGCCCCCACTCTGCTGCTGGGCTTCTGCCTGCATTCTCTCCTACAGATAATTAGATTATTGATAGGGGGTTTATTTAAATCAGGTAGTTTTGGTTTTAGTTTAGTTTAAAAGTTTTAAAGAATGTCAGGTGTACCTCACCCTCTTTCAACGCCCCTTCTAAACTCCCTCATGAAACTCCCTGTTTGCAAAGCTCCCTGGTTGCTTACTAGCAGGTTTTATAAAGCCCTAGCCTTCCTGATAGCCCTGCCCCCTGGCTAAGGCTTGACCAATTAACAGAGGGTTCTAGATTTCAAATCCTCATTGAGAAGCTCACAGCTTCCAACTGCCGGCCACAGCACATGGTCCTTCAAACAAACAGTTCAGCACGTGAATCTCCAAACAAACAAACAGACAAACACAAGGTCAGCACATAGTTTCTTTCAGGCAACCAGCAAGTAACCCCCAAACACAAACACACACACTACAGACACTTACCTCAAGGGTCCCGTAATCGCTCCTCCTTCACCTGAAGAACTCTTTCATGAAACTCCCTGTTAGCTGCCCTGGTTGCTTACTAGCGGGCTTTCCAAGAACCCAAAATTTATTTTCTCTGCTGAAGCAATCTCATCTAGAACAGCAAATCTAGCACCATATTCCAGTACCAATATCCGCAGCCATCCAATCCTTCATCTTTTCTCTAATGATTTAGTGTAACCTAGTTTTGTTTGCAATCATTTAGAAAGCACCTCTTTTTTTAAGAATGTCTCCACTGACTGAGGGTATGTCTACACTGCAGAGTTTTTCCGGAAAAGCGGCTGTTTTTCCGGAAAAACTACACTTACATCCACACTGCAGTTGCGTTCTTTTGACTTTCTGTCAAAAGAACGCAGGGGTTTTCCCAACAGCGGTAAATCTCTTTCTATGAGGAAGAAACCTTTTTCCGAAAGAGCTCTTTTGGAAAAAGGCATGTGTGGACAGGGAAGAGGGGGTTTTTTCGAAAGAAGAGGCCTCCAGGAAAAAGCACAGGTGCCCTGGTGGCCACTCCATCCATAGTAATCACAACTTAAATACAAGATAACCTCCAATCAATGTGGAAGCTATCTATTGAAAAGACAGGTCACTTTTTTGATGCACTTTTGCTGTGTGGATGCTCTCTTTCAAAAGAAGTTTTTCCAGAAGATCTCTTCCGGAAAAGCTTCTTCTGAAAGAAGCTTGCAGTCTAGGCATAGCCTGAATTATATAACTATAGGAGGAAAAGGAAAGAAGGCCTCCAGCTTGACAGTATTTTGACACTATTTCAAAATAACTGCCTGCTGTGTAGATGCGGACTAAGGGTATGTCTACACTACAGTGTTATTTCAAAATATCTTATTTCGAAATAGTTAATTTGAAATAAGTTATTTCGAAATAACACATCTACACACAAAATGCATTTCGAAATAGCATTTTGCTATTTCGAAATAGCACGTCCACACTGAGTGGACACTGAATTGCACTGAAGGCCGGCCGGAACCAGGTCCAGCAGGGCATCAGATCAGGAGTGTATTTGTGTGGCTTCTGCCTTAGGCTATCTGAGGTCTGTGCTTAAAGGGACCCCCATCCTGGGCAGCCAGTTCTCAGCTTTCCCTGCTTGCTTGCCTACCTTGATGAGGGACAGCAAAGCATTTGTATCTCTGCGTGCTCTGATTGCCCTCACTCGGGACACCACAGCGCTCTGCAACATGGAGCCGGAGTGGCCCCTGGGCACTCTGGTGCTTCTTGTGAATGCGTTGCTGCAAGCCTGGCTGCACTTTCTGCAGGCTGCCATCAAGGAGGTCCATTGGGGATCTGTCAGTATACAGGAGGCCCTGCGGGAGAGCTTCCACCCTGAGGAGCACTAAGAGCCTCCCTGGTCTGCCCCACTGGGGGCTTGTGCCTCATTCCTCCCCCACATCGTTCCACTTACCCTCCCAGCCCCCCTTCCTGATGTCAAATAAAATACACGTATTTTCATGAACACAAACTCTATTTATTTAACAAAACTGGGGGGGGGGATGAAACTGGTGACACTGGAGAAAGGAGGTGGGAGAGGGGAGGAAAGAGGGTGGGAGAGGGGAGGGGGAAACCTGAGAGGAGGGAGATGGAAGGGGGAAGCAAGGGGAAGAAGGGGGAGGGGAAGCTCAAGGTTGGGGGTCTTGCCGGACCAACTTGATTTTCATGCGAACCTGCTCCTGGGTTCACATGTGGCCTTTGGTGGCCAGGCTGGCAGCTATCCTGCCATAGATGGCTGCGTTCCTCCGTCTAGTGCGGAGATCATGGACATTGGGGGCATCCCCCCCAAACCTAAGTAAGGTCCACCCTGATCTCCACCCTGGACCAGGAAGGCGCCCGCCCTCTCCAGGCCCTGGCAGGCTCCTGGGAGTTGGCAGGCTGTTCCTGGGGAGTGGTGGAGGGCTGGCTGCCAGTGGCTTGCTGGCTCATGTTTTGCGGCCACTGAGTCAGGGGTCGTGACTGCTGGCTCTGGGCCAGCAGGCTTGGAGCTGGCAGAGGCACTGTAGCCAGAGTCAACCTCTTTAAGGGCTCCGGGGAGGGAGGGAAGGGAGAGGAGTGTTCTTGTTTGAGGCTGGAGTGGCCACCAGGGCACCCTGGGAAGGTGGGAGGCCCCCTATTTCAAAATAAGTGTCTACACAGCACTTATTTTGAATTAGCTATTTTGAATTTGGCGTTATTCCTCATAGAATGAGGATTACCAAATTCAAAAATAAGTGCTCCACTATTTTGAATATATTTCGAAATAGCAGTTTGGCTGTGTAGACACTAGTAAAGTTAATTCGAAATAACGGCTGTTATTTCGAATTAACTTTGATGTGTAGACATACCCTGTGTTATTTCGAAATAGTGTTGCTGTGTAAACATACCCTAAGTTGAGTTAGCGTGTCCACATTAAGGGAGCCTGCCTCTGACTAATTTCGAAGCTTCTCTTGTAGTGTGAACACACTATTCAAAATAGCTATTTAGGGAGTTATTTCTAAATAATTTCCTCGTGTAGACATGCCCTTGGAGATCAGAAAGTGCAAGAATAAAGTGAGAATTGCTAAAAGCCAAGCAGAGTTGGACGTTGCAAAGGGAACTAAAAATAAATGGTAAAAGGTTCTATAACCATGTAAATAAAAGGAAAACAAGGAAAGAAATGGAATCACCGAGGGTGGGGTAGAGATTAAATATAATCGAGGCACGGCCTCACACCTAAACAAATACTCTGCCTCGGTTTTTAACATGTCTAATGAAGAATTTAGGACAATAGAAGAATATGTTCATATAGTCTGGAGAGTCATTTATTAGCACAATGTACGCTGTGGGCATGTAACAAAATGGGGATGTTGATTAATCGCAGTTAATTTGTGATTAACTAAAAAATTTAATTGCGATTAACCACAGTTTTAATCACACTATTAAGCAATAGAATACCAATTGAAATTTTATTTTTGATGTTTTTCTACATATTCAAATATATTGATTTCAGTTATACAATACAAAGTGTGCAGTGCTTACTTTATATTATTAATATTATTACAGATTTTTGCACTGTAAAAATGATAAACAAAAGAAATAGTATTTTTCAATTTACCTCATACAAGTACTGTAATGCAGTCTCTTTCTCATGAAAGTGGAATTTACAAATATAGATCTTGTTACATAACTGCACTCCAAAACAAAACAATATAAAACTTTAGCGCCTACAAATCCATTCAGTGCTACTGCTTATTCAGCCAATCGCTAAGGGTGCATTTACACAGCACCCGGAACTCAAAATAAGATACGCAATTTGTGCTATGCAAATTGCGTAGCTTATTTCAAGTCCTTCGAAATAGGCTATTTTGAAATTTGGCACTGTCTACACAGCACCAAGTTTCAAAATAACACGCTATTTCAAGCCATTCTTTAACCCTCATGCAACGAGGTTTACAGTGATGGCGAAATAGCACACCCATTATTTCAAATAATATTTAAAAATAACCGGAGCATTTCTAAGATGCAGGGGTAGCTATTTTGGGATACCTTGGTATCCCAAAATATCTTCACTGTGTAGACGTACCCTAAGACAAACAAGTTTGTTTACATTTAGATGAGATAATGCTGCCTGCTTCTTAATTACAATGCCGCCTGAAAGTGAGAGCCGCCCTTAGTATGGCACTTTTGAAGCTGGCATAGCAAGGTATTTACGTGCAAGATTTCTAGATATGCAAAACATTCATCTGCCCACTTCAAGAGCAACATTCAGATGTGGAAACTAAGAAAACGAACCATCCAAAAAGAAAATTAACCTTCTACGGGTGGCATCTGGCTCAGATGTTGAAAATGAACGCATATCGGTCCACACTGCTTTGGATTGTTATTAAGCAAAACATGTCATCAGCATGGACAGATGTCCTCTGAATGATAGTTGAAACATGTAGGGGGGACATATGAATCTTTAGCACATCCTATCTATCTATCTATTAGTCCTTTGGGCTCCTAATGGAGCATAGGGCCTCCATAATCATTCTCCATCTCTTGCGATCTTTAGCGATAGTCTTGATTTAATCCCATGTTAAGCCAGCTACTTTTACTTCATCCAGGCAGCTTCATCACCATGTTTGTTTGGGACGTCCCCTTTTCCTCTTTCCCTTTGGATTCCATTCTAACACTTGTCTTGAGGTACATTCCTCACAGTCCTTACGCAGAATGTGGCCTGCCCATCATCATTTTCTTTTCTTAATCTAGACCTCCATTGGTTTCTGATTTGTTCTGGTCCACAAGGTTTCATTTGGCACTCTATTGTACCACTTTAGCTGGAGAATGTGTCTAAGGCATGTCTGAATTCTTTTAGTGTTGCTCTGGACAACGCACCACACCTCTGAGCCATACAGCAGCACTGATTTCACATTGGAATTGAAAATACGTAGTTTAATTCTTATTGAAATGGCTCTTGTACCCCAGACTGGTCGTAGTATGGCAAAAGCTTATTGCGCCTTTCTTATTCTTGCACTGATGTCCTCTTCAGTTCCCCCATTCTTGCTGATAACACTCCCCAAGTATACAAACTGATCTACTTCTTGCACTGCTTTTCCTTCAATTGTAATTTCACCTTCCTGTCTGTTGTTAATGCGCATCAACTTGGCACATCCTACACATACATATCTTATGATGCCCACTACAACAGTGCTAGGCAAACACCTGTTCTGATTTTTAGGTGATGATGTAAACAAAAAGCAGGCAGCATTATCTACTGCAAATGTAAACAAACTTCTTGAGCGATTTGCTGAACAAGAAGTAGGACTGAGTGGACTTGTAGGGTCTAAAGTGTTCCTGGCTGCTCTGGCCAGGTGGGAGGGGGGAGGCTTGGGGCAGGCTTGCAGAACCACACTGTGGGTGGAGGACTGCTCTGGCTGGGCCAGACCCACTGTGCTGTAGGTGGGGGGTTTCTTCAGCATTGCTTGGCTGGAACAGCCCCCCCACCAGTGGCATGAACAGAGAGCTGCTGCCAGGCCCATTGCGCCACAGGCAGGAGGCTGCTCCAGCCCAGGTTGGCCTGGCTGGAGTAGTGGGCCCGGCCAGGCTGCAGCAGCCACACATCCGATTCAGGGAGGAGCCCTGTTCCAGCCCTGTCATGCTCCCAGTTAACCAATTACCGATAAACATCACCCAGTAAGATGCTGAGCAGGTAACCAGTAAACCGATTAACTCTTTACATCCCTAAGGAAAGCTTATGTATGCACATGCATAGCCCTTAGTTTCAACAAATTTCAGTCCAAAAGTTAAGGCACAAATCTGTTTCCATTGATCCAATGAGCATGAAAGCACTAGTTTCAAAAGTTATCAAAATCTAACATAAAGAAACCATCAATTTCCTTAACATTGCTAGCACATACTGATGTTTGCAGCATTACAAGCATATGGTGTTAACTTTTCTGAACTTTTTGCATTTCCCAAAAGTTTAGATGACATAACAGAAAAATATTTCTCAGTAAGTTCCACTTGAGGCCTTAGTCATACCGGTCTGGTCATCTCATTGTCATACCATATTTTGCTGATGACCACTTTTACTTGAAAGAGGACTGAAATTCTTTCCTGATGTTTTGCTAGGCAGTAATCCCCTCAACTTCCAAGGTGCTTTTCATGTCACTAGTTAACTTATTCTCTGCTTTTCAAAGCAAAGGAAAAACAGAGGGAATGGGGCAAGACCAGTGAGTTCATGTCTTTTGAGTATACGGATTTGCACGTCCAGAGGTGGTACGAGAATTAAGGGTTCTGAGGGTGCTACCACGCTGCCTGGCTTGAAGTGGTTTACATCACAGATAGGATTTACCGTTTTGTTCTCAGCACCCTCCCTATGAAAATTATTCCAGCAACCCTGCTTATGACTAAGTTCCCATTTCCAAATGATGGGTTTAAGTTTCACTCAGCCAATGACAAAATAAAGTCACGAGAACAAACAAAATCAAATGTACACAGCACGTGTATGATAGGAATGTAAAATCCCATTGAATTGGTTATTATATATGCAGCTGTGCATTATACTAGTATTTTATTGCAGAACAGTCCCAAGATATCTAAACATAAGATAGCAGGGAAGAGACTGGGAGTGGCCTGCCTCCAGGTGGTTGGGAGGCTTCAGGTGTCTGAGAGGTCCCACCACCTCCCAGCCATGGGAGGGGGGGAGGGCAGGGAGGTGACTGGTGGCTCACGCCATGCAGGACACCATGCACTCCATCACTGAGGGAGAAGCACATGGCGTTGTGCTGGCTTGCCAGTGGGCCCTAGGTGGCCTTCCATTGTTCCCGGTCAGCCCAGCACTCCTCCCAGTCAGCCAGCACTCCTCCTGGTCAGTGGTCCGCTCCTGGTACTCTTCCTCAAGTCCCTCCCACATCAGGTCGTCATGGGTGTGTTTCCTCCAGCAGATCCTGTGGAGTAGGGAAGATGGTGTGGGAGGTGGGAGACGTGCCAAGCTTGCAGCTGGCCCAGTTGTGAAGAAACGTGTCAAGGGCAGTCACCCCAGGAGACACTGTGTATGAAGCCTACCCCTAATCTCTGAGCCAACACTGAAGGTCTCAGTTCAGACGAAGGTGATGTCCTTCAAGCAAGGCCATATATTGCCTAGACAGTGGGCACGTTCCTGCAGGGGCACAGATGTCACAGGGGAGCATCGCTACATGCACTGCCTGGGACAAGCAGGCATGGAAAGGTGCCACCTAGGCCAGGAGTCTGCAGGTGAAAGGGGGGGATGGGACTGCTGGACTTCCTTTGCTGTCCCACACACGCTGGGTTCAGCACTGGCAGCTTCCCACAGACAGAGAACTTCCATCCCTGCCAGCTGGAGGGGTGGGGGCAAGTGTTGGGGAAGGTGCGTGTGAGTGACAGACACCACTTGCCAGAGAGAGTGCTACTGGGTTCCCCTCCTCTGCCTCCTGTAGGCAGGTTCCCAGGCATAGAATCAGTCTCATCCTCATCGTCACACTTGACCAGGAGCAGATGCTGTGTGTGGCACTGCTGTGTAGTTCCATGATCCCAACCTCCTTAGTGGTGGCTTGACGTGGGAAGGTGTCCCACCATGGAGGCCTAAGTAAGTCAGGCCTCTCCAGGAACCAAGTTCTTGTGTGAGAGCCTCATGGAGCCGAGTGCTCCAGACTGGCACTCCATGGGCACCCACATGCAGACGCTGTTGTACAACCCTCAACCCCAGTAGGCTGAGAGAAGAATGTGCAGCCCCTCACAGCCCGTCGCCTGCCCCCATGTGTAGATAGGGAAAGTTATAGAACTCACCTGAAGTGCCTTCCCTGGGTTGCTCAGAAGCCTGGGAGACATCTTGGGAGAGGGGGGACTGGCTGCAAAGTGAGGAGCAGGTCCTGGCTGGTGGGCATGGTTGCCTGGCTGGCCTTCTCCTCCTCCACCACCCAGCCCTCTTGGGGTGTCCACTCTGCTCCCTGGCCTTGTGGCAGGCCTGCCAGAGTTCTTTTATTTTCTTGTGAACCTGGTCCAGGTGTGGCCTTTGTCGGCCAGGCTGGCGGCAATCTGGCTGTAGATGTCTGCATCCCTCTTTCTGGTGCAGAGATCCTGCAGGTTGGTCTCTTCCCCCCAGACCTCGATGAGGGCCAGGATCTCTGCACCAGTCCAGGCCAGAGTTCTCCTGCATCCCTGGGTAGTGGCAGCCAAGGGAGCAGCAGGAGTGCTGACAGTCGGCTCTGAGGGAGTCTTAGGGTCGCTCATGGCTCCCTTGCTGGCTGTAGTCTTGAACAGGGCTTGCAAAGCTGGCCACATGCAGGAGAGGTGTAACTAGTGGTGTTCCCCAAGGGTCAGTCCTAGGACCAATCCTATTCAGCTTATTCATAAACAATCTAGAGAAAGGGGTGAGCAGTGAGGTGGCAAAGTTTGCTAACGATACTAAACTGTTCAAGATAGTCAAGACCAAAGCAGACTGTGAAGAACTTCAAAAAGATCTCACCAAACCGAGTGATTGGGCAACAAAATGGCAAATGAAATTTAATGTGGATAAGTGTAAAGTAATGCACATTGGAAAAAATAACCCCAACTATACATACAATATGATGGGGGCTAATTTAGCTACAACTAATCAGGAAAGAGATCTTGGAGTTATCGTGGATAGTTCTCTAAAAACGTCCACACAGTGTGCAGTGGCAGTCAAAAAAACAAATAGGATGCTAGGAATTATTAAAAAAGGGATAGAAAATAAGACAAAGAATATCTTACTGCCCCTATATAAAACTATAGTACGCCACATCTGGAATACTGCGTACAGATGTGGTCTCCTCACCTCAAAAAAGATATTTTGGCATTAGAAAAGGTTCAGAAAAGAGCAACTAAAATGATTAGGGGTTTGGAACAGGTCCCATATGAGGAGAGGCTAAAAAGACTGGGATTTTTCAGTTTAGAAAAGAGGAGATCATGAGTGGTGTTCAGAGGGTGAATAAAGAAAAGTTATGTACTTGTTCCCTTAATATAAGAACTAGAGGACACCAAATGAAATTAATGGGTAGCAGGTTTAAAACTAATAAAATAAAGTTCTTCTTCACACAGTGCACAGTCAACCTGTGGAACTCCTCACCAGAGGAGGCTGTGAAGGCAAGGACTATAAGGGTATGTCTACACTAGCCACCCTAGTTCGAACTAGGGTGGCTAATGTAGTCATTCGAAATTGCAAATGAAGCCCAGGATTAAAATATTCCGGGCTTTATTTGCATGTTCCCAGGTGCCGCCATTTTTAAATGCCCGATTGTTTGAACTCCCTGCCCGCGGCTACACACAGCACGGGCTAGGTAGTTCCAACTAAAGCCCCTAATTCGGACTACCATTACTCCTTCTGCAATGAGGAGTAACGGTAGTCCGAATTAGGGGCTTTAGTTCGAACTACCTAGCCCGTGCCGCATGTAGTCGCAGGCAGGGAGTTCGAACTACCGGGCATTTAAAAATGGCGGCGCCCGGGAACATGCAAATAAAGCCCGGGATATTTTAATCCCGGGCTTCATTTGCAAGTTCGAATGACTACATTAGCCACCCTAGTTCAAACTAGGGTGGCAGTGTAGACATACCCGAACAGAGTTTAAAAAAGAGCTAGACAAATTCATGGAGGTTAGGACCATAAAAGGCTATTAGCCAGGAGGTAAGGAATGGTGCCCCTGGACTCTGTTTGTCAAAGGCTGGAGAAGGCTGGCAGGAGACAAATTGCTTGATCATTGTCTTCAGTACACCCCCTCTGGGGCACCTGGCACTGTGGCACTGGCCACTGTCCGCAGACCTGGGCTAGATGGACCTTTGGTCTGACCCAGTATGGCTATTCTTATGTTCTTATGAGAAGCCCTTCTACTGCTGCTGGGAGTTTTAAGTTCTGCAGGAGAAGAAGAGTAGTGGATATCCTAGGTGTGGCCAGAGCAGTCAGAGCTACAGCTGTGAGAGGCATCCAGGGTACATCTAAACAGCTACTTCGCATCTTTTAAACACGCCCATTATTTCAAAATATTTTTCAAAATAACTGATGCACTATTGCGGCATTGTTCCACGAGGTCTAAGGGATGTGTCGAAATAGTGCGTTATTTCGAAATTTGGTACTGTGTAGATGTGCCAAATTTCAAAATAAGCTATTTTGAAATACAATTGAAATAAGATATGCAATTTCCGCAGTGCAAATTGTGTATCTTATTTCGAGTTTAGGGTACTGTAGACGTACCCACAGAGGCCAATTATTTCCAATTAGCTGCACTGGATTGTCCACACTAATGCTATTTCAAAATTAGTGTTATTCCCTGAGAAAAGCAGGAGTACAGATTTCAAAATAACCAGCCTCTTATTTCGAAATAACAGCTTTTGTAGTGTGGACGCTCCACTTATACATTTGACTTATACATTTGGGCTATTTTTAAATAACTCCCTAGTGTAGACCAGGGCTAAATGACAGTAGCTAGATCAATGCTTCTGTCAGTCTAGCTATGTCTGCGCTTGGGGTCAGGTTGGCATAGTTACAACATTTGGGGTGTGCTTCTACATTGACAAAAGTTTTAAGTATGCATCTAGCCTTATTCGGATCCAGCAAACATTTAAACATGTACTTACTTTACATGCATATAATATTATTAACTTCTATAAGACTATTCAAGGGCTTATAATTATGTATGATCTGCCTCATGTAGTCATATGTAATAACAATTCAAAGGTGCAATGGAATAAAAATCCACACCAATGGAAAATGTATGAATACACTTTGGGGGAGTAGCATTCAATATATCACCTGATTTGCTTGAAAAAATATTCCATAGAATAAAATGTGACATTAAGCTCATCAAACAGAAAATCACTTAACAGTAAATTATCAAAGCTGAAAGGTACTGAGATGAATCATGCTTCAAGTTCATTGACTTCTGCACATATTACTTAAGGGTTTACCTTTAATAATATACAGCGATGCAGCTATCATTATATATGATAAAGTAAACTAAAACTGTTACCCTAGAAATATATGTTTTTAAAGCTATTCTAAAAAGTAGAAAATTAGACATTTATTAAAAATCAGTGATATTTTAATCTGCCCAGATAGGGTTACATTAACAGACAATAGCTTGAGAATTACCACATACTAAAGGACTAATTCTGTTATTCTGATGACAAAACATATATTAGACTATATCAATTGGTTCTCCATATTTTTACAAATTACCTGTGTCCTTGGAATATATCTGATTGCACAAGTTATGACCAGCCATTTTAGTCCCAGAAATACCTTGATATTAAAGGAAAGTATGTACATGTGTGTGTCAGTGGAAAAATATATCTCAAAGGTTAATGTCCTTAGGTGTCTGTTTAGTTGGGATTGCTGTCTTTTGCAATTCTGTTATCCACTTTGCTCAAGTTTTAAATAAAAAGAAACAAAACAAATATAGGTTGTATCTAGGGTTAGAACATAAGAATGGCCGTACTGGGTCAGACCAAAGGTCCATCTAGCCCAGTATCCTGTCTGCCGACAGTGGCCAGCACCAGGTGCCCCAGAGAGGGTGGACCGAAGACAATGATCAAGCGATTTGTCTCCTGCCATTCCTCTCCAGCCTCTGACAAACAGAGGCCAAGGACACCATTTTATCCCCTGGCTAATAGCCTTTTATGGACCTAACCTCCATGAAATTATCTAGCTTCTCTTTAAACTCTGTTATAGTCCTAGCCTTCACAGCCTCCTCTGGCAAGGAGTTCCACAGGCTGACTACACGCTGTGTGAAGAAGAACTTTCTTTTATTAGTTTTAAACCTGCTACCCATTAATTTCATTTGGTGTCCTCTAGTTCTTCTATTTAGGGAACTAATAAATAACTTCTCTTTATCGGCCCTCTCCACACCACTCATGATTTTATATACCTCTATCATATCCCCCCTCAGTCTCCTCTTTTTCTAAACTGAAAAGTCCCAGTCGCTTTAACCTCTCCTCATATGGGACCCGTTCCAAACCCCTAATCATTTTAGTTGCCCTTTTCTGAACCCTTTCCAAGGCCAAAATATCTTTTTTGAGGCGAGGAGACCACATCTGTACACAGTATTCAAGATGGGGGCGTACCATAGTTTTATACAGGGGCAGTAAGATATTCTGGGTCTTATTTTTCTATCCCTTTCTTAATAATTCCGAGCATCCTATTTGCCTTTTTGACTGCTGCTGCACACTGTGTGGAAGTTTTCAGAGAACTGTCCACGATAACTCCAAGATCTCTTTCCTGATTTGTCGTAGCCAAATTAGCCCCCATCATACTGTACGTATAGTTGGGGTTATTTTTCCTGATGTGCATTACTTTACACTTATCCACATTAAATTTCATTTGCCATTTTGTTGCCCCATCACTCAGTTTGGTGAGATCTTCTTGGAGTCCCTCACAGTCTGCTTCTGTCTTGACTATCCTAAACAGTTTGGTATCATCTGCAAACTTTACCACCTCACTGCTTACCCCTTTCTCCAGATCATTTATGAATAAGTTGAACAGGATTGGTCCTAGGACTGACCCTTGGGGGACACCACTAGTTACCCCTCTCCATTCTGAAAATTTACCATTTATTCCTACCCTTTGTTTCCTGTCTTTTAACCAGTTCTCAATCCAAGAAAGGACCTTCCCTCTTATCCCATGGCCATGTAATTTACACAAGAGCCTTTGGTGAGAGACCTTGTCAAAGGCTTTCTGAAAATCTAAGTATTCTATATCTACTGGATCCCCCTTGTCCGCATGTTTGTTAACCCCTTCAAAGAACTCTAATCGATTAGTAAGACAGGATTTCCCTTTACAGAAACCATGTTGACTTTGTCCAACAAATTATGTTCTTCTACATGCTTCACAATTTTATTCTTTACTATTGTTTCGACTAATTTGCCCGGTACTGAAGTTAGACTTACCGGTCTGTAATTGCCCGGATCGCCTCTAGAGCCCTTTTTAAATATTGGTGTCACGTTGGCTACCTTCCAGTCATAAGGTACGGAAGCCGATTTAAGGGATAGGTTACAAACCACAGATAATAGTTCAGCAATTTCCCATTTGAGTTCTTTTAGAACCCTTGGATGAATGCCATCCGGTCCCGGAGATTTGTTAACATTAAGTTTTTCTATTTGTTCCAAAACCTCCTCTAATGACACTTCAATCCGGGACAGTTCCTCAGATTCATCACCCACAAAGGACGGTGCAGATTTGGGAATCTCCCCAACGTCCTCAGCCGTGAAGACTGAAGCAAAGAAATCATTTAGTTTCTCCGCAATGGCTTTATCGTCCTTGATTGCGCCTTTTGTAGTTCGATCGTCTAGGGGACCCACAGGTTTTTTTGCAGGCTTCCTGCTTCTAATGTACTTAAAAAACATTTTGTTATTTCTTTTTGAGTTTTTGGCTAGCTGTTCCTCAAAATCTTTTTTTGCTTTTCTTATTACATTTTTACACTTGATTTGACAGTGTTTATGTTCCTTTCTATTTATCTCACTAGGATTGGACTTCCACTTCTTAAAAGATGCCTTTTTGTCCCTCACTGCTTCTTTTACATGGTGGTTAAGCCACGGTGACACTTTTTTAAGTCTCTTGCTATGTTTTTTAATTTGGGGTATACATTTTAGTTGGGCCTCTATTATGGTGTCTTTAAAAAGTTTCCATGAAGGTTGCAGGGATTTGGCTTTAGTCACTGTGCCTTTTAATTTCTGTTTTACTAGCCTCCTCATTTTTGTGTAATTCCCCTTTTTGAAATTAAATGCAAGGGTGCTAGACTGCTGAGGTGTTCTCCCCACCACCGGAATGTTGAATGTTATTATATTATGGTCACTATTCCCAAGCGGTCCTGTAACGGTTATTTCCTGGACCTGATCCTGCACTCCACTCAGGACTAAATCGAGAATTGCCTCTCCCCTTGTGGGTTCCTGCACCAGCTGCTCCAAGAAGCAGTCATTTAGGCCATTGAGAAATTTTATCTCTGCTTCTCTTCCTGAGGTGACATGTACCCAGTCAATATGAGGATAATTAAAATCCCCCATTACTATAGAGTTCTTTATTTTGGTAGCCTCTCTAATCTCCCTCAGCATTTCAATGTCAGTATCGCTGTCCTGGTCCGGTGGTCGGTAATATATCCCTACTGCTAATTTCTTATTATTGGAGCATGGAATTACTATCCATAGCGATTCTATTGAACATGTTGATTCACTTATTTTTATTTAATTTGATTCTACATTATCTTTCACATACAGTGCCACTCCACCACCCACCCGGCCTGCTCTATCCTTTCGATATATTTTATATCCCGGTATGATTGTGTCCCACAGATTTTCCTCATTCCACCAGGTTTCAGTGATGCCTATTATGTCAATCTCCTCATTTAATACTAGGTACTTTAGTTCACCCATCTTATTAGTCAGACTCCTAGCATTTGTGTAGAAGCACTTTAAAAATTTGCCACTGCTTATTTGTCTGCCCTTTCCTGGTGCATTGGATTCCTTTGTATGCAGTTGTTTGTCTGCTCTGGCCCATGGTTTGCCCTCTCCCCTCCTCTCTTTCTGACTGCAGCTTAGAGAATCTCTATCAATGGATTCTCCTCTAAGAGAAGTCTCCCTCCGATTTACGTGCATCTCCGCACCAATCGGCTTTCCCCCATCTCTTAGTTTTAAAACTACTCTACAGCCTTTTTAATGTTTAGTGCCAGCAGTCTGGTTCCACCCTGGTTTAGGTGGAGCCCATCCTTCCTGTATAGGCTCCCCCTCTCCCAAAAGTGTCCCCAGTTCCTAATAAATCCAAACCCCTCTTCCCTACACCATCGTCTCATCCACGCATTGAGACTCTGAAGGTCTGCCTGCCTATCTGGCCCTGCGCGTGGAACTGGAAGCATTTCCGAGAATGCCACCATAGAGGTCCTGGATTTCAGTCTCTTTCCTAGCAGCCTAAATTTGGCCACCAGGACATCTCTCCTACCCTTCCCTACGTCACTGGTACCTACATGTACCACGACCACCGGCTCCTCCCCAGCACTACGCATAAGTCTATCTAGATGCCTCGAGAGATCCGCCAGATGGTTTCAACAAAAATACCGGACACACTTGACATTACATCACAATCTACATTACATCTTATTTAGAAAATACCGGACATTTATATTTTCTCATTTATATTTTTTCAATTTGTTTCCCGAACAGAAAGCTCAAATACTGGACTGTCCTGTTTAAAATTGGACACCTGGCAACCCTAGTTGGATCCCATAGATCAGTGTTTCCCAGTTGGTGCTCCACGGAACCCCTGGGTTCGGCAAAGTGAAAGTAAGGGTTCCGTGAGAATGCAGCACTCCCCCGCTGCTCGACCAATTCTAGTGGGGTTGGGGTTGTTTTTTTTTTTTTTTTGCTTGACAAATTTTATCCTGGCAACTCTAGGAGGTCCTTGAAATTCTTTTAAGCTGAAAAGGATTCTGTGGCCAAATACAATTGGGAAACTCTGCCATAGATGGTTTATTAGCTATATGTCCAGTACAAATGTGTGCATGCATGATCTTGACTAGACTTGATAAGAAAATTTTAAGTGTTGAGGCTGTTGATTCTTGCAGCATGCATATTATTGTAAAATCACAGCTGTAGGTATAAGCATACACAGTTTGGTACATCTACACTGCACAGTTATTTCAGAATAAGTTATTCTAGAACAGTTATTCCAAAATAGCATGTCTACCCTGCAAGGAAGCCTCAAAATTAGTCCGAGGCAGGCTTCCCTAATGTAGACGTGCGATCTTGATTTAGAGAAATAAACTTAGGAGGAATAACTTAGAATGGCCATGATGAGGGGCTATTTCGAAATAGCAGAAGTGGAGCATCTACACACGTCTTATTTCCAAATGGCTATTTCGGAATAGGTGTTCTTCCTCATAGAATGAGGTTTACAGAAGTCAGAATAAGCCGTCGGTTATTTTGAAATTATTTCAAAATAATGGAATTGCTGTGTAGGCACTCGCATAGTTATTTCGGAATAATGGCCATTATTCCAAAATAACTTTGCTGTGTAGACACATCCTTTCACTAGTATGAGAATTGGACATGGCTCCTACGCAATGGGAAAGATACTCAAATATTGTGAATCAACAGAGCTCTGTCGATGTCAGTAAGACCACATGACTGTTACACAAGTTAAAAATCCGGCCCAATTCTATCACAGACTTGATTGTTTTGGTTTTTGGTTAGTTTATTTTATCTTATCACTGTACAATTACAGCGTTCATTTTAAACAGCTATCCTCTGGGCACGAGCGTTAGAAAACGTGTTTGATAGCAGAGTCACGATACACTGCGGTCAAATTCTTCACATTCGTGTGGTCGGTGTAAAAGCAGGCCAAGGTGGGGATTCAAAGAAGGAATCAGGAGCCAAACTTTCCCAGCGCCTGCTCTGTTTTCATCTGGGCCCCAGCGAAACAGGCCCGAGCAGGCGGAAACTATCTGAGCCCCCACGTGAGCGATGTGCTTCAGGCCCCAGCTCTCGTTCAAACGTGGCAACGTTACTAATACGGGGGAAGGGCGCTCGGGGAAGGGCGGCTGCGAGCTCCTGGCCAGGGCCCTGCGCCTGAGCAGCCGGAGCGCGCGCGCGCCCCCCGGGGCGGCCGAGGCAGGTCTGGACGGGACCCCGCGCTGCCGCCGGGGCGGGCCAGGCGCCGCTGGTGGGGGTGCGGCCAGGTGCGCCCCGCCCCCGCCCGCGCGCGGGTTTTATAGAGCGCGCCGCTCGGGGCCCCACCAGGAGGGCTTTCCCGCCCGAGCCCCAGGCCGCCCCGCCATGGCCGAGCCGCGGCTGAAGAGGCGCCGGGGCAGCCTGCCCGTCTGCCCCGGCCACCAGCTGTTGCTCGGCAGCCGCGTGAGGCAGAATTTCCCGGCGGCGGTGGAGGAAGGGCTGTGCGGGGTCACCAGCGCCCTGCTGGAGCTCTCCTACCGCCTCCAGGCGCTGGTAAGGCGGCGGCGCTGCCCGCCCCGCAGCTGCTGCCCCCTGGGACCACCGGGCAGCGGCCGCCACCTCTTCTCCTCCCCCCCCCCCCTCGCTTCCCTTCCCTGCTGCCCGGCCCCTGCTCTCCGCCCCCCCCCCCGCCTCTGCTGCCATCCCCGCTGCTCCAGCCTCCCTCAGGTCCACCCCCCCCAGCGTCAGAAATCGCCCCCCCCCACACACATACACACACAGCGTCCCCTGGTTGCTTTCTTCAGCACCCCTTTCCCTCGCTGGGTTCATCTGAAGCTACCTGGCGCAGAGGTAGGGGGTTAGGTGTACTGCCCAGGGAGCAAGGTGATGGTGCCTTGGAGCCATGCCTGGTAGTCCTCGGGCTAAATGTAGCAGAGCCTACGGGTGTAGGGCCTTAGACAAAAATGGAAACTTGCTTACAGTGACATCAATTATAATGAAATGCTACCTAGAGAGCCAGAGCTTAAATCCCTCCCTCCCAGGCTATGTCTACAGTACGATGGGCTTTTGGGAAAAGGTCCGCAAATTGCTGTCTGCAAATTGCGTACCTTTTCCCGATACTTTTGTCAGAAGAGGCTTTTCTGAAATTTGGCCCATCCACACTGGGCCAAATTTCTGAAAAACCTCCTCTTTTGGAAGATCCCTTCTTCCTTGTGGAAGGAGGAAGACAGGGCTTCCGAAAGACCACGTCCACCCTTCTGCAAAAAAAAACAGGAAAGCAAGCGTGTTCCCTGGACACGGCAGAGTGTTTTCGGGATACCACCAGTATCCTGAAAACCCCCTGCAGGCTAGACATACTCCCAATTTTACCCCTGCACTGATCTTGCTGCTGGAGTTATAATGGAAGTATGGAGTTCAAATTTAGGAGTGTATAAAAGCATCAGGATCTCCAGTTGTTTTTTAGTGCATCAGTGTTTAGATTGTTTTTATGGTTTTGATGAAGGCTGGTTGAGGATGGGGAAAGGGAAGACCATTATCTGCAAGAAACCTGCAACTTGTAGATTCTCACAGAGGGTTAACTTTGTACAGTACATTCAGTGTTAGCTAATTTGCACCCAGGGAGGATCTAGCTCAGCATTTTAGTTACTAGAGTAAGATCTAGCTCAGCATTTTAGTTACTAGAGTGAGTGCTAAATATATACCCCAAAAGTTCTCAGAAGGCCAGAATTTGCTCTCATCCACTGTTTGCAGCTGAAATTAGCACTAGTTGCAGAAGAACAAATCAATTAGTAGAAGCAAAAGGATGATACATTCTAAGCTTCTGTTAATTTAATCTTATTATTTTTGTCCTGATATTGACAACTATCGGATGGCTGATTGTAGGCTTCAATGCATTTGAAGAGATCTTTTTTGTACTTAAATCTAAAAATACATGGGACTGTTCCACCATTGTTACTCCAATTTTATACTAGTGCAAATCCAGTAAAATCACTAGAGATACACTGACCAAACTATCCTACCATAGCAATAAATCAGTGTCATGCCTCTTTTGCAAAGCTTGTATGGAAAACTTGGTGCAGATCAGCTTACAATGAATTCTAGCAGTTTGGGGATATATTGCTTACAAGATTTGGAGGTTGTGTGTGACCAAAAACTGGTTGTGTTGGTGAATCAGTGAAAGAATAGTCTGTTTTCCTATGAACATCACTGATACTTGAAGACTGGCAAGTAGCATTGTCTTACACTAGGCATGGCAAACTCCAAGCCTACTGAGGGCCACACAAATGAAAACTGATAGCTTTCAGGGCCACCAAAGAAAATGTATTTCTATCAGAAAGTCATATCTATTTATTTTTATAGATTGTTTTAGGTATATTTTATAATTTTTCAGGCCTTGTTTTAATATATACAGTAATTTGATGTGTAAAATTATTTGCCCCTATAAAATAATTTTTAATTTAAATATAAATTTAAGGTACTTTAATTTTGTATATGATATCTAACTTGTTTTTATTTCAACAAAACAAGTATAGACCTT
Source organism: Pelochelys cantorii (assembly GCA_032595735.1). Classification (NCBI taxonomy): domain Eukaryota; kingdom Metazoa; phylum Chordata; order Testudines; family Trionychidae; genus Pelochelys; species Pelochelys cantorii. The sequence goes on along the minus strand of CM064329.1, from coordinate 23,700,641 downwards.
GGTTAATCAAATAGAACAGGCTTCTGTGAAAATTTCAGATACTTTTAAGTTTGAGATTTTGCACAAACATATAATCATGCAATTGCAAAAAATTGACATTTATTGATATAAAATTAATATACATTTTGTGATTTTATTTGGGAATAAATAAATAAATAACAAAATGTTAACAAAATATCCCCCTCTTCTCCCCCAGAGCCAGGCACTCCCATACCCCCATTCTAACCTAATCCCCCTCCACTCCCCCAGAGCCCCCCCAGAGATAAGCACTCCCAGCCCCCCCAACCTAATGCCTCCCCCAGTGCCAGGCCCCCCCAACCTAATGCCTGGATCCCAGAGCTGCCACTGCCACACATTTCTTCCTTAGGCGCTGGGGTCATGTGAGTACAACGGCCAGCTGTGAGCACATGCTGGAGCGCCCAGTGCAGAGCGGCTCAGCCGGCTGTGAGCAGTCACTGTGGTGCTGTGGGCAGAGTGACCAGTCGGCAAGCTGTGAACTGCACTCGGCTATGTGCTCGGAGTGGCCAGTGGGCCACACTTTATTCTTCTATAAAAATGTTGTGGCGGGCTGCAGAAAATTTTGATCGGGCTGCATGCAGCCTGCCAGAGGCCTGTTTGATATGCCTGTCTTACACGGACTTAAAAGTATTTAATGCCTGGATTTCTACAGAAAAGTCTTTAGTTTCACTCTGAGTAACAAAAGCCCATAACAGACAGGTCAAACATGTCAGGCTGCTGATAAATCAAATATCAAGTTAAAGAAATGTGTACTTTAGAAAAAAGCTATCTATTAGTTATTAGGGAACAAAGATGATCAGCACTCTCTCATGCCCCATGCTACGCTCCTTAGACAATATGCCTATTGATCTGACTCACAGCAGCATAGGTAGGGGGCAGGTGGGAGTCAGTATGCACAGGGAGCTGACTCGCCTGTCACTCTTTTCCCCCCCCCCTTGCCCATGCTGCTGCCTCTGATACAGTGCCTCCTTCCACACGTGAATCATAGAATAGTAGGACTGGAAGGGACCTCGAGAGGTCATCGAATCCAGTCCCCTGCCCTCATGGCAGGACCAAGTACTGTCTAGACCATCCCTGACAGACGTTTATCTAACCTACTCTTAAATACCTCCAGAGATGGAGATTCCACAACCTCCCTAGGCAATTTATTCCAGTGTTTAACCACCCTGACAGTTAGGAACTTTTTCCTAATGTCCAACCTAAACCTCCCTTGCTGCAGTTTAAGCCCATTGCTTCTTGCTCTGTCCTCAGAGGCCAGGAAGAACAAGTTTTCTCCCTCCTCGTTGTAACATCCTTTCAGATACCTGAAAACCGCTATCATGTCCTCCCTCAGTCTTCTCTTTTCCAAACTAAACAAGCCAAATTCTTTCAGTCTTCCTTCATCGGTCATGTTCTCTAGACCTTCAATCATTCTTGTTGCTCTTCTCTGAACCTTCTCCAATTTCTCCACATCTTTCTTGAAATGTGGTGCCCAGAACTGTACGCAATACTCCAACTGAGGCCTGATCAGCGCAGAGTAGAGCGGAAGAATGACTTCTCGTGTCTTGCTCAGAACACTCCTGTTAATGCATCCTAGAATCATGTTGGCGCTGCTGCTGCTTTTTTTTTTTTTTTTTTTTTTTGCAACAGCATCACACTGTTGACTCATATTTAGCTTGTGATCCACTATAACCTCTAGATTCCTTTCTGCTGTACTCCTTCCTAGATAGTTGCTTCCCATTCTGTATGGCTATGTCTACATTGTCAAGATTTTGCGCAAAAGCAGCCGCTTTTGCACAAAATCTTGCCGCCTGTCTACACTGGCCGCAAGTATTTGCGCAAGAACACTGATGTTGTAATGTACAAAATCAGAGCTTCTTGTGCAAATACTCTGACACTCCCGCTCAGGGATAAGCCCTCTTGCGCAAGTATTCTTGCGCAAGAGGCCAGTGTAGACAGCAATGTTAATTTCTTGCGCAAGAGAGCGTCTACACTGGCAAATCTTTTGCGCAAAGGCACATGCCAGTGTAGATGCTCTCTTGCGCAAATACTTTTAACAGAAAAACTTTTCCGTTAAAAGGTATTTGCGCAAAATCATGCCAGTCTAGACGCAGCCCATGTGTGAAACTGATTGTGCCTTCCTAAGTGGAGCACTTTGCATTTGTCCTTATTAAACTTCATCCTGTTTACCTCAGATCATTTCTCCAATTTGTCCAGATCATTTTGAATTATGACCCTATACTCCAAAGCAGTTGCAACCCCTCCAAGCTTGGTATCATCTGCAAACTTATAAGCGTGCTCTCTATGCCGTTATCTAAATTGATGATAAAGATATTGAACAGAACCAGTCCCAAAACAGACCCCTGCAGAACCCCACTTGTTACTCCTTTCCAGCAGGATTGTGAACCAGTAATAACTACTCTCTGGGAACGGTTATCCAGCTAGTTATGCACCCACCTTATTGTAGCCGCATCTAAGTTGTATTTGCCTAGTTTATTGATAAGAATATCATGCAAGACCATATCAAATGCTTTACTAAAGTCTAGGTATACGACGTCCACCGCTTCTCCCTTATCCACAAGACTTGTTATCCTATCAAAGAAAGCTATCAGATTGGTTTGACATGATTTATTCTTTACAAATCCATGCTGGCTGTTCCCTATCGCCTTATTATCTTCCAAGTGTTTGCAGATGGTTTCCTTAATTACTTGCTCTATTATCTTTCCTGGCACAGAAGTTAAACTGACTGTTCTGTAGTTTCCTGGGTTGTTCTTATTTTCCTTTTTATAGATGGGTACTATATTTGCCCTTTTCCAGTCTTCTGGAATCTCTCCTGTCTTCCATGATTTTTCAAAGATGATAGCTAAAGGCTCAGATACCTCTATCAGCTCCTTGAGTATTCTAGGATGCATTTCATCAGGCCCTGGTGACTTGCAGACATCTAACTTTTCTAAGTGATTTTTAATTTGTTCTTTTTTTATTTTATCTTCTAAACCTACCCCCTTCCCACTAGCATTCACTATGTCAGTCATTCTTTCATCAGACTTCTCGGTGAAGACCGAAACAGAAGTCATTAAGCATCTCTGCCATTTCCAAGTTTCCTGTTACTGTTTCCCCCTCGTCACTGGGCAATGGGCCTACCCTGTCCTTGGTCTTCCTCTTGCTTCTAATATATTTATAGAATGTTGTCTTGTTTCCCTTTATGCCTGTAGCTAGTTTGAGCTCATTTTGTGCCTTTGCCTTTCTAATCTTGCCCCTGCATTCCTGTATTGTGTGCTCATATTCATCCTTTGTAATTTGTCCTAGTTTCTATTTTTATGTGACTCCTTTTTTATTTTTAGATCATGCAAGATCTCCTGGTTGATCCAAGGTGGTCTTTTGCCATATTTTCTATCTTTCCTATGCAGTGGAATAGCTTGCTTTTGGGCCCTTAACAATGTCCCTTTGAAAAACTGCCAACTCTCTTCAGTTGTTTTTCCCCTCAGTCTTGCTTCCCATTGGATCTTACCTACCAGCTCTCTGAGCTTTCTAAAATCTGCCTTCCTGAAATCCATTGTCTCTAATTTGCTGTTCTACCTTAGAATCATGAACTCTATGATTTCATGATCACTTTCACCCAAACTGCCTTCCACTTTCAAATTCTCAACCAGTTCTTCCCTATTTGTTAAAATCAAGTCTAGAACAGCTTCCCCCTAGTAGCTTTTTCAACCTTCTGAAATAAAAATTTGTCTTCAGTGCAGTCCAAGAACTTATTGGATAGTCTGTGCCCCGCTGTGTTAGTTTCCCAACATATATCTGGATAGTTGAAGTCCCTCATCACCATGTGTAACTGTTAAAAATTTCAGCAGTTACAGGTTTATCTAAACACATTTTAACACCCCTACTACAAATACATTAATTCAGAGGAGCAGAATTTGTCCAATAATGTTTTTATATTTATAACAAGCAGCATTATTTGGCTTTGCTAGGATCCTTAACTCAATGAAGTTTTTCTTTTTGGAAAATAAAAATAAAATGTTCATGCTTTATGTAAATGATTATCTGTCTCTCCTATAACTACTAGCTGAACTTACCCAGCGTTGCCCAGGAAACCGGAGGAACAAAATTTAGAAAAACAGAAGCTGGTCCTGACAGCCTCCAGCCACACCGCAGCTGCCAGTGCCTGACATCTGGCCATTATGGCAGATCCCCATGCTTTTCTACTGCTGCATAAAGCAAAATCTGACTCAAAAAAGAGGCATTGCAATGTTGAGAATCAGAGCTATTTGACTTGGCAAACTTAGATACAAAAGTCACAATAGAAACTATGTCTCTGTTTTCTTCCCATGTCATGAGTCTTGGCGCCATTAAAAGCACAGTGGAAGAGAGAGCCCCCAAATCACCATGGCTTGTTTCCCCACCATTGCTGGAAGCATATGGAAGCCCCTCTTCAATAGTGCAATGTTTTGCTTCCTATCAGATGGTATTTTTGCTAATTATCCTTGTAGAAGCTAATGTTTTTTTGGTAGGGAAGTAGGGGATAGGCATGCTGGGTCTGCAAATTCTCATCCAAGAGCTGAGTATAGGGATGCGTCAATCAATGGGGCTGGCCCTACTGAATCTGAGAGATTTCAAGATGACACCTCAAACTCTTCTCCCATCTTTTTTGATGAAACTGAGTCAACTACCTGAGTCTGCTGGCACCTCTATAGTCCCTCCTCCAGCACCACCCCCTTGACCAGCTGCCCTTTCCATGGACTGCATCTCTCACCTCCCCTCCCCCCCCCCGATCATCCAGTATCAAACCCAGGACCAGTGCCCAGATTTGAGGGATTCCCCTTCCCCGCCCCCCCCGCCTTGGATTAATTTTTCACCCACCCAGCATCATCCAGTGCTGCCTCTTAGGCCAGTGCCCCTCAAAGGAGACCCTCCCCTCCGCCATGGGCTTCATTTCTCACTCACTCCCTGCAGGATTGTCCAGCCCCACTTCCTTCATCCCCCTACAATCCTGCCCTTACCCCACTCGCCCAGCCCCACCCCCCTACAATCCTGCCCTCCCCACACTCGCTCCCAACAATCCAGCTCCCCCGGACCAGCTCTCCCCGCAATGATCCAGCCCCCCAATCCTGCCCTCCCCCCCACGTGCCCCCCAATAGTCCAGCCCCCCCCATCCTGCCCTCCCCCAACAGTCCAGCCCCTTCTCTCCCCCCCCCCACCCCGCTCTCACCTCCAGGTCCCCAGTGCGCCTCCTTCTGGACATTTTTTCAAAGTGGCAGCTGAGTGGTAACACCAGCCCCGCCCCCTCCACCTAGAGGGAACCCTGGCAGCAACCTGCCCGCCCATTGGCTGGTCCCTGGGCCCCGAGCCAATCTCGATATTGAAGAGGGGCCTCCATATGCTTCCAGCAATGGCCGGGAAGCTGCTTCTCCCCGCACTGCCAAGCTCCTTGCAGCCCTGGGGAGAGGCGTCGGTTTCGCATCTCTTCCCTCCCACAGTATCTTAAAACCTTCTCCTGGAGGAAAGGTTATCCCATGGAAAGTTTGGTTGTGGTAGGTCTTATAGTGTCTAAGTTATTAGAGCACAAACATACAAACATTCTCCTTTATATATTAGATAAAAGATTAAAAAGCATTTCCTGCTGGGCAACAGAATGATGTCATCACGCTCTCTGTCCACAAAAGTGGCCAGAAGGGTAGGCGAATGTAGAGAACACAGGGCGCAGCCTGCTAATATTTTTAAAAAATACAGTGTAATTTTTATAAAGTTAACTTTTAGTTTGGATTTCTTAAAGGGGATTGTTGAAATGTGTCTGTTTAATGTTCTTAGTAATTTTTTTTAAATAGAAATTCCATCTAGTGTCTTTTTAGGTCATCACTATAAATTCTTATCAATAACTATATTTTAAGAAAAAAAGCTACAGTCAATTTGGTTTCCAGTAACATCGTCTTCTAGTTTTCAAACCTTAAGCATTGATTTAGCTGTGCCAAAACAGAGCACTACCCCAAATTTCTCTGTTTTATCTCTTTTCTGTAAGGTTTATTGAGAAGCAATCCTATTTTACATTCATCCTATGTTTCTGGTTCATTTTGGTTCAGTCTCTTTCAACATTCACTCAATGATGTCAGTTTTGAGGACTTTATTTGCTTTGGTGATTGTCTCTTTTCTGTCTGGTTTTATGTGAAAAGATCCATTCCAGGCAACATCCTGTTTCCCTGGTACAACCAAACTCTTATTTTGCTTTAAATTATGCTAAAAGGAAGCTGAATACTGTGTTTGGTGGCCCTAGCTCTTAACTTTAGGACAAGTTCTTGATCAGAGATATAAGGGGTACCTTTAGGTGATATAGATATCTGTGTGTATAGAAAGATGTACACATAGTATAGTTATGTATTACCAGTGATGTTTCCCTTAGAAAATAACTAGTTAGCGTTATTTAGAAAAGTTTATAAACTGTTGCAGTCTGTGTTCTTGTGTGACCCAAATCCGGTTTTTCTTTTATCACTTTCATATTTCCAAAGTTACATATCTTAAAGTTAAAGCTTTGGCTGAATCCTGGCTCTTAAAGGAGCCAATCCTACCCAACATTTCCACTTTAGTTAATGGGAATTTTGGGTATGCAAAGGATGCAGGATTGAGTCCATAGCAGTTTGTATACTCTTTAAAATAGCGCTTTATCCTGTGGAATTGTTCTTGAAAATGGAAATATTGGTAAGTCAGTTAGTTGGAAGGGTTGTGTTTGAGGGCACTCAATACACGGGGCGATGCAGTAGTGGAAAGAAAAGGAGAGAGGTAAGGATATGAGAAGGGGGTGAAACATAAGGGTCAGAAGAGTGAGACTGAGCAGTTAGTGCAGTGTAGAAAGGAGAGAGATGGGATGGCAGTGTACCAGCGACTAATAGCAATGCAGTAAAAGAGAGAAATCCAGAGTGGCATGAACAATGATGTCAGGAGGCTAGGATAGTTCCTCTTGGATGCCAGTATCTGGCGTAGATGAATGGTGCCTCCCCATCCTGGGGCCACAATCTATAGGGGAAGATGTGTGATTTTCCCCAACATGTTTAGAGGCTCTCCCTGACAACCAGGTGGGCAGTGAAATGGAGCCACTTCTGCCTGAGAGCCTGGAGGGGAGGCAGGTGGGAGTCCCTCTCCCTACCCCTGGTAGGCCAATCTGAGGCATTTGCCCCTGCCCCTAGGCCTCTCCTATGTGTCATCTGTAGTGGACAGGGGAGAAGAAGCTGATGATTTTTGGTGCCCTAAATAGGTTCTTCTAGGTCTGCTAATGGTGATGGTGAAAGGATCTGAATACTTTTCCCCACAGATAAACGGCTTTCAGAAATTGTCTATTTTTTCCCCAAAATTCAAAAACCCATTGTAGCTAGAAGTTGTAGAAGCATATCACTCAAAGCAAACAGTGTCACCAATGCAGTAGTCTCATGTCTAATGTTCGGAGGACTGGCATGTGCGTATTTTTAAAAAGATACAGGCTACTGATCTGGAGAAACATTTGAACATACTTCCATTTGCTATATGTGAGGTGGAAATTTTTTAAAGAGCCAAAGGCAGTTAGAAGCACAAGCCCTATCAAAAATGTTCTCCTTTGTTCTTTAAATATCAGCTCTGATTGACCTGTATTTTGTTGGATATTAATTTCCCCTTTCCTCCCAACTCCAGGCTTTCATACTAACAGTACATTTTATTATTTAAATATGTAGGGTGAAGTTTTTGATCAGTCTGATGTGGCTCTACCAAACTTTTCAAAGTTTTTCCGGCAGCAGGCTAAAGAAGAGAAGGAAGCTGCAGAGGCCATGCTGAAATACCAACAAGAAAGAGGAGGCCATTACTGTACCAGAATCATCCAGGTGTGCAGGAGACCAATCTGCTCTTCCATAATCAGCAAACTCCTCTAAACTTCTGTTGTGTATCTATCACCACTCCCAACCTTTGGATCTATACACTATTAGCTTTCCAAATATTTTAATTCCCAAATCATATTTACATATATTCTTCTTGTTTAGAGACTTATTTATTAGACATGCAGCCCTGACTCTAGGGTTTTTATCTTTCTAGCTAAAGATAAAATGAGGGCACTCATTCATATTTTTTGCTACCCTAGTCAGTCAGGTGTTTGTTGCTATGGTAGAGGTAGCTCTGCAGAACTTTTGCCCCAACTCTGTAACTGAGGGCCAGATTCTGGCCTCAGTTTTCTATGGTACAAGTCCAGAGCAACTCCACTAACCTCAGTAGTTACTTCCATTTTATACTGGTATAACAGAATTTGGCCAAGAGACTAAGCCAGATTTTAGTCTCTTACACAATATAAATCAAGAGTAACTTTAGTTAAGTGAAATTATGTGTAAAATCTTAAGTTTAGAGGAGAATCAGGCTCCTCAGACTTCTGTATCAAACTAGTGTTCTATAAACAGTTAAGTGTAATATAATTTGACCTTCACAGCATTCATTTATAGCAGCTATGAGTAAAGAAAGGTGACCTTGAAAAACCTAACATGTTCCATTTCCATAGTGCAGAGAGGTTTGGGTTTTGTGTATTTTGTTTTTGTTTTGAGAATACACCTCAATTTTATCTGCAGTTATTTGAATCCCTTATTGCCTGAATTGAAACATGTTAGAACTGGAAGGGGCAGAATCTGACCACTGACTCCAAAAAAGATTTACTAAATGCACAGAAGTAGAAGAAGCAGTTGCAAAACCCCAACATCCGCCTGCAATGCATTTCTTGTTTGGAAGACAAGGAGTTTTAGGGACATAATAGTAACTTTGACAATTCTGTCTTACTTTTTTCTCTTTCTAGAGACCAAACTGTGAACATGTATCCAATGTGGTGAAGGCCCTTGAAGTAGCATTGGTTCAATGGAAAACAGTGACAGGATATTTTGAAGAGCTTTATGCCTTGAGTATTGAAAATGCAGACCCCCATAGTGCAAGCACTGTTAAACAATTTATTGAACCCAAGATCCGGAAGATCAAATTGATGGGAGACCTCCTGACCAATGCTCGCAGACTTGAGTGTTCCCAAGATGGCAGAGGCAACCTTGGAGATTACCTTATGGAACGATTACAGGAGGAGATTAAAAGTAGCAGAGACACAGATTCCAGTCATCACTGTACCCCATGCACACCTCTTCAGCCACGTACAGGGATTGCAAAGAGGTTGCAACAGCCCCTAAAAGAATTGTCCCAGAAGAGAAGTAGCACAGGGCCAATGCATGCAAACCAGTGCTGTCACTCCTCACAGTCTCTAGGGGCAAAACAGAGGCAGAAGGAGTAGTTGGAGCACCATCTTAGTCTGTGGAGCAGCCTATAGGCAGCCATGGGGAAGGGTGATGTAAGTTAAGTCAGACACAGAGATGCTTTGGCTTCAAATCCAGGAGATGCAATGGTGATTTAAAGCTCCTTGACTACCCCTTTATACTCTCCCTCCTCAGCTGGGCATTCTGTGCTGTGCCTCTTCCAAAGTGCATCACAGACTCTAATCTATAACATAGCTTCTCCGTGTATTGTAGGCATTATGGCTCCTAGATATAGAATGTTGAAGTTCATTTAACCTTTCAGATTCTCTTACCCTAAAACAACATTCCTTTATTTGGAAACTCAGACTTCTGGGTTTCTTTCTTATCTTAAAACAGTTGATTGGATTATTTAGTTTAAAAGAGGGAAGGGCTCTTTTTAGAATAATGTTTTTAAAAGAAAAAATCATTTCTAATTTCTATGCTGGGAAAACTGTAGCTGTTTATATTGTTAAACAAATAAGAATTACTATATTATAAAATGGTGCTGGAACAACTTTATAGTGGGGTGCTGAAGACGAAACCCATGTATTTGGTTTGTCACTACTTCAAGCCCACAGGTGTAGCAACACTCGAGTTACAAATTATATGAATTACAGCTTGTATTATGTACTCATTATTAAATATTTTTACTGTTTTTGGTAAATATTAAATTGATATCTTTGAGACTTTTAAAATGAGGGGGGGATTTTTATGATTCTTATAATTGCTACAGAAGTTACAATAAACAATTAAACTGCTTTTTAAGTTATTTGTAGTTCTGTATTTCTCCAAGATGAAGGATATTAATGTTTTGTACATAGTTATTGTACTATATATTTTAGAAATGTCTGTCTGAGTCCATTTGTCCAAGAACTTCACCTAAATGGTAAGAGGTAGGACCACCAAATTTGGTATGCAGTTTCCTCTTATGATAACTTAAGCACGGTCAGGGTTTGGTTGTGCCACGACAATGGGATGTGCCTGGAATTTGATAGTTTCTAATAAAATGAAAAGGGAGGGGTGTGGTAGGAGGGAAATATACTGTAGAATGACCACAAGGGGGCAACAGGACACCAGAGATGGGATAACTCCAGTGGGCTGCCAGGGGTGGAGAAAGGAACAGCTAGCTACTATCTGTTGCAGAGTTTGACTGTGTCTGTCCCCCAGCTGGCGATCATGCACCCTGCCCCTGGCTGTACCTGCTGCAGCAACCATGGACACCCCAGAACATATATTTGAATGAAGAATAACAGAATTTGAGTTAAGGACCCAAACAACACCAGGTAAATCCTGAGTGCATATTTGTAGGAACATGGCATTCCACTGCTTCTATTTGGCTACTTATCTGTTTTGCTTATACTCAAAGGCTGTGTCTGCACTGGCGCGATCTTGCGCAAAAGCAGCCGCTCTTGCGCAAAAACTTGCTGCCTGTCTACACTGGCCGCGTGTTCTTGCGCAAGTAAACTGACGTTCTAATGTATGAAATCAGGGCTTCTTGCGCCAGAACTCTGACGCTCCTACTCAGGAATAAGCCCTTTTGCGCAACTGTTCTTGCGCAAGAGGCCAGCATAGACAGGCAACGTGAATTTCTTGCGCAAGAAAGCCCTATGGTTAAAATGGACATCAGAGCTTTCTTGTGCAAAAGAGCATCTACATTGGCATGGATGCTCTTGCGCAAAAGCACATGCCAGTGTAGACGCTCTCTTCTGGAAGAGTTTTTGCGGAAGAACTCTTCCGCAAAAGAGTTTTTGCACAAGATCACGCCAGTGTAGACACACCCAAAGGCTATTTGGTGGATGGCTCAACTCCCTCTGAATCAGTAGTGAACTTGTGTACCAGAAATTCCTCCTACTAGCTGAACAGCATATTGCTGAATTGCCACGCACGCTACTCAGGGTACCTTCTGGACCAATGAACAGCTGTGTCCTTTCAGTTCTCCGACATGGGATACCTTTTACACTACTGTGCTATAAGAATTATCACACCACACCTGGTCTGTTGATATACACCTCCAGCATTCAACTTGCTCCCCATTACAGCCGGTCCCGGAGTTGTGAACGGTCGACTTACGACTGTTTGCAGTTACAACCAAAGCTGTCGTAAACGGCAGACCCTGAGTTACAAACATGATCCATGCTTACAAACAGTGCAGTCATGTGTAACTCAATGGGGTCCAACGTCCGAACGAACTGAGTTACGACCAATTGCTTGGTCCGTAACTGGTTTGTAAGTCGGGAAGAGGCTGTATACTGCAAGCATGATCTAGCCAGCTACTCTTGAATGACATGGTAGATCAACATCAACACATTTCTAGACCCAGATCTTCCCCCAGAAATGAACATCTTGTATGATCCTGGACAAAACAAGCTCATATAAAGTCTGCCATTTTGTTGATATGCACAAATCCTATTACACCAAATACAGTTTGCCAAACACATTAGTTTAACGTAAGTTTATTAACTACAAAAGAAAGTGATTATGTGGAATGAGGCATAAAAGTCAGACCATAGTACAAGAAAGTAAAACTACTCTTTAATAAACAATGAATTCAAAGCAAAGATCTCTCACTGCATGTTACAAAAGTCTGAATTCCTTGTAGTCAGGATCCCTCTCCCCCCCACGCCCCCGCCCAGTTCAGTGCTGCTTTGTTCTTCAAGGCTGCATCTAGACTGGCATGATTTTTCCGCAAATGCTTTTAACAGAAAAGTTTTCCGTTAAAAGCATTTGCGGAAAAAAGCGTCTAGAGTGGCACAGACGCTTTTCCGCAAAAGCACTTTTTGCGGAAAAGCATCCCTGGCCAATCTAGACGTGCTTTTGCGCAAGAAAGCCCCAATCGCCGTTTTAGCCAGCGGGGCTTTTTTGCGCAAAACAATTCTGGGTTACCTACACTGGCCCTCTTGCGCAAGAGGGCTTTTGCCCGAACGGGAGCATCATAGTATTTGCGCAAGAACACTGACAATCATACATTAGATCATCAGCATTCTTGCGCAAATTCAAGCGGCCAGTGTAGACAGCTGGCAAGTTTTTCCGGAAAAGCGGCTGATTTTCCGGAAAAACTGGCCAGTCTAGACACAGCCCAAGGGTTGTTGATGCCATGAATAGAAAGAAAGGAGTAATTTGGGGTGTCTTTGAGACTCATCCCAGCTGAGGCGCAGGAGGCAAAAGGCTGTGGACCAGAACCCTAAGCTGTTTCTTTGTCAAGATGATGTTTTTTGCCCGCATCCTCTTTTCTGTCACAATGGCCACTTACCCAGGTGAGAGTCCAGTTGATGGTTATTGCCACAAGGCTGAGGCATCAGCTAACCTTTGTCTCTGGCACTCATGTTCTGAGTTTGAGGAAGAATCCAGTTTCCCAGTGCTTTACGAAATGGACTTACAAACATAAATCTACATAAAACTCAAAGATTGGGAGAAACTGCTTGGGACTAACTGCTTCATGTTTTAATCCACTGGATCTGTTTATCTTATCTTGGTGTATGTATCCCTCTTGTGTGGAATGCTTTAAGGGTTTTAAATGTGTGAATGAAAGCCATCACGGATGTTACTCTCAGGCTATGTCTACACGCGCGGTTTCTTGTGCAAGTATGGCCGTTCTTGCGCAAGAATCCGCAGCGCGTCCACACTGCCTGCCCGCTCTTGCGCAAGGAAATTTACAGTACGGCGTGGGAAGAGAGGGCTCCTTGCACAAGAGCTACGCACTTTTTTAACAGGTGTAAGCCCTTTTGCGCAGGAGCTCTTGCGCAAGAGGGCAGTGTGGACGCTCGGCAGGGATTTCTTGCGCAAGAAAGCCCTATGGCTAAAATGGCCATCAGTGCGTTCTTGCGCAAGAGAGCGTCCACACTGCCATGGGAGCGCTTGCGCAAAAGCACAGCACGCACATGGCAGTGTGGACGTTTTCTTGCGCAAGATGTTGTTGCGCAAGAAGCCGCCAGTGTAGACATAGCCTCACTGTCTTGATGACCAACTGTTAAACAGTCTCCTTTAAGTCTTAGCAGTGATTGGTCTGGGGAACTCACATGTCCACCCCAACTGGCCAGTGACTTCCCATGCACGAAGGGAATCTTTAAAACCAATAGGGAACTAGGCGTGCTGGGTGTTTGGTGGGCACACTCAGGGGACTGAAAAAGAGAAAAAGAGACTTTTCTGGTTTGAAGGCTGAGCTAGAAAAGAAACAGTTTAGAGTGAGTTTATAATGCAGCTGTAACACGCTTCAGTGTAGAATTAGCTAAGTATGTTTTGCTATTTTGAGTTTGTAATCTACTTTGCCTGTTTTCACTTATTTCCACTTAAAGCCTACTGCTTATACTTAATAAAATCACTTTTATTTTCTCTCAAACCCAGTATAAATAATTATTACCTGGGGGAGCAAACAGTGTGTACATTCCCCCTTTCATTGTCAAAGGGGGCTTACCTAAATAATTCCTTTGGGGTCCTCATCCCATTTGGGGAGTGGTATCCCAGGAAGCGGGGACCCTAGACCGCATTCTCCTTGGACCTGAAGAGATTCAGTGTCTGCCTTGCTTCTCCGGGCGGGGGGGGGGAGATGAGGGGAAGGCATTGCTCTCAGCTGGAGGAGACCAACGGAGCTGGCCCAGCAGGACCGGGCAGTGAGAAGCTCCAGAGAGCAAGAAGATGAGTGGCAGTGGCCTTGTCAGCACTCCAGGAGGCACCCCCCAAGGGATTTTCTGTTACCTCACTCTGTCAGGTGTCTTTAGTAATATACAGCAGAATCTCTAAATTTACATACACTATTGCCACACATAGTTTATTAGGACGTAAATTGTGTTTTCAAAGGAGATCTCATCAGGCGTACTTTGTGTAAGGTTTATCATAATCTGGAAAAAGGAGTGAATGTACATGCACAAGCTGTCAAACCGGCCTTCAGATAAGATTTAAAACAAAGGTCTCGCCTATTTGCCATCACTGTCGACACCAGGGCAATTTACACAAGTGTAACCGAAGATATTAATCGTAGTGTGCTGGCCAGATTGAGACCTAAGCAACTGTATTAACTTTCATACACATTCTGCTGTTACTTTTTCCACAACTAAAATTTACCAAATTAACAATAGGCAGGTAATTGTAATGGCCAATGTTGCATCTTCAATGTAATACCCACAGACCCTCGTCATCGCCTCATGAGCTAAAAGCCAGCTGAAGAGCAAACTCATTATTCTCTCTGTAAGTGGTCTCAGTGCCACTAGATGGGACAGGACATCACACCCAGAAGGTGTGTGGGTTACATATCCAGTGTACGTATGACTTATACAGGCCACCCCAGGCGTGCCTACTCAATTTTGCTTTCTCAATAAGTTGTTATAGTATTGCTGAAAGAGAAAGGAGGACTCCAGAGAGCGCTACCTAAGCTCTCATCTGGTTCTCACCCCTTTCACCCGTCTATCAGGGCACCAAATGAGGAGTGCACACACAAAATTATAAAGGAAATCTCTTCTGGAAAAGCTTCTTCCAAAAGAAGCCTGCAGTCTAGACTTAGCCTGTATAACAACAGTTAGACACTCTGGACACTCAAAAGATGAAGTGTATTTGAAATTTTCTTGAAGTTTTTATTAATACTCAGTGATATTCCTAAGATCTTTAGAAAAGCTAAATTCTAGATAAAAGGCTCTAGATAAGCTTTGTCAATAAGCTATTCTCAATTTACTATATATATTGGGGTGAGAAAGTGACAGCCCACTGGCTGGCTCCAGCCTGCCAAACCACTGGATCTGGCCCACAGGCAGCCCAATCCGGCCCAGGGCTGCCCTGACGGCACCCTCAGGCACAGAGCAGCCAGCCGCTTCAGAACAGCCCCACACCACTTTAAATGGATGGCTGCTACCTGTGCTCTCTGCTCCGGGTGCTGAGAGAGGAGGAGGCTTCACAGAAACCAGCCAGTGGGAGCTGAGAGATTTTGGTTGGGGTGGGGCTGCAGCACGTGAATCCTTCCACTCCCCCTGGTGAATGGAGCATACAGCCACAGGGAGCAACCAGCCATTTTGACCAGCCTGGCGCTGCAGCAGGCAGGGAACCCGACTCAGGATCCTGCAGGGCTGCTGGCCAGGAGCCATCTTGGTATGTGCCTCCTGGCTGGCCACAGCCTGCCTCTAGCATCCCAGTCCCTCCCTTCCCCCAACTCCCTGGCCACCTTCAAAACCCTCTACACTTCCCTCCTCTCGTCGCTCAGGTCACAACTCCCTCCCAGATCCTGCACCCCCTCATATGTACCCCTCTTGCAGGCCAGAATCCTCTCTAGCACCCATACTCCCTACATCCCAAGCCCCTGCTCCAGATCACAACCCCTTCCTTCACTCAAACTCCCTTTCAGACCCCACACCTTCTCCTGAACTCCAGTTCCCTATATCCAGCTCCCTTCTGCACCCAACCTCTGTCCCAGACCCTGTGCCCCCCTTGATAGAGAAGTGTGCCTCTTGACCACTTACCAAAATATTAGAATGGTCCACGTATCAAAAATTATTGCCCTCTCCTGATATATATGCTACTACGTATCTAGAAGCAAGATTTCTTTAAGCATACATACTACAGCTTTAATATCAGAATTGTCCCTTTAGCTGCTACAAAAATATAGTCATGAAAGATGGAAGAAAAGAACACAAAAGGAGGAAAACAAAATTCCAGAAAATTGCAGTCAAGTGGAAACATTTCAAAGTGAAATGTGAAACAAAATGCCTAAGCCAGGTTACTTAGTCTGCTGCACTGTGCACAGCTGTAGAGAGTGCCCATTTCTGTAAAATGGACATTTTAGCCATGTATTTATTTTGGTAACACTTTATTCCATCTTACTTATTTTCCCACTCTCCCTTCTATTGCTCTATTGTGGACTGTTCAGCTTCTGGTGGAAAAAATAACTTTCTTTACATTCTACCATAAACACTACTGTATTCCACCAAAAATGGTACAAACCACTGTACTAACGCTATTGTAAATGGCAATGTTTGGGATCATTTTCTAGGATGCTACAATGGTTAAAAGGCTATTGCCATCTCTGAGCCAGATTCCTATACCCATACTCATACTGAACAGTACCTTATTCCATAATTAGTTCCTCTGAGTTCCATTTAGGGTTGCTAGGTGTCCAGTTTTGAACCGGACAGTCCAGTATGTGAGCTTTCTGTTCAGGAAACAAATTGAGAAAATATAAATGAGAAAATATAAATGTCCGGTATTTTCTAAATAAGATGTAATGTAGATTTTCATGTAATGTCAAGCGTGTCCAGTATTTTTGTTGAAACCATCTGGCAACCCTAGTTCCATTCACTATAAGCATGGGTAACAAAATTCAGCCACAAGAACGTAAGAAAAGCCATACTGGGTCAGAACAAAGGTCCACCTAGCCCTGCATCCCACCTTCCAACAGTGGCCAATGCCACATGCCCCAGAGGGAGTGAACACAACGGGTAATCATCACATGATCCCGCTCCTGTCATCCATTTACAGACAAACAGAGACTAGGGACACCATTCCTACCCATCCTCGCTAACAGCCATTGATGGACTTCACCACGATGAATTTATCTAGCTCTTTTTTTAACCCTGTTAAAGACCTAGTCTTCACCTCACCCTCTGGTAAGGAGTACCACAGGTTGACTGTGTGCTGAATGAAGAAAAACTTCCTTTTATTTTAAACCTGCTGCCTATTAAATTAATTTGGTGACCCTAGTTCCTATATTATCTGAACAAGTAAATAACTCTTCCTTATTCACTTTTTCCACACCAGTCATGATTTTATAGATCTCTATCATATGCCCCCCTTAGTTTCCTCTTTTCTAAGCTGAAAAGTCCATGTCTTTTCAATCTTGCTTCATATGGGACCCGTAACAAACCCCTAATCATTTTTGTTGCCCTTTTCTGAACCTTTTCCAATGCCGATATATCTTTTTTGAGATAAGGCTAAGTACTTTTTTGAGATAACACATCTGTTCGTAGTATTCAAGATGTGGGCATACAATGGCTTATAGAGGCAATAAGATATTCTCTGTCTTATTATCTATCCCTTTTTTAAAGATTCCTAACATTGTTTGCTTTTTTGACTGCCGCTGCACACTGAGTGGATGTTTTCATAGAATTATCCACAATGACTCCAAGATCTCTCTCTTGAGTAGTTGTAGCTAAATTAGTCCCCATCATATTGTATGTATAGTTGGGATTATTTTTTCCAATGTGCATTATTTCACATTTATCAACATTAAATTTCATTTGTCATTTTGTTGCCCAGTCACTTAGTTTGGTGAGATCTTTTTGAAGCACTTCACAGTCTGTTTTAGTCTTAACTATCTTGAGCAGTTTGGTATCATCTGCAAATTTTGCCACCTCACTTTTTCTCCCTTTCCGTAGATCATTTATAAATATGTTGAATAGGATTGGTCCCAGGACAGACCCTTGGGGACACCATTAGTTACCTCTCTCCACACTGAAAACTTATTGTTTATTCCTATCCTTTGTTTCCTGTCTTTTAACCAGTTATCAATCCATGAAAGGACCTTCCCTCTTATCCCATGACAACTTCCTTTACTTAAGAGCCTTTGGTGAGGGACACTGTCAAAGACTTTCTAGAAATACACTATATCCACTGGGTCCCCCTTGTCCACATGTTTGTTGACCCCCTCAAAGAACTCTAGTAGATTAGTAAGGAATGGTTTCCCTTTATCTTCCCCCAACAATTTATGTTCATCTATGTGGCTGACAATTCTATTCTTGACTATACTTTCAACTAATTTGTCCAGTACTGACGTTAGACTTACTGGTCCGTAATTGCCAGGATCACCTCTAGAGGCCTTTATAAATATTGGCATCCTGTTAACTATCTTCTAGTCATTAGGTACAGAAGCTGATTTAAAGGATAGGTTACAAACCACAGTTAACAGTTCCGCAATTTCACATTTGAGTTCTTTCAGAACTCTTGGGTGAATGCCATCTGGTCCCACTGACTTGTAACAGTTAAGTTTATCAATTTGTTCCAAAACCTACTCTCATGATGCCTCTATCTGGGACAATTTGTCAGATTAATCACTTTAAAAGAATGGCTCAGGTTTGGGAATCTTCCTAACATCCTCAGCAGTGAAGACTGAATCATAGAATTCATTTAGCCTCGCCACAATGACTTTTTCGTCTTTGAGTGCTCCTTTAGCATCTTGATTGTCCAAGGGCCCCACTGGTTGTTTTGCAGGCTTCCTACTTCTGATGTACATAAAAACATTTTACTATTTTTAAGTTTTTTGCTAGCTGTACTCCAAACTCCTTTTTGGCTTTTCTTATTATATTTTTACATTTAATTTGACAGAGTTTATGCTCCTTTCTATTTTCCTTACAAGGATTTGACTTCCACCTTTTAAAACATGTCTTTTTATCTCTCAGTACTTCTTTTACTTGGTTGTTAAACCTCAGTGGCACTTTTTCTCTTACTGTGTTTTTTAATTTGGGGATATACACTGAAGTTGGGCCTCTATTGTGGTGTCTTTGAAAAGTTTCCATGCAGCTTTCAGGGATTTTACTTTTGTCATTGTACCTTTTAATTTCTGTTTAACTAACCACATTTTTGTGTACTTCACCTTTCTGAAATTAAATGCCACAGTGTTGGGCTGCTGAGGTGTTTTTCCATCACAGAGATATTAAATTTTATTACATTATGGTCACTTTGTAAAAGCCCTTTGTAAATAACAAATTACTGCTAGTTACACACCCAGATTACTCCTCTAATAATAACATACTGCAGTTAAAAACAAAACATTCAAGTAGTTTGTGAACAGTTCTCCCAATACCACTCTGCCATGCTGCTTGAGTCTTTTACCTTTCCAGAATCTGCTGTAGGCTCACGCAGTTTCTATTTTGAAAGGCTAATTTAGTCCCCTAGCCAACTCCCAAAACATTTCTCATTGCAGGCTAAAGGGAAGTCCAACAAAACAATTCCAAAATTAATCCAGTCTTACAGTCCAGGGACTCTTGTGTCATTTTTTACTACTGGACTTCTGCCACAGGCCTTTGGTGGTGACCAACAAATACCTTCTGCTCCCTTCAGATTTTCCCCAAAACACCAGCAAATAGCCCAAACACCACCAAATCCTCAGTATTTTAACCAGCTCTGTTATCCATTGAGACTTTTCCCCAAGATTCTTCCAAAAACTTCCTAAGACCTTTGATTGGAGAGACCCAAGAGCAAAATCTGTTCAGCTGGAATAACCCACCAAAGGTATGTCTACACTACAGGACAAAGTCGAATTAATATACGCAACTTCAGCTATGTTAATTGCATAGCTGAGGTTGAAGTAGCTTAACTTGGCGTTTGGTGCTGTTTACACTGCAAGAAGTTGAAGGAAAAAACACTCTTCCTTCAACTTGCCTTACTCCTCATGAAAGCAGGGTTACCGGCATCAGCCGCAGTGCCCCTCTCACTTCGAATTAGCTGTCTTAACTAGATTGCTAAATTCAAACCCTGGAAGATCAACAGTTGCAGCTTCGATCTTCCTCTTTAATGTAGACGTACCCTTGCAAGAGACCTCCCTAGTCTCTACCTTAGGGTGTGTCTACACAGCAGGGCTTAACTCAAAATAAGCTACACAAATTGAGCTACATCAATTGCGTACCTTATTTCGAAATAGCTTGTTTCAAAATTGGGAGCATCTACACAGCACTTATTTCTAAATAAAGCACTCTTCCTCCGACTTCCCTTACTCCTTGTACAATGAGGTTTATAGGAGTCCGAGTAAGAAGTCCTCCAGCTTGACAGTATTTCGACATTATTTCGAAATAACTGCCTGCTGTGTAGATGCGGACTAAGTTATTTCAAAATAATATTAGTTATTTTGAAATAATGTTGCTGTGTAGATGTACCCTTAGTGAGGAAAGGGAATGCTTTATATTTCTGCTTCCTTTCCCAGCAATCATTGCTGCCCAGCCTACAACTCCCATAGTCTAGCTCAGGGGTGGCCAACCCATTAAACGAAAAGAACCGAAACAGTGGTGGAAAAAAGCGCTGCAGAAGCGCTGCACCAGAATTATTTTGTTTGAGCAATTTTTGTTGAGTAAAAAAACCCAAAACGCTGCCCCTTTAAAAGACAAGGCTTTTTGGCCACATCAGGGTCCCGTCGGCCACCGCCATCTTGGTGACGCCATTTTGAATCACCCGCACCGGACGGCTCCCCTACCCCGGTGAGCACAGGGAGCTGAGGCCTGGGGACCATTTCTAGGGGTGCAGAGGCAGCTTCGCGAGTTGCAGGGGAGGCTTTGCAAGCCATACTTTAAGGGGGGAAGAGCCGCATGCAGCTCGTGAGCCGTGGGTTGGCCACTCCGGTCTAGCTGCACAAGCTCCATAAAGTTTTATTTGTAAGCTGAACAAGGAAGAGGTTTAGAGCTTGACCCTGAAACCCTCTTAAAGTGTCAGGTTACACTTGGTGATTTACCTGTTCTCTTCATTCCCTCTGGGCCACCTGGCACAAGCCATTATCAGAAGACAGGATACTGGACTAGATGGACCTTTGTTCTGACCCACTATTGCCATTCTTATGTTCTTCAGCTATAAATTATTCCCATTCTGCTAATGAGATAACTATGTTAAAGAAAAAGTTAGATGCCTTGATACGGTCATATAGTAAGTATTTGACATAGCCAGACGAAGAACCAAGCAGCCCTATCTCCCCAACTCACACTCTTAATAACTGTAATACAACACCCTTCTTTCCAATTTCTCATTCAAAATAAATATGGTTTATTACACATCTAATATTATTAAAATGTATATATTTACTTTCTTTCACTGTTAGAAAAATACTTCAGGAAAATAACTTTCTGGTTTTTTTTTTTTTTTTGCTTTGTTTTGGTGCTTGAGAATCCCTGTAGCAAAGGGTTGAAACAAAAAAAGTTCCACAATTTTGCTACTTTGCCTCTTAGGAACAGCTGGGATATATTATTATGAATGCGTTAGGGTGGTCAATAGCTGATCTCATTGGGACATATCACTTTTCAGCACTGGGGACACACTGAAAGAAAGAGACAGTACAGAGTCAGAATGATATTAACCCTAATCAAGTTTTCTGTTTAAAACAAAATAGATTTTTGGGGGTGCAGGTACAATTTGACTAGAAGATCTTCTCTTTGAAGGCATAAATACTTTTCAGATGGAAAAGTGGGAACTGTTGAAAAATGAAATTACATAATTAAAAAGAACAAGTACTCCTGTGGCATGTTAGAGACTAAGAAAAAAATATGAGCTTTTGTGGGCAACACCTACTTCTTCAGATAAGCAGAGACAGTAAAAAGATAAAGAGATAATTAAAATGAATCATTAATAAAGAATCAAATTGACTTGTTGTATGAACAGGAATTCAGAATTGGAGCACAGTAAATATTTTAATTTTATGTACTATGAATGAAATAGAGGCCCCACTGAAGTCAAAATGAGCTTTCCCCTTGACTTCAGTGGAGCCAGGATTTCACACTGTTTATAACTGCAGAAAGGGACCTAATTGTAGGCCAGATTAGATTTGTTTTAAAAAAATATATTTTATTAAGTACTACTCTGTTGTGGGCTAAGAATCACCTCTTGCTTGTAGTTAGAATCCTTTTTGTTCCAGTGTTCATTGCAGGTCTAATCCTGAACACTTTGCCCACCCAAAACCTTCATTGAAGCCAATGGGAGTTTCAGATGTACATAACATGACCAGGTCGACGATAGTGTATGTGCTATATCAGATGAATTAAATTAATAATTTACTTAGATCAATACAATTATTGTCAGTTTTCTGACTTTTTAAAATTCTTTCACTTCTTCTGAAATACACACAGAAATACATTAAATATAACATAATATTGCTGAGTATGTTAGTGCAAACTCAACAATCTCTTACCTGACTGGTGGATTACTTTCCACTAAAGTGGAAAGAACTAACCAATCCATGAAACCAGCAAAATAAGTTCTGAGTTGAACTTGGGTTGTGTTTATTTCAAATATTTGTTATTGCTTTATGTCATGAACAATGTTAGAGGTCTGGCAAATACACACATACACTGTTGTACCCTTCCAAGCAGAAGCACCTAAACAGTTTTAAAAACTCATTTATAATTTAATTACCATCATTTTGTTTGTTTATTTTGGGATTCAAGGTTATTAAATTCCAGTTAATAATAACTGGAAACACTTGTGCAAGTACCCTAGCCCTGTGGGGAATTTTTATCTGTAGAAAGTTAAGTCTTTTCAGGATCAGCCCCTGTAAAACAGAAGCAGAAAGGAAACACTTCTAAATTAGTAACCAAGATAATTAACATCAGCTAAAAAGCTAGAAATAAGTTATACTCTAAATCCGAGCAAAGCATTCTAAACAATATATTATGAACCCTGTAAAGTGATTCAAAGGGTGAGCTGTGTTAGTCTATAACTTTAAAAACAATGAGTATTCCTGTGGCACCTTAAAATATATAGAATCATGAGATTTCATGAGCAAAACTCAGTTCATCAGATGAACTGGAGTGGAAATAACAGAAACCAAGGGATATATATATATATATATATATATATATAAAACAGAAAAAGTACCTGCCAATTAACCTATGTTAATGGGGCTAATTAAGTACGAGGGATGCCCCATACATAGCCTTTGATGTGGAAATGTAGATGTTAAAGGCAGGAGAAACTGGCCCTGGATTTGTTTGGTGCTAACATTTTGTTCTAAGGGCCAAATTCTGCCAACTCTGTTCATCTCAGTAGCAATTTACTCCAGAAGCTGCATCACTGAAATGTCTGGGGGTATGTGCACAGCTAGGGTACATCTACACGGCAGCGTTAATTCGGGAGACTAATACTAATACGCGTCTTGACAGCATGCCCATTATTTCAAAATAGCTTTTGAAATAACAGGCATGCTATTCTGATGTCCCTGTAAACCTCGTTCCATGACGATTAAGGGACGTTTCAGAATAGTGATTTATTTTAAAATTTGGCACTGTGTAGACTCGAAATATACTCAAAACAAGCTACCTAATACACCAGGAATACACTCGAAAATACACTCTAAATAAGCTACATAATTTGCGTAGCTCAAATTGAGTAGCTTATTTTGAGCTAAGGGTGCAGTGTAGACATCCCCCCGCCCCGACAGTACTTAGTATGAGTGAACACAGGTGTCAGATTCTCTCTCTAAGGGTGTGTCTACACTCCACTGGAACTCGAAATAAGATATGCAATTTGAGCTACGCAAATTGTGTATCGTATTTCAACACTATTTTGAAACAGCTTATTTCGTCATTTGGCGCTGTCTACACAGTGCCAAATTTCAAAATAAAGCACTATTCCGAAACACCCCTTACTCCTCGTAGAAAGAGGTTTACAGGGACGTTGGAATAGTGAGCCCGAAATAACGGGCTTGCTGTAAAGACCCAGGATAGCAAGTATCCTGAAATAGGTTGCAGTGTAGACTTACCCTAAGTATTTTACTAACAGATGCTCTTAGGTGAGCCGGTAAGTTGCAGTGGAAATCTACATGCCACACATAACAGGCCACGTCAACCCCACTGTTGCTCTACTACACTGAGGCGATAGCTACAAATAGTTGTGAACTCACTCTCCTAAGGGGCGTCTGTACTAATGCAGTAAGCTTCCTAGAGGAATCAATTTGGCCCTGAAATATACGACTGCAATTAACCACGGCTAGGTCACGTCTCCCACCGCAACAGGGGACCTCCAGTGCTGCTCCAGCACTCACCCACCCACGCACACAGTTGTTCCATACGGTCGGAACGTGGCCCCCCGGCTGGCCACGCTTGCAATAGCTCTGCCTGGGCTCGGCACACGCTGCCCGGCGCCAACGGGCTCGGGGCACGGCAAGGCGCTCCCACCCCGGGAAGCTGGCGCCATGGGCAGGGTCAAAGGGTGAGTCTCCTCGCTCGCCTGCAAAGCTGCCCGCGCCCCGGGCGATCCCCACGACACGGGTTTCCTCTGCAGCTACGATCAGCGCCACACGCTGGGGCTGCAACACGCTCCGGCCCGCCCCCGCGGGCCATACATCGCTGGAGAGGGCGACGGCGTCCCCTGGCGGGCGAGCTGTGCCGCCGGAGACGCTTCTAGCTTTCCTGGTTGGCCGCGTTTGGACGGTGAACCCCCCCTGCCCGCTAGCCGGGTGGGACTCGGGGGAAGTTTCTAACCAAGCTCTCCCCGCGGAAGAGGCTCTCTGCGCCGGGCCGGGCAGGACCAAGGCTCCGCTGGGCAAGGCTCTGTCTCCACCTGCTGGTTCCTTCGCTAGCGCCCGGCTCCCCTCGTGGCTTTCTTCTGCCTCCCTCCTTCCCTGGCCTCGGCGGGAGCGAGCCAAGGAGCTGGCGGCGAGGCAGCTTCCAGGGGCGAGCTGCGACTCCCCGGGGATGCTCCGGCCCCAGGGCCCGAGCGGGAGCTGCAACCAACACCCGGGCCCGACGGCCCTTGCCCGCAGCGCCAGGCATTTCCCGTCCCTTCTCTCCCTTCCCCCAACAACGCGTCGCCCCTCTTCTAGCTTTACACCTGGTTTCTCCGACGTGTCCCCCCCCCCCCGCCACCGCGCTTGATCAGCTCGGAGAGGGTTTGGGAGCGAGGGGCACAGATCCTGGCAGTCTGATCAAAAGTCCGCGGGGGGGGGGGAGGAAAAGGGGGGGCTGGATTAAACACTGGGAGGGAAGGAAAGGCGGGGTGGCCGCAGCCTCCTCTTACTGCAAACAAGTCCACGTCCGAGAATTGCAGCGATCCGTAATTACAAGCTGCTGGTTAGCCTCAGAATCCACACAAACCCCACGTAACGCCTTTCTGGGTCAAAAGGCTGCAGTGTGACACGAATCTATTGCTAGGTAGTCTAATGCACGGCCGTGAATCCTACAGCCACTCTCTGGCGGTGGGGGAGAAGGTTAGCGATGGGCAAGGCCAGATCAATGCAGTTTGAAAGTACTACGCGCTCTACCGCCTCCCTCCCCCTCCCCACACACACATTTCCTTTACTGAACGGTCCCCTCTCTCCAGTTTTCTCTTAAACAAGCTTTTCTTCCTGGTCCCTATTCCCACAGCTTTGCACACCGTAAAAAGCAAACCCGAGCCAATAACGAACAAATCCATTGCATCTTCAGATGAAAGTCGAGGATCAATTGCAGTTTCCCCTCCTTTCGAAATGGGGAAATGGCAAGTGGGCACCCACCAGGCTGGTCGGCACAGTGTCCAGGAAAAGGCGGATCTTTTACAAATCAAACTCAAAAGCATTATTATCTGGCCAGAGACATGGCAGAGCAGGGTCTGGCATTAGGTAAAAGGCATTATTATTACAACGGAGTCACCTCCGTTTAATGTGATGTGAAGGCTACGTGGAAAGTTTTCGACCCATTCGATGTTTTCTGCTATCAGACCACAAATTAAGTCAATCAAAGAAAATTATTTAGAAGGAAAAACGCAGATAATATAGTAGTCCTTTTTACCTCCAGACGGTTTCTCGGACTCCTTGAAAATCAACGGAACCCGATTCCTAGATACAAAAGTTACACGGAATTTTTTTTTTTTTCGTTTTTTGAAAATGATAGATGGCAAAATATTAGGTTCCTAGGAGAGAAACTAAAGGCTGGAGAGAGAAAGAGAGGGGGAGCATAGGTGTAATCCTAAAAACAGCACTCAGTTCACTCGCATTTCCTGAAAAACAAATTACAAGAAAAAATATCAACCTGCAATGAGAAACTTTATTTCCATTTGAACGAAAAAAACGGTTATTCATATATTTAGAAGAGGGACAAATTCACTTACAAGCGACACCAACTCAATACACCTATCACTATGAAAGATATATATTTAAAGTTATGTATATTCCTGCCACTAAAGGAATGTATATTCATTGATTTATAAATAATTTGGTTCTCTTGTTTTATTGTCTTGTTTCTTAATCTCTGAACGGAATAGAACTTTTGCAAAGTTCAATAAAAGAAATGAGAAATATATTTCTCTATCTCAGTAGTCAATGGTTTAACAGCAAAAATCTTTTGCACGTAGCAAAAGCCTCGGTAGGGAAGAGCCCAGATCACAAACTGAATATAAACCATTTGTGTTTATTTTCTTTTCAGTATCATTAATGTAGAAGCCTTTACATGAAAACAACAATAATAAGCTACAATCTTTGCATAAATACATAAGCCCCTAAATACCATTAGAACAAGGGTGAGAACAGGAGCGCTCATGCAGAAAAGAGTTAAAATAAAGATGATCCCACTGTGACGCTTCTTTTCTGGCTGCAGTTTGACATTTGCAGAAAGTTTCCTACAACTTTTGCCTGACAAGGGCTCCAGCTGCCCTCCAATCAGACGCGCCCCCTTCCCTGTCCACCCCCTCCAAGACCCCAGCCGCTGCCTCCTTGGGACTAAGGGATTGGCCGGCAGGTGAAAGGGAGTTCGTCCTGTAAGAATCCCCACCCTCCCTCGAGCAAGGCTTCGGGATAAATAAGAGTCTCAAATTGTGCTATCCAGATGGGCACCAGGGGAGGGTAATTCAGTGCCATGCCAAGGCAGAGCTGACCTGGGGAAGGGAGACAATCACCAGCCAAAGCTGAAGAACTCTTGTGCCCAAGCCTGGGAAAGCGTCTCTCTCCGAAGCAGCTGCGTGAGAGCGGCTCTGTTAAAACTCGGGGGGGGACATTCAACTACATTCATCTGGCGGCTGGGAAATAATCTCCCCGCTTCAAGCCGTTCGCTTGGCACTGCTCGGCTGGGTTCCCGGGACGCTCTGCCCCTGCCCGCCCCGCCCCGCCCCGCGGCTGCCCCCATGGACTTGCTAGGCCCCATGGAGATAACGGATGGCTCCCTCTGCTCCTTCTCGGCTGCCGACGACTTCTACGACGACCCCTGCTTCAACACCTCAGACATGCACTTCTTCGAGGACCTGGACCCGCGGCTGGTGCACGTGGGCGGCCTGCTGAAGCCGGAGGAGCACCCCCACCACCACGCGCACCACCACGAGGACGAGCACATCCGGGCGCCCAGCGGCCACCACCAGGCCGGCCGCTGCCTGCTGTGGGCTTGCAAAGCCTGCAAGCGGAAGACCACCAACGCCGACCGCCGCAAGGCGGCCACCATGCGCGAGCGGCGGCGCCTGAGCAAGGTGAACGAGGCGTTCGAGACGCTCAAGCGCTGCACCTCCACCAACCCCAACCAGCGCCTGCCCAAGGTGGAGATCCTGCGCAACGCCATCCGCTACATCGAGAGCCTGCAGGCGCTGCTGCGGGAGCAGGAGGACAGCTACTACCCGGGCCTGGAGCACTACAGCGGCGAGTCGGACGCCTCCAGCCCCCGCTCCAACTGCTCCGACGGCATGGTGAGTGCTGGGGCGGGGAGGGGGCGATGCCCCCAGATCCCTGGGCGGGGAGGCGTCCAGGACCTGCGGGCCCTGAGATGGGAAAGGAACCCCCCCTCCTAGAGCCGGTCCCCTGGGAAAGAAACGGGGAGTCCCCACGTGTACCCGGACTCGGGGATGGGAGATGTGACCCCCTCCTGTACCCTGATCCTGGGGGGGGGGAGGAACAGGGCTCCGATGTACCCTGGTCCCTTTGAGGGGAGATGGGGGGCGGCTCTGGGAGGGGAATCCGTTTTCTGACACATCCCCCCCCCGTGAGCAAAGTGTGGGATGGGA
Organism: Pelochelys cantorii; assembly: GCA_032595735.1. Classification (NCBI taxonomy): domain Eukaryota; kingdom Metazoa; phylum Chordata; order Testudines; family Trionychidae; genus Pelochelys; species Pelochelys cantorii. The sequence goes on along the minus strand of CM064329.1, from coordinate 23,672,757 downwards.
TCTCTGAGAGAGGAGAGCCAGGGACCCCCCATTCTCCTGTGCCTGTTGCTCTTATCTCTGACCCCTGCAGAGACAGACCTGGGGCGGAGTAGCTAGGATCCGCTGTGCCATAAACAAATGTGGGATTCATAGGAGGGTTGGTGAGAGACAGGGCTGTTTTGTGGCCTCAGTCACTGTGAGTGCTAGCACACTTAGATATCAGCAAGGAGAGCTGGGGTCCTTATGAGGTACCCCTCTGTGGCCATAGTGGTACTGAGGTTCCTGATCACCTGTGAGTGCAGGGCTGGAGATGTCTGTCTTGGGTTCCATGTTCTCTGACCCTTATAAGGGGAACTGGAGGGCAGGGGAGCTCCCGAGCCGGGTGTAGGGACACCAGGGGAATCTCTCCATCTCATTGTACAGCTACCATTGGCTCTGGCCTCCTCTCCTCTAACACAGAATGCCTCTGAGTTGGGAATCACAATAAAATGTTTAGACACATTGGGACAGAGGGCGGTTCTCAGAAGGGGCTGCTCCTTACTGTAACTGAATATTTGAAAGAAGGGATTTATGTACAGAATCCCTCCTCAAAATACAGAATTCTTTTTTGGTGGTAGGATGCCTGTCATTTTGTGTGTGAAAAGTACCAAAGGTGAAAATAAACCATGCCACGCAGGATGTTTTTCCATATGAAATGACAATGGAAATAGACTACTGGTGGGGGAAAACCTTTAAAATATTATGACAATTAGGTTCTTTCCCCACCATCTCTCTTAAATCAAGGACCAAATGTTCTGTACCATAATTCAAAGATACAGAGCAATCCCTCATTACAATGTTTTGAATGTTTCTTCCATGAGTACAGATATGGCAAAAATCCTTGCAATAATATAAAATATTCTGGATTTAGTATCTTCCCAGAAATGTTGTTTTCCCTGATTCAGGGAAGCTGAAAATTCACCAGGAACTGGGGCTAGGGCACAGACCAAAGACTGAAATATGAACTGAGATGGGTATAGGAGACTTTGTGAAAATTCTGCTTCTGAACTGGTGACATGCTGCATCCATTGTTTTCTGGTTTCCAGATGGAGTACAGTGGACCCTCTTGCAGCTCTCGCAGGAGGAATAGCTATGACAGCAGCTACTACACAGAATCACCAAATGGTGAGTATTTGCCTTAATGCCCAAGACAAGTGTATGAAGGTAGAAATTCTCAGTAAACTTTGCCTGCCCTTTCTGTCACTTATGCTCAACAAACTCCAGAAGGAAAAACTCCCCAGCAAGCTGTGGGCAATGATACAGGACACCCCCCCCCCCAACTGTTTCCATGTGATTCTGTTTGCAAATGTGGGGAAATCTTGCACATGCGTTTCCTGTAGTAATTATAAATCCTATACTATGCTTTGGCATGAATATTTATCCCTGAAAACGCTTCAGATTTTAAATTGCTTTGCAACAGAGACTGACCCACCCAAAATCTTGGATCCAAACTTTGGAGAAGTTCTCATTTGACTCCAGAGCAGCCAACCCCCTTTCTTTACCGAACCAAAACCCTGGCTCCAAATTCCTTCGGGCTGGTAACTTTGAGGCATGGGCCCTTTAACTTTTCAAGTTCAAATATTATCTCTGCTTTTTTAGTGATTGGCATCTTTCAATAATATATATTTGGTATATATTTCCATTGAATCTTTATCTGCTCAGAGCCATGCAAGGCTGGTTGTTTTTTGGATGCTCTGGAAGAACTACCTCCCCTTAGCATTAATTACCATTGGGTTCATTGCTTTCTTTTTCCCTCTTTCCTTAGATCCAAAACACGGGAAGAGTTCAGTTGTCTCCAGCCTGGATTGTCTATCAAGCATTGTGGAGAGGATTTCCACAGATAATTCCACCTGCCCAGTGCTGCCCACGGTGGAAGGTGGAGCTGAAGGCAACCCCTGCTCACCCCAAGAAGGAGCTACCTTGAGTGAGAACGGAGCCCAAATCCCGTCCCCTACTAACTGCACCCAGATTCCCCAGGACACCAACAGCAGCAACCCCATCTACCAAGTGTTATAAAGTCAGGTCCAGCTGCACTGCTGTGCAAACATAAACTGTGCTACATGCTGCAAGCTCCAAGACTTGCCTTGAAAAGACTTAAGTATTTCTTTTTCCAGTTCTAAAATCTCTCTCAAAATTCCTTCAAATGTTTAATTTTTCAAGCCTATATTACTTCAGAATACATGCAATTATTTATTGATTGTTGAACTAAAGCTATTTTATATGTCTAGAGGTAAAATTGCATAGCACAAGATGGCCAATGTTTATAATCTGTGCTTTGGGGCATGGGAACCTGGCCCTTGAGTTCTGGTAACACTTCTGAAAAGAAGAAAACCAGATGAACCGCAGGAGTAATGACATGAGACTTTCTTATTGCTATCCCTAACTCTGCCCAAAATAAGGTTGTGGACCATTTTTTGTAATACTTTTTTTGTATAATTGTAAATAAGAGTTGCTTTGCAAAAAATACCCCTCCAAACAAAAATACAAAAAAAGGAGTTAAATATTTAATGTTGCTTGGTTTGTTGTGCCAAACTTTAACTTTATATATTTATACAATGTGGTTGCCAAGAATGTTTTCAACAATATTCTAAATAAAGAACCTTATTTATAAAACCAGTAGCGTTATCCTGACTTTCCTGAGAGCTTCTAGAATTACGACCACGTTTAGGAGTGGTGCTCTGAATGCCGGGCAGGGGGGAGATTAAGGCTCTGATTCAGCAGAGGAATACAGCCATGTCCCACGGAGTCCAGATGTTGTTGCCTTGACATGCTTTGCTGGAGTGGGGTCCATTTTCTTGGTATCCTGCTGAGCTGCTTTCTTACCTATTTCTTCCTTAATAATCTGAAATTATTATGCGATCTATATAGAGCCAGACATACTTGGCACTTTATAAGCATAAAGACTCATTCCCTGCCCCAAAGAGTTTACAATCTAATGGTTCAATCTCATGAGGCACTGTATAAGAGCAAAGTACTATAGAGAAGCCTCAATTCCCGTGGAGTCAAGGGCATTCAGCACCTTGCTGAAGGTGCTCAGGACCAATGCAGAATCATGTACCAAATTAGCAAATGACTGTGTAGATAAGACCTTATGTTCTAACTCTAAGATGGCATCCTGTATTTGAATATTCATGAGTAGCAGAAAATAAATGGAGCTATAGAGCTCAGGTCCGTGCCTACGTCCAGGCCTGCACCTCAGCTTTACCTAGAGCCAGGGATGATCAGATTGCAGGGTCCAGACTTCACACAAGTCTAAGAAGTGAAATCTGGATTTGAGCTTTCCCTGTCTTCAGAGGTGCTACACTCCAGGAATCTGGTTCTGGTTTGGAGCCCTCTCTAAAAATAATCAGTGAGCTACGTCTCCTTCAACATATGGAATCTTGTGAGCTTGCCATGAAAGTTATATGCCCTGAATACAGACTTACATCAGTAAATTACCATTAGTTCACATGTGCACACTGGGCAAAAATAACCAACTGCTCTAACACAACGAAAAAACCCATTCTTTTCATATCACTGATTTATGCATTTATTTTAACATTAAATAAAACCTTAAAAAAATCACATAAGCAAATGACCAAATGTTCTACGCAATTCAGTAAGGGGGCAGCCATTATGCTCTCTGAGAATCGCATAAACGTAAACTGTGTGAGCCTCATCTCTTCTGCAGGAAGGTGTGGAATAGCTGCCTCCTACTTCCTAGTCCCCGCTGGTCCGCTGAGGGGATCCCTCAGTGAGGACCAAGTCTCACAGGGGAGTGTGGGTACTTAGCCCCAGGGTGGATGGAGCGATGCATCACCCCCTGCACCTCCAGCTCTGTGGAGCCTACCAAAAGAGGTGTGTTCGGAACCCCCTCCCACCTCATGTGGGGATCCCTTTAAGGCCTCCTGAGGACAGCAGCCGCCAGGGGAAATGATTGGAAGCATGAATCAGACGTGGGAGGCAGTAAACCAGTGTGGAGGCACACATGGATTGCCTCCCACCAACATTAGGTGACCTTGTTGGCTGACTCCATAACACAACAATGAGAGAGCAACTTTGGGAGAGGCACCTCTGGAAGTTTTCCTTCACACTGGTGCCTCCCATTGGCTTTACTGTGGGAAGGGGTGATTCAGCCCACAGACATTAATACTGCCCCTCTATCTAAGATGTTCTTCCTTTAAAATAGGGGTGAGGAACCTCAGGCCTGGGGGCTGGATGTGACCCCTGGAGTGCCTGGCTCTGGCCCCTGAGGCTCAGTGCTAGTGTTCCAGCCACCCATCTGCTGGGCTGGAGCACACAAAACCTACTAGCCTGGGCCCCCCACCCCCCAGGCTCTGGTGTGTGAGGGGAATGTGGGGAGTGTCGTTCTCCTTCTTAGTCAGGGGCTTCTCACTCATGTGCGGCCCCCAACTGATTTTTCTGTGGGTCAATGGCCCCTGACCCAAAAAAGGTTCCCCCCCCCACACTTTAAAAATTGAAACTAAATGGACCTCAAACTGTTCTCATTTACACCAATATAAACCATTTACGCAGCAGAATGACACTAGCATAAGTTTGATCAGACTCAAACTTATTTATTAAGATCAAATACATTGATTTAAAGACTGCTCCAGTGCCCAATGAAGTCAATGATTAGACATTGCCTTCAATGGACAGTGGGTCAGGCCCATAATGAAAAAGATGCCTTGCATGATATTATAGGCTTGTCTCACCCCACACTTGCAGGCTGGTAAAAGTGCCGTGGATGTAATTTTATGCTCCTGTAAATTGAAGCCCGTGGAAGTTTTGCCTTCACAGAAAATAGACACCTACACACATTATTGTTATAAAGCTTGGGGCTGATTCACCACTGCCTTGCTCCAGCTTTTCACCCCAGTCCATTCAACACAACAGAGTTACTTTGGTGTAAAGTTGGCGCAGCACAGTGGTGAAACAAGCTATTTCTGTTGGCCAGTGTGCACACAGTTCTGTGTTTCGGCTTCTATATCACATTTCACTTATTTATTTTAGCAACCCAAGTTTCCACATACTGACGTTAATGTTGCAACAGAGAACAAGCACTTAACACATCCCAAAATAGAGAGACAGATAAAAACGAAAAATTATTCACACCTTTTCTATGCAAGGCCTCGTCTTTTTCTCCACTGACGTCAATGGGGAAAGGCAAATGGAAGCGGGGACTTGGTCAACAGGGCACTGATGCATGTAAATATACATTTTAAGGCTTATTTTATGCTCAATTTTAATTTAACTAAGGAATATTAAAGAGAGATTAATTTCTCCCATGCTGTTTTGAACAGTAATACACATAAATGAAATGGAAAAACTTAAAATGCGTGTGGGTCAAATAGTGCTCTGTGTTACATTGGCGCACCAGTGTTCCTGAGAGAAGTGTGGTTAGATAGATTTTATCAGAAGTTTCAGCTCTGGATTCAAAAACACCTCGAAGTTATGGCTGTTTAAGTCTCAGGATGGATTTAGGTTAGTTCAGGAAAGAGGGGACATAAGCAAAAGTGAGAAGCAGATAGAAGTGTGGTTCAACATTTTCAAACTTGTGTGCCTAAATGTAGGCTCCTAAATCTACACCTCAGGGCTACATTTTGCAAGGTACAGAACACTCGAACCAGTGAAACACATAAGCACACGCTTAAAGTGAAACACATGATTAGTTCCACTGAAGTCAATGGGATTATTCACATGCTTAAAGTTAGAAATGAGCTCAATTGTTCCTCTGACTCAGGCCAATGCCTTCAGCATCTTGCAGAGTTGAGATCCTACCTAAAAGCGACCTAATTTTCAGAAAGAGATATTGAGCACTTGTAGCTCCCATTGACTTCCATGAGGTTCCCTGGCCTGAGAGTGATGTAGACCCACCTATGAAAAGCAGGCCAAACTTTTGAAAGCAGGCTAAACTTTTCTCTGAAAGGCCTGTGTAAAGATTTAAGAGGCTAACTCAGATGCAGGCAAGATACAGCCCGAAGGTTGAATCCGGCCCACCAGGCAGCTGGATCTGGTCCGCAAGCTGCCCCTCCAGAACCCTCAGGCACAGAGCAGCCAGCCATTTCAGAAAAGCCCCATACCACTGTGGCTCATTGGGTGCCAGAGGGAAGTAGAGGGTTCACGTGATATCCCCCACAGGGCCGGCCCACAACATTTTGGCACCTGAGGCGGGGAGCTCAAATGACGCCCCCATGCCCCCTTTTTTCCTGCCTGCCTGTTATGTCTCTTGTGCCCTCCTTCCTCCAGCACAGCACTCCACCATCTCTGTGCAACTAGAGCAGAGAGAATACATATGCACCAGCAGCAGACACAATTTTCTACACTCTGGGTCCTAGTGGTGCCCCCCCACCATAGTCTGGCACCTGAGGCGGCCACCTCAGTTCGCCTCATGGTAAGGCCAGCCCTGATCCCCCACCCAGCAAAATCTCTCCACACCTATTGGCTGTAAAACTGGGAGCAGAGAGATTTTTTTGGGAGGCAGGGGCAGTGTGTGAAGCCTTCCCCTTCCCTCCGGTACCCGGAGCAGAGAGCCATAAAGAGCAGCCAGCCATTTTGAGCAGTACTGGGCTGTGGCAGGCAGTGAGCCTGCCTCGGGGTCCTGCAGGGCTGTTGGCCAGGAGATGCCTAGATAAGCACCTCCCAGCCAGAACCTGTCTCTGGCATCCCAGCTCCTCCATTCCCTCCAACTCTCTGCCCTAGACTATCACCCCTCCCTGCCCCAGGTCATCACCCAAACCCTCTGTACCTCTCACCCCACATCACAACTCACTCCCAGACCTGCTAAGGATGTTAAGTAGCGTGTAATTCACTAATCGAATAGTTGATAAGGCAGCACTGCCCCTTCAAAACACCACCACAGTGTTTCAAGGGGGCACCGCCGCATGGAACCCAGGCTCAGCTGGGGATGCACAGCTGATCCCAGGCTCACTCAAACTCAGAGGGCACCCCTGCTGGCTTCCAGTACTCCTATTCTAGCGAGGAGTAAGGGAAGCTGATGGGAGCATTTGCTCCCATTGGCCTCCTGCTGTGGGGACACGGCCAAGCTCAGCTTAAGGTAAGCTGACTCCAGCTACGTATTTTACATAGCTGGAGTTGCATACCTTAGCCAAGCTACAAGGGCTAGTGTCGACCTGGCCCAAGAGTGATGTAGACCCGCCCATGTCAGTTTTATCCTACCTGGAGATTTATTTAGTAGGGTGGCTTCTTGGTGCTACAAAGTGGATGGAGCTGGAATCATGTCTGAATAATGACCTATGTTTGGGACTTAATATTAGAGATTAATTTACCTCAAAAACCCCACACTATTGCTCAGTGCACTCCTGGTAACAGTATAGGTTTTAGCTCCCATTTTAATAAAAGGTCAGTAATGTTGTAATTTTCTAGCGAGACATATTAGCAGGCCAAACTAAGGGGTTACTTTACATTGAAATGTAGCAGCAATAAGTTGGCATGAATTAAGGCTCTACACAATTAATAGCAAAATGTATCAAAGAAGGCAGAGGTTTGTACATAGACTACTAGATCTTCTCTCAAAGCCACAGTCGGCATGCTTGGACTGCATCGTGTCCCCAGAGTGGTGAAATCAATACACAGGGTAAAATGGCCCTTCAAATTCCCAAAAGCTAGGTGTATGAACCTGGATATACCGAGCGAAATCCTGGCCCTACTGAAATCAAATGTAAAATTCCCAGAGTCAGAAGGGTCAGGATTTCCCCAAATATATTTTTGTATCCTCGGTATAAGCATTATTTTAATAATAAGCCTTTTAGTTAATAAAACCACTAATCCCTCCCTTGCACTCTCCCAATCCACAGGAGCAGGTGATGTTGCTCCACATACTTAGCCAAGAGAGCATGAAGTTAATGAAATCAGCACTGTCCATTTCAACTGACCTTGAAATGTTTTTTGTGCCTGATGATGAGAATAACTGTCCAAGAGCAGCATCTGCAGGAGAAAACAAAAACTGCATTTGTTTACCCCCATGCACCATATTTTTAATCCATTTCTGTTGATGAAAAATGAATGGGGGATTATCATTATTTATAATACAGTAGTGTTTGGGGGGGCAAGCGGGCAATTGGATTCAGGACCCTGATGTGCTAGGCACAATATAAACAACATCTGAAGACCTAGTCACTTCTCTGAAGTTTTTACATGTAAGTAGACATAAGAAATTAAGAAGATTTAGTGTTATTGTATTTATGTGTACATTGTGAAGGGAGCACATTCTACATTTCACTGGCTGGTTGATTTATAGAGAAAAGGGTGTGTGTGTAAGGAGGCTGAGGGATGTGGGACATGAGCTGTGATCCTGAGGGTAATGGATTCCTGGGCAGGAGTGCAGATGAAGCAGTCAAATAATGCATGGTGGTGTATGATTAAAGACTCCACAAACAGTGTGTCACAGAGCAATTTCCTCCACGTGTATGGTATATATGGATCACAATAGTGAGCAGCATGATATAGGAAGTACTTTCACAAGTTAGGAATTACTTTTCCTAAAGGCATGAGTGAGTTAAGCAGAGATGCTCATGGTTTACTGTACGCCATCCCGAATGAGTGAGGTATCACTTACCACACTGCCCGCTAATGTACATTTTGTAGTACAGCATTCCTGTCTTTTAAAATACCTGGTTTGTTTTCTTAGTCATTAGCTAAAAGAATTGAGTTGCCAGGGCTTTGCTGAGTGTAACACAACTGTGGGTTTGGTTGATTTTATTAGTGGATTTGGGTAAATAAACCTTGGAGACAGACTGACCTTACTTCCTCAGTGGTTGCCTTGTAGTTGTTGCCAAGAGCAGAAAAGTGGGTGCAGTCACACTTCTGTGTTTGACTGGCACATGGGACTTCTGGGATGTGGGTGGTTTTTCTTGATTAGTGGGTGGGATTAGGGTATTGAGTGACAAGTTATTCTACTAATGAGGTGTTATTTGGGACATAAGTAGTTTGGCGAGATTGCAAACTGTTTCTTCACCTTGCTGAGTGCTTACTCAGCTGAGTGCTCCTACCTGAAGTGAGTGGGACCACAGGTCCAAGTGACTACTCACCACTGTGAATCAGGGACACAGTGGACAGTTGCTGAGTTTTTAAATTGTCACATTTCCTGCTCAAAATTATTGGCTGGCATGTCTGTGCATTTCTTTGATGAATGGTGGGGGGAGAGCAAGAGAGAGGTCAGGATGGGGACTGTGTGTTGTGTCTGGACAGCACCTAACCCATGGAACTATGGACCTGGTTGGTGCTTCTAGGTGCTATGGCAATAAAGGTAAAATAATAAAGAACAATAACAGCATCTGGATGGAAGTGTTAATATGTTTTTGATATCGTATAACAGATTTTTGCTTATTTGGTGAAGGCATTCACTCGTGGAGAACATTTAGCATATTTTGTCTAGTCCTAGAGCCACGAGGCACTAAATGGGGATGCAAGAGGGCTGGGTAAAGTTTCTAGCTCTGACATAGACTCATTGGTGTGACCTTGGGTAAATCACTTAATCTCTCTGGGCTTCAGTTCTCTATCTGTAAAACAGAGACAACAATACTGCTGTTTCCTCATCCCTTGTTTATTTAGGCTGTACATTCTTCAGGATAAGGCCTCTCTCTTGCTATGTGACTTTATTTTACCTACCACAATGGGGCCCTGATCCTTGATGGGTCATCTAAGCAGTGCAGAGATACAATTTATATATTTTTGTAATTATTGTTATCATATATTTACTTTTACATAGTACTCATATTGGAAGAAGGAATTGAGCCAATTCTAGAGTCTGTAAACACACTGCTCAGAGGTTTATTCTGGCTTTAGGTCTGTGCTGTTAAAGATTTATGCTGCTAAGAGGTCTACTGTATGCATACATTCTATGTTATTCATTGACTATAGTATATGTAATTGCTGTTTTCAGAAAAACACTAGAGGGCAATATTACTATGGAAAAGAGAAGTCACAGAGAGGTCTCTTTAGTTTTTTTTTTTAATATTCATTTAACCCTAATCATATGTCTTCAGCAGTTCAGCTATAAAGTATTATTCACAGTAAAATAATTACTTCAAGTTAATGGGTCAAAGTCCTCCCTTGTGTACCCCATCAGTTTCAATTCAATTACAACAGAGGGGAATTTGACTCTCTGTTTGCAACCTTGTCTACAGGTATTAACATTGTGGAGCCAAATTTATGGCTGGCGAGTGTGCACAAAGTGCAGTTTGTGAAATCACATACATGTATGCACATATGTGAATTTATTTCTAGTAGTGACTTTAACATTTTTGGGGTGCAGACCACCTTTTGTGTGTGTGTGTGTACAGTGTCAACATGGGGTCCTGTTTCATGAATGAGGTTTCTAGGTGCTATAGTAATACAAATAAATAATGATGATGATGGAGTCGCACCAGGTATTAATCTGGCCCATAACGTGTATGCCATTATTATAATGGCACTCTGAGAAAAGAAGCAATATTTGTCCTACCTGTTAATTTTTAGTACCATGAACAACCACAGCCTGGAGAATCTTCCCATCATAGGCCATCTCTGCTGATGACTTCAAATGTAGCTCCCATTGTTCAGGCAAATCTCTTGTGTACATGCATAAGCCTTCTGCATCCATGCCTTTTGGCATGGGCTTGGTGTTGTCTGGAGGGGAAAGCCTACTTGTTCACAAACTTCTTATATGTAAAAGCTTATTCAGCTTGAAGATCTGGACATTCTTTTCTCCTCTAGCCTAGGCTGAAATAAATGAAGCAAATAGATGTTAATAGCACACTTTCAGTAGATGGCGATATTGTGCCCTCAATTCTGCCCAACAAAGTAAGGCTGTTAAGTATCGACTAATTGCATTTTGCATCAACTATTCGATTAGTCCATAGGACGCCTCCACCTTTGAAGTGTAGCAACAGTCCTAGGGCTGTTGATACACTTCAAAGGCGAAAGCGCTGTGGAGCCCAGGTTAGCTGGGGTTTCCCCCACCGACCCTGGGCTCCGTGCGGTGCTGCCACTTTGAAACACTGCAGGGAGCCCAACGCCAGGCTCCCCATGGCATTTCAAAGCGGCAGTGCCACGTGGAGCCTAGGGTCAGACCCCAACTGATCCTGGGCTCCATGCAGCACTGCCGCTTTGAAATGCCACATGCAGCCTGGGGACACCCCAGCTGGCCCCAGGCTGCACATGGCATTTCAAAGAGGCAGTGCCACTTGGAGCCCAGGGTCTGGCCCCAGGCTTCAAGCAGCGCTGCCGCTTTGAAGTACCCTCTCCTCTTTCCTTCCCTCCCCCCCGCCTCTTTCTGATAAGCATTTGCTTATTGGATAGTTGACTAGTCCTTCACATCCCTACAACAAAGTTGTCACTGTGTGAAGGCAGGACTGAGCACCTAGTATCTATATTGTGCACCTTCTCTCTTACAAGATAGATGTGGATAAAAAGAAACTCAGACTGTACATTGCCTCTGCCAGGGCTGTTTGCCGGGATTGAACCTGGACATCAAATCCTAAAAGCATGAGTGCCTCCTCGCTAAAATGAAGGGCCACAGTCGATTGGTTTAGTGGCGGTAGCAGACTCCTAAATCTTCATGTTAGCCAGTGCAGAAGAGGGCCAAAGACACACACAGCAGTGTGGATTAAATAAATCCACCAATAAAAGAAGATTCCCAAGTGAGATATATACTAATAGAGACGATAAGATCTTCATCCTGAATTTGGATGTTCCCATACGAAGATTCAGGGAATACTTTATTCCCTCAATGGAAACTGCAAACATTAGTGAGACTGCTCCATAGCACTTCATTAGTTCCGGGGCTCATGTCCAGAAGCTGACTAGTGGGTTTTTTTTTTTCATAGCTGCCTTTGCTATTCCACACATTGACTGAACCCAGGCTTTCAAAACACTCAAGAACTCTTAAGGAAACATTATGAAGACTTTTCATGAATTCATCCTTCGCAATTATTTTTATCCACTCTCCCTTGAATGATTCTGCATGATCTCTAGGGCCTTACCTATACTACTGCAGGCCATCAACCTAAGTTATGCAACTTCAGCTAAGTGAATAATGTAGCTGAAGTTGACATACTTAGGTCTGCTTACTGCAGTATCTTCACAGGGCTAAGATGACAGATGATGCTCTCTAGTTGACTCTGCCTACTCTTCTCATTTTGATGGAGTGCTGGAGTTGATGAGAGAACACTCGGCGGTCCATTTATCTTGTCTATAATAGGCATGATAAATTGACTCCCGCTGGATTGATCACTGTCTGGCGATCCAACAGGTAGTAAAGACATACCCTGAGGAAAAGCAGAAAGATAATCACAGAGTGGTCCTGCTTGTTGTAAGCCAGTTGTTCATGTTTTACCTGAATCTATTACCTTGCCTCATCGGTTCTGTGGACTCCTTTTCCAGTAGATGTGTGTTCTATTGCCTTGTAAGGAACTAAAGAATACTTCTTGGATGCAGAGAGGGAAACGTTATGCCAGGGGAGAGGTGCACAATTGGATCTTAAAATTATAGATGGAAAAGATTGATCATTAAGTTCATCCACCTGTCATTGCAATATTCTCTATAATATGTCTTCTTGTTCATACTATATTTTCTACCTGTTGATGCTTTATATAATAAGCAATAAGAAGGCGATTCCATTTAAAAATGTCTGTGACTCTGATTGGAAGCCAAAGATTTGCATGCTATTGTAAAATATATATTAAGGACCAGATTTTTAAAAATGGCCTCTCATTTTGGGTCCCCAACTTGAGATACTAATAGTTGGATTTTCAGACATGCTCAATACTTGCAACAGCAATTGATACAAATAGAAACTTCGGCTGGGCTGGCGGACACCTATGAATATTAACTGTACTATTACCCTTGTCCTCCTAGCCACCCAACGCTCGTTGCCTATTTATTGACCTATCTGAATCCTAGATTGCAATCTTTTGGGGCCAGTGAGAGTCTCTGTGTTATTTTTTGTACCTTGTACAATGGGATCCTATGCACAACAGCAATAGAAATAATAACAAGAAAATGCCTGGTGCTCAGTGGCTTTGAAATTCAGGCTTAGTGGTTCTGGTACCCAAAGCAGAGGTGTACAAAGACAGAAGCCTCTTTGGAAAAGTGGACCCCAAAGGAATTAATACTATTTGTGCCCCTCTACCTAGCATAACAGGAAAACCAAAATAGGTTGGTTTCCGATGGGAGGAGAAATCAGCGATGTGGAGTCTGTGCAACTGGTTCATCTACACTCTAATACACTAGTACTTGAACAGAAGTGGGCATAAACAGCATCCAAATTATCCCTTCTTTCTGAAATCGTAGCCCAAACACCAATGCCCAGTTCCCAGGAAACAACTTTGCCTCAGCAATTAACTCTGGATAGAGAGATTAAGGCAGACACCAGACATTCCAGCTGTTTTCAATATTTCCTTTCTCCCATGATCTTGCCAAAGAACTTCACAAAACTAACAATACTGCATTTCTCCAAAGACTGTACAGCTTCAGGCATGCTAAGCAAAAGATTTCATAAGATTTTGTGTAACAGTGCCATCTAGTGACTCACATCATAACAAATCTGTAGCACTGAAGTTGGAAGCTGTGATGGGGCGGCGGGGGCTGCCAAGGCAAGCCCCGTGCCCCGCACTTGGGCGCTGGACGGCCCCAGCGCCGCGGGACCCAAGCAGCTTTGCCGAGCCTGTTCGGCGGCGGCCGCCGGCGCAGGCGTGGAAGGCTCCCCGGCGGGTGCGCCGGGGGAGGGGGGTGGAAGGACCGGCGGGCGCATGCGCCGGCATCCCACGAAAGGGGTGCCGGCTTTAAAAGGGAGCTCCCAGCTGGGAGCAGGGAAGGAGGGACCGGGGGCCGAGGAACCGTGGGAGCTAGCCGCCCGGACCAGCCCAACCAGGACCGGACCCTATGGATCGGCGGGTACGGGATCAGGAGGTCGGCTCGCCGGGACTGGGTGAGGATAACCGCAGGACCTGGTGGGGAGGACAGGTGGACGGCCCAAGAGGAGGAAGCAGCCCAGGACGGGACCAAGGAGGACCCGGGGACCGGTGAGTTGCGGTAGTAGCCCCCCCCCCCCCGGTCGAGCAGGACGTCAGAGATGTCTGTTCTTAGGGTCCTGGGCTGGGACCTGGAGAGAGGGAGGTCCCAGGTCCCCCTCCACTCGCGGCCAGTGCCAGAGCGGCGACACAGACTCCCGAAAGGGGAAAGACTCATTGGCCTCCAAAAGGGAGGACCTAGACGGGAGGTCCAACCCCGGCACGGGGACGGACTCTTGACAGAAGCCCTATATTAGTTCATTCTCCATTTTCATAGTCCTTGACCCTTCTGCTTAGACAACCAGAAATCGTGTGAACTGTAATGACAGCTTTTGTCTTGTAGAAATCTAGCCACTGAGACTTTGATTAAGTGATTCAGATGTTTCTCAATAGCCAATGAGCAGCTATCAGATGGTAACAACTTCTAATCTCTACTACGGGAGACTGAATTTGAACTATCTCTTTAAAGGTGAAAAGATCCATATTCCATTACCAGCGTCACATCAGAAAGAACTTTAAACAAAGACTATGAATGGCTAGCTAACTACAAAAGCAGCTTCTCCTCTCTTGGTATTCACACCTCCAGATCAGCAACTAGAAGTGGGCCTCATTCTCCCTGATTGGATCCACCTCGTCATCTCTAGCCTGATTCTGGCCTGCATATTTATACCTGCCTCTGGAAATTTCCACTGCATGTGTCTGACGAAGTGGGTCTTTGCCCACGAAAGCTTATGCTCCAACACTTCAGTTAGTCTATAAGGTGCCACAGGACTCCTCGCCGCTTTTGCAGATTCAGACTAACACGGCTACTCCTCTGATACTATCTCTCGCTGATGTAGCTCTGTCTATGTAGGGGATAGGTCAGTATAACTTGGTTGCCAAGGGTGTGTAGTTTTCACACCCCTGAGTGCTGTATAAAAGCAATATAGGTATGTAGTGTAGATCTGGCCAAACTAACCTAGTCCCTTCCTAAGAGATATCTCCCCAGGGAATCACATGGTTACTGTTCAAGCAGCTTAAAATTAATTAAAATATTTTGCTTGTGGGGCAGCAGATTCATTTTCACCTTTTCACCATTGTAAGTCTGGATTCAAATATAGAAAAAAATAAATAAAATATAATAATAATATTTGGGTCTGACTCTGAGTTAAGCTAAGGCCACTTTGCACTACAATGGCAATATAATGAGGTCTTAAAGTGGGTGTAAGTGAAAATTCAGGTCCTTATGTTTGTATAGCGTCTTTCATTCCAAAAGATCCCAAAGCACTTCATTAACATGACTCAAATCCTGCAGTCTTGACTCAGTCTGAACTTAGGCAAAAATCTTATTGGGATCAAGAGACAATGCAGAACAGCCTAATATGGCAAAGAAGATGAAGAAGAATCCAGTACCAAATTCCAATGAAGCTCCATGAGGAATTTAGATGACCACAAGTCATTATCCAAATTTTTACCCAGATACAAGGCTAACTTTCTGTACTTTTGCAAACTCTTCCAGGGTATTCTTTTTAAGTTTATCATTAGGACCTCAGTTTTGGACCTCAGAGTAGTATGTTTAGAAGTTTAGTATTCAGCAGTTGCTTGTGACTGGCCATGTGATAAAACCACCATATACTTTTGCACAATTGACAGTCCCTTACAAGAAGACCCACAAAACCATAATAATGGAGATGCTACAAGTCTGAGCTGGCCCGGTCCAGCTTTGCAGGAAGTTTTCAAAGGACATACCTGCAATGTGACTGCCTCTAAATAGGATTATTAGTGTCTTACCTTCACAAAACATGCTACAAAATAATCAGAGTGGAGGTTGGGAGGGAAAGAGATGTATGCACTTTCATGCAGAGTATCTGCCGACTGGACACATCACCATTCGCATTCAGGGCCCAGGCTTTTGAACATATGCTCCACAGTTTCACTCATATAGAACTGGAACTGATCTACATATACCCATAGCATTATAGAAGTACTGCTTTGGGAATATTCACAGAAACATGGGTCTGTTGTAAGTTGCTGCTATTGTGTAGTAAATCAGATGGTCTTTTAAAATAGCTTGTATTGTTTTATTAAAGGAAAATCCAAGTTGGATCTTTCTATTCATCACAGAAGTAAAATCAGAAATAAATACTGCTTTCCTTTGCTAATCAATTTACAAGTTACAAAGAAATTTCACTAACTAATTTCCTGAAAGAGTCTGAAGAACTGGAATTCATCTACAGGTTTGATACATTAAATTTAATAAGTGTAAAGTAATGCACATCGGGAAAAATAACCCCAACTATACATACAGTATGATGGGGGCTAATTTGGCTTCAACAAATCAGGAAAGAGATCTTGGAGTTATCATGGACAGTTCTCTGAAAACTTCCACACAGTGTGCAGCAGCAGTCAAAAAGGCAAATAGGATGCTAGGAATTATTAAGAAAGGGATAGAAAATAAGACCCAGAATATCTTACTGCCCCTGTATAAAAGTATGGTACGCCCACATCTTGAATACTGTGTACAGATGTGGTCTCCTCACCTCAAAAAAGATATTTTGGCCTTGGAAAGGGTTCAGAAAAGGGCAACTAAAATGATTAGGGGTTTGGAACGGGTCCCATATGAGGAGAGGTTAAAGCGACTGGGACTTTTCAGTTTAGAAAAGAGGAGACTGAGGGGGGATATGATAGAGGTATATAAAATCATGAGTGGTGTGGAGAGGGCCGATAAAGAGAAGTTATTTATTAGTTCCCTAAATAGAAGAACTAGAGGACACCAAATGAAATTAATGGGTAGCAGGTTTAAAACTAATAAAAGAAAGTTCTTCTTCACACAGCGTGTAGTCAGCCTGTGGAACTCCTTGCCAGAGGAGGCTGTGAAGGCTAGGACTATAATAGAGTTTAAAGAGAAGCTAGATAATTTCATGGAGGTTAGGTCCATAAAAGGCTATTAGCCAGGGGATAAAATGGTGTCCTTGGCCTCTGTTTGTCAGAGGCTGGAGAGGGATGGCAGGAGACAAATCGCTTGATCATTGTCTTCGGTCCACCCTCTCTGGGGCACCTGGTGCTGGCCACTGTGGCAGACAGAATACTGAGCTAGATGGACCTTTGGTCTGACCCAGTATGGCCATTCTTATGTTCTTATATTCTTATACCATTATCTTGGGCTTGAACAAGGACATTAACTGGCTGGCGCATTACAAAGCCAATTTCTCCTGCCTTTAATATCTGCATTTCCACATCAAAAGCTATGGATAGGACACATCCAGCCCACTTAATTAGCCCCATTAACTCATATCATACAATTGACAGGTACTATTTTTATCTATCTATCTATCTTGATTTCTGTTATTTCCACTCAAATTCATCTGATGAAGTGGGTTTTACCCATGAAAGCTCATGGTTCTATATATTTTGGTTAGTCTCTAAGGGTGTGTCTAGACTATAGGGTTTTTTCGAAAAAACTTCACCTGTGTCTAGACTGCAGCCACATTCTTTCAAAAGTAAATTGAAAGAACACAGCAGTTTTTTCTATCGCGGTAAACCTCATTTTACAAGGAATAACGCCTTTTTTTGAAAGTACTCTTTCAAAAAAAGGCGCTATTGAATGCAAACTGTGCTTTTTTGAAAGAGAGCGTATAGACTCTCTTTCGAAAAAGCGGCTTGCTTTTTCAGAAAATCTGCTTGTAGTCTAGATGTTCTCTTTCGAAAGAGGCTTGTAGTCTAGACGTAGCCTCAGGTGCCACAAGACTACTTGTTTTTAAAGATAAAGGTTACCATTGCTGTCTACCCAGAAATTCTGTCTCAGTCCTTTTGAGGGGCAAGGTCGTCTCAGTTCTCAAATCTGCAGAAATCTTTCCCACATGATATCTGCCATGGGTATTGTATTGTTATATTCAAGGCTCACTGTAAAGCTTTTTTTCTCAGATCAGTCCACCATTGCCTGTTTGAACTTCTCCTTTTCATTAAGGGCACATCTACACAGCAGGGCTGAAGCCGAAATAAGCTATGCAACTTGAGCTACGTCAACTGCATAGCTGAAGTTGAAATAGCTTATTTCAGCTTTTGGCACTGTCTACACAGCAGGAAGTCTGAGTCAGAGCACTCTTCCTCTGACTTCCCTTACTCCTCGTAAAATGATGGTTACAGGAGTCAGAGTAAGAAGTTCTCCAGCATGACATTATGTCTAAATAACTGCTTGCTGTGTAGATGGAGACCATGTTATTTCAGAATAACATCAGCAGGGCTCGATAATTAATGTAATCTACTCTCCAGTGGCAAGTAGATTACAAGCCGGCACAGCTGTGCAGCGCAGTCTGCGCATGAGCAGTGTGCCAAACTGCGCGGCTGGCAAGCAGGGCTCGCCGCAGCTTGGCAAGCCCTGAACATCAGTTATTCCGAAATAACGCTGCTGTGTAGACATAGTGTAAGTTTTTTTCCTTTTTCAATGGATTTTGGAATGGCTGCTTTTACTGGGCCATTTTTTGTGTGTGTATTATAGAACCCTGTGTGTGAGTTTTTTTAAAGTGCCTCATAATATTCAGAATAAATCAGTTAACTAGATTGTAAGGTGCCAGCATTAATGTTACTATTTAGATTTACATTCACTGCTGAAAGAACATGTAAATTACACGTCTCCTGCACCTCTTTTGTTCTCTGTCCCCCAGGAGAAATTCATGTTTTGTGCTCTATTCACACTTATTTAAGAGCCCTATGGAATTTAGTGGGGCCAACACAAATAAGGTGCAAATAATTCTAAAATATAACAGGGAAGGAGAACCCTTTTCTGCATTTTGTACACTCTTGTGGAATTCTGTAGTAAGGATGTATTTCTCTATTATATTCTAGAGGGTACATAAAAAAAATCCTAGAGAAATTTAATTAAATTTTATAGTGTTTCCTGTGGGATTCCACCAGAGGAGAGCCCTGATTTTGTCTTTGATAGCTGAGCACACATTTTTCAGTCTCCACTACATGGCACACTCCCCCAGAGTTCTCCCCACAGACTAAGGACCCATGAGGCAGGGTCATGCCTACAAGCAGGACTCCCTAGCTCATGCTACCCGCTTTTGCAGCTGTACTGGGCACTTTGTATTGCTGCAATGGCCTCCCACTCCCTGCTCGGAGGGGGGAGGGAGGGGCGGTGGCATGTGCTAGTGGAGTGGGATCTGGCAGAATCCAGAGATGAATCAGACTCTACATCAGTAAGTAGTGACTAAATATGTGGTGGCTTAGGAACAAGCATATCGCCGTATTTCACAAGCACATGGACTGTTCAAATATAAGCCTCCTGCAAATCTCCGAGCTCAGAAGGATATTCACCGATGTTGTGAATCCACTAGTCTGCATAGGACAATGAGGAGGGTTTCGGTCTGGACTGGTTAGGGACAGAATAGCAGATGGGCTACACGTTCCATATTTACTGAGAATGAGAAGCTCCCACTACACCCACTGAAATGGTACAAAGGAGTTGCTGGTGCTTTCAGACCTACAGGCTGGAATAGCAGTGTAGAACCACTGCACTCCTAGAAATTGGGCCCAGGATGGAAAGAGGGGGTAGATTTTGCCTTTACTACCTAACCCTCTCCTATGGAAACCCCCATTGCTCTGACTCTTTGTGAAAAAAAAAAGGATTTCACCTTCAATGCCAACAATTTAGCTACCTCATAGCTCTTCATATGCAGTGTCCAAAACAATGACTTAAATATGGGCATATGCCATGTGACTGGCTTGGAAAATATTCACTCAGGTACAGAACAAGAAACAAATCACAGTTATTGATTTGTCACATATTGGGAAATGGGATTAATCTAGAGGTTTATTCTTAATGCTTTGATGACTTAAATCAACATTACTGAGATTTGCTCGGCAGGTTCTTGCCTTTCAAAGTCCAAAGTTCCATGTACAGTTTTAGTTATAATGATTTACAAGTAGTTTTCTCCCATCTGCTTGTCTGAGTACATATTAATCACTGCTCTGACCTCAGGAGCAGTAACAGTTATAGGAGGTTATTTATTCAACAAAGATACAGTTCTGGATGCAATATAAATACACCAATGAAGGAAAACTTGTTACCATGTTGATGTGCAAAAAATACTCAGTTGATAGCCAGACATCCCAGTTTTATAAAATATAGCCCACTAGAAGATTTACCCAGCGTTGCTTAGGACCTTAACTCAAATATATTTTGTTTTTCTTCATTTAAATGATTGCTCTGGGGTGGGGCAGAGGATGAGGGGTTCAATATGCAGAATGCCCCGGGGAGAAAGGACATCCCAGGCCTCTGTCACGGCAGCAGCTTGGGGCAAGGTGAGAAGCACCTGACCATGGCCACTGTAGCTGCAATAGACACAGCCAGGGGAGAGGTGCATTTCCTCTGACTGGAGGACAGACAGACACACAGACAGAGACACAAATGGAAAAACTCTCTCAAACTACAGTATATAGCTGTCCCTTTCTCCAACCCTGCCCCTTGCTGCCCCAATGGGATTATAACTCTCCCAGGCTCCATCTCTGGCCCTTTGTTGACCCCCCTGTGGTCATTATATAGTATAACTATCCCTGCTACCAGAGCCCTCCGTTCCCATTTTATGAGAAACAATCACATTCCAGGCACATCCCGTTATCCTGGTACAACCAAACCTTGGCCTTGCTTTAAGTTAGGATAAGAGAAAGCTGCATAACAAATTTGGTGGCCTTAGCCTTTACTGTTTAGGATAAGTTCTTGAACAAACAGAGACACAGACAGACAGACAAACTCTCTCAAATATATAGTAGAATCCATTCTATACAGTCCAAAAAAAGGGCCCTAAACTTTTCCATGCTCAAATGAAAGAAACTACTTGGAAGGGCTGAAATAAATGCATGGCTAAGTCAAGAAATGATTAGAATATATAAACACACACACAAATTAGCCACATTTTTAAAAAAAATGTCTAATTTCGGTTATCTCAATTTTTGAGTGTCCAGCTTGAGACACCTTAAAGGGTCCTGATTTTCAGAAACTGCTGTGCATTCACCCTCTGAGAAATCAGGCCCCTTTAGGAAACTCAAATTGGCTACGCCCTTTCTCCCCCCAAAACTGAGGAACTCCAAATCATGAGTCACTTTTGAAAATCTAGGTGATAGTACACTGCAGGAACTCCCAGGCTTAATTCAATGCACCCCTCAGCATGTTTCTATAAAGATCCTTTTTTAAAGCAGCAGAAATATTCACACCCTGCTAGTCGTGCTATAGCTTGTCAGATCTCAGCAGCACATATTCTTTCTGCATTTGCAATAATCCTCCAATTTCATATGTTCACATTTCTGTCTGGGAACACTTACCCAGGACCCAGCCCCGGGGAACTTACAAAAGTAGTACTGATTTAAATCTAGTGGTATGGATCAAGTGCAGATGCAGCTATGCCTGTATAAAGAGAAAGGGACTAAGCTATAATAGTATTGGTCACCTTTAGGCTAGGACAAACACATCCACACTAAAGGTGGTACCAGTATATCAGTATAAAAAATCACACCTTTAACCAAAATAGTTACACTGTTAAAAAAAAGTCTATGCGTAGACAAGATCTAGAGCTATTTTGTGCCATTTAAGCACAGCCCTATACTGGGGACAGTGCAGAACTACCCTGGCCCAGGTAAAATTTCTTCCTAGTCCACAGAGGAAGACACCCACTGGTGCACCCTTTATGGGGACAGCATTGTATGTCTAAGGAAGGATCTTCTATTTATTGAGCTCCAGCACTACAGCTGTTTCTGGTTCCATTGCAAGAGGTGGGAAGTTCCCAATCTGGCTCTATGTATTTACCAAATGGACTTCAGTGGGAGTTTGCCTGAGTCAGGCTTGAAAACTAAGCAACTCAGCATATGGTCCAGAGTAAATATGCCTTTGGTTATTTTGGAGATTTTTTTTTAAGCATCAGTCTCTGTGACCTGCATGTATCTAACTGTACTATAGAGATCTCCTAATAAAACTCTATTATGGTCATCCTTTTCCAAAGTAATTTTGTTATCTGACATTTTAATTTACATCTGTACAACACTAACAATTCTTTATGTGTGAAGGATCCCAAAGGGCTTTGCAAGATAAATAACAACAGATGAAAAGAATCTTCACTCACCGATGTAATGCAGCCCATTATGAATGGCTGGAGTGATATAATGAATGATATGCAACTCTTTAGGGTAGATTGTAGCAAATACTTAGTGTACAGCAATACTGTGCAACTATTTAAGACAAGAAGCGAAGGACACTATATCCAATCAAAGCTTAGCCAGTTAGGAAAATAAGAGGAATCCAGAGAGGCAGAATATTGGAGCTGGAATTTAATTAGGACACTTTTGATTACACTACTGCTCTTGTAAAAAAACTTCATAACCTCTAAAGATCAAGCGCTTAGCTTCACACCTCTTCAGGAAGGACATGTCCACACTAGCAAGAAGATCTTCTGGGACTCCTCGTTCTGCCAGGAGTAAGGGAAGCCAACGGGAGCATGTGGATGCTGCCATGGCTCGGCTTAAGTTAAGGTAAGCTGACTCCAGCTACACATTTTGCAAAACTGGGGTTACATGCCCTAAACTGACCTGCCTGGGCTAGTATAGACCAGGCCAAAGAAGGCTTAGGCTTTGTCTACACTGGGAGTTTTTGCGGCAGAAAAAATGCTAATGAGGGACTCATTGGCATAAGTTGTGATATTATTAGCATTTTTTCTGCCGCAAAAACTCGCAGTGTAGACAAAGCCTTAGAGATTTGTGTTATCTAACACCTTGCCCCTTAGGTTTTTCCATAGAAGGCTCTGAGCCAAGTGGTAGTTCCCATCTTGTTTATAAGTGAGATCTAGATAGATCACACAATCTGAAGTAGTATGTCTACCCATTCAGAAAAGCAATAGCATGTTGGAATCCCACTTATACAAGAATGGCTTGGTTTGTTTTTTAATTATCGTTTCAGGAATATACTGAGTACAGGATGTGCCAAAGTGTATCACAGACTTCCATCACAGGATCTTCAACTGAATGGTTACAAGAATCAGCATTAACAGATAGAGCAATTCTCAGCATGATGCAATCGACAAACAGTAAATTAGGACACAGATTGAATTACACTGTATAAACACATTTGCAAGAATAGTGTTCTGACCCTGGCTCTCTTTTCTTTGAAGATTATCACTCAGAGACAGCATGTGACACTATAGTGTGCCTCTAATGACAAAGTATTTTGAATTTGTTCGTCAATTGCACTCTTGATTTCTCAATAATGCTTTTCTCATGAATATCATTGCCACTGTAGTTCATTTGGTAGAGCTGGTCAAAGAGTTTTTAAATCAAGGTTTTCGTTGTTGTGGTTTTGACAAAAGCCTGGTAACATGGCCACCTATGAAAAGGGTCCAGCAATTCCTGTGTTGCTCAGTTTCCCCCCTCTACTGAACTCTAATGGAGAATTGCAGCAATATCTAATTTGGGTTCCACACTGAACATTTTAGAGGACTGTATCACCCCTTAAGGATCTGCTATCCCACAAAGCCAGACACCATCACAAGTGTTAACTAACCCTCCCCACTTTATGGAGCCTTTCAGGGGTGCAAAAATTGGGGATAGAATTGTGTATGGAAGTTATAGGCATTTGCTACATTCAGAAATATACACTTCTGGTGCTTGTGATTTGGAAATAGTGATGTGCTCTTTTGTGTCTGCTAATACTTGTGGATCTTTTTAGACAGAGGAGAAGGCAGTAAAATGCAGAAGCAAAGTCTTGGGCCCAATTCCTCCTTCATTCACATTAATATAACTTCAGATGCATTATTCTTGATGTACATTGATATAGGTGAGAGGTGATTCATGTCCATTTAACAATTGTTTCTTTGGAGAACAATCCTCTTTATTCCCATAAGTAGTTTTCCTTTACAGCCTGCAATTGACTAAACAGGGAGGTCTTAAGTGTAAAGTCTCGAAGCTGGTTCAGCTCAGGTGTTGTCCAGTTATTCTGTGGGTTCCTCTGGTTCTTTTTACTCTGGTGGCGAGATGGAGCAAGAGCAGTTTTGGAAGTGATAATCCTCTGTAAATGGTGGAATTCCACACTTATTTTTTTGTTGAGCCAGATCTAGTTTGCAGGTGGGATTGTAACAATGCACCAGGTAGTGCCATCTCAAAATAAATAAATGCATGAAGCTTGGAAAGAGACAGTTTAAGAGAGTTGATTCTCTCATTTCAGGAGACATTTTGTTGTAGCCAACAATTTCTGTGGCAAACTTGGGAAGGGAAGGGGAGTGGGCATGGTAGTTGGCAGAGTTTTGAGTTGTTCCTAGGTCTAAGACCTTTTTGTGCCACCCTATGTAATTAGGCACCCCATTCAGCAGGATGTAGGCTTAACTTTCAGCATCTGAGCAATCCTCTTGACTTCAATTGGCCTACTTGTGTGCTTAATGTAAGGCAAGTTTTTAAGTGCTGTGCTAAAGCACAGCCTCATTAGTGACTGAACAGGTTCAGTTTTAATACCTGGATTTTGTCATAATTTTAAAAAAACCTTAATTGCCAACGCCTTTCCTAATTTGTCCTTTTACTCACCTTCATGTCTCCAAAGCTCTGATGAACCAGGAAGAGTAAGCACTTTGTACACCTCTGCTTCTTGAGATCTGGTATCATCTTTGTTGCCCTATGTTTCAACTCAGTCGAGGAATAATATCCTGTGTGTGGTGTAAGCCATATGTAGGCCTAAAGGCCTACATTACATTCCTCTAAGCCAGCCATGAACCCTGCTGGCAAGAACACCAGGTGTTCTTTATCAGATGGCCTTCATCAGCTGCAGTCCTATGCTTGCTAGCTGAGAACCAAGTATGAACATGACCTTGGTTCTCAGATCCGTGGGAAAGTTGAGAGTGGCATTGAGCCAGTGCGTGCACACTCAGTAAACAGCTAAGGTATAAGATCACTGGGAGTCCCGCTCCTTATGAGCCACATCAGGGACCTAGACCTTGGAGGGTGCCCTGGATTTCCCCACCTGGAGCCATGTCCACTGCGGTCCTGGTGCAAGGTGACAGGAACGGGACTCCCCACAGACTGAAGGGGTGTAAGCATTTCTAAGTGCCTGTTACTCTTTTATGCATTGATCTACCTGAGCTTACTGATGTGTCACTTTGCAGTAGCTGTGTAACCATTTGGAAGTATTAACCATGTAACAGTGGTGACGTAGTGAGATTAATAAAAGCAACTATCTCTAATCGACTCTGTGTTGAAGCGAATCCATAATCCTGTTTGTCCAGGGCCCTGTGAGCAGACACTGTAGTAGGTAGACCATATGCTAGGTGAAGTGCTAACAAATGTTGTTCACAGTAAGAGCATCGACTCTTGGGTTCATAGTCTATTCCTCTGCTAATGCAATCTGGACCATTTTTGATATTTTGCTACCCAACCATCTCAGATCATTTTGCTGATTGGCATGCTCGGTAACTGTTCCATTTAGCTCATATTCCCCAGTATTCCTCTGCTCAGTCACTTATGCTTTTTATGTTGGTCATCTGGAGGCTCAGCAACTAACACAAACTCAAGCCTTTTATTTTAAAAAAATGATTTTACTATTCATGAAAGAAGCTGGCTTGGCAGACCAGAAGAATTAAGTCTTCTTCAGAATTCAATAAAAGCAGGCTGCTCAAACTTCCCTTTAAGGCCCCAGTGTTCTCCTGAAGGAAACACACACATGGCTGAGAGGATATCTCATTCTTCATGCCCTTTTGATTTCCCGTCTCTCCACTGAGACTCACAGAGAAGACATCAATTTCAATGAAACAAAAAACAGGGCTATGTAGCACTTTAAAGACTAACAAGATGGTTTATTAGGTGATGAGCTTTCGTGGGCCAGACCCACTTCCTCAGATCAAATAGTGGAAGAAAATTGTCACAACCATATATACCAAAGGATACAATTAAAAAAATGAACACATATGAAAAGGCCAAATCAAATTTCAGAACAGAAGGGGGATGGGGGGGAGGTAAATGTCTGTGAGCTAATGATATTAGAAGTGATAATTGGGGAAGCTATCTTTGTAATGGGTGAGATAACACTGGTCTACAATTTTTTAGAAGTCGTCTGCTTCAGAGATAAAATGTGCTATTTATTATGTATTTTGATGTGCTGAATTCAAATATGACAATTAAAACAACTGATTGGCTACTGTTTCCAAGATATTTAAGTTTTTACATTTTACATCTATGTATATTGTTTAGATAGTAGAGTTTTAATCATAAATTGTAAACCTAGGTCTTTTCATGTGTTTATGGTTGCTTTACATAATAATATTTCACCTGTCCTGTTTATGTAACACTAAAAATCAGCAAAAGGGTTATATAAATAAAATTTATTATGAAACAAAAGGCAAAAGACTATTATGTACATAGTTTAGTCCTATTCAGTATCTACTCAGCGCTTCTTGGCTTGTCTCTTGTATTCATTAAATAGAGCATCTCTTGTCACTGTCCAGCAATAGTCTGCAAGCATTGATGGGCTCCATTTGCCCTGATAGCGTTTCTCCATTGTTGCAATGTCCTGGTGAAATCGCTCGCTGTGCTCGTCGCTCACTGCTCCGCAGTTCGGTGGAAAAAAATCTAGATGAGAGTGCAAAAAATGTATCTTTAGTGACATGTTGCAACCAAGGCTTTTGTATGCCTTGAGGAGGTTTTCCACCAACAACCTGTAGTTGTCTGCCTTGTTGTTTCCGAGAAAATTTATTGCCACTAACTGGAAGGCTTTCCATGCCGTCTTTTCCTTGCCACGCAGTGCATGGTCAAATGCATCATCTCGAAGAAGTTCACGAATCTGAGGACCAACAAAGACACCTTCCTTTATCTTAGCTTCACTTAACCTTGGAAATTTTCCACGGAGGTACTTGAAAGCTGCTTGTGTTTTGTCCATGGCCTTGACAAAGTTCTTCATCAGACCCAGCTTGATGTGTAAGGGTGGTAACAAAATCTTCCTTGATTCAACAAGTGGTGGATGCTGAACACTTTTCCTCCCAGGCTCCAGTGACTGTCGGAGTGGCCAATCTATCTTGATGTAGTGGGAATCTCTTGCACGACTATCCCATTCGCAGAGAAAACAGCAGTACTTTGTGTATCCAGTCTGCAGACCAAGCAAGAGAGCAACAACCTTCAAATCGCCACAAAGCTGCCACTGATGTTGGTCATAGTTTATGCACCTCAAAAGTTGTTTCATGTTGTCATAGGTTTCCTTCATATGGACTGCATGACCAACTGGAATTGATGGCAAAACATTGCCATTATGCAGCAAAACAGCTTTAAGACTCATCTTCGATGAATCAATGAACAGTCTCCACTCATCTGGATCATGAACGATGTTGAGGGCTGCCATCACACCATCGATGTTGTTGCAGGCTACAAGATCACCTTCCATGAAGAAGAATGGGACAAGATCCTTTTGACGGTCACGGAACATGGAAACCCTAACATCACCTGCCAGGAGATTCCACTGCTGTAGTCTGGAGCCCAACAGCTCTGCCTTACTCTTGGGTAGTTCCAAATCCCTGACAAGGTCATTCAGTTCACCTTGTGTTATGAGGTGTGGTTCAGAGGAGGAGGATGGGAGAAAATGTGGGTCCTGTGACATTGATGGTTCAGGACCAGAAGTTTCATCCTCTTCCTCTTCCTCATCTGACTCAAGTGAGAATGATTCTGGTGCATCAGGAACCGGCAGTCCTTCTCCGTGGGGTACTGGGTGTATAGCTGATGGAATGTTTGGATAATGCACAGTCCACTTTTTCTTCTTTGACACACCTTTCCCAACTGGAAGCACCATGCAGAAGTAACAATTGCTGGTATGATCTGTTGGCTCTCTCCAAATCATTGGCACTGCAAAAGGCATAGATTTCCTTTTCCTGTTCAACCACTCGCGAAGATTTGTTGCACAAGTGTTGCAGCATATGTGTGGGACCCACCTCTTGTCCTGATCTCCAATTTTGCAGCCAAAATAAAGGTGATAGGCTTTCTTAACCATAGTGGTTATACTGCGCTTTTGTGATGCAAAAGTCACTTCACCACAAACATAGCAGAAGTTATCTGCACTGTTCACACAAGTACGAAGCATCTCTGCTCACTTTGGCTAAACAGAAATGTGTCCCTTTGCAAAATCAAACACTGACAAATAAGAGAGCACGACACTGTATGATTTCTAGAGCTGATATAGGGCAATTTGTTCAGCAGAGTGATGTAAGCTTCGTTATGATCGCATCATCCATGACTTCTAGGAATAACATGATGCAATTCATATCATGTATGACGCAATACCAGCTTCAGATTGCATCATTCATTGTTTTGCCTGAAAAGCAAGTACTGTCCAAACCTAGTCAT
The DNA here is from genome assembly GCA_032595735.1 of Pelochelys cantorii. NCBI lineage: Eukaryota > Metazoa > Chordata > Testudines > Trionychidae > Pelochelys > Pelochelys cantorii. Next base: position 23,644,417 of record CM064329.1, on the reverse strand, counting down.
AGATGTATTCATAGATCCAGTCAAAGATGTATTTTAGTCATTTCTGGTTTAAATTGAGATCCCTTCCCTTTATAACTCACTTATCCTCCGCCATTCCCAAGTCAAGGGTCATATATACTGACCCAATAGCATATCTTGAAAACTAGAGCCAATCAACAATTTTAAGCATCATTTTCGTTCTCAGTGACCCACAATTAGTAAAGTTTGACTACATTTATTTCAGAAGCATTTTGGCTGTAGAGCAGTGTAATTAGAGTCTTTATTCAAACCTAGGTATAAAGTGTCGAATTTAAGCATGAATGACAGTTCAGAGGATTCTCTTTCAAGTGTAGTCTTAAAAGGCCTTTGAAGCAGGATTGCAGGTAATCAAGTCGTTGAGACAATGTCCTTTCTGGTTGAAATGGCAAGAAACTGTTTTTTCTTTGTGATCCTGTCTAATATCTGTTTTGTGGGCATTGATCCTTTGGCAAAGTGTCTGAGACGTTTGTCCAATGTACATAGCAGACGGACACTTTCGGCACATGATAGCATAAATTATATTTCTGGATGCGCGGGAATATGTGTTCTTGATCTTATAACTCACTTGGTTAGGTCCAATAATGGTATCAGCAGAGTGAATATGTGGACAAAGCTGGCAACGGGGTTTGTTGCAAGGGAAGGTACCAGGGTTGGTATTAGTGTGGTATGTCCTGTGGTTGTTGGTAAGAATCATCTTGAGGTTAGGTGGTTGTCTATAGGAGACTATGGGTCTGTCTCCCAGAGCCTCTTGGAGTTTAATATCCTGTTCCAGTATAGGCTGTAGTTTATTGATAATGTGTTGGGCAGGTTTGAGTTGGGGGTTGTAGGCGATGACAAGTGGTGTTCTATTGTTGGTTTTCTTGGGTCTGTCTTGAAGTAGATTGTTTCTAGGTATTCGTCTGGCTCTTTCAATTTGCTTTTTTATTTCTCCGGGTGGGTAGTTGAGGTTTATAAATGCTTGGTAGAGATCCTGAAGTTTCTGGTCTCTGTCAGTGGGATTAGAGCAGATGCGGTTGTATCAAAGGGCTTGGCTATAGATGGTGGAGCGTATGGTGTGTTCTGGATGGGAGCTGGAAGCATGTAGGTAACTGTATGAGTCAGTGGGCTTTCTGTAGAGAGTGGTGTCTAATTTTCCATTGCTGATTTATACTGTGGTGTCCAGGAAATGGATCTCTCGTGTAGAATGGTCCAGGCTGAGATTGATGGTGGGGTGTAGGTTATTAAAATCTCTGTGGAATGTCTCCAGTGTTTCTTGGCCATGCGTCCAGATCATAAAGATGTCATCGATGTAGCGTAAGTAAAGAAGGGGTAAAAGGGCAGGGGAGCTGAGGAAACGTTGTTCTAGGTCAGCCATAAAGGTATTAGCATACTGTGGGGCCATGCGTGTACCCATGGCTGTGATCTGAGGAAGTGGGTCTGGCCCACGAAAGCTCATCACCTAATAAACCATCTTGTTAGTCTTTAAAGTGCTACATAGCCCTGTTTTTTGTTTCAGCTACACCAGACTAACACGGCTACATTTCTATCAATTTCAATGGCAGCTATAGGCCCTGATCCAGCAAAGCACCTGCTCCTGTGCTTAACTTTAAGCCATAACTAGTCCCACTGACGTCTGTGGGACTTAATCCCATGTTTAAAGTTAACCTTTAGTGGTGCAGTCCACCAGCAACTGGACTGACACCACACATTCATTTTACATAAGACACCCAACGCTCACTGGACAATAATTCTGCCAGTCACCATCCAACTGAACTGAATCTCAAGTTACAACCTATATTATAAACAAAGGTCTTGTATTCTATCACAAAGGGGGTAGCCTGAGTCATTCAGTTCCCTCAAACCAGCGTGGCAGGAATTCATTGATTCCAATGCCAGAAGAAGGCACGATTGTGGTAACCTAATCTGACCTCCTATGTAACAGAGAGAGGAATAGAACTTCTCCAAAATAATGCATAGAACAGATCTTTTAGAAAAGCATCCAATCTTGATTTTAAAATTTTCAGTGATGAAGAATCCACTATGACTGTTGGTAATTTGTTCCAAGGGCTAATTACCCTCACTGAAAAAAAACCCCTGCACTTTATTTCCACTTTATATCTGAATTTGTCAAGTTTCAACGTCTAGCCATTGGATCATGTGCTACCTTTTTCTGCTAGATCGAAGAAACCTTTTTCCCCATAAATTTGTTTCCCCATATAAATACTTATAAAAAAACTAATCAAAACACACCTTAACTTTCTCTTTATTTAAATAGATTGAGTTCTTTTAGTTTATCTCTGTAAGGAATGTTTTCTAGTCCTTTAATCCTTCTTGTGGCTCATATCTGAACACTGTCCATTTTAATCAACATGCTTCTTGAATTTTGGACACCAGAACTGGACACAGTATGCCAGCAGCAGTCACACCAGTGCCAAATATATCAGTAAAATAACCTCTCTGCTCTTGTTCCAGATTCCCCTGTGTATGCATCCCAGAATTTCATGAGGCCTTTTGGCCACAGCATCTCAGTGGGAGCTCTTGTTCTTAGCTGAGCTCTTGCTCAGCTAATTGTCCGACATGACTCTCTACATTCTTTTTTTAGAATCTCTAGTTTGCAGGCTAGAGTATCCCATTGCGGAAGTCTACCTACATTCTTCATTATTTGATCTTGTCTCTTTACATCAAAGTTAGAGGAGGAAGAAATATTAATTTTCAAATTTGAGGATATCTTCCCAACACCTGCATCAAAAAATCTTACGCAACCACAAAGTCTATATTCCAAACTCTAAACTTGAACATTTTCCACTTATAACTATACTTTTACATTGCTCCTGAGAGAGTTTCCTGTCCAGCCAGTTATTTTGCTTTTCATTCCACAGCTCTTTATCTCATCCATTGATCTTTGATGTGGAATCTTGGCAAATGCATTTTGAAAATATAACTATAACATAGCCACTGAGATTCTTAGCAGTATCTTCAAAGACCCTTGGCAGGTCACCTAAGAACAAGAACCGTACCAGAGTCCATGAAGGCAATCTTCAATCAAATTATATGGGCCTCAAGACATCTTTTTGGATAATTTCTGGTCCTGGTGCTACCCTTCTTCCCATTTCTTCATGATGCCAAGAAGAAAACGCAGAGTGGAATGAGAGGAGACAAAAATGTCCCTCTTCTCCTTCCATAGCCAACTCTCTACTCTACCAAAACGCCACGAAATCTATGTGTTATGTGGGATAAAATGGCATGGCAAAAAAGGGTTAAGAAGTCAAACAGCCATTCTGAGTAATATGTCCCCTTTTCACCATGAGTTATAAAGCAGGGTATTAGTTAATGATGCCTGAAGAAGCAACAATTATTTCCCTACACAACTGAGCTCCACCAGAGGAATCACTGAGCATAAGCATCAGCAGAGTTCTTAGGGGCAAGAGCCGGAATGTAGCCATTACAGAGGGTGGAACAGGTTCTCTTACAGGCTTCCCAGCCTCCATAGCTTTTTCATGTCCTGTCTGCAATGAATCCCCACTTGGCCCTGGGATTATTATATTATTATTACTACTGCTAATGCAATGAATGTGGCTCAACCACCATGTACCAAAATCAGTGCAGAGTTTTTCATTATTTTCTTCCCTTTCATATTCTTTTATGTCGGAAGGAAACATAAGGACCTAAAAATTGGTCCTTCAGAAACGATTTCCTGATTTACCTCTTGGTCTTTGTATTTTTAATAAGGTGATAAGGTAGCCACTTTTCAACACTCAGCAATTTATCTGGAGCCTAGCAGAAAGCTTTTATAACTTGAAAGCTTACCGTTTTCAAACACTGTAGTAGCTCTACTGAAATGGAACTCTGCCAATTTACACCATCCGCGGATCTGGTTCAATATGTGTATCAGGTACAGTAAATGTAAATTCTAAAAGATAATTTCTAATAACTTTGTGGATAAGTCAATGGAGCTAGGCAGATCTATACCAGCTGAGGGTCCGGTCCATTAAAATTCTGCATTGGCTATGCAATTGCAATTCATAAATAATTAAATTGGCAACCGTTTCCTCCCACATCTTACTTTTACTATGACACCTCCACTTCCTGCATCAACATGTGGCAATATGACGATTGGTTCATTAAAATTAATCTCTCAGAGTTCGACTGAAGCATTTTGTCCCTTGTTTGCAATAACTAGAAGTGATTACTATTTATTCATTGTTAAGCACTGACAGTGTGCTTGCCACAGGACAAACAAGTGAAGAAAACATGGTTCCTGCCCAAGGAATTAAGCAACCTCAGTTTAGTGTCAATTTATCACATAACTGCTTCTTGTAGAGTTTCTTGCTCTGAAGGCAGCTAGGTCTGGCTGCTATTGGTGGCTGGACACTTGACTAAATGGACATAGGAACTGCCCTACTGGATCAGACCCTTCATCCATTCCAGTATCCTGTCTCTGACAGGAATCGGTGCTAGCAGCTTCAGAAGAAGGTGTAAGAATCATGCTGTAGGCATCTGTAGATTAACCTACCTCCTCACGTTAGGTCTCATCTGATCTCTAATAGTTAGAGACTATCTTAATCCTGAAGCATGAGGTATAATGTCACTTCTAGAGTTTTGTTTGCAGTAAATGAGTAGTAGAAATTTGGAAATTCGTGTCATCCATACAGATATCCAACCTCTTTTTGAATCTTGATAAGTTGTTGTCCTCAAGACCAAGACTGAATCAGACCAGTTAGGGCAAATCCTGTTTGAAAGATTTATCCTGTGTGTTTCCTTCTATGCTTTCACAACTGTGACTAAGTCGTCCAAAAGCCTCAAAGGAGACAAGCATTTCTACTTGGCATCATGTCATGTCCATTAACTGCTCTGCAAATCGCAGGCTAGATCTTCAACTGGAAACTACATCTTACCACTGAAGTACTCTGGACTATACCATCTGAGGGGCTGGCCCAGGAGATACCAGCATAATAAAATTACACCTACTGAGCAAGTATTATGGGTTGCCAACACCCTTCATATCCATAAACTACTTAAAATAATATATTACTTGAATCTCATTAAATTAGGCTAGGCAATCTCCTCTGGTTATTCTACAAGCTCTGAGCACAGTTCCAACTATTTGCTGATCAATTCAAATATGAAGCTTAGTATTTAAAAATAAATAAATAAAAATAAAAACAATCTGTGATTGTCTCAATAATCCAAAGAATAGAGCAGAATATCCATTCAGGCAAACTCAGCTATGAAAAATATCTACTACATGAAGTCTGATATAGACAGCCCCCAATTTTACTCTGAAAAATCCCATTAAACAGAACATTTAAAATAGGCACTAGTTGTAATAAGTGGAAAGAAGGCATGAGCATTCAGTATGCTTGGAGCTGCCATGAGCCCTGAATATCATAAAATAGACTTTAACTGGCTTGTGTACAAAGCTTAAATATTTAACAGACATGTTCTGAAGCATCTCACTGAAGGTAATTTAAGGTCCCATTGGCCTATTCTTCCATCAATGCACAAGTCCATAGATTCCAAAACCCACTGGGATGACCTAGTCTGACCTTCTGTATTACAGAGGCCACAGAACTTCCCCAAAATAATTCCTAAATTATATGGTTTTAGAAAAATCCAATCTTGATTTAAAATGGTCATTTATGGAGAATCCACCATGATCCTGATTAAATTGTTCCAATGGTTAATTGCTCTCACTGTTAAAAATGTATTTCCAGTGTGAATTTGTCTAACTTGAACTTACAGCCATTAGGTTGTGTTATACCTTTCTCTGCTAGATTGAAAAGGCCCATTATTAAGTATTTGTTCCCCATGTAGATATTTATGGAGTAATCAAGTCACCCCTTCACCTTCTCTTTGTTAAGATAAATAGATAGTCTCAAAGAACTCCATCACTATAAGGGCTTGTCTCCACTATTGGGTGGATCCACACACCAGCGGTCGATTTAGCGAGTCTAGTAAAGACCCACTAAATCAACTGATGATCACTCTCCTATTGACATCAGTACTCCAGCAGAATGCAACGAGTAAGGGGAGTCAACAGGAGAGGTTTTTTCTGTGACTTGAGCTTGCGAACAGGAATTGCTAACAGGGAGTTTGGAGAGGGAGTTCTCCAGGTGAAAGAGAAGTAAAAACGGGACCCTTGTGGTAAGTGGCTGTCTGGAGTGTGTGTTTGTGTGTGGGGGAGTTATTTGCTGTGTGCAGAGCTTGTGTTTATCTGTTTGGTTGGTTGGTTTGATTGTTTGATTGCTTGAAGGAGCTTCTAAAAGGTTTGAAATCTAGAAGCCTCTGTTAATTGGCTAAGCCTCAGTCAGGGGGAGGGGCTACCAGAGCTATATAAGCCTGTGACTCAGCGACCAGGGAGCTTGCGAACAGGAATTGCTAACAGGGAGTTTGGAGAGGGAGTTTAGAGGGGGAGGTTAGAGGGCACTAGTGACTTCTGGCCTTCTTTAAAACATAACTCTTATCGTAATCTATATTCCAGAGGTTTAAAAAGAATCCCAGTTTATACTTAAACTTGTTCATTAGAAAAATGGAGACAGAAGCCCAGCAGCAGAGTGGGGGCTATCCTGTTTATTGCGTCGAGTGTAACATGTATGATTACCTGCCCTGTGGGCGGGTGGCGTATGTGTGCACCCGTTGCAAGGAGCTCCTGACCCTCAGAGACCGAGTTCGGGCTTTGGAGGCCAGGGTGGCTGAACTGGAGGAGCTAAGGGAGGTAGAGAGATTTGTGGATGAGACTTTCTGGGACACTGTAGTACTGTCCCACCTCCAGTCTGAGAGCCCCAGTGCTCTTAAGGAGGATGAAAGTCTCAAGGGAACAGAGCATTCAATGGGAGCAGAGGGAAACCATCCCGTAGTTGGGACCCTCCTCCCAGAGGATGTTGCGGTATCCTCTCGCACTGAGGATACCTCTGAGGGGGAGGGAAAGCCAGTTCGGAAGAGGCAGGTGTTAGTAGTGGGTGATTCGATCGTTAGAAACATAGATAGTTGGGTTTGTGATGACCGGGAGAACCGTATGGTCACTTGCCTGCCTGGTGCGAAGGTTGCGGATCTCTCGAGGCATCTAGATAGACTTATGTGTAGTGCTGGGGAGGAGCCGGTGGTCGTGGTACATGTAGGTACCAATGACGTAGAGAAGGGTAGGAGAGATGTCCTGGAGGCCAAATTTAGGCTGCTAGGAAAGAGACTGAAATCCAGGACCTCTATGGTGGCGTTCTCGGAAATGCTTCCGGTTCCACGCGCAGGGCCGGGTAGGCAGGCAGAGATTCAGAATCTCAATGCGTGGATGAGACGATGGTGTAGGGAAGAGGGGTTTGGATTTATTAGGAACTGGGGACACTTTTGGGAGAGGGGGAGCCTATACAGGAAGGATGGGCTCCACCTAAACCAGGGTGGAACCAGACTGCTGGCACTAAACATTAAAAAGGCCGTAGAGCAGTTTTTAAACTGAGAGATGGGGGAAAGCCGATTGGTGTGGAGATGCACGTAAATCGGAGGGAGACTACTCTTAGAGGAGAATCCATTGATAGAGATTCTCTAAGCTGTAGTCAGAAAGAGAGGAGGGGAGAGGGCAAACCATGGGCCAGAGCAGACAAACAACCGTGTACAAAGGAATCCAATGCATCAGGGAAGGGCAGACAAATAAGCAGTGGCAAATTTTTAAAGTGCTTCTACACAAATGCTAGGAGTCTGACTAATAAGATGGGTGAACTAGAGTACCTAGTATTAAATGAGGAGGTTGACATAATAGGCATCACTGAAACCTGGTGGAATGAGGAAAATCTGTGGGACACAATCATACCGGGATATAAAATATATCGAAAGGATAGAGCAGGCCGGGTGGGTGGCGGAGTGGCACTGTATGTGAAAGATAATGTAGAATCAAATGAAATAAAAATATTAAATGAATCAACATGTTCAATAGAATCGCTATGGATAGTAATTCCATGCTCCAAAAATAAGAAATTAGCAGTAGGGATATATTACCGACCACCTGACCAGGACAGGGATACTGACATTGAAATGCTGAGGGAGATTAGAGAGGCTACCAAAACAAAGAACTCTATAATAATGGGGGATTTTAATTACCCCCATATTGACTGGATACATGTCACCTCAGGAAGAGAAGCGGAGATAAAATTTCTCAATGGCTTAAATGACTGCTTCTTGGAGCAGCTAGTGCAGGAACCCACAACGGGAGAGGCAATTCTCGATTTAGTCCTGAGTGGAGCGCAGGAACAGGTCCAGGAAATAACCGTTACAGGACCGCTTGGGAATAGTGACCATAATATAATAACATTCAACATTCCTGTGGTGGGTAGAACACCTCAGCAGACCAGCACCCTGGCATTTAATTTCAAAAAGGGGAATTACACAAAAATGAGGAGGTTAGTTAAACAGAAATTAAAAGGCACAGTGACTAGAGCCAAATCCCTGCAAGCTGCATGGAAACTTCTTAAAGACACCATAATAGAGGCCCAACTTAAATGTATACCCCAAATTAAAAAACATAGCAAGAGACCTAAAAAAGAGCCACCGTGGCTTAACCACCATGTAAAAGAAGCAGTGAGGGACAAAAAGGCATCTTTTAAGAAGTGGAAGTCCAATCCTAGTGAGATAAATAGAAAGGAACATAAACACTGTCAAATCAAGTGTAAAAATGTAATAAGAAAAGCAAAAAAAGATTTTGAGGAACAGCTAGCCAAAAACTCAAAAAGAAATAACAAAATGTTTTTTAAGTACATTAGAAGCAGGAAGCCTGCTAAAAAACCTGTGGGTCCCCTAGACGATCGAACTATAAAAGGCGCAATCAAGGACGATAAAGCCATTGCGGAGAAACTAAATGATTTCTTTGCTTCAGTCTTCACGGCTGAGGACGTTGGGGAGATTCCCAAATCTGCACCGTCCTTTGTGGGTAATGAATCTGAGGAACTGTCCCGGATTGAAGTGTCATTAGAGGAGGTTTTGGAACAAATAGAAAAACTTAATGTTAACAAATCTCCGGGACCGGATGGCATTCATCCAAGGGTTCTAAAAGAACTCAAATGGGAAATTGCTGAACTATTATCTGTGGTTTGTAACCTATCCCTTAAATCGGCTTCCGTACCTAATGACTGGAAGGTAGCCAACGTGACACCAATATTTAAAAAGGGCTCTAGAGGCGATCCGGGCAATTACAGACCGGTAAGTCTAACTTCAGTACCGGGCAAATTAGTCGAAACAATAGTAAAGAATAAAATTGTGAAGCATGTAGAAGAACATAATTTGTTGGACAAAAGTCAACATGGGTTTTGTAAAGGGAAATCCTGTCTTACTAATCTATTAGAGTTCTTTGAAGGGGTTAACAAACATGCGGACAAGGGGGATCCAGTAGATATAGTATACTTAGATTTCCAGAAAGCCTTTGACAAGGTCCCTCACCAAAGGCTCTTGTGTAAATTACATGGCCATGGGATAAGAGGGAAGGTCCTTTCTTGGATTGAGAACTGGTTAAAAGACAGGAAACAAAGGGTAGGAATAAATGGTAAATTTTCAGAGTGGAGAGGGGTAACTACTGGTGTCCCCCAAGGGTCAGTCCTAGGACCAATCCTGTTCAACTTATTCATAAATGATCTGGAGAAAGGGGTAAGCAGTGAGGTGGTAAAGTTTGCGGATGATACCAAACTGTTTAGGATAGTCAAGACAGAAGCAGACTGTAAGGGACTCCAAGAAGATCTCACCAAACTGAGTGATTGGGCAACAAAATGGCAAATGAAATTTAATGTGGATAAGTGTAAAGTAATGCACATTGGGAAAAATAACCCCAACTATACGTACAGTATGATGGGGGCTAATTTGGCTACGACAAATCAGGAAAGAGATCTTGGAGTTATCGTGGACAGTTCTCTGAAAACTTCCACACAGTGTGCAGCGGCGGTCAAAAAGGCAAATAGGATGCTAGGTATTATTAAGAAAGGGATAGAAAATAAGACCCGGAATATCTTACTGCCCCTGTATAAAACTATGGTACGCCCACATCTTGAATACTGTGTACAGATGTGGTCTCCTCACCTCAAAAAAGATATTTTGGCCTTGGAAAGGGTTCAGAAAAGGGCAACTAAATTGATTAGGGGTTTGGAACGGGTCCCATATGAGGAGAGGTTAAAGCGACTGGGACTTTTCAGTTTAGAAAAGAGGAGACTGAGGGGGGATATGATAGAGGTGTATAAAATCATGAGTGGTATGGAGAGGGCCGATAAAGAAAAGTTATTTATTAGTTCCCTAAATAGAAGAACTAGAGGACACCAAATGAAATTAATGGGTAGCAGGTTTAAAACTAATAAAAGAAAGTTCTTCTTCACACAGCGTGTAGTCAGCATGTGGAACTCCTTGCCAGAGGAGGCTGTGAAGGCTAGGACTATAACAGAGTTTAAAGAGAAGCTAGATAATTTCATGGAGGTTAGGTCCATAAAAGGCTATTAGCCAGGGGATAAAATGGTGTCCTTGGCCTCTGTTTGACAGAGGCTGGAGAGGGATGGCAGGAGACAAAGCGCTTGATCATTGTCTTCGGTCCACCCCCTCTGGGGCACCTGGTGCTGGCCACTGTCGGCAGACAGGATACTGGGCTAGATGGACCTTTGGTCTGACCCGGTACGGCCGTTCTTATGTTCTTATGTTCTTATGACTCTCCCTTAATGTGGAACACGTGGTAAGTAGATGTAAGCTATGTTGATTTGAGTTACACTACGAACGTAATTCAAATTGTGTAGCTTAGATTGACCTCTCCCTGTTGTGTAGACCTGCCCTAAAACAGGATTTCTAATCCTTTGCCCACTCTCATGGCCTTTCTTTGAACCATCTCAAATTTATTAATATCCTTCATGAGTTCTGGGCAACAGAACTGTCACAAGATTCCATCAGTGGTCACACCAGTGCTATACACAGAGGCAAAATAACCTCTCTACTCCTGCTTGAGATTCCTCTGCTTTTGCATCCCCCTTTGTCCAATTTTGCACTGGAAGCTCATGTTTAGTTGATTATCTACCATAACCCCTGACTCTTTTTCAAAGTCACTTCTTCATAGGATAGAGCCTCCCACCCTGTAAGTATGGCCTACAGTATTGGTTCCTAGATGAACACATTTACCTTTAGACATACTAAAATGCATATTGTTTGCTTGCACCCAATATTACCACAAGAGCCATATTGCTTTGAATCAGTGCCCTGTCCTTTTCATTATTTACCACTTTCCCAATATTTGGATCATCTGCAAACTTTATCATTGATGATTTTATGTTTTCTTCCAGGTCATTGATAAAAATATTAAATGCCATAGGGACAAACTGAAGACTGCTGCACCTTTCTGGAATCATACCTGCTCATGAAAATTCACCCTTTACAATTACATTTTGAGGCCTATCGGTTAGATAACTTTTAATCCATTTAATGCGTGCCATGTTAATTTTATATCTGGCTAGTTTTAATCAAAATGCCATGTGGTATCACATGAACTGCCGTGTAGAAGTCTAAGTATATTCCATCTACACTATTACCTTTATCAAGCACTGAAACTTTTTCAAAAAGAGATATTATTAGTTTGACAAGATCAGTTTTCCAAAACTCCATGTTGATTTGCATTAATTATATTACCCTCCTTCTATTCTTCATTAACTGAGTCCCATATCAGCCATTCCATTATTTTGTCTGGGGTCAATATCAGGCTTACAGGCTTATAATAACCTGGATCATCCCAATTAACTTTTAAAAAAATTGGCAATTTGCCTACATTTCAAGAATGGGCTGTAGTGAAATAATTCAGAGAAAATCTCTGTCGTATGGTGGCTGGGATTTTCAAAGGAGTAGGTGCCTGTATCCCAGTGAAATAGTTTGCTTTGAAAATCACAGCTATTATCATTATGTTATCAACATACATCTTTCCAAATAGACAAGGTTAAAGGATACATACAAACTATTTAACACGGTGTACGCTCATCCAATGGATTGTCCGGGGTGAGGCATACATAACAAGATAAATAAGTATGTCTACACTAGAACTGGTACAGCAGCATAGCTGCAGTTGCATCCCTGAAGTGCAGATCCTTACTACATCATTGTCAGCCGGTGGTCAGGGCAGTGAGTGTGTGTGTGTTATACACCCGAGACTTCAACTGCTAGGACTGGGGTCCTTTAGCAGCGGGCAACCTGGAGGAGGTTGACGGGCGCCCCAAGAAGTTTACAGGGAGAGCTTATTGCACCTCAGATTTTGACTGCTAGGATACACGATCCCTTCGCAGCGGGCAGCCTGGGGAGGCTGAGAGATGCCCCAACGGATCTGTCCCCTGGAAGCGACACGATCCAACGCTCAAGCTCTCCCTATATCTGTCCCTTATGACCGGCTGGAGTTCTTTTAAAATTGTGCTTGGTTCTGTTACAGCAACTGAAGGAGTCAGGTCACAGCTTAAACAGTTACTATTTTATTGTTACAGGGTAAACTTAGCTGTTAAATGCTGCTACTGTGTTACAGATAACACAGCCACTACAAAGGACAGGACAGAAATTACACTAATAAGTCACTTACAGGTACCATGAAACCCTTTTGGTTCTCTGAGCTCTTATTAAATGCATGCAAAATAGACACCTAGCAGGTATATATTCTCACCCCTGCGTTCCAGACTTGGCGTGGCCAGCGTCTTTCTCTCAATCCCTCGGGAAGAAGTAGGGCGAGGCTGGGCGTCCCACAGACCTCGGGAGACAACCAATACCTGCCAGCAGGTGTAGATGATTGGAGCTCAAATGGGGTGGGCTACTAAACCCCTCTTTATACCCCTTGGGTCACGTAGGCTTCTTCCTGGTCTCAAGTGGCCAATTAGGAAAAATGGCTTTGAATGCCAAGTTTCCCACGAAGGGTGCAAAGCATAATTCACACCTGGGAAAATGCAGACAATGGGCACTTCTAGTATGTGATGGGCGGAGATTCCTCTCCTGGGACAGTGTAGGCATGTCAATTACTGGTGCTAGCCATCAGGGCGATGGGAGGCCCCCTGGTCGTCAGCTAGCCCATTTACTGTCTGGTTTCTGTTTATTAGAGTCAGGGACAAGCAGCACCCCTACGTTCCCAGGGCATCAAAGGCTGACTGCCTTTCTCTTGCTCTCTGGGGGAGGGGGGGGGAACAAGATGGGGTTCATGTCTGGCTACAATCATGTAGTAAGTGTAGCAGTGTCTACACTAATTTCATTGCTCAGAACATGTCTACACTTCCCAGGCAATCGGCGCTGCAGCAATTGATCTCCTGGAGGTCAATTTAACGGCTCTGGGAAAGACCAGATAAATCAACCATTGATTGTTCTCATCAACTCCAGTACTCCACCAGAACAAGAAGCAAAAGGGAAGCTGATGGGAGAGTTTTTCCTATTGACACCTCCCCACACACACAGGTGAAGACCCTGCAGCAATTCGACCTAAGGTACGCCGACTTTAGCTATGCTATTGATGTAGCTGGAATTGCATAAAATAGATTTACATTGCCCCATAGTATAGACCACGGGTGATCAATTGCATGGTGGCAGTTTACCAGGGTTAGCCCCGGACAGGCCTCCACCACTATATTTACCTGCGCTGCTGCAGGTACCAGCAATTGCAGCTCCTGTTGGCCTTGGATCACCATTCCCAGACAAAGGGAATGGCAAGAAGTGGCACGGACCAGGGCACTGCTTCCCATAGCTCCCATTGGCCAGGAATGGGAGCTCCCATTCACCATCTATCTCAAAGCACATCCACAATTGGATCTCCCATTGGAGCTCCCATTGATTACCTATCTGTTTGCAAAGTGCTTTGAGATCTTTTGATGAAAGATGCTCTATTTCACCTGGATAGTTTTGAGGGGGAGATAGGTAATGTGGGTGTCAGCCCAAAGAGGATGTGCTTGCAGTTATCAATTTTAACTGTCCTGTTTTGTCTTAAAAGATATATTGTTTTACGGACACTCCTCCCTTTCATGATCCTTTACAATTACATAACAATCCCATTAGCAATTCGATCAATGGTGGTCCATGGGAACTATGATCACTGGTAGCTGCAGTCGTGCAGGTAAATATGGCTGAGGAGGTCTGCCAGGCATTAATCTTGGTGGATCAGATTCAATCCATCGGCAGGTATCCTCCCCACCCCACGTTTTAGACCTATCCACTGGACATGAAATTTTTCATTACCTTAAGAGGTGTAGTTAAGCTAATGTAGACCAGCTCTATGTCTCCTTAAACCAAGTGTCCTGCCAAAGGCCATTCCTGCAACTTTAGTGGTGAAAAGACCTTTCTATATTCCCTGAGAAACCGTTACATGATGCTGAGCAATTACTAACTTATATAACATTTGGATGCCTAATCAACAGCAAACTGGAATGTTAGTATTTTGTACCCATTTCCCTTTCATTTTCAACAGTGGTAAATAATTGCACAAAGGTGCAAGATAATGGAAAAAAACAGACCCGGCGTATTTATGTTTATTACATGGGCAATGTATGGTTGATGAGTTCCTTAGTTTTATTTCCTTGCTGTGCGTGCTTTGTCTTTATAGATGATAGCACCTGTCACATAGCAATTTAAACCGACTTTAAAACTTTTTTTTTCAGAGCAACCCAGAGTTTGAAGTGGGACAGAACGAGAGAGAGAAAGAAACAAACAGGCGTTTAGGTACCATATTGCTTTTCACCGAACACCTTTACCAAACTGACTTTAGTTTAAAGAAAATAGACATTTTTACCATAATTAAAACTAAGAGGATAAAAGTTCTTTTGCTTCAGAACCGTTGCCTGAGTCCCAGATCAATGAGGGACACTGGTCAATAATTGCTCCTCACTAGACAATAAGCACAGAGCAGGGCAGGGAAGCCATTTCTGCAGAGGGCATCTTTCTGCCCTCAGAAGATGCTGTCAGGAAAGGAGGAAAGCAAGAGGAAGTATTTTTCTGCCACAGTCACCTTCATATGTCAGAAATTGTTACTTCAGCATAGGACATGGTCAAGGTGAGGGGAAGCAATTTATGACAGGAATCCCTCTTTTCCAGCACAAACTGCTATATCTGTGCCACAGAATTAAAAGGAGCCCCCTTTGATGGAGAGCATAAAAAGATACGCAGCCAATGTCAGATTTTGCTGCCGACAGCAAACTCTACAGGGAGGCAATTTTCTGATTTTACATCACTCCCCCCACTCCCTGGGTGATTCAGTCCGTTCATTATATTGAAGGAGGCTCGATATGACCTTTTCCCTCTGCATTTCACCTGGCAGATGGAGAGGTTTCCACTTCAGTGTTCCCAGTCAAAACCAGAAGCAAACAAATAAGCAATAAACCGTCCCCCAGGATTTGCCTGGGACCAGCTTCTTGGAGAATAAAAATGTCAGACAGTCCGCCACTGCAGCAGCCTCCTGAAGTTGTTCAGCTTCGGTTCCCAGAGAGAGGGAGAGAACTAGAAACCGGTGAATAACGTGATCCTAGTAGACATTTACTGAGAGTCCAGACCAGAGATTGTGCAGCGGATCTTGCACAGCTGATTTCTGGAGGCTGCTGGTTTTGTCACACACACACACACACACACACACACACACACACACACACACAGAGTTGCTATTTCAATGGGTTTGCAGCTCAGTGTGTGTGTGTGTGTGTGTGTGTGTGTGTGTGTACCTGTTTGTGTAGCCCTGTGTGCGTGTGTGTGTACCTGTTTGTGTAGCTGTGTGTGTGTGTGTGTGTGTGTGTGTTCTTTTGCATTAGGACCCAGGGAGAATTGCTCTATTCAGAGACCAATGCGCCTGCGCCGTCTTGAAGTGTCCGGAGACCGGGCTGGCTGGACGAAGCCGCTAGTTCCCTGCTGGCGCCCAGCCTCTAGCACCACCTGCAAGCTGAGGGGCGGGGGGCACGGGGCTGGGGACCGAGCTCCGCTTCAGCAGCCCAAGCCACGTGCGGCCGGAGGGGCAGAGAGCCCGGTGGGTTCTCCGTCTGCTGCCTGAGCCGCGGGGGCTGGAGGCATCAACCTCCCCACCCCGGGCATCGCTGTTTTTCCTTTGCAGCCCCCCCGCCCTGCAAGCGGCTCCGCCGGGGAGCGGGAGCTGGGTGCACAGCACTGTCCATTCGGCACCGAGCGGGAGGGCGCCGCTCCGCGACCCCCCTGCCGCCTCCTGCAGCAGCCGAGCGAGGACGGGCACAGCCCGCAGGGAGCGGGGCGCCTCGGCGGGGTCGCTGCCGCAGCATGTGAGGTACATCGCCCGGGGGAGAGCGGAGAGGGGAGTCCCCGCCGGACCCGTCGCGGGCGTCTGGAGTCCAGATTTCTGCTGCCCTCCTGCCGCTGCTCCCTGTCTCCTGCTGCACCTTCGCCCCCCGCCGCCCAGAAGTGGGGGTTTTGGGGGCGGGAGGGGTTGGGGATTTTTGTAAATGAGGATCGCTGCGTGTTGGGCCCCCCCGCGGCAGCTCCCTCGCTCCTGTCTGCCTCCGAAGGACTTCAGCCCAGCACCGTCTGGAGAGAGATTGTTTTATTTTTTGAAAAAAACCCATCAATAGATCTGGTCTGTTGCTGCGGCTGGGCGCAAATATCCGCCCCCTCCATCCTTCATTGTGTGTGTGTGTCTGTCTGCGATCCCTTTGTACCCTCTCTCACCCCCCCCCCCCCCGCGTTTTTGCACCCAGCTGTATCATCATCAACCCCTTCCCCCCTTCCTGAACAGATGTGCAGCCCTGGATTCCTTTTTGGCCACATCTAACTAAAGAAGACTCTCCCCGCTGCACCATCCCTAGCTACCTGGCAGCCCTTTGCAGCTATAGCTGTGCTTGGGGAGTGCATGCTCTCTCCTCTCCCAGCCCCTGCTTAAACAACACAAGAGTTTGTGACCGCAAAGAAGAGGACTCTTAGGACTGCCAACAGTAACTTTCATCAGTGCCCTTGGGTTGGTAGCATTTGGAAGAAGAGGCACAACAGGCTTATGCCGGTTGGGTGCCCTTTGCCTAGGGGATTGCTGACCTCCCAAATAAAGCACCGGCTTCGATCGCGATTGCAGCCCAAAAGCCACCCCCTTATGTGCTTGCTGCGTGCCGTGCTTCCTCGCATGAGTCTGCGACATGCCTAATAAGAGACGAGATGGGCCAGGGCGACGAGAGCGACCGCATTGTGATCAACGTGGGAGGGACTAGGCACCAGACTTACCGCAGCACCCTGCGCACCCTGCCTGGCACTCGGCTGGCCTGGATCGCCGAGCCCGATGCCCACAGCCACTTTGACTATGACCCGCGCACAGACGAATTCTTCTTTGATCGGCACCCGGGCGTCTTTGCCCACATCCTGAACTACTACCGCACAGGCAAGCTGCACTGCCCAGCGGATGTGTGTGGGCCTCTGTACGAAGAGGAGCTGGCCTTCTGGGGTATTGACGAGACGGATGTAGAGCCCTGTTGTTGGATGACCTACCGCCAGCACCGCGACGCCGAGGAGGCACTTGACAGTTTTGGTGGGGCGCCACTGGATAGCAGTGCTGAGGACGGAGATGCAGATGGCACCGGAGACTCTGGGGATGGCGAGGAAGAGCTGGAAATGACTAAACGTTTGGCACTCAGTGACTCGCCCGATGGCAGGTCTGGGGGCTTTTGGAGAAGGTGGCAGCCCCGCATCTGGGCACTTTTTGAGGACCCCTATTCTTCCAGATATGCAAGGGTAAGCTATACAATCAGCATCATACTGACTTCTTTCCCAGGACAGTCCCCTAACCTCAGTCCTCCTGGCTAACTTCATTCCCCTCAGCACTGCTGAATATACTCACTCTGGAGCAGGCACACATGCATGGCTACATGTGGTCTAGAGCAGGCACACCACGTGCATGGTCACATGCAGTCTACAGCAGACACACATGCATGGCCATATGGAAACCCAGATTCCAGAGCAGGCACTCATGCATGGCCACATACAGTCTAGAGCTGGCACACATGCATGGCCATATGGAAACCCAGATTCCAGAGCAGGCACTCATGCATGGCCACATGCAGTCTAGAGCTGGCACACATGCATGGCCATATGCGTCTTAGAGCAGACACATGTGTGGGGGCATGGAGACTTGCATTCCGGCACAGGCACATGGGCACGGGCACATGCAGTGTTGAACATTCATACATGTGCAGGCATATGGAGCCCTGCACTCTATAGCCAGGGCACGTGGAAGGACCCATGCCCTTGCTCACTTTCATGGAGACAAGAGATTCATTAGAGTAGGCAGTGCACAGAGGATTGAGGATGAGTTCCCTCCCTACCACCATGCATCCAAATGGTCACAATTATTCATTCCCTACCAATCAAAAGAGGCTCCCCCTTCACCGTTCCTCCCTATTTCTCCTCCTTGAGAAGCATTCATTAAAGCAGGCGGTGAATGCAGAAGAAAGGTTTGGGGAGTTTCTTGGTGATAAGGTAGCCTTTCGTGCCCCATTTCCTGAGACATGCAGTGTTAAATAGTTCCCATTGTGACTCTCTGATAAACACCCTTCGGTCTCCATTACACACCTAACCAAGGTTTCCTTTCCATATAGAGGGAGAGGTGCTCATTAGAGCAAACTGCATCTGCATGGAGAAGGGATGTATTTGATGGGTTTCTTTCTTGGGTACTGAAGGACAGTTCCTCCTGCATGTAAAATTAATGCAAATGAATGCTGGTGTGATCCACACCATAGCTGTATGTGCTCTGAAACAGCCAACTGACTCCTCCAAATAGTCATTCACATGCTAATCTCAGGACTGATTCTGCCCTTATAGAAGTCAGTGGTAAAGCACTCTTTATCTTCAGTAGCATCAGGATCAGTCCCACAGGTATCTGTCTAGAAAAGCGAGGGAAATGAATGATGGGTAGGTGAACAGGGAGAGGGCTTAACTTCATGTGATCCCTATCTTACAGATACACAGTAAAGACAACTCCTGTCAGCCCTATGGCTGGTTTACTGGTGTGGGAGGGTAATCAAGGTGTCATGTGTGGATCTAAGGAATGAGATGAAATTAGAGGGCAAGCAGGAAAAATACATGGACGTAGATGGAAGAAGTGGATGGAAAGGGATGGAAATATAGAGTAGATCACTATAGGAACAGATGGTGAAATGGTGGCTAGTGGAGGCTTCAGGCTGAGCAAAGATTTCTAATGCTGAGATGCCACGTCTCCAAACTAAATGAACGAGGGAGACAAGAGCAGAGCTGGAGGTACTTTTTATGCATATTCATTAAGATTTTTGTTCACATGCTCTTCTGAGATTTCCTGCTAAATAAAGAAGTTAAAATTTAAAAGGAGCATCTTTAAATAGTACAAAATATAAGGAATTAATGAAATATTTACCACAACATAAAAGGACAGTGCTGTTGAGCTGCAGCTTTCAAATTCCTGATATCTGCCAAGGGAACATGGAAGTGGAGGGGGAAGGCTAGAGGGTGTTTTTCAAAAGACTCAGTTAGCTTCCTGTATAATGAACCAAAGCGTTAACACACATTGATTTTGGAAGTAGCTTTCTTTGGTGGTCAGGCATCTGTTGTTACAGTGCATCCCCATAAGCATCACTGGAGCATCTGCCACGTATTTTGTGGCATGGCCATAAGGCCAAATTGCCAATGTTTCCCATGGAAAATGGTGCAAATGAAGAAGAGTTTGTAAAATCATCTCAGATTGCAGGCTGAAGTTTATCACCAATATTCAAAGACTTTGAACAACCCTGAATTCCAGTTGGGTAGGACATTCACTTTGTATTTGCTCATGAGGATAGTTCTTTTATAAGGCAATTCAGATTATTCTGCAGATGATATTCAATTTATTCATAATTATGTATCTATTCCTCTGTGTGCATACCTCATTCAGTTCAACTTCTACTTGGCTTTAAAGCTGTTCTTACCTTAAGGTATTGTTATGGATGAGACTGGAGAATTATTAATTCTAGTCACTACACAAAGTTAAGGTGTGCAATGATCACTTTGTGTTTTAAATAGAAGAACCATTTAATTGTTATCTACAATCATCTATGACATAAACATTTTAAGCATTGTTATCTACAATCACATGTGACACAAGCTGTCACCACCAGCACATGTACCCTGTCCATTAAGAATACATTAAAAGACATTTAACATTTTCTAATAAAAGCAAAACATAATGGTTGTGTGTGTAAAGGAGATAGAGAGAGATTGGTCTATATTGTGATTATTTAATGACAGACATGACAAAATACCTCAAACTCACTGTCACTAATTAGCAGAGAAATAATCAATAGCCTCTTTAATATATGGACAGTATGCTAAAGAAGTCAATAGCACAGAACAGTAATACTATCAGGTAACTAACAAACTCACATGAATACAATTACATCAGAAGCTTAACCAGCTGAGCTATTTTTAAAGTTATTTCCTATATTTTAGCATACAGCAAGGCTTAAATTAATTGTTATTTTTAAAAGTAAAGAATTTAAATAAACCAACTAGCACTTACAGTATTTGTTAGTGTTGGTGAAGATGGTTATTAGATGTATAAATGCTTTCATTTTTTATGTTTTCATATTTTACCAAAATTATGTGTTTAATATGGTATCACAAAGTTACAATTTTTGAATTAAAATTCTTGTTATAGCTGTACCTCATAATACGCTCACGTAGAAAGAATACAGTTTACAAACTGAAACGCTAAGTATATGTTAAAACCCCTTCTAGATCTCATATAGAAGTGGAATAATATTTCTCTAGACAAGATATGATACAATTATTAATTGTGAACATTTTATCTATCAGCTTTGGCTATTTCTTCCAGGAATTATCCAGGAAAAAAGATCAAAACACACAGAGCAAACATTTTGCAAATGTTTTGATTGGTAGTTTTCCCCTTGTGTAATCAGGGCCATATTTTAGAATGTGCATAGTTTATGTGTTAGCATAAGCATTCATTTGAATGTTCAGTATTTAGATACAAAATTTGAAATGCATGAGTGATCACCAAGTCACATGTTACTGTTTCTGTTCTCAGATTGGATACGCATTTGCAGAAAGGAAGGAAATTATGTATATCTGGCAAGGCTGGCTACTATGCAAGTCCCCATTCCCTCCCTCCCCATCCCACAAATATCTATGTTGCTAAAATATAAATGCCTGGTCAGTAAGGGTGCGATTATACTGCACTGCAGGTTGAAATAAGATACGCAACTTTAGCTATGCAAATTGCATATCTTATTTCAATCTTATTTTTAAATAGCTTATTTCGTCATTTGGCACTGTTTACACAGCACCAAAATTCGAAATAACCCGCTATTCCAAAACGTCCCTTACTCCTCGTAGAATGAGGTTTACAGGGACGTTGGAATAGCAAATCCAGAATAATGGGCTTGCTGTTAAGATGCAGGATAGCTATTTTGGAAAACTCCGGTATCCCGAAATAGTGCTGCAGTGTGGACATGGCCTAATAGTGGATTGAAAAGCAGCATTTCTTTTAAGTCTGTCTCACTATAGGATTGAAGGAAAATAGAGTAATGATCATCACAGGAAAACAGAATCTACAGGCCAGATTTACAAGGTATTTAGGTGCTTAAGGAGGCAGAGACACCTAATGGGATTTACAAAAGCTCCTAACCAAGTTAGATGAAATCCAATGGAAGTTAGGCACCTAACTCAAGTAGGCACTTTTGTGAATTCCAGCGGGGGGGGAGGGGTGTATCTGCATATTTATGCCCCTAAATGCCTTTGTAAATGCAGCCCTAAAACTAGAAAGTATACGCAAAAAAAATCTACATCGCAACTTGAGAGAGGCCGGTTCCTCACTGATGTAAATCAGCCCAGTGCCACTGAAGTCAATGGAACTACACCAGTTTACATCAGCTAATGACTTGGCACTATGTGAAACAGAAGCCATTCAGATC
Organism: Pelochelys cantorii; assembly: GCA_032595735.1. Taxonomy (NCBI): domain Eukaryota; kingdom Metazoa; phylum Chordata; order Testudines; family Trionychidae; genus Pelochelys; species Pelochelys cantorii. Next base: position 23,622,542 of record CM064329.1, on the reverse strand, counting down.
TACTGAGCATTCTGATGGCACTATTGTAACAACTAGCATGGGCCCCTCACAAGTATCTGTAAGACAACTTCATCCACAAATTGTTAAAATCTGTTCCTAGCACCCTGCCTCTTTCCTTTTAGTGGTTGTTTTCTTGCATAGTGACTAAACCTGCAGACCTTATTCAGGGAAATTTCCCACTGACTTGACTGGTAGTTTTGCCTACACAAGCACTGCAGGATTCAGTTTCCTCATCCTTTTCCTCTTCCTTCCCTACTAAGCTGAGTGTGGTTTTTTAAAACTGACAGTTGTTAACTTAGCCAGTATCATGGCATCTGGAGCTGTCAGGAGAGTTTGTGTGCATGCGCTCACACTAGCTTCAAACTGTTACTCTTTGTTAACAGTGCTAAAGAGGGCCCTGAGCTCTGGTCTATACTAAGGAGCTAATTTGAAATAACCCCCCCTTATTTCGACATAATAAGTGGAGTGTCCACACTACCAAGCCCGTTATTTCGAAATAGCAGGCTGGTTATTTCGAAATCTGTACTCCTGCTTTCCTCAGGGAATAATGCTTATTTCAAAATAGCATCAGTGTGGACACTCCGCAGCTGCTATTTCAAAATAACTACTCCCCACAGTCATTCAAAATAATTACTCCCCAGTGCTTCCTGGGGCTTAGAGTCGAGGTGGTGTGTCCCCAATAATGGAGCCTGCCTCTGACTAATTTTGCGGCTCCCCCATAGCGGTGACACGCTCGTTTGATTTTGTTATTTCCGGAGTTATTATTTCAAGTTTAGTTATTTCAAAATAATATCTTAGTGTAGACATGCCCTTATAGTACTTCTAGATGAATATTATTGTTGCTTTGAAATAAAAGGTTTAAATGAAAAGCTAGTGCAGCTATGGTAGAGTTCTGTGGAAAGCCGCAGTCAGCCGCTTGGCTTTGAATATTCCCTGTGAGTGGAGGTGAGCAAGGAAATCAGCAGTTGAGAGCTAGAAGAGGGGAGGCTTTTGGGAAGTTATGGTAAGGGTGAGTGATGGTTCTGCAGCATGCTCCCCACATTTCTTTTTGACCTCATGGAAGCCCCTGCTTACTTCGGTGGGTGGTCCTTGAGGCCTGGGTGGCTTGTGTGAGGACGGGCTACAGCAAAGTGGGAAGAGGGACTCAGACCATTCATGGAGTTGCTCTCACTTTCCCTTTGCAAACCCCAGAGGAGTGTCAGCCTTGTTAAACTCACATTAGTTCCTTCTGCATCAAAAGAATCCTCCCCTGTGGGAATGTGGATGGTGCAGATGATGGAAGCACATTACACTAGGGGGACTAGAGAACAAGTGTGAAAAATTGAGACAGTAGGAAGGGGGGTGATAGGAACCTCTAGAGGAAAAAGCCTCGAATATCAGGATGGTCCCTATAAAATTGGGACATCTGGTCCCCCTACATGACATCATGGATTCAGAAGGAGCCATACTTCCTCCATGCGGTCTGGACGAGCTAGCAGCCCTTGTTAGCCCTTTCTACACATATCAGAGGGCTCAGAGGGATCTATTCTGACCCCCCCCCCCAAAGGGTTAGAGGCCCCATAGAGAGACGCAGGGTATTCTCCTGGATGTTTTCTTTTTGTTTAATGAAGTTGCCCAATGAATTATTATAATATGGTTACTGAGTGTGTGTGTGTGTGTGTGTGTGTGTGTGTTGCAAATATTTTATATTCTCATCTTGTAATTAGGACACATCTCGGGGTGCGGGGTCGACGGAGCCATGTAGATTAGGGTTGTAGGCACAGGGAAATGAAGCGGCGATTTAAATAATCGCCGCTTCATTTAAATTAAAATGGCTGCCGCGCTGTGCTGATCAGCTGTTTGTCGGCACAGCGCTGTAGTCTGGACACTCCGTGGTCGACATCAAAGGCATTTGTCGACCTCCCCGGTACGCCTTGTGGGATGAGGTTCACTGGGGAGGTCGACAAATGCCTTTGATGTCGACCGCCGAGCATCCAGACTACAGCGCTGTGCCAACAAACAGCTGATCGGCACAGCGCGGCAGCCATTTTAATTTAAATGAAGTGGCGATTATTTAAATTTCCGCTTCATTTCCCTTTGCCAAGTAAACAAATCTACATGGCTCCATCGACGGAGCCATGTAGTCTAGACGTGCCCTCGCTCAACATCCTGCTTCTAACCATACACAAGACAGTTAGATAACAGCCTTCATAATAAACCACTTTTCCAAGTGGTGCAGTGCTCTAGTGAAGGGAAGAAGGAGATTTCATTTCAGTCTCCATTGGCTATCTCAGAAAGGAGAGAGAGTCCCTGTAGGTTTATAGCATAGTTGCTACATTTAAAAAAAAATTGGATCCAGACTTGTAAGGGACCTTCTCTGTGTGGATTTGCTCCTAACTACAAGCAGAAAAGGAACAGCCGCCTCCGGTGAACTGTCCCCACCCTGGAAGAAGTCCATCTGGACAGGCAGAGGGGCAAACCATGAAAGCAGGGGCAGAATGTGATGAAGAGAGAGGAGACATGCAGTATCCTTCAGTTCAGACCAATCTACAGGGATCCGCAGCGTTCCAGCACCTGCTTCTAATTATATTAATTTTCCTGTAGATCACCTTTCGTGCTAGTGCCCACTTTAAAATAGGTTATCAAGGGCTGCTGTCTATGGAGACTCCTTCAGAGCATGGCAACTTCCCCACCTCCCTGCAGGAATTTAAAGGAAACAGCATTAAGGGAACTCTGAAAAATTATTTTCCTTCCCTGGCCCTTCCTGTGGGTTTTCCGTGGCAAAGAGCACGTCTTATCCTCTGATTAAACTTCCTGAACTATTCGTTGCCATATAATTTAGCAGAGAATGGAAGAAGTTCATTATATTGTACAATGTAGGTTTGTAAAAAAAGCATTGCCTTTTTATTTTACAAGAGGTTGCCTTGCTCTTGCCTTACAGCGTAGAGTAAATAACGGTGCCCAACAGGCTAATCAGCCTTTTACCATTCATTATTTCAAACCTCTCATGAATATTCCCAGTCACCCTCCCCTGAAGAGACCCACTCCTGAAAATGCTTTTGTAACCCACTGACGACCGTGTGTTATGTGTTACACTTCTATGCCCAAGCTACAGAGCCTGAGTCTTGTATGGTCCCAATTTTGGCATAAGCTGTAGCAACTCATCCCTTTTGTTCTGGGAGACCCTAGTTCACTCCCTAGTACACTGGTCAAGATGGCAGCCATCAGAGCTACAGATATACTCATGTGAGCTGTCCCACTGACTTCACTTATTATTTTTAATCATTTCTATTATGGCAGCACTCAAACAGAATCAGGACCACATTCTCCTGGACACTGTACATATGTTCTTATGGCTCCCAATCTAAAAAGCTTGCAATCTAATTTCAGCCAGGATGTCTCAAGTGGCAAGACAGCTGCGCATAACAATGGTATGATTGCCTGTCTACCTAGGGAAGCTGGTGCACAACCTTGCCATTCCGATTCAAGGACATTTTCTCCCCTTTGCCTATTTCCTGTCATCTTATTGTTATTTTAAAACCACCCCGATTCCATTTTTAAACACCCTTGCTCCTGCTACACTCGGAGTATCAACAGTTTATTATGTACTGTTATGCTTCTCTTTCATCCTGTGGGCCTATTTATGTGATTAGGACTATTCATGTTATTAAGGGTTTCTTAGATTTAGGATAGAGGTTGTGACCATGTAGACCTTTCACACACACAACTCCTATTAAAGTAGATGGTGTTTCAGTGTACAGAAGGACTCTAAGGCCAGATCTACACTGGAGGAGAAAATCAATGTAAGATACACAATTCCAGCTATGACAATTCGTAGTTGGAGTTGACGTACCTTACATTAATTTTCAAGGGCAGCCCCACAGCGGGAGGTTGACAGGAGAAACTCTCATGTTGATTTCTCATTCTCCTCATGACTGTGAGGATTTCCGCAGTCAACGGGGACACCCTCAGCATTTGATTTAGCGGGTCTTTAATAGACCCGCTAAATCAAACCCCAGAAGATTGATCGCTGGAGCGTCCATCTTCCGATAAGTATAGACAAGTCCTAAAATCAGACCAACCTGCAGTATTCCTAAAACCTAATCCTGGTCCTACTGCAGTCAATGGGAGTGCTACGACTGAGTTCAACTGGGTCAGATTCGGTGTCTAGTTTTTTCAGTATTTTCTTTTGATCTATGTCCCTAAAAATATTCTTTGCCCTTACTTCTGACCTTTGCTATTTTGGCTTTGCTTGGAGAAAAGGCAACAAATGTTTTGTGTTGTGTGTACTGATGTTTTGTGGTGTCACATTATGTGTGGAGGGGAGGGCAAGAGAGAACTGAAAGCAGTTAATCGTATTATTTATAATAATATATTTATAGTTTATGTTCATTTTACAGTAGGGATTTTAAGATGTGGTTAATTCGCTAATCGAGTAGTTGATAGAATTTTTAACGACTACTCAATTAGTCAGTAAAGGAAGGGGGCCCAGCTCAGTCCCGGCTAGCATTGGGTCTGGGATCTACCACCACTGCCTGCTCACCCAGCTCTTACTACATTTAAACTGCAGAGCCACAGCATGGGTAGGTCCTGGACTCGGTGCGAGCCGGGACTGAGCTGGGCTGCCTGCCTGACAAGAGCAGCCTCTGTCCACGGACAGCCCAGGCCACCGCGGACAGAGGCTGCTGCTGGAGTACCCTCTGCCTGCAGAAAGCCTGAGATAGCCTCCCCTGTCTCCCTCCCTGTGGGCGGGGAACAGATGGCACCATGGAGATGGTGATGGGGGGAACTGGCTTTTAAGCTGGCTCCCACCCCAGCACCAGCTCCTGCTCTCCCCCCGCTTGCTGTCTCTGATACAGCGGGGGAGGAGAAGAGTAGTCGACTAGATTAACCAATAAGTCTAGACTTATCAGTTAGTCAACTAGTCGACTACTCGCTTACATCCCTACTTTAAAGTAGGATACATAAAACTGATTGTTACAAATTAGCCGATACATGGTAAAATTATTTTTCCATCTACAGTCTAATATTCTAGAGTATTTTTTGCCTTCATCACAAAACACACATTAGATACTGAGTGGTGTACATAATGGTGCTATTTAAGTAATAAATGGTATATATGTATTGCCTCATTTTTAATGTAAGCTGAGAATTATATGAAATCAGCTACAAAGGGCCCAATCCTACTCTTACTGTAATCAATGCCAAAACTCCCATTACCTTAAAAAAGAAAAGCTAATTTGTCAAGAGTGTTGAACAGAACAACAGATTGTTTACAGTATGTTTCTTGAATAAATACATTATATATATATTGATTCTGAAGCACTATGGCATAATAAACAAATAAATCTCTCTCTTGGTAATTTATTGGTAATGAAGTTGAACAAAATTATCCAAATTATTAAAAAATGGCTCTCAACAAAACCTTAAATACACTGTACTCAGACCAATATTATTTATGCAGACAAACCTCATTAAGTCAGTGAGAGATTTCCCTGCATAAGGACTACACAGGAGCTGGTCTTTATTCAGGCTACAAGACTTAATTGTATGTCTGTTTATGTCATTTTTGATCAAATGCCATCTGAGTGCTGTAAACAGAAAGGGCAAATGGGGACTTATAGATTGTTAACCAGGGGCCAATCCAGCAATTCTTGAGTCAAGTGTGTATTCCTTATTCATACAGACAAGGGATGCAGGATTGGGCCCATATTTTGTACAGATTTGATTTTTATGCATTTCCAGTGCATTCTTGAATAAAACAACAAGAGAGCAGCCATTTTGAGGTCTCTGCAACTGTACTGCAATTAGCTTTTCAGTTTCTGTATCCTGCATCTAGACTGAGGGGAAAAACAACAGTATTAGAAGACTTTTTCTTCTGAACACTGTATTATATAAATATATGATACATATACATTTCCTACATACAGCATTTGAATGAAAACATTACAGGGAATCAGGGAATGGCATGAAATAAAATAAATCCATTGTGACATGTGAATGCTGACAGTTTCAGTGCAATTTTGACATTACTCTTCTCTACTCATTGAGAGCCCAATCAGCCACCATTATTCACATTGAATAGTACTTCACTCCATGAGTAGTCCCCTTGATTTCAGTGGGACTAGATACAGAACAAAGTACAACCCAATATGAGCACAGGCAAAAAGGATCAGGCCCTAACTGATTTCCATTTTTCTCAGATAAGATTTATGGGATGTAATGGGGTTGTAATAAATCATGCTATAAAAATTATGAATAAATCTAAGTCCAAAGCTTTTTAGAGTGATTGCTCATGGTGTAAGAGCCTTTAATAACAGAAAGTTAAAATTGCATTGTAATGACTCTCTGTTAAATGCAATAAATCTCTGATTTCAGCGTACTGCAGAGAGCCAGCTACATATGTGCTGCACACATTCTTAGAACGCAGGCACAAGCTGCTGGCATACACTTATGTAATTATACTCATACTTCACTGGCAGTGATGAATCTGACCATAGGCCTGTTTGATTTACACTGTGAAAGGACAAAGTCAAGACAGTCATGATTTTGTGATAGCATAAAATAATTTAAAACATCTTTCGGGACTTTCATTTGGGTGAGGGAAAGAGAACCTTTAAAAAAAACAGCCACAGCCATTCAGGAGAAGGTAGTTCTTTAAGCAACAAAAGCAAGATCTGCTCCAACTGAATTCTTCAGTACCCCAAGGACATATACGACTTACATAGGTATTTCAGCCTGCATGGCTTGGCAGATATGTCTACATCCCTTCATTTCCTGGGCTATCCACTCAACATTCACAACGCCTTCCCAAGTGGGTTCAGAACTCTCTCAGATGCAATAGCTCTTAGTTTCCTTAGCATCAAACTGAACATCTTGTTTCATCAACATACAGCTGCATTCCGCAGGCAAATACGCAGAGCACTGATCAGTCTGGATCATGCATTGTTTGATATATCATAGAGATTTTCACAAGTCATAAAGTTCAATTGTGGATTTCAATTTGAAATTGAGTTTCCACAAGTCTATTCTATTTTATCCAGGTTCTTACACAGCCCTCATGACCATGGCATTTGAGACGCTCAGGCATTCGGATCCAGTGTTCCACTTTATCCGGTTATAAATGATAAGTACAGGCTCCAGGTACAACATTTGGGATTGGATATTCAGGAGAATGTCTAGCACATTCAGGGAAAAATCCTGAGAGATGCTGAATACCAAGCAACTGTCACAGGAGTGGAGACAGTGTGGTCTAGTGGAGGGGCAGTGGTGATGGAGTTTGGAGACCTGAAATAAACTCCCATTTACTTCCATGGGGCCATGATTTCATCCCAGGGGAGAGCTAATCCCTGCTCTGCCACTTGTCTACTGTGTGACCTTGGGAATGTCATTTCATCTCTCCGCTCTCCTATTTTGCCTTCCACCCTTTGTCTGTTCTATTTAGACCAGGGATGGAGACTCTCTCTGGCTTTGTGTATATTCAGTGCCTACCACCAGGGGGACTACACCTTGACTATGCCCTCTAGTACAATAACTACAATAATCACATCATCATAACCTTGGCCATAATGTGCTATCATTTTTTAAAGCATGGCTTACTCTGTGGAGTCTTGATTACAATCTAGCACAGGCCCTTAATAGCTTTCAGCATTTTTTCAGAATTTGGCCCACATGCTGCACAATTGTTTTCAGCTTGGCTGCGTCTAGATTGGCATGATTTTCCAGAAATGCTTTTAACGGAAAAGTTTTCCGTTAAAAGCATTTTCGGAACAGAGCGTCTAGATTGGCACGGACGCTTTTCCGCAAAAGCACTTTTTGCGGAAAAGCGTCCCTGGCCAATCTAGACGCACTTTTGCGCAAGAAAGCCCCTATCGCCATTTTAGCCATCGGGGCTTTTTTGAGCAAAACAATACCACATTGTCTACACTGGCCCTCTTGCGCAAAAGCATTTGCGCAAGAGGGCTTTTGCCCGAACGGGAGCAGCATAGTATTTCCGCAAGAACACTGACGATCATACATGAGAACGTCAGTGTTCTTGCGGAAATTCAAGCGGCCAGTCTAGACAGCTGGCAAGTTTTTCCAGAAAAGCGGCTGATTTTCCAGAAAAACTGCCAGTCTAGACACAGCCCTTGTGTTTTCCAGTCATATCAACCATGATTTAACCAGCTTTTTGCTACCCTAATCAATATCTTGTAGTGTTGGTGTTTTTTCAGTGCCAAATGAATGCACTTTTACATGAGTTTTGCTTACGCAAGTGACATCGGCTGGTTGGTTGATTAGTTCTTGATGTTTATACTTTCTAAAAATCCCAAGTGTATAAGTTGTTTTATTAAAAGATCTTATGTTAATTTAAACCAGTATGGATTAGTTAAAGTGTTAACTATGCCTAAACAGCCATAAATCAATACTACATTCTTCCTTGAGAAAAGGGTATTAAGAAAATCTACTCAATTAAGAAACAAAATAAGTTTAATTTAGCTACAGATGTTAGTAAGATTGCATTCAAATAGTATTTTAAAATCTGGTGCAGCATTTCTATATTGTTTTTCTTCCCACAACATACCACATTTATACATGAATCATCATTAACTGTAGCAGCTTTTTATCTGGAGACTCCATTACTAACACAGCACACTATCTAACTTTCTGGGGAAGAGACTTTTTTACCCAGGATAATAGGACTAAGCTTTGGTTTTCTAAAAATTGCCATAGGATTGGTAATGTTCATACAGAGTTGACCAGAACTTGACTTTTTTTAGGTCTCTCCTAAAATACAGATACACAGAATAAACTTCCCAGGAAGTAAGAAGAGCTGAGCTGACCACAGAAAAAATTCATCCTGTGGCTCTGGATAGCCTAGCTACATGGGTAAAATCCATGCAAGGCTTATATACCATTTATGACCAAATTGTGCCCTATTTTGATCAAGGCTGATCTTGTATTTAAGGCAGTGTCTTGAATCTCAGGAGATAGGATTCAACTCCTGTCTCTGTCAGAATCCCTCTGTGACCTTGAGCAAGCCTGTCTCTCTGTACCTCAGTTCCTTATCTGTCAAAATAGGAGATATTATCACCACAACTCCTTTGCATGGACAAATTATGCTTTTGTAACCAGTCTGAGTGAGGGGGATGACCAGAGAATGCTACTTGGCACACACATACCAGTGCCCCTGTTCAATAGGTGGTAACAATTTGTGCCTCATGTGAACTGTTCATTCTTTTAAATGTCATCCCTTGAAGAGAGCAGGTACCTTTCTAATCATTCTTAATAATAAATACATAAATAATAAATCATAATAATAAAGAAGATGATGTGAATTATTTATGTGTTTCCAGTTCCCCAAATCATCTGATGAAGTACAAAACTGCCCAGTGACCGTGTGAAACAACAGAGCTGCTATTTCTCTCTGATTTTTTAATGAGCTGATATGTACCATTTGCCCATTGCCAGCCTTCTACACTAAAGACACAAAATAACTGACCCATATACCAAATGTCAAAGAGGAAATGACTCCCCTAACCTTGGCCTCTATTTACGTGACACTCACCCACAGAGCAGGAATCAGTTCTGCATCTCAACCAGAACCAAAATCATCTCAGATTTGTTCACATGGGAACACAGGAATTTTCAGTTTCAGTGAAACCAGTTGTCCATCTTGTCCAGCATACTGTCATCGCTGAAAACCAGTGCTAGCTACTTCATAGGAAGATGTAAAAAACCCCTCTGTACTAGGCAGTTATGGAATAGTCTGTTGCCAAGGCAAATTTCTTCTCAATAGTCATTATTTAAAGGATTAAAGCATGAATATGTATATACCTCCCAACCCCTTTTAAAAATTCTTGTTATAACCAGATATTTAAGTTCTCCAAATAAAGATTCTTTTTTTGAGTCCTGCTAAACTTTTGCTCTTAATGATATATTATGGCAGTGAGTTCCACAAACCAATCAACATAGCAATAAAATATACATAAAGCAAGACAACATTTCCCAACAACTTGGGGCCAGATCATGTTTTCATTATATTCAATGATAATTTCATTATTGACTTGAGCTGGACCAGGCCCTGGTTTGATAGCTGGGGACAGTTATCTGTAATACCATGTATATATAGTTCATGGACTGGATAGCTCACACATGTGTTATCAGAATGTAACTGTGTTATAAATCCCTGGTTAAAGAAACTCCTTACCATCTGATGACTTTAGGGGGTGATACCTGATATAAATTGTGAGCTTAGTGCAATTTCTGATGGGTAGATATTTACACCACAGACAGCACGCTAATGGAAGAGGAGATGGGTTTTCATCCCTAGAGACTGAACAACATTCTCAGCCTGAGAGGTAGGCTCCAAAGTCAGGGAAAGGACACATCTGTTAATCTGTCCTGAAGAGACTCATCTCCCCACGCTATCATTCTGCCACCTTTCAGTCACTATGTGTAAAGGCAAGAGTCCTGGAAACCTCTGAAAACTACTTTTGTCACAGTCATCAATATTTTCTTAAAACAGGAATTTTCTTTTAGTGGAAACTGATCAATTGAATTTTCTGGACTGTAAAGTGCATGTCATCACTTTACAAAAGCGACTTCCATGGGACTCTCCCAGTGCATAATGTTAAGCACATGAACAAGTCTTTGCAGGATAATGGCCATAAGGAACAACATAAGCGAGAGCAGAATTGGATCTTTTGCGATATGTGCACTATAGTTATGATATAAGCAAACACCACGTGAGCGATCACTGAATGTTGCACATGTTAGATATGCAGCCTTCATGGTATATATTCTTGTACAAATGTTACGTAGAGGAGTAATTCAGATGGGTTAATTGCAGAAGATCCCCCTCTGCTGCAATTTACCTGTTACTGGATTTTTGCCCTTGGATTTCAATGAACCTGCAGTTCCTTAGTGTTCCTATCTGATGTCATGTCCACTCCAGCTAAAATAGAGATACAATCTTATTACAATTAAGAAGTAACAAGTACAGAAAGAATCTTTCTCTTTTACTGTCAAAAGAGCTTCTCTATGCAGACTAGAGAGAAAACATTGGGCAAATTTAAATTTTAAAATGTATTACTTATTCATTTTTTAATAATCAAAACATAGCACGTGGCCAAGTATAAGGCAGAAGTGCTCACAATATGAAAATAGAAACAGCATGCAAAACAATATGCAATCACAGATAAGAAATCACCCTGAAACCCAAAGATACCCTTCAGTTTTGGGTAGATGAAGAATTTCAATTCAGGTTAACAAATCTGAATTGCAAAGGATTGGAAGGGGAGGATGAACTAATATTATTTCTGTTTTAAATATCAGTGTTGATGAAAATCAAAAATACAGAATCTGCCATCCAGTGGTTAGGATATATAAGATTTTGGAAAGGATTAATGGGCTCAATCCTTCAGTCCTTACTCAGGCGCAATTCCCATTGATTTCATTGGGCAGTTAGCCCAAATAAGGGCTTCAGAGTATGGCCCCAAAGAACCCTACAACTCAATCTCACTCTTATATGCAGCTGATTTAAATGGAATCGTTAATATTTATATGAATCATTGTCAATGTCAAAAAAGATTAAGTTTATAAAAATAACAGAATCAAATCGGAGTATGAGAGTTTTCAGACTCTGGGTAAATGCCTCTTTACATATTGTATTATTTATAAATTTTTTTCTCCCCCCAACCAGAGCTGTCATCTTGTCTCTTAGAATTATTAGGAAGATGGAAAGAAGGACTCTAAAGCAGAAGTAAATGCAAGAGAAGTCTTGCTGAAAACTTCAGCATCTCATCTGCAATTAATAGGAGGAATGTGTGTGTATGGTTAAAGCAGAGGGTTGGGATATAGAACTCCTGAGTTATATTCCTAGTTCTTTTACTCCATGTCCAAGAGTAAATAATTAAATATCAGACGTAGCCACAACTTTTGGGTGCTCAAATTTTTTGAATTCCTACCTTTCAGACCACGAGGGTGGGATTTTCAAAAGTCTGCAGGGTTGGCCTTCGAGGCCTGTCTACACTGCAGTTGGAGGCGAGAATGGAGCTAGCAGAGGCATCTCCATGACAGATTTACATATTGCTAGCATGCTAAGAATAGCAGTGAAAGTGCAGCAGTGTGGGTTTTAGTGCTGGCTGGAGAAGCCCATCTGGAACGCTGGGTAGGTTCTGCATTCCGAGCCCACGCCAGGATCCATGCTACTACATCTTCACTATTATTTTTAGCCCTGATAGCTAGATTAATGCTCATGTGGGTATGCCTACGCCAACTGCAATCACACCTCTGACTAGAATAGATGTATCCTTACATCTCCACAGCACAGAAATTGCAGGCAAGTGGACAACCACTATAGTCGAGGCAATCAGAGTAAAATTCACTCGCGTGAAGAAAGAAAGCCCAGCTGAAGATCTGTGGCATCTCCAGTTCTTCCTTAAACTCTCAAGAGCTTAAACAGGACTTAAAACAGGTGTGCAGAGCTTGTGCCTGGCCCTTTCGTAGGGGTGAAGTTCACCTTTAATTGTAAGGACTTTGGATGGTTAGGTCAGTATTTCCTATATATTTCACCATGAAGAGAATTCAGATGGTATCAGGCTTCTCTAACTCAGATGAGATTTTCTCTTGCTTTTATTTGTGGGAAATGATGGTCTAGGAAGGAGTACAGCAGGAAGGAATCTGGGGGTCACAGTGGATCACAAGCTAAACATGAGTCAACTAGGGATGTAAACGAATGGTCAAAATACGATTAACTGATAAGCCTAGGCTTAAAATCTGGTTCCCCCCAGCACCAGCTCCATAGTGTCACCTATCCCCGCGCCCCCTGTCCTGCTGCCTCTGTGAGAAGCAGCAGGGTGGGCAGAGGAGGCTACCATGAAGCAGCCTCCATCCACGGTGGGCCCAGGCTCACTGCGGACAGAGTCTGCTTCACATCCCGCCTGCCATGAGCAGAGGCTGCTTTGTGGGAGCAGCCTCTGTCTATGGGGAGCTGGGACACCCTGCCCCCAGACAAGGGCTGCTGTCACCCCACGCTGCTGCCTCTGTGTCAGAGGCAGCAGCGTGGGGTGTCAGGCAGTCGGTCTGTGCGGGGAGCTGGTTTTTAAACTGGCTCTCCTCAAGGACTGGCTCCTGCCTAGCACCCTGTGCTGCTGCCTCTGATACATAGGCAGCAGCACAGGGTGGCAGGGGGCTCTCCGGGAGTGGGGCTGAAGTGCACTGGCTGCCAGCCCCACCCCTGGGGACTATAGAATATTCGAGTAACTTATAGGAATGAATATGATTACTCAACTATTCAATTAACTGATAGCTCACATCCTTAGCATTAACAGTGTAACTCTGTTGCAAAACAAGCCAACGTTTTGGGATGTATTACCAGGAGTGTTGTAAGCAAGACACAAGTAGTAATTCTGTCACTCTAGTCTGAGCTATTAGACCACATCTGGAATATTGTGGTCAGTTGTGGGCAAGCAACAAAAATGGTTAAAGATCTAGAAAACATAGCTAATGAGAGAAAATTGGGGGAAAAATGAGTTTAAGTCAAGTCTGGAGAAGAGAAAATGGAGAGGGGACGTGATAACAGTTTTCAAGTACATAAAAGGTTGTTACGTGAAGGAGGAAGAAAATTGTTCTCTTTAATCTCTGAGGATTGAGTAAGACGCAATGGGTTTATACAGTAGCAAGAGCAGTTTAGGTTGAAAAAACTTCCTGTCAGGGTGGTTAACCACCGGAATAAATTGCCTAGGGAGCTTGTGGAATCTCCATCCTTGGAGATTTTTAAGAGCAGGTTAGACAAACACCTGTCAAGAGTGGTCTAGATAATATTTAGTCCTACTATAAGTGCAGGTGACTGAACTAGATGATCTCTCAAGGTCTCTTCCAATCCCATAATTCTATGATTCCATTTCCACCAACGTGAGGCATTTTCCCTCAATTTTTGCTTCCTAGAGAACTGCGTAACAGTTTGTTGTCTGGCTATAATGACATACAAAAAATCTATGATTTTGGGCCAAATTTTCTGTCCGTGTAGATTGGTGCAGCTCCATTGACTTCAACAAAGATGCACTAATTTATACCAGCTTTGCCCAATGTTTCTCTCTAATTAATGTTCCTGTTCTAAGGCCTACTTTTACAAATAAAATGCATACATACAAGTAGGTGCCCATTATAGTACATTTAAACATAAACCCTGGATAGGCACACTAGAAACATTCCTTTTTGCCTCATAATGATTAATCACTTTACCTGAGCCAGAAATCTGTGGGTTTTTTTATTCAACCAGGCTCAATCCAGCAGACCCAATCTGCACTGGCTGTAGTTGCAAACTTACTATGAGTATGGTATCTGAAGAAGTTACAACACAAATCTAATTCTTGGAAATCAGTCTCTTAGTGCTCATTCTGACAATTCTAGACTTTTCTGGGACATGAAAACAGACCTTACTCCATATGTTTGGAAGGAAGATTGCCCAGAGATAAAACTAATGTCTGAACTGAAAAGTCCATAAAGAAACTCATCTGCATGGATGGTGAAGAGCCCAAAGTCTTATAAAATAGAATATTAACTGTTTCTGGCCAACGGAGGTACAGGAAGGGAAACCATAGTGCCAGGCTCTATATCATGTTTTCACAAAGAGCAAAAACTGATGTGTGTATAAATATGGATTTGCACACAGATGAGGAAACTTACATATAATCCATTATACTGCACATAATATTAATCACAAGGGTGTTATTAAATCTTCCAGATGCCAGGCAACTTTTCTTCTTTGAATAATGTACACCTCTGCTTTTGGTATAATAAAAGCTGTTATCCAGCATGTTGGAGAAATAGGAGGTGCTGGTTAATTGAATATTCTGGTCAACTGAGAGTTATACTTTATCAATGAAATATCAATTTTCAAAGAATTAGAATCCAGTCCAATGAATAAAGTATAAAATAGTATGCAGGCACCCACCAATCCAGTAGTAGTACTGCATTGCAGAGTGGTTGGTTTCTTGAAGCACTTAGGTATGTACAGGTAAAATTTTGTATACAGTAGGTTGTCTTATGACACTACATATCACCATGGGCAGTGCATGGCTTACACCCAGATCATTAAAAATACACTTAACAGTAAAATTATACTGAACATAATTTAATCATTCCTTGATTATTCAGAAGGCACTTCTGGATCTTATAGTGCCTCAGGGTCATCATTATCAGTATTAATTAATATAGTAGACATAGAAGATGTAGGAGATTGGGCTGAATCTGTAATGATCCTATGACACACCTTTAAAGCTGCTTTTTTGAATAAATCCCCGCTTTTAGCTTGCTAACTTGTCTTCTGCCTCTTTGGCATAAAAAAGAGAGTGCAGAATATGCAATTGTATAACGTGCTAGGCAGTATACCAGTCCTGGTTACTAAATTGAAGATATGTTCTGGCAGTTAATTGAGCTTTCTGGTTAACTGAGTGCCAGATAATAGTACTTTTAGTGCACATTGCCTCTTATTCAGAGGCTGTGGTGAAAATTTGGTTATTAGGAAACAGTAACAGTAGTTTTATTGATATAGCTACCCTTACACCCCAAGCATATAGGTTGTTCTGCAGCAGAGTAATTGCAAATACAATATCAACAAACATCACAACTACAGCCTCTTAAAAAAGATAAAAAAACAAATCAGAGGGCCCACCTGAAGCAATGGGAAGGAGGGTTAGCCATGCTAAAGACACAGTGGAGGAAAGGGGGGAAAGCTTTCTCAGAATGAGGCACAAAATCAAATGCACGTCAAGGGGAATGAATTCCACACTGCAGGGGTTATTGCAGCAAAAGCAAACATGCCTCCTGACTCCAGCCATTGGGATCCTGAACAGGGGTTGGTGCATTATGTCAGATGCCCAGCAGTGTAGAGCCGAGGCCAGCATAGATTTTAAACTCCACATTCGGCCATTTTAAAGCAAATCTTATCACTTTGCAAACAGCCAGGATAAAGAATGCAAGGTGAGGATGATTTCATCCTGGTGATTCTAAACAGGGAGAAATCATGCCACTGCATTCTGCACCTGCTGCAAGCAAAGAACAGCATGACTTAAGAGCCCTTTGAAGAGGGGGTCTGTAATATCAGCCTTCATGGTCACAATAGCATGTTTTGTTGTAGCGAGGTTGTGACTGAATGGAGGATCAAGCTGTTCAAATGAAAAATATTCGTACCATTTCTGACACTTTGCTTGCATTGGAAGGGCAGTGTCCAGGGACATGGTGGAGTTCCAGCAAACATGTTCTGCTGTGTTCATTTTTTTCTGTGGCCTGTGAGTGACATATGCCAACCTGATAAGAAAAATTAGCAACGTTATCTCTTCAAAAGCACAGACACATACAGAGCTACTATAGAACCCCTGCTCTATTGCGCCCTTTGTGCTCAGAAATCCCAAGTAGAAGCTATGGCCTTCACTACACATACAAAGCCCTGAATCATATTTGGAAATATCTTAAGAGGGGTTTAAAGCGAAGATCATTCTCAGCAAAGATGCTGTAGCTGCAAGAGACAAGGCAGTTATTGCCTCTGAAAGCAGAGAGGTGGCAAGAAAACAGCAAGGCGAGCCTCTAGTAAGTATTACTCTAGGGCAGTGGTTCTCAAACTTCATGGGACCGTACTCCCTTCGGGCAGCAAAAATTACCTTTGGGGTAGGTGAGCAAAACTGATGCCCAAGGGCTTTTGCCCTAGGCAGGGGGCTTGTAACCTTAGCCCTCGGTGGTGGGGTTCGGGCTTTGGCTTCAGTCCCAGACTCAGATGGTAGGGCCTGGGTCCTGGACCTCAGAAAGTCTAACAACCACCTTGGGGACTCCATTAATATGGGGTCACGACCCACAATTTGAGAACCCCTGCTCTAGCAGTTTCTCCTTATATCCGGAAGTATTTATCACACACTTGTGCTGTGGCCTATAGAAATGGAACAGAAATTTCAGGTTCAAAGAATACAACAGATAGAATCAGCTTGTGGCTAAGTCATCAAACTCCTTGAGTTGTACTCGGTAACATGAGTCCTCAGTCTCCAGACTCAGAGTGTGGACTTCACTATGATTCTGGTCACTCTTAGAAAAATTCACTATCCACTCAGAATAAGTAATGGTGCACCTACACTGCACCCTTACCTTGAAATAAGCTACACAGTTTGCACTATGCAAATTGTGCAGCTTATTTCAAGGTAATTTCGAAATAAACTGCTATTCCGAAATGCCCCTTAATCCTTGTGGAACGAGGTTTACAGGGACGTTGGAAGAGCAAGCCTTTTATATTTTAAAATAACGGGCACGCTCAAAAGATGCAGAATAGCTCTTTCGGGATACTTCTGGTATCCCAAAATATGCTACGTCGACACTGCGGAGCTAAGTGGCTAGTAATGTGAGAGCTAGTGTGCCAAAAGAGATAACAGGGCATACATTTCAGGATCCTTGAACAATCCAAGGACTAGGGCAGAAAAAATGAAGCACAGCAGCTGCCATCCCAAGAGGACGTAGAGGACATTGGGATCAGTCATCTTACATTTCTTAGAACGAAGGGTTTACGCCCAGCAACATCTATACCTCAGCGATCTCATGACATAAGACATCAAAAGGCAGGCACTGAAATTAGTTTTGCAGTTGTGTGTGGAACTGTATGGGCAGAAGCATCTGATGTGCTATTAAGAGTCAGTATAAAAATATGAGCAAAGGGGTCAGAAAAAATTTCACATACTGAGTATACCCACAGTGCACACTCCTTACAGCCATGTGCAGAGTACATGTACTGCATATTTAGCTGAGTAGAATACCGGCACACCTGGAACCTCAGGGTAGATAACCTGCACAGCTTTCTCCACACCTAACAGTGTAGCCAGGAGAGCTACTGCTTATTTTTTTTAGCAGTATAACATCTTGCTTTCTCCCTGCTGCCAGAGCCTTTCCCTGCTGCATTGCCCAGACCAGAGCCTTTCACTGCCACTACACACCAGACTAGTGGGTGGGCGCAGTTTGCTTTTCACTGCAGCGACACACACCCTACACACTGCCACCAATCTTGTGTAGCGTAGATATACTTAAAAGGGGCCACTTTGACCTCCTCCATCACTCGCATTGTGATGGGACACAGATGATGCTCAGATTAACTAAGATCCAAGCACGGAAACAAGTCCCATGCAGTGGATGTGTGATAATTACTTTGGTATTTCCTGTTAGCTTCTGAAAATATCTGTTGAGAAGGACTCTGAGGGCACAGGATACACTGGAAACACCGGAACAATTGGAGGTACACTAGCTGATGCCTCATGTGACTGCAACTTTCTTGAATATTTTTAACCAAGCAGAACTTTTTTGAAAGTACATTTCTACATTTTGAGTGTAGAACTCCTCAAAGGACCATATTTTTTCTGGGAATATTGATTCTGGGAAGGTAGCCCCCTTTATCTCCCACTGGTTTGCTTCTGTCTGATGCATAATTATGGCCTAAAAGATTTTTTTTAACTTTAAAATGACCAGGAAAGTGAAGTATGATCTGCCTTGTCTTTTTCCAGAGGCTCTCCTGTGGGCCCCAGAATGATGAGTTACACTTCCATCTTAATTGAAGAAGTTAAAAGGTGGCAGGGGGAGAAGTAATGCTCATAAATCATTGAAATTAAATAGATGTTAATTAAAAAAAACTCTTTGCAAGTCACTTAACATTCAGGACCTGATCTTGTGTGATGGTGCTGAGCTGCGGAGAAAGGCCTTGCTTGGCTAATGGTACATAGCCCTGCAAGTGTTTTAAAACATGCTTTTTAATCAAATGTCTGTTTGTAATACTTATTATCTGAAGGGTTAATTTGCACATTAATTGTTAAAGTCAACTGGCTAATTTTGCACTAATATGCACCAAAGCCACCCTCTATCTGACTGCATTCTATGTCCTTTTTCAACTGGCAAACAAATGGGTAAATTATATTTAAAATATATTTAAATTTCTTCATTATATTTAATTTTTTTCATGCAAGGGTATATAAAATGGGTCTGGATTTTTTAAATGATTTTCTAACCATCAAATTGACATTTAAAAAATAGATCCATAGTACACTCTTCCTGACTGTTGTTATATATTTATTATTTACATTAGAGAAGTACTAAGAGACCCCAAATCTGTACCCACTCTGATAGGTACACATAAGTGACAGTGCCTGCCATGAGTAACTTTCAGCCTAAATAGCCAAGATGGGCAGAAAGTGGAAGAAAAGAAGTATTCATATCCCCATTTTATAGATGGGGAACTGAGACACAGGGAATTTGAAGGGTCAGATTTCTAAAGAACTCAGATGAGAAAATTCAGACAATGACTTTTATGATAAATATCCTGAGAAATATGTCCTTCTTTCCCTCAAATGTGGATTTCTCCTGACTTCAGCACTATACTGATGGAGACCCGGGAAAGGCAGGATTAAATCCTGCTGCAATGACAGGATAAATTTGGTTTCTCACAGCTCTCTAGAGCTAAAAATAAGAGATGAAAAAATAGGAGACCAATGGAAAGAAGGGAGTCCCTGCTTTCTGATGGGTCCCAGCATTCACGGGTGGCCTCAGATGGTCTTCAGATATTTATTGAATATTAGAATCATGTGGTTTTCAGATGTAGAAATACTATTTTAGATTATTTAGATTTTGGGGAGGCTCCTTCTGAGCTCTGAAATGATGGACTCATGGTAAGTAAGGGCTTTACCTTTGCCGGTGGAGTGACATAATTGTTCCTAAAAATGTGTAGAACTCTAAAACATTCTTAAAATAGACTTGTGTAAGATGAGTCACATAAATAGAATCCATCTGATGTAAAAGTTTATTGGCACTTACTTGGGATGCCTGGCATAACTTTGGCACTTTTTGACTAAAATAAGTGGATATTCTACTCATGTAGATATAGTTTTTATAGCCTACCAAACTATCATGTTCGCCCCTGCACCAACAAACACTAAAAGAAATGAACTGGGGTGGGAGAAAATAACATTGCACTACTTCTCATAAGTATTGTCTCTTCTGTACCATAATATTCTAAAGTGATTAAGAAATCTGCTTGATTTTGCCTTTAATACCAACATGAAACATCACCATTGCAGTATGTGGGATCAGTACAGAGGAAGTCGCAGTAAGCATCTGAATCTCTATGTTCTGAAATTTTCTTAATGGCTCACTTTGTCTTTTTCGTTGCATGCATTCAGTGAAACAGTCACAGCAGGAAAATGTTTAATGCTAATTCAACCTTATATTTCTTATTGCAAGTGAGACAGAAAAATGGCTATAATACCTAGCTTGTTTTCAGTGGTAGACTTGGCTAGCAGTGGATACTTGTACTGCATTAAGCAGCTATTTTGCTTCAAGTTGTGAGACAAGTACCTGCCACGGGAGCAGGGGGAATAAACCAGTAGTAAAAAAAAGCAGGTGACTAGAACCACAGCCGAAGCAAACACAGCTAATAGGAATAGCTAGTACTGCAGACATTTTAGTTAGTGAAAATGAACCTATGAATAATTTTCCAGTTACAACAGGGAGCAGTTTATTTATTGCTATTCTTCTAGTATTAACCATAGGTCTGACAGTGTTTTTCTTTCTTGGACAAAACTCCCATTGACAGTAGGACGGGCTATAACATATTATTAATGTTATAAATCCTTTAAAGAAGGTATTGGGTGACTTGGGTTTAGTAACATAACACAGACCCCTTCACCTCTAGCTTCAAGAGATTCCAGCTACAAACAGACTTCTAGAAAGGATTAGATGAGTTTGAATCCTATCCATCCTACCACAATCCCCCCTCCCCTGCCCACCTTTGACAAAATCTTTTGCGATAACAAGAATGGCATTCACAACACTAACACCCCATTCTACTTGCCCAGTTTCACTCTTCCCTCTTGGCCTCCCTGGAACGGAAACACATCCCTTGCTCAAACAGAGTCTCAGTACCCCAGAAAGGGAGAAGGGCCATGACATTTATTATGGATTGTGAGAGCCATAGAGGATGCTCAGACCCTGAAGTGATGGCTGGTGCTATAAAATTCCAACACAGAGAGAGAGAGGTTCACCAGTGATAAACATCCATACAGTTAGCTTCAAAAGAAAAGTTACAAGAATGAATGGGCATTAGAGACTGAACTACCATACACTAGCCCCCCACCCTCGACAAAAGTGGTTGCTCCAGGCCCAGATAGAAGCATTGCTTGCACTGGTACAACAGGTTTTCCATGTTCCCCACCTAGCACGTTTCAAAACACTACATTCACTTAGAAACACATGGGCCCGCAGATCCCCAGATGGTCTGCATCAGTATAGCTCCATTGAGGGTAGTGGGGTAATGCCAGTTTATACCAGCTAAGGATTTGACCAATGTGCTTCTAAATAGAAATCCTTTGGAAAAACAAATAATTTTGATAACTAGTGAAAGCTGCAAAACAATAGAGCTAGAGTTTTTCATTGCTGCAGCTGTTCTTTATGGAGAGCAGTAGTTAAATCGTAGCTCATCTAGCAATTTCTTTGTAATATATATATTAGCTACCTACAGTAAATAAAAGAAAATGCATTGAAACAAAAGATAAGAGCAGGAGAAACTCTTCTTCATTCCCTTTTTATTGAAAGAGATCTGATGTTTGTATGGATCTCTGGAAGTAAATTGAGGGCAGGATGCCAAACATATGCAAGCACTTCAAAGTGACTGAAAAGGAAAAATAATGAGGGTCAGGCTCCATAGCTTTCATTTAAAAGGGCAGATTAAAATTCAGAGTTAAGAATTTGAGCACACAGAATTTAAAATCTTAGACAACTCAAATTACCTTTGGAACATAGATTTGCAATGGATCAAACTATTAACGCCTCCCCCTGCTGCTCTAGTTAGAAGAATATCCTCAGAAGAGTTGGCAGATGCTACATCTTCATCAAGCCAAGTTTGTGTAATAGCTTCAAATCCAGTCTCTGGTTTGTTAAATTTCTTCAGAATACTCCAGTACCATTGACCTGTAGCTACAGCATAATTTGCCGATCCAGGCAAGTTACAGTAGATGGAAGACAAATGAGTCTGAAAGGATTTTCAAAGGTAAACTTAAACTCTTGAACTCGTGAATGTTCATCACAGCTCATGCTTATTTTACAATATACATTTGAGTCTAAAGGGAGTTCATCAGTATCCTATTTAAAAGTGCCAGCACTTGCTCAGAGACAGCCTCAACAGCCCATTTCCTAAGGATTTTTTTAAAATGGGACTTTGGGCTGTCAGAATTACAGAGTTGTTAACCAAACAGTTTTCCTGCCTCAGAGAATGACTGAGTGAAATAGTGATGCTAGCCTTCCAGTGACCCAAAACGCTTCTACCCAGGCTACCTCTTCCAAGCACACATCTGTACCTCCCTACGTCAATAAAGCTACAGCTACACTGCATGAATGTTTCAGAATAAGCTATTCCAGAGGAAATAGTCCAAAATAGCTTATTTCAAAATAGCATGTCTAAACTACAGGGAAGCTTGGAAATGAGTCTAAGGCAGGCTCCCCTAATGTGGACGCGCTACCTTGATTTACCCCAGGAAGCACTGGGGAGTAATTACTTTGAATGGCCTGAGGGAGGAGCTATTTCAAAATAGCAGCAGTGGGGCGTCCACACTACCGCTATTCCAAAATAGCTATTTTGGAAGAGGCCATTCCTCGTGGAATGAGGTTTACAAACGCCAAAATAAGCCGTCTGTTATTTTGATATTATTTTGAAATAACAGGCTAGCTGTGTAGTCGCTCACATAGTTATTTCGGAATAATGGATGTTATTCCAAAATAACGCTGCTGTGTAGACGTACTCTAATAGATTTACTCTCAAATTCAATGGGAGCAAGATTGCATCATCGATTTTGGCACCATTTACTGTGCTGGCTACACAGCCTAGAAAGATTTACCATGTGGATTCTGGCTGAAGATCCTAGCAGGGTTCTCCCGTTGCTCCCAACGACACAGTCTGCTTACATGAGCCGCCCCTGCTGCAGTGCTGAGTCGAGTCAGTGCATTATAATGGAGATTCCTATATTCTGCTGCAGCACTCAAATAATCTAAGAGGGAGGGACTCTATGCATGGCAGCTGCATTGATAATCTACACAATGCTTTGTATTTTATGCCATTAATTTAAATTAAAGAGACTCTGATCCACACCAGATGCTGTCTGTGGGGCTGTCTTATGAGGCAGCGCTGCTGTATGGTTTTAACAGTTTCTTTCACATCAGGCAAGTGTTATTCGTACCACCCTGTTGGCTGCTTGTCATTGCTCTGGGTGATGTCAGCATGTCACTACCAGGACTGCTGCAGAGCTGCGAGCATAGCGCAGTCCGCCTTGGCTTGTAACAAGGGATAGGACCCCTGCAAGGGAGACAGCAGGACACTTCCAGCTCAACAGCTGTTCCAGTAGCGACAGGCTGACATCACCCGGAGTGGCTGCGACAGCCAACAGAGCGGAAGCAACGAGGCTGCCCAGCGCTGCGGAGAATTGGCAAAAAAAAAAAAAAAACCCTAGAAAGAAGCAAAGTCCCAAAGGCCACACTGAAGATGTCCCCTATGGAGTCGCTTCCTTTTAAACAATTACAGCTGCACATCTGCCATGTGTCAGCTGGCACAGCAACACTTCTTCAATTTTCCTCCCTCAGTAGCACCCCATGAGCTCTATCCTCCTGTCTCTCTTTCTACAATTTCCCACCTTCCTCTCCTCTCCTCCTCCTTGCTCCAGTCTCGGTCTCTCTCAGGTACAGGGCTGGCCCACAACATTTTGACACCTGAGGCAGGGAGCTCAAATGACACTCCCATGCCCCCTTGCTTGGGCCAAAATTTTGAAAGGTCTCTTGTGCCCTCCTTCCTCCAGCACAGCACTCCACCATCTCTGTGCATCTAGAGCAGAGAGATTACATATGCACCAGCAGCAGACACAATTTTCTACACTCTGGGTCCTAGTGGCGTCCCCCCTCCCCCAGTCTGGTACCTGAGGCATCCACCTCAGTTCGCCTCATGGTAGGGTCGGCCCTGCTCTGGTGTTCCCTTTCAGCTGCAGGCAGACCTGCTATGCCTCCTTGCCTGAACGCATAGTGGCAGGGCTTGGTTTACCTATTGGTTCAGCTCTCCTGTGGACAAGCTGCCTCACAATTGGCTGTCAACTTCAGAACCGACAAGGCAGGAGACATAGCAGCAAAATGGCAGTGCTAGAAGGTGAATCCAGCTCTGAACCTCCAACATCACTGTTCAGAATTTACACAAGGACAGGGGGCAGCCTGTGTGTCTTCTGGGCTCGGGCCACCTCTTTTCGATGCCCCGAGGTCTCAAGATATTATTCTATTTCTTAGACAAACGAATAGACAAGTCACTGAGAAAAGCTGCAGCTTGGCCTGAATATCTCAGTTACAGGGCTGTCCATAAACGTTATTATAGGCTTTGTGGGGCTAGACTTACAGACATACAGTATTAGGCAACTAGAAGAATTTTCAAAAGGTCGTAAGAGGGCAAGTACCCAACTCCCATTGCTGTCAATAGTGAACTACAGTGGTTTCATTGGGAGTCAGGTGCCTTCCCTGCTGAGGTGCTTTTGAAAATCTCACTAGGTGACTAACTGTATCTTTAGGCACCTTTGAAGAGCTGATCCTGTGTGCGGCAGGCTTTGTCAAAAGCACAACAGCAACTTCAGTGCTTTGCCACTAGCCAGGGCTGGTGCCAACCAATTGGTGGCAGGAGACCGTCCGGCTCGCCCGTAGGGTTGCCAGATGATTTAAAAAAAAATACCGGACAAAAATTTGTCAAGCAAAAAAAAAAAAAGCAAGCCGGGGCTCTGTCGGTGGCCCCTTGAAAATGGTGGCCCCTAAGATCACCTCTGCCACTAGCTATTTCAACACTCAAATAAAAAAGAAGAAACCTTTGTATGAGTAGCTGTTGATGATTTTTACTGAGGTCAACAAACTTTTTACTCAGGTCAAAACACACAGAAGAACATCACAAACAATCAGGCCCAGCCTTTGGGCAAGGCAAGCGAGGCGGTTGCCTTGGACCCCGCGCATTCAGGGCCCCACGCTGCCCAGCTCCCGCCCACCTGGCCGCTCACTCGCTGCCCTGACTGGGAGCCACCCAGGCGGGTGGCTCAGCCAACCACAGCGTGCTGCCTTGGGCCCCACGAACTCTTCGGCCGGGCCTGCATACAATGGGGACGTGCTCTTCTGTGCTCCATTAATACTACATAAGATAATGGGCCGAATTCAGTTTGGCCATGTGAATTCATATCCACTAAAAACCAAGAATCTTAGAGAATCTGCAGAACTAGCCTTCATATGCCAATTTGATATTATCTCGTGTGGCATGAACAAAGACATGAACTGGATGGGCCATTATAGTCAACATTCAAATGACATCAAACGCTAAGTATCAGGCACTTATGGTCTACTCTATTAGCCTCATTTAGCACAGACACTTTAATTAACAGGGTTTTTTTCCCCTTTTCTCCTCCCCCTTGCCTCTCTTTTTCTGCTTTAGATTTCAAACTCTGGGCCCCGTGCTCCATATTTGTCATCTGAAGAAGTGGGTTGTGCCCACAAAAGCTCATGATACTATTTATATATTTTTGTTAGTCTCTAAGGTGCTACAGAACCATTGTGTTTTTTAAGTTTTACTAGAAACCAAGAACAGGGAAACAAGGGATTGATTGTAGTATTTCTGTAATTGCAGATAATAGATTTATTTCTGTAAATGTCAGATTTTCAAAACAGCCTTACAGATTTAGATACACAATTCTGAGTAAAAAGAATGAGCCCTGAGCTTCCAAAACAATTAGTCAGCTTTGAAATCTCAGACTTATCTTCTTGCATACACAAAGTAATACATTTCCATAAAAACAGACATTCAGGACTGATTAGCTGCAGATCAGGCAATCTTTTCATTGCCATTTCTCTCAGTATCTTCTTTTCCCCTTCTTTGAAGGCTGAGGATTCTTGACAAAGTCAAACATTTAGCAAGACTGCCTGAATCAAGACAAGCTAAAATACTGAGGTTTAAAATAATTTCTTAAGAGGAGAAAGTGTCAACTGACTGGAAACCTTAGAGCACAGTGGAAATGCAAACTCTTCAGTGAAGGAAGTTTGAAGTTCGAGAGAGAGACAGACAGACAATAACCAGGATTCCATGACTCAAGACCAATACCTCCATTTCCCAGAAGTTGCATTACTAAAAGCCAGACCCTGGATCCAATGAGACCTATACTAAGAACCAGCAACAGCAGAAAGATTCCAGGTTATATCACCCTAACCAAAATCTAAAATCAATATATCTCATAGGATCAAAAACCCAGATAATTATGCCCCAAACCAAGAATCCAAGAGTAGGTGGCCGATTCCCGGAGCAGAGAAAAAAAGCAGTGAGTGAGAACAAAAGTGCTCAGTTATTTAGGGAAAAACCAATTAAAGAAAAAAACTGGAAAGGCTCCAAAAGCTACCTTTTTACCTTAATATTTATAGCAGCAACCACATTGTATGAATTATTTTGCATATAAGTTCTCCCTTATTTACCTGCTTTCTTTGACACATTCTGCACATGGCAATTTAAATAATAATTGGATATTTTACATCTAAATTTTCCTCTCTATAAAACCCCTTTGTAACGATCACCTTCATATGACAACTACAGCATTCTTGCTCCTAATCCATTACATGGGTGCTCTACATAAAATATGCAGTTCACTACACCACTAGGCAAAAGAATTATTGTGTTTAAAAAAAACCCCAAAAAACCCCTAGTCGTCCAGAGAGACACTGGACAAGATAATACATACTGCCACTTTAAGACTAAAGTTTCCTGCGACTTTGACTTTGGCATATTATTCTCCACGTAGGCAGAACTCCCAGTATTGTCAGTGGAAGCTTCACACACATAGAAAGAGCAGAACAACAAGCTGCTGTCCTGGGGTATGTCTATACTGCAAGGTTATTTTGGGATACTCGAGGTATCCCGAAATAGCTACCCCCGCGTCTTTTGAATGCATCTGCTATTGCGAAATATAGCGGACCCACTATTTTGGCATCCCTATAAACTTCGTTCCACGAGAGATAAGGGTATCTCGATATAGTGTGTTATTTCGAAATTTGGCGCTGTGTAGATGTGCCAAATTTCAAAATAGCCTCTTCTAAAATAGAATCGAAATAAGATATGCAATTTGTGTAGCGTAGACGCACCCCTGGTGAGCAGACCTGAAAGGAGAATTCTGCCCCTTGACAACAGACAGCATAATCTCAGTTGTTTTGCATGATATTTTTAATAAATTGTCTTCCAAAGTGCTTTGTGGAATTAAAGCAACATAAAAAAAGCAGGCAGATGGAGAAAAATAAAAAAAAGTAATACAGACAAGGTACAAAAAGATTTTGCAGATGAGCTTTGAAATGAAAATGCAGGATAGTGGATACAAATGGCAGGAGGTATAGAGGAAATGGCTCTCAGACCACTAGATTGCAAGGAACAACTGAAAACAGGCCAGTGCTATGACAACAGCGGAGGGAGTTGATATTCCAATCCATCGTACAGACACTATCAATAAGACTTTAGCAGAGGTATTTTAAAATGACACATTCCTTCTAAAAATGTGCCTGACTATTGTTGATAGTGATATGAAGTCGAGAGCCTGATTTCCCAATGGTGTAGAGATGTGCAATTATTTCAATTGCGTATGCAAACTGAGTAAATGTGAGTGCAAATCACTGGCTGCTTTTGTATGGGCCTTGTTCCACTTTACTCATGAGAAAGTTAGGTTCATGAATGGGATTTTATGTATTTTGCACATTGAATTCTGTACCTAATTTGCCTGGGTAGGACAAAAAAAAAAAAAATTACACCAGGCCTCCTATGTAGAATTAGCTAGAGAGAGAAAGCAATGGCTGCTAAGGACAATAATGTCACACTCAACCCTTCTGCCAAGGTTCCTCAAACATACTGTGGGGTTATTGTTTTTATTCTAGGTGGAATTGTTCAACAGAGCTTTGTTCCTATGATACCAGTATGCAACCATGACCTACAGACATCCCATTCAATTCCTCCAGTCAAAGCAGAGAACATTAAGTACACTTGAGACCACAGCACACTTTGAGGGTCATTATTTATGACCCTTCATCAAAGGGGAAGTGATTAATTTTTTATGACAAAAGTCAATACAGCAAGAGCACTTTTTTTCCCTACATGCAGCAGCTTTATGAACTGCTGGGAGAAAATGAGATGACCCACTGGGTAGCAAGAAACCTTGTATTTACTTTGTGAGGGAAATGATAGCATAGGTCTGTTAGTGTGTTGTAAATGCAGCCAGATTTAACAGAAAGGTGACACCGAATTGCACAAGGCTCAAAAAGCTTTTCCTCTCATGGAGCTTCTAAATAAATATCCAGGGGAAAGAACAGACTTAGAAAGATGTTCCCTGCTCTCTTACCCTGCTGTCTTACCCACCCCTCACCCCAATAAAATAAAATCATCTAAAATATGTCTAGTCAGAGTGAACCAGGGCAGTTTAATTTCATTCTAATTTAATGAGGTTTGTTGTCCTGTTTAGTAATTAACTAATTTCCTCAGCAAAAAGCCCACTGTGTAGCCATACTGCTTTCCAGAACCAATTCATCTGTAGAATTCTTCCTCTCTGTGAATTAGCAGACAAATAGTCTTGTAGCTCTCCCTCTCTCCACATCTAGATTAAATGGTTTCAAAAGAGGTCACTGACGGTAGCATCTGAGTGAAAAGCAAATTCCTTCTCCCTCCATTCATACTGTGTCGTACTGTCGGTGTTCAGCATTATTACTGAATGTAGGGGGAGGGACTCATTCAGAAAAACTTTTTGTTGGCTTTAATTTTAGGTAGCTCCTTTGTGATGATTCCAAAGTGCAATGGGACATTGGCCCAATGTGAGTTACAATCTCAGTTTTAAATGTATAGGGACAATGGCAGCACTCAGACTAAACCATGAATATTTTCAGGGGGGGACCCAGCCATCTAGTCCCAGAAAATCCTTATCAGATGGATTTGGCAAGAATGGACCTACTTGCTGGCCCTCCAAAGGCACAGTATGGAGAGCAAACTGGCTGATCCTTCTTAATGTCCTGAGAAGCCGATGAAGAGGGGAGAGCAGATGATCATCTTGTAAAAGTTTCAGAAGTAAAAGACTAAATAGCCAATGAGAGTCCCCCTCCCAGTGCTACTCAGGAGTCTTGGTATCTAGCAAATGTCCTTTGGGCAAATGCCCTTTGGGAAACTAGCTGGGGGTAGCCCACTTACTCAGTTGGAAAGCTAACAAGATTTCTGAGGTTGTAAGAATACCAATTTTATTGGTAACCAAATCCTTTTTCCCCTGTTATCTCTAATTTCACCTCTCCATGGCATCTCTAATACGTTGGTCTCCACAGTATCCTAGTGATTGTGAGCGGAGAGGTTGTGGTTTCCAGAAGAAGTGTAACTCCATTAATTTCAGATGACTGCTTTCCTGATTTACAGTGAAATCAGAATCAAGCCCAAAATCTATTTTTCCTCTCACATTTTATCATTATAAACTCCACAACAAAGTGGGCCAAACTCATGCCTAGTGTAACAAACACCACTGACTTCAAGCTGGTAACTCTACTGCAATGTGAAGTATCCAGTGCAGCTCCTAATTACTCTACTTAAAATTCTAAACAGATTACACTGATTTACTATAAATCATTGTTAAAACACACACAAAGCATAGGGATTTGTAGCCTCCTTAATGACTTATCTGTAGTCTTATTTTCATTCTAATGAAATAACAAGAACTCTCTGGCCTTATGAGCCATTTTAAACACTAAATAAAGATTAGAGAAGATACGATGACCAACAAGGAAAATCATTGAGCCAGTCGTTCTGAGGTTCTAAAACCAAGACTTCAAGTATTTCTTTAGAATGACAAACTATTAAAAAAATCCCCTAAAGTCCACATGAAAATTAAGGACAATTGTTAGTCATCTTTGAAAAGAAATCGGTTTGTGGATGTTAAAAAGGCAACTAGAAAATGGCAGCGTATATGAAGTCATTGCAAATGCCTGCCCTGAGCTGCTGCTCTAGAGCAGGTATGATAAAAGCCTTAATCCAGGAGAGCACTCTCACAAATTTTTGCTTGTGAGTGGTCATTGAATGCTTACTGCCATACCCGTATTTGTGCTTTGATGGATATCAGGGCCAGAAAATGGGAAATGTTTTACATCCTTCCCTGTATACCAGGGCCTGTTTTCACTATAGGGGGTTAATCTCTGCTCAGCTTTCTTGTTTGAGTCCCACCATTTCAAAACCATTCTTTAATTTTGCAAGTCTCAGCTTGTAGGTACCCTGCTTTTGACTCCCTGGCCACAAAATTCTAAGCCTGGGTATGTAAATTTAGGCATGCACTGGGGTACAGACTCTCAGTGCACCCCCTTGTTGCAAGTCATGCTCTGGCTCAGTCTCTCTCCTGAAACCTCAACACCATGCACCCCTTTCAGTGTGTTCAGGCATAGACCTCACACTGAGTCACGTAGGAGTCCACCTCTTAGAGGGAATTAAGGTCCAAACAAATCCCCAAAGACCAAAGAATCTTGTCCCCAGTCTCAGGCCAGGCACAGCTCCTCTTCTCTGAAGGCCTGTCCTTCCTTCCCTTACACCCTCTACCACCCTTTTTTAGCTCAGCCCTCTGCAGACTCTTGCCCTAAGCACTACAAAATCTTCCACTAACTTAGGGCTTTTGTGGGAGTCTCTCTGCTCCTTTCAACTCTCCACAGTTCTTCTTTAGCTTAGGAGTCACTGTGCTCCAAGAGCCAGCACAGAAACCCATCCCACTTCCTGTAGTCCCTGTCCTGTAAACTGATTTTACCATATCTTTTTAAAGGGCCAGGTGTGCCCCACTGGGCCCTGCAGTCTCAGCTGCAAGACAGATAATCCATTACAGAGATTCCAAGAGCAGAGAGGATCATTGGGATCGCCTACTGTGATCTATATAACGTGGGCCACAGAACTTTCCTAAAATAATTTCTAGCATATCTCTTTTAGGAAAGCATCCCATCTTGATTTACAGTGGTCAGCGACGGAGAATCCATCCCAACCTTTAGTAAATTGTTCTGATGGTTAACTACGCCCAGGCTGTGTCTAGACTACACCTCTCTGTCGACAGAGAGATGTAGATTAGGCACGTTGAAATTGCTGATGAAGCAGGGATTTAAATATCCCGTGCTTCATTAGCATAAACATGGCCGTCGCTTTTTTTTTTAAACGGAGCTTTTTCGGAAAAAACGGCAGTCTAGACACAGTTCTGTTGAAAATAAACCCTTTTTCAACAGATCCACGTCTAGACTGCTGGTTTTTTTTAAAAAGCTCTGTTTCGAAAAAAAGCGGCGGCCATGTTTATGCTAATGAAGCACAGGATATTTAAATCCCTGCTTCATTAGCAATTTTGACATGCCTAATCTACATCTCTCTGTTGACAGAGAGGTGTAGTCTAGATGTAGCCTCATTGTCAAAAATGTATGCCTTATTTTCAGTTCACTGACCTTTGGCTTCCAATCAGTGGATTATTTCTACATTTTTCTGCTAGACTGAAGAGTGCACTATAAAATATTTGTTTCCATATAGGTACCTATAGTCTATAATCAAGCACCAATTAACCTTCCCATTGTTAAAATAAATAGATTAAGCTCCGTGACTCTATAACTATAATTCATGTTGTCTCAGCTTTTAATCGTTCTCATGGCTCTTCTCATAACCCTCTCCAATTTAGCAACATCCTTCTTGAATTGTCGGTATCGGAAGTTGACACAGTATCCCAGCAATGGTTATACCAGTGCCAAACACAGAGGTAAAATAATCTCTCTACTCCTAATGATATTCCCTTGTTGATACAATATAAGTGTCTTGGCACTTAAATAAAAGTAGCTCTATTTTCTAAGCTACTGAGAATCTGGAGCTCCTATTGACATCAGTGAGATTTGTGGGTACTCAACTCCTTTGATATATTCCTTTTGTCATTTATATGTTTAAGATGAGATTTTTCATCATGGGTTTGTTTTTATAAACTCTGCATTCTTTTCTTTCAGAATCTCAGGATTAGGATGAAATCCTGGCACGATCGGTATTGATAACAAAACTCTCAGGACATGTCTACACTAGGAAACTATTTCTAAATAAGTTATTTCAAAATAATAACTCCCAAAATAACTATTTCTAAATAACCTTATTCGCCAAGGAAAGCAGGAGTACAGATTTCAAAATAACCAGTGTGGATGCTCTGCTTATTATTTTGAAATAAGGGGAGTTATTTCAAAATAACTCCCTAGTGTAGACCAGGGCCCAGTGACCTTAAATGAGGCCCTGATTTCACGCCTAGTCTCATGAGAAGGGGACTAAAGGTGCAAAAGGAAAGTTGGGTACCTGACTACCTTAATCACCATTGAAAATCCTGGCCCAGAAATGGGCCTATGCGATTAAAGTTGGACTGTGATCTGATATTTCACCCAATTTCATATTGAGGAGTCAGTTGGATTTGCGATTCTGTCCCATTTCCACCAGCATCTGGGCAAATACGGACAGGAATGCCAGTGTTACGTTTTGACATGATTTAATATCTCATCACATAATGAGACTCAATTATATTGTTGCACATTTATTGCTTGTAAGAGATTGTAAAAGGAAAAACTTAAGCTTCATTTTCCCGCACTGGTTTTGATTTTATGCCAACTCTCACTCCACATAAAATTATTTTTTAAGATGTTCACAACTTGCCAAACCATTAAACAAACCTTTTAAATGGTTCACAGGATACCATCTACCTTAGACTTTCAGGCTCTGCATGACCGTCCAGCTCCATTCCTCTCTTCTGGAGTAATAGAAATGCTATTTAAACTTGACAGATGCTATGATGCACTCAATTTCAAGGTCTGCAATCAGGGGAGTCTGGGATATAACTAAGGAGTGGGGCTACAAAGGAACTGGTTTCAACTGCTCTTGACCAGTTGCTATTCACATATGGCTACACATGGGCCTTAAGAAAGTGCACATGTGGTTTTTCGTTGAGTTTAAACAGTGTCTGAATGTTTTCTTCTAGCTGTCTCAGTTCTCTACCATCAGAGTTGCTAAGCAATTTTATTCCAAATCCGGACCTTCTCTGTCAGTCTTTCACACCAGAGTACTACAGTTATTTTTGATAAGCCTCGCTCCACAAGAGACATAGGTCAGTGCCTGAACACAGTCCTAGGACTCAGGAACTCCAGAGTGCTAATCCTGATTCAGACAGCAACATGCTTGAGTGTTCTTAGTCAAGTTACTCATGGGTTAATTTTCATAGGTGCCCAAATGAAACTTTGAAACCATTCATTTCCCCTCTGGTTTCCCCACCTGTAAAATGGGGATAAAGTACCTATCTCACAGGGAAGGTGTGAGGATTAACGACTGACTGTAAAGTGCTTTAAAGATTAAAAAGTACTATGGAAGAGCTAATAATAACAATGTTTATATTTGGGGCACTAGAACTAGTTTCTCTCTTTTGGCATGTGGCCAGGACAGTGCTGTACCATCAACAGTTGAAGATGTGTAGGTAGCAGCTATT
The DNA here is from genome assembly GCA_032595735.1 of Pelochelys cantorii. Lineage (NCBI taxonomy): Eukaryota > Metazoa > Chordata > Testudines > Trionychidae > Pelochelys > Pelochelys cantorii. The sequence goes on along the minus strand of CM064329.1, from coordinate 23,589,003 downwards.
CTGGGCAGCAGAAATGTCAGGACTAGGATTACCACCAAGAGAAAAATATGCATTGATCATTCTTTCCACATTTGTGATATCCTTTCTTGTGTGCTATCCAATAGTGGAGGCATTGGCTATCAGTGATCATTAGGCACACTACCTCATGTACATAGTACCTGCGCAAGCCCCTTCATGGCTAAAAAAGGAGAGATCTTTGTACCTGTTATTTAAATTCCTGCTGCACTAAATGGTTGGTCTTGCTTTACTGCCTGATCCAGTAGGCATCTCTCCATTGACCTCAGTGGCTTTATATTGGACTGTATGGGCATGTATTACAGAGATTATTTTTGATGAATACGATGCAGCTTTTCTGTCAGGTGAACACAGCTGAACAAGATCTGCAGCTAGAAAATTGGCACTTCGCCCTGTTCTACTAGGGCTTTATTTTGAAATTACCCCTCTTAGGTCAAATTTATAAAAGGAGCTTCCACACTACCAAGCCCGTTATTTCGAAACACGGAGCTGTTTATTTCGAAATCTGTACACCTGCTTTTCTCGGGGAATAATGCTAATTTCAAAACGGCATTAGTGTAGACACTCCAGTGCCACTATTCTGAAATAACTACACCCCAGAAGTAATTCAAACTAATTACTTCCCAGTGCTTCCTGGGGCTCTTAGTCGAGTTAACACATCCACATTAACGGAGCCTGCCTTGGACTAATTTCAAGGCTTCCCTGTAGTGTGGGCACGCTATTTCGATTTTGTAAAATCAGGAGTTATTAAGTCAAATTTAGTTATTTCAAAATAGTTTCCTAGCTGAGACATGCCCTTTGTGTGCACAGAAATGCAACCAGAAACTGACTAGAATCCTCAGGGTTTATTTTATTTTATTTATTTATTTATGTATTTGCTATTCACAGTGATAAATCATTGGTTATCTCTTGGAAACAAGATCCCAGTGTGAATGCAGGATTATCTGCTAACTGCTTATTATAGGCTCTCTTGCAGCTAAGTATATCTCAATAAAAAAGGAGAGAGTAACAGAAGCAATTTGTTTTCAAAAAATTGCTGCCAATATAATCAATTCACATGACTATTCAATAAACACTGTGTAATTTATTAATACAGCTTCAGTTTTTCCATATTTGTGAAGTATTTTTTAATTAGGTAATTAACAACTTTTCCACTTGGGGTAACAAGGGACTGTGAGCTAGATATTTTCTACCCACAAACAAACACAACTAGAGAACTGGCTTCATGCTCTCCAACATGCCAGCCAGCACAACTGAGCCAAAACAGGGGTAGTAATGTCTAATGGTCAGGACCCAGTAGCAGATTACTTCTTCCAAGAACTATGGGAGCGCAGGGAAGAAATTCAGAGTCTGAGGTATGATTCCCTTTTGGAGCTCCTCCATGAGTTGTGTGACTATACACAGCTCTCTATGGAGGCATTGGCTGTCAGTGATCATTAGGCACTGCCCTTCACTGACTTCCTATTTCCTCCACCTCACCCCACTGCCCTCTCCCATACATATGGGTCTACAGCAACGGTTCTCAAACTGTGGTCTGTGGACCACCAGTGGTCCATGAGCTCCATTCAGGAGGTCTGCAAATAGTTCCCTCTAAAGTGTGCATGTGGGCAGCTGCACATGAAAGAATGGAGAGCTGACCACTTAGTTAATGTCTCACAGGTATGCCTCCACTAATTAGGTGCCTGGACTTGGAGAAGGCACACTTGTAAGGTGAGGTGGTGGCCTTAGGTGGAATAGGGAATAGGTGAGAGAGGGCAGTGGGGTGAGGTGGAGGAAACAGGAAGTCAGTGAAGGGCACTGGGATGAGGGAATTTGGAGCATGCAGGGCTGCAGCGGCCAGAGAATGAGGCAACATTCACCTGATGCAGGGCTGTGGCTACCAGGGAGAGAAGGTCCTCCTTCCCAGCCTCAGCTCTGTGGCTGTTATGGCAGGGGAGAGACCCCTACTGATATTAAAATGAGTTGTGTGCTTTTATTTGTAGAACCAAAAAGTGTTAATTCTTATTAAGGTTTGTTTTTATGCAAAGCACTTTATAATAGTTACCTCATGGTACACACAAGATCTGAAAAAATCTTTAAGTGGTCCACTGAAACCCTCAGAAATGTTCAAGTGGCCATCAAAAAAAATGTTTGAAAACCACTGTTATAGGGAATGGTCTTGCATTATGTAGGGAGATGAGCAAGTTTAATTTTACATGTTGAAGATAATGATTGCATGATAGCTACTTTTTCTCCCAGAAATGTCACTGACCACAGAGAAACTGTTTTCCATTGTCCTCCACTCAGAGAATATCAGTGGAAAAAACTTGGACATGTCTTATGCTCTTCAAATGTAGTCAACTACTGTCTCATTGCAAGATGCCTACTGAATTAGAGCTAGTCATTCTTTTTCAGGCAGACCAGCACTACGATTGGACTAATGGTGGAATATCTCCTTTTGTTCTGAAGCAGATTTCTGAGGGAGCAGAGATTTTGATAAGTGATCTTCAACTAGTCTGAATGATAAGGGATTTTCATTGGTCCTTCAGGCATCTCTTCCTCTCACACAAGCAGTGCAATTTCCTATCTACAGTAGTTGAAGACTATTCCTAAAAATGTTAATATATCAAAGGAAACATTTCCAAGATAAGGTGAAAGTAGCTTTGAAAGACAATCACTCTGCACTTCCTATGCACAGTGTATTTGTAATTAACATAGGAAACTCAAGATTGAAATTAGAAATAGCTTTAAAACACAAAAAGAATCCACAGATCAAACAGTACAAAAGATGATAATCCAACACAGAATTCTAATGGAGAGGTAAATAGAATTGGCAATAGAGAGAGGTCAACTTGGGTCACAAACTCAGGTAGGGCAGAATAAAGACCAGAGCATATAATTCAACTTTATATTAACTTATTAGACAAAATGTGCCTTGTCCAAGTAATTCCCACATATAGACAGTGTTGCTGTAGTTTTTTTTAATCCTTTGAACACATTAGAACTATAGAACAATACAAAAAGATGAGAGGGAAGCTATGAAAAGAATACTGGCTGAACAAACACAATCTCGGAAAATAATACCATATGCAGAATCCTTCCACTGTGTTCAAACATCAATTAATTGGATCCTATAGGATAAGTGATATTACATCCATCTCATGGAAGGATAAACTAAAGCACAAAGAAGATACATGAGAAGGGTCCCAGTCAGCAACAAAGTTGAGAACACATCTCAAAAGTCCTGATTTCATTCTTCTGCTTTGCACACTAGTTCTTTAACCATTAGACAATATTGCCACCTCAGTAATACAGGAGGGAAGAAGGACAAGACATCAGACTCATAGATATACAGGATTTGAAATCACCTCATAAATCAGTGCCTATATGGACAGGTAATTATTTAATTAACAAGAGGAAAATAGAACTAAGTGTTCAAAGACTGAGTAGTATATCCCAGTGAGGGATGTGCATAATTGATACACAGAAATTGAGATTACCATTATCCATTTAATGAAGGTCTTTTAAAACATGTTATTTATGTTCTGAAGTGCCATCACATCTTAATTACAGAGCAAAATGATTGTATCTACTGTGGACTCCATTCCATCAACTGTCTTAATATTTCATACTCCAAGATCAAATCTGATTTTTTTTCCCATAAATTGCTTATATGTAGAAAGGCACAACATATTGAACCAGATCTTTAGGGGATGTGTATTAGCATAGTTGCACTGAAGATAATGGTATTTACACTAGCTGATCATCTGGCTTGCTTTGGTGATTCTGTTATATTTTGTTTAAAATGAACATCTACCATTTTTTAAACTGAAACTTCCAGGACCAGGTCAAGAGTCAAAATAGATGCAATGGAAGCTGCAGTTTCAAACACTAAGCAACAATTTTTACATCACTTTGCTAAATTACTTGCACAGAAATCATGTTAGAGGAATTAAATGCAAGAACAAAACCCCTCATTTCCTTTTCCTCTCTCTTTAAAATTCTTATCCCCCCAGAGAATTCTGTGCTGTTATTTTTGCTTCTTACTTTGGCAAAGATGATCAGGGAAATATGCTGCCCCCAAAGCTGTCAACAGAAAAGTGGCAGGTGTCTCTTATCAGGCTGAATGCAGAGGGATGCTGGACAAGTGAAGGCAGCATGAAGTTCATACACCATGGGTGCATCTAGACTGGCAAGATTTTGCGCAAAAGCGGCCGCCTGTCTACACTGGCCGCGAGAATTTGCGCAAGAACACTGACTTTGTAATGTACAAAATCAGTGCTTCTTGCGCAAATACTTTGATGCTCCCGCTCAGGCATAAGCCCTTTTGCACAAGAATACTTACTCAAGAGGGCCAGTGTAGACAGGAATGTTAATTTCTTGCGCAAGAAAGCCCGATGGCTAAAATGGCCATCGGAGCTTTCTTGTGCAAGAGAGCGTCTATACTGGACACAGATGCTTTTGCGCAAAAGCAAATCTTTTGCACAAAGGCACATGCCAGTATAGACGCTCTCTTGCGCAAATACTTTTAACGGAAAAACTTTTCCGTTAAAAGTATTTGCGCAAAATCATGCCAGTCTAGACGCAGCCCATTAGTATAATATTGGCCATATGTAGTTTAGTGTAGAACACCCCAGATTTAAGCTCCTAGGATGCTAAAAACAATGCAAATTATGGTCTCAGTCCTGCAAGCAACTTTGAGTGCATGGAGCTGCTTTAAGGATCAGGATTGTAGAGACTTTAAATTAACAGCATAAAGGGGCTACAATGGAATGGAAAATTTGGCCCCATCCATCAATGCCCATAAACAGCAGTGCTGAAGTTCCTTAGATGGAAGTTGTATAGGGAGGTTTGCACAGTGAATTTTGTGTCTCTCAAATTTCACTGATAAGAATGAAAAGTTAATGCAATGAATGTATACCAACAGGCGAGTCAAGGATACATTCAATAGCAGAGATTGATGCAAGCCAATCAAGACTTCCAAGCTCTATGTCCAAAATGTTTGGGGGCTTGGATACAGGATTTGTGTTGGACCATTGTGGAAAAAGGAGTGAACTGTGAACACCAGATACCAGTTGGGGTTTGGATACTGAAAATTTGGAGGTGTTTAGATCATTGGTTTTGCTATGGTGCCTTCCCTATTAGATTGTAGTGAGCTTGTGGTTTTTGATATATCAAGTTGTTCTGAAGGCATATTCTCAGTTTCTAAAAAGTAAATAGCATGGATGTATTTTGGATACTTTCCATTTACAGCCAAAGAGAACTGGTAAAAAATGTTGAAATATTTTTTCTATCAGAAAATGTTTCATTGAACTAAATGTTTTGCAGGAAAGCGTCAATTTCAATACACCTGTCAATTGAAAAATGTTGAAATTCAGATGGAGTATTTTCATCTTGGTTTTATTGTTTCATTTTTACTTCTTTGATTTCATTACCATGATTATATTGTTTTGACTTAATTTTTTTAACTTTCCATTTTATTATTTATTTACATATATTGAATATTTTTTATTTATGTTTTATAGTTTATACTCTTTTGTCATCAAAACAAAACACTTAGACATTATCAAAATTAAACATCTCAGTATGTTTTGCTACTTCGTATTCAAAATACTTTGGAATTTTAATTCCACTAAATATTTTTGCGTTTTCAACTTTTCAAACAGATTCATCAGGGGTGTTTTCCTCCAAATGTCAGAACTTCACAAAGGATGGAAATTCCATTTCCCAACCAGCACTCTAGCCAACACATGACTTACTATTATTTGTTATTTGTATATCATTTATGCCTAGAGGCCTTGGGTTGATAATTGGTGCCTAGGGGGCCTAACCAAAACTGGGACCTTTTTGTGCTAGATACTGGGAACACTCACAGGAAGAGAGCTTGCACTTTAAGTAGACAAGACAGAAAAAGGGTAGGATAAAAGAAGTTTGTCATCTCCGTTTAATCATTGGTAACTGAGACATAGAGCAGTTAAGTGATTCACCCAAGGTTACACAGGGAGTCTGTGACAAAACTGAAAACTAAACCCAGATCTTGACTCCCAAGCTGTATCCTAAACACAAAACACTTCCTCAAACTCTCTGCAGCTGTATTTTCAAAGCAGAGCACACTAGTTTGACTGATTCCTGATGACACAAATGGGAATTGTTGCTAAATCTCTCTTTACTACCTTAAAAATTCAAAGCCTTTGAGTCTGCAGATAACCACGTCCATTAGGCCCATCAAAATGGCAAGAGTCTACAGATTTATGGGCAAGCGGGGCTATAATGTATTATTAGAACTTTTTCAATGCTCATTGGATTCTGAGTTCTGATGTATGTGCACACAAATGCTCTGAAATAAACTGCTCTTAGAATCTAGTATTGCCCTACTCCCTCAGACTGCTTGACCTTCCCCAAAAGACAGAGTCAGCAGAAGAGCCGTGACCAGCATCAAGATGTTTGCCAAGAAGTAGAGAATTTATTTCACTGTTAAACACTATTTAATCTCGGAGGAATCTCTGTAGTTGTGCTTTAAAGCTGTTTATACACAAGGGTATTGTATGTATGTAGAATTTATGAATCTTGTAACCTAAAACTGCAAAATATTGCTTCATAAAAATCGTGAGCTTGGGTTTGTTTCAGCAAACTTTGACAGAGAATTGAGTTCCTATAAATTTGCCCACTGTAAGGTTCGCTTAAAGTTCTGAAGTAATCTAAAATCGTAAGACCGGCCATACTGGACCAGACCATTAGTCCCACTAGCCCAGTATACCTTTCAACAGTGCCAAATGCTTCAGAGAGCACAAACAGAACAGGGCAATGTATATAGTCTCCAGTCTGAGCTTCTGGCAGTCAGAGGTTTAGGGACACTCAGGCTACATCTAGATTACAGGCTTCTTTCAGAAGAAGCTTTTTTTGGAAGAGATCTTCCGAAAAAACTTTTTCCAAAAGAGAGTGTCCACAGTGCAAAAGTGCATCAAAAAAGCGATCTGCTTTTTCGAAAGCGAGCATCCAGACTGAATGGACGCTCTCTCTCATGTAAACTGTGATTACTATGGACAGAATGGCCACCAGAGCACCTGTGCTTTTTCCTCTTTCCTTTTTGTCCAAAAGAACTCCCTCTTCCCCATCCACACATGCCTTTTTGCGAAAGAGCTCTTTTGGAAAAAGGCTTCTTCCTCATAGAATGAGGATTACCAATGCTGGAAAAACCCCTCTGTTCTTTCGATTTTCTTGTGGAAGAACGCAATTGCAGTGTGGACATTCCTCAAGTTTTATCAGAAAAACAGCTGTTTTTCCAACAAAACTCTGTAGTTTTCTGACAAAACTCTGTAGACATACCCCCAGAGCATGAGGTTGCATCAGTAGGACCATCAATGGTTATTAGGCAAGATGCTCACCTACTTGGACTTATCTAAGTCCTTTTTGAACCCAGTTATTCTTTTGGCCTTCACTATATCCCCTGGCAATGAATTCCACTGGTTATCAGTGCATTGTATGAAGAACTATGGATTTTTTTTAAACATGATGACCTATTAATTTCATTGGGTGATCCTTCATTTTATGTGCTGCATGAAGGGGTGAATAACACTTCCTTATTCACTTTCTCCACACCATTCATGATTTTATAGACCTCTATCAGAGCCACCCCTACATAGTCATCTCTTTTGCAAGCTGAATCGTCCCAGGTTTTTTGGGTTTTTTAAATCTTATCTCATAGGGAAGCTATTTTGTACCCCGACTCATTTTTGTTGCCTGTTTCTGTGCATTTTCTAATTCTAATATTTTGAGGTTGGGCCACCAGAATTCAAAGCAGTATTCAAAGTGTGGGTATATGATGGATTTATATAGTGGTATTATGATATTTTGTCTTCTTATTTAGCCTTTTCCCTAATTGTTCTTAACATTAGTGACTGCTGATACAGATTGAGCAGTTTTTTTTCAGAGAATTATCCATGATGACTTCAAGTTCTCTTTCTTTAATGATACCAACTAATTTAGAACCCATCATTTTACATGAATAGTTGGGATTATGTTTTCAGTCAACATTGAATTTCATCTGCCATTTTCCTGTCATTTGCCCAGTTCTGTGAGATCCCTTTGTAATTCTTCCCAGTCAGCTTTGGATTTAACAATCTCAAGTAATTTTGTATTGTCTACAAACTTTGGCAACTCAGTGTTTACCCCTTTTACCAGATCATTTATTAATACTTTGAATAGTACTGATCCCAGGACAGATCCTCGAGGGACACTGCTATTTTCCTCTCTCCACTAGGAGAACTGATCATTTATTCATACGCTTTTTTTCCTAGTTTTTAACCAATTACTAACCCACGAGAGGACCTTCCCTCCTATCCTAGGACTCCTTACTTTGCTTAAGAGCATTTGATAAAGGACCTTGTTAAATGCTTTCTGAAAGTCCAAATTCATATTCCACAGCAAATTTGAAACATTCCAGATGCTCCGATAGTAGGGTGGTAAGCAGAGCATTTAGATTAGATAGAATCAAAGGTAGCAAGACTCAGTGGCTTCCAAAACAAAGCTAGTGAATTTGACTAACCCTGTCCTCCTAATAGGATCCCTGCCTCATCTTTATCCAGCTTCTGGGGGAAGGAAAGGGGCCTGATGGGCACAAGCGATGTGGAAGGCATGAGGGGGCATGTGCCCCAACCACCATAAGTGGTAGGGGCAAGGGGCTAGCCAGCAGCCACTGGAGGGGTGGGAGGTGGTGCTTGCAGCAGGGATCCAACCTCCTCTCCCTTCCCCCTTTCTCCACCTGCACTCACTGGCAACAGCAGGGCAAGCAGAGCAACAACTCCAGCTTGCTGTGCTCCTCCAGCCACGTCCATTGGGGGAGGGGCGGACCAACCAAATGGAGCAATGCAGCTACAAGAGCAGGGCGAGTTGGGGCCACGTTGCTTTGCTTCCCCTGCTGTTGCCAGTGGAGGAGGGGTCTGGACCCCTGCTGCTGGCGAGGCAAATCCTGAAGGCTGTCTGATTTGGGGGAGGGGGAAAAGGCGGGGCAGGGAGAGGCAGGGCTTAGGGCAGAGGGCAGTTGTCCTGGTCCTTCCCTGTGCTGGGGGGCGGTCATGTGGCCAATAGTCCCTCCTGCCTCCCTTCACCAGTCGCCCCTGCTGGTGGCTATCCACATTCTAATCTAGCCTGCTGTTTTGGGAGCCAGACAGGATAGGGTTATTCTCCTGCAAGTTGTGCAGGCGTTATCTTCTGTGGAATGGGCAACAAGAAATGGAAAACATTCCTTTATTTCCTCTGCTTGTTTAACAGCCCTTTAGTTCTTTGCATCTGAAATGTCCCACCATGCTCTGGGCCAAGGGAAAACTGTGACCTTGTACAAGTTATAACTGTATTAGGGTTTGAACTGTCAATTCAATACAACTCTTCTGAAAAGGGCTAGCCCTTCCCTGGAGTGGCTTTAACCATATTAACAACATCCCCATTTTTTAAAATTACACAGTCTGTAAGCTGTTCAGATTCGTTTTTGACCAAAATGTGGTTGCAGAGGAGAAGAGCTTTTATCAGTTGCAGGGTACAGTTTCACCTTGACGTGTGGGAGTTTGAAAAAAAATGCTAACTGCCCTGTGGCAACATGTAGAGGGGATACAAAGTTGATTGGGAGAGGGAAGTTAAGGACAAAGATACTGTGTGTGTCTTTAGAAATAGACCCCACAACAAAGTAGAAAAATGCAAACATTTCGGGGCAAAATACAGACCTTCTGTACTGATATGAAATAGTTGGAATAGCTCCATTTTATTGAAAGGCTCCTGAACTCCAGTTTCCTAAGAAACATGGGGATTGTAATATTGGATGAGACTAAGGGTCCATCAAGCCCAATATCCTGTCTTTGGCCATGTCTACACTACACTGCGACCGATCTTCCAGAGTTTGATTTAGAGAGTCTAGTTAAGACTTGCTGAATCAAACTCAGAGGGCACCCCTGCAAGCATCCAGTACTTCTGCTCTTGCCAGGAGTAAGGGGAGCCAACGGGAGTGCTGTAGGGATACTGCCAAGATCGGCTTAAGGTAAGTTGCATACCTTAAACCAAGTTGCTGGGTCTAGGGTAGACCTAGCCTTTGACAGAGGCCTCTACCAGCTACTTCTGAGGAAGTTACAAGAAACCATGTGCGAGGAGGTAATAGAATAATTTGCCCCTGAGGAACATTGAAGCACTGGCACTCCCTGAGCAGGACTGCATTCTTGGGTATCAGTAAAACAGGTTAAATACAGCCTCAGCACAGGACGTACTACATGCAGCAGGCTTTCAATAAGGAGCATGAGCAGAGCTAACCATGGCACATGGCAAGCAGGAAGAGAAAAGAATAGAGTAAATGATGGAGAATCTCCTATTGAAATTAATAGGCAAAGGAATGGTTAGAGAGAGGGCAAGAATAAATCATTAGGCCTTTAATGAGAAGGGATCATTACATTTGCTCATTGCTGTAATTTTTGCTCATTAAAATGCTCCTCTAGAGCATGTTATGAAATATCGCCAGTGCTAGAGATCATAGATATACTCTCTCTGTGAAATAGCTTCACGTGATCCTGACCCTTAACCTCCAACAATTTATTCTATTTACAGTATGGTTGCTGACAAGCTAGTAGACACTGCAAAAACAGATTGCCATGTACAAACAGCTGTGCTCTACCTGCCAACACCAATCCCTCTGCCTAGCATAGTGCGTGCCTGTTGAGTGAAACATAGGGCTGGATGAAAGACAAAAGGAGGAAAACGCACACCACAGCAAAGACAATTTTCTCCCTTTAATATTCTACACATTTTTCCTCTTTTCACTTATCTGTCATGTAAGGATGTTGTATTAAATGCTGGCAAGAAAAAGTTCAACATAACATGACACACAGCATCAGAAATTAGAGCCAGCAAAAGGAGTTCTTAAGTTGTCTCAAGCATCCTCTTGGTAAAATAGGATTTTTTTACCTCTACCTCATTTTACACTTCCGTTTTAAAGCTCTAAAAGACAAGCCACTCTGTGGGACGAAAGGAGAATTTGGAGCACATCCTTCCCCCTTCTGCTCTTACTGAGTTGGGCAACAACAACAAGAGATGGCAGGTAAGGTTGTGATGTAGTGGTAGCAGGGCAGTTTGTAGGGAAAGATTCTTCACACACACATTGAAAAAGAGCCACTATAGTCATGGTGGCCAATCATTCCTGAAGCAGTAGCCACTATAATGGCTACTGATATAGCAAACTAGCCACACTCAACCAGCCAAATAGCCACAAGTGGCTAGTAACTAGTGTGCTGGACACCACGGCACTGTGGGCTGCATCTGCTGTGATGCACTGTGACCATGGAACTCCCACGATGCAGCTTGGTTAGAGCAGAAATCAAGATGCATCATGGAAGATGTAGTCTGGCCAAAGAGCCATAGAAGAGAATGGGGACACATAAGCACCCTAACTCCCACAAACCACTGTGGCACCTTTGGTCATGGCAATTCAATGTTAGACTGACAAACTAAAATGTTTTGTTCAGTAAACTGAACCATGTTGAATGAGGCTAAATGGACCTAAAATGAAATGTTTGTTTTCCTGACAGAAAAATCAAATGATTTTTGAAAAATAGTAGTTTTTTCCCCATGGAAAAATTCCATTTTCCAGAGTATTCTGTCAAAAAAATAATTTCAATGGGACATTCATGACCAGCTCTCATCTGGAATGAAAGTCGCATATTCACCCCTGTTGTTACTATCTAGCTCATGCTAGCTGAAGTGTTGCTCCTGAGCAGGGAACAGGCAGTGAGGAAGGTTTCCCTTTCAGCTCTTCCTCCCAGTTACTAATGACTACTCACAAGGATTATAAGCAAATAGCCAAGCTTTCTTCTCCCTTCCCTCTGGTGGCTCCCTCACCTACACTGGGTCTTACTCCATGCAGCACAGTGGGGCAGGAAGTGGGAAAGAAAGGCCAGCACCGCTGCTTCTCAGCCCTGTATTGCAACAGATTCTACCCTATAGACAAGAGACAGGACCAGAGAGATTACAAAGAAATTCAGGAAGAGACGGGACTACAAGTGAGGCTGGACCATGGTTAGTAAAAGGTCATTGCAACAGGATGAGGGAGAAGAAAGGGATGAAAAGACCCAGGTGATAGCAAAGGGGAAATGACCATTAAGAAAAAGATGAGCGATAAGGCACAAAGTAGGGAAAGGAAACACTTCAGAGACAAATAGAGAAAGAATGGTGTTGTGGCTAATGTACAAGACTTCAAGAGGGAAGCCAAGTCTCCTGGGGTTCATTCCCAGTGCTGCCACTAACTTGTGGTGGGACCCCAGGGGTGGGGGCGGGGATTATATCAGCTCCCTCTGCCTCAGCTTTACCAATCTGTAAAAAAAAAAAAACATTAATATTGATGTACCTGACAGATTAAAGCCTTTTGTGATTCTGGGATGGACGTACCATTGTTGAAATACTGTTACTAGAAAGGGGAAACAGGCCCAATCAGAAAAAGATCCAACTCATTCATTCAGACCTGCAAAAGCATCATTTGAGTAGCCACTGCAAATTTGGGAGCTATGTCTTATATGGAAAGCTTCCCCAACTCCTTCACACCACACCATGTGGCGTACTGCACTGGAACTGTGAATTTGGGGAATTCGGTCAGGAAACCTAGAATGAGCTCTAAAGGCCTTGGAAGTGAATGTGATTCTTTCATTTGAGTCAGATGGTATTTGGCTCAAGCTTTGAGTTAGTCAGTTTTAAGAGCCTTCTCCTCCCTCTCCTTTACCCAGAGTTTGGTTAGATTTCATGGAGGCACCATGAGCTCCAGTGTCCTGCTATCACTCCATTCCTAGGTATGGTGGTCCAATATCTTCCAACAAAAGTATCCTGTTTGGTCCTCTACCATTCAGAATGATACAATAAACAGGCAAATGCCACCCTCTTTGGAAAAACTGGTATATATGTGTGTATTCCATATCAGCCCTACATTAGGAGGTTTTCACACTGTGCCACTGGACTTGTCAATTTTTATGTTATCACCATTCACCTTATAAGCCATGCCTCACGATAAGATGGGGGAAAATAAGGGAGTAGCTAAATCCTTTGCTCACTAGCAGTCAAGAAAAACCATATCTGAGGCCAAATCCTTGACTGACAGAAACTGGCAAAGTTCCATTAAAGTCAATGGAGGAAACTCAATGTACATTTATGGAGGAGTTGGCCTCCTGGGGCCAGTTCTCCTCTTACTCCTGACATACACCATGTAACTAACTTCACCAAAGCTAATGGAGCTACACTGACACAGACCAGTATAAGTGAGGAGAATCATGCATGTCTCTTACAGTAAATAGGGCTGCACAGTTCCTGATGATCCTTGGTTGAAGCGGTGTTAGTTGGCAGTCGTTCTAGAAAAGGACCAAAGTTATTTTTGCAGTCACTGTTGAAGAACAAACTTTAAAGAAGTATTTTCTTGCTAAGGGATCCCCAGAGACATATGTCTCTATACAATGGTTAAGGATGACTTGCACTTAGCGGGTTCAACAATTTGAAAATTATTAATTTTTGTTTTCAATCTTCCAGACCATTCAGGCAGCAGATCCTAAGAGTGAGACTCAAAATTTTCTTGAGAAAATTCCTATTTGGAAGATGAAGAGAGCGCACCTAAGGGACACTGAACTTAAATTGTAATTACTGGGAGGCAGGCACAGTGTTAGGTTTCTCTGCATTCCTGAGAAAGTCTAGGTCATTTCAAATGTTGAGTCTGAGTTCATTCGGTTTGAGGCTTTCCTGTGCACACAGAGGGCAAGTGTTAGGACAGTGGGGTGTTTTCTAAAAGCAGGGGTGGGGAACCTAAGGCCCAGAGGCCAGATGCGATCTCCAGCTTGCCTGGATCGGCCCCCAGGGCTTAGGGCTCCTCCCCCTGCTGCATTTGGGGAACTCACACTGGCACTCCAGCCCCCCGCTACCTCCTGCCCAACTGATTTTTCTGTGGGTCAGTAGTCCCCAACCCAAAGAAGGTTCCCCACCCCTGTCTTAGAGGATGCAGAAAAACAGAAGTGGTGCCCCATTTGTAGTCATGTAAGGTCCATTGCCAGTTCCACAATTGTAAGGGTATTGGCCAGCTAATTTTCTACAGCCAGAGAGGTGGTTATTAAACTGCTAGTTTTGGTTTGGACCTCTAAACTTGACAAGGTTTACAGCAGCTAAGGAGTTCACGTGTCAGGAGAATAGGGCCCTTAAATAGACCCCAGGCAAGTGGAACTTTGCACTGCCATGCTCCCTTCCTCCCCCAACACTGAGCGTGGGCGGGCAGCTGGTGCAGGAGCCACCTACCGCAGTTTGACACCAGTAAGGAGTTTCTCTATGTAAGCTGAATTTCCAGATGGCCATGACTACTCAGATGCTGGCCCTTTTGTACTACCTGAGCAGCAAGGGAACAGATTTCATTCTCTGTGAACAGGTGACATTCCAATGTGGGTAACTACCTTCCATCCACTTAAATTCTCCCCCACCCCTACAGTCTCATTTGGACATGTCCTGCCTATCCCAGTTTCACTCCTTAGTTCTTGTGTAGTGGTGGTGTATCACTAAACAGTTCCTGCGTTCACATTTTAGTGGTGGGTGAATGTGTGTGCAGAACCTCCACCCGATATAAGCTGTTGTACCTTCACAGAAGTGTAGACTAAACTCCTGCTGAGTTTCTGCGGGCAAATTTCTTTGGGATCCTTTTGGCTGGGCATTATTATTAGTTTTAAATTTTGCTTTTGTCCTTACACCTAGAAGCAAGGATCCAATACAATGTAAACATGCATGGAGGAAAGCACCACTTGACAGGAGAGAGATTGGGATTTATTTTCGCATGAGTCAGTAGTCTCTGGATGTAAGCTCAGTGCCCACCTACCTATGCTTTGCACAAAGACTTGTCTAGTTAGACTTGGCGCAGCTCAAAGTGGAGTTAGTGGAGTTACTCCAGGAGTGAATTCAATCCTTTGTGCTTCACGTGTATGGCAATTGTCCTCTTTGCTTTTACAGAAGTTAACCCAAAATGGAGGGGGAAAGCCAGAGGTCCATCCTATTGAGGCACCTAAGGAAGAAAG
Source organism: Pelochelys cantorii (assembly GCA_032595735.1). Taxonomy (NCBI): domain Eukaryota; kingdom Metazoa; phylum Chordata; order Testudines; family Trionychidae; genus Pelochelys; species Pelochelys cantorii. The sequence goes on along the minus strand of CM064329.1, from coordinate 23,573,953 downwards.
AATCTGGAAAATGACCTTAAAGGCAGCTTAGTCTAGAATGAATTAACAGCCTTCTTTATTCATTTGGAGTTGAGGAATAAGACGTATCCTACTGAAATGGCCCAACGGAGTCAGCATAGCCCAGTGGGAGAAACAGGGAGCGCCAAGTAAGTAGAAGGGCAATAAGTAAGTAGAAGTGCTTACTACTACTTACTACTAAGTAAGTAGTGGTAAGTAGAAGGTCGCCAAGTAAGTACAAGGGCACTAAGACATTTTTTACTTCAGAAAGAATCATCCAGAGAGCTAGTGTCGGGATTAACAAAGGTGCGTTTGGTTATGGATTCCCAACACACAAGAATGGGGCCAAGATTTTTTTTAATGGATGCCTAAATTTAGGGCCCTGCATCTATAGTTAGGCATCTACATTAATCACCTAATTTTCAAATTTTCAAAAAAGTGTAGTGCTCATTTAATGAATTAAAACAATTGTAGAGATCTCTGTTGGAGTTGTTGCACGCAGATAACATGTAAAATCAGACCTACTAATTGGAGTATGGTCAAGATTTTTGAAAATGTGTGCCTAAAATTAGGCTCCTGAATCCAAATTTTGGCACCTATTTTGCACTTTCGAAGTTTCCCCTGCATACATGTAATTCAAAACTGAAGCAGTAATTTCACTTTTCTATTTAAATAGGACTGCATGGACAATACTTGCTCTGTTCCCTCTCTTCACAATTTTTGAAGGTCAGTGATATCAGTTATCCCACTTCCTCTTGCACAGGCTTTATGCAACAAATCAAAGTAGCTTCTGTTGGACCTCTTTTTATCCTTGTGGAGCCCCGGAGCAGACCTATATCATCAAGAATACTCAAGAAATATCATGAAACCTCAACCACACTATGACACCTAACCCACCCAGCCCAAAACTGAAAGCACCCCACAGGAAAGTTAGCCTGGGAATTTGTACTGACATACAGACAGTGCTAAAAAGAAATGGAGTGCTTGCTCCACAGAATATTCGCAGATACAAACAATTTTGCAGAAAATACTGCACTTTTGCACAAGCTCTGCAAAGGTGGGAAGAGAAGAGGCACATTTTAATGTTGTGGGTTTTTTAATTTCTCAGTGAATATTTCACATAGAGGTAGTGTTAATCATGTGCAGATCTTAATTAAGCTGTTACATATTGACACTAGAGAACACTAAATATAGAGCTCTGGATATAAACTTAACAGAGTCAGAGTTTGGGAAGCTTCTCATAGAACCGAGAACAAATTTTGCTTAGCAAAACCTCTGTATACAGACAGCACACTCAAATGTAGACACCTCTATGCAGGAATAGGGTTTGTGATTTTATAGGTACTTCAAGCCATTCTAACAGAGAGGAAAGGTGATCCTTTTCAATAACATCAAATGTTAACATTCTCTGTACCCCACTGAAATCTGGTAAATTAAGATCAATAGTCTGATCTGAAGCTCATTTAAACCAATGGGAATTTTTCTATTCTAAATATATAGGAGTGAAAATACCCCTGGCAAGGGAAATGTCAAGATTATTTATGGCAGAGTTATTCCTTCAGGCTCTAACTGAGATGGTAACCCATTGTGCTAGGTACAGGCCGTCCTCACTAGAAGTCCAAGATACGTTCCAAAAAACTTGGACTTATACTGAAACAACTTAAAGTGGGGCATTTTTTTCCTGCAGCTGACTTCCATTTGCGCAAATTGTGTGTGTGGGGGGGAAAGGGTTGCACGACTTAAGAGCAAGGAATGGGAGGATATATAACGCATCAGTTCCTACAGGCGTCAATGACTTTAGTATGGAACAGATGTATACCGGAGTGACTTATAGTGGGTACACCCTGTACTGTAACTCACTATGGGTATCTATGGTCATTAAAAGCATATAACCTGCTATGCTAAGTCATACAAACAAAAACAGGCTAATCAAAGAATGAGAAGCACAGAGGGGGAGTGACTTGCTCAGGGTCACCCACAGGACAGTGGTAAACCTGAAAAAAAGGATCTAAGCATCCCAAAAAGGATTTAGAGAGGTAACCTAGTGACAGATGATATGGAAAAAGCTGAAGTACTCAATGCTTTCTTTGCCTCTGTCTTCACAGACAAGGTCAGCTCCCAGACTACTGCACTAGGCAATGCAGTATGGGAAGGAGGTGGGCAGCCCTCAGTGGAGAAAGAACAGGTTAAGAACTATTTAGAAAAGCTAGACATACACAAATCCATGGGTCCAGATTTAATGCATCCGAGGGTACTGAGGGAGTTGGCAAATGTCATTGCGGAGCCTTTAGCCATTATCTTTGAAAACTCGCGGAGATCGGGAGAGATCCTGGATGATTGGAAAAAAGGCAAATGTAGTGCCCATCTTTAAAAAAGGGAAGAAGGACAATCCAGGGAACTACAGACCAGTCAGCCTTACTTCAGTCCCCAGAAAAATCATGGAGGGGATCCTCAAATAATCCATTTTGAAGCACTTGGAAGAAGGGAAAGTGATCAGGAATGGTCAACATGGATTCACGAAGGGCAAGTCATGCCTGACCAATCTGATTAGTTTCTATGATGAGATAACTGGCTCTGTGGACATGGAAAAGTCAGTGGATGTGATATACCTTGACATTAGCAAAGCTTTTGATACAGTCTCCCACAATATTCTTGCCAGCAAGTTAAGGAAGTATGGATTAGATAAATGGACTATAAGATGGATAGAAAACTGGCTAGACTGTTGGGCCCAACAGATAGTGATTAATGGCTCGATGTCAGGTTGGTGGTCGGTTTCTAGCTGAGTGCCCCAAGAACTGGTTCGAGGGCCGGTTTTGTTCAACATCTTTATTAATGACCTGGATGAGGGGATGAATTGCACCCTCAGCAAGTTTGCGGATGACATTAAGCTAGGGGGAGAGGTAGATATGCTGGAGGGCAGGGATACGGTTCAAAGTGACCTAGACAGGTTAGAGGATTGGGCCAAAGAAATCTGATGAGGTTCAACAAGGACAAGTACAGAGTCCTGCACTTGGGACGGAAGAATCCCAAGCATTGTTACAGTTCTGGCTAAGGAGCAGTTCTGCAGAAAAGGACCTGGGGATTACAGTGGATGAGAAGCTGGATATGAGTCAACAGTGTGGCCTTGTAGTAAAAAAGGCTAATGGCATATTAGGTTGCATAAGGAGGAGCATTGCCAGCAGATCTAGAGAAGTGATTATTACTCTTTATTCGGCTCTGGTGAGGCCACATCTGGAGTATTGTGTCCAGTTCTGGGCCCCCCACTATAGAAAGGATGTGGACACATTGGAGAGGGTCCAGAGGAGGGCGACCAAAATGATTAGGGGGCTGGAGCACATGACCTATGAGGAGAGGCTGAAGGATTTGAGTTTGTTTAGTCTGCAGAAGAGAAGAGTGAGGGGGGATTTGATAGCAGCCTTCAACTTCCTAAAGGGTGTGTCTAGATGTAGTTCTTTCGAAAAGGGAAGGCTTTTTCGAAAGATCCTGTAAACCTCAAAAATGAGGTTTACAGGATCTTTAGAAAAAGGCTTCTATTTTCGAAAGAACCATGTCTAGACTGCAGTTTTACTTTTGAAATAGTGCTTCTTTGAAAAAGCGCCATGATGAGATTATGCAAATGAAGCACGGGAAATTCAAATCCCAGCTTCATTTGCAATTTTGAAGTGCCTAATTTACATCCCTCTGTCGAAAGAGGGATGTAGTCTAGACGTACCGAAGAGAAGTTCCAAAGAGGATGGAGAAAGGCTGTTCTCAGTAGTGACGGATAGCAGACAAGGACCAATGGTCTCAAGTTACAGTGGGGGAGGTCTAGGCTGGATATTAGGAAAAACTATTTCACTAGGAGGGTGGTGAAGTACTAGAATGGGTTGCCTAGGGAGGTGGTGGAATCTCTGTCCCTTGAGGTTTTTAAGTCTCGGCTTGACAAAGCCCTAGCTGGGATGATTTAGTTGGGATTGGTCCTGCTTTGGGCAGGGGGCTGGACTTGATAACCTCCTGAGCTCTCTTCCAGCTCTATGATTCTATGAATTACAAACTCAGCAGCCCAAGTTTTAATGGTGCCCATTTTAGTATCTTCTGATACTGGGGAGACACACTGCATTGAAAGTAAGTTATCTGAAAGTAAACATATTTGCCCTATCAAAGCCTTATTTTGTAACCTGATTAATAGTATCTTAATTCCCTGTTGATTATAGACTGAAAATATATCCGAGTAAACATTCCACCCCACCCTCCCGCCTCAGCTCTGCAATCATACACTGCAATAAGGATGATGGAATACAAGTTCCCAGCTATTTGAAAGCTTTTTCATAACTCCAGGGAAGAATTTCCAAGTTGAAATTTTCCAAGCAGTGCCAGGGATTTAGTGACATATCTTCTATTATTTTAAACGGAAGATGGGTGGGTAAGTCTTGTGCCTAGCTGTGAAAATTTCTGCCATAGGTTTTATTCAGACCCCCTGACCACTTTTTAATTGTGGAATCAACACTATGGACCTTATTGAAATAGCAAACTCATCCCGTCTATGTCCAGATTAAAATCACTGTTTCTGAATCTATGCAAATCACAGATGAGTTTCAAATATATTAAACAATGTTATCGTTGAATATTATTCAAGAATCGTTTAAGACAACATAACCGTTAAGAGCAAAATTAAATGAAATATAAATCAAGAACTACTCAGGATCAAAGGCCCAATTACAGTGTGCTAAATCAATACTTTAGAACAAGTGAGCATGGAGTTAGTACATAAACACGTTACTCTGTAAAGAATGAGGCTCTGTCCCGAGTTAAACATTCACTCACTACATGGATAAACCAGTTGTCTTGTCATCACACAACTGCATCAAGTGACCATGGTATTGCCACTCCGTGGTCATAATAAGGTGGATTCTACCTAAATAGAGGAAGGTCACCTGTGCTCCTTATACGGATATGTTATTTGCAGCATAAAGAAAGAAAAAAACACTGGCTTTCTTCCTCAGTGCATATAAATACACAAAAAGGAGGATTAAATATGCAGATGCATTAATTTTTTCTTTAGGGTAATGTGTCTATTTGACCAATGGGTTCAGATGTGGCTCTCAGGAAGCCTATGGAGAATCAGCTGATAATAAGACATTACTCAGGAGTCTGCACGGATGTTATTAATAACTATACTTAATTCCAAAATTAACATTATATTAAGCAAACACTCATCTCTCTCTCATATTGTCTTAAAAATAATGAAGAAATGCTTTGGTCAACTGGGAGATGGAGTAACAGTCCTCCTGGCAGTTCAGGTAACAGTTAATATAAAACAACGTACAGTACATTGTTAAGTTTATAGTAGGTGCTGTTTGTTTCACAAAATGTTTAATACCATTATTGTGCTTCTCCTTTCGGCACTTGTGAGCTGAAGTCATCTCACAGAGTGTAAAGTAGTGTTTCTTAAACTGTTCTGTGGCACACCACAGAGAACAACAGAGTTCAAAACGGCCACCCTTAAAGAGGCAGGTGACTTTTTTTTTTTTTTTGCTCAATAACTCAACCACTCTCATTGTCTAGTCTGACACCTGCCATTCGTCCCTTTCCTCCACCCCACATTACACAGTCCATAGGCCTTTCCCACATTTAATTTGTCTTTGAACTAGAGCATCTCTTTCAGAAAAATGTCCAGTTTGACTTCAGCTTGTGGAGTGTGCTGGAGTTATAACTGCAGCAGGGAAGAGCTCCAAATGCAGTGTTCCTTCCAGACGTAATCTGCTTATGCTCATAGGGTTTAGGCTGCTAATATACTGTATGTGTGGCCTTTTCTTCTAGGAGATATAGGACCAGATCCTCTGTGGATATAAATCAGCTTTGCATCACTGAAGTCAATGGAATCATCCCAATATACAGCAGGTGAGGATCTAGTCCATCTTTAAGTCGGGGGAATGTGCCTTTTTTCCCCTCTGATCTATGAATGGACTAGCTGGAAAAGGGATGTCCCAGTTTCCCATATGCTGTCCAAACCCTGCTATGAACACCAACATAATTTCCCTGAAGATATTTAGCATAGCGTTACAGCAATTGACATTGAACAAACTACCAAAATCCATATAATATGTATTTATTTCAGATATTTATCCAATGGGCCCCATCGTCTTGGCAACAGAACTAGCTCACACACCATATGATACTAAATACTGGCTCAGATCTCAAGCCAAAATTTTCAAATGTAAAGTAAGGCCCCCAACAAAAGTAGCTTATTCATTTCAGCTCGAGTTCTGGGGCAACAGGACATCTATATATAGATGTCTAAATTAGGCATCTAACATTTTAAAATGTTGGTGTCCAGAGTTATAAGAGAGCCCATATGCTGCTGCAGTCAGAGACACCAGCAAATTTGGCTTTTGGGCTATGGAAACCTACAGATCATCACAAGAGGCAGGTTGAGAGTGAGAGGATAAGAAGAACGTCTGCTCCAGGCCTTGAACAGTCCTGTCATAGGAGCACCCCACTGGATTATAGCTACCATTAACAACTGGCAATTGAAGTCTTTTGTAAATGTGTCCCAAGCAATGTAGGGCTTTCGATTCTTCTCCCCATATAGCAAATGTGTTCTGTGACTTCATATGAGTTCACCAAGTTAAATTTGTCATTTAAAATAAGATGTCCAAAAATCTTGAACCAAGAAAAGCTAACAGTAGGGTTGAGGAAAATCACTGATGGCAAACTGTTAATTACTCCCTCAAACTCCAGACATCTCACTGGAAAAAATTACAAAGGCAGTTATCCAGAGGGGGGGAGGGTTTCTAACTGCTTCCCAGGATTATATCTCAATACAAAACCAAGAGTCTTCAGGGCACAAAATGCATCCTATACAGCAAACAAGGAAATATTTTCCAATCCTTAGCTGGGGTCAGTTTTCCCTGTAAGCTGTGTGCTGTTCTGTTTTTATTAGTGGTGCACATTCACACATGCCTCAGTGCATATAAAATTATTCTGCACGTGGATGGAAAAGATTAGAGGAACATTGACCGGGATGTTAGGAAACTAGAGAGGGGGAGAATAGGTGTTAGTCCTGTTTCTTGAAGAAATTTGTGGGAAAATGTTGATTCTGTGGAAAATGGATAAACTGATAGCTCTGTGAAAGGTTTACGATAAACATTTTCTGAAGTGTCGAGATGACTTAGCCACTGACTTCCTGTAAAACTTAGGCTCCTAAGTCACTTTGTCACTTAAGAAAATAGACACTGCTCCCACTGACCTCAGGGTAACTGGGGTTGCTCAGAGTCAACATCTTTGAAAGTGAAAGCACCTTCTGCTGAGATGCTTGATGTCAGACAGCTCTAGGTTGAAAGTTTTGGGTCTATGTCTTTTACTCTTCCTTCCATTGATTCTAACACCTCCTCTCTTGGAAAAAACAAGTTACATAAGCTCTTTATTATCTGGACGTGGTTAGGGTCTTCAGATGTGGTCAGGGTCATTCATTACATTTGAAAAATGGCACCTCTCGCACCATATTGGGTAATTGCATCAGACGGAAGACTTCCCAACAATAAAGTAACCAGCATCACTTTGTGCAGCAGCTCGGTATACACCTCAAGAGATACCGAAGCAGCAGCCCCATCTAAGGACAGAAGTGACGGACATGCTCATTTATGTCTAATACATACATTTATGCACAGTCCTAAAGGAAAAGCACAGTGATTTGTGTGAAGTTTTCATCTGTGAATGTTAAGTGAACCCCATTGTGTATTTTTCTAGGAAGAACAACAACTGCTGTACTACTGAGCTAGGGAGATTTTAAGAATTCAACCCTAAGAATCTGTGACTAGAGTTCTTTAAAAAAAAAAAAATGAAGGATCCCTTTAGCCTAGATTGTTTAAGATGGAACCATTAGGATGGAAGGCCAGAGAAGTGAAAGGGTAGTGATTTATTGGATACAGTTCTAGGCCTGGCAGAGTTCCATACCTGGTTCAGGATGCTAATTAGCTGCTACTTAGTTGATAATTACTCAGTTGTGTTGAGGTTTTACAATTAATATTTTATTGCAGTGAAAAAAATTACATTTAATTATACAGAAGGCACAGCAGCTAAAGATTTCATTTGCCAATAAATAAGGAGCACAGGAATTTTACAAATGTTTCCTTAAGGAGTTAGGACATGCACAAAGCATCAGTGTGCTAGGAAAGGGTCTGCAAAGATGTAGCTTTCTTTCATATCTAGGTATGAGGTGCAACAACGTTCGACTGAGGCACCAGCTGTGTAGCTCATCCTTTTTGTTCTTTTATGAGGCTTCTTTACTCTGTTGTATTTTAAGGCCAACTACCCAATAACTTAACTCATAACTTTGACAATAAAGAATGGCATTTTCATTGGCATTCAGTGTTGGCCTAGTTCTTCTCCCATTTAAGTCACTGGCACAAATACCATTGACTTCACTGAAAGCAGAGTCAGGTCAGTACCGAGCACTTTAGAAATCCCATCCAAAATGGATTAAATTCCAAGAATCTGAATATTTCTGCTTATAACTTCGGGGACAACTGTGGATACAAATCATCAACACATCTATTTACCTTTTAAGCTCTTGTCAGCTTCTCTCCTGCTCATTAGCATCCATCCGTTACTGTGCTTTCCTACTACATTGCTTATTAATACTTGGAATTCTTACACGGTTTTACGTCTTCAAAGAGCCCTGTGAAGATTAACTAATTAATCCTCATGACATCCCTGTGAGAGAGTAAGTAGTCTTACGCAGTACGCTCGATTGGATAGAGCTCTGAATTGGATGTCATGAGATCTCAATTCTAATCCTGGCTTTGCCACTAACCTATATTGTGATGATGTGCCAGTCATTATGTGCCTCTGTTTTCTCTCCTGCCCTTAGACTATACAGAGAAAATAGACAGTCTTTTAGACCAGGGATTATCTCATTCTTTGCATATGGACAGTGCCTAGCACAAGGGGGCTCCAGTCTCAGTTAGGACCTCTATGCTCTAGTTTAACAGTAAATAATAATTCTCAGAGAGAGAAGCCAAGCTATGCAGAGGTTAATAGGCTTATCCTAGCCACACAGTGAGTCAATAGCAGACCCAGGGCTGAAGCTGGAGAGTGCCTCACTCACTAAATCACAATGCCTTATGATTTGGCTTAAAAATATTTGTATTCCTCACAGTTTTCCCCAGGAACACTTTTTTTTAAACCACACAACGTAGAGGACATTCTTGTTTTCTCCCTAAGATCAGACATCCTTGAAGCAAACTCTAACTACTTTGCATCACTCCCCAGAAGCCAGCTGAAGAAGTATCATTGCTAAAAACAGAACACAGGCAAACGCCACAGCATAATGCACGATACATAACTGCTTATGTAAATTAAACCTGATAAACGTAGGCCCCCCCCCCACCTTTCTCCTTAAAGCAAAGGAAGCTCTCTTTTCTCCAGAAAAGCATTCTAGCTCTGGAGCTTAGCTTCTAAATATGATCCCAGTGTAACCACTGCAGCAATATCTCCCTGAGTCTGCAGGCAGCCTGAAACAGTAGCTATGACAGGCATGAGCTGTATCATGCAATTCAATGGGATGTTACTGGGATGCCTACCAACAGCAACCCAATAAAGGACTCTGTGGCATGAGGAGAAGACTGCATATGCAGCTTCCTACCCATGCGGCTATACTAGAGCTGTTGATTAAGTACTAGGGTTGACTCTGAAATGCCCTTGCTGCTCCAGGGAAGGGAGGCTCCTTTTGCTGCTCCTGTAGAGAGTAAGAGGGCACCCAGGCCACCGTGTCTGCCTTTTTTTTGGAAAGTAACATAGTGAGTAAGCCACTGCCACTCCAGGGGTAGGGACAGGGAGCTCCAGGTCCTATCACCTAGGGTGGCATTAATGTGGGTCTGGCTGGTATGGTCAGCTGAGCTGAGAGAACTGAAAGTGTTTCAGTCAATATTCATACAGAGGAGCTAGAGATGTTTGTGGTTGGCCCTCAAAGGGAGGTCTCACTTCCAGGAGGGATCAGAGGGACAACAAACCTCAGCATCTGCAGGGCAACATGCAAAACCCGTTTCTTCAGTCAGCCTTCCGACGGTAATTCCTGCCCCTACAAACTGGAACGGCATTAGGGAAGGAAGGAAGTTTTGTGTGCTGACATGAGAGCTTTAGGTGGCATTCTGTTTCTGCACTGGCACTCCCCCAAGGGCAGGGATAGCCACTCTTTCCTGTCTAAAAAACTCGTGCTAATGCAGTGGGAGAGTCACTCACCTCACCATCCACACAACTATTCTTAGTGCTCTATCACAAGCCCAAACCTGGAGATCCACATTCCGAGACTCTTGGCTGCAGAGCTGTAGGGTTTGTGGGGGTGAGCCAGGGCAGCAAGCATGAGACCCGGTGTAGATGTACCCACAATCTTTTACCAAAACCCAACAAAAATTGGCAGACAACCAAACCTTCAGCCCAGAGATTTATGCTTCATCCGTTATAGTCAGCCTCCATGCTTCACCCCCGGAGCTCCTGTGCCTCAAACAATCCCGCACGCCAGGGGCTTGCTTCCCTTTGTTCAGTGGCTCTGACAGGCTGTGGCTAATCATGGCTCATGGCTCCAAACAGCCTTTTCTCTCACCCTGGGAGTAGCTTCTCCACTTTTCTCCCCAGCATGCGTCCTGGCCTTTTATTATCTGGCTGCTGCCCAGAGAGAAGGCTCCCCCAAACTCTTCTCTTTTGGGTCTCCCCCAGCTGGGTTCATGCCACTCTTTATGGGAAGCCCCATCTCCTCCCCAGCTCTGTATAATAACTAAGGTCAATTGCCTGATCTCCAATTGATTGGGACCAGCTTGGGGGGGTAGGGAGGCAGAGGAGATGATCCATCACATTCGGATTTCACAGTAAGAGGCACTGTATAACAACCTAGAAAGAAAATTGGAAAGATGCTATTTGGCAACAAAGTGCTTGCCAATAAAGTAAGTCCAAAATGTTTTCCTTAGTCAATATACCGTAGTTTAGCGAATATAACCCGCACCTGTGTATAACCTGCACCCGTGTATAACACGCACCCGTGTGTAACCCGCGGTTTTTCTTTTTTGTGTAAAAGAACCTTTAGATTACCCACGGACGTGTATAGCCCACGGGTCCTGCATTCATCCACTCACTGCATTCACCGCACTCATGCCCAGGCCCCGAGCAACCGCAGCCAGGCACAACCCACCCTCCTCCGGGCGGGGGAGCAGAGAGCGCAGCGCAGGTGTGCTGGCCGGTCTGCAGGAGGGGAGCCGCACTCACCCCCAGGCCACGTGCAGCCACAGCAAGGCACATGTCCTGCATTCATCCACTCCATTCCGGGTGGGGGAATGGAGAGCCCCCAGGCCCCTTGAGTAAAAATAAATGTGTATACCCCGCGGACATGTATACCCCGCGGAGGGGTGGGGTGTGTGTAAAAATGTGTATAACCCACGGGTTATATACGCTAATTTACGGTAAGAGAGTTTGCATTTTCCATCTAACTGAAGTCAATGGCTTTTGTGATAAAATGAAATATCAGTGGCAGTTTGTTTTCCTTGTTATGTTAATCCTAAGAAATGTATTGACACTGCTCCATTCATGCTTATATCAGAGTGCTCACAGACGTATGGCACCAAAAGCAGCTTTGTTAGTGGCCAGGACAGGTCTAATACCTAGAAAAGCTGTACAGTAGAACCTCAGAGTTATGAATACCAGAGTTAACATTGAGTGGTCAACCATAAAGCTCTTCTGGAACCAGAAGTATTCAATCAGGCAGCAGCAGAGACAACAAAACAAAATGCAAATGCAGGACAGTACTGTGTTAAACATACACTACTAACAAAAATAAAAGGAAAGAAGCATTTTTCTTCCACCTAGTAAAGTTTCAAAGTTGTGTCAAGTCAATGATCAGCTGTCAACTTTTGCAACAACCACCATAATATTTTGTTTAGTTACGAAAAACTTCCATTCCCAAGGTGTTCATAACTCCCACATTCTACTGCAGTTAAGTGTATACACTGTCTACATCAGTGTTTCTTAAACTGTGTTCCATGGCACAGGCAGTTGGAGGTGTGCCACGGAGAACAACAGAATTCAAAATGGCCACCCTTAAAGGGGCAGGCTACCTTTTATTGAGGAAAAAAAAATCCCCTGACCCTTTTTTTTCTCAATAACTTTCCCCCCGACCCATTTTCCCCCGACCTTTTTTTTTTTCCAACAAAAAATCCTTGGTGTTCCTCATAAAAAAAAAATATTGTTTGGTGTTCCTCGGTCTTAAAAAGCTTAAGAAACACTGGTCTACATTATACAAATATACATTACTTTATATGGAAAGAGTGTTTGTCATTAAATGACTGGCAGATGTAACAATCACTGATACTAATTATTCAAGTTTCTCTGTTGGTACCGTTAGCACATATCCCCTCATAATCTAGCAATTTTATCACTTATAAAACAACACCACCTATTTCATGTATAGCATTTTTCATTAGATCTCAAAGCACTTCACTGTCTTTAATGTCTTCATTCTCACAACTCTTCTGTAAAGCAGAGAAGCATAAATGTATGGCTCCTCCACTGGCAGATTGAGAGTTAGTGGGTCCCTGTGCTCAACTTCATTTTTGGGGCCCCCTTGGGGACCCAGCCAAGAAAAAGAACATTCACTCCTCCTGCCCCTCCCATTTTTCCTTCTTTTTTTCTTCCTCCTCTGCCTATGTTATAAGTAATAAAAAGTAAATGAAAATAAAGGGAGGTACCTTGATTGTTTTTGTATTCTTTTTTTTCCCCCACAGACCACTTGAAAATTGCTGAGGGGCTCTTAATGACCTTTCCAAATATTGTTTGTACTATTAGCTATCTATTGTAAAGTGCTTGGATAAGAGCGCTTTATAAAAAAAAAACATAAAACCTTTCCTCACTCCATCTGCATGGAGTTCTCAGAGCACAGTTTGAGAACTTCTGGTCTTGATGAAAGCTTGTATTTGCATTAAGCTAATGTGAAAAATGTATAAAAATAAAATGTGTAGATGATGCACAAATGGAAAAATAAACGTTAGCTTCCTCTAAAGAAACTTTTTTCAATTTGAAAAAAAAAAATTATTCAGATGGCTTTCTTTCCACACTTTTTCTTTACAAAATCGTCAATTAAGTCATCGTAAGTAATATTTTTTAAAGAAGCACTTTCACTTGTTAATATTGCTGAATTTGTCAAATCTTCCTGACTCATCATATTTTGCCAATAATTTTTAACTCGTTTCAATACAGAAGAAGAACATTCACCAGAAGCATTTGTCACAGGTATTGTTAAAAATATTTTCAGAATGGTCTCTACATTTGGAAAGCTTGTCTGCAAACTGTCATGTACAAGTCTATACAAATCAACTGGTGACCTCGAAGCACAGACCTCATCATTTTCAATAAAATGAATGAAATGTTTTACTTCACCTTCAAAAAGATTTGTGTCTATGTCCTCTCGGTAGAATTCACATAATTTCTTACTGTAGTAGCTTTTAGCATCTTCATCCATACTTCTGTCAAAAACATGCAAAATAAATCAGCAGTTTTCTTTAGAGATTCACCTCTGTTCTGCAATTGCATTATTTATTGTATCACAAATAACATTGACAATGACCTTCTCTTTCCCTCTTAAATTAATTTCATTGTGTCTAGTTTCATCAAAAAGAAAACTTCCTGGTTTGTTTTTACGCTTCTTATCAGATATATCAGAGGAACCTACATTTTCTGTTAATGTCAGTGCCTCTGCTTCCATGGACCTATAATCATTTCAAACTTCCATGACAAAATTTGTAACTGAGGCTAACAATTGTGCAGCATTCAATAAATTTAGATAAACTTTCTGCAGTGATTTGCTGACTGCAATAATTCTTTGAAGTAAACGGTTCCACAAAATAGTAAAAATAGCAATATCATACTTTTCAAACTTTTCTGCTAAGGATTTTGCTTTCATTTTCACGTGGTTTTTCAGAATTTGATATGGCTATGTGTTATAAAGTTTTCTTTATAACATCACAGCTCATTTTCAAAGCCAAAATAGCATCTGCACGAGAAGACCACCTGGGATCACAAATTCTTTTGACAGTCAAATGTTTTCCATTTGCCTGCTCCAAGCGTGACTGTAGCATGCTCCACCGATGTGTGAAAATTGAAAAAAAAAGCATACATGTTTTGAACAAAGTCAAAAAAATGTGTAACTCCCTCACAAGATGCGGCTGCAGCATTGCAGATTAAATTTAAGGAATGGCTGGAACATGGTATGAAAAAGGCAGAGGGATTTGCATTGTTCAGTCTTGCCTAAATATTTTCCTGTCATATTTGTGGCATTATCAAAGCTCTGCCCATGACAATATTTGATGTCCAAACCTAAATTTGCAATGATTTTCACAACTGTTGTCTCTAGACATTCAGAAGTGTGAGATTTTAGTGGGACAAAACAAAGAAATTGCTCTACAATGTCACCATTGCCGGTCAGATATCTTAAAATTAATGTTAATTGGTCTACGTGACTCACATCTGGTGTTGAATTAACTATTATGGAATAGTACTTGGCATCCTTTACTTCATCAGTGAATTGGTTTCTGAGCTGCTCTGCCATTATAGTAATGAATTCATTGTAGGTCTGGTGTATTAAAAAGCTGGTCTTCTCTGAGCCACAATCCCGATAATTTTTCAAATGTTCATTGAGAAAATTGTCAAATTCACTAAGATATTCAAGGCAGATTAAAAAATTACCTTTTTGATTTGACACTGATGTCTCATCATGTCCTCTTAGAGACAGTCCCAAAGAAGACAGCAGTTTCACCGTGGCAACAACATGTCTCAGCACTTTCCTCCAATAAGAACACTCCTTCTCAAACTGAGCCAATAACACAGAATCAATTCTTCTGGATAATTTACATCTTTGAACAAACTTACACATAGCATAAATGTGAGCTTTAGAATTTTCATGATAGCAATATCTCTTGCAACATTTCTCCAATTAGAGTGCCCATCGACAAATGTTTGTTTTCCTTTACTTTGGTCAAGGAATAATTTGCAAACATAACAGTATGACTGCATTGGTGACTTCTGAAAAAAATCAACCAATTTCTCATTTCTGTGATCCCATTTTTTTATATCCTCAGAAAATGGGACTCATAAAGACCTCTAAATTGCTTTCGTCTTCCAACCTCATACTCTTTTCTCAAATTTTCCATATTACCTATGTTTTTTGGTTTATTTACTAAGATATAGTCTATCATATCCAATTAAATTTTGGCCATAATTCAATGGCTTCTGGATAAGTTTCTTCCCTTACTTCGACAAAATTACCAAGATTTTGTAGTTCCATTGCCACTTCAGAGTTCTCTTGTTCAACTTTTGCAGTCGTCACAGTATCCCAAGTCGATCAGATAATTCAGATGTTTCCTCACCCATAATTTTTGATGAATGTCCCCTATTCAATACATCAAGATTTTTAAAATAAGATGACAAATTATCTTTTTGTTCAGCTGCATCTTCTTGCCTTGCCTTCAATATTTTTTGTGTGTTTTTGTATCGCTTCATAGTATTGCCTCATTATTGCTAAAAAGCTGACCTTGACTTTAAGCAGATTAAAAATGTCTGAAAGAGCAGGGCTGTAGCTGTGGTGGGCGTGGTTGGCCTGTGGTCTGGACCACACATTTCCCAATTAGGTTTAACACCAGTGGCACTGGAATATTTTTAATAGTGGGGTACTGAAAGCCAGCACCTGTCTCTCCTAGGGGCTGGTCCAGACCTGGGTGTGGGCCACAGGCACAGGAACTAAGGATTCAGACAGGGCTGCTGACAGAATAGTCAGGCCCCTGGGCAAGAGGTGGGGGCAGCAGTTCTGGGCTCCTACAAGGGCAGGGCCTCAGGTGGAAGGGGTGGAACTGGGGGCCCAGCACAGGAGCAGAGCCACCATGGTGAGGCTGGAGAAGACTGAGAAAGGAGATACAAAGATCTCCATGGCCACATAGGACAGCTTCAGGAGCCCCAGTGGCCCTGTGCTGGCAGGCCTGAAGAAGTGGGGCAGAGACCCACATGTGCTCCACTTGAAGGTGAGGGGGCACACAGTTCCAACGGCCACCTGAGCGCCCCCCTCCCTGCCCCGGGCTCCCCATCCCCTAGCCGCTCTCCCCTTCACCCGTGGGCAGGAGCCACTCACTGGATGGCAGCCAAAAGCAGCACAACATTACAGGAGCTGGAGGAGTCAGGAGAAGGGGGCAGCGCAGCCACACAGCCAGCTGCCGAAGAGAAGTGCCGCTTTCCTGTTCAAAATGTGGCTTTTTCCTGCCAGTTGTGCAGTCACACACCCCACCTCCCAAGGGGCTGCTGCAGCCGGCTGCCCTCCCTACCCTGCCACCATTCACCAGGTAGCAGCCAGCAGCATGAACACAGGCTGGAAGGCTTCAGAGGAGCAGTGGGTAGCTACACAGCTGGCGGCTGGACAGAAGCAGCATTTTCCCGCTTCAAAGCGCTGCTTTTCTCCAGCCGGCTGTGCGGCTGCCCTGTGCTCCTCTGAAGGCTTCCAGCCCGTGTTTCTATTGCTTGTTGCCTCCTGTTGGTTTCCTGAGGCTGCAGCCTGCAGGTGAGCCTCCCTGGTGTCCTGGCCCACCCTCCACAAACCTCTCTGCAGAGGGACCACCCCCCTGTGCAGGGGAGTGCCAAACCCCAGTGCTGGACTGCCCCGCCCTGGGGGATCCATATTGTTGGGGGGAGGGGCCTGTGCCAGGGCACAGTATGTTTCATTGTAAATCTGCCCCTGGGCTCCTCCCAAGCACCCCTTGGTGGTCTTGTGGCAGCCCTGCAAGAGGCCCTGGCCTCATTTTCTCTCTTGATTCCTCAAATAAACTCACTCCAGCCCTAAATAGCCTTTTTTTGCAGGGTTACCAGTAATTTATTACCAAAAGTCACCACATCCCTAAATCAGAATCCCCCCAAGCATAGTCTACACCATACCTTTGTCCAACAGCAAGCATGGCCCCAGCCTCTCTCATCACACCTGGCCCCAGACTCTCTAACGGGGATGTTTCTCTGACTGTTTCATTCCAGATAGGGTTCATTAAGCAGGCTCCCCACCTCGCAACCTTCAGCCTTCTCTGGCCCACCAGCTCAGAGCGCCAGCAGCCATCTTCCTCTAGTTCTCTCAGTCTTCGGCCCTCTCCAGCTGTGGCTCTCTGGCCTAGAGAAGTTTGTAGATAACCCCTGACTGCCCTCCTGCTTTCACCACCTGGATCTCATTCCACTGCTCAACCAAGGAACTTTTACCACTCCCTCCTTCAGGGTATCGCTTCTCTGAAGCTCTCAGCCCATCTCTGCTCTTCCTCTGAACTCTCTTCACTCCACAAACTCTGTACTCTCTCCTGTTTGAAACTCTGGGTTCTGAGCCCTCACTCAGGAATCTTGACTGTGGCCTTCCCTTCAGGCTTCTCCCAGGGACAGCCCCACCCTCTGCATTGCCCCAAAGTAGGACACACCTAGACTGGACCAGGAGAGAGGAGCCCAATTTCATTTAATGAGCTAGCTATCCTGTTACAGAAGTAGCATTATTCCATCTTACACATAGGTAACACAGGCACAGAAAGAGCAACCTCCCCAAATTTGCACAAGAATGTTTGTGACAGAGGGAACTGAACCTGTCTTGCAGTTCCTGTGCAAGTGCCCTAACCACTGAATCAGCCTTCCAAACTGCACATGCTGCTGAAATGAACTTCTGAAAGATTTTGGACTCTTCTTTAAATTATCATGCCTATCTTTGTATATATGATCATATATAACCTGGAGTGAGTTCTGTCCAGGTACCCAGTGAAAAATTGACCTGAATGTTCTAGTCAATAATATGTATATATATTTATCTCTCTCTTTGATTAGAACTTTTCAGCAGAGAAGCGCCACAATTTATTGAACCTGCATTTTGGATATTTGTAATTAAACTGAGGATATAATTTTTTTTTCATCAGGGCAAAATTATTTTAATAGCCATAATCAACATAATCAAATATAATCAATCCATCACGTCAAGTATAATTTAGATACTCTTACAGCAATGTTGTACATATCCTGCTCATATCTATACGAAGATGATTACACTTAAAAGAGACTCCTGTAATAGGGTGTCTAGCTCTATGCCATTTTGTGTTCTGTTGGCTCTCTGTCTACCTTGCTGAATGCTCCTTCTGCATCCTCATACTCCTCCCTGTTGGAATTCTTTTAGGGCTCTATTCTTGGTTCTCTCTCTTCTCTCTGTCTATGCTCTCATTTCTTCCCATGGTTCCAACTATCACCTATTACCAATGCACATTTACCAAAAGTCTTAAGGGATTTAGGAGCACAAATCTCATCAAACATGAAGGGCATATGGGGTAAATCCATTAGGCATGTTCAAAAATCTTTCCCAGCTTGCCTCTTTATTCTCAACCTCGCCTAGTGGATAGAGCAATAAACGAAGACTCCTCTTTCTTGTTTTCTAATCTTGATCCTAGAAGTAAGTGCCTGCTGCCTCTTGGGAAGTGCTGCATGGATGCTTGGGGTGAAAACTTCTCCCAAGGGATGCTTAGCCCCTCATAGCACTTTTTGCATATAAATTCCCAGGGGGAAGGAATATTATCATATATCATATTAAAATGATGTATCAATATATAATGCAATATATGAGATATTGATTAATGAATGAATAATAATGGCTTTGCAATGTTGAATTTTGCGTGATCATTATAGAATAGGTCGCATCTCCCTTGGATATTGTACATATTACTACCTCCTCGTAGTCACCAGGTGAATGCTATTTCCCAGCTGTGAAAAGGTTCCAAAGCAACATGGCTTGCTTGAGCAGTAGGATTGGATTCAAGACTTAGTTCATCAACTTACTAGAATTCTGGCTTGTGATTTGAAGACCCTCAAACTCATAGGTCTTTTGCTGGTTAAAAATCACTCTAGCTTTCTTGTATTCTGTCTCAGGAGTGCCCCCACCAGACTGTAATATTTGGGCAGGAAACGTATTTATTCACAAGAGGACAGAATAAGGCAAAAGATTCTGTAGTACAGCTGGTTACATAACCTTGTCAGGCAGGATGGGACTGATGGGAATATGGCTCTCCGTAGGGAAAAGTGAACTAAAATAGTCATGCTTCATTGAACTGATTCCATCAATAGCTCGCATTGAAAGCAAATCTGCTGTAAGCAAGCTTGTACTAGAGTATTGTCCTGTTGTTAGCAGTCAATCATGGCCTTAAGAACTCTTGCAAACAGGACGACGCATTTAAAGAAATAAAAAAGGAGACAGGAATGTCTTGGCTAGTTTCTTTGTAAAACACATTTGTTTTATGTAGGCTGTAGTGCTTTTTAAAAGGGAAGGAAAGAATATACAATGGTGGGGTGCATCTCAGAAATAAGTCTTTAAACTCAAGATGACCTCAACTCAGAAGTGTTGAAACTAAAAGGCAAAAAACCCTCAAGGGGAATTATTTTTGCAAGTTAGTTTTCTACTTTCTTCAACTCTGTGTGTGTGTGTGTGTGCACATCCATCCCTTGAAGAAGTTCAATCTTATGGTAACTCTCAAGACCAGAACTCTGGGAATCAATCTTCTGTCCTTGCCTCTGCCACAGCTTGTGTTGTGATATATCGCTCAAATCAGAACTTTCAGAACTTGGGTACCCTGAGTTAAACACTTATGTATATATTTAGGAAGCTGTAAATAAATGGTGTGATTGATCAGAAGTGCAGAGCCCCGTTGCAGCTGCCATTCATTTCAG
This sequence comes from Pelochelys cantorii, assembly GCA_032595735.1. Lineage (NCBI taxonomy): Eukaryota > Metazoa > Chordata > Testudines > Trionychidae > Pelochelys > Pelochelys cantorii. The sequence goes on along the minus strand of CM064329.1, from coordinate 23,554,228 downwards.
ACCGGCAATTTAAAGTTGCCATTAGATGTCTAACTTTGGGGATCCATGTTGGAAAATGTTTGGGTGGAACAATGGTGTATATGGGGCCACAATCAGACTCTATAAGAAGAAATTCATTCCCCAAACTCCATTACCTTTAGCTATGTAGCAGAAGACATCCAGATTGCATGCAGATAAAGCCAAGTCACCAAATTTGGATGTAAAGCAAATTTTTCCCCAAGTTTAAGTGTTTTGGGATCTACATTTCAGTACATCATAGACAGATGCTGCAAACTCCAGCTCATGGATCTGAATTCAAACTTCCTCAGAATCTGGCAGGGTGCTGGGGATGGGATGGGGGGGGGGGGAACTTCACGCTGTCCCCCACCCCCAGTCAGGGTCTGTGGAAGGGGAGCAAGAGAAGTCTTCTGGCCCTGCTCCTTCCGCCAAGGCCCCACCTCCTTGGAACTGCCTGGGGCCACTTCAGAAATTTATGAAGTGGCCCCCATTTAAAAATTATTGCCCAGCTTTGCTGTCAACCCAGTAGTCAGTGAACAACACACTTTGATAACTATTACAATAAAAGGCTCCAATAAACATGATTAGACGTTTAGCACAAAAATGAAAAGGTCCATTTGGAATTCTGCAAAACAAACCATTTCAACAATTTTAAAATATTTTGATCAGATCTATGCTGAATTTACATTTCTGGAGTGCGTCTGTTCAGTTATTAAATTTCCTTCATGCAAATATGCAATATGTGAATAAGGATAACATTTTCAGTTTGGATAGTGCATTTTAAATGCTGAAAGGAAAAGAATAAACACAATGGTTTGTACTGGCCTAAAATTTATAGTGGGAGCTGAGATACATTTTCTCCCCTTGCTCGCATAACTGTAGAAATGCTCTGGGCAGAAATTGCAAAAGTGACTTGTGATTTTTGGTGCCCAGCTTCAGACATTTTTTTTAAAAAGCCCAATTTTCAGAAAATACTGAGTGCTCACCCTTTGACAATCCTGAGTGCTCACCCTTTGACACTAGACACAACCAATTACCAGTTTGCAAATCTTCTATGTATCATAAGGACTCTGACAGGCTTTTTCTATTCCATCCCTGTTTAATGTTTAAAAATTAGGTGGTGGGGAGGAGCTGTGGTATTGTTGTACTTAACTAGTCAATTTTTAATCATTGTTAAGAACAACAAAGATAATTTTTAAGAGACATTTTCAAACACTGATGCCTAATTTCTACTGCTTACCCACATATTCATTCACTGCTTGCATACACCAGAATCATGTGCAAGGGGAGGTTCAGGCTTTTATGTCACCTGGGTAACTAAGGCTGCAGGCAGGTACTTGAATGCGTAAACGCCTACTTTGCCTGTGCAAATGTGGGTTTGTGCTGCACCATGCATTTCTTACGTAGTACGGGTTGAATCTCGCTAGTACTGCACTCTGGTCCAGCAACATCCGTGGTCCAGCATGATTTTAGCTAGCCGGATGTCCTGAGTGTGGGAGACCACGGGTGTGGCCGAGTTTCCCACGGTCTATAAAGTTTGTTTACAGCCATCAGTCCTGGCTCTCAGGGTTCCGTGCTGTTATTTAATTCAAATTTACCCCTGAGGCTACGTCTATACTGTATTCTCTTGCGCAAGAAAATATTCAGAGGCGGCAAAGTGGTGAATATCGCCGTGCCTCATTTGCATATTTAATGAGCCACCATTTTGCACAAGGGGGTTTTGTGCAAAAAGGAGCCATCTACATGGCTCCTTTTTGCGCAAACACCCCCTCTTGAGCAAGAGCCGTTCTGCCTGAAAAAAAGCGGCAGAACGGCTCTTGCACAAGAGGGGGATTTTGCGCAAAAAGGAGCCGTGTAGACACTCCTTTTTGCACAAAAGCCCCTTGCGCAAAAATGGCAGCTCATTAAGTATGCATATGAGGCACAGCGATATTCACCACTTCACCTAATTTGCATATTTTCTTGCGCAAGAGAGCGCAGTATAGACATAGCCTAAATGTCTTGTAAGAGCCCAATCCACTTCCCAGTAAGCAGTGGAAGTGTTGCCAATGCTGCTAGACAATGTTGACTTCCCATGGTTCGGCAAATTCTCTGGTTCTGTACCGGTCAGGTTCCAAGGGTACCAGACTAGAGAGGTACAACCTGTACAGTTTTAGACAACCACATATGAAATCTGACGCTATCATTAACTGCATCTGATTTTTTTTCTAGGTATGATTACACAAATTAAGTGTCAAAACCTATTTCATTGGAGTCAATTACAATGACTTTAGTACGAGGAGGATTAGGATCTAAATATTTTATTGAAACAGATACAAACTACAAGAAGTAAATTGGTTTCTTTAGGAGACAGATTTAGATTTGAGAAAGATGTTGCCAGAGTGAATTTTTCTTACATTGATAGTCACTTGTGCCACATAATTAGGCAAAAAAAATGTGTTCAATAGATAAATCCTTGCTCCCTTTTCCCTTATTACTCTGATGAAGCTTTTAATATAGAGGTGAAATATCATAGTAAGATTGAACAGTGATAAACTTGAACCTAATTAGAAGACATTCTTCATGTTATTCATGTGCACTCTAGTAACAGCTGCTTTGAGACATATCTATTGGGATGATCTAACTTCAATACTGGCTTTTGAAAGCTATTCAAAGCCTCCTCTAAAATGAATTAAACTGCAACATTTATATGAATAGCACAGACAAAAGAAAGCAATTACTTTCTCCTCATTATTTTGATTTGTTATCTTTATTTTTACTTGAAAGCCCAAAGCAAAATACCTATTGGTGATATTTTGTGCCAGGGCTTGCTTCAGAAGTTTAAACCAAATAAAATATAGCATATGTTTTCTCATTAATGGGGAAAAGAGGAAGGAAATCTAATGCTGCAATGGAGGATAAGATTTGGCTAGACTATGTTAGTATCTATTTGGAGCATCAGGCTTCAAGATCATTATTAAGTGAGGTAAGTTGTCTGGATTCTGAATATACATATGGGGGTGGCAAAGCCTCTTTTCAACATACCACAGAATCTGGCATCACAGCCAAGAACGGGAATGCCAAAACTATTGCAGGTCACAAGTGTGGTAGACCCTTACAGAATACCTGCTTGCAGAGTGCATAGGGTCAAACCAGTGAGACCGGTGGCCTCATGTATTAAAATAAAGAACACATTTTATAATAGCATGTCAAAAGGTCCCTCTGTCCGTTGCCAAGGGGAAAAAAAATAGCTACTGCTTGTGTTGGGCCTGTGCAAGAAAAGCAATTTGGGCTCGTGCAGGTTTTTCTGACGCCACCAAGAACATTCAGTTTCCTGAACAGTTCTGAAACCATGGACAACCCCAGTGTCCGGGCAAAAATACTTTGGTACATTCTCTGTTGTAATTTCTATGTTTTAAACCAGTTAGCAGCCACGTTAATGTAATTCCTACCCTGTCAGTTTGGATGAGAGCCCGCCCAGTCTATACTTGAAGTAGTGGGGTGGAAGATTGAGTATATTCAATGTCATGTGCAACAGTGACTAGGCATGTAAACTGCCCCCAGAGCTGTGGATTTTGGCTCCAGCTGCCATATCTACAAGATCTCTTCAGGAAGCAGCCTTTGAAGACTAGAGAAGGTCAACAGAGACTTTCTGAATCCATCAAAATCAGGGACTATTTCCTGAGGCGTGAGGGAGCTGGTGGCTGAGGAGAGACATCACAAGGAAAGTCTAATGGGGCGGTGCTCCAAGAGCAATACAGTATTCATCCAGAGCTCTCAGTGTACCCTGTGTGAGCTTCACTGCCTACTGCTGACTCTTTGCCCTTCTAGCACAGAAATGCTGGAGCAGCCATTATTTTCTCCCTGAAATTTATGTTTTTATTAACAAGGGAGAGCAGAGGTGAGGGGGGGATTTTTTAATGACTTCCCTCCACATTTTCTCTATACAAACCAGCAAGCATGATAGATTGATGTTGCTATACCTACATCAACTATTACTTCATAAAAACCAAATACATCTCGGACCAGCAGCTATGCTTGCTCAGTACAGTGCAGAGGAGAGTTCCTCAACCTAGCTACCAGTTTATGAAACCATAAGATCTGATCCAAAGCCCCCACAAATCATTGGCTTCAACATAATGGCTGTGGATCATACCTGGAGACTGCAGCATAACCGGGGACCCTGGTAATTTGAAACAACATGAGCGGGTGAGCACTCCAGCCGCCCTGGATGAGGACTCAACTAGCAGAAAGGAAAAGTGGGGAAAGTAGGAAGGGGAAAGCTGACAGGGGCATGCCAGCTAGGAGTGCTGCCCTCAAAGGACATGTTTACCTTTATAACAGGGTGGAGGCAGGGACAGAATGAGGCTGAATTAGCAAGGTAAAATAATTCCATCATATATTTTGCACAGGGCTTACGCTATAACAATCTTGACTTTTTATCTATATTTTACACTCATGCCTCTTTCTGCACAGAACTGCAGCTCTACCATTATTCCAGATTCCCTTCTGTGCATTCTGCCTCTTTGGGCACTCTGACGCTTCCTTCCTGACAGTTCTGACAACCTTAGGACATACTCTCCCTCTAGTGCATACACAAAATTCCCAGTCGTGCTAATTGAAATTACCCACACAGATCGAGGGAGAGAACAGTTTCCAGCTAAGAAACTGAAATCCCTTGTTGATAAACCACTCAGTCATTCCCCACCTATGGGGGGCTACTCTACTAATTCTATCCCTGCTATCCAGTGAACCCTTAGAGCAGTAGTCGCCAACCTTTTTAAGCACAAGATCACTTTTTGAATTTAAGTGCAATCCAGGATCTACCTCAACCCAAATACCCTTGCCCTGCCTCCTTCCCATCCCTTCTCTGAGGCCCAGCCCCTGCTCATGCCGTCCTCCCTTCCCCCATCCTCTCTCCCTTTCACCAGGCAGGGGCAGAGGGTTGAGGCACAGGCTATGGTCTTGGGCAAAGGGATTTGGAGTGAGAGGGGCTCTGAGCTGAGCCTGGGGCAGGGGGTTGGGGTGCAAGAGCGGGTTCAGGGTACAGGCTCTGTAACAGAGTTTTGGGTCCAGGGGGCTCAGGGCTAGGGCAGGGGCTTGCGGTTTAAGAGAGGGTTAGCAGAAGATGTGCAGCAGTGGGGGGAGGGGCAGTTGAAGTGCCAGCATTTGATAGCCTCTAGGACAAACAAGTCAGGATTACCTGTCAGGGGCTCCAAGATCTACCAGTAGATCCTGAGCTACTGGTGGGTGACCACTGCCTTAGAGGAAGTTGTTTAAGAACTGCCTATTGATAACTTATATTGTAAACCAAGCATGAGCACAGAAGGATACAAGAGATGACTCCAAGTTCTCCAACCATTATTCCAAAGGTGCTCAATGCAGACTACAACTCTCAAATGCCCAGGGTGCCCTAATGGTAAAGGACTGACTTTTCAGAGAAACCTTAAAGAGTTTCAAACAGCATCAGGTGCCTAACTCCTTTAGGAGCCTTTGAAATTCAGCCATAATGGCTGTAAACTGGGAGCCAATATGGATTCTAATCAAAGTTCTGCCCCACTTGTGTGACTTTCGATAAGGCCAGATTTTTCAAAAGGACACAGTTACCCATAATCAGAGTCAGACTTTCAAAGCAACTCAGCTCCCATTTAGAGATCCAAACAAATGGACAGATTTTCACTAGACTCAATGTATTGGGTGCTGAACTCTTGACAATTTAGCCATAAGTGTCACAATATGAGTGCTGAGGACTTCTGAAAATTTGGTCCCAGTTATGGGGAATAAACTCTTTTGAAAATCTGGCGCTTCACCCCTTTTCTGTGCCTCAAATGCCCCCCATCTTCAAAAGAAGATGTACAGTACTTGCAGGCAGGCTTCATTACTGATTACAGTACTTTGAGATCCCTGGTCAAAAAGTGCAATAAATACATTCAAAATATTGTTATTTTAGACTCCAATTTACCTCTTTACTGCCTACGTTTGGTATTTGCCTGCACTAATTGCTACTTTCAAGTCCTTTCACTGTAAATGTTTATTCCTGACCCCAAGGCTACTAAAAATGTAATTTCTGCTAAAGAAATTAATCTGAGATTGTTTAAAGCTTCCTGCCCTGCTATTTTTCAGTCAAGAATACATTTACAAATGGATTATACAGGGTTAATAAAAAATCAGTAAATGTCATAAGCATGTTTCAGACATGAGTAGGATAAGGTATAACAATAGTTCCAGTCACGTCAGTAGATGACATTATACGCGTGGCTTTGATCAATAAGCAATTTACTGGATTATATAATAATCTATGACAATTCCCTATTTAACAAAACATCTATTAATCGTTTATTAATAGTTTATACATTTATTTATAGATTTATAAATACATGCTTCATGTGCAGTGTCACCTCTGTAAGTCCTTTCTTTGGAGTCAGAAGTGTCCCACATGTGGAATTTGGCAGCATAATCATCCATGCTGATTTCCATCAGCAAAACCACACTGCAGAAAGACTCAGGCTTTGTCTTTGTTGCACAAACGGGTATTTTGACATTGACACAGCTAATTTGAGATAGTTGCCTGCACTAGAATTTTACATCAAGATAAGACACAAGTCATTTTTACCTTGATGTAGTTAATCGAGGTCAATTCCAGGTGAGGCAGATAGGCCCAAAGCCTTCCAACGTCAGACAAACAGAATTCATGGCAGATTTTTTAAAAGCAAGACTCAGAGATGGAGCACAATTCAATTGCTCTTCTAAGCAACTGAGGCTATGTCTACACTGTGGGGCTTTTTTTTTTTTGTGGAAAAGGATATGCAAATGGATCCTGTAAACCTCGATTTTTGAGGAATAAGGGATCTTGTGAAAAAGAGGTTTTTTTCCGAGAAATGGCCCCATCTATACGGGGCTTTTTAGCAAAATCTCTTCTGCAAAAAGAATTGGAAGAAGATATGCAAATGAACGCACCATTTGCATATCATCTTCTGCAAAAAAACCCGCAGTGTAGACATAACCTGAGTGAATAGAGATTTAGCTCTGTATTCAGCAATTTTCATGTTTTTGCTCAAATAGCTCAATCCAGGATTTTCATCTCCCAGAAACAGAGGCAACTGCTAGAGAACTAAGAACATGCTCCTGTTCACCTTGAGGTCAACAGCAAAACTCCCATTGGCTTCAAACTCCAGAAAGCAGCCCCGTCTGGTGGATTGGACGCTGGCCTGGTGTCAGGTGACCAGAATTCTAATCCTGGCTCTGCTATGGACCTGGTGCTAAGTGAACTCAGGCACATCACTGCTTCTTTGTGTTCCCACCATCTCCTTAGATGGTGAGTCTTCAGTGTTTGGGGGACTGTCACTCTGTGTGTGTGTGTGTGTGTGTGTGTGTGTGTGTGTGTGTGTGTGTGTGTGTGTGTGTGTGTGTGTGTGTGTGTGTGTGTGTGTGTGTGTGTGTGTGTGTGTGTGTGTGTGTGTGTGTACTTCCTAGTACCTTAGCCCACTTGTGAGAGGCCCCACAAGGCAACTCAGTTCACCTGGGACTAGTTAATGCATTGAGTTCCTGGAAGGCAGGTAAGTAGTTGAATCACCTAGGCAAGATAAAAGAAAGCTGGTCCCATTAGGGCTTCACTAGGTGAATAGAGGCTCCTGAGGAAAGGAATAGCACCCAGGATGCAGCAAAAGCTCCGATAGAAAAAGGCTTCTTAGGGAGAAGCTTGAGGGGGGATCATCAACAAAAGAAAAACCAAGGAAGAGTGCTCCGGGAAGTTTCAGAATGAAAGAGCTGATGAACACTAAGTTTAAGAAAAATTTCTCTGCCATAAAAAACTTTGCCAAGCAACAGCAGAAGTCCTGAAAAAAAGAGGAATTGAATGCTATTCTGAAGAAGGGTCATTGCAGCCTCGCCTCTGTGAGGACCTTGACTGAAGAGACCCTCCCACAACTAGTAAGAAGAGGCCCCTGACTTCAGAACAGGGTTCTGGGCCATGAAGACCTCACTGATACAAGATCTTGGACCTAACTTGGGTTGGTAGACTAGACCCTGGACATAATTCTTTCTCCAGCTAGAGATTTTGAAGGGGATGGCTATTCATGTGAGGTTCTGCCATTATGGTTAAATAAACAAGATATCCGAAGGGGTGTTGTTCACCACACAAGCCTCATTGGACTTATTAAAACTTTAGGAAAGGTGAGACAGAGACACAATGGTGACACTGCACTAGGCCAACAGAGGGTGCTCCAGGGGTGAGGGGCTCACCCCAGGACTATAAGCACTACTGTAATACAAATACTACTAATAAAGAAAAGCCAGAAATGGTTCTTTTTAATCTACCAGCTATTGGACAGCAAGTTAATCAGAAACACTTCAGTGTGTGAGACACACCATCCAGCAGCACAGACAGACAAGTCATTATGTTATTGCGGGCTGGTGAGTATACTACTAGCAATCCTATGACAGACAGAAAATAACCTATGACTGTATGTTACAGAAGACTCTGTAAATGTAATGATGAAAAATAAGATACTAAGCAGCCAGATAGAAGCAGCAGAGTATGATGCGAAAAAACCACATGAAAGCCTGTTACCTCAACTTGCTCTTAAATAGGTGAAAGATGTTATTGAAGCAGGCCAAACTGAGTCTGATACTATAATGAAGCAGTGCTAGTTGAAGAAAATAGCTGTCTTATAAAAGCAGTTCAGATTACAAAGGTCCTGGAAATGAAATCTCAACAGGAAAAGAAAAAAAATTGAGGCTCCTGCTAAGGGGACTTCCCTTAGTAACCAAAACCTAAATTAAAAAATATATCTATCAAGTGTTCATAATCCACAGCTCAGTTGTGCTTCTGCAACTCACATAGCAACTGCTTGAGGGTGTCCTGAGCAGGAGAAATATAATAATCATGGGGAAATCAGATATTGTGCTAGAAGGTGCTCTCCATAGCAGGACAATTTCTATGAAATACTAGCTTCCGAACTTACAGTGCTTGTTCTATATTTACACAATGCCAGGTTGGTTAGAAAAAGGCCAGGTTGCTTAAAGTGTGACTACATCAGTTGCTGTTGCAGAGGAATCTATTGACCTTGTAGAGCACATAAGTGTTTTTTTTTCCTTTTGTGACTTGGTTACTCTTTTTGACTGTCTCTGTGTTTGTGAGTTCTATGACTCCAGGTATGGCTGGTGAGCAGTCCAATAATGTTTTGCCTGTGTTAGGTTATCTGACTTGTTACTTCTCCCCTCCTGCACCCTTAATTTGACATTCCTGTGTATACCTTTATATACACAGGAATGTCAGTACCACAATCAGCCATTTTTTATGTTTAACCACTGGCAGCTGAAAAAACAAATACCACCGAGTGAGGAATAATCTTATGTCTTTGCGAGGAAGGTCAGACAGACAGCTGCATAATTGCAGTTTGATAATTAGAATGGGAGGATGGGACTGAAAGTCATGGAAGAGAGCGAGTGAATAGTGACCTTGGATTTAGGTGCCCTGACATATTGGTTTGGCTAAAAATACTAGAAATGTTTTGCAATATTGAATAGTTTGTTGAAATTAGGAGAATTGGTGACCCAGTAGAGGTTATTATGTCAACTCACTAGGAGTCTTTATAAAAAAATTTAAACGAGTGGTCCTGTAGCACCTTAGAGATCAACAAATATATATATATCTCATGAGCTTTCGTGGGCACAGCCCACTTCTTCAGATGAATGGAGCAAGAGGCACAGAGGGACAAATAAGAACACAAGAACAGACATACTGGGTCAGACCACCTAACCCAGTATCCTATCTTCCAACAGTGGCTAATGCCAGATGCCCCAGAAGGAGTGAACAGAACAGGTAATCATAAGTGATCCCTCCCCTGTCATCCATTTTCAGCCTCTGACAATCAGAGGCTAGGAACACCATTCCTCTCCATCCTGGCTAATAGCCATTGCTGGACCTAACCTCCACAAATTTATCTAGCTTTTTCTTGAACCCTGTTAAAATGTTGGTCTTCACAACCTCCTCTGGCAAGGAGTTCCACAGGTTGACTGTGCGCTGTGCGAAGAAAGACTTCTTTTGTTTGTTTTAATCCTGCTACCTATTAATTTCATTTGGTGACCCCTAGTTCTTATGTTATGGGAACAAGTAAATAACTTTTCCTTATTCACCTTTTCAACACCAATCATGATTTTATAGAGCTCTATCATATCCCCCCTTAGTCTCTTCTTTTCTAAGCTGAAAAGTCCCAGTCTTTTTAATTTCTCTTCATATGGGACCCACTCCAAACCCCTAATAATTTTTGTTGCCCTTTTCTGAATCTTTTCCAATGCCAATATATCTTTTTTTTAGATGAGGCGACCACATCTGTATGCAGTATTCAAGATGTGGGTGTACCTTGGTTTTCTATAGAGGCAATAAGTTGTTCTCTATCTTATTCTTTATCCTTTTTTAAATTATTCCTAACATTCTGTTTGCTTTTTTGACTGCCACTGCACATTGAGTGGATGTTTTCAGAGACCTATCCACAATGACTCCAAGATCTCTTTCTTGAGTAGTTATAGCTAAATTAGTCCCCATTGTATTGTATGTGTAGTTGGGATAATTTTTTCTGATGTGCATTACTTTACATTTATCAACATTAAAATTCATTTGCCATTTTGTTGCCCGATCACTTAGTTTAGTGAGATCTTTTTGAAGTTCTTCACAGTCGGCTTTAGTCTTATCTTGAGCAGTTTAGTATCATTTGCAACTTGTGCTTTTTTAGAATTAGCTATAAAAGATAGGTAAAAATAAATACTTTGGAATAGTCCAAGGAAGCTTTTCTTACGGCAAGGAACTAACATCTGCTGGCTTGAAAGAGGGCCCCTGGAAACCCAGGTGGTGATCACCTGAAACAATCTCAGACTGTGGATAGCTATATCTGGGATCTCCTAAGCCTACTGCACGCACGTGTGTGTATGCATAATATATAAAAATAGTAGTTTTAGATAAGAGAATGCTTGATTGCATTGATCATTTATCAGATGGAAGCGCTGTGTTCCCACTGATTTATTCCTGACACCACCTGGAGAGAAGCAATGAAGTTACCATTGCTATGGATTCTGAAATATCCAAGGTAACATACTGTCTATACTTAAATTCCACAGATCTAGCTCCACGGTGTTAAACTAGCACAATGTGATCTGGAGGAAAAAAATAGAGGGTTGAGAATTCATGCTGTCTTGACTCTGCCACTGACTTGCAGTGCAGCCTTGGATAAGACACTGCACCCTTTCAGCCTACATTTCCTCTTGTGTGTGATGAGGGTAACAATACCTACCCAGCAACCTCACAGGAACATGGCAAGGATCAACCAGTCCTTAGAATTCCTTGAACATACACAGAACCACTACAATATTAAGCAATATCATTACTACTCCTTTAGTTCAAATTTTAAGGCACCCAGTTGAATCTCTAAAGTAGGAGCAGCCTGAAATAAGTTCAATATTAAACAAAACAAGTGTGTATTATTCATTGTTGTACTTAACTCCATTTTTAAACAAAGCTCTAATTTTTTAAAATTTTCCTTGGGGGTACTTCATAATTTCCAGTGTTGTGGGAATAGTTTGGGAGTGCCAGAGAATGAGGGAGAATTTTGCTGCAAAATTAAGGCACAGATTGCTTCAGAGTAGGGGAGAAGGGCTTGATTACGCTGTAATAGTAAGGAAATCCAAGTAATATTGGGCTCTATCCTGTTTATTTATGAGAGGATGGTGCAGCTTTTCTGGCCAAAACTGCATATGATTCCCATGCTCAGTTTCAGTTCAGCATCCTGACAACAAAACAAACACAGTAGTTACTGTGTTTTGTTTAGCAGCTGTACAACCCTAAGCCATGACATATGCACAAAGATACCTTCATGCATGCACCTGGCAACCCACATAACGTGCTCACCATTGTTCTCTAAAAAGCTGCTGCCTGCTGCCATGCCATAAGGCAAAAAGCAATGCTGAAAAGTCTTTCATGCGTAATAAACGAGTGAGCAAGCCAAATAAGCCCTGGAAGTAACACACTAAAATACAGAAGTAAAAATAACCCAAACTGCTAAAGAGGTCTACAGTAAAGAACTCAAGCTAACTCTGAAAACAATTTTTACACACACAGAAGACTTTCCTCTCCCTCCTGATATCTTTTTACCCCAATCATGATAGGGAACACTCATGAGAGAACTCTTACCCAACACAATGATAGCTGGTACACTGTTGTGTTGTACTGGGGAATGGAGAGAAGCGGGATACTATCACCCGTAGTTTAGCAAATATAACCCGCACCCATGTATAACACACGGTTTTTCTTTTTTCTGTAAAAGAATCCTTAGATTACCTGCGGACGTGTATGGCCCGCAGGTCCTGCATTCATCCACTCACCACATTCACCGCACTCACGCCCAGGCTCCCCGCAACCGCAGCCAGGCACAACTCACCCTCCTCTGGGCCGGGGAATGGAGAGCCCCCAGGCCCTGTGAGTAAAATAAACGTGTATACCCCGCGGACATGTATACCTCACGGGGGGAGGGGGCAGGGTTTGTAAAAACGTGTATAACCTGCGGGTTATATACGGTAATTTACAGTACACGTGTTTTCTGTCCCATGACTGACTACGAAGCAGAAAGGACATGTGTACAATTAACTGCTATTTGTTTTGTTGTCAAGAAGCTGGACTAAAACTGAAGATGAAAACTGTATGCAGCTGTGGCCAGAAAAGCTACATTATCCTTCGTTTATTGAAGAAAAAAAAACAAAAAAACAAAAAAACCAGGAGAATGGCCCATAACTACTTTAATTTACAGTCTATTTCAATTGGATTTACCTGCTGCACTACAGCAAAAAATCAACCCTCCTCCCAGCCCCCATGTATTCAGCAGCAATCTGTGCCGAACTTATGCAGCAAGACTCTCCGGTTGCTCTCCCTAGTTCTTTGGCACTGCTACATGGAACTCTACAGCCCTGGATATTCTGCAGTTGCTTCAAGGAAAATTAGAAGTGAGAGTTTTGCTCAAAAATGGAGATAAGTACACCATGGACTAGTACAGCCTATACAGAATTCTTTTGGAGACTGAATTTCTTTCAGGCTGCCCTTATACTTTTCATTTTGCTGCAGGTTTTTATGGGTGTGTATAGAACTGGACTGTTGAGGCTGATGGGAGGAAGTTGAAGGTTTTACACAGGAAGCATCAGAAATGATGAATTGTGGGTAAATCTTTATGTTGCGTGAATGGACAGAGTGAGAACTGGTGGTGCCAGGCTGCTTAAGGTGGAATTTGTAACCTACCAGGGGAATTCCTTTTTTTTCGGCATTCTGTTGGAGCAGTCACGTCTCCTCCAATGACACTCTGATTCTGATAAATGTGGAGCACCCAGGGGGCGATGGTCATGAGAGCTTGAGTTTGCTCTGACCCTATGGTAGTGGGAGACAAGGCAAGATGGTTTCGTGCACTAATTGGTGCAACATGCATAAACTGAAACAAAGAGGCTGAATCCTGGTTCTGTGTCCTTGCCTTGCAATAATTCTTGAGAAGGTAACTCATTAGTGAATACGTTTCTGCCTTTTTACTTCATGCTGCTGAACACAATGTTGGTGGCTAAGAACAGCTAACGCCAATTGTAACTTGACATGAAATAAGGCCTCAGACCTCACCCTGCTCAAATTCCAAAGGGCCATTTGGACTGAATGGGATACTCAGTCACTTCAGTGACACCAGAGTCACCAGGGCTGACACTATTTGGCACTTTCAGTGTCCACACAGATAATTATTTTTTCCAAGCAAATACAGGACCATTGAAATTGCTCATAGAGATGGCTCAGAAGACTAAGCACTCTCTGGGTCTGGTCTGTGAGTCAGGAGTGGCGTCTGGAAGGATGGCTTTTCACCCTCTGTCCAAAACCAATCAGTATCTTGGCCAACCTCGGATTGTTATTTCTCATAGTCCACTCTCAAAAGCTGATCAAACCAATGAGCTTCCAGGCAGCCTGCAGAAATAAGCTTGTTCATCAAACTGTTGAGCTAGGACAATGAGATCATTCTAGTCATGCATAGGAAGGATTGTGTTACAATCTCTTGGAATCTGCTATCCTTGCAACTGATGTTGAATGCTCCTTCCTTCAGTTTTGTTCTCACAGAAACTAGAAGATTTCCATGTCAGCAGACATTACCAGGGCTTTGGCTATTTTGGAAGCACGTGCCTATCTGTGAAATGCCAGACCTATGCAGGTTTATCCATCAGCAATACACACCCACTGCATTATGTATGGGTGGCTCTTTCAACTTCCCCTGACACCTTGATAATACCTGTTTTGAGTACCACGGCAACAGCAGCTCCAGAATGCAGGTTATTGATTAGGAGCAGCAAGGATAAACCTTTCATGCGCTGTACCTCAGTCAGATGTGTTGATAAGAATCTGAAAAAGGAGAAAGCTATTGATTACTCTACATTCAGTGATGAAAACTCAATATAAAGGTTCACAGCCATTCCACTCACTGGCCACAATGATTACATCATGGAGGACAAAAGAGAGATTGGGTTTTAAAAAAGGACCAAAACTCCAGAATGTCTCCAGCAAGTCACTTAAGCCAGGTCTACACTTAAAAGCTCTACCGTATAACTATTTCAGTTAGGAGTGTGATTTTAACTGTAATAATTATGCTAGTAAAAACCCTAATGTGGGCACAGTTATACCAACTGAAGGGTGACATATGTCAGGACAGTGATTCCCCTTCCCATAAAGGAATTGCTATATCAGGGGAGGAGGTGGGGACGACATAGTAACTGCATAGGCTATTAGAGGGGTTGTACTTCTTTACTTATGGTGGTTTAGTGTAAGAGAGAGAGAGAGAGAATACTTCTTTTGTCTGTCTTGCCATTTTAAACTGTAAACTCTTCAGGGAAGGCACTCTAATTATGTTTGAACAGTACCTAGTGCACCATGGTTTCAATCTCAGTTGGGGCCCTGTTTGCTACAATAATTAATGAGAGGAAAGAAATAATTTTGAAAAGAAAGTTCCCATTTATTTGTCTATCTAGCTGTCCAAGTTAACAAAACAACTGTCAAGGTTAACTTGGATCATCCAGTTTTGAGAGCCTAAGGCCTTGTCTTCACTTACTAGGAGCGCAACGCTGTAGAGATCGATCTTCTGGGGGTCGATTGAGCATATCTAGTAAAGAAGCGCTTAATCACCACTGCTCATGCTCCCATCAACCCTGGTACTTCACCAGGTTACAAGGGGTAAAGGGAGTCAACAGGATAGTTTCTCCTGTCAACCCCCTGCAGTAGGGACGCTGCAGTAAGTCAAACTAAGGTACATCGCCTCCAGCAACGCTAGTCACACAGATGGAGTTGCGTACCTTTGTTCGACTTTGACCCCTAGAGTAGACCTGGTCTTTCTTTACCTTGTTTTATATATGGCCTAATCCTGCATTCCATGTTCACAACTTCCTGAGGCATGTCACAAGAATTTTTCATGAGGAAAGCCTAGTAAGATTAGGTTCATAAGCGTTGAGTCAGTATAGCACGTACTTACTTTTAAGCA
Organism: Pelochelys cantorii; assembly: GCA_032595735.1. Classification (NCBI taxonomy): domain Eukaryota; kingdom Metazoa; phylum Chordata; order Testudines; family Trionychidae; genus Pelochelys; species Pelochelys cantorii. Next base: position 23,538,716 of record CM064329.1, on the reverse strand, counting down.
TGCAGTTGAGACCATTGACTCAAATGGGTCTTAAGCACATACTAAAATTCTTTGCTGAATTCTGATGGATATAAGCACATGGTAATGTGACGTGATGTATCAGGGCCATGAAGAGGCCATAAGTGAAGCCCGTGTTTTAATAAGCTGTTTTGTTCTTCTAGACTCCTAAACTGGTTAAACATAACTCACAGATGTAACGTGAAATGGACATCACTTTTTTTGCTATTCCCTCAGACATCACCAGGCCTCTTAGTATTGCACTGTGAAAGCATCATCACGACAATGCTGTACTAATCCAGACACGCTGCCAAGTAAGACTTTTTGGCTGCACTGGAGAGCCTAAGTATTTAAATCAATTTTCTTCAGTTCAATAGACAGAATAAAACAGCTCACATGGTGACCTATGTAGGATGAATACTTTAGAGGTGCTTCTGAGAGTCTTCTGTTTTTTTCCAGGACTAGTCTGGTTTTGGATGGCCTTCAGCCCAAAACCTGTAATAAAGCTCTGTAATAAAGTAAAACTTACTAGACTGATATTTGTGTTTCTTTGTTGAGTAGTTAACTGCATCCTTAATGCAACACATCTCCTGAATAGTGGCATCTTAACCACACTGTCCTGCTGTTTAGAACTTATTTGCTTACTTCACTGTGGAAGAATTTTTTCCTTACCCATAGTACCGAGAGAGAGAGAGAGATTTAAATGTACTGTTGCCTGAATATTCATTCATAGTCTTCATTAGATTTAGGACTGGGTAAAAACATGTTTTTCATGCTCTCTATTGGAGACATTTTTCTCAGTTGTGTCTGAAAATTTCTGGGGTTAAATTTTTTCTCAGTATGGAAATTTACGGATGTTTCACAAGAGGGAAACACATTTAATTTCATCTCTTTGTGCCTCAGACTCCCCATCTGTAATAGGGGGACAAGATATTGACCTCCTTTGTAAAGTGCTTTGAAATCTACCGATGAAATACGTGATATAAAAGCTAGATATTATTTCAGTTAATAATTTGGGGATTCTGTTTGTCTATTTTCATAATGACCAGTTGCCCGTACTTTAACCCAAACACAAAGAACAGTTAATCGAGTCTGAAAGACAAAACTGGAATGGTTTGCTCCACTGTCATGGATTAATGCACCACTGCAGAGTCCCAGAGATTCGACAGAGATATGCACAAACATAAGGGTCTGTATGCGTGGATTCAAATGCGAAAACAGGGTCCATGGAATGAAGGGAGTGCATGAGAAGGGGACAAATTTATTAGCATCACTTAGTAGTATATATTTATATTAATTATGCTAAGATCACAAACATCAAATTGTGGGGCTATGGAGAGGGGGGCACACTTACAATGTTATTCAAGAAGCTCACCACTTCATTTCTTTGCTCCATATTATGTTTTAAGGATCAATAAGCAATGGGAAAGGAAAGGAAAGGGTCTAACTCTGTAGGGGTCAGTCCCATTAAAGCTAATTTAACTGCTTCTACATACATAGGCTCTCAGTTTGGCCCTAATACTGCTACACAATTGTGAGTGGATTTTCAGAGATGATAGCTTTAAAAAAATAAGTCAGTCAAAAGCTTGTGGAAATAAAGAAAAGCAGAGAAATACTTCATGCTAACCTGCTTGTCAGCCACTGAGAACTTTCCTGTAACTTTAGGGGTGGTGGTTTGTTTGTTTTTTAAAGATCAACAAAACCCCTCATAGTTGATGTAAAAAGTCAATATTTGTTGTCTTCTGATAAGCAGCCTGATTGATGTGTTTGAGATTCCCAGGAGTGCCGGTAATGAAACTGTAACCACCACAGACTGTGTAGTAGATTCTGTGCAAAAAAAATAAAGAACGAAGATGCTAGTCATAAATATCTCCAAAGGACTAGATCAAGGAGTGAAACAGAGAAATCTAATTACATGATGCCAGCCACATGGAGTGCAACAGGTAAACAAAACCACAAATGGGGCAAAATAAAATATCCTCAGCTGGTGTAAAGCGGTGTAGCTCCACTGAAGTCAAATATGTTCACATCTATGGTGCTAGGCGCTCAGAGAATTCAGCCAAAGATATTTATACTTAAGATACTGTAATCTGATATATTCTATGTGATTTTTTTTAATATAGACTAGGAATTTGTTTTAAAAGGGTACAAATAAAGGATTAAAATGAGGCCACCAGAAGGGGACACTGAGCAGAGACTGACAGCCCTTGAGACCAAAGTCTTCCCGTTACTGATAAAATAGGTATAACGCAGGAAGCAGCAATATGAGCTTTCACACCCAACACAAACACGCCTCATTTCTGTCTTGCAGGGACCAGCTCTGTAGGTTTCCCTTCTCTTTCCCCATGGCCCTTTCAATCTTTGGGATCCCTGCAGAGTGATAATTAGAGTGCCTGTCAGTGCCAGTTGTATTGGGGGTTTATATGAATTTCCACCTTGATCTGCATAATGCTGAAGTTGAGGGCGGAGAGGAAACCTAAAACTGGAGGTAAGGGGAGAATCTCTTTTTTCATGGCTGATGGTGCATGGGCTTGCATCAGATCAGTCTGTCTGGAAAGTATGCCAGTCCCCACTAGCATTCTCTGCCCCCCTCCTCACCTAAACACCATCTGTCCCTGCCCTCTGGGCTGCCACCTCACTGGCAGAGTCCCTTTCATGTGGGAAAAATGAAATCTAGAGCGTGAGCCAGTTCCCAAATTTCCACCAAACAGGGATGTAAGTTGAGATTTTTAAAGCCCACGAGGGGGATTAAACCGCACATCTTCCATTAAATTCTAATAGAGTTGCGGAGAGAAATCCTCTAGGCAGCTTTGCAGATCTCACCGCTAGAAACCAAGTCAGGGATTCAAGCCACAGTTGTCCCATTTAGTAGACCAAAGTATTGTGTGTGGGAGGGGGGGCGGGGGGGAGGAATACTTTGCACGGCACTTACAGTAGATGTTCTTTATGTTCAGGCAAACAGCTATCTTACTACATAGATACTTGTCTGGTGGGAGGGGGAGGGGGGAAAGTTGCAGCAGACAAGAACATCTTGTACTTGGGCTGTTCGTCAAGAAGGTTTGGAATGCAGACAAACTGGCAGACTAATTAGATTTTATAAAAATTTGGTATTCAGAAGCACAATCCTTATAATATCCTGTCAGCTTAAACATATGTCTGTGTGTGCAATAACAAATTACCTCGGTCAAAGAGAAAACATCCACAGTAACATTTTAGCTTCAGCCCGACAGATTTCAGGGTTAGTCCTTTTAACAGCCAGTTCATTCAGGAAATGTCCAGTCCGATAAATGATCTATTAGTTATTTTTTTAAAAAGAAGAATATTCAAATGCAGGTTTGGCGTCGGAAAGATTTTGACCTTCCCTTCCTTTGTTTATTGAAAAACCAGATGGAATACATGGCAGAATGACCCCCCCCCCCCAAAAAAAAGGGGGGAGAGGGAGGAGGAAGGGAGAAACCCATCTGCAAGCCAGAGGGCTGATTTAGGAAGAAAGAATAAAATAGCTCACCATACACAGCTTATCTAACCAATGACTAAGGAGGCAAAAAGCATTTTGGAGATATCTGAAGGCACTAACACCAAGAAGGAAAAGAAACTATTTAGCATGCAACATAGGAGAATAACTAAGAACAATGGGATTTTAAGTAAGCAAGGGGGAAATTAGACTAAATTCAAGGACAGTTAGGTGCATTCTGCTATCCGGAGGGAAGGGATAGAAGTTTTATATTTTAGGCTTTTAATACTACAGGAGAACATACTCCAAAGGCAGAATCACCCTATGCAGCAAGAAGAACAAAAGAAATCTTTTCCCATCTCTAATGTCTGAGATTCCTGAACATGATGGCTCATTTATATAGAACTGATTATGCCAGAAAACTCATCTCAGAGCAAAGTCTCTCCCTTGATTATATTATGAAGTAGTACACTCATCACTAATATTAATGGGACTTGTTCATGCAAAGAAGAGCATTACTGGGAGTTACTGGGAAGGCAGCAAGGACAGGAGAGTGATTCTTGCTAATGGCCACTACCGATGTGCATTACAAGGAGAGTCACTCAATGCCGATGAGTATTATGTGCATGCATTGCTAGGAGAAAACAAGCCAGGTTCCTTTAAAATCAAGGAGCACCATTATCTCCCATGGTATCTACCTGAATACATCTGTGGGGTTCTGAGGGAAGCAGGCTGCGCCCCAATCTTGCCAACCCTTCTACCCACCCACAATATAGAGTTGTGAAGGAAAGGTTCCTGCAGTCCTGAGGGAAGGCAAAGAGCAAGCCATATTACCTATGCTTCTTTCTTCAGCTCCTTTGAGGCTACACTACCCCCTTGGCTCGTTTATCTTTGCTCACCTCTGGCCTCGAGCAGCATTGCTCACACAACACTCTAAAGGAATCTGGTTACACTTAATGGGTGATGCTTACCAGGTACCAGTTAACCAGTACCCAGGAGCAGCTCCCTGCCCATGGCCCACCGTGGACAGAGAGCTGGTCCAGCCCAACAGGACTCAAAAGCACCCCCTCCATGCTTGGGGCTGCCCATGTAGGATCCCACTTAGTCGGTTAAATATAAGGTTCAACCAATTAACTGATTAACCGGGATTTTACAACCCTAGTTACAACACAATTTTATGCCAAACTGGTTCCATATAGGGTTTTGGTTAGTAACAATAACTGGAACTCACTGAAAAAAACTTAAAAAACAACAATGAAGAGTTCTGCAGCACCTTAGAGACTAACAAAAAATGTAGATGGTATCATGAACTTTGGCGCTTATTAGTGTTTCATAACTCGGCTGGAGTATTAGCTGGAATAACCTTGTTACAAATTATGATTAAGGACCAATTTATTCTCTCTATTGGAACTATGCCTGGGAAGCATGGTTCTGGCACTGCCCCAGGCCCCAGCTCCGCCACACACTTTCCCTATAAACTTAAACAAATCACTCTGTCTTTGTCACAAAGTTCTCCAGTGGTAAATCGGGGATTAGAATACTTCCCTGCCTCCCAGGAGTGCTTTGAGGATCAATTCACTACTGGTGAGGCACACAAATATTTTGGTAATGTGCAGTGTTCCCTCTAAGCTGCACGGCAGCACAGGTGATTAATCAGCCCCACCCAATCAGAAGCTCAGGGCTCCATGCATGGGGCTGACTGACTGGGCGGGGCTGATGAATCACCGGTGAAGCTGTGCGGTCCTGCAGCCTAGAGGGAACGCTGGCAACGTGGACAGTATAAATATCGAGATAAACGGAGGTCTGGGTTCAGTTCCTGCCAATGTCACAGACTTCCTGTGTACCTTTGGATGAGTCACATGGGACTAGATTGTGACATTTGGGTCCAGTTTTAAGAAAAGGCGGTGCATAAGCTGTCCCACAGGCCTCTGTGGGCTTAGAGACTTAGCTCCAAGACACAGTTCCTTCCCTGACTCATCCTTACTCAGGAATAGGAGACTATTACTTCACCCCTTTCCAGGAAGTGGTTTTCTCCTGCCTTTGCACTCAGCCAGCTACTCTTGCTGGTAAATTGGGGAGAAAAGAGGAGCCAACTATCCTCCCACAGCTCAACCCCTGCCTACTCTTTCTCATTTGAAAGATCAGGCAATAACTGGAGTTGCACTCTGAGCAGGGAGGCAAGGAATGTCTTATTCTTACTCCCCAATACAGCTGAGTAATTGTTGTGACTATCTATCCTTCTCTTGACATTCAGATTCCCCTTTGTGAAATGGGGATAACAACATCCTCCACACGCACACACACAATCACTTCATTAACGTTTGGGAGGCATTTCGATACTTCAGTAATAAAAAGCCACGTAGACAGCTAGAAAAATAGCCTCCTTACAGCTAAGGAACAACTATGTTGCAAGCAACTTTCCTGGCACGGTTTTATTTGCAGTATAGAATGGCCTTTCGGGCAAGCAAGTCTAAAGGTTATTTTATTTTTATTTTTTTAAAGTTACATAACTATAAATAGTAAAAAGATCCCTACTAGGGTTAGATAAGGCAAACCAAACAAACATGCTCGTTTGCATAAGTTGTTGTTGGTCTTATTCATTGAAACTATAAATGCTCTAATTCAGTTTTAAAACACAAAATCAATTGTACATTTATTTAGACCAATTTAGCAGCTAGCCTGTTGTACATCACTGAGGCTGTATTGATTGTTTGAGATAGAAGTCATTCTCAATCATATTGATTTAATTCATTAGCAAATTTTTAGCAAAGCCAGATTTGTGGTCTCTGGCTAAAAGTATGTGAAGCTCTGTTTTAAGTTTGAAAGATTTCAGGAGAATTCATGGTTGGATTCTTTTTTAAGATTTCTCCCAGAATTAAGATTCCAGCCCAGTATTATTATGCATTATACATTTCACTTTGAAGAACCAGTTTTAAAGATACTAATAGAAAGTAGCTCAGGAATCTTGAAAGAAAACATTTGCTGAAGATGGATGTAAGAGTATATAGGTTATCTTAATAGACAGTAAATTGCTTTTCTTATTTACAGATTTTGGGTGCCTAAAAATAGCTCAATAATCTATGCATCTTAAATGAACAGATTATCAGTAGGTTTGTCTGACTTGAGAGCAAACCTTATTACTGCACCAGTTACCCTAGTAACTGAATGCGACTCAGTTACCATGGCTACTGCTTTTTAAAACACATTTAGTGATTCCCATCCCCCCTCCAAAAAATCTCTGGATTTATTTTGAAGTGGGGAGGAACCTTAGTATTCTGTAGCATTTGTCTTTAGATAAAAATGTCTGTAAAATGCAAATGCTAATATCAGAGGGGAACATTTTAAAAATGGGCTTATTTTTTCTGTCCAAAATCTTTAACTTGCTTAGGGCTTGTATTATTAGGAGTCAAAATTCTCCCATGGCCTCTCTCACATTGAGAAGTACCTTACTGTACTACTCACAGTAAGGGAGGCAGAATGGGGTCCAAATATGGGCAGCGGGTAAAGGCCCAGCTGAGGAAAATAAGATGAAGCCCACCCCTTCTGCCCAAAGTCCCGCCCCTTCCCCCGAGACCATGCCCCTTCAACAACCTTCCCCGGTCCCTAGCTAAGCCCTGACCAACCCCAGCTGAGGGCTGGGCCTGCTGCCTGGCACAGCCCCAGCCCTCCCTAGCCACCAGGGAACCAGGCTGCCATGCGGCATGGACCAAGCCCATCTCATGCAGGTGGAGAGGGTTGGCAGTTTTGGGAAGGCAATGCCTTCTCTTGCCTACATTACCCACTGCCCATGAGTCCAAATCATGTGGTAGTTTTCTCAAGTTTAGTTTCTTTGGGGAGGCAGTATTGTCTGATTGTTAGAACATGGGACTAGGCTTCAGAAAACCGTGGTTCTGATGCTGACACTAAATTACTGAATGCACTGAGGCAAGTCACTTTGGGGCTGGTTTTCAAAAGGTCTGGGCACAGGTGTCTGACCCAAACTACTAGGCCTCACCGCTTACCTGGTGTTCCGGTTTCACCTTACTCAAGAAGCCCAGCAGTGAAAAAGTGAAAGTGAGCCAAGTGTGCAGCATGCTATTTTCTGCCCTTGCTGGCTCCTGGAAACAAATGACTGGCTTGAATAAAAGTCACTGCTTTCTTATTTTTACTTGGCTTTGCCCCTAATTTCCTGCCCCCCCTTTTTGTTTGGTGCAGCATAGAATTAACTCCAGCTTGTTTGCTACCTACACCTCCAGGTACTAAAATATTTCTTCAGTTTAGCCTCTATGCGTGTTTGCTTTGGCCCACAGCTAGTTCTGCAGGATACCCTAAAATCTTATTTTGGAAAAAATAGCAGAGTTGCCGTGTTGATTAGGTTTCCCTTTCCTTGCAGACTTTCCCCCCAGCTTAATGTCCAGGTGAACATCTAGATTTTTCAAGTAGACTTTTCTCCTAACCATATGCTCAAACTTTTATTTAAAAAAAAGAAGGAAATACTGCACAAAGGACATAGTATTATAGAACAATAGAACTGGAAGGGACCTCAAGAGGTCAACGAGTCCAGTCCCCTGCCCTCATGGCAGGACCAAGCACCATCTAGACCATCCCTGATAGATGTCTATCTAACCTGCTCTTAAATGTGACATGTGAGATCCAGTTATGCTGCATTATGCAGGCAAAAATGCATTTCTTCGTTGACTGACCCATGGACTCAAATTCAGTTCAATTCACTTTCCCTTTGTTTGTATGCTGTACTGTGGTGCTGCACTCATGGATTTATATCCAGGGCAAGATCTTCAGAAGTGACTGGGTGATTCTGGGTGCCTCCATTTTTCAGGGTACAACTTGGGACACCTCAACAAAGCCAGATGGTCAGAGACTGGGGGTCAGCGCTTCCTAAAAATAAGGCCCCTCCGCAGGTGGAGAATGCAAAAAATGGAAGCACCCTATGCCACTAGTCATTGTTGAAAATCTTGGCCTGTAACTGTTTCTGGACATTTCCCTACTGTGCAGCAAATCTCCCCTTCCCTAGCAAAAATGGGCGCGGAAGGGCTTGAACATAGTAGGGCTATATGGAAGTTCAGCTACACAGGAAACGAGGACAAGCTTCCTGGAGCTTGCACAGGAGAGCTTGTTGCACTCCAGAGTGAAGCGGGAGAGTTTGAGCTAATGGAGGGTTGGAAACAGCGTGGTAGATCCATGATGTGAACATGACATACCCACATAGGTGGGGAACATACCCCATCAGGGAACTACATTTTTGGCACTAGCATTGGAGGAAGTCTCCTTCTGCTATGTCAGACAAACATGGTAAATCCCTTGGTAGCATACAGGAATGACACTTAACATAACCCTCACTTGAAGCAACAATGAGATATATGGGCCCTGCATTTTTCAAAGTGACTGGTGATTTTTACATGACCAGATTGAGACATTTTAAAGGGGTCTGATTTTCGGAAAGTTCCCAGAACCTGGCCTTAGACTATCAGGCCCCTTTAAGGTGTTTCAAGCTGGGCTTCCAAATATTGAGGCCCTGAAGATCACTAGCCTCTTTTTGGAAATGTCGGCACTCATTTTTAAAGGTATTTAGGCACTGGAGCAATCAGCATTGCAATGCCTAATTAATTTAGGCACCTTTCTATCTTATTTTCACAAGGGATTTAGGCACATAGGAGCTAGTCCGTCTGGCCTAGCATATTTTTAAAAGTTTCCCTTAATTTTGGATCTCCCGGGTTTTCACTGCTCAGCCCGAAAATCCTAAGTGTCTGAAGTTGAACACCCAAAATTATTGGACATCTTTGAAAAGATGGGCCTTAACTCTGTACCTCACAGACTCGTTGTCGATAGAACTGTCCTCGGATTTACTTGCCTACCCCTCAAGAGCACTGCGAGAATGGATTCTTTAATTAATGTTTCAACAGCACTTTGAAGACATAAAGAGCTCCATCTATACTGGGGAGTGCCAAGCATTATTTTGGGTTGTTTGTGGTGCAGGTGGATGCTAAAGATCCCACAAGGCTATTTAAAACAAAGAATATCCCTTCTCCCAGCTGCTAACCTCCAGCAATTTGGCACTTTTGCAAGTGTTCATAGCAGATCTGCATGTGGGCTATTGCTAAGCGGAGCATTGAAAATACACAGCAGATAATTATTCCACTCAGAGCTGAGCCCTCCTATTACCCTGCAAAATGTTGAATATTCTGCAGGACACAAGTTAAACAGTTGCATAATATTTCTGGCAACCTTTTACAATACAATAAATTCCCTTCACTTCCTGTGGAAAGCAATTGTCCATTTAGTTCAGTTTTAATCCACCCAACATTTCTTTTAAGGTGGAGTCCATCTTTTCAGCCCTTTGATTTGACCAAAGCATTGTCCGCACTAGGAATATTTTAGTGGAAATTTCTCACAGTTGCTTATGTAATCTACTGGCGTAACCCTAGTAAGTGGCAGCAATAACATAATGTCTGGTAAGATCTGCTCTGAAGTAACGTGGGGTTGCCCACTGGAGCCTTGCTGCCAAAGTAGAGCTGCACCAGCATTAACAGTGCACATTTTTCACAAAATGTTCCTATTAAAGGCCCTTTTAAAAACTATTGGGGGGAGAGAAGTAACAGGGAGCTAGAGGGATGAAGGTGATAAAAATACTTGTGCTAAATCTAGATCATTAGGGAGCCATAGCGAGCTGGTACATAAGGGGGGAGATTTTCAAAGGAGACTCAGGCTTTGTCTACACTGACAATTCAGGGACAAAGCTTGAGGGGCAAAGCTTTTGTCGTTCACAGGTGCTTAATGCCCTCCTCCGACTCCCCAAACAACAAGCATTTTGACTCCATAAGTACTAGGTAAAGAGTGCTTTGTCTCCTCAGCAGGCCCACCAATGGGGGAGAAGGGAGTAGCAGCAGTGCCAGTTGGAGCCCCGCGGCCCTTTAGAATCGCCAGCGGAGCACCACCTGGAACACTCCAGAGCACTGTGCTGCATGCACCAGCCAGCTCTGAGGGTCGGCCAGGGGTGGGCGCCGCAGCCTCCGGGTAGCAACGGGGCAGCCATGGCCAACCCACAGTTCGCGAGCCACATGCGCCTCTTCCCCCCCACCCCCAAAAGTGCGGCTCGCGAAGCCGCTCCTGTGCCCCCCCCAATGGCCCCTTTCCCTCCCCCCCCCTCCAGCTCCCCTGTGCTCACCGGGTCAGCGATTCAAAATGGAGCCCAAGATGGCGGCTGTCGCCAGGAGCCTGATATGGCCAAAAAGCCTAAGCTTGTTTGGTCCTGAAAGAGAGAGCCTCCAGCGGGGCTTTCCCTTTTTTTTTTTTTTTTGTGCTTGACAATTCTGGTGCAGCTCTTCGCATTTTTTCTGCTGCTGTTTTGGCTCTCTATGTTAAATGGGTTGGCCACCAGCCCCAGCCCTGCCCCTTCTGCCCAAGGCTTCCCCCCCACATTGCCCAGTGGCCTGGCAATCCCATTGGCTTCCCAGCTCCTGGGGGTTGGAGGAGTTTTTGTCAGCAAAAGCTGGATGAGAAGAGGGAGAGTCTCTCTCAGCTCCTGGGGAAATCCCAACTCAAATTATTTTGGGTTATGCTACACACACTTGATAAAGAGTCTATTTTAGACAGTAAAAATGGCATCTGTCATGTGCATTTACTACTGACAGACTAAGCAGGAGTGATATTTTATAGCGGCTTATTGTACACATGCAGGTCAAGTACAGAATGAGATGCAGTGCATGTACACACACAACTGAAAGAATTTTAAGAAACTAATATCAGCTAATATACTACAATGAATGAATTAGCATGGATGTATCTATACTGGACAGCATAATAACAGCTCCACTTTTCTTTCTTAAACCCTATAATACTAGCAGCTATTCTCTTTTAATTAAAGTATTAGGCACCTGTACATTTGTTGCTTCCCTGAAATTTTCAAAGGCCACAGTGTGGGATATAATTACTGCCATTCAAACTCCTAGGCAGCCATAGGATTTCTGATAGTACTTAAAATATCAGAAGGAGAGGTAGGAAAATCAACATGGATAAAACAGGAATTAAATTAAACTTTGACATCAAACTCAAACAGAATCATTTTTGCAGACATATTTAAAGATGAGGACATCACTGCACTTCATGGGTTTGGTTAGAGATTAAAAAAAGGAATTTCTGAACCACCAATGAGAAAAATTTCTCGGGGGGTTGGGGGAGCTTCCAAGTTATTTGAAACTAGGAAACTATCAGAAATCTTGGAAGAAAAGTTAGTCTGCTAAGATTCCCAGCTTTGTTTTTAGACTCAACCCAGAAATACTCCAAACAAACCCCATACCATTTGAGACTGATCCATCATACATCAGAATCGTGACTAAGTTCAATGGCAAAATGATGTTTGTCTTATTCTTCCTGGATAAAAGCAATTATTTCCTTCAAGCTAAGGTCCTCTGTGGTATCAGGAATCTGAGAAGACTTTGTATAATTTGTAGCAGTACATAGCAGTTGCCACTCAGGAGTTTGCAATTATGAGACAGTGGTACCTGAGAAACTGCAGTATCTCACTAGTCCGAGAATGAGAACATACCATCATCTCACAGGAAAAAGAAAACATATCGGGAATTAAAAGAACTTACCTGCTGGAAGAAAGAAAACTGCAGTCAATTGCTAAATGGCCACATCTGACTTGCAGTTGCTTGCTGATACCAAAATGTAAAGGGACAAACCCAGAAAGGCATGCTGGGAAAGAAGGTCTTGATCTTTGTAGTCTTCTGATTTCCATAAAAGTTTCTACAAGCAGTCAGGCCGATGTGGAGGGAGATGGTAGAGCTGGATAGTCACAAAGGAAGATAATAATGGAAAGGGTTACTGTTACAGCTTGTATACCACTACTCTAACATGGGCAGTCTAGGAAGTGACCATGATATGGTCAGTGCTGTGATTTGGGAAATGTTGACACTTTATTAAAAGATAAGAATAATTTTGAACTGTACAGAATTTTGTGTGTTATTTTCTTACATAACGAGTGACAGAGAAGGCATCAGATTTACATAAGATAAGAATACAGGGGAGATGAGAAGCTGTTGGTTACAGCACCTGGGAATGAGGGGCATGGGGAAAATATCATAAAGAAAAGTCTGATTGGTTAAAGAAATTTTGCTCAATGTTTGAGCAGGAGCATCAGCTAGATTCTTGGTCAGTTATGGTTCATAGGAGATACAGAGGCTTAAACCCTGATTCCCTACATATTTTCTCTCTCTCTTAGGCCAGGTCTATACAAGACCCGGAAGATCAGCTTAAGGTACACAACTCCAGCTACATAAATAATATAGCTGGTGTAAGACATACCTTAAGCCAAGCTTAGCGCCATCTTCACAGTGGGAGATCTATCGGAGCAAACACTCCCATTGGCTTCCCTTACTTTTCGCAACCGTGAGGAGTACCGGCACCAACTGGGGGGGGGGCGCCCTCAGCATTTGATTTAGCAGGTTTTTACTAGACCCACTAAATCAAACACCAAAAGATCAATTTCTGGCACACAAGTGGAGACATGACCTCAGTTATTATATGGTAATTAAATCACACATGCTCGAGCTCCATTTGTGACGTCTGTAGTATCCCACCTGCCTACATATGTGGAAATCCCAACCATCCACCCAGGTTCTTGTGACCAGTAAGAAGGAGGGGACTCCATTCTGTTGGAGGTCTGAGCTCCCCAGTTTCTGCATCTACCTAGAAAGGCCTCCCACAGGCTTTGTGGAGTTGCAAATCGGAGCTTCCTTAATAAAGGATCACTCCTTGGGAGCCTAGAAGAGAGAGAAAGAGATACCTTGTAGTTGCCATGGTGGAAGGGGAAACCTTGGCAATCTTTGAATGGGAGAGGATGGATAGAAGGAGAGGGGGTAAGAGGGCTATAAGGAGGAAGGAAAGAGTCCTGGAAACAGACTGTAGTGAAAACAGTTAAAGGACAAATTAGGGTTGCAGGCAAAGAAGACAGAGATATCACCATGGCAACAGAGAGGGCAAGAGATGTGTTCTTAGAAGTAATAAAAGTGGGAGCTGTAAATGAGACAAGGAGTGCTAGGGGGCAGATTCAGAAAGAGAAGACTCTGAAGGGAGAGACAGCCAGAAACAAAGCTAAATCACATTAGAAAAGGTCCCCACTAAGGAATCCCAGAGAGCAGGGTTTGCAGTCAGGCAGGTTTGAATGCAGTTTGAGTTCCACACAAAGCCAAGAACTCTGTGCAAACATGAAGCTAAGCTGAAACAGTGCATGTCTGGTCATGCCCCTTCCTGGCCAACCCAACCACTTATGAGCTGTGCTGGGACCCTTTGCCTCTCTCTCCCAATTGCAAAGGAAATGGCAATAGCTTTGTACCATCCCATTTCCTGCCAAAAGGTCTCTGTCTCCATCTTGAGCTAGAACTCCCACTCGGGGAACTGGCAAATCTAGCTACTTCTCTGACTCATAAGTGGTCATCTGGGGAGTGGTAGCAAGCCATCAATAAGTTCTCACTGGGCAACATGTACCCCTCATTCCCCTGCTAGCACTACATGCTAGAACTACGTATCCCTTGTGCAAATCCCTAAATGCAGATCAATAAATAAATAGATCAGCAAGGGCTAATCTTCCTTCCCTATTACATTTCACAGAAAGGTTTCAGATTTACATTGATAAATTATCTTTCCTTATATAATAGTAGTCTTCATGTCCTTTATCCTTATAGTCTGTGTGCTTTGGGATATTTTGGGCCCATCAATTGTATTCCCCTATTTTGCAATCAGAAGCACAGAAAACCAGTAAATGTACTGTGTAACCCTCGGTCCAAATTTTATAAGTATTCTCTTCTGAATAATCCCCTGAGTCCACAGTCAGTGGAGTTCCACCAGGGATGAATTTGCCACTTCCCTCATGGGGTTACCCAGATGAATATGAGGGCAAAGTTTCGTCCCTCTTGTGCAAGTTGTACCATGCCATGTTTTAGCGTTACTGAATGGATCGCAGGGTTGCTTGTGGCAGCAATCTTTTCAAAAGCTAGAGGAAGAAGCTGGTTGCACAAAGAGGCACCAAAAAGCATTGATTATAGTTGTCCTTCTGCAGAAAAACATCAGTCATCTCAATCAATATGGCAGGCAGATAAAATCCAAGAGAGAAGAAAGAGAAAATCTTTCCGTTGTTACACCTATTAGGAACTCCATAAATCTCACCAGTAACGCATGTTCCTTTATTGGTTTCACAACTAGGTCGGAGATTGGAGGCACTTAGCCACAAAAACTGAGCTGTCATTTTTCTCATCAGTTGCCCCTAGGAGGGGGGTGGGGAAGAACCCTGTAATGGAGGGGCTGTCCAGAACTCACTTTGCGAGTTCACAGTGAAGAGTCTTTGCACACGCTCAGCGAGAGTGTGTGGCTGATAGACCATGATCCCTCAGGTGCTTCCAAGCAAAGACTGGGAAATACCCACATTTCCTCGCTGGGGCAGGTGGAGGATGTGAAGAATGATGCTTTGAGAGCTGCCGTGTGAAGACTGCAGGGACGTAATTTTATGAAGTTATTTAATCATTAATATTAGAAAAATAAAGTTCATTAAAATCACTCAAAACCAGCATACTTAAAGGCCTCTCTCAGGTCGGATTCTGTGTTAACTTGCATATACCCATCTCATGAGCAGTCCGAGTGCTACAGAAAAAGCCTTATTTGCATAGCTATATAATCTTTGCACTACCAGTTCTTTGCCTATTTGTTGTAACAATAAAACAGGTAGCTGATTAAAGGTAGGCTCAGGTCATTTAGAACTATTATAGCATACTCACCGTCACTAGGAACTTGAGGGTTATCAGTCACTTTTGCTGCACTTCACAGTGGCTGTCAAACCTCAAAAAGCACTGCTCTCTTCTTCTTGATCAAAAGAAGACTTGATCAACTATTTTGGGAGCAGAGGGCCCTGACAGAGTTGAGCAGTTCTGAGCCCACCCAGTTATATATACATGCCCACCTGTGATATATACATGCCAACCAGCCCACTGCAATATTTATTACAGGACTACGTTATTGGCTGCTCATAAAATATGAGAAGAGGTAGACGACAAAGCTGTAGTAATAAATATATAGCAGGAAAAAGTCCTGCACTGGGACCAGGGATGGTTTAGTTAGGTAAGGCAAATGATAATATAAATTAGCTAATGTCTAGTGAGTATCGCAGATGTTGTGAAGACTGTTACATTCCTGTCCTTCCAAGAAAGCCCTTCATATCCTTGATGGATTTTAATGCTTGTCTCTGCTTACCAATTTTTAATGCTCACGCTTTTAAGAAACCTTATCATGGCTATCACCCCTTCAGAAAACTCACTTCAGAACTATTTCCCATGCTCTTTGATCAATTTTGTTTCCTTCTTTTTAGAGTCTGTCTATTTTGGGTAACTACTGGCATCTGGGATGTTATCTGCCTGCCATTACCTTTAAAAACAGCATTTGCTATATAGTCGCTCTAGATCCAATAAAGAGATCACAATGCAATACACTGTAGGACCTACCAAAACCATAACTATAAAAATGGTGAAAGGCACAGGGGTAAAATAAACTATATTTATTGCCTGTGAAACACTCATCGCTAGATCATAGACATGTTAGTACTTGGTAGGTCAAGAATGGTGGCAGCAACAATTGTGCAGTGTTTCTGAAGCTAACTCAACTCAGAAGAGAATTTTTGATGCATGAGGGGATGTTCCCATTTACTAGAAGTTCATTAACTGTAGTAGTAGCAGGGGCACCCACAGCCTCCACAGGCCTCTGGGCAAGATGTGTGTGTGGGGGGGGGGGCTGGCTCTATGCTCCCGAAAGGGGCATAGCCTCAGGTGGAAGGGGTGGGGCTGGGACAGCCAGTCTTCAGCATCACCCAGAATGCAGCACCCCTCCCCTCCCTCCCCCCCCAGTCCTTAGCACTGCCTGGAGCATGTGGCACAACGGTCAGGTGTTGATTTAAAGGAACCAGGGCTCCAGCTGCCACCGCTGCCATAGTAACAGCAGCAGCAGCCAGGGCCCCAGACCCCTTTGTACAGTGGGGCCCCCAGAGCCGGGGCTTTAAGAAAAACCAAATATCACCAGACTCACTATCAAAATGCAAGGGTTGGAAGAACTTCACTTATCATGAAATGTTATTTGCCTGTCATCCCTGCTCTTCCAGACAACTGAACTGGCTTCTGTGTCCTAGAGGCAACACCACCCCGTGGTTATAACTGACAAAACAAGGCCTGTCATTTCAGAGGCAATAGACTGTTTCCACTGGCCTTGTGTCTCCCACACCTTTCCACAGCCAGATTCATCCCTGGACTCATGCACGGCTCAATACAGGGACACACTGGCAGTTTGTGCTTCTTGAATTCAAAAGCTGTAGGAACCAGGGCAGAGCCCCCACACAACAGGGAGCCCTTGGGCCTGCCCTAACTTGTACCCCGGTTGCATTGACCCAGTGGGCTTTGCAAGAGCCAGAATCACCACAGTGCAGCAATGCTCTGGCCATGATCCCCTTTTAGTCTGCCCCACTGGCATCTGTCCCAGCCCAGAACACTCCTGGTGTCAGCTGTGGAAGCTGTGGTACAGAGGGGTATAGGATTTTCTGATCCACGGTATTTTCCAGAGGAGTCTTGCAGCTGCTTTAAAGCCACGTTGCATTGGCCTTCCTGATTCAAAGAAGCCTTAGGACAATGGTGAATTGTACCTCTTGCTTCTATTTCTGTCTTTTCTCTCCTCATTGGATTGTCCTCCGGCACCGACTTTCTTTTCCCTCCCTGTGTCTCTCTCTTCCTTCCCCCATTGCCAGTCTGTACATATTAGCCTACAGTCTATTTCTTTACATACCCCCGCTTTCTGAAAGCATGGTGAAAACATCCCTCGGACACATCCTCTCCACCCTGTAACCTTGGTGTTAATCCACCTATGCCCAGTTCTGCTGGCATCCAGCTGCAACCTGTTTTCTTGCAGTGAAATGCCAGCATGGTGCCCTGCTGACAAAATTCAGATACAAGCAGCTGCCACTGTGCTGGAGTAGACAGAGCTGTGCCTGGATTCAGTACACCACTGCGCTTCAGGAATCGATGAGAAGCACTGTCACCAGCTGAGTTGCATCAGTCTGACATGCTGGCCCCTTGGTAGCACCGGCAAAGGCAGTCATAATAGTTAGAGCCAGTCCGCACCCTCCACCCCCAAACAATCTTGTGTTTGTCAGTGTTGCTTAATCAATTGAATAATGTAGGGTATTATTAGGGCTAGGAATGCACTATACAAGGAATCCCATGACTTCATGTTTGTCTTTTAGCTTGTTTTTTTTATAAAAGGGTCATGAAGGCTCCTATAGTCTTTCCCTGACTGATCGTGGCCATGAGTGCATCTATCTAGTCACACCTCAAAGCAGGATTACCAATAGGGTAGGGCAAAAGAGCCAGCTGCCCTAAGGCCCAGTGATATAAAAGGGCTTGGGGTTCCAAGCCACCACCACTGCTACAGCAGCAGCTGGAGCCATGGGTCCTTTAATCACTACCAGAGCCCCACATGGCATAGTCTGGGCAGTGCTCAGGGCTGGATGGGGGAAGCTAGTCTCTAAGTCCTGCCCCTTGCCCTGAGGCCCCACCCCTTCCAGGGGCATGGTGCCAGCCCTTCCCTACCCTCCTGCCTTGCCCAGGGCCCACGAAGTATGTTGCCAGCCCTGCCTCAAAGGCAAACGAATAAAATAAAAAGGAACACTGCTCCAAACAAATGCTGAAAGAGGTTTGACTCTCTCAAGGTTATGCATACTACAAGGCCATATGCAGCGGGTCTGCACTGATCTTGCTTGCAGGTTGTACAGTGTACAATAAGATTCTGTAACAAGAATCTCGCTGCATGAGGAACACATTTGGGATTAAGGAGGAAATGTGACCACTGGTCTGTGATTGTAAAAGTGGAAATTATTGCAGATTGGAAACATTTATTTTATTTTAAATTAAATAATCAAGCAGCCCAGCATCTATTTAAATAAAATAAAAGTTATTAGCAAGATACCATTACAAGTCTCTACAACAGTGTTTCTTAAACTATTTAAGATGGAGGAACACCAAACAATTTTTTTTTATGAGGAAAACCAAGGAAAAGATTTTTTTTTTTTCCCTCAACAAAAAATTAAGAGGCCGGGGAAAAGTTATTAAGCAAAAAAAAAAAAATAAGGATGGGGGGAAGTCACCTGTCCCTTTAAGGGTGGCCATTTTGAACTCTGTTGTTCTCTGTGGCACACCGGTGTGCCACGGAACACAGTTTAAGAAACATTGCTCAACAACATCTGAGGGCATAAAGGAAACAGAACTGTAGACCAATAGACCAGAGCTAGGTCTTGGAAAACAATCATTCACAAGAATAGAAAGAATATTTATTGAGTAGCCGCTCTAAATCATTGTCTTTCCTTTCTGCATTGTCTTTACTGACTGAGAGATTTCCACCCTAATCTCTCATTAACAAAATGGTTTTAGATTTAAAAAGACTGCCCTCCCGTTAACTAATCCCAGCTTCAGAACATGAGCTCTAGACAAAATATGCATTCAGAGATGTCCGTGTGGCACTTCTTAGGGACGGGGACTGTCACAGACTGTGTGTATGTGGAGTAGCTAGCACCAAGATGACTGATCTCATCAAGGGCCTTTAGCTTTTACTGTAATACAAATCATATTAATGTACAAATCTGAGAGGCACTGACTGATTGTTTTCATTTTCAATGTTTTATTGCAATGAAACTATACACATAGACATAGAAATGAACATACGTGGGAAATGCCAGAACAGGTCAGCTAGTGTCTTGTCATCCAAGGCTGGATGCTCTAGAGAAAGATGTGAATGACACAGGGTGCACTCAGCTATGCTAAAGGATATCATGAGGGCAAGATGTTTTCATGAGTCTCCCATTAGACCTCCTGCTTATAGCTTTCAGAAGCACATTGCAGTCACAGATTTTCAAAGGTGATTAGTGATGTGGGTAGCCTTGGTTGTTGAGTGCTCCCCCTGACACCATGAAGGAACTAGGTTTTCAGCACCTTCTGGAAAAACAAGCCCCTTTAAGGTGTCTCAAGCATGTTGTCCAGAATTTGAGGAATCCAAAAATACTTAAGGGAACATTTTAACCTGCCTAGTCACTCAATCATGGATTTAAAGGAAGCCATTCTTTGGCAAGGGAGTTTCACCTGCCAAATACTGAGAGAGGGCAGAATTGGTATTCATCTACACATCTGGCACTATTTTCCTGGGCTTGAACAAAGACATTAACTGGATGTCGTTTTAGAAAGCCAGTCTCCCCTGCCTTTAACACTGCATTTTTAAACATGAAAAGCTAAGTATGGGACATGGCCAACACACTTAGCCTCATTAATACCGATCCTACACTTGACAGGTACCTTTTTTTTTCCCTTTTCTGTTATAAATAACTTGTTTTCTGTTATTTCCACTCCAGCTCATCATCTGATGAAGTGAGTTTTACCCATGAAAGCTCATGATACTATATATTTTTATTAGTCTCTGAGGTGCCACAGGATTACTCATTATTTCCAAAAATACTGGTCACGTATGAAAGTCTTGGCCTCTCTTATTGTAATATATCATTTGTATTAGAATCTTACTGTAATATATGATTTGTATTAGAACTATGTTTTGAGGCTCCAACTGAGGGCTCTGCACTTAGTCTTGTGCATGAGAAGCCAATGTTTTATACACCAATTCCCCTCATAAGCCTTCTGGGGATAGCTGATGTATGAAAAATATGCAGGTAAATTGCCCACATTGTCATAGGTTTATAAAACATTCAGTCTAAATACATTAAAAGCTATTACAGCTATGACAGCTGTTTATTTTAATTTGTCACAGAGCATCAGCATTATTGTCTGGATACCAACACAGACTCGTCACAGAGCAAACCTCAGGACTCAGAAACCAGGCAGCAACGTCAATCTTGCTCATTAGTTTAGAGAGCGCTAAATTTAGGATTAGCCCTCACTGCATATTTCCAATGTCTTCTTATTAAGGTTCATTTACATCTGTTTCACATACTGCAGTGTTTCCTCCTACCAAAAACCCCTCAGGGGGATTTCTTTTTAGTGTCGCTGAAGATCAGATCTCATTTTCTTCCTTTTTCTATATTTGTCATGATTTAATTCCTTTTCTTCCGGTGCAGAGTGTCCCAAACAGCACCCCGAGTGGGCCATGAAAGCCTCCAACAGCATTGATTCCAGCTCTCCAAAAGACTCACGGCACCATCATGCTTTGCCATGATTGGAGCTGGGATTGAGAAGGAACTCTGTCAAGTCCCTTGTGCCTCTTGCTAAGGGCAGTTATATACTACAGGGCAAAGCTGATCTATGCTACACAATTCCAGGTACATTAGTAGCATGACTCAAGTCAACGCAGCTTAGATCAATTTACCACAGCATCCATACCATGCTGGGTCGATGGGAGAAACTCTCCCATTGACTCCCCTTACTCTTTTTGTTCCAGTGGAAGAACGGGGTCAATGGGAGAGCAATCGGCCGTCAAATTAGTGGGTCCAGCAGTTGATTTATCAGGTCTTACTAGATCAGCTTGATTGCCCCTGATGGTATGGGTGCCATAGAATCAATCTACCTGGTCATAGAGACAAGCCTGTTAGATTGTGCCTGTAGTCACCCATCAGCAAGTGGTGGTACATAAGCCACATCACCCAAACCATCCTATACTGTAGAATCACAATTCCTCTCCTCCCTCGGGCAGCTAAAAGAAACAGTAAATTACCACACCTCCTTTACAATGTTTAGCTCATGCCTGGGCAAAATATGGTCCATGGGCCGGATCCAGCCTGATAAGCCACCAGATCTGGCCCATGGATGCTGCGGGGAGCCTCCGGCAGACTCCTTTGCTAGCCTCACTCCACCCACACACCGCTCAGAAAAGTATCTGCTGGGCCCTGTTTCTCTTTCAAAACTATGAGCCTGAGGGGTAGGGGGGAAGGCTTCAGGCATTGCCCCCTGTCTCTAGCACAATCCCATTGGCCTGTTTCTGGCCAGAAACCGGCCAGTGGGAGCTGCCTGTTTGACTAACAGGCAGCACATGAAGCGCCACCTCCCCTCCGGCTCCTAGTTATTCACACATGCACGTGACCCTGAAGCCTGTGTGGGGGCGGGGCAGGCTGCCTGCCTGCCCCAGAAACTGCTGGGCTGCTGGCTGGGAGTCACACAGGTAAGTTTCCTGGCCAGAGCCTGCCTCTGGCACCCCAGCCACTCCCTTCCCCAATCCTCTCCTGCCTTCTCTCTTCTCCACCCCTAGTCTGAGCAGTGAGGAGCAAAGTCTCTGCTATTCCAGAGGTGGGCAATCATTTTCGCAGGGGAGCCACTTAATGAATTTTGCTACATGGTCACTGGCCGGCTTCACCCCCTGGGGAGGAAGGGGAAGGGCAGAGGACTAGCCTCCTCCCCCTGCCCCGAGTTATCTGGGGCCGGAGGCTTTCAATTAAAAACACAGTAAAGGGTTCACCACTCCCAGCCCTGCCACTACCATGTTGCCTGGCAGCTACCCAGGGTTGCTGCAGCTATTTAAAAGCCTCACAGCTCTGTTCCCTACTATGATAGCACCGCAACCATGAGCCATTTAAATAGGATCCTTCTGCCTGAGCCATTGCCTGGAAATTTAATGGCATGGGCAGCAGGATATGAATAGAAAACAGCCAGATGCAGTCCATGGGCCAGATCAAAGTGTTAGGTGGGCTGGATCCAGCCTCTGGGTCGCATCTTGCCCAGCCCTGCCTATTCCTCACCTCTCCCTGAACACCCTTCCTCCTCATCAGAAACAGGTGCTTGCTCCTGCTCAGCCAGACACACGATGCACAGTACCCTTGACTTGGCACTAGACTGGGGCTCTTACCACCTGTCCAGGCACACAGTCCAAGTTATAGTCTCACCCGGAAGGAGCAAAAAAGGCATAGTGCACAGATGCTCTGCATTTCCTATGGCACTGCTGTCAGCATGGAGCACAGCTCTGCAAACTCAGTGTCTTCAGAGGCACATGGAAATACTCTCCTCTCTGTAGGCCAGTGACCTTTCTCTTTCTCAAGTTTTAATGCACCCAGAAACTCATCCGGTGTGACTCACTCAAAGACACACAGTTTCCCCTGGCTGCATGTTATAAATAACCAGGAGACACCATGAATTTAGCTGATTTTGATGCAAAACCAGAAGAAATAAAACTCGCTTCTAAACTGGAACAAAGCTCTCAGCAAACTGGGTCTGGGTTTCGTGATTGTGATAAAACCCAGGGCCAGGCTGGTGTGTTTTGCCATGAATATTCTAGTGAGGCACCCCCTTCTTTAGCCTAAAGATTGTGCAAAACCTGCTTTGCTCTTCTCAGAGTAAAGGTGATGAGAAAGGGAGAAAAAGCAGGACTTTCTCAGAGGATAAAATAGGAGCCAAAATAAAGGGGATGAGTCAAGTTCTTGACAAGCGTCACTAATAATGGCACTCCCACTAATCAGTGCAACAGAACTCAGAGTGGATAACTTAATAATCATAATTTTAAAAATAGATACAGCACCTATTGGATCTGGCATTTTGAAAAATACAACATTGCCACACTGGAAGTGCAGTATCTTGTCAGATACTTCAGAGGCAGATGCAAGAAACCTCTAGAGGATGACTATGGAATAAACTGCCCTCAAGGAAATTTCTTCCTAACCCCACCAATTGCTGGCTGGCTTATGCCCTGAAGCATGCAGGTTTATACACTTTTCCCAGCTAATATATTTATATTACGTTGGATGTTGCTGTCTAAATAATGTTTTTATAGACAGTGTCATCTGAGTATTTACAGCCCTACTGACAGACACAAATCATAGACAGAGATGGGAATCTTGCCATTTCCCCTTCATGCCTCCACCTCTTGTGTATCCTTCCCCAAAATCAAGCTAACCAACACATCTGGCTAAAGAAGTCTGGATGGCCGCCTCTCTCTGAAACTGATCCATGCTATGATAGGAATTGTGCTAGCAGGTTTGCTAGCTGGCAATGGGAAATGTGCCTTTCCTCCCAGACCCATCTATCTCTGAAGTGTTCACATCAACCAGCCTAGGGAGCTAGCAACAATGTTTGAGACCTGAACTCACATTCCCAATGTGGCAAGGCATCATGTTGCCATTCAACCATAAGACTGAGCCTGTCTTAATCAAAACAGATGATGGAAGACTGATCAATTGATCCTCCCTTGCTTAGGAATCAGAAAAGTCAGCTCCAGTGTTGGACTTCTCGATCACTTTTTCCTTGTCTAATCCTGGGCTAGTATCACACACACCAGTCTTCCAATTTTAATGAAGTTTTTTCATGTCCCAAGAGTCACCATACCAACACACATATCCTCTAGCTGCACATTAGGGTTTGCACTCAAGGGACACATTCACTGCAGATTTTTGGGGGTATATCAACATAGAATTTAGAAATAACAAACATTTCCCACAGTTGAATGTACGTTTTTTCACATGCTGTTTTACGTCTGATCACTAGTTTCCCTAAAGCAGTTAGAGAAAACTCCTGAAATCTGTATTATATTTTTGCAGCATTACATAAACATTGCATCCATTAGTTCCTACAGGAGCAGTGGTCCTCGTATCCTCCAGCGAGAGCTTTGTCTATTTGAAAGCATGGTTCTTTGTTAGATCTCAGCTGAATAACATAAATTTGAACAGCCCTGTGACTGAAATACTGTGCTCACAGAAGTGAGTGGCTGTATTGATCGCCTCAATGGAAAGAAAGAAAGAAAGAAAAAGCTAATTGCTACTGGCCTGTGCACTCCTCACAGAACAGGACTTGGCTAGAATACTAGGTCATGCTTTTATATAATTCACACCTCCAAGAGCAAGACTGGACTTTTTTTCCCTTTAAGTATTTCCAGCTTCTTAATAAGCACTGCGTGCAAAGAAACTCCAAGCTATTTTTATTCTGCTATTTCTTAATACAGCTCTCCCCACAGCACAGATTGCTTTTCAACAAGATCCTTGCTTTCACTCACTTTTTACAGTCACAGCCCCTATTCAACCAGGTAATTAAGCACATATCTAGCTGTAAGTATGTGAATGGTCACGTTGACTTCAGTGTAGCTTGAGATTTCAGTGGGACTATTTTCCCACTTAAAAGCTTCAGAGGGGTAGCTGAGTTAGTCTGTAACTGGAAAAACTCATTTTTTATGTTTTCCCACTTAAAATTAGGCACAAGCTTCAGTGCCTTTCTGAAGTGAGGTCCAAATCATAAACAGAGCCATGGAAACCATTTTTACACACCTCGAAGCAACTAAGGTGGTTTTTTTCCTGTTTCTTACAACCCCAAATTTGGCTCTAGTGGGCCAAAATGTTTGCCAGTATGTCAAAGCTGAGGTGCTGTGACTATCTGATGGTCATACAGCAAGTCAGTGGCAGAGCTAGAAATAGAGTCCTGGTCTCCTGAGTCGCAGTCCAGTGCGCTTATTCACTACCCTGCACTGTGTTTCTGACCTAATATGACCTATCCTGCTGAGTGAATTCTACTGAATAATAAAGTTGCTGTTTTAAAATAATAAAAGTAAAGATTTCTTGCCTGCCAGACTGGAACTACTGCAGATTATTAATGTTGCCAGAAGCCATTTCCAGCACTAGAAAGTCACACCCCACCATATGGTATTGCCTAGTCAAACATTCTGATTTTCTTTTCTTAATGAGCCTGTATGAAGAGACTTACTAGTATTCATTTCATTGGATTTTCATTCTCTCACCATGCTGAGTAGAGAGATGCGGTGCCCATTTGGTCACGAGAACGTAACTATGGTTCTCTGTTGCCTCCCACCTTTTGTGGTCCTTGCCAGCTATGCAAAACAAAGCATACTATTCTGATTTGGGTAGCATTTTACACACTCTTTGCACTGGCATAAATGACAGGGCTAGATGCACGGCAATGGAGAATCAGGCTCTTTTTTTTTTTAATCAAGAGGCCATATAAATTAGACTGTGATGAACTCTTTAAAGGGCCAGCAGAAAGCTCTTTCTGAACTTCTCCTAAAATAGCCCCCTCAGACTATTTGCATCACAATTCTGGGCCCGCTATAATCTGTGATTTTGCAGAACTGTCATTTCCCCCCCCCCTCCAAAATGTGAACATTTTGCATTATTTACATATGAATGCAAATTTCTCTTTGAAGGTCTCCTATGAATTCGCCCACCCCTTCTGCCCAGCTACAGTTTAGGATAATCAGATTTTACTCTCTTGGGTATCAGAGCAGCAGCAGCAGCACTGTCAGTGTCAGCAGGAATCCTTCATATGTGGAAAGTGTCAAAGCAGATACAAGAGCTTTGATCACATTCTGACACTGTAGGTACTTGCTTTAATTACTGAAAAAATTAGCTGTCGTGGCATAAGTCAAGGGCATATGACATAATTAGACAGAAGTCCCATTTTTCTGCCCCAGCTTGTTCAGAGACAGTGAGGAAGAGTTATTCTACCATAAAATGGAAAGATAAAAAATTGGGGCCAGTAAATATCAAAAGATAAACTCACAGGATGGGCCATAGGTGAGGATTTATCTGTGTATAACAGATTATAGCATGATTTTCAAAGGTGCTGAGTATATGAAGCCAGTGGAAAAGCTACATTGGGATTTACTGGGGCTCAGCATTTCTGAAAATAAGGTCACTGTAGTATCAGAGACCAGATGAGAGCTGCTGTTAGCCTTTGTGGTGGGAGGGAAATGTGCGGTTTCCTTGTGGTTCCTCTGACAGCATTGAATACTGATCCATGTAAGACAATGCTGCATTGCATTTGGGGAGATTGGGTTGTGTTTATACTGTGCTAAGTATAGTTTATAGATAGCACTTAATGAATGTAAACAAATTAAAAGAAGACAATTGGTTTTTTTTCCTTCTGATTTCTGCCATTTTTGCATCTGTCACAGACTTGCCAGCTATTGCACTGGGGCTTCTAAAAATCTGATGGTGATAAATGCCATCGGTCATGCATGCTGGTAACAGGAGTTTTCAGGCCTGATTGTCATTTACACCAGAGTCCCATTAGACCCCCCTCACCCTTGTCCCTGGAAGTGTCAAGGGGCCTAGGTTGTATAAAAGAGTCTGATTGTAACTGAGAACCAAGCCCATCCTGTTCAGGGTCTGTCTGTCCAAACGGCTGTTCTGCATACAACTCCTATCGCCTATACACGTGTGCTATTGTAGTCCAAAACGTGAACCACAGAAGAGAAGGCTGCTCTTTAAAAACCAATCTGATTTCAAAGCAACTAGCTACCCACAAGAATGAGATCATTCATAAGTTTTTCCAAGACACTGGTCCTAGGACAGTCTTGTTGGTGATGCTATAAGGCAATAACTATTACAATATACAGTGATAACCAATCGGAGGGAATGGGGGAAGGGGCTGATCATCATGTTTTCCCTACAGGATTTTATGGGCTTTTTGTGAAGACCCAAAACATTGAGACCCCAATTCCAATTCAGCAAAGCACCCAGGCTTGTGCATAATTTAAGCGGGAGCATAAATCCACTCATATTGAAGTGTGTTGCATTTTGCCAAACAAGGCTGGTCGAAAACAGATGCTTAATTTACAGCACATGCTCTAGGGCCCCGCTGAATAATGGGCTGATGAGTGTTGGTTCTATCAGGAAGCAATGACATGCGTTTGCAGGAACTAATAGCGGGAGACATTACCGGTGTCACATTATCTCCCAACAACATTGCTAGTGGGTGTCACTTCAGCAGCTTCACATGCCCTGTCAGATTTGGTTGTTTTTTTCTCTTTACTACAACAAAGCCTCACTTCTAATGACTCTTGCTGTGCAAGGAGGTCATGGTGAAGGTTGCCCTGTGCAGCAAACACTTGCTCATGGGAGCTACTCGAGCACATCCAGAGGTGCGCTGAATTTTAAGTCAGTTTGAAGGGTCTCCTTCGTGAGCCCTTTACAAAGCACAATGGCTTTATTTGAATAAAAATGGATAGTGCACGGTACCTGTCTCTTCTTTAGAAACATGTGTGTCTGCTTCCAGTGTTACAGCTGTGTTGGCATTCCTCTCAAGAGCTCTTATTCTTCTGGGTCTGTAACTCAGGGTTAAAAATTTGCTCAAGACTGAAATGTAGCAGCTGGGATCTGAGTCCAGGGTAAATATTTTCCTGATTTCTTTCTGAAGGGTGGAGGGAGTTGTTTGTTTCAATCCTACCTAGGCCTATAAGATGCTCTGCTATATTTATATATGTAAGTGTTAAAAATACTGTACTGCAAATCTCAGCTTGTGTGCACTTACAAGAGTCTGTGACTTATTTTTCCCCGGGAGTATTCTGATGGCAAAGCCAGAAAAGTGAACACCAAAGTATTTGCAGTGTTTTTGCCTTTTTAATCTAGAACAGTGTTTCTTAAACTTTTTAAGACTGAGGAACACCAAACAATATTTTTTTTTATGAACACCAAGGATTTTTTGTTGAGGAAAAAAAAAGGTTGGGGGGAAAAAGGGTCGGGGGGGGGGAAGTTATTGAGAAAAAAAAGGATGGGGGAAAGTTATTGAGCAAAAAAAAAAAAAAGGTAGCCTGCCCCTTTAAGGGCAGCCATTTTGAATTCTGTTGCTCTCCACGTCACACCTCTGACTGCCTCAGAGCACACTGGTGTGCCGCGGAACACAGTTTAAGAAACAGTGATCTAGGATCTCAAAGCACTTTGTAAAATTCAAAACTTTCCTTGGAGGCAATTAACTCATTATCTTAACCCTTTTGCAGATGGACAAAGAGACGCAAAGAGAACTTATCTTAGCCAAAGTCAAACCTATTTATAGCAAAGGCAGAAATAGACACCAACAAGTCCTGAATCCCAGTTCTTTCCTCTAACCTTTAGATCACTAGCTTCAGGGGGTAACTGAGTTAGTCTGTTACAGAGAAAAACAACAAATGGTCTGGTAGCAGACCAATGGTCAGTGTAGATGTAGCCTCAATCGGTGTCCTGTAATTCCTCTCCTTGCACCCGAATATCTCACCCCCGTTTTCTTGTCATAGTCCCATTAAGTCTATAAGAACTGAAAGTAGCCATCTGTGGTTCCGTGTTTCTTACTGATTGCTTCCACTCCCCTCACTGAAAAGGTATTATGTAAGATGTGATTTAAGAAACCATCTTAACAGCTGAAAATAGGTTCCAAGACTGTCGTTTGCTATCGGGAGAAGAGTGATCTAAAGAACACCAAATGGTCTGGTAGCACTTCATAGACTAACAAAACATGTAGACGGTATCATGAGCTTTCGTGGGCACAGCCCACATCTGCATGTTTTGTTAGTCTATAAAGTGCTACCAGACCATTTGATGTTCTTTAGATCACTCTTCCTCCCGATAGCAAACGACAGTCTTGGAACCTATTTTCAGCTGTTAAGATGGTTTCTTAAATCACATCTTACATAATACCTTTTCAGTGAGGGGAGTGGAAGCAATCAGTAAGAAACACGGAACCACAGATGGCTACTTTCAGTTCTTATAGACTTAATGGGACTATGACAAGAAAACGGGGGTGAGATATTCGGGTGCAAGGAGAGGAATTACAGGACACCGATCGAGGCTACATCTACACTGCAGCGCTATTTTGGGATACCAGAGGTATCCCAAAATAGCTATTCTTCATCTTTCGAGCGCACCCATTATTTTGAAATATAATGGGCTTGCTATTCCCCGTAAACCACATTCCACGAGGAGTAAGGAACATTGCGGAATAGCGATTTATTTTGAAATAAGTGCTGGGTAGACAGGGACAAATTTTGAAATAAGCTATTTTGAATCGGTCTCAAAATAAGCTATGCAATTTGCGTTGCTCAAATTGTGTGGCTTATTTTGAGCTATGGGTGCAGTGTAGATGCAACTCTAAGTTCCAGTCCTAGTTCTGCCACAGCGTTCCTGTGTGATCCATGGCAAATTATTTAGCCTCTCTGTGCCTTGGTTCTCTGACTGAAAATTTCGGGGCTAATCTGTTTGGATTGTAAAGTCCTGGCCATGTGTCAGTCTGGGCACCAAGAACAAAGGGAGCCTTTCAGTGCCACCATAATACACTAATGGTAATTTGATAAAGAAGAGGCTGGACCAAATTGTTCTGGCACCAGGACTAATGTCAAAGACTATGGGCCGGACTCTGATCTTGTCTACAGCAGAATTAGGTCTCTTGTTTTTGGAGTGCAAAAAAGCTGCACACAAGCCAACATGGCTCACACCCCAAATAATTCAATTTGCTCTCTGTACCAAGAATTACACTGAGACACAAGTCAAATATTTGCTTTTCACTTTGTTTACAAACCGTGAAGGTCAAAATATAATTTTGTACTAGCTACACACTAAAAAAAACACAATAGAAACTTCCTGACTGTAAGAGAACTGTGTAGCATGAGACAGATACTATTTTTAACAGGTATATGCCTTTAATAGCTATTTCATAGAATCATAGAAGATTAGGATTGGAAGAGACCAGTGTTCCCAATAAACTGTGCGCTTGAGTGGCCACCCTGGAGAGATTCAAATGTCACACAACTGATTAGCAGCGTGCCCACAGCTGGCTTCAGTCAGCAGCATGTGTTTCTACTGGTGGTGCACATCCACACATGCTTCTGTGCACATAAAATTTATTCCACACACAAATGGAAAAATTAGAGGGAACATTGAAAGATACCTCAGTCCAAATCCCTGCTCAAAGCAGGACCAACCCAACTAAATTTCTTTTACTTGACCCCATGGTATTGACTAGTTATCAGATAAGCAAAACAAGCCAACCCTTTTGAACTCCTAGTTTGATTACAATGCTTGATAAAAGTAATACAAAGACATTAGAGTTACTCTGGGTAGATCTTAAATTGATACTGTTGCATATGTCCTTTAGGCACAGCTGAAAGTATCCTGTGTGTCTTCCTCGGTCAAGGGATCACTACATATAGATATCTTAAACCTAGGAAGACAGATCTCAACGGTGAAGATCAAAGAGATGCTTCCATAACTGACATTCAAAGAACATTATTAGATGCATGCAGATTGTTGCTGGGGAAGGAAAGGTTGTTTTCTTTTTTATTCATTTAATTGATACATTAAAATGTCTTCTGGGGATTAGGCAGAGAAAGTGGAGTTATTGAGAGCTGTACATTTTGGTTCTCATCCTCTACTCACTTACACTGGCATAAATCAGGAGTAAATCCAGTGATAAAGTTGGGGGAAGTGAAAACAAATGTGGATCAAATAAGTATTCAGAATTTCCTGTGGCCTTGGGAGGATGTTCCCACCTTCACTGTGACATGATTAAACAAGAAAGAATGTGACAGCATGGGGAAAAAAAAATCTGATTTTTGAGTGCATGCTCACATTCTGATGGGAAACACCACAATGGACCAGATCCTTAGCCAATGTAAATGGATGCCATTCCACTGGAGCCAATTCATACCAGCTGAGGCTCTGGCCCTATATTTCTCTCTCTTTCTGAGGCAGTTTTGGAAAAGGGGGCTGAGGGGCTTGACTGTGAAGAAGCTAACAATAGTAGGTGTTAGTGTGACCTGTGGCCTGTTCTCTGCATGTTTTGCTGGCTCTGGTGAGGCAGTGACTCTTCAACACAAATGGACCTTTGCTGCCCATCATTCTGTGATACCAGATGGTGCCCTATAGCGGCAGAGGCCACCATTAATGCCAACATTTTCCAGCAGCTATGACACAGTGAGATCTGGAACACCACAATGTTCCTTAAACTTAGAACAGGAAACAATCATACCTCAGAACAAAGATGGAGGTGATTGTTAATAAGCGTTGACTCTTTTAGGGCAGCCACTGTACATCTTGCATTTTACAGGGCATGGATTCTGAGAGCTAGTGGCTCTTTTCCATCAGTCGCTTTAGCAAGCACTGAGACCCAGTTCACAAAGGAATCCCTATTTAGGGCTTAACTTTAAGTGCCATTAAAGTCCATGAGACTTTAGAGCATGCTTAAATGTAAGCACATCTTAAATACTTAAAAGAATCAGAACCTGGGGGACTGATTGTCTTTGCAGCTGAAGCGTAATGACTTAAATCTATAGGCAGAAAGCACTACAGCTGGTAACACCTTCAGCAGTAATAATCCAACAGCTTTCTGTGTGTTTTTCATAAACAAATCCCATGTACTTTATCTACCATTTAATATTTCTCTTGTAACTTTCCTTCCACAGTATGTGGCATTCGCGTCCCTCTTCTTCATTCTGGTCTCCATCACCACCTTCTGCCTCGAGACCCATGAGAGATTTAACCCCATCGTGAACAAGACAGAGACCGAATTCATTGGCAACGATACCCAGGTGCGACACTACCGGGAAGCAGAGACCGAGGCCTTTCTCACCTACATCGAAGGTGTCTGCGTGGTCTGGTTTACATTTGAGTTCCTGATGAGAATTACTTTCTGCCCAAACAAGGTGGAATTTATCAAAAACTCTTTGAACATCATTGACTTTGTGGCCATTCTGCCTTTCTATTTGGAGGTTGGACTCAGTGGCCTGTCTTCCAAAGCTGCTAAGGATGTCTTGGGCTTCCTACGAGTAGTCCGCTTTGTGCGAATTCTGCGAATTTTCAAGCTGACCCGCCACTTTGTGGGGCTGCGGGTCCTGGGACATACTCTCCGTGCCAGCACAAATGAATTCTTGCTGCTCATCATCTTCTTGGCATTGGGCGTCTTAATCTTTGCCACGATGATCTACTATGCTGAGAGAATA
The DNA here is from genome assembly GCA_032595735.1 of Pelochelys cantorii. Taxonomy (NCBI): domain Eukaryota; kingdom Metazoa; phylum Chordata; order Testudines; family Trionychidae; genus Pelochelys; species Pelochelys cantorii. Next base: position 23,506,573 of record CM064329.1, on the reverse strand, counting down.
GGTGCTAAACCCAATGATCCTAGTGCCAGTGAACATACACACTTTAAAAATATCCCCATCGGCTTTTGGTGGGCTGTTGTCACCATGACGACCCTGGGCTATGGAGACATGTATCCTCAGACTTGGTCAGGCATGCTGGTGGGGGCGCTCTGTGCTCTGGCCGGTGTGCTGACCATTGCCATGCCTGTCCCCGTAATTGTGAACAATTTCGGAATGTATTACTCCTTAGCTATGGCTAAGCAGAAGCTACCAAAGAAAAAAAAGAAGCATATCCCGAGGCCACCCCAGCTGGGATCCCCCAATTATTGTAAATCTGTCGTAAACTCTCCACACCACAGTACTCAGAGCGACACATGCCCACTGGCCCAAGAAGAAATTTTAGAAATTAACAGAGCAGGTAGGAAACCTCTTAGAGGAATGTCCATCTGACCTTTAACTTCCATACCTTGTAGAGATTTAAGATTCAGTCAGACTGCTTTCATAGAGCAATGGGTAGCACATTTATCCATTATAGTCCCACCACCACACACTGAATATCATGTGTGAAGTCTAGGTTGCAGGGACAAATGACGCAGGGGAGGATCAGATCATGCTCCAGGAGCCTTAACTTTGGTCCTGGTTAAGGGAATACGTGGTTCAAGATATTTTTTGAAGAGCAATTACACCTAGTGAAAGAAAATGTGAGCGTTCAACAGCGATGTTGCTGGACTCTATAGTGCACCATGGAGGCACCTGAGAGCTGAATGCTTCCTAGCAGAACAGGAGCTGAGTATGCTGCTCTCACAGAGATTTCTGACACAGCAGGGCCAGAATTTCAAAAAGCCAGAGGGTTGGTTTTTTTTTAAATTTTTAATCTCAGCTGTGACCTTTCAGCTGATTTTTAAATGGCAGGTATTGTGCATCTGATTAAAGAAACTAGGTGCCTACTAAGTTGAAGGAATGACTACACCAACATGCTTATTCACAAGGCAATCCCATCTCTTTCAGATGATTAACTGCTAAGTAGAACGATAGCTTAAATTCTTGACACTAACACAAAATGACTCACTAGGAGACAATAATAGATAAGGTTGTTAACTCCATAGCATGCAAACCAACCCATTTTATATTACACTAGAGTTTAGCATTTAACGTTATGAAGCGTTTTAAACTACAGTAACTGAAACATATTTGCTCCTCATGAAAGTGTGGTTTGGTGACAGATCTTTCAACCTTTTAGCAGTAAAGGTTGACTGGAAAAGGGATAATACTGGTCTCTATTGGCAGATTTGTACTAAACAGCAATGAGTGATAATCTCACAACAGGGTAATCTTGTTTTTTAATTATATGGATTCATGTCAGCAATAGGAGAAAACCCCAATGAGAGTAACATTATAATTTCATAATTATTCCATTTGGGTAGGATCAGGGGAGAAATACTAGTCACCATGGAATATATTATAATATCCCATGGCTAGTGGTTAATTATGGGACTCTCTCAGTTTTATGAGAATCCTTATATAGCACATGAAGTTACAGGGCTCCAATCTGATGATTTTAATCCCATAATCTACTCTACCCATGGAATATCATCTATTTACTGTATGGAAACAGTAAATTCCAAGTCAATCACACTTAAAATAACACCAGAACCATTCTGGTCGAGGATCCAGCCAAGTTGTACAGTGTGTATTCATCAGCCCGTTACAAAATACTTCCCACAGCATGTACTATGTTAGATAAAACAGGTCACCAACAGAGTGAATCTCACAGAGTTTTAGTCACAAAGAGGCATTTTGAAAGAACTAGCTTTCACCTATGATGGTCTTGTGTTCTTATCATTTTTTACTTTGAAGAATATTCTGATTTGTCACTCCTCATGGGTGAGGTATTGTCTCTTCATCTCATAGTCATGCATGTTGATGTCATTGAAAGAAGCACAAAGGAAGTGAGATCTTCCTTTGTGTGTGAATTCTATAATGCCAGTGCTAATTTCTGAAAGGCGGGTGGTAGTGCAAGTTGAATTTGTTGTTTTTTTTAAAACTTTTGTGCAACTATGTACAATCCATTGAGCTGGTAAAGAGCTTTCATTTTTTCTTCTCTGTTTTAAAACTCTCCCATTGCATCAGGTCGACCACAATCCATGCAATACTGTCTCTTTACAATTTTACCCTTCATGCGCACATATTTTATCTGTCTACTCCCCTTGGGTTGCAAATGCTTCTCACAAAGTCATCTCCAGGCATGGAAGCAGCTTCCTCATAAGTAGATGCTTTGTGGCTTTATAAATCAGGAGGAAAAGAGGGCACTCACAAAATGGTGGGTCACATCTGAAAGTCACTCCGACTACTCAGTTGTTGTGTGAGCAGGGGACACCAGACTTTGCTTTGGCAGAGAGTTAGAGAATGACTTGCCTTGCTTTAAGACAGAAGTCCCTTGCTTTAAGTTCCACACATCCTGGTCCTTGAACTTTTGAGGACTTGAGGCCCAAGAACTCTGCGAGTTCAATTCAACTCCACACCAGTATCCTGAGAATACGTGTAACTTTGGTTCGATATGGAACTGTTTTGTCACCATGAGGGTGGAACTCAGCTGTTGCTACAGTACATCTGAAGTACTGGTAATGACAGCAAATTATCCCTTTCTGCAATAATAGATTTAAAGAGTCTATTGTTTATTTTTTATTTATCTAAATCTGTTTTAACAGCCCTAACACACTAGTACTTCACCTGATGGAGATGGACTCAGTAACCACTCTTACTGGAGTTCGGATTCTGACCATCATTATGCACTACTGATAACAAAAATATTAGCCTTCTATTTTAGCTTCCTACAGAGGAAAAGGTATGTGTGAGAGAAACAAAGAAAGAGTCACGAATAAGATCAGAGTTGCACTGTTAAATGCAAGCTCTGTACAGCCTTGTCTCCAAATTAGAAGGACCAGTGCATCCATCCATCCGGATATTCACTTTCTTGAGTAATCATGTACTCGTAGAACTATACTGTCGGGGAAACTTAGCAAGAGACTCCGCATTCCATGGAAATCCATGCTGTGCAAGTCATGAATGTTCCACAGACTGTAGGACCTTTGGGTTAGTCACACCGCCTAGTTACAGACAACTGGGTACTAGGAGCCCAAAATGGATTATTTCATCCCAATGTCTCTAGCAAGTGATCAAAATATTTTCCTTTCAGTTTGTAACTGCTAAACTCCAGTACAGTTTCATAGCACTTTGTAGGAGATACAAGACAAATAGCATGTACCTCCAGAACATTCTTTAAAATATAGCTTCTTTAGCGGGTTACAGTTGAGACATCAAGCACCAGTACGTGTGCTATTCTTATAGCAATGTGATCAAAACTCACAAGATAGTGAGAAGGGGAAATGGTTCCACCTATTACAATAGCACTACTGCTCAGCACAGTGTCCTCTTATTGGCAGATTCACAAGCATGCAGTGGACCAAATGCTGTCTTCAGACTTGTGCATGCAGTACAGTGAAGCCAACAGACTTCTGAGGGCCAGATTCTGATACATTTCTTCTGACTGATCCTGAGAGCAGAAATTAGCCCCTGGTCTAGGGCACTGAAGAACTCGTTTGTGTGATGACATGGCTTTCTGGGCATTCATAGCCTGGCACTCCATTGTTCACACAAAGGGTCTTAAATGGAAACTAGAACGGGTCAGAACATTTAAAAAATGTTAAGAAAAATGGTGTGGGAGGGAGGGGAGATTGTGAGCATGCCATTATTTCTTCTCCTGCTTTCCTGTTTTCTTCCCTGTTCTACTGGAAGCGCCACTGATGTAGATAGGCGAGACTCTATTGCATAGGTCATCTCTTAGGAAAGGCCTGTGTGAGAGCGTTCAGGTGTTGGGTTACCCATTTACATAGAAAGACATTGATTCTCCTCTGTGCCAGAGCACAAGAACGTAAAGGGAGGGTGCTGCCAGAAAACGGGTCTTGGCTCCTGGATTCTCAGCTGTCTAGCCCTGGCATAAATTAAAGCATTGATGGGAGGAGCTTTAACTGATGCCACTAACGCAAGGCGGCTCTACATCAGTGATGGACTGTGCGTAGCAGAGCCTTGCTCTGCCACACTCCCCCTCCCAGCAACTACTTGCCGCCTCAATGTCTTTCCTTTCCCTTATGTCAGCCAGGCAGGAGGCAGCTTCTAGGGCAGGAGATGTGAAGTCATGGCAGCAGCTTGAAGCCAGCAGTGATTTCCCCCTGCACAGGGGGAGTTCTCTACGGACAATCTCTGGCCACTATAAATTTATTTTCTGCTACTTACGTAGCAAAGTGATCTGAGCAGACTGGAGAATTGGAGCCAAAACGATATACAGGAATACATTTCACCAATGACTAACTTGACTGTAAAACTACTTGAAACCCAGACCTGAGATATGCGATCCACTATATGGGCTTAGCTGCCCTTGCCTTCAAAACAAGCATATACCTTTCCAGGCCCTGGACCCACCAAATAAGAATATGTTGCCATTTACTGTTTCTATTGCAGTACGATCTAGTGGCCACTGTTAAGATCAGGGACCCATTGAGAAAGAAAGAGATAATCCCTGTATCTCAGGCTATGTCTAGACTGCAAGCTTCTTTCGAAAGAGGCTTTTTTGAAAAATACTTTTGAAAAAGCCTCTTTCAAAAAAGAGCGTCTAGACTACAAGCAGTACTTTCGAAAAAGCAAGCCACTTTTTCGAAAGAGAGCACCCAGCCAGCCTGGATGCTCTTTTTTGAAAAAGCACAGTTTGCATTACATAGCACCTTTTTTTGAAAGAGCACTTTCAAAAAAAGGCATTCTTCCTCGTAAAACGAGGTTTTCTGCAGTCGAAAAAACTGCTGCGTTCTTTCGATTTAATTTCAAAAGAACGCGGCGGCAGTCTAGACACAGGTGAAGTTTTTTCAAAAAAAGGCTACTTTTTTCGAAAAAACCCTTTAGTCTAGACACACCCTCAAAGACTTACAGTCTAAGGGTATGTCTACATGGAGGTGCTATTTTGGGATACTTCCGGTATGCCGAAATAGCTATTCCGTGTCTTTTAAACAAGTCAGTTATTTTGAAATATAACAGGCTCACTATACTGACGTCCCTGTAAACTTCGTTTCACATGGGTTAAGGGACATTTTGGAATAGCTGTTTATTTTGAAATTTGGCACTGTGTAGACAGTGCCAAATTACAAAATAAGCTATTTCAGAATTAACTTGAAATAAGCTACACAATTTGCATAGCTCAAATTGCATAGTTTATTTTGACCTAAGGGTGCAGTGTAGATGTACCCCATATGAACAAGAAAGGCAAAGGGCAGATAGAAAGTAGTATTATCTTCATTTTACACAGTGGGGCTTGTGAGACCAAGAGTGTCTTATTCAAGGTCACACAAGAAGTCTGTAGTGGAGCTGGAAACTGAGCGGACATGGCCTGAGTCCCAAAAGCATGCCCTAACAAACAACAACAACAAAAGACAACACAGCGTAAGACTAGTCTCTTTAGTCTCCTGGACTTGTATATCACCCAAGGATCTCCAAGTACTTTGCAAACATTAGGTCTTCTAACTATAGCTGCATGAAAATCAAGTGAACCCCAGGAGCGGCCTGAGGCGGGCTGCGGCAGCTGGCGCCCCAGGTGGAACACGTGATCAGTGCCCTCGCCTGCACGGCCATCAATGGGGTGACAATCATCGGGCGCCATTGAAGGCGGCGCCCTAGGCGATGGCCGAGTCGGCCTATAGCCATGGGCCGCCCCTGGTGAACCCAAATCTGAAAACAGAATTCAGCTTTACCAGGACTGTGTCCAAGCCACACGCTGCCCCACAATGACATGAAATTCGGCACAAGAGCACAAACATCTGTAAAACAGGCTCAAGTTTCAAGTTGGTTGACAAAGCCCCAAAACAGTCAAAGCAAATCTCCAAACTACTTGCTTTGGGGTTTTGTTATGAAAATTTCATGACTCTCCTTGTCTGCACTCCTATGTGCCCCCCTGAAGAATGTGCTGGCTTTATGGTTATGTCCTACAGTTTCCACAGGCAGAGGTAGATGAAGCTGTTTGCCAAGCTGTAAGAGTGAGTCTGGAGTATTAATGGAATCCACAACTCCATTTGATGTCTGTCTTCACTTGATAGCTGTAATCGCCCGCCTTGATGCCATAAAGCAGCTGCACTCAGACAAAATCAAATGCCCAGAGCTTAGCACCTAAAGAAAACGAGATGGGAAATTTTTGCCCCATGACACGTGAAAGGCTCTGCCCCATCCTTTTCTCTACTTTAGGGGTTTCTCTACATACACGTCATTTGAAGGGAGGCATTGCAGGTGCTGCTGCTGTGACAGTGGCTTTGACACCGCTCCAGAACCCTGAGAGATAAGGATTCTCTCTGTCCCTGCGTGCTCAGCACACTGCCTTTATTTGAGCTGTGTTCTAGATAGAGTTTCCCTGGCGGTAAGCATTGTGCAATCTGGGTAACGCCCTTCCAGCATTGTAAACAATGAAGGCCTAGTACTCCACTCAATGCAAAACCCCAACAGGGTTCTCAATCAGCTGTGTCCTTGTATGGTCACTCAGGAGAGACTCAAATGCAGCCCAGTTAGTTAACAGAGCACCCACAGCTAGGTTTTTTGTTTGTTTGTTTCTACTGGTGGTGCACACTCACACATGCCTCAGTGCACATACAAATTTATTCCACACACGGATGGAAAAGATTAGAAGAAGCATTGTAATCAAGGCTGGGAGCGGTGTGGGGAAAAGGATCACTGGGGATTTAAGGGCTGGAGAAGAGCAAAATAAACCAAAGCTCCATGGTAAATGCATCTCTTACCTCTGCAGTAGCTCTTGCAGTTGTTTACTCTATTGCTAAGAGGCAGAATGCCCAATATCCATCCCCAGACTCTCCCACTCTTTGCATGGGATGGGGCAAGATTTGACCCTAAGAATATTTTATTTAATTGTAACTATCAAGAGAAAGCTGATCTCCTTTTTTAAATATGATTTGGGGTTCCCTTTGGACTCAGTTTCATCTGTATCAAAGGAAACATTGTGTAGAAAAGTTGATCCAGTCTTATTTTCTTCTCACCCCACTTCTCCAAATAACCTGCACGTTAAAAAAAATACTGCTTCTGATTTTCAGGAGTGCAGAAGTCCCACAACTCCAGCTGGATTTAATGGGAGTTGCAGGTACTCAGTGGTTCTGAAAATCAGGTGTCTAATTGCAACTTGTGATCTTAAGCAGGCTTTATGGAACCTACATTGCAAATTTTAAACAAACCAGTGCAGTGAATTTGTAGCCACGTACATGCCCATAATGATCATGATGATCCACTGAACCACAGGTTTGCAACAAGGGGAAGGGAACATTCCACTCAAAATACCACTTGCGATAGAGAAGAATCTCAGTTACCCGTAGTAGTGTTTGTTTCTATCCTTGCTATAGGCTAGGCACTAGATAATGCATAAACACAAAGAACTGAGCAGTTCTGATTCACACTCCAGCAGATGGCAGTGGTGCTTATACACCCTAGATTAGTACTTTTCAGCTGGTGGTTCACAGACCTTTAGGGAGCCACAGACTATGTCTAAGATTTCCAAAGGGGTGCACACTTCCGCTCAGAAAATTGTAGGGATCCACCAGTACAATAAAAAGGTTGAAAATTACTCAAGTTTTACATCAGGCCTGAGTCACAAAGGTATAAGCAGGAGAAGGTACTTGTGAATTGTAACTGGCCTATCTCATTTTTAAAATTCAAAATCCATTTAATAATTCCTAAATCCAAGTATCAAAATTTGAGTCTTTATAGAAAACCAGTGCAATAAGGATTGCCCTACTATCACTCAAGTTTAAACCCAGAACCTCCAACTACAGCATAATCACCTACAGCTTAAGATAAAAAGACTAGGTCCTCATGTCCGGCACCTCTCATGGTTTCTTGTCCCCTTAGGTGATGCATAGAGAGGGGTCTGTAATATTCCTTGAACAATGGACTGCACTAGCATCTCCTAAATACTTCACTGGGCAATGATCCACCTCTGGTCTGGCTTCCGGTAGCAGCAACAGAACTACGGTATTTTCCCATTTCAGAATTTTAAGTGATATAAATGTCATCAGTCCATTCAAATTGGAAAGAAATTTAGGGAATTGTGACTGGAATATTGGTTTCCTAAGTGATGGTTCAGGTCAGGGTGACAGGGGCTGAAAGTTTTTGCCATCCAATGGCTCTTTGGAGGCTTATGTGAAACAAGATGGCTGTCTCAGTGCAGGCTGTAATGGAGAAGATGGGGCCAAGGCCTCAAACCACTGGGACCTTTCCTGGCACTCCTAGTGTAATGGTCAAGTATTGAATAGGAATGGAAATGGAACTACTAAATGGAGCCGTTATATTAGATAGAAATAAAATATGGGGAGGTCTCCTCTACCTTACTAGTGCTGTACCTTTCCAATGGTCAAAGAGAGGGCTTCTCTTTTCAGGGAAGTCAGCTGGACACTTTTCACATGTGAAACCAAAATATAGGTCCCCGTTTTCCCTTAGGTACTTCAGCCCTTGCTCTCCGGACATAAACTGGGTCAAGTCTTCAGCTGGTGTGACTTGATATAGCTCCTTTGGAGCTCCACCGGTCTACACCTACTGGGGGGAGAGGGCGGGGGGAAGGACATCATACTGAGGTTGGCAAATGAATAATATATCACTTTAAAAGATGGGAAAACTGAGACAGACACACCAGGTCCACCAAGCCCACATTGTGCCAGTCCTCCAGCACATAGCAGCCTTAAACTTGGCAGATCCAACTCCGTTAAGATCCAATTTCCTCACATTAGGGGAATCCACCCAGGACACGGGCCTGCCCTAGCATTCACCTTCCAACCTCCAGTGCAGGTGGTGCTAGAGGGAGAAAAAGGGTTGAACATCCCTAAATCTGACTGATCCCCAGGTGCTGGAATGGCCATTCGGGGTCATGGAAAGCCAGATGTACAACAGAGCTGCTTTTAGGCTGCTGTGTACTGAGCACTGCTTGGCTGAATCAGAGGAGTTAAATGGTTTGGCCATTATTGCAGAAAGAACTGGTAACAGAGGTGGGACTAGAACTCAGGCACCTACTGCTGTGCTCAGCCCACTACACCATGATCCTCTGACTTTATACCTGATTTAGACTCCACCTATCTGTTACTTCTAGGACGATGTGCTTTTACCAAACAAGCACAGACCAGAAGTAACTAGTAGTTTACCCATTTCTGCTCTCATTGTTCTTTCCATTCATCCATGCTCCATACCCTACAGATCATCATACTGTATTCTTTAATTTTCAAATATGAACTAAAGCCACAATTTGGTGCTCTTAAGGGAGATTAACTTTACCTAGCAAGGACGCTGCTTAAACTGGTTCACTGGACTGACCTAATATGCTGTACCATTCTCAAATACATGACCTGCCCAAGGATCCACTACATTTTATGGAATCACTAGGATTTTAACCTGATTCACAAAAGCACCGGATCAGTGTGAGTGAGGTCATAAAATTGGCAGACCATCTCTAGCAGGGACTGAAAAACACCTCTTTGGAAGGCAGCACTTCCAGGAGTAACACCTGTCACCACTGCATTACACTCCTTTCCAAAAGGTATCTTCAGAGTAAGAAGCCCTTGATCTATTCATGCTCCTGTACCTACCCCCGGTCTCTAAATGTATCAACAGACAGGAAGCCTAACATGCTGTCACCTCACTTCAGGAAGTAACGCCTCTTGAAGGTGATATTCTCTGACAGTGATGTCACAATGTTGGCCAATCAGGGTTGTCGGAAGTGGTCACTTTATTCACTGCAGTACCTTTATTTGGGGACAACATTGCTGGAGGGACCCCGTTCAACATGGTGGTGAGTAAATATTCAGAGGTAGGTTGGGTTTGAGACACCTCTGGGAATTTGTCTAGTATTCTAAATTTCTGCTGTAGAGGAGACAAATTCTGCTCTCAGCTGTACCGACGTAAAGTCCACTGATGTGACATCTACTCAAGAATGCTTCAAAATAAGTTTTAAAATATACAGTAAAATAATATTCAGTTATTTGTTGAAGATAACTACAGCTGACTCTTAACAAAGCTTTAACATCTGGGGGTACTTAAAATTAAATTGAGTTGCTGGGTAGGAACAACTGAATTCTTTTACATGTTCTTCACATTTTCTCTCTTTTCTCTCTCTCTCTCGTTCTGTTTGTTAACATTTACTTGTTATTATTGTATGTTGCTTGCAACTTGTGTATGTTACAGACTGTCACATTTTATTCTGTGAAGTTTTTCTCCAATCCCCATCAACCTGAGCTCCATATTGGGCAGCAGAGGAGATTACAATACTGTTCTTTAAATGCAAAACAACAAGGAATGTCACAGACAATAGGTAACTCCATTGAGGGTGTGACACAGGTATTAATGCAAAGAGTAAGTACATTATGCAAGAAAGCACTATTTAGCTAATTTGCTATTTTTTTCAGATAATCTGCATGGAAAACAATTAATTTTCATTGCTCTCCTGCAGAAAATTTCCCAAACTTAATGGCTTTTAAAAATCAGTGATTCCCATATTAGCATGTCATAGTTCATTTTCAAAGACTTAAATCCACACTCTGTGTTGTACTTACATCCATACCCTCCAAGCCATAAGTTCATCATTTCATCATCAGTTTTGCGTGGCTTATTATATCTTCCCCATCATACCTTTTTATAATCTAATATAGTTATATCCTTGCATATCAAGGGCCTGATTTAGCAATGATAAAACCAAACATCTGTGCCTGCAATCCATGTTTCTGAATCAGCCCAGAAAGAATTATTTTGGTAGCTTAGCATGGTCTGGAGTGGAAGCCAAATGTATATTTTGTAGAATCAGGTCCTGGCTGAGGCTTTGGGTTGTGGCTTCTCCAGATGATCTGCATGCTGTTTGTGAGGGATTGGGAGGGAATGTTAAAAAGGGGCCGAGAGGTATGTGTGTGTTTATTTTCTAGAGGGACAGTATTCAGTTTATTGCTTCTAATCTCACTCTTAGCTGCAAGTCAGAGCTATTTTATTTCAAAGTCACAAGTGCTCAGATACCAAAGCAGTAAGGTTGTATTTTATCAATTCATAATTTAGTCTCCTTACCCCCAAGACTATGGCATGCTCTGACTCTCTCAAACTGTGGGGAAACACAGAAGAATTCACCAATAGGCAGGAAGGGAAGGATATGGAGAACAGAGAATTTCATCTATCAAAGATTAGCAATAGTGGTTTTTTTCAGCTGCTCACCCCCTCCCAGGATTTGGTCCTCTTTTGCAGGCCCATTACAATCTCCTTTGGAACTAGGATGGATCCATTTTATACACGCACAATGGGCATTTCCTTATTGGTTGTGCACAGGACATGGGAGCAGGACGGGAGGTAAGGGTGGCTTCAAGCCACCTTTACACAGTCTCTTGTGTGGGGCCTAAGAGTTTGCTGCCCTAGCCCCGCCCCCTAAGTTACAGCAGCCTCAGAGCAGCTTGAATTTGCAAGCAATTGCCTAACTGACTGCATGACTGAGCATGGCAATTCTTCAACCACACCCCCAGAGCTGGTAGCTGCTGGGGGTGTGACGGAGACATAACAGCCAGGGAATCTGACACAGGCCTGTACTATACTGGTCAGGTCCATCCTCTCTGTAAATACATCAGAGAGAGAAATACCAGGGAGGGGGATGAGTGATTTAATTTAAGTACCAATGTGACCACAAGAACAAATGGAGATAAACTGGCCATCAACAAGATTAGGCTTGAGATTAGACAGTGATTTCTACCCATCCGAGGGGTGTAATTCTGGAACAGCCTTCTACAGGGAGCAGTGGGAGTAAAATACCAAACTGTCTGTAAGACTGAACTTGACATGTTCACGGAGGGGGTGGTATGGTGAGACTGTCTCTAATGCCAGCTTGTCGACCTGCAGCTGCTAGCAAGTATCTCCAATGGCTGGTGATGGACTTTAGATGGGAAGGACTCTGAGGTACTACAGAGAATCCTTTTCCAGATGTCTGGTTGGTGGGGCTTGTCCACATGCACAGGGTGGTTCTAATCCTATTTACCATCATGGGGCTGCATCCAATAATACCTGTATGGACCTGAGGAGGTCACATGGGCTACAGCCCTGTGCTGGTTGGGCTGCCAGGGGCCTGCGGGCCGCAGGTTAAGAATCACTGGAACTGATCACCTCATTTGGGATCAGGAAGGAATTTTCCCCAATGCCCAATTGGCATAGACCCTCATGATTTTTTGTCTTCCTCTGCAGCATGGGTTACAAGCCACATGTAGGTCTAAACTAGTGTCATTGGTGGATTCTCTGTAACGTGAAATCTTTAAATCATGATTTGGGGACGTCGGTAACACAGCCAGAGGTTAGAGATCTGTTACAAGGGTGGGCGTGTAATATTCTGTGGCCAGCGGCATGCAGGAGATCAGATTAGATGAGCATGATGGTTCCTTCTGACCGTAGCATCTACGGGTTCATTATGACCTTTTTACTTTGCCACAATGGTGTAGAGGGGGCCACAAAGGGACAGTCAGACCCACAGATGATCAGTGTAATAGTCCTTCTTTCAGTCATAGCATTTCAGTTCGATTTACCATCTCCGATGCAACAGTGTGAAAGGGCTAAATGTTGAGCAGCTGCTTCCATAATGGGGCCCTGTTCACCAGAGCAACAGGATATGTTTGAGTGGTGCAAAGTGCCAGCGGCTGAAGGCAAGCACATTAGCTATAAGTGAGATCCAAAGAGCTTTGGGAAGTATTTGAGTCCATCCCTTGCGACTATTCACAGCCTGTCCCCATGGTTGTGTAGTGACCGCCTGGAAGTCAAGGCTAAGAGAACCCTGTGGTGTTCTGGTCGAGTTGGGATTCCCCAGTGGAACCCTGCAGGTTTGGTTTTCAAGGCTGGAAGGTTTGCTTGGAGGTTTCAGTTAAGGGCATATCTAGACTACGCACGGCTTCCGAAAGAAGATATGAAAATTCAGATCATCTTCCGTTTTTTTTCCTGGAAGAGGCTTTTCTGATATTTGGCCCATCTACATGGGGACAAATATCGGGAAGAAACCCTCTTTTGAAAGCAAGCAGATCTTCATCTTCCAAGTAACTAGTATCTTCCCAGCACAAGTCCTCCTGACAATCAGCCCACATCCAGAGCCAAGACCACTTTTCTTATCTGGCACGTGTACAGAACAATGTCTTGTTGCTTCGCTTTCTGGGGCCAAGAAACCCCCCTCTGATACATCGCTGGGTCTTTGTGGGGTGCCAAGCAGCTGCGCCTTTGGTGGGGATTGTTCTTTGGCAAGTGGATGTAAGTACAGTGGGTTACTGTCTCCTTCAGTCCCTGAACAACGGCAGGATACCCGGCTCCCTCCTCTAGTAGTTTTGTGGCAGCTGAAGGAACAGCCTTTCATCACTTAGTACCTCTTTCTCTATTCTAGGGCTAATGTGGCCCCGGAATCTTTAGCATAATTACCAGGAAGCCCTGGTGATGATCATGTTAAGAATTAGGGGAGCATATCTCAGCCCCATTTCAGTTGAAGTGGCCCATTCTCCCTGCACTCCAGGTCATGAAGTTGGTACCCCTTGCCTGGCAGGAATCCCATGAGGGTTGGAGAAGTGATTCAATCCCACAGTGATTCAATTCCCACAGTGATTCAATCCACCCAACCGCACAGATTCTGCTTTTCGGGAAAGTGGCCACTTCACAGCTTTGAAGACAGGGTGAGGCGAAGGATAGAGCCACCCAGTCACCACAAATCCCTCCACCCCGCCTGAAGACATTAAGAAGGGTTCTTTTGGTTGTTATTGGGTAGTTGTTGGGGGCATGGAAAAATCTGCCTAGGGGATGAAGGTTTGTTTAGGCTTCCCAGATACAGGAACCGCCTCGGGCTATGATTCAAAGTAGTGAGTGAGGCTCATGGAAGCACTGATACAGTACACTGAGGTCAGTGAACAATTGGATGCAAGGTTCAGATCAAGTAGAGCCGAGACTCAATGCAAATGTTTCTCACAGCTCTTACTGAAGCACAAGCCAACAATGACATTCAAGTCCAAGTGGCATCCCTTGAACCTTGGTCTATAGAGCGCATGCCATGCACGGCCAGCCTCCATTATAACTCCCTTCCTGCTGGTGCAGCGCTCAAAGCATGACAGTGGAGACACAACACACAGAGGAGAGACCATATTTGGGGTCGGGAAGGAATTTTCCTCCAGGGTAGATTGGCAGAGGCCCTGGAGGTTTTTCGCCTTCCTCTGTAGCATGGGGTACAGATCACAGCTGGAGGATTCTCTGCATCTTGGGGTCTTCAAACTATTTGAAGGCTTCAATATCGGAGATATAGGTGAGAAGATTATTCTAGGAGTGCGTGGGTGAGATTCTGTGGCCTGCATTGTGCAGGGGGTCAGACTAGATGATCATAATGGTCCCTTCTGACCTTAAAGTCTATGAGTCTATGAGTCCTGGCTGGCCTGTCAGCCTCACCTTTGGTTTCCTGGCAGCTTTTACTAGGGACTCATTATCTTTGTATTTTGAAATGTAGTTTTTGTTTGGAAAAGTGCTTGGTATTTTAATGGCCCACAGTAATACAGCATTTGGTTAGATATTTCAATCTCTCATGCGACAACAAAATCTAAGTGGCATTCTATGTAAAAAATAATGATTGCGGTCGTGCTCTGGGAGCCCCAGACATAGACCAAGGGCCCACGTTGCTAGTTTCTGTACAAATGCAGAACACCTTTTTTGTCACTGCTCCAAAAAGCTTACAATCTAACAGAAGACAACAGGCAGAATATGGTTTCCTGGTATTGCATTCCTCCCTGAGACCAAGCATCTGTCCGAAAAGGTCACAATACTTTCCCAGACTTCAAGTTTTATAATAAGCGTTAAGCCTGATTCTGCTTGCATGGAAATCCACAGAGGAGTTTTGCAATTGGTTTTAATGGGAACAAGAGCAGGACCATAAAAACTGGTCCAGCTTTGCCCAAAGGTTTATTAATATTTAGGAGCCTGGACAAACACTGGTCCCATTTTGAGAGAATTATGGCAATTTGAGAATATTGCCCCTATGTCACCCATGTCATTAATATATCTTACAGAGGGTGTAAAACACACACATCTCCAGTTCCACCAGTGGAGATGACTTTCTTCTATCAGGACTTAATTTGGCCCACAAAATCTAGCGTGCAAATTTCAGTTAACTGTAAAGCCATTTTGCATCCTTCACATACAAAAAGATTTTTAAAAAAAACTTTAACTGATGGAAAAATATTTTTTTACCCAGGTTGATTTTGTTTTATGCCAAGTTTAGCTTAATGCACATTTTTGGAACATGAAATGAGATTATTATGAAAATCTCAACACTCTATTTATTACCTTAATTTTTAATTAATACACTAAGCCTCATTACTTTCGTTCAGACAAAATCATTAAATTTTGTTAGTGCAGGTGGAAAAATATGTATCCAAAAATACAAAGCACAAATGATACTATAGATATCAGGCTCCCATTGACTTTAATGGTGCAGGATCAAGCCCTGATTTGTTTAGTTCCCTTACAGCAAAATCACAATTCACGTTATACTTTAAAGTATATAATTAAAGTAAATGCTGGAAGTGACTTTTTGGCCAAGTTAAGCTGCACACTTATGCTCTGATCCAATGCTCACCAAAGTTAATGCCAAGACTCCAGTTGTCTTCATTGAACATTTTTAAGTCCCTTACTCCTCACTGCTGAAATTACTTAATATGTCTCCAGTGAAGACAAGAAGATTTGAGTATTAACTTGTGTGTGGATTGGGCTGGAATTTAAATTGCTGCACATCAGTTCATTACTGACACTGTAGATTGTCTAAAACAGGGGTTCTTAACCAGTGAGGTGTGCCTCCTCAGGGGAGGTGTGAAGGGGATACAGGGGAGGTGTGAGGTGCCTCCCAGAAAATTTATCGCAATTGCCTTCTCACTGGATAAAATTCTAAAGTTTAGATTTCTTCATAATTAATATTATGAATTAAAATTATAAACATTAATTTCTTATTAACTTCTAGAGATCGGCACACTACAATAGCAGTGCGAATCAATCAGGCCTATGTGACGACACACTACAATAACAGTACACGAGCATTGCCGACTTTCATCTTCAAATACTACGTAAATTTGTTAGGAAAAGGTTCAAAGTAAAAAGCTCATATTATTCATTTAGGCATTGTAATGGGGTTCACTCACCCCACAGCACCACCAGCCATCGGACTTGGGAATTAGCTCAGACGGCAGCGTCCAGCTGGTTCGCCAGGTCCCAGGGTTCAGGCAGGCCTTGGGGTTTGAGCTGGGCCTTCAGCTCAGGCCAGTCCTCCGAATTGCCAGGCACCAGTAGAGCCTTGGGTTCCTCTAGGTCAGAGGGTAGCCCTGCTGGCCTGCTTGGCCAGGCCTCGGCGGCCCAGGCAGGGAAGCCTTCGCTGGCCTGAGGGAAGGCGGCTGTGGGAGGCCCGGGCCAGGTCTCAGCCTCATCAGCCAGGAGCTCTGGGCAGGCCTCTGTCTCCCTCAGAGGCTGGGCCCCAACTGAGCTCCCTGGCAGAGTTCTTATAGTCCTAGCCACGCCCCTTAGCTTCCTGTCAGGTGAGGGGGCCGGGCTAGGCTGTGCACAAAATGGCTCCCAGGGGGGTGTGAACATGATGTTCACTTTCAGGGGAGGTGTGAAGGTAAAAAGGTTAAGAACCCCTGGTCTAAAACAAAATACCATAGTTCAGTCCCCTATTTACAGAAGTAGAAATCTACTCCCTCCAGTCATTTATAGACATCACATCCCTTTCTCCCAAATAGAAGCCAAATTGTCATCTCTGATCAGCACTGCAATTTTAATTACCCCAGTGCCGATCTCAATGGCATAGCCTACATGTCTCATGGGTAGCCCTGCCATTGACATCAACACAAATACTGTGCGGGGAAGAGGTTTCAGAATACACAGATCTGTAGCTCAGATTGCAGAACGATTTAGCCACAGCTCTTTACCTTTAGGAACTCCTGAGATAGAAAGGGGAAGATAAAAATGCCCCTTATTCAACAACGTGCACTGAAAGATCATTAAATGCGCTGAATAGTAATGGGAGATACAAGCTCAGAGGCAACCTGAGACCAGGTTGGTAATATGGGTATCACTGAAGACAGTCTCCAATGTGAAGGTCTAGTACCTCTGAAAACTCTTGAGACCTTTGAGTAAATTTAATGCTAAGGAAAGCAAGAAACTACCCATGCTTTACTGCATCACGTACATGGTGGGCGGTTTTTGTACACCTTTCCTGGCATAGCTTTGCCATTCATCTCAATCTCAGTTTTCAATAATTCGTCTACTAAGTTCTTGAGCTGGGAAATCTGGATGGTTTTATGACATGCACAACCAGGAATGAGGGTGATGCTCACAAATTCATTTTCACTTGGGACCTGAGCTTGAACCACTGACACCGCCTAATATCAAGTTTCTGGAGGCGATGGAAGTGCAGTCTGTCAGGTGAGATGTAATGCCGAGGTTGTGACCATTTGTGCTCACTGACATTCTCATACTGTTTTTGTAAACAGTAGGATGTTAATTTCGATGTTTCAGCCATCTGCCAACTTGGGTCATTCTGCCTAAATTCTCTCTGCAATTACAATTGGATGAGATATGCTTCACCTCCTGGCCTGAAGTACAATTGCTGCATGCTGTTAAATTGTGATATGTTACACCCAAGACATAGCTGCATTTTAGCGATGGCTGTAGTGCTCCTGCGGTTTAGTTTGTATTTCAGTCCGTACCTGCAGAGTGCTTTAGAGTATGTAAGGGTGCTATCTAAATCATTGTTTATTAATAGCTATGAGTGTGAGACACACAGGCCTGATCTGGAGAAGGATCCAAACTTTCCTAATGTTCAGATCCACAGTTTTGGTTCAGGACCATCTCTAATAATGAACATAATCTATGACCCAAATGCAGCCATGAGAACAGTGGGGCTCTGTGTAGGTATTCCCCTGGCACCTGACTCATTGCAGCATCAGGGCTTTATCCTGTAAAGATGTGAACCCACTGTGTAGTACAGCAACCCACTGCATTACTGGCCCCCTTAGGGAATAGCAAAGTTCACAGTATACATCAGTGTGAGTTATAAAGAATCAGCTCAGGATCATATGATGCCATGGTTATTAAAGCAATTCTGTAGTTTTTGCTATGCAGAGGTGAAATAGATATATATTATTCATACACAAGAACTGCAATCAACCTATGCCCTGAAATGTCTGCAACCTGTTCAAATTAGTCATCATGAACATCAGAAAGTATCTGTTGCTTCTGTAAGTGGGCCTGATGGATTAATAAACCATGCTTGTCAAAAATCAAACAAACAAAAAAATCTTACCACCACTATCCTCCTCAAATACATAAAAGGTTATTATTAGGAGGAGGGAGAAAAAAATGTCGTTCTTAATCATCGAGGATGGGACAGGCTTAAGTTGCAGCAAGGAAAGTTTAGGCTGGACATTCGGAAAAACTTCCTGTCAGAGTGGTTAAACATTGGAATAAATTGCCTCGGGAGGTTGTTTCACTGGAGGTTTTTAAGAACAGGTTCGACAAACACCTGCCAGGGACAGTCTAGATTAAACAATAGTCCTGCCATGAATGCAGGGAACTGGACTAGATGCCCTCTCCAGGTCCCTTCCAGGCCCTCCACTGAACTGATCACTTCTGCAGGAGGGAACAAGGCAGTGTCAGTAAGGGTACGTCTAAACTACATGGCTCCGTCGACGGAGCCATGTAGATTAGTGTACTCAAAAAAGGGAAATGAAGTGGCGATTTAAATAATCGCCGCTTCATTTACATCAAAATGGCTGCCGTGCTGTGCCGATCAGCTATTTGGCAGCACAGCGTGGTAGTCTGGACGCTCCGTCGTCAACAAGGGAAGCCCACGAGGCATAACGCGGAGCATCCAGACTGCCACGCTGTGCCGCCAAACAGCTGATCTGCACAGTGCGGCAGCCATTTTGATGTAAATGAAGCGGCGATTATTTAAATCGCCGCTTCATTTCCTTATGTCTAGAAACCTCATCTACATGGCTCCGTCGATGGAGGTATGTAGTCTAGACATACCCTAAGAAGATTTCAAAATGGAATTGATTATGGGGGGCACTTTATCTGCTTGGGAAAAAAATCAAGACATGAAATGCATATTATTATCCATCATGCCCTTCTGAAACTATTGCTCTGGAAGGTTTGCTCATCTCTTTTTAGGGTCTCTCTTTTTAGGGTCTCTATGTAGACTTAGATTTATTCTTTTAGTTGGCCTCAGCTCCACTGAAAAATAGATGTCAAAATTGCCCAGGGTTTGGAGCAAGTCACCATGTGTTCTTGGAAAGGGGGTTGAAATAAAACTTTTTGGTGCATTGTCCTTTTCATTAAGAACTGTAGAATCACCTGCAGTGTGCGCCCTATAATATCTAAATAATAAGCATTGTGCAACCGAGGTTTCAAATGCTGCAAATTTCCATATTGTACCCACTCAATTAAGCACATAGCTTAGCTCATGTGGACCGATTATACTTTGACTGTTTTCCCTTTCTTTTAGCTGAAAAGACCCTATTGAACTGTGCCATATTTTGTATATATTCTCAATGTACAAATTTGCACTTTGAAAACATTTTACAAATCTTGTAAGAGCACTTTAAATTGTTTTATGGCTGTGAAGCAAATCACATACAGAAAACATTCCATTCTCAGGCTATCCTCATGAGGACAAGTGGAGTAAAGTGGACAAATGTAATTTTCATTATTTGCATTATTTGCAGTTGGGGGGTAAATGTTACTTAATTTATTTTCAAAATCCATGGGCTGCCGTATTGTTTTCCATCTGTGGCATCCTGGGCTGGCATTGCAAAAACAGCATATGCCACAGAATAAAACACCAGAAACTGGTTGTTTTTTTTTTTAAATCCATGTTCTGCTGTCACATTTCCATACATAATTTATGCTGTGCGTCCATCTAAAAGGTGTACTACTATTCTGTGTGTTTGAAATTCTAAACAAAACTAAGCAAAACTGTTCAAACTTTGGGGATCTTTTGCCCACTTAATACTGTACTAAGATATAAATCAGCATGAATAGAATTTACATGGCTACTATGGTGCAACTCACCATTAATTGCTTCTCCAAAGTTCTACATATTTCAGTAGTTTTCACAAGACACAGATCATTCATATGCCATCTTATGTCATGCTAAACATGATCCAGGTTCTAACTGCAGTCTTCTGCTCACAGGACCAGGAACCAGTGAGTCTCTGAAACTGCCCTATATATGTGGAAGTACCATAGGTTACTGTTCTATATAAGATAACATTTCATTTCTTCTTCCACTTAACTAATTTTATTTTATTTTGGTGCAGTGCACAATGTCACTATGTCTAGGACAAACGTGCTACCTTTCAAGCATCACCATGCTACTCCTTAGCTGTGATCCCGAACCTACAGATTTATCTCTGATAAACAGTACCTAGTGTTTCAATAGCCTTCTGCTTATGTTTGAAGATTCGAAACTGAATGGTGAGGTGGCCAAGGCGGCGCTGGCAAATGAAGACTGTCCCCACATAGACCAGGCTATAACGCCTGATGAGGGCCTGCCCTTTACCCGCTCTGGCACTCGGGAGAGATATGGACCCTGCTTCCTCTTATCAACCGGGGAATATCCCTGCCCGCCTGATGGAGGAATAAGAAAGGGTATGTAGCTGAGGTCCTGTAACCACATAGTTAGTGACCTAGTTTAAAAAAAGAGAAAGAAAGTCATCTACTAGTTATCATGGAATAGTGGGCTTAGTTGAGATATGCACTTCTGGGATGAAACACAACAACCTGATGTCTGCATTTTGAGTTTTTTAATCGATTTCTTTGGGAAAGGCAAATAGCTAAAGAGACCATGTGCAACTCCAGGTTAGTCTTCCATGTTAGCTAGCTCAGTGAGCTTGAACGCAGAATATTCTGCAATGTCCTGAAACAATTTCATCCTCCAAAGATACAGCTATTAGTATTTATGATAGCAGTGAAGGCTGCCCATTTGGAAGATTGCAGTGTGCTGTGACTGGCAAATACTTTGGTGGACAAAAAATAAATAAATAAATGCCCACAACAAACACCAAGAACCACAAAGTGATTATTCAGCTGTGTTTACATAGCCCTTAAGTTAACTTCTTTGCCATGCCTTTCTACATAATTGAATGCAAAGGGAGCATTTGTTAGCATAGACCTCTTTTATGATTGGAAAGTAACCTACCTAACATCATTTTCCTCGATATTAACGAATATTTACCACAATTAATTTTTAAAATCTTAACTGCTACAGAGCTCCCAAAAGCAGTTTAGTTTTACCTAAATAATTCTCAGAATCATCCATATATTCACTAACATTAGGTCCTAGAAAAATAAAGAATTCCTGATTTCTTTTAGGATAGACTAAAACTTGCCCAAATGATTTAATCCAAGAAAAGCAAGCAAACCAAAAATGCAGATATCTGTAAGTATACAAAGTTAGAACAAAGTACGTATGTGCATACAAGTTAATTGGGAGTGGTTAATTTCACTATGAGTTATCTGCCATTGAATCAGTGTCCAGCACTGGTGTACTGTATAGAGTATATAATATATTCAATATTTAAAATTTGCAAAGATTCTATGATGTAAACCATACCCTGGGTATGGGCTTTAGAATTCCCACGTGCCATTGTATGATGGACCACAGTCTATAGTAAATGCCAGTTATAGATAGTATATGTAATTATAATTTATAGGTTTATCATTAACAAAGATATAGGTTGACCACTGCACTTTCATATGAAAGTATCTCTGCTAAAATTTACCTTTGTAGCAAAGTGTTTTACCTGATTCTGTATTGGATAAGCACTGGCCATTTTCATTCAGCTTGAGCCTGTTTTGGTTGCTTCAGTGGATCAGGAGAATGCTCCAAATGGCACATCTTTTGGTATCAGGAATGTACCATTCTCATGATGCACTGCATCATGAAGCAGGTTCTCTCCACTGAATGAAACAGAGACTAGTTGGCTAAAGAGTAACAAATGTCAGCATATTGTTGGCCTGTTCAAAACATGTTGAGAGCATCTTAATTGTTGTTTCAACTGAATTTCATCCATAGTTTGTGCAACTATGTGTGTATACTTGCTGAGGTGTTTTTGTGCATGTTTGGGAAAGGATGGGAGTGGGGAGTAGGGAGGGAGATGAATGCATGCAAACTATTTTTAAAAAAATGCTGTGAGCAAATGAGTAGTATCTCTATAGCAACGGAACAAATGCTGGTTTGTTGGATTTTTTAAAGCTACAGTTCACCTTAATTTTTGCCTGAAGTCCAAATGCATGAGTCAGTAGGGGGAAGTGCAAATGAGTTTATACTGAAAAGAAACAGAAAAATCCCTCCACCTAACTTTTATTCCCAGTTGTTTTAAGACAGAACTATGACACGGCTTACATTATTATACAGTCTCCCCATCACAGAGAAACCATGTTGCTTCCCCACCCTTTTACACCTGCTCTCACTTACATGGCCTTCCCCTTCTCAACCATGTTGCAAGCGATACTACTCTCAGCATGTCAATGCATGAGGATGCTACTGAACTGGCCACAATGTTGACCTCATTCTTAGCCCATTCTGTTGTTGATCCAATGCTGTACTTTGCATTTTTCTTTTAAATGAAGGTAACGAAATATCACGGAGCCTTAACAGCATAGCTGGCATAAGTGGAAAAGCGATAGGATTATCCTCAGTGTCTGCGCCCTACAGCTCTCCTAGCCCAGTGAGACGTTCTTGGTCTCCCATCCCATCTATTTTGTAGCATGGATCAGTAGCAGAAAATGGTCTAAAAAGCTTTATTTACAATTAGCCTATGCTATGTTGCATATAATCCAGGGGACTAAGTCTGAAGATGTCATGTCTCACAGTGGCACCTCATGGGCATGGTGTTATTAATGACATTTGGTGACAACACCCTTAAATAGTATAAAGATAACACTAGGCAGATATTAAACAGCACTGGTGGGCCATATGCTGCATGATATTGGTACACAGAATGAAGGGCGGATGCACCAGATAATTTCTTTAATGGTGCACCATGCTAGTATTTGCTTATCTTGACTAAGTGGATTCACTGGCTTTTATGGAATGGGTTAGGCATTTAGTCAATGCTGAAACGTGCCAACGATTGAAGATTTTGATTTTCTCAGGATATTTTTGAGCCATAGGAACCCTGCAGGAGTTTGAGCAAAACAAGCACAGTAGGATGAAACTTTGCATGGGCGCCTATTATAAGTTGAAAGCAATACTCAGATATACTGTAGAGAGGTCTCAGTCTGGCTGACTGCATGGGAAAAAAAATCCTGTTGAAGAAGAATATGGCTGCCTCTGCATGTAGCTACTCTACCTTTTCCTCCTTCCTTTAAAACTAAAATGCCAAACTTGATTTGAAAAGCGCAGGAAAGAAGCTCAAGTATTGATTGTATTCTTTACATGCAGATCTTTGCAAAGAAAGTCCTGTCATTGCTAAATATATGCCAACAGAGGCAGTCAGAGTGACTTGACAAGGCGAGATGGAGATGAACATTGATGGCTAATAAACATCTGTGTGGAACTGTGCAGGCATAGAAGACCTCCTCTTTTGGACAAAGTAAACTCGCTCCATGCAGGTTTTAAGGATGATTCCATGTGGTTTCAGAGTTGTACTAGAGATGCAGGCTTTTTCTACGGCCAAAATGTAACAAAGTGTAGAAGATCTCTTTTTCCTTTTTTTGATTTTTTTTGTTTTGTTCATAGCATGAATTGCATGAAGTAAACAAAAACTGCAAATGTATGATTAACTTTAAGGGGGAAAAAAAGCAAAGTTATATATTTTCTTTGAAAGCTCTTTACTTTTACATACATTGTTGTAGCCAAAATGTAAAACATTATAAAACTGTACATTTCTTTGCTATGGATTGCTTCTTTTTGTATACAAGATAGAGAGTAATGGTTTTAAAAAATGCAATCAGGCAGTCATCGGTCATATTGACCATGCCTTCATAACTCATCACACTGACATGGAAATCAAGAACTTTTAATTCAACTAGAACTGTGTAAATTTAGGAAAGTCCTTTTTTTTCCTGTTTTCGTTGGCATGCTTGTGACACACGGGACCTTTCTTTGGACCTGATGGTAACAGCTGGTCTAGATTTAATTTCCAGCTCTGGTTATGTTGTATTTTATTGATGTATAGATCCAGCGTGAAGACCCTTCATAACAAATTGTTCATATTAAGTAATCAGTATGGATTTGAAACAAAAAAAGTGTTATTTTAAAACTGAGACTTATAGTACAAAAATCAGGAGAATACTCAAGTTTAAACTTGTCTCAAAGTTTAAGAAACAAGACAACAGCATTGTATGCAATTTAGAACTTCTGAGTAAAATGCATGCACAATGTTATGCAAAACAACTCTAGCATGAAATAAATTTTGTATCATGGTTTCAGTGCCTGCTGTACAGTGTAAAGCAGAATTATTTTCTGAAGTGATCAGGGGTTTCCAGAGACATGCTTCTGAAATCTTGAATAAATATACAGTGCTCCCAACAGTAATGCTGGAGAGAAGCTTGGTATTGGTTTGATTCTAAAATGGTAATTTTGGTTAGTGGATAACAAATGAAGCCTGCAAACACTTGATACAACCAATGTCTGAAGTTTTCACAGCAACAGTAAATATTGCCAGGAAAGATAAAATCTAGAATTACTTAGGTATCTCTTCATCTTCCCCAAAATAATAAAAGTTTGTCTTTTTAGTAGATGAAGTGAATTCAGTTTTTTTTACTTCTGAGAGTCTGTCTTAACTTATTCTTCATCGAACCATAATAATCTACCAGCTCTGAAACTTTTCATGGTGTCCAGAGCTAAGCTACTGCAGGTGCCTGAATTATATCTTAGCTGCCAGATACGAAGGGCGCCAGCAGAAATTCAGAAAAGTAATGACACTGTACTTCTTTTCAGATTCCACAAATAAAATGTATGGATTATTTGCCAGGACCATTCTAATAGCCTCAACATTTCTGGTAAGGTATTTCTTTAAGAGTTCCCTTTTTGCCAGCATACCAGATAATTTAATACACTTGGCAGCATTCGAGCCAGAAGGCAAAAGCATCTGGGACTGCTGATGGAAATGAAAAAGAAAAAAAAAATAGAATCTGAGAGTCCTAAGGAATTATGAATAAAAAAAATCAAGAAAGATGCACCAATGGCTATGGTAAGTGTTTTACACACACACACACAATTTAGGAAGAAATTAACACTGAGGGTCTGAACTTGACTCTAGTAATGAGGATCCTTTATCTTTTCTGTCTTAGCATTATGCATCAGTTCCTAC
The DNA here is from genome assembly GCA_032595735.1 of Pelochelys cantorii. NCBI lineage: Eukaryota > Metazoa > Chordata > Testudines > Trionychidae > Pelochelys > Pelochelys cantorii. The sequence continues at coordinate 23,481,176 of CM064329.1, read as the reverse complement.
TTCTGCCTGCCTTTTAAATTTTGTAAGAGTAATTTTCCATCTCTGTTTCTATCCTGGCATGGTCTTCCTTGGTAATAGGCAATTTCTCATCTCCAGAATGCAAGCTAATCCAGGATCCAACGCGGCAGAAGCTAATGAGGGCTTTTTTTATACAGTGCATTAAGGATCTAAAAATAGATTTATTTGTTATACTTCTGTATTAATTTAATAACATTATTCAGAGACTGGGTGTGAAATCTACTCACATTCCCTTATTACCATAAAATAATTAATACTGATTAAAACTTCAATCCAATAAATCCCACACAGGTGGTTCTCTTTACCCAGTGCTTGGTTCAGATAAAAGTCTTTCTTTTAACCAACAGCTTGAATACCCAACCCTGAGATAGTTGTCATTCTGTCCTATTTTCTCCCTGCACCTTGTTACCAGCCCGATGTTGTGGTCTTTCCCTTAAAATGTACCTCCTTGCTTATTCTTTTCTCTGCTCTGCAGTAATTGAGTTTTCTCGACACCTTCCACTAAACCTTCAGAAATAGGACTGCGATTTCCCATTCACTGTCCTTCAGAAGGCACTTAAAAAAAAACAAAAAACAAAAAAACCCACGGTCCTTAACAACTCCACAGTTCCCCTTTTGCCCCACGGTAATGACAGCTTGCCCCGTACCCCGATCTCTCCCTCAGCAGTTCTGACACTACAGCATGCAACAGCTGAGAGGCACGAAAGTTCCAGAAGCACTCATACTAGGAGGCACTAGTCAGCAGTGAAGCCAGCAAAGTGCCCAGGGAACCAGGCTATCCCATTTGTGCATGCAGGCTGTTTGTTATTTGAGTAGGTTGTGTGGGATTAACACGAGTATAAAATTCATGAATTCAAATCTGTCTCTTTCACAGCAGGCACTTAGTACTAAAAATACTACACCCACTGGGCCTTATTCTGGTCTCACACTAGTTTTATACCGCTGTAACTCTATTGAAAGTTACTCTGAATTTTACACCCATGTAAATAAGATCAGAATCAGGCACACTGGTTCTTTCAGCTTTCCTTTGTACTGCAGGAAATGAGAAACTGCATTTTTAAAAGGATCTCTGCTTTATTCAATGGAGTTATATCTATAGAGCTCCCTATCTTTGTAGTATCGGAAATCTCCAGAAATCCCCTGCATGATCAGTGGAGTTTATAAGGCAGGATTGTGCTTTAAAAGCAGATTAATAAGTACCATTGAAAATATCCTTGTAGTCACATAACTTGCATTTATACTGCTCATGTCTTCTAAAAGCACGTAGGCATTATTTTTCATGGATCGGCTTGACACATGATATATGACATGCTGGCTCTACCATGGCTACTTCAAACAGTAAGGAAATGGAAAGTCGTTTCTCTTCTCTCACACCAGAAAGAAATCTAGCTAATCATGCTGTGATAACAATCGAGGGTAATGGTCATTAATCTGGATAAAATGATTTTTCACATAAATTGCTCACTTTCTCTCTCTTTAAAATTTCAGAGTCTAAAAGAAAATACATCACAGAAATGAATGGAGGCTGGAATAAATGAGCAGTCTAGAATGCAAGGGAGTCAGAGCAGAGATGAAGCAAAGAAATTCAGAAATGAGCTGAAGCACTTCTAAGAAAGATACCTGGTGGGGAAAAAAATGCAATTATTTGTCCTGCTCCCCCACATAACAAAGGCATGCCTCAATGTCACAAAAGCAGGCTACCACCTCCTTTCCCCAGAAATACCCTCGAGATAATCTTGTCTTCAACCTGACATGCTAACTGAACTTTTAATTTATTCTGAATTAATGCAGCTTGTCTTTTAGCCCCTCTTCTTTAGACTTCCTCCCATTAAGCACATCTCCATGTAGCAGTCCTCCATCCATTTATACAAATCCTTTTTTATCCAAAATAGTAAATGAAATATTTGTCAGTTGCCTGAACGGGAATCTTACTAATGACCCTATGTTAAAAATTAGTTCAATTAACTACTTTAATCTTAAAAAATCAAATTACAAAATATATATTCAAAGATGCATCTTTTGTAACTCCTTTGCTCCCACTCCCTAATGACTATACACAAAGACGCTGAAATCATAAGGACTCAAATGAGTCAAATACTTTCAAATATTTTTTAATACTCTATTTATTCAAAAATAAACAGCTGGGCTCTATTGTTGAACCTAGCATGCATCGGTTAAGATTTTCAGCCCTCAGCCTTCACTTGTGTATTGAGAAAACTGCAGGTACATAAATATGCAGCTAAACTTTGGAAATTCAAGCACCAACAAACACACCTTGAACAACCCAATTCTATTGCATGCACATACACCTTCATCTATGCAACCCATCATGACCCTGATTCAACAAAGTGTATAGGTACCTGCATAAGTCTTGGATAACTTCAAGTGGAATTAAGCACTTGCTTAAGCATTTTGTCAAAGCTGGGTGTGAAGCCAGTGTGTTTGGCAGAGGGGGTGTATCCGGGAGTCAGCAGCATGAGGTCCTCCAAGTGACCTTGGGCCAGTGGAAAATAGGGTTGCCAGATGGTTTCAACAAAAATACTGGACACACTTTACATTACATCACAATCTACATTACATCTTATTTAGAAAATACCGGACATTTATAATTTCTCATTTATATTTTCTCAATTTGTTTCCCTGAACAGAAAGCTCAAATACTGGACTGTCCAGTGCAAAACCGGACACCTGGCAATCCTAGTGGCAAACCATTTGAAGGACAGCTGCACTCTACCAGCCTCACTACCACAGAAGGGGAGGAGGAAAGGGGGTACACTACACTGGCAAAGAGTTCCCTTAAGCACTGCAAAGTGCCCATAGTAGACCAGAGAATGCAGCCCACTGTCCCTCCTTCAAAAAGCTTCCAGTCAAAATGGATGAATGAAAGTGTATTCATGTATGTCGGCCCCTGTAGAGCACTCACCCCTGTGGTTTCCAAGCATGAGAGAGGAGAAAGAGGGAGGGGAGCAGACTTTGATCTTAATTACACAGGCATAAACCCTGAATAATCCCACCCATGGAAATTGATAAATCCAGATACAAACAGCCAGAGTTCATCCATTTCCTTTATTCTCGCCACTATTAAGAATATGAGTCTATCTGTGTGACTAGGGAATGCAGCATGACCTAGCAGACAGACTAGGACTCAGGAGAGCTGGGGTCTATTCCCAGTGCTGCTGTAGGCCTAGTGGGTGGCCCTGGACACCACGCCATGCCTCAGTTTCCTCATCTGTAAAATGGGCATGATAATAACACTGATTTCTTTTGTAAAGTACTTTGAGCTCAACTGTTAAAAACTACTATATAAAAAATGGGTATGATTATTAATTACAGTTATTATCTTACCACTGGTGGCTCAGATCTGAGGAAAAGGAACCTGCCTTTATTGAGCACAATAGCTGTTCCCATGTCTTTTGTACGCTGTAGAACTGTGGTTCTCAACACAGGAAATGGTGGTCCATGGTGACTTTTTCGGTGGTTCACAGGAATATTGTCCAAAGTTACATGGTGTGAGCTGGCACTGCCGTTAGGCTGTTTTACGCCGTGTTCACAAGCACGCCATCCATAGCGTCACCTAGGATGCAACCGCGTTGTGTTGCCAGTAACTTCCGTCTGAGGCTCTGAGCATCAGTGTAGCTGCCGCCATCGTGCTGAGCGGTTGCTGTGTTGTTCGTCCTGTGCTACATGCGCTGGAGGTGGTCCACGAAAATTTTTTGATTGGCCTGGTGGTCCATGGACTGAAACGAGTTGAGAACCACTGCTGTAGAATATAGTGGCTTTTTAGGAATTTCTTTCTTTTTAATTTTTAAAAGCAGGGGGTTGCTATTATGAAGAATTAAGAAGCACCCACATAGCTATTATGGCAGGCAGGGGGTGTTGAATCTTGATCAGTGAATCTTCAGTTCTGCTAGCTTAGGTACCGCTTGATTTGGATTCAGTATTTTTACTCAATTTAAAGCACAAAGACCTTTGTCACTAGAAGCAGTATGCATGAAATTGATGGCACAAACAGAATAAGAGGCCAAGAAAAATTCTCCCCCTCTGAAAAGGAAACCTGCGGAAATGTACCGGGTCTTACATGAAAGGTCTCCAGTGCACAGAGGAGGAGGAGATTCTCAAAAGCACTTGAGGGCCAGGATCACCATTCCCACTGAAAGTCTGTGGGAGGATTTGTTCTCTTGAACTTCTTTGGAACTTTGGAAAATAGCCACTGCTCTCAGGAGAAATGATTACATTTGTAAAAAGAGAAGGAACCAGAGGTGAAGCAATATGATAGCAGAGGCAAGACATCGAAAACAAATCAAAAGATTGGTTAAAACCACTCTGAAGGTTCTGAGAAAAAGGGATCTAGACTGGAACCATTCCTGGTTTTGGCTCCTCTCAGGCTACGTCTACACTGTAATTTTTTTGTGGCAGAAAATATGCTAATGAGGGACTCATTTGCATGAGTCGTGATCTCATTTGCATATTTTCTGCCAATTCGTTTTTGCGCTAGGGGTTTTTGTGCAAAAACAACCAGTGTGGATGTTTCCTTTTTGCACAAAAACCCTTTTGTGCAAGATTGGTACACCTCCTTTTTTGAGGGATAAGGATCTTGCACAAAAAGGGGGTTTTGCGCAAAAAGGAAACGTCCACACTACTTCTTTTTGCGCAAAAACCCGTAGTGCAAAAACTGATCGGCAGAAAATATGCAAATGAGACCACAACTCATGCAAATAGGTCCCTCATTAGCATATTTTCTGCTGCAAAAACTGGCAGTGTAGATGTAGCCTCATTGTACAAGTTTTGCAATATTAAAGCCACCTCTGATTTTGCCTTCTCTCCATCAAACATTAATTCAGGAATAATTTACCTTGAAGTACCTGATTCTCTTTTCAGCCAGGCTCAAGTGTGTTCTGTTAGTGCACTGTACATTGACATTTCTTCCCTTTCCTAAAATACACAGTACATTTCAGATAAAAATGTAAGACCAGAAAACAACTGTGCAGACACCTCCCCCATCACTGGGCATCTTCAATCTAATTTTCCTTTTGCACATTCCGCAAAGGCAATAATAAATACAAATGATCTTTTCATTAATAAATGTTGGAAAATGGAGACAGCTGATTGAAAGGTCAAGGCCCCATGTAGAGTGTCACCATGGAGACTGACTGTATGAAGGAGGAAAAGGGTGGGGGGAAGGGGAAAAGGTCATCTATTTCCTTGCTACTTGCTCCTGCCTGTCAGTCCATCCATCCAAAGAGGTAAAGATTATTCTCTTCATTGCAAAATGGGGGAGTTGCAAATATTACTGTTGCATGATAATAGCAGTCAATCTACTGATATAGTTTCTCAAAATCAACCTCCAGGGAGCACACAGGAGTCTCACTACAGTCTTCTTCTTTGAGACATTTACTTAACAAATGCCTATTTTCCCCCCATTTACATTTTTAGGGCTTTTAAGGAATCCTTCTTAACATGGAGTCATGGCTTTGAGACCAGAGTTTATCTGAGAGAAACCTTTTGATATGGACAAGATCCTAATTTTTATGAAGTCAGGACATGAGCCAAACAAGGCCCCCATACATCATTCCCTCTAAAAGTCCCTTTATTTTGTTTGCAAACAAAATATGAATGAGATTGGGGCTGGGACTGTGAAGAGTCAAAGCTCTTGTGTTAGCTACAGGTTTCTGCCCCTTCACTATATACCCCAGCTTCCTGACATGCAAGCTTCTCACAATTTGAGAATATCTGAAACTGCAGGAGATGAAAATGATCTTCCATACATTGCATTCTTATAAAACTACTGAGAAAGTTTGCAGGGAGGGGTGTTTGAGTTTTCAAAAGTAATTTCCTGTCTTTTCAGAGTCTTTGGCTACTCAAAGTATTTTGGGTGACTGCAAAGACACAGACATTAACTAAATCTTTTAGTGAAAAGATCTTGGATCTTCTCGAGTTAAAGATGATCTTCCCATGCAGCTAAAATAAATATTACTTTAATTAATAAAGCAATATTTAATTAATATTGCAACACAATAAAATAATACAATATTATGAATTTTAGTATTATTAATAATAAAGAACAGGTTTACAATCTCCTCTAAAAGCACTAGATTAGTTTCAAGAAAAGAGATTTAAAAGGAACTAATCAGAAACATAAACTAAAGTTTACATTTTTGGAATAACTGAAAGATCTGTCAGCATCTTGTTTCTGATTCTGGATGGGCAATCAGAAAAAAATGAAATTTGTAGATGATTGCAACATAACCTATTTTCACATCTACTGCATCTGTCCGTGATGAATTTTCCCTAATTGCATATGCCAGATTTTTCACTCAGTAAGTTGCTAAGGACCCATGGAACTGTATGGAATGACTCCCATTGGCTTCAGTGCATTCTAGATTTGGTCATACACATGAAATAATGATTTCTAAAATGTGGGAGGTCAGAATGGACATATTTCAGATCAGTGTGAAGGGAACTTTGCATTTTAAGATGTCATTTTCCTGCGAATGAGGTTGCTAATTTCAATAATTCATCATGTTATAAAGAAACAAACAGAAACCTGTGTGGAGTGATAAAATTATGGACAACTTTGGTAAACACAGAAGCTTGTCTCTTCGCTTTTTCCAGAAATAGGAACACTACTCTACTTAAATGACATGGGTCATCCACACCATCTATCTACCATCACTTCCTTCTGGACTCTAGCCCATTTTCTGTGCTTCCCAAATGCCTGGCTCCCGTATTCATCCTTCCTCCATGCTCCATTGTATCAGAAACAGCCCCCCAGTCTGATGCCCTTTGTCTGTTTTCCAAACTCATTTTAAAGACCCATAACTCCAAACACAGCCTAGAAAATAAACATGAAATCTAATTTCTTCTTCAGCTTCTCAGTTTCCCTGGACTCAGTCACTGACCTACGAGTGGTGCTCCTTTCCCATCAGGCACACAGAAACTTCCTGTAAAGCAGCTCCAGATATCAGGAGTCATGGAGACACTAAGGGTATGTCTAGACTACATGCCTCTGGCGACAGAGGCATGTAGATTAGGCTACCCGGCATAGGAAAATGAAGCAGCAATTTAAATAATCGCTGCTTCATTTAAATTAAAATGGCTGCCGCACCGAGCGGCACTGTTTGTCGGCTCAGCGCGCTAGTCTGGACACTCTGTAGTCGACATCAAAGGCATTTGTCGATCTTCCCGGTAAACCTCCTCGTGGGATGACAAATGCCGGGGCGGTCGACAAATGCCTTTGATGTCGACCGCGGAGCGTCCAGACTAGCGCGCTGAGCTGACAAACAGCTGATCGGCTCAGTGCGGCAGCCATTTTAATTTAAATGAAGCGGCGATTATTTAAATCACCGCTTCATTTTCCTATGCTGGGTAGCCTAATCTACATGCCTCTGTTCCCAGAGGCATGTAGTCGAGACATACCCCAACAGTACTCAGGTCATATAAATGGTTATGGAGGCCAATGAGAGATAAGCAAAGGTTTCTGAGCACCTACCAAAAACAGAATAGCAATCAGGAATGTAAGCTAGCAACAAGGCCAAATAATATAAACAATACCTAACCTAGCTATCCCAATCCCACTAGTAAAACATCCATCTCAGATTCAATAATACTAATAATAAACAAACGCTTTCCTCCCTCTGCCCCACAAACTTCTTCTTGTTAACAAGAAGAAGGTGATCAGAGAGGGTGTGCAGCCCCTACTGGATGAAGGAGGTAACCTAGTGACAGATGATGTGGGGAAAGCTGAAGTACTCAATGCTTTCTTTGCCTCTGTATTCACGGACAAGGTGGGCTCCCTGACTAATGTGCTAAGTGACGCAAGATGGGATGAAGATCGATAGCCCTTGGTGGGTAAAGAACAGGTTAGGAACTATTTAGAAAAGCTAAACATACACAAATCCATGGGTCTGGACTTAATGCATCCGAGGGTACTGAGGGAGTTGGCAAATGTCATTGAGGAGCCTTTGGCCATTATCTTTGAAAAGTCGTGGAGATCGGGAGAGATCCCGGATGATTGGAAAAAGGCAAATGTAGTGCCCATCTTCAAAAAAGGCAAGAAGGATGATCCAGGGAACTATAGGCCAGTCAGTCTTACCTCGGTTCCTGGAAAAATCATGGAAGGGATCCTTAAGTAATCTATTTTGAGGCACTTGGAGGAGAGGAAAGTGATTAGGAATAGTCAGCATGGATTCACAAAGGGCAAGTCATGCCTGACCAACCTGATTAGCTTCTATGATGAGGTAACTGGCTCTGTGGACATGGGAAAGTCAGTGGATGTGATATACCTTGACTTTAGCAAGGCTTTTCATACGGTCTCCCACAATATTCTTACCAGCAAGTTAAGGGAATGTGGATTGGATAAATGGACGGTAAGATGGATAGAAAGCTGGCTAGAAGGCCGGGCCCAACGGGTAGTGATCAACGGCTCGATGTCAGGATGGCGGTCGGTTTCTAGCGGAGTGCCCCAAGGTTCGGTTCTAGGACCGGTTTTCTTCAATATCTTTATTAATAACCTGGATGAGGGGATGGATTGCACCCTCAGCAAGTTTGCGGATGACACTAAGCTGGGGGAGAGGTAGACACGCTGGAGGGCAGGGATAGAGTCCAGAGTGACTTAGACAAATTGGAGGATTGGGCCACAAGAAATCTGATGAGGTTCAACAAGGATAAGTGCAGAGTCTTGCACTTGGGATGGAAGAATCCCAAGCATTGTTACAGGCTGGGAACCAACCAGCTAAGTAGTAGTTCTGCAGAAAAGGACCTGGGGGTTACAGTGGATGAGAAGCTAGATATGAGTCAACAGCGTGCCCTTGTAGCCAAGAAGGCTAATGGTATATTAGGTTGCATTAAGAGGAGCATTGCCAGCAGATCCAGAGATGTCATTATTCCCCTTTATTCGGCTCTGGTGAGGCCACATCTGGAGTACTGTGTCCAGTTCTGGGCCCCCCGCTACAAAAAGGATGTGGACGCATTGGAGAGAGTCCAGTGGAGGGCAACCAAAATGATTAGGGGGCTGGAGCATATGACCTATGAGGAGAGGCTGAGGGAGTTGGGTCTGCTTAGTCTGCAGAAGCGAAGAGTGAGGGGGGATTTGATAGCAGCCTTCAACTTCCTGAAGGGAGGTTCCAAAGAGGATGGAGAAAGGCTGTTCTCAGTAGTGACGGATGGCAGAACAAGGAGCAATGGTCTCAAGTTGTGGTGGGAGAGGTCCAGGTTGGATATTAGGAAATACTATTTCACTAGCAGAGTGGTGAAACACTGGAATGGGTTACCTAGGGAAGTAGTGGAGTCTCCATCCCTAGAGGTGTTTAAGTCTCGGCTTGACAAAGCCCTGGCTGGGTTGATCTAGTTGGGATTGGTCCTGCCTAGAGCAGGGGGCTGGACTTGATGACCTCCTGAGGTCTCTTTCAGCTCTATGGTTCTATGATTCTATGACTTTAAAAGCATTAGAAAAGTCATTAGCCTGTTCTGGTGCACAGATGTGTGTCACTAATAACTAGATACAGACTGCATATGACTTTCAAACAACCAAAGCACATAAAATCAATTCTATTTTTTCCCTCCCCTAGTTTCAAGCTGTCTGCGCTGAGGGTCACCTCTGAACTTGTTGTCTACTGAAAAGTGATTTCAACTCCACCTTATTTCAGTCTTAATGTTGGGAATGTTATCAGGTTTGTTTTCCTGCAGATAATTGAGGGGGGGGGAACCTATTATTATAACTAATTTCACTGATGTTTGCGTACACTGTCCTAATGATCTATATCACAGCCTTATCAGTTTGTGCTCTTTGTATCTGATTGTACACATCTGAATATGGATATGGGATTTGATAGGTAAAAGGCCGTCTTTGTTTAGTTATGAAGACCTGCATCATAATGCTTCAGAGGGCTAGCCAAGTTAATCTGTACAGGATAATCTAAAAAACCAACAAAGAGTCTGGTAGCACTTTATAGACTAACAAAACATGTAGATGGTATCATGAGCTTTTGTGGGCACAGCCCACTTCTTCAGATGACTTATTCTTTCCACCTAGCATTGTTCCAGAGGCATTTATGTAGCACGTTGGCTTTGGGTTCTACCACTCCAGAGGATGGATGTGAGAAACTGGCCTTCTCAGTCAGGACCCTGGAACCTTCATTGTGTTCTCCCTGTCTTACAGAGCACACCTTTGAAAGCCTCCATGCCCAAAAGGCAGGGCCACTGACAGATTCTGGGCCCAGGGTAGAAGAGTCAGTGGGCCCCCAGGCATGTACAAGCCACGCCTGCATGTAATGCAGTCTGCCTGACATTTGGGCGGTGCTGCACCTGTGCTGGCTAGTGCCCAGAAAGCTGCTGGTTGCACTTCTGGTGCCCATTGAGCTGCCAGCTGAGCTGCTCGGCATGCTTTTTTGGCATGGCCCGGGCTTTCCACCTGCCCGCTAAGTAGGGTTGCCAATTTTCTAAGTGGACAAACCAAAAGACTCCTGGCCCATCCATTCCCTGAGGCCATGCCCTTGTCATGTCTTTCTCTGAGGCCTGACCCCCCCCCACCTCACTTTATCCCTGGCCCTCACCAATATTTACTCATTTTCATCAGGCTGGGAGACAGGGGGTTGGGGGTGTAAGAGGGAATGTGGGTTCTGGGAGTTTGGGGGTGATGTGGGGTGGGAGTTCGGGGAGGGAATTTGGGCGCGGTCTTCTCTGGACCTTTTCCAATTTGTCCACCTCTTTCCTGAAATGTGGAGCCCAGAACTGGGCACAATAGTCCAGATGAGTCTTAAACAAAGCAAGGTAGAACAGAAGAATGAGGGTTGGGTTTTTTTTGCACTATGACCCCTAGATCTCTTTCAGCAGTTCTCCTTTTTAGGTGGTCATTTCCCATTTTGTATGTGTACAAGTGATTGTTCCTACCTAAGTGGACTACTTTGCATTTGTCCTTATTGAATTTCATCCTGTTTACTTCAGATCATTTCTCCAGTTTGTCCAGATCATTTTGAATGTTATACTTGCAACCTCTCCCATCTTGACATCATCTGCAAAGTTTATAAGTGTACTCTTTATACCATTATTTTAATCATTGATGACTTTATTGAACAGAACCAGACACAGAGCTGATCCCTGTGAGACCTCTCAATATGGCTTTACAGCTTGACTGAATTATAGATAACTACTGTCTGGGAATGGTTTTCCAACCAGTTTTGCACCCATCTCATAGCAGCTCCACCTATGTTGTGTATCACTAGATTTTTAATAAGAGGGTCTGGTGAGGCAGTATCAAAAGCCTCACTAAATTCAAGATAAACCACATCTATCACTTCCCCCTTATCCATAAGGCTTGTTACCCTGTTAAAAAAAACTATTTGGATGGTTTGACATGATTTGTTCTTGACACATCCATGCCGTTATTTATCACCTTATTATCTTCTATTTGTTTGCAAACTGATTGCTTTATTATTTGCTCCATTATCTTTCCAGGCACTGAAGTTAAACTGACTGGACTTTAATTACCTGGGTTGTCCTTATTTCCCTTTTTATAAATTGGCATTATATTTGTCCTTTTCTATTCATCTGTAATTTCTGCCATCTTCCATAACCTTTTAAAGATAATCATAACCTAGTGCCCTTATCAGCCTACAATCCTCAGGGATCCTGGTCTCCTTGAAACACCAAGGTCTGGCTACCTCCTCATTGAAGCCCGCTGGTCCGGCACTTCCTCAAGGGTATGGATTGGCTCCATCCACTGGTCTAGCACCTGGTCACTGCTTGGGATCTAAACCTAGTCCACTTGGCACTCACAGGCTCTCCCTATGAGCCTGTAGCAACTTGTTCATTACTCTCTCTTTCATGGAAGGTGGCTTTTCTTATCGCCATTACCTCCGCCAGATGGGTGTTGGAACTCCACGCCCCCATGTTGGACTCTGTGTATACTGTATTCCATAAGGACAAGGTTCAGCTTCATCCTCAGCTAGCTTTTCTTCTGAAAGCCAGGACATTTTCCTGTGGTTTTCCACCCCAAACCTCACCAAAACCTGTGGGAGAGGCGGCTGCAGTCCCTGGATGTCAGACGAGCTCTTACATTTTACATTGATATGACCAAGCCCTTTCAAAATTCCTCACAGGTATTGGTGGCACTGGCTGACTGAACAAAGGTCTGTAAATTACGTCCACACAGGCGCAGGCCTCCTCAGCTGCTTTTTTGGCCCATGTTCCCCTCCAGGAAACCTGCAGAGCTCAGCTGTGATGTGGTCCTCGGTCCATACCTTCACGTCGTACTACACTATTATGCAGCAATCCAGATGTGATGCGGCCTTTGGGGCCACAGTTCACGAGTCAGCACCACATTGACTTTGACACCCCCCCCCCGGTAAAGCTTGTGAATCACCTCGATTGGAATACATATGAGCAAGCACTCGAAGAAAAAACGGTTACTCACCTTTGCAACTGTTGTTCTTCTTTGCAACTGTGTTACTCACATCTATTCCACAAGCACCCTCCTTCCCCATTGTTGGAGTAGCCGGCAAGAAGAAACTGAGGGGCTGTTGCGTTGGCAGGGTCACTCCACCAGAGGGCTTCACAGCTGACCCAATTGGTAGTAGCTGGGGTAAGAACTTTCTGGCAGCCGTGCATGCCACGCACGCACACATCAGTTGGAATAGATATAAGCAACACATCTCAAAGAACAATAGTTACAAAGATAACCATTTTTTTCTATGATATATTTCATGAGGCCAGGTGATTTGAAGATATCTAACTTGCCTAAGTGATTTATTAACTTATTTCCCATTTGTAGACTCTGATTATATCTCATTTTCACTTTGTTCGATGTGCAATCACCTTTGTGGACAAAACAAAAACAAAAAATTCATTTAGCACTTCTTCCATGTATGCATTTTTGTGTTATTATCTCCCCTCCCCAACACTGAGTAACGGGCACCCCCTGTTCTTGATCTTCCTCTTGCTTCTAATGCATTTGTAGAATGTCTTCTTGCTAATTTTGTTCCTACATACTTGTGGCATTTGTTTTTATATTAATCTTTTGTAATTTGATCTAGTTTCCACTCTTTGTAGAACTCTGAGTTTTAGATCATTAGAACCCTGCACGGATAAAAAAAATGGTTTCCACATTCACATCTGTATCTGCAAAAAAGAGCGGCAAATATCTGCTATGACATCCGCAGATGCAGATACCCTTGGATACAAAGCAGATAGCCACAAAATAGCAGGGTTCTACATAGAAAATTTATTTCTGCATCTGTATCCATATCTGCAAAAATGAACTGTGGATACTGGTAGATTTGCAGGGCTCTACAGATCATTGAATATCTCCTACTGAAGCTAGCATGGTCTCTTGTCATACTTCCTATTTTTCCTGTTCAGTGGGATGGCTTGTTCTTTGCCCTTAATAATGTCCCTTTGGAAAATTGCTAACTCTCTTGAACTTTTTTTCTTTAGACTGCCTTCCTGTGAGATCTTACCTGCCAACTCCCTGAGTTTGCTCAAGTCTGCCTTCTTGAAATCATTATCTTTATTATACTGTTTTCCAGCCTCTCCCCTATAAGTTTTCTCTATAAAAAAAAAAGTTTATTATGTATTTCAAGAACTTGATGGAAAATCTGTGTCCTGCTATAGTATTTTCCCAACAGATGTCTGTGTAGTTTAAGTCCCCCATCGCCATCAGGTCCTGTGCTTTGGTTAGTTGTTTTAAAAGACCACAACTACCTCATCCACCTATTCTTCCTATTTAGGCGGTCTTCAGTAGAACCCCTACCATGACATCACCCTTGGATTTTTACGTCTTTTATCTGAACTCAGAGACTTTCAACTAGTGTCTCTTATATCAACCTCAGGCCCAGTGTACACATTTTTAATACACCTCCCATTTCTCCCCTTCCTGTCCTTCATGAGCAAGTTGTACCCTTCTATACCAATATTCCAGTCATGCATATTTCTCCCTTCCCTCTCCGAGCCTGGTGGGGCTTTTCTCCCTCCTCCCCATCTCCCAGTTCAGAGGGCTCTGCCCCCCTCAGATTCTGGTGCTATGGCCAAGGGAGGGGGGAGGGAAGCGTGAGGCAGGGGGGTCACCTATCCGATCCAGTGGTGAAAAATATGGCAAGCCCTAGCCCCAGCTGGCCACTCTCTTGGTGGTGTGGCTGCCCCCAGCGGTCACTTTCAGTATTGCTCTCTCCTGTGCTCACTGCCCCCAGTGATCACACTGCAGTATCAATATCCCTCTGATCAGCCCCCTCCCTTTCTATGTTATGGAAAACAATCCCATTCCAGGCAGATCCCATTTTCTTGGCACCACCAAACCCTGACCTTGCTTTAAGTTAGGAAAAGAAGCTGCTGCCCACCAAATGTGCTTGTTCTAGCTCTTATTATTTAGGAGGTGTTCTTGAAAAAATTGACTCACAGACAAACAGACAGATGCACATTTCTAAAATAAATAGCTAGATTATGAAAATGCAAAAAAAACAAAAACAAAACAAAAAAACCCCATCCCAAAAAAATACCTGAAAACTAATACCTGAACACTGGCTACTATTTTTTAAAGAAACTTTTCATTAAGACAAAGCTACAATAAAATATTAACATACTACAACATAATTTAAAGATTCCAGATTATGTTAATATTCAAAGAATCTGGCTCAAGACTGGAACTTGCTGGCTGTGGAGTCCTTCTCCAGTAGTACATTAAACATGGTGACCAAAATTTGTAAATATGTATCCTCTTTTAGGAGCTTCTCTTGTTTCGACTGAAGAAGGCAATTCAATTATAACCACTTGGATGAAAAGTTTCCCATTACAAGCACAGTCCATACATACCGCCAATTCTTTCATGACTGGACTGAACTGATCTATCAGCAGAATGTTTTCCTGTGCAATTTCCTAATAACCTATTAAAAATATGTTTTCTAGTTCAATAAGGCAATTAGACCAATAAGCTAATTCCCTGGTAAACTTGCTTTTAAAAATGAAACAGTGGGCATCATTAACAATGAATACTTACCATACAGTGGTATTCCCTATACTTAGAATGTGAAATACCTCAAATACCACAGTAAATTTAACTACTGTGGGAGGTAAACATCCAATTTAATATTCCTCACTGTATTTAAGTGCAAAAGAGTTCAATAAATTAGCTTTCTCAATTCTGCTCAACACAAACAGCTGGAGGTTTTTAAAACGAAATTCCTTCTCCTCCACCTCACCCCATGAAAATCACTGCTCGGCATAAACTTTGCATATCAAGCAGTAGCCTAGAACAAGTTGCTTTGGTCAAGTTCTAAACTTTCAAGGGATCAGAGATTTAGTTGGACTGAGAAGCATATTCACAGCTAAGCTATATTTAACCAGGATTTATCTTGTTGTGTGTATTAGACTGAAAATTTCATCAGCTCTCTCAGAATTTCACAAGAGAACTCCCTGTTTTCAGGAGCATTGCAAACATAGAAGTTGCTAAGCTGGATTGGACCACTGGTCTAACAAGTCCAGGACCCTGTCTGACAATGGCCAGCACCCAGCTGCTTAAAATGAAGATGCTGCAAAACCTACAGCAAGCAGTTATACGTGGATAACTTTTCCCCTTGAGAGTCTCTTCTTAGCCCTATTAAGAAGAGGTTGGTTTGTACCCTGAAACAGATCCCTTCCAAAACCTAATGGAAACTACTGAGCGTATAGCTTCCAAAAGGGATGTCAACGTGTAGTCGACTACACGATTAACTGATAAGCCTAGGCTTATCTGTTAATCCTGTCAACTACATCCCCCCACCTCCTGCCTCTGTATCAGAGGTAGCGGGGGGGGAGAGTGGGAGTGGGAGCTGGTGCCCATGAGGAGCTGGCTTTAAGTAGGCTCCCCAGGAGCACCAGATCCACCTGCCTCCTCCACCCCCACGCTGCTGCCTCTAATAGAGAGGCAACAGCACAGAGGGTAAGGGGGGCAGACTAGAACCCACACACATGGGGAGCCAGCTCTCAAGCAGGCTCCCCACACATGCCGGCTGTGTGGACCTGCCTGCCCCCCACCCGCTGACTCCCACAGAGGCAGCAAGGTGGGGCAGGCAGGAGCTGATGCTGGGGGAAACCACCTTAAAAGCCAGTTCCCCCCAGCACCAGCTCCATGGTGCTGCCTGTGCCCCTCCCCATCACTGCTGCCTCTGTCAGTGGGGGGAGATAAGGGAAGCTGCCATGAAACAACCTCTGTCCACAGCAGCTCAGGCTCACCATGGACAGCGGCAGCAGCCCCTGTTCATGGGGGACCAAGCGCCCTGCGGACAGAGGCTGCTCCACCTACCACAGAGCAGCCTCTGTCCATGGCAAGCCTCGGCCTGCTGAGGACAGAGGCTGGTCCGTGGCAACAGTCCCTGTTCACAGGGAGTCCGAGCTCTCCACAGACAGGGGCTGCTGCCGTGGATCAGCCTCTGGCCATGGGGAGCTCGGATCCCCCCATGGACAGGGACTGCTGCCACCGCACACTGCTGCCTCTGTATCAGAGGTAGCAGGGCGGGGAGGCAGGCAGCTGGTCTGCATGGGAAACTGGTTTTAAAACTGGCTCCCCTGACAGATGCATCCTGCCTGCCTGCCACTCATGCTGCTGCCTCTGATCGCGCGGCAGTAGGACAGGAAAGCAGGGGACTCCCTGGGAGTGGAGATGGGAGCTGGGACAGGAGTGCACTGGCTGCCGACCCTGCCCATGTGAACTATTGAATAGTTGTGTAACCACTAAGAGTTCATGCGATTACATGACTATTCAATTACACAGTATCTAAGATCTCTAGTTTCCAAGGCTGTGGCCTGGATCTCACGCTTACTGACCCAGAGGAAAGATGGAGGGGCTTTGACATTAAAAAACCAAAGAACGTTGCCAGATTTTGCCAACCTCAGAAAGTTCATCCTTGGTTTGAGCTTCAGGGGACGGTTCATCTGTAAGAACTGGGTGGCTCATCAATATTATAAATTCAAAATAACTGGGGTTTCTACTGAAGAAGGCAATTCAGTTATAACCACACTATTATAATAAAGATATAGAGGTAGTCACGTGTTCGGATCAGAGCACTCTCCCTTCTTTTTTCCAACAGCTTTCTAACTTAGACCTACCTCACGCTTGGAACCAAGGCTTTCTTTAATAACATACTCAAAAATTCAGCTTCAAAAATTCTATGCAGGACAGCTTGATTTCCAAAGTCATAGGCAGGCATTCACAACTCCAATAACAGTCAATGGAAGTTGAAAGTGCTCCTTGCCACCTAAAAAACAAGCAAAACAATCCCCATGTGTGCTCATAGTCTCACATTACTTCTTCGGACACCACTGAAACTCACTCTGATATCAGAGCGCAATACTTTTTCTGCAAAAGCCATAAATCTGTTGTCAACAGCTAAAACTGTTCAAAAGAACTTTGTATTTGTAACCATAAATGTTGGAGAAGAAAGTCTTGTTTCATTTATGTCACAGAAAAACGTTCATTCATTTTACTCTCAGACAACGTCATTGCCTATGAAAGTAACCCATGAAATAATTTCCAATAATATATTTATATAATTGTCTTTATTAAACAGATTTCTCAGCACATTAGCTCTTCTTTAAAAAAAAGTCTGGGTTAGAACAAAGGAGGTTTTTACCCTTATTTTCTTCTGTACCATTAGGCTGTTAGGCCAGTTTTAATTCTCTCACAACACTTCTGAAAAGCTCTATACACAGATGTCCAAATCCACATGGCTATGCTTTTTAGTGTGTAAGGTCTAACCTGGAATCTGACATAGAACCATAGAGTGACCTGCCCCACACCCAATTAAAAATGGTTTTGCAGAACCAAGAACTGTGATTGGCTTCGGGGCATAAACATTTTCTTCTGTGCCATCACCACACATCCCATGTTCATTCCATCCCCAGGAGAAACAGGAACCACCTAGAGGAGAAGGAACAAAAGTTTCAGTGAGAATATTCGTCACAAACCAAAGTAAAAAACCAAAACTGTTTTCATTATTTTCTATTGTTATGTACTTTTTAACTCATTCTTTCTATCTCAAATCAAGATTAAAGTGTTAATACAGTGCCTCGAATCACTTCACAGAAATCTTGTTCAGCAAATGGTTAGTGCAAAAGGAAAAACTCTTTTACTCTGAGCAGTGGTGCATGTTCCATCCATGATGTGCTTTTGTGTGCCAGAATGCTTTTTTGAGTTCATGTGATCAAACAGAAACCCACAGTTGCAATGTAATTAGGTGCCTGTTGCAACTGGCTCTTTTGGATGTCACAGTCTACTAATGGTATCAGGTATAATTCTAAAGTCAAAAGGAAAACACAAAACCAAAAAATGCAGTAAAGGTCACAGTCCTGAGATAATGTAATATCTTCCAAATTCGGGAAGAGACTATTCTTGATGTTGGCCATATAACCCTTTTCCTTTGAGCCCAAAATATTTTCTCCCCTAATCTACTCAAGCTATGTAAAGCTGTTACTCTGATTGTTACAATTTTCCTCTTCATCCATAATTTTTTTAAAAAATTAAAATGTGAGCAAAACCAGATCTTATTAATCACAAAATTACATTGTATTCTACAGATTGGTTTCCTGGTAACCTGTATATGAGATAACTAAGAAGAATCACTCATCTTCTGACACAGCGCAGTAGCTCCCCAATGCTGCATGTATATTTTGAGCTCCACCACACGTGCATGGTCAGAGCCCATACATTTACATGCAGTACCTGCTGTGCTGCATGGGAATACTAAAAACATTAACAGATGTACAACACTGGGCCAGGATTAAATCTGTAAATTTTTTTTTTTGGTCTAATTCAGGCTCTCTTCAACACAGTTACATACTCCTACAAAACAGCGAGTAATTCAAACATCAATTCGGACATGCCGAGAGCTGCTTCTAGGCAAGGGTTACCCTTAGCAACACTAAAAACCAGACACCATTGGCTCATAGGGTAGATTAATCCTGTTTAGCATATTAAAAAAGATGAATAATAAAATAGCAGGGATACTAAATATCAGCATCAACTCGTAGTTAATTATTTTGTAATAACTGACACCTACTTTACTAGCCATGCAGTATTAAATCATAATTCTAAACCCAGAGCAGTGATGTGCAAGATGGGTTACACATAAAAACCATTCCCCAGTAAAATGCCACCTATGTTTAGAACAGCACTTTTTTAAAGTGAGGAAAATTCAGAGACATTTTTTCATTTGTTGATCCCATTCAGTACCAAAACAGAAAGTAATCAACTAGAGAGACAACGGCTGTTCCAATCAGGACTGGAAATCCTAAGAAAAAGGCTGGTCTCATTTTCCAGTCTAGTTTTGCAGACTCAAGCAAAATGGATAGTTTGAATGAACCTCTGAATTGGCAGATGATTCTCCATATCTAACCCAACCTCTGAACCACCAGAGGTACTTAAACATGTCTGTACCTCAGCTGTCCCAGCTGTGAAATGGAGATAATATCACCTGTCTGCCTTTGAAAAACACTCAAATCCTGGCTGGAACTTGCTACCTACCTTAAGTAATGAGTTTGGAATCCTGGGAAATGTCACAACCAAGTTTTAGGGCTTTCTTCCTAGCTATGTTGTCGGGGAGGAAGGAGACTTTTTGTTGTAACATAAGGATTATAGTATGGAAAAGGTTGCAATCATCTTTCATGATTACTCCCAATTCAAAGGAAATATGTAACAACTTTAATTAAAACAAGTATTTGCCACCTGAAAAATAATAATCTTCATTCCAGACATGTCAATCAGAGGATAACACATTTATGAATTGTGTTTTTTTTAAACTTAACCAATGAAAATCTATTAATTTTAAGACTCTACAGAGACAGTAACAAGTAGATTCATTTCACTTTGAGTTTAAATCAACACACTTGTTCCTTTCTTGGCAGGTTCTTTGAAGATATTATAGAAAGATATAAGAAAAATGCTTTTTGAATTACCAGTTTTATCCTACTCCTCACCCACACCTCATCCCTAACTTCCCCCAATAAGGGTATGTCTACACCACAGCACTAATTCATAGACTCATAGACTTTAAGGTCAGAAGGGACCATTATGATCATCTAGTCTGACCCCCTGCACAATGCAGGCCACAGAATCTCACCCACCCCCTCCTAGAATAATCCTCTCACCTATATCTCAGATATTCGAACTAAGCTAATTCGAACTAGTGCATCTAGACCTAAAAACTAATTCGAATTAGCGTTTTTCTAATTTGAACTAGCATGTCCACATTGAGTAGACCCTTAACCGAAGTTAAGGCTGGCCGGAACCAGGACTTAAAGTGTGGAGCTGCTGCCTCAGGCTAGTCGAGGGCTGTGCTTAAAGGGACCTGAGCCCCCACCCCGGACAGACAGTTCTCAGGGTTCCCCACTTGCTTGTCTACCTCGATGAGGGACAGCAAAGCAGTCCTGTCTTGGAGTGCCCTGAGTGCCCACACTCGGCACATCACAGCACCCAGCCATCAGCCCGGCTGCACTTGCCGCAGGCTGCCATCCGGGGGTGTCAATCGGGGGGCTGTCAGGATCCAGGAGGCCCTGCAGGAGAGCTTCCACCCTGAGGAGCCCGCAGAGCCACCCCAGTCCTCCCAATCAGGGGCTCATGACCCATTCCTCCCTCACCTCCTTCCACTTACCCCTCCCTAGCCCCCCTTCCTGATGTAAAAAATAAAGGACACGTGTTCAAAAATAGAAACTCTGTTTATTTAACAAAACTGGGGGTGGGGGGATTAACCTCTGGGGAGACTGGGAAAAGGAGGTGGGAGAGGGGAAGAAAGAGGGTGGGAGAGGGGAGGTGGAAACCTGGGAGGAGGGAGCTAGAAGGGGGAAGCCAGGGAAGGAGGAGGAGGGGAAGTATAAAACTATGGTACACCATATCTTCAGTATTGTGTAGAGATGTTGTCTCCTCACCTCAAAAAAGATATTTTGGCCTTGGAAAGGGTTCAGAAAAGGGCAACTACAATGATTCGGGGTTTGGAACAGGTCTCATATGAAGAGAGGCTAAAGAGACTGGGACTTTTCAGCTTAGAAAAGAGGAGACTGAGGGGGGATATGATAGAGGTATATAAAATCATGAGTGGTGTGGAGAGGGTGCATAAAGAAAAGTTCTTCATTAGTTCCCATAATATAAGGACTAGAGGACACCAAATGAAATGAATGGGTAGCAGGCTTCAAACTAATAAAAGAAAGTTCTTCTTCACAAAGCAAATAGTCAACCTGTGGAACTCCTTGCCACAGGAGGCTGTGAAGGCTAGAACTATAACAGAGTTTAAAGAGAAGTTAGATAAAGTCATGGAGGTTGGGTCCATGGAGTGCTATTAGCCAGGGGGTAGGAATGGTGTCCCTGGCCTCTGTTTGTGGAAGGCTGGAGATGGATGGCACGAGACAAATGGCTTGGTCATTGTCTTCGGTCCATCCCCTCCGGGGTACCTGGTGTTGGCTGCTGTCGGCAGACAGGCTACTGGGCTAGATGGACCTTTGGTCTGACCCAGTATGGCCGTTCTTATGTTCTAAGCTCAGGGTCGGGGGTCTCACTGGACCAACTTGATTTTCATGCAAACCTGCTCCTGGATTCGCATGTGGCCTTTGGTGGCCAGGCTGGCAGCTATCCTGCCCTAGACGGCCTCATTCCTGTGCCTAGTGCGGAGGTCATGAACGTTGGAGGTCTCCCCACAAACCTCGATGAGGTCCACGATCTCCACACTAGACCAGGCGCGCGCCCGCCTCTTGCGGCCCCGGGCAGGCTCCTGGAGCCACCAGCCTGGTCCTGGGAAGAGGCGGAGGGCTGGGTGGCAGCGGGTGGCTGGCTCATGCCGTGCTAGGTACAGGGTCTGTTGGCTGGGTGCTGGCAGGCTTGCACCTGGCACGGGCACTGTAGCCAGACCGTGGCCCTTTAAGGGCTCCGGGGCCAGGAGGGGGGCAGAAGAGTTTCCCTGGCTTGGCCCAGAGTGGCCACCAGGGCAAGCTGGGAAGAGCTAGCCTCCAATTAGTTCGAATTAAGTGGCTACACAGCCCTTAATTCGAACTACTTAATTCGAACTAGGCGTTAGTCCTTGTAGAATGAGGTTTACCTAGTTCGAATTAAGCGCTCCGCTAGTTCGAATTAAGTTCGAACTAGCGGTTTGCATGTGTAGCGCCTATGAAAGTTAATTCGAACTAACAGCTGTTAGTTCGAATTAACTTTGTTGTGTAGACATACCCTAAGAGATCTTTCTGATCTCACTGAATATTGGAGCGTTTTCTGGGCATGTTAAATACCAGCACGGGTAACTAATTCTCAGCAAACAGGTATGGCAGTACTTCTCACCCCTTCCCATATTTTAACCCCCTTTACCATTCTCAGATCACTCTTCTATCTAGCAAGAATCTATAGCCATGGAAGTAAAATACAAGGTGCTGGGAAGTCATGATCCCACAACACATAGTGGTGATGCCAAGGTTGAGAACCCCTTAGTTATGGTACCTTGTCATTTTATAGTAAGATTTAAAAGCAGTTGGTTTATTTTTCATGAGGGATATATACCCTATGTAAGATTGTACAGAAGAAATGTAAAATATATTTATAGCATTGCTTATCAGGACCATTTCTGTGAATGTCTTGAATGCAGAATGCTCACTATTAAAAAGTCGGCATTTACTAATAATGAACAAATCACAGTATCTGAGACATAGGACCTTCCTTTTAGAGCTACAGTAGAAAAAACATCTAGTCACGTTAATAGGGAATAGAATTTTGGTAATTATATATTTTTCTGTAACATCTACTCTTACTATATCCTTTTCATTGTTGCTACGAGCTTTGTGGCATCAAAATATAAGGGATTAGTCCAACACACAAATGCAATCGGCTGATATGTTTCCATGGTGATTACTATTTTATTTGGTTGGAGAATTTTAATTCAGCTCTGTCAAAACCAAATGAGCTGAGACCAGCACGTTCTGAGTCATCTGGAATAATTAACATGCTGGATGGAATTGCTACTACAGCAAATATTGAAAAAAATTGAAACAAGAAACAGAGCAGTACATGATTTACTTGGACTGGTAACAATGTCTAACTACATATCTTTTAAAAATGCCACAGAGCCTGGAAAACTGCAGATAAAAGCATCTCCCTAAAACTAAAGAATGCCTGATGGCTTACCAGTTACAGTCTTTGTTTATATGAGCAAAGAAAGAGTGACAAAAACGATTTTTCACACAACAGATTACTGTACATTACTACAGTATGCCCCAAGTTTACAGAAGTGGATTAAAAAAAGACAACATAATCTGGTAAAAATAAAGTACTCGAGCAGATAAGCAGGGAGGAGCTAATCTGTGAATGAATGTAAAGCAGTGTTCACCAACCAGTAGATCGGGATCTACTGGTAGATCTTGGAGCCTCTGACAAGTGATCCTGACTGGTTTGGCTCAGTGGCTATCAAGTGCCAGCACTTCAGCTACCCCTCCCCCCACTGCTGCTCATCTCCTGCCCTTTGCCTTGGAGCTGCCCTTCCCCTGGGGAGCCTCCTGCTTTCTGTGCAGGACAGGGAAGGGAGAGGAGGGGTGCTGATGTTAAGGTGCCCCCTCCCACTCCATATCCTTTCTCCACAAAGCAGAGAGGGGGCACAATAGGGCTTGGGATGGAGTTTGCTGGCTACTTTAGGGAGTGGTCCATGGCCAGGGCAGGGGTGAGCCCGACTTAGCCCCACTGCATCACCAACCAGGAGCCACCAGAGGTATGCAGTGCCCAGCTGGAGCCCATATCCCAAACTCCTACCCCAGTCATGAACCCCCTGCTGCACCCCTGCATCCAAACACTGTCCCAGAGCCTGCACCTAGAACCTCCTCCTACATCCTAACTGCCTGCCCCAAGAGCAGCTCAGAGCCCCTCTCACACACTCCAGATCCCTTAATCCAAGACCGGAACCTGCACCCCAACCCTCTGCCCCAGCCTGATGAAAGTGAGTAAGGATGGGCAAGAGAGGGAGGATGGAATGAGCAGGGGTGGGGAAGGAGGCAGGGCAAGGGTATTTATATTTGAGGTAGAGCTTGGATTTGCACTAAAATTCAAAGAGTGATCTCCTGCTTAAAAAGGTTGGAGATCACTGCTGTAAAGGCAAAAACCAGAAACCTGTGTTTGATTTGGTGGAGAAGGGAGAGCTACTGGAGGAATTCAAAGAACGGTGTCACACTGTCTAGTTCAAAACCTCAAGTGCCAATTTCAAGGCAGACTGCCCGAAAAGCAGGGCAAACCACCCAAACTGGTGGAATGTTCTATAATTAAATTTCACCAATCCAGTAACAAATATGTACTCCTGGCATCACAGACATTCCCATTGGGCATCCAGGCAGGCTGAACTTAGTGATAAACGGTCACTTACACCAAAGATCACAAAATATTCAAGGTTGTTCCCGGTCCCAAAAGTCCAGTCTCTTAGCCTAGGTCAATTTGTACTTTACATTTCACACCAAAGACGTCCTTGTAGCCAAACCTGTAATATATTAACTAAGGGTGTGTCTAGACTACATGGCTCTGTCGACAGAGCCATGTAGATGAGGCAGGACGACAAAGGGAAATGAAGCGGCGATTTAAATAATCGCCACTTCATTTAAATCAAAATGGCCGCCGCGCTGTGCCGATCAGCTGTTTGTCGGCACAGCGCGGCTGTCTAGACGGGAATCTGCCGACCCCAGAACCCTTTGTCAGCAGATCCTTTATGCCTCGTGAAACAAGGCTTACAGGATCTGCTGACAAAGGGTTCTGGGGTCGGCAGATCCCCGTCTAGACTGCCGCGCTGTGCCGACAAACAGCTGATCGGCACAGCGCGGCGGCCATTTTTATTTAAATGAAGCGGCGATTATTTAAATCGCCGCTTCATTTCCCTTTGTCGAGTAAACTAATCTATACGGCTCTGTCGACGGAGCCATGTAGTCTAGACGTACCCTAAGTTATTAAACTAGGAAATGATAGGGCTATTTACAGGTTAAAGCAAGCACATACAAACAAATTCAGTCTATGATTCAAAAAGTGACAGATATGTAGTAATCTGTCAATCCAAAATGTCTTTCGGGGCTAACCCATGCCAAGATGAGTGGGGATCTCTTTGCTCATGTTTAGGAATCTTTTCCCCTGGGGGTGCAGACAGCATAAAAGAGATTCAGTTTCTCCTTATGAGAGATTTTTCATCCTTTCCACTTCAAAGTCCAAACTAAAGGGATGAATTCATGCAAAGGTCTCCCCTTCCTGGAGGGAGTTAAGAATTCATTAAACAGGGCCTCTCTCCTTTGATGCTACACAATACCTCACTGGCCTTCTGTGAGCTATCTTGTATGCAAGAGAAGCCTTTTGCATTCATTAATACTTCCTTTTCCTGTTTGTAAACCTCTGTAATTGTGTAACTCACAAATGAAAACAGTATATAACTTTACACCACAAGCTATAAAGGTTATAAATAAGATCATTGCATGCAGCATTCTTACAAGCATTTTATAAAGTTTAAACATTAAACACATTCTTATCAACTGAACATCTAATATTTATTTTGATAATGCTAGCATATAGGTAAGCAAGACTGGTTTCCAGCTATGCATAGGTTAGCATTTTTGAGGCCTGGGGGCTTGCCATCTGCTTGCACCTTGTCTGCCAGTGTTATGAACAGGGGGAATGGTGACCTGGCCAAAGTGACGGATCAGGAAGCTGATCTCAGCAGAAATTTTCAGAATGGATTTGAGGGAAGGAAACAATGTCAAGAAAGCCAAGGAGAAGGGGATTGCAGGAATCAAGAGAGGGGGTAATGAGAGCCTGTTCAAAGGCTTGGTTGGTGTGGATGTAATGAAAGGACTGTATCTCAGAAACATTCAGAACAAAAACGTGGCAGGATTTGGTCACAATCTGGAGAGAGATTGTGGAGACACATACAATGCCCAGGCTTTGTGTTGGTATGACAAGGAATATGGTGGTGTTTTCTAAAGTGATGAAGAGGGCAGTCTGGAGGCAAGAAAAAAGTTTGGTTTTGGAAATATTAAGTTGCTAATGGAAAGACTTGTAGGAGAACTCAACAGAGTAGCAGGCCAAACTCCAGGCGTGGATGCAACGGAGACAATAGATTTGGGACTCGTAGAAATACAAGTTGAAACAATGGGGTCTTCACTTAAAATTTAGGGCAACATAGTTTCAGTGCTCACAGTTATGCCACTATAATGCCTGTAATGCAGACAAGGGATATGAGTTGATGAAGTCACCTAGAGAAAGGGCATTTGAAGGAGAAGAGTGGATGAAGGATCGAGTCTTGCTTTGATTCCCTTTTGTGGTATTTTTTCCCCTTCCCTTTTGATCACGCCTATTCCAAGGTGATCACTGATAAAATCCTGAAGCAACCACCACAGCTCAATGTGATTTCAGGCAGAAATCCAATTTTTATGAACATGACAACCAACAACAAGGCTGTGTGAATGGGATGAAACACCATTACAAGTGATGTGTATTAATACAGCTACAAGTTGTTTCTAACTGAATTTAAAACAAGCATTGCAACATATTCTCATATCAAATGGAAAGGAGAAATTTGTTTGTTAGGTCCATGGGTTAAATGATGTAACCTTGTCACAAAGGCATTTTATTATGGCTGTTGCCCTTTCCCCCTTTAAAGTGTAAATACTGAAATCCAAAATAAAACCAGGAGATTTAACAAAACAAATCCAGTGTAAACCCAGAGAAACTCCAGTTCATACTTCAGAGATCCACCAGTGTGACAAACCAGAATTTGTCTGTAAAATCCAAAATACTGTGAAATGCCAAATTGCAACCAAGTTTCCCCAATGCAGGTATACATCACTTAGGTCTAAAACCCAATCAAAGTGCCATTTAATCTGTCTGCTTTAATCACATGTATACCACAGGTAATTCAACAGATTATTCTAGGTAATCAGAAAATAACCTACAACCAATGTATGTATTAAACTTGGAGGGTTAACATAGTTACTTGCAGCACTGTGTAAGCATGCAAGCTGGTCAATTTATAAATTTGCCAAGGTGCCAGTTAGATTTTTAAAGCTGAAGTCTAATAAACCAGATTTTCCAATATAGAGTCCAACAAGATAACCCCATTTTACTGCGTTCGAGGTGTGTTCACTAACTAGTTTTAATGCTGGGAGTGACTGTTCAGTTATTAGAGGAAATGAGGGACATGTTTAGAACCTGAGGAACAAAATGAAAATGAATGATCTGTTATTGGAGGGAAAACGCAAGGAAATGGATGCAAATGTTAACAAGCTAACATTCAATAAATGGACACTGCACAGTGTATAGCTCTCATTCAAGACAATGCCATAAATAACATTAACAGAGGAAAAGGGAATAAGAAAAAGCAGAATTTAAAGATACTGCAGGCTACCAATGGAAGTAGATGATGATTAAACTAATTACATAATGCCACTTTTGTTAAGGATTATGAAACTGAATTTACACCCACACTTTCTAGTAAAGAGTTACCTTGCTTTCCTGCAAACCTCCTTGTTAATTGCTATTCAAAGAGTTCAGGACCATTATTCTCTTGAGGATTTTTATCAGACTGCACAAAGAGTATAATGATCTCTGAAGGGGGCTAAAGTTTGTGCATTTCCTAATCTAAACCACAATATTTGAAGGAGGAAAAAAATATTTCCTTTTATTGCCTGGAGTACACAGCTAAGATGCTGAAGACAAGCTGATTTGAAACCCAATTTCCATTCATAATCCATCATCACGTTAGTTGATGTGGACCAGTAGTTCCTCCCAGATACATACTGTGCATTTTTCTAGTGCAATGATTTTTCATCAGTGGAACTCAGCTGACTTCAGTGGACTCACTCATGATTTATATTGGTGTGAAAGAAAAATAACAGTTGTTGACCATGACTTTTTATATGGCACTATGTCTAAAGCTTTCCCCAAGTACAGTTATCAGAAATTATGACAACTATGTCTTCCTGGCAATCTTTCAGTTATTTGTAATAGTGTCATAGTGCCATGTTGGTCCCAGGATATTAGACACACAACTTGGGTGAAGTACCTTTCCCAGCCTTGAGGAAGAACTCTATGTAGCTTGAAAGCTTATCTCTTTCACCAACAAAAGCTGATCCATTGAAAGCTGTTCCCTCACTCACCTTCTACTTCTAAACTTTCATCTACTCACTGAAAAGTTTTATCAGACTTGTTATTACTTTTGAATGCTCTACATTGTGGCATCTTTAAAACACAGGGAGATTTAACTAAAACTTTCGGATTCTGCACTCGATAACAATGAAGTAGTGATGATGCTTGCTTGTTGAGAAACTGCTGATATTTTATCCAACATGAAAATCTTTTCCCTCAGATTGTTCAGTAGTTCACCTGATGCCTCTGCAACCCCATACTACACTTTCAAGGTGGTAGAGCGCCCTTTACTTTAACTTTGATTCATTGTCTAATCTTACAAGGCTAAACTGAACAATGTTCTACCGCATTTGATAATGATTCCACAGAGAGATGGACTATAAAGTTGTGAGCTCCCATCAGTCACACTTGCAGGTTATTTCCACCACCAGTGGTTTTCACCAATGTGTCAAGCAGAGCCATACATTCTCTCATGAAGTCTAAACCACCATTTTGTTTGTGGGATATTCATTTTGCCTTTCTTTCGTAATGCTCACAAGTACTAAAGAAAACTGCTTTTTATTTCAAGGCTCTTCATATAGGAAAGCAGGATGGGGCAAGCTAATGATAATAAGCTTCTGTTGATCAAATACTCTGCACATGTCATTTTAAAATGGAGAGCGTGAGCAACATTTTCACAATCTTAGTTCTCTCTGTTGTGGATTAGGACTGTCCTTCCATATGTGTATAGTGCAATGCACAATAAGGCCTTAAATCTTGGTCAGGGACTCTGGACACTTCCATTAAATAAATAATCTGTAACTTTCACTATATGTGTCACAAACTGAGAGAGAAAACACAGTATTATGCCTACAATTATGTGTGTGTGTGCACAACAGTGTTTGGGGATTGTGCAAAAAGGGTAAGCGTAGAAAAATGCTTAGAAATAAATTTAATTCAGAAAACTTGTTCATTATAGCCAATGTTCATCCAGTGCAGCCAGGGTGAGAAATGGAAGCAAGGAGGACGTGGTGTGTCTCTAAGCTCTGAGATCACCCTCATCATCATTGTAGTACCTGAGCACTGCACCTGAAATCTGTGTGTCCACTTTGAAAAGTGAAAAAAGACAGCAAATGGGAAGAAAGGGTCATCCAGTGTAGAATCACAGAACTACACATATAGTATTGTATGGGAAGTAACAAAACATCTGAGAGTAGGGTGGAATAAAAGGCATGGCCCTGTATACCGTTCATAAAAAGGAGTCCTAAATGCAGCTATGGATAGAGAGAGGAATAGTGTCTGGGGGGACAGGGACACAGTGGTGGATACCAGAGAGCCAACAGATGAAGACAACAGTGTCTGAAAATAAGTTCTCTGTTGCGTATAACCACATATTGTATTCTTCACAAGCATTATCACTTGCTAATAACTGGCAACAGAGACTTTCTACCATTCTCACAGGACACTCCCAAATCAACATGGGCATGGCCACTGCATACTTAGAGAATGCTTAATGCATGAAACATCCTTAATTTAGGTTATGGTTTGGTATGGTTTATTTTTATTTCTTATTAATGTATTTACATTGCAGAAACGATCACGAAGATTGAAAGAAAACCTACTGAACTGAACTGTTTTTCAGTCTATAGCTCTGTATATTCCCAGGCACTTTCAAAACCAGATATACATTAAGATCCCCTAAAATAACATTTTCCTAATGGAAGCTGCATATTACCTTAATGTCATAGTTAGAATGGGAGCTTTATATGATCTTATAGGTGATGCTGATGGTTCATGATTTAGATTTGCATTTTTTTTAAAAGCAAAGGTAAACAGACCTTGCTATGGCTAGACGGAACTGAAAAGATGCTGTGTAAGCTTTCCTCCTGGTATCTCTGAAAGTACATTTTAATTCACCCCTGGCTAGAAAAGATGAGTCAATGCACGGACTGACATAAGTCCAAGACTCTGATTGTGCAGAGAAAGCACCGATTTGCTGAACTGACATAATATGGGGGTTATATTACACATGAAACAACAGCTGCAGTGTAGAGAGGATTACTCATTAAAAAGTGCTTCTTTCCCACATCTGCAAGAGGAGGAGGAATCTTTAAATTATGCTCTGTGAAATAGAAGGCAAAATGTAACAGAGAAATTATCTACTGGACAGAGTTATCTCAAGATTCTCAACATGACTCAGCAATGAAGATCCATTGAAATATCTGACATGGCAAAAAGTGACACTCTTAACATGAATTAAAGTTACATTCCTGCCCCAAACCCAACAAGTCCTCTGAAAATTTTAAATGTGCCAGCTCTCCATTTTGTTTGATTGGTGCAATATATGGAAATAATAGGATCTTTTCACTAAGAAACATTGTCTTGGCTCAGTCATCCTTACTTACACTTAGTAGGACTGTACTTATATAATCCCACTGCAATCAACAGGACTGCTTGCGAAGTAAGATGCTGTTCCATGTGAGTAATGTTATTGGAAGCTAGCTCTTTCACAAAAGACGAAAAACACCTTTCACTAAGATCCTACGAGGGGGTCCTCTCACTGTGCTCCCACAAGAGTGACATGGGCAAGCAAGCTGTAGAAGGGCATCCACATAGAGCACAGGTCAGAGGATATTCATTCTTCACTGCCCCACACTTTGTGCAATCATTTGCACCACAGCAATAAAGTGCTGTCAAATCAAAATGAACTGGGTGCAGGCAATGGAGAATTTTTACATAATTAGAATTTAGGACACTGTATTCAGATTCTGAAGGGGCACCTTGAATTTGATGCCATCTACTGCGGACAATCAGGTAAGGCAGGGCTACTCAACTTTGGAAGCCCCGGGGTCTGCAATGATACTCACAGCACATGCTGAGGGCCGCAACTTAAGTGTGGTTGCATATACATGCAAATATATGCAAATAGCTTCTTTCACATTGACGGGCATGAATACAAAGCACTTCCCACAATGCTCCGGCGCTCCCGGTACCTCCTCCCTGGGGGCTAGAAAAAGCCGACACCCTGTACCAATCTGTTCCAGCCAGCCCGTCCGCTTGCATCTTTTAAATGCTCACCCCACCTGTGAGACGCCTAGCCATTGTGGAACATGTTCCCAGTGGAGGCCATGTTCAAGGGATCCCACCCGCAGGCTGTGTATTGAGCCCTGCGTAAACCCAAACTGCATCATGGGCCGCAAACAAATGGGCCGCGGGGCACATGTGGCTTGCAGGCCACGTGTTGAGTAGCCCTGAGGTAAGGCTTCAGATACCAAGGTGAAAAGTGCAGCATAAATAGCCAGACAATCTTTCAAACCGCATTATCATTACCTGTTGAGTACAGACAGTATATACTTGGCATTACACACAGCATATATTACAAGTGTACTCATTGCTACTGCAACTGTGTTTCTTTTCTGCTTCATTGGTCAAGATCCATAAACAAAGTTTCATATGAACTTTCATGATTTCTCCTCTCATGAATGAAAGTCCAGAAAAGGGATGGTTTGGCAAGGAACAATTGTTTTAACAGTATTTTTTTGTATTGTACATTGGTCTATTTATGAATGTGCAGTTATTATTTTTAGGTACTGACAATGTGCCCAGTTCTGTACAAAACCGTATCAACCTCTGACAGTTAACAATAAAACTACTTTCTGTAAAACAGTAAATAAAGTTATTTATACAGTCACAACCACCTAAAAATTCTCCTGGCCAGCACTGTGTTTCTTGCCCTGAAGGATGATTTGAACAACAATGAGTCATTGTGTTTTTTAAAAAAAGAAAAACATTCTTTTCTAATGAAGAGCATATAAAATCCCAGGTAACTCTTGTTTCTTTTTCCGAGATGATGAAATTTTGCATCTTAACTCTACATGAAAAATATTTATAGGATAGCTTTGGATTTTACATGGATTCCATTTGTTCTTTTCTTCTTTTACAAGATCAGACGCAAGGTTGCATTATGGTGAATGTGTAGCTGAGTTTTGGGATGCCTGTAAGAACGGGAGATATGATTGCATGTGACTATTGAGTGATGTCTGAAACAATTGCTCGCTGATATTAAACAAATGAGGGATTGTTGCAATGCCTCACAAGTAACCTGAGGTGAACTCCAGCAGTCACTTGATGAAGCGATGGAAATCCAAAGTCAAGAACTGAGTAGGGAAATGCTGGGTGAGCTTCCACATTTCCCATTGATACCGATATGATTTTCACACAGCCAGCAGTTCAGATGAAGGCTGCCTCAACACTTAAAAAATAGCTGCAATTCAACAGCAAGCTAGTTAGGGACTCTAAATCCCAGGTTATGTCTACTCTGCATAATAAGCCAGGCCTCAGACTTGTAATGTCTCATTCAAAAATGTTTATTGTCAGCTATTTGTAAATGGAATCTTCTTTCCAGACACCAGGACTGACACTCTAGGTTGAAGAGAACTGATTTTTAGGCAGCCTTTTGTTCTAGAAGTGATAGGAGCTACAGTATTGACTCCATCCAAAGCTTCACCAAATATTGTAGCCATCTAAGATTTAGCATAAGACCTGTCTATGCCAGATATAGACTCAGCTTCGCAACTGCAGGAAAAGGCTGCCTTGGCCAAGTGACTTTATGTGACACTGGGCAAGCCACTTTAAATTCTCAGTCTTAAAAACAGGGATAATAGCACTTTCCTATCTCACAGGAGGGAGCAAGCCAGCCAACAGAGGGTGCAAAGGGGGAAACTGCCCTGGGAACTGGAATTCTAAAAGGCCTAGGGCTCCTGGCCACCACTACAGGAGAATCAGTGGTGGCAGGAGTTTCAGACCCTTTAAATTGCTGCTAGAGCCCTGGTAGCGCTGAAGGGCTGGCAAGAAGGCTAGTCCAAGCTCTGCCCCCTTCCACCCATCGCCCCGCCCCTTCCTGGCAAGGCTGTGAGTGCCCCCGGGAATGAGAGTAGGATAAATGTATTAATACTCAGATATTATAGTGATAGGGCAATATAAGCACGCATACAGTTAGTAAAAAGCAAACAACATATGAAATATCACCACTGGTCCACAGTAACAATGCTACTGCCTAAGACCAGCACTCCAGTGTCTATCGTAGATCATGTTTTCATCAATCAATAAGCATCAAGTACAAAAAGGAAAACAAGAGAAAGAGGAAGAATGCTTTGGATAGAACTGCATGGAATATTAGGAACAACAAAAAATGGAAGCACGTAAAACTTCCCAGATTTAGGAGCCAAAAGTTAGGCCAACTCCATTAAGAAGATTGTTTAATAGGACCACCTCTAGTGAACCTAAGCTGGTGTAGGGGATAGCAGCCAAGTCATGTCAAGTTTTTGGCTTCACTATGAAGCTAGGTGAAGCGTGGTGCTCTTAACAGAGAATGACTCTGAGAATCCAAAGTGAAACTGTGGGAGTGCAAAACCATAAGGATGGATTTATACACAGAAAAATACATCTAAGACCACAACAAATCCTTGTAAAGCAAAAACCCACCACTGTCTGCACAAGCCTCAGTCTTTACTATGTAGTTTCAGTGACAACCTGGCTTCTCTGACTGGAAGAGAATTTTCAGTCAGGAACTATTGTGAAGGAGAATCCAAAATGTCCTTTTTCTTCCTGTTTTCTGTGGGCTTTGAAATGATTAGTGACTTTAGCCATATTGTTCAGAGAAACAGATGATGCTAAGCAGTGCGCCATGCATGGCTTGCAAAGGAGAAGCCCAGTGTCTTTCTTCTTTCCTAGAAAATTTACAGACAGACAGATCTGAATTACTCATGTGCATGAGAAAGAAAGTCCCTACCAATATTTTTAGATGTAGTTCTAAAGTGATAACAAATATTTTAATAGTGTTAGGGAAATTAAAGTAATTAATAAGTAGTCAGAAACATTTACATAACAGACAATAAAAGGGCATTTTAAATTAGATGCTAGGAAAAGCTCTCTCACTAGAAGGGGTAGTTAAACTTGGCAATAGACTTGCAAGGGAGGTGCTGAACCAGTTTACTCTCTCAAGAAGAGACCTGGACAGAATTTTTCCAGATACTCCACCTCTTGCACAGTTCCTATTCAGCTTCCACCAATATAGTTTAAAGGCAGAATCTGGTCCCAAAGTCTCTATTAAATTGTTTGGGGTCCTTCCATAGGAGATTTACATGAGATTATTACTACATTCTGTTTTCTATGTTCATCAAAGGAACGTACCATCACTTATCCCACTCTACCTGCCTCAACTCCCCTAGTAACAAGTGCCACTTGTAGAAATGCTGACAGATTTACTGAATAATTTAGGTGGAATGCAGAGTGAGCCATCAATAAGGATTTGGGAAACCATGCATAGTTGGTGATCCATGTATTTCTGGATCTCAGGTGCTATTCCAGTTGATGCAATCACCAATGGGAAAACAAATCTCTTTTTAAGAGATGGTGATGTTCTATTCTGATGATGTCCCTCAGTGTATGCCAATTTAGTGAGCACCACACACTTAAATCCTAGGACAGAAGCAGCTCCCTAATCAGTGGGAACACATGATGTTAGCCTCTGTAAGAGTGCCATCACTGCAGACTGAAAGCAAAAATAGAGACAACACCTCCATTGAATGTAGCTGTGACTTTTGGTGAAAGATTTTCTTCAGCTGCTGATTCTCCTGGACTTTCACCAAGTAATCACAATCCAAAATGTTCATTTGGCCAGCATCCATGCATCAAACACAGGGACCTCAGACTGGGGAGTCTATCTGGCCTTGGCTCTGAGACAGGAGAGAATGTAGATTGGGCAGAAGGACTACAGGACTCAGAGTCAGGTCCAGAATGTCAGCATGCCAGAAGTAAGAACCCAGATTGAGTCCACAAGTAGAAATTTCTCACTGATCTACCTAACCTTCCATAGAATCCCAGGGAGGAAAGCAATTGGCTAGAATGCAGATAGAAATATCTGGCAAACCCCCTCACCACCACCCAAAGATAAACATATCTGCCTGAGATCCTAGACTCTTCCCATCAAATATTTTTCATAATTAAAAACAATTTGCAGCTTTGTTTATCGAATCAATAAGTGTCAGAATTAGTGAGGTAAATAGGATGAAATTCAATAAGGACAAGTGCAAAGTTTTCCACTTAGGAAGGAACAATCAGTTGCACACGTACAGAATGGGAAATCATTGCCTAGGAAGGAGTATTACAGAAAGGGATCTGGGGGTGACAGTGGACCATAAGATAACTATGAGTCAACAGTGTCACTCTGCTGCATAAAAAGCAAACATAATTCAGGGATTCATTAACAGGAGTGTTGTAAGCACGACACGAGAAGAAATTCTTCTGTTATACTCTGCGTTGATTAGGCCTCAGCTGGAGTACTGTGTCCAGTTCTGGGTGCCACATTTCGGGAAAGATAAGGAGAAATTGGAAAAGGTCCATAGAAGAGCAACAAATAATATTGAAGGACTAGAAAACATGACCTAGATGAAAAATTGAAAAACTGATATTGTTTAATCTGCAAAAGAGAAAAGGGGAAATAACAGCTTTCAAGAATCTAAAAGGCTGTTACAAGGAAGATGGAGAAAAAGTATTCTTCTTAACCTCTGATGATAGGATAAGAAGCAATGGGCTTAAATTGCAGCAAGAGAAGTTTAGGTTGGACCTTAGGAAAAACTTCCTGTCAGGGTGGTTAAACACTGGAATAAATTGCCTCGGGAGATTGTGGAATCTCTGTCATTGGGGATTTTTAAGAGCAGGTTAGACAGACACCTGCCTAGATAGTGCTTGGTCCTGCCATGAGTGCAGGGGACTGAACGTGATGACTGAGGAAACTTATAGTTCTATGATTCCATAAAGGCTGTTTGCTCTCTCCCCTTGGACACAAGGAGTAGGTAGGGAGTATGAAGTCTCCTCCCAGGGATTTCTTGATACATTATTCCTGATCCTCCATGGGATAAATATTTTCCTCTTTCTTTCATTCCAATTTTGTGTTGACAATATCTCCATAAAATTGCAACAGAAATTAAAATAAATGAGGGTATAGCTGAATACAAACATGCAGTTAATGGGGGAAAGAGAAGCAAATGAATAAAACATTTCTCATCATTTTTTGAATCTTGATTTAGTGCAACTGTAACTCCTAAGCCCAGCTATTTCAGTATAGATCACACTTGGCATTATTTAACAGATATTGTTACAACCGAGTGTTGACATTTGATTTATGATGCTACTTTTTTGTCGCTCAGCAACGGGAAGGTTCCTGTGACGATTATAGAGAGTGTAGTCTGAGAAAGCAAACACCCCACCACGTGGGGAAATGGAAGCCTTTGGGTACAATGCTGCCACCTCTTTGATCATCATATGCTGAAATATTACATACTTTTACTGCCTCTATGGGTATATTTCCGGAGTAATCTGCAGCATGAGTTTGAGACATGCTTTTTCGATCCTGCCTATATTTGGAGATCAAAATGACAGAATTGGACGTTCTTAACCAGAGGAATGTCGGGTTGTTTCATTAAACAAAAATTCCCAAATATTTTTCTCTTGACTTCTTATCACCATCTGTTACAACTAAAAATTCTTTTCAAGTATCAGTGATAAAAATGACTCTAGTTATAGTAGGAAACCATAAGTGTTTCCCCCCACGTCCTGACTACCTGCCGAAAGAATTGTCTGTACCTGAGAGTGAGCCAAAAATGAGACACTTCTTTTGGCTCTGCAGATTCCTTAATTCTATTCAGGGATGTATAGAACTAAGTGGGATTTTTCAAGTGCCTAGATGACTTAGTAGCCCAACTCTGAGAGTGAATGGGGCTTTGCAATTATCCGCAGAGGGCTAACCTGAGAACCCTACCACCTTGGCTTGTGATTGTGTCAGATCTCATCAGTTAAAAAGGGTCAAGAACTCTTTTAGAAAACATCCAGGAAAGCCCAACTAGGGAAAGGGGAGATTGGGGACACTTTCTGTAACTGCAGCCTTCCTGCCACAGGACCTTGCACCAGTATCTACAGCAGCCAGCACAGTTGTCATGGATTTTCCCTTACCCCAATATGTCTTTAAATGTTTAAGACAACATTTTCTTTAATGGTGTCTGATAATCAGAAAATGCCGAGCACCCATCCTCTGTAAATCAGGCCCTTTTGAAGATGCCTAAACATAGGTACTCAGAACTTACAGGCATTGATAACCACCAGACACTTTTGAAAATGTAGGCCTGATTACCCTTTTGGAAATCTAATATAAAATAACTAGGAAACTGGACTTTAAGCAAAGAGCATCAAATCATTCCTCAGGACCAGAACAGTGCCCTGTAGCCAAATAAGCAGTACTGTACCAGGTACCACATGGCTCATCTCCAGGATCTAAGTTTATTTTCTCTCCACACCTGTACTATCTAGTTTGGTTCAAATGGTCAATATCGGAAAGGCAAGAAAGCCCAGCAATGGCTCAGTTCAGAGCATGGCAAGCTGTGTATATTTTAATTTAAAATGCCCTCTTCATCATATTGTTCAATTGACTGATGAACTAATTGACATGTGTTTGTTCTTTGACAATTTTGAGCATGAGCGTGGTTATTAATATTAAAGAGAAGCACCACCTTTGAGTAGATCTTTACGTGCAAGAATTATGTCTTTGGGAAATAAACGTTTTGTTGTTCACAGCTGTCTCTAAATCAGTATATTGGACAACAGTTCAGGTAATTTCATCTGCTCTGATTTTCAATGCTTTCTCTCCTTGCCAATCTGTTTTGCTGAAAGGTTACCGATTGAACTGAGTGTTTATTATTCTCCAACATGAAAGATAACCTTGTTCAGAACTTTGTTACGAGGAAATACCAAAACTAATGAATTAATCCACAGCTCTTATACATGTCAATCCATGCTGTTTCTTAGCCTTTAAAGATTTTAGTACCTCTTTTAAGACAAAATTGTGAATTAACTTATTTTCTCTTTGTAATTGGTAACCTTTGCTACAGAGACTTTTCTTGGCTCTGCTGGCATTGTATGCACTAAAATATGCAATTCTCTTAAAGTTACTATGCAGCCAGCATAACAAGAATCAGTGCTTGTCTCCACTCACCCTGAGATCAGTGCTCCAGAGATCAATTTCCTGGGGTTTGATTTAGTAGGTCTAGTAAAGACATGCTAAATTGACCAGTGATTGGGTCACAGGGAGTAAAGGAAGTCAACAGGAGAATTTCTTCCATTGACCTCCCACAGTACAGACACCACAGAAATTCAACCTAAAGTACACTGAATCCAGCTATGGTATTCTCATAGCTGGAGTTGTGTATTTTAGATCAACTTCTTCCCCTAGTATAGACCTGGCATATGATATGTTCAAAACAATCGCAGCTAAATTGTGGTCTCCAT
Source organism: Pelochelys cantorii (assembly GCA_032595735.1). Taxonomy (NCBI): domain Eukaryota; kingdom Metazoa; phylum Chordata; order Testudines; family Trionychidae; genus Pelochelys; species Pelochelys cantorii. The sequence continues at coordinate 23,442,748 of CM064329.1, read as the reverse complement.
ACGGTTTGAACATGACTAGCTGACATGATGCTTTGATGCAGACCATTCTTGTCCATACTGACTGCAAAGATTTTTCTTAACACCATGTTACTTGTGAATGTGAGTACATTTTGTAGTAAAGACAACCCTGATGGATAGACTGAAGGAAGAATAGTTTTTTCCCTGAAAAAGGGAGAGGGGCATTGAGGAATGAGTTTTTTCTTGTGCATTCTGAGTGAAAAGACCTATCAGGAAATGACCAGGCCTATCATGCTGAGCAGACAGCTTCCTTCTTTAAAACTCCTCTCAGTGCTGTGTTCCTAATCCCGTCTGCCACAGAGGGAGGAGACTAAGCTCTCAGAATGCAGGAAGCTAATCCTGCTTTGAGAATTTCTGAAGCGAGCACTGGCACCCCTTTCAGCCCTGGTAAAGAGGAAGAATTGCTGTGAGAGGCAACAGGCTTCAGTAGCTAGGGCCTTGGACTGGGACTCAGGGAACTCGAATTCTATTCCTGGACTTGCCACTGAACTACTCTGTGGCCTTGGGCAAGTTACTTCCTGTCTCTGTGCCTGTCTTTCCTCCCCACAACTTTCTTTTCTGCTTTGTCTACTTAGTCTGTAAGCTCTTTGGGGCAGTCACTGGGGGTATGTCTACATTACCACCCTAGTTCGAACTAGGGTGGTTAATGTAGGCATTCGAAGTTGCAAATGAAGCCCGGGATTTAAATATCCCGGGCTTCATTTGCATCTTGCCGGGCGGGCGCCATTTTTAAATCCCCTTAGGTCGAACTCCGTGCCCGCGGCTACACGCGGCACGGAGTAGGTAGTTCGAATTAGGATCTCTAATTCGAACTACTGGTACACCTCGTTCCACGAGGAGTAACTGGTACACCTCGTTCCACGAGGAGTAACGATAGTTCGAATTAGAGATCCTAATTCGAACTACCTACTCCGTGCCGCGTGTAGCCGCGGGCACGGAGTTCGACCTAAGGGGATTTAAAAATGGTGCCCGCCCGGCAAGATGCAAATGAAGCCCGGGATATTTAAATCCCGGGCTTCATTTGCAACTTCGAATGCCTACATTAACCACCCTAATTCGAACTAGGGTGGTAGTGTAGACATACCCTGTGTCTGTTAGAGCACTGAACACAATGGAGCCCTGATCTCAGCTTAGGTTTGTCAACTTTCTGATTGCACAAAACCAAGCACCTTTACTCCACCCCTTCCCTTCCCCTTTCCCAAGGGCCCACCCCCTCTCACTCCAGCCCCTCTCCCTCTGTCTGTTGCTCTTCCCCGCCCTCCTTTACTTCCACTGGGCTGGGGCAAGGGACTGGCATGCAGGAGGGGGTGAGGGTGCCAGATGGGGGTGCGGGCTCTGGGGTGGGGCCAGGGATGAGGAGTTTGGGGTACAGCAAGGGGCTCCAGGATGGGGGCCAAGAAGTTTGGGTGCGGGAAGGGGTTTAGGGCTGAGGCAGGATTCTGGAGTGTAGGAGGGGACGAAGGCTTCAGGAAGTGGCTCAGGGCAGAGGCAGGAGTTTGGAGAATGAGGGTTCCCACTTGGGGCATGAGGTTTGGATTGTGGACTCCAACCAGGTGGCACTTACCTCAGGTGGCTTCCGATTGGCAGTGCAGCGAGATTAAGGCAGGCTGCCTGCCCTGGCTCTGCATGGCTCTCAGAAGTGGTGCCATGTTCGGTTCCGAAGCACAGGGTCAGGGTGCTCTGTGTGCTGCTCAACGCCACAGCCATCACCTCCGGAGCTCCCACTGTCTGTAGTTCCTACTCAACGGGAGCTGTGGAGCTGTCACTTGGGGCGGGGACAGTATGCGGAGCTTCCCTGGCTCCCCCTGCACCTACACCCAGCACAAGCAGGCCACTTCTGGGAGCCAAACAGCGCGAGGGGAGGCAGGGAGCTTGCTCTAGCCCTGTTGCACTCCTGACTAGAGTTTAATGGCCTGGTCAGCAGTGCTTCCTGGAGCCACTGAGGTCCCTTTTCAAAATCTGGATGCCTAGCAACTAGGGATGTTAAATTTAGATAATTAACTAATCGAATAGTCGATGGGATTTCCATCAACTATTCGATTAGTCTATAAGGGCGCCTCCCCTTCGAACTGTCGCAAGAGCCCTGCTGGCCATTAGGGCTCTTGTACATTTCAAAAGTAGAAGCGAGGGCAGGGCCAGCCCCGGGGCTCTCGTACATTTCAAAAGCAGAAGCCCCGCAGGGAGCGCAGGCCAGCGGGGACACCTGTATATTTCAAAAGCAGAATCGCAGCAGAAGCGGCGTGAGAGGAGACTGCTTCAGTCCCTGTTCATGCCATTTCCCACTGTGCCTCTACCTCCCCTGCCCCCAGGGGAAACAATGCTAGGGGGAACTGGTTTTTAAGCCAGCTCCCCACAGCACCAACTCCTGCTCCCTCCCCCTTGCTCCCCTGGCCTGATAGAGGCAGCAAGGTGGGGGTTGCATCACTAGTCAACTATCCGATAAGCTGCTTATCAGATAGTCGAGTAGTCTCTTACATCCCTACTGACAACCCTATCTCAGCCGGGGTCTCCAGGTATTATCATAATTCAAATAAATAATAATTACCCAGCCACCACATTTCTATTTTATTCACCACTCACAAGGATAACTGAATCTTTATTCTACAAGTCTGTATATTTTAAAAAGCCACGCAACTGTTATCATACTCCTCAAGTATTATGTCAACTGTGTCTTTAGACCAGCCTCGCAAAACAGTCATGAACTTTTACCATGCACTGGCATATCATTTCTTACCTGGCCTTTAACATGAATGATAATGAAGTAAACTGATCATACTTTATTCAGCCATTAAAATAAAACTACTTGGGGAGGGGAATTGCAGGAGGGAGGGTTTAGTAGAAAAATGTAAGGCTACTTGATACTGTGAGCTACACAATATAGCTCCTACTTGTGCCTCAGTTTCCCATATATAAAATAGGGACAATATTTCTTTATCTCAAAAATATTTTACAAGGTATAAAACTTGATTTTTCATTGCAATTATAAAATTATTGATTGGGAGGTAATATGTGCAGGTTGCAATTAACAGGTTCTTTATTGAGATGGCTACTTAGAATTAATTGAGAAGATGAAATTGGTGAAGCATATAGGAACTTTGAGCTTTAGTTAAATATGGACAAATATAACTGAAATCATAGACAAAGCTACACACATAAGTATAACTAATACAAGAAAATGGTTTCATGCGCTATTCATACTTACAGAATTACACTGTGCATACTTACACCATTTTGGAGACTTTGAAAACAATAATGGAAAAAAACTTAAGTGGAGGTTACCCCAAGAGGAACACACTGGGCCAAGCTTCCTATCCAGTTGTCCCTTGGTCATTGTCCCAGTGTTCCAGCGAGGGGTGGGGCTGATGACCCCATTCCATCCAAACACAATGAGGACTATACCTGATTCAATCAAGTCTCAGCCCCTAATTTATATTTATATTTGCTGGGAAATCAAATTTAGGGCTAGGTTTGCCCGTAATTACATTTCCAACACAAATATTTGTGCAAGTGACTCTCTCAACAGTTTTGGTACGTCATTGTAGGTTCTCTCATTACAAAAAGCCCCTAGGATGCTACCATCTGTTTGTTTGTTGTTCGCCTATTAACTATCGAATATGTTACTAAACTATCACAAGAGACATGTTGCTAAATTATATAATCTTATTATTTTACCCAAAACTATAAACCCTCCAAGATCAGGTCAGGTCGCTAACCAGACAATAGGAGCTGAAGGATTTTGCTGGGGATGGGGGAAGTGCAGCACAAGTGAAGCATTCCCCCCCCCCCACACACACACAAACTCCCACCCCCTTTCTCCACAGCACAGAGACACATATGGAACAGCCAGCTGGGGGCTGCTGTCAGGGAGGGAAGCCTGCTTGAGAGTGCTGCTTGCTGGGAGCTGCTTAGGTAAGCACTTTCCAGCCAGAGCCTGCCTCTGGAATCCCACCCCCTCTGACACCCCAACTCCTTCCCGGACCCTGCATCCCCTCCTATGCTCCTCCCAGAATCCTGTTCTGTACCCATACCTCTTCCCAGACCCTGCACTCCAATCCCCTGTCCCAGGTCACAACCCCCTCCTTCACCCAAACTCCCTCTCAGACCCCACACCCTCTCCTGCATCCCAGTCTCCTACCCCAAGCTCCCTTCTGCACCCAACCTCTGTGCCAGACCCTGCACTTCCTCCATAGAAAAGTGCATCCCTGGATCACTTAACAAAAGTCTTGGAATGGCCCCTCACCAAAAATTATTGCCCAGTCCTGTTCTAAACCAACTCTTTTCTAAGCTCATCTTTGTGCTCATCTTCATGTTCTGATTCCTTGGTAACTGCAGAGACTATTTCCTCCCAAAAGCAGAAGGCATCAGGCACCTTTTGAGACAGATATTTTCCCCTTTGTTTCCTCTCCCCAGGGAATTTTCACAGACCACTGGATGAATAAAGCAGCAAGAAAATCAAAGCAACCAAGAATTTTGGTTAAAAAAAACCAATGGTCCTGTAGCACCTTAGTGACTAACCAAAACCAAGAATTCTGGTGTTAATGCTGTATCCGTGTGCTAGCAGAATCTCTCTCTTTTCCTGCAAATAGGGTTTTTAAGGAATTGCAGGTGGTTTACTTACTGTGCATGATGCTAAGCACTGCACTGTGTAACTATAGCAACAGCTACTGGGAAAGGTCTTGCTTTTGATTGATAGACCTTGATACATTTCAAATACCCTTTGTAGAATAATTTACACAAATATAGGAATAAAAAATGAAACATTCTGAATGCCAGAACAGAAAACATTGTAGAGATCTACATCTTTACACATCATTTAAATACTTCTCTCATTGTTTTCTGGCTTGTTTACTGTAAAGTGTTTACATTAAAATAGCATTTTTAATTCATAATGTAAATCACCACTGCACTGAAACAGAAATCTGCAATCTGCTTGCATGACACTAAAGCACATCTGTGTACATAGATTCATGTAGAGATCTAATTTTTGGAAGCTAAAGCGAGACAAATTCAGAAATAAGGCGCATGTTTTTCAGAGAGAGAGAGAGAGAGAGAGAGAGAAAGAAAGTACAAGCATTGAAACAATTCACCTAGGTATGAGGAGGATTCTCCAACACTTGAGGTCTTTTAGTCAAGACTGGATATCTTTCCAAAAGAGGAATGATAGCTCAAAACAGAAATTAAGGGCTTAATGCATAAATTACTTTGTCATATTCTATAACTTGTGTTATACAGAAGGTGAAACTAGATGAGCAGTGTGGTCCATTCTCATCTTAAAATGACAATATCTATTCATTTATATCCCTCATGATCACAAACATTTGATCAGCACTAACATCCTATCCAATAGTGGGATAATGTTAAATCGGCAGCAATACATATGCATCAACCTGTGGGTGACCTGAAATTTCTCTCAGTTGTAGATATTCTGGGTGCCAGAAAACTATCAGGTTCTTCCTGTTATGCCTGAAAGTGCCACCACTAACAAGCAGCACTTCCAATGCTAAGGTCCATAGTATCAGAAAACTAGCATTAACCAAGGTCAGCATTAAAAATTTTGCCTTTTACCTCATTACTACAGTATTTCCCATTTTCCCTGCACTTAATGTTGGACTAATGGAAATTATAAAGATATCATTAATGACTGCTGTACAGGGAACTATTATGATTAAGAAGGTGACTTCACTAATGAAGTGATTTCCAACAGGAGTTTTGCAACCGAGCAGTCAATTCAAAAATAAAGTTCCTCACCTTTCAAATATTCCCCTTTTTCAACAGTGTTGCCATGTATCTATGCCTGTAAAACAGCACAGCAAGGACACACAATTTTTCTTCTTTTGGTGAAATTGACAGTTAAAAAGAAAATGTAGTATAAAGATTGATCTTTCACAGGAAAAGTTTTTCTTGCTGTTTAAATTTAGTTTGTTTTCATTTCGTGTCACATAATTTAGGACACAGAGTGAGATACTGAACTGTTAACATAGTTCTCTTCTGAAACGAATACCCTTGCCGTACATGATACAAGCGAGGTTGCCTTGAAAGGATGAAAATGCTCTGTTGCTATGGAAACAGGAAGGCAAGTCTTTAGGTGGCTCATCCCTAAAGAGCTGCCCTGCCACTATCTTTAAAGGCTGCTAATAAATTTTTAATCAATAAAATGAATTTCCACCTACTGTTTGACACCAGGACCCTAGTTCATATATTGTCAAGCTCTTTTAATGTTTGCAATATCCAACAATGCTCTGCAACATTAAAAATAAATTTATACACAAATGAAAACTGCCAACGTGCTCTAATCTATTTCAGCAACTTAAAATGATTATTCCACTCAGCAACAGACACCAGCTTCCTGATTTAAAATCATATGCACGCAGTAATGTGTCTTTTAATTGAATTAGTGTGATGAGTAGACACCCCTCAAAAAAACCCCTCCAAAATTGCTACTGGTTTAAGGCTATCAACTTGGGATTCACCAGTTTAGACTGCAGCAGTTAACCCAGTGCCAGAGCTTGTTCAGAAATTAAATTAGACAATGATTATGCTAATTGTACATTATTTCCTAGAAGCGATGGTTTCAGTCTGAACTTGATTTTAACCTTACATGGTTTTCCCAATCTTGTAAGACTCACCGAGTAACCAGGCATTTTTGAATACCAAACAAAAGACAACAGGCAAAATTCTCTGTTGGTAGAATGCCACTGAGTTCAACACAGTAGCAGCAGAGGAGAATTTGGCCCAAAATGTAGTGTTTAGTGATTTGCAAAGTTAACTGTCTAACTGCACCCTATTTGTTATTCTACTGGGAAATCAACTGGTAAGATTTTGTTAAGCCAATTTACTAAATACTTGTTCAAAGAACACTCTTCTTTCTATTCCTAAAGACACACCATCTGAAGAGGAACAGACTACATTGTCTGTTAATAAGTGCAACTGTTGGTCTTGTGTTGTGGATCAGAGAACCACAAAACAAAGCTGAAGAGATCTGGCATCCATAATGTAAATGATTACCTATGGTGTGTACTCACATCATATAAACCATTCTTTCTTGATTTCACTCATTTCCATAAATGTATACACCCCTTCACTTCAATGCCCCCAATCGGAGAGTTGATAACAAGAGCTGGAAAGAGCTGAATACAGGGGAGCTGCAGAAGGGCTTACATGCCGACATCTCCACGCTAGAGAGCTGGACCCAGAAGAACAGCGAGAGGGTCAAGGGGAGTGAGGGATACTTCCCTGGTGATGATGATCTCCTAGGAGAGAGGCTGTGGAGTTCCACACTGGAGAAAGGGGTCATCCAAGGACGAGGAGAGAACAGATACAAGAGGGACAGAAGAGGGTGGGCAAAGAATCAGGGTGTGGCAGGTGTTGGGAAGTGTTATGTTGGACATCAAGGAACAAGCTGTCTTGGGGTTTTAAAGATTGCTTGCACAGAGACAATAAATGGACTGTGTGTTGGAACTTACATGTATTGGCCATTTGCACAATCTTTTTGCAAATAAACCAGCCCCAAAGAGGACTTGCACTGAGGCAAGGGAGCCCGATATAGAGTTCTTGGGGTACCTCAGAAAGGAAACTGAAGCAGGCACATCAGTTGTGCTGCAGCTTGCCACAGGAAAATACCCCCAGTATGGTTGTCCTATGATAGGCCTGCTCTCCACAGAAGATGTAGCTATTTCGTTTTTTTAAACCTCCGAAAAGTAAAGGTTTTTGGTTTTTCAGACAAAATCATTCAGTTCTGTATATTTCACCAAAACATTGATATTTTGCACAAAAAATTCTGAAAAAAGGCAAAATATAGTTTGTTGATATTTGGGAGGGGGGCAAGAAACATGTTTTTTAGCCAGCTCTATTTTTAACCTTCCCCCTCCCCATTATGCACCTGTCATCATGGTATCTAAAGAGACTATGCACCTAACATTGAACTTGAACTTAGTGCTTCCTTTGGCATTTCTAATGGATGTATACCCACATCCCCCCAAAAAACTCCCATCACATGACATCTGAGTTATTAGCCATCTGCTTATAGGACAGATCATGTACTGGGATAATAGATCAAGATTGAGAGGCATCAGCTACTGATCTGCATTATTCCTACCAGACATGTTAAAAGGCCATCATTTTTAAAAAACAAACAATTTACAAATCCATGGTATGCTCACATCTTGAATATTATGTGCAGATATGATCACCTCATCTCAAAAATATATCTTGGCATAGGAAAAAGTTCAGAAGAGGGTAACTAAAATGGTTAGGGGTTTGAAACAGCTGCCATATGAGGAGAGATTAAAAGGACTGGGACTTTTCAGCTTAGAAAAAGAGACGACTAAGGGAGTATATGATAGATATCTATAAAATCATGACCAGTGTGGAGAAAATAAAAAAAGAAAAGTTATTTACTTGTACCCATAATAGAAGAACTAGAGGTCATCAAATGAAATTAATAGGTAGCAGGTTTAAAAGGAAGTATTTCTTCATGCAACATATAGTCAATCTGTGGAACTCCTTGCCAGAGGATGTTGTGAAGGCCAAGTCTTTAAAAGGGTTCAAAAAGAACTAGGTAAATTCATGGAGGATATGTCCATCAATGGCTATTAGCCAGGATGGGTAGGAATGGTTTTCCTACTCTCTGTCTGTCAGAAGCTGGGAATGGGTGTCAGGAGAGGGATCACTTATGATTACCTGTTCTGTTCACTCCCTCTGGGGCATCTGGCATTGGCCATTGTCAGAAGTCAAGAAACTAGACAAGATGGACCTTTGGTCTGACTCAGTATGGTGGTTCTTATGTTCTTAACTACAATTAACCATACTCACCCTCAGATTAAGGCATAACACAAAACCCTGTGTTTTGCTAACCAAACAAATTGGTTTATCCCTTTGGGCATGAAAACAAAATTACAGAATTACAGCCCCACTTGGCTCAATGGATTCATGGTACATGACCACATGTACCCCTGGGATACATTATGAAAACCTTCAGTGCTGGCTGTCAAATTCATTTTCAGATGGTCCCCCATCCTGTCCTATCACTCCTGCCAGCTGCAAATCAGTCATATGCCTCTCGTCAAAACAATGCTTCAAGGAGCAGCAACGACAGCTGCTTTCATCAGAACATTTTCTAGGTTTTCCTATACAAAGTGCGGTTTGGAAGCTCCACGGTAATATCTGAAGGATTTACACCTCTCACTTCATGTCTCAGCCACAACCTCACTTCCTTCTTGGGAACTAATATTCCTAATCCCCTTACTCCTATTGATTTCAGTACCTCAAAGTCTCTCACTGACCCCTCTTACTGACATAATTGCTTCTTTCCCACTGGATTATATTTCATACCAAGTGTGTATTTGCCATCTGCATACAACCAATCTGGAGCATTTGTAATGCCTGACATGATAAATTCTGCTGATCTAGGGAAAGAGATTAGGAAGTGGGGGCGGGGCAGGAATCTATTTCACATTACTACTATATTTCCCCTGACTTTCCTTCTTTAAATGGATAAGCCTTTGTAAAATATTTCCCTGAATATTGTCAGGGCATAGAATGTAACTTTCATATTCCTCCGCTGCTGTTAATCATTCTGTTTCTTTGTGGCTAACATACTTCTCACTCATTTCTAGTTGGGCTCCTCTTTGGGATGTAGGAGTAAAACAAAAAAATTCTGAAACTCCACCTAGCTCCACAGAGGAGTTACGGATTAGTGACTTAAAGAAAGAAGCAATCTTTATCACCACCACCACCACCACCAAAACTGCCCCCTTGCCTTTCATTTTGGCTAGCCTGTTCGTAGACTGTACATTAATAGGGTCTTCTGATATTCCTAGTGCACATCTATAAGGCCACACAAGCAAATCTGTCTTGCATACACACAGTGCTTGTAGACCTGAGGCTAACCATTAAGTCCATAAAAGGAACCATTGTAAAGTGAAACATTTTTACCCCTGGAATGAAATAACTTGATGTTTGGAGAATAACAGTGTGTGTCCAGCTGGAAATGCATATTATTTCTTTCTTTTAGAGCAGATATTTGATTCAGGACATGCCCACCACATCCTATTAGGAAGAAAATTGCCTTATGGATAGGTAATTACATTATTGTCCATGATGGGACTCCTTGCACTCTCTCTGAAGTATCTGGCACTGGCCACTGTGGGTACATCTACACTGCACACTTATTTCAAAATAAGATATTCCGGAATAGTTATTCCAAAATAGCTTATTTCAAAATAGCACGTCTACACTGCAGAGAAGCCTCAAAATTAGTCCCAGGCAGGCTTCCCTAATGTAGATGCGCTATTTCGATTTAGAGCCCCAAGAAGCCCTGAGGAGGAATAACTTAGAATGGCTCTAGTGAGGGGCTATTTCGAAAGAGCAGCAGTGGAGTGTCTACACATACCTTATTTTGAAATAGCTATTTCGGAATAGGTGTTATTCCTCGTAGAATGAGGTTTACAGATATTGGAATAAGCTGCCCATTATTTTGAATTTGTTTCAAAATAATGGAATGGCTGTGTAGACGCTTGCATTGTTATTTTGAAATAACGCTAGTTATCTCAAAATCACAGTGCAGTGCAGATGCACCCTGTCAAAGAAAGAGTACTGAGTAAATGAACCATTTATCTGAACCAGTCTAGCTCTTCCTCCTGTGTTCTGCTGCAGGTCTCTGCCACACTTTCTTTTAGTAGGCACCCCTGAGTCTTTCTGTCCAGCTCTCTTCCAATGCTTCCCTGTAGCCTCCCTCAGGCTGGCTACCCAAAATGAAGACAGCTGTTCCTTGGGTGATGTCTACATAAGAACTAGATTGTTTCCAAAGAGTTACTTTTATAAAATACGCAAAAAAGCCTATGTGAAAGTTATGGCAATTTTCTGCAATATCCTGGACAAACCTTATTGAATTAAGTTAAGTACCTTTGCAGTCCATTGTATTCAAAACACAACATTTGTGTATTATTGTGTGGTTGTGTGCAACTTCTCTGGGAGGAGACACGGTCACTTTAAACTTTGGGAAGTGGTATGAGCTTCAAGTCACTTTTTAAACCATGTGCCAGGCAAACTAAGTTAAGTGAGATTCTTAGGAAATGCCTGCAACATAGGAGGGATGAATGCATATTACCACCTCCAATTATGCAAAGACCCAACTTTTAGAAGCTTTGCCCTGAAGAAGGGTCCTCAGTCTGGCCGATTACCTACTCATAATCTCTGCAGATCAAAAACCCAAACTATATCAAGCAACAACTCACAAATGCATGGGGGTGTTTGTTCTGAGCGAAAAGCTGTTATGAACTTGTGAACACAGAAAATAAACCTTTGGTTGGGTTTGAAGGATTGCTCACTGGCCAGAGCCTTATTGGAGTGATCTCCGGTGTGCTTGTTAGCGTATGTAGGTTCTTTTATTATTTTTGTGTTTTCTCTGATGTGCTTTCACCTTCAGAATAAATGTGCCATATTATACCCAAGGGCCATTATGTTGTTTAGAGCCTCTAAGGATAAAGCAAAGCTGAGCTGCTTAGGAAGTCTGACTTGCTGAAGAATTCACAGTGCAGGTAGAGAACTGTCCATCCTGGGAAAATCCCCAACCAGGAAGCAGAGAGATGTGGGGATCTCTACCTAAGAAAATGACATCTGAGGAACACAGAGCAAGTGTCCTCATTGGATCATGGAGGGAGATTATGGGTCCAGTTGCCCTGAACTGTGACAGCCTCTATATCTGCAGATGAAGTGAATAACACACTATGGCTATGTCTACACTGCCTCCGTTTTGTGCAAAAAATATGCAAATGAGGCAACGCGTGGAATATCGCCACGCCACATTTGCATAATTAATGAGGCTCCGTTTTGGCTCAAAAACCCCCTCTTGCGCAAGAGCTGTTCTTCCACACTTTTTTGGGAAGAACGGCTCTTGCGCAAGAGGGGAGTTTATGCAAATGAGGTGCAGCAATATTCCACACTTCGCCTCATTTCAATATTTCTTGCACAAAATGGGGGCAGTGTAGACATAGCCCCCATGAACTGAGCAGATGAACTTTGTCACTGAATTTAGATGGGTTACAATGGCTAAGACCTTCTGTGTTAATGTCTAAATTCTTATAAGTTAGATAGATTTTGATGTCAGAATGAACTTGGTAAGAAAGCTAATCTTTTCTGAGCGCCATCCTGGAAGGATATGGATTGTGCATTGCAAAGTGAAGATCTGTTTCCATCTATTGGAAGCTGACAGACTTTAACCACTTGAGGCAGATTAGATTGCCAGAGAGAAACCCTAAGAGAGTGGCACTCTCAAATGATCATGCACAGATAGCGTACAATCATTTCCCTTGGTTTTAAAATAAGCACCAGTGCATTCTTTATTTATATGCAATAGGCATCCTTTACCCAAATACTGAGATTGACTTTCACAGCACTATTCTTGCCTGGGTTATAACTTGATGTGGGTTTTTTTTGTTGTTGTTGTTTTTTTTCCTGAAATTACACAACTGTGGCGAGCTACTTAGCTCTATCAAGGAAATTTACATTGAAGTGTTATTTTGCCAACATAAGTACAGATCTTTGACAGCTTGGGCCTCACAGAGGAGAGGGGAGGAAATGGAAAACCAGGAGGGGGAAACTATATGTATTTTAATCATTCTGAAAGACATGAAATCATAAGCACACACAAAATCAGGTGCCTGAATTCAAAGTGAGCTTAGGTCCATTGCAGGGGATTGTACTGCTCAAGAAATTAGGATGGACAGCCTTGGGGTTGTTAGTTCAAATCCAGCCCATGTCAGTAGCAAATGGATGTGACCTAGATAGTGCTACATCTGGTGGAAGGGAGATCTATAGTGTTAATACTTTAAGTGTGGCCTGGTGCCTATCTGATGGCTCTTTGGTGAAAATTGTCATTGCTGTGTCATCCAGGCCAGCCTTCTGTGCTGAGGCAGGATCAAGTTAGGGATGTAAGGGACTACTTGAGTAGTCAACTATCCAAAAAGCTTACGTGAAAGGAGGGGAAGAGGGTTGGAACTTGGGCTTACTTGGGCTGCTCCTTGCTGGGGATGGCAAGGAAGTGCCTCTTTCTCCTGACTGCCAGAGCTCCATGCTGGGGTCAGTGGGCAGAGGCTCCTCCCCACCTGCCCCAGCAACTTCAGGACTTGGGGAGGAATCTTTTCTCACTGCAGCCCTGAGCTTAATGGGAAGCCGTGCAGCCATGCAGCTTAGGGGAACTTAACATAAATACACAACATAACAATGGCCATACTGGGTCAGACCAAAGATCGATCTGGCCCAGTATCCTGTCCTCTGACAGTGGCCAATGCCAGGTGTCCCCAAAGGGAATGAACAGAACAGATAATCAAATGATCCATCCCCTGCCACCCACTCCCAGCTTCTGACAAACAGGGGCCAGGGACACCATTACCACCCATCCTGGCTAATAGTCTCTGATGGACCTATCCTTCAGATGCATCTGATGAAGTGGGTCTTTGTCCAAGAAAGCTTATGCTCCAATAAATCTGTTAGTCTATAAGGTGCCATAGGGCTTCTCGTTGTTCGTCTAGGGTGTAGGAGACTTGGGCTCGAGACCCCATTCAACCTCAGTCAGAGCAGGGATCTCAAAATGGGTCACCCACGTTGCATCTGAGTGCCCTAACCACTTGGCCAGAGGGCATTCTTCTGTGGTGGGGGGAGCAGTCTCTCAATCTCTCTTGCTGAAGTAGTTTTGCTTTGTATAAATTATTAAGTATGCACAAGAGCAGGGACTGAAACCTGAATCTGCCTCTCCCCCACGACAGATCACCTTGCTCGCTCTCTCTCTCTAGCCCAAGGAATATTTTGGTCTACAATAGGGATGTCAATGAGTAGTCAACTAGACAATTAACCGATAACCCTTGGCTTATCAGTTAATCTTGTCCACTATTCACATTGCTGCTTTTGTATCAGAGGCAACAAGAGATGGGGAAGCAGCAGTCGGCACTGGGGGGAGCTGGCTTAAAAGCCGATTCCCCTCAGCACCAGCTCTGTTGTGTCACCTGTCTCCCCCTGCCATTCTGCTGTCTCTATCAGAGGCAGCAGCGAGGGCGGGGGGAAGAGAGGGGGAAGAGAGGAAGGCAGGGGATGCTGCTGCAGAACAGCCTCTGTCTGCAGCAGGTCCAGGCTCACCATGGACTGAGGCTGTTCTGGGAGATGCGTAGCAGTCTCTGTTCACGGGGAGCTCAGATCCCCTGTGGATGGGGGCTACTTTGCGGTAGCAGCCCCTGTCTGCAGGGGGGTCCAAGCTCCCCATGGACAGCGGCTGCTCCACATCTCCAGGAGCATCGTTTGTCCACGATGAGCTTGGGCCTGCCACAGGTGGAGGCTGCTTAGTGGTAAGCAGCCCCTGTCCTGGGAGGTGTGAGCTCCTTGCAGATAGAGGGTGCTCCACATCCCATGGAGCAGCCTCTGTCTGCAGGGAGCTTGGACCTCCCATGGACAGGGATTGCTGCCACCCCATGCTGCTGCTTCTGTACCAGAGGCAGCAGCACGGGGCAGCAGGCAGCCGATGCGTGAGGGGAGCTGGCTGGTTTCCCCTGCCAGCCCGTACTGCTGCCTCTGATACAGAGGGAGCAGCAGAGAGTGGCAGGGGGCTCCCCGGGAGTGGGGCTGGGAGCAACCCAGGGACTATTGAATAGCCGTGCAACCACAAAGATTTCATGCAGCTACACGACTATTCAATTACCCGCTATCTAACATCCCTCGTCCACCATTCAATCAAAGAATTTAAAAAAATGATTACTTGCAGAGCTGTATGAAGGACATCAGCAAACGGGCCACCATGGATTGAAAGCAGCATAAAGTCCTAAACTTACAACCTGACCCAGATATGCAGTGTTGTCGTAGTCCTGTTGGTCCCAGGGTATTAGAGAGACAAGGTGCTGGGCCATCACTGAGAAAGGAGCTCTGCCCAAAGACCAGAACAAGTTTGACACTCTTGCATTAAATATACAAGCGAGTGGTACAGGTGAGCTGAAATACTGGATTATTCATAGGAGATTAAAGAAGCATGGATGCATTTAAGAGGCTCCACAAAGATATATAATCCAGTCCTGTGCCTGCATGGCTAAGCCTATGCTCCCTCAAGAGACTAAGAGTACCTGAGTACAGGTAAACAGATGCATGTGTTTACGGGGTGGCCACAACAGTGGCGGGTTAGATTCTCCAGGCTGGGAAAAGACACTAGACAATTAGCAGATGGACGTTTAATAACAATCCCAGCTAAGAGCAGCCGATGAGCTGGCTTTCTCCACAGCAGGGTACTAGCTACAATAACCAGTCTAATACAGTTAGTGCGAGGCTGTCAAAAGTGCTCAGCAGTTCAGCAGGTCCTGCTGGGTGCTGGGAACTTGGAAAACCTGGCCAGTTCACTTAGGGACCTAAATCGAAACTGAGCCCTTTTGAAAAACTTGGTCTAATAATTACCTACATAAAAACTATGTGGAGGTCAAGGAAAGGAGGTTTTGCGCTCACAACAGGTACTCTGCCCTTTCCAAGCTCCCTCTGTTCATTCAAGATACAGCAGAAGGAAATAAGACTCCACTTTTCCCCTTCATCGAATTCTTGCCAAACTCCACAGTAGAGTGGCAAGAACACATATGTAACAGCACTCAGTATCCTAGCCTCGACTTTGGAAAAATATGTATAGAGGCTTCCTACAAGGCTAAAAGCTATTGATAAGGGAAACTCAGCAGCTATGGAACTCTGTTCAGAAAAGCATTCAAAAGGTCTGAAGTTTTTCTTAACTTTCAGAACATATGTATGTGCTGGCTCCATTCCACCCTCACGCACCCCACCCCTTTTCCTGCTCTGCCCCAATATCCTCCCATCCACGCTCTTGATATTTTCTTCCGAAAGAGAAATCCCATGCACACAGCTGGCAAGTAATGGAAACTCTAGATGGGCGACCATGTGGGCATGGATCATTATAAACCACTGCTCTCAGATGGCATAGCTGTAACCATTTAATACTCCTGCATTGGCAACAAACTCAGCTTTAAATGTGAAATATCAAATGCGCTTGATACTGCTGCTTGAACAGTGGACTTGTATGTTTTTGGAAATGCAAGAAATTGTACAGTCCCTGGAGCAGTAAGAACTCACAAGAGGTTGCTTTAATGGTGTCAGATTATTGTTCAGTAAAAGTACTATTTATTACTACTGTATATTAGGTACCAGAATACTAGAATGCTTTGGTTTTAAAAAATGGAGTGGCAGAGTTATATACTACCATGTCTACTGCAGGCTGGTATGCCTGACAGAGCAGAGATGTAGAGAAAACAGAATGGCAGAGAGAGAAGGTAAGGGCAAGTCAATAGTTTTATTTAATTTTGCAGGTCAGGGAGGCCTTGCTGAGAAGTAAAGGTAGAAGAGGAAATACAGATCAGATTAAAGATGGGGAAAGGGATAGAAAAGATATTCACAAGAGGAAGTGTGAAAAAAGATGGTGAGAGAAAGAGATCAAACGGACAGGGACAGAGACAGAATCAAGAGACAATGTACAGGTTTCAGCTGGATTTCCTTGGGAAAAAGCTTCAGAATGAAGAGGCAACACATAGCATAGTGAGAGAGTACTGCTATATGCACCCACTGCATAGGATACAGGTGACTCTGCATAGCAACAAGCAGAACTGGAGACTGAAGTGCCATTAAAAAAAACCTATTCCAAACAATAACAAAACATTTATTGTCTCTATTGTAAGACACAGCTCGAGTGCACAGAAAAGCATTGGTTTATGTTTATATAGAATTTCACAGAAAACTCTCTTATTCACTAATTTATACCAGTTATACCTTTGAACTATTCATGTGAATCAAACTGTAGCATTAAACCATATTCTGTGTGACAAATACACAAGCCACAAACACACCTTGTTCCAGCATGAGGCATTCATAGGTTTCGTCTTTTTCCACAAGCTATTTCTTATAGTTGTCACCTTTTGCAAAGAAATTCCCAAATGACATTAATGTATAAATAGCTCTTAAATCCTCTTACAGTATCTCAGGGCACTGAGGGAATTATAGGCACATTCTGTTTGCATGTCTCTTAACCCTCATTCCCCCACCCCATCAAGACAAGTACCAGAAAGTTTTTAATTCAAGGTACAGTGATTCTGAACTCTTCAGTCATGAGCTCAGAAGGGGTCACAAGCTTGATCTCATCCCTTGTCCCTGCTGTTGTGCTCATGCTCACTTTTAACCAGTTTCTCAGATGCCTGAAGAGCCTCAGTAAAACCACTGAGCCAATTCCCCCAGCCCAGCTTTTGAAACTCTGAGACCACTCATCTCTGAATCACCCTAGTAACTTGGACAACGAATTCCGTGGTGCAACTGAAAAATCATCAAACTTTATTTGGATACATTGTGCTGAAAAAAGTCACAAATTCAACATATTTTAACACTGATCCTGGCCTGGATTTGGCTTAGTTTTCTAGATTAGCACATCAAAGTGCCATTCAGAGTCACTGCTTCTTAACAGTAAATTAAAAAAAAAAGTAAATTTGCAGGCTTACAAGATAGCCTGATTCCTACAGGGAGCTATTAAAACAACAAATCTTCCCCTGTTTTATTTCTACAATAATGAAAAGTGCTGAAGCATAGAGCATCCACCTAATAATTACTAGCCATTCCAGCTACCATCGAACTAAACAATAAATCTATTAATGGAATTTTCTGCTCCCTTTCTGTAAATATTATATAGTGAGGCACAGTTGTAGTACAGTCATCTAGAACAGATCTAATGTGATTGAATATAGCATACAATAGTGTCTTTCATATTCAAGGTAGCCTAGAGAGCTTTACAAACAACGAGACAGATCCAGGTAGTGCTGTGACTGCATAGGTAAGCCAAACACAGTAAGCATTATGCACTCAATACATCTCTCAGGGCTCAATACTGCAGGCAGCTGATGAGAGAAAGGTGCAGAGAGGCAAAAGCACTCAGTATTGACTCAGCAACTGAAGAGGGAGACTTTTGTTTAGCACAGAAAAATGTGATGAGTGCTGCGCACCATGAGTAACACTCTATATTGGCACTAAAGTGAGTGTGGGGTGGGAAGTGGGCATGTCTAAGATGAAGACAATGTGGTCAGGATGCTGATTATTCCAAGAAGTGCATAGTGACCATTTTGATTACAAAGCACTTTTCTTTTTAAACTGAGAATTGATGTACTAGAAACCAAAAGAAATAAAAGTCTCTGGAAAAAAAGGGCAACTATATCAGGGCCAGTCCCATTCTGACATTCACATGGAGGCAAATATGAAAAAAGTCATAGCATACAGCCTTCCCGGATTAATAAAAAGAAACATGGAATCCTGGGTTCCTTTTGTTGAGCAGCATTTGCTCTCTACCAAAGAATATGCATGGCTGTCATTGCTTCCATTACTGTGATTTTTTTAGTGACAGAACTTGACACAAACTTGACACAAACTGATGTGATCCCTAAAGTGATATTTTATTGATCCCTAAAGCTCAGTGTTTGTCTGAAAACACTTCAGTAAATTCTTTCTAATACATCATTTCATAAATACATAGGATGAGAGTCTGTATACAGTAGGAACAATAGGGTATAAGATCAATACATTGACTCAGATTTCAGCTGAATGCGCTTCATCACTCTCCATAAGGAGAAGGACTTTCCAAGGCAAGCAACTTGAGAGCCTTAAAAGCTACAACAACTGGACTAAAGTTAAGTAGACAAAACAGTGCCCAGAGCTGGTCAGATTTTTTTTTCAGAGAATTTTAATAAAGCAAAAAATGTCACTTCTACTTTAATTTTCAGTGAAAATTTTTGACTTTTCTGTAACTGCTGAAAACAAATGTTCTTGGCAAACAAATACTGACACAAATCTATTTCCCACTGAAATGAGTATATGTCTGAAAAACGTACTTTAAAGGAAAACTGACACTTTCTACTAATATGTTCATTGAATTAAAATCTCTACATTCCATCAAAAAATGATTTTATGGAAAATTTTGTAGGAGTCCTAAGAGTGCTTTTGAGTCCTTAAGTTCCAGGTAGAGAAAGGATCAGGCAAAAACATACTAAAAAGAATTTTCCTAACTGCAGCTAGTAAAGGAAATATTTTGAGCCTCCTGAATGAGGATAAAAGTTTTGAAAGAATAATTTGAAATACGGTCTTTACATTACATTATTCTTTAAATTTTAAAAAAGTATGTCCCCATTTGAATGAGTCTTTATTAACCATTTGGTCAGATGTAGACTACAAACATCTAATCTGTGCACTGTTTGCTGAACTAGGTCCTGATTCAGTCAGATACTTAACTACATGTCTGTTCTTAAATTGCCTCATTGACTATCCCAACTTTTATTGATGAAAAGCTGAAGTGAGACTGCTCACCTGATCTAATGCTATATGGTACCTAGATCTTCTCATTACTTGAATATTTACATTTTGGTGAGCAAAATGGGTAAAGAAAACCTTTTCTTCTTATATAAGAGCGTATATACAAATGGGACTTGATTCTCCTCTCACACAATTATAACGGTATAAAACTAATATAAGTGGGAGGAGAACAAGGCCACATGCTTTAAATGTTGATTCATACAACCAATTTTTTATGGAAAATACACTTTGAATTAACATTTTGGATTTTAAATGCAGAAATCTGCACTGACATAAACCTAGACTATGGTATTTACGAACATAAAATTGTTTATAGATACTATTCTTTGTTTTTCATAAGCTAAGCCTTATTCAGAAATAAAATATTTTAACCCCTCCCCCCGCCCACACACACACAGATTGAATGTATTGTTGTGGAAAATGCAGTGCAGATTTTTGTAGCCAGACATGACTTCTCATTAGGCTGCTTCTGAAAGAGCAAGCATAAATTTTATTTGTTAAAAAAAAGATAGATTATAGAGTGAAAAGAAAGAATTTATCACCTTGACTCATTACAAAAATCTGGCTAATTGAAATCAGTTTCTCACACTTAGGGAATGTTTGTTAAGACATTAGGAAGTGGCATTACATTTTTCCAAGATAATTCTCTAATCCTCACTGGTGCAAGTGCTACTTATACAGAGTTCTTCATCTTTGCCAAATGACTGTTACTCAGGTCAACCACACAGTCTTTCTAAAGTACCTTTCTCAGAATGGAGCAAAATAGGCCGTAAATCACTGGGGCTTTGTCATACCATGTACGGAAGTTTAATTATCCTGGGAATATTATTGTAATTAAGTGGTAGTTAATCTCAATTAGTTACATTTAACTAAAAATTTAATATTTGACTATATATTTAAACTCTGATTATACTGGACCCATTAAGGAGAAAGGAGGAGAGATGGCATGTTCAGAAATACACCAGAAGGTAAGAAAAAAGTTGTTAAATAAAACTATATTATTAAATACGTGCCCCCGTCTCAGTCATATCTATATTTAGACTTGTCAAGGTGAGTCAGACTTCTTCCTAAAGAGAAAACTTCTCTTGAATACAGTTTAAGTGAAACATGAAAGGTAAAAATGACTAAGTGAAAGAATAATCTGTCAAGGTAGAGGTTAGCAGACAAGCCCTGAGGATTCCTGCTGTGAACATAATTATTTACATTTTTCTGGCTCAAGGGAAGCACAGCTGGTCTTGTCAAAAACTCACAGGGATCTGAAGAGATCAACAGGAAGCAACCAACCTAAGGTAGCCAGTGTGGGACATTAACATTTTGGAAAAAAATGAAGGAGAAAAAGATTATTTTTCTGACCATTTGAGAAATAAGGGGGCCCTGTCCCTCAAAAGAGCAAGAGGGATTTAACGTTCAAAGACCTGAGAAGAGCCTGGTGCCTGTATCATGAACAAATGGGTAGACATGGCTCTCTGACAATATAAATATCTCAGCAACACCCCAAAGAGGGTTGGTTAGTAGAAACCCAATTCACCTGGCCCAACCAGTAACTGGAGAATACCTAGTCAGTGTCTGGAGGAGGCTACCGCACAAATCAGAGGTGTCTAAATAAACCTTAACCCAGGCTAAGACTGAGGTGAAGCTTCTGAGTAAGTGGAAAACAGGAAGAAGATATGGTATGCATAATATCTTCTTGTTTAAGAAGAGGGTGTTTAAGAAGAGAGGGTGTTTCTCTCGTTTAATACTCAAGCTTGTAATATAGGGGTACTGTTAAGATGCTCATTGGTAGAGGATCATGAACTAGCCATGGTCAGGAATGCTTCCTTCCATCTCTGCCTGATCAGGAGATTGCATTTTGGATATAGGCCTTCCTACAGTGACTCATGCCTTTTGCCGCCCAAGGCTGGGCTGCTCCAATGGGCTCTACATAGGGGCATGCCTCAAAACTATCTGGAAACAAAAGGTTGTGTAGGCCACAGCAGCCTGACTGGTTTATGTACATGTTATTGGTGTCATGAGACATCAGTACTCTACAGTCTACAGTCACTACTTATGGGTTGCCAGGTGAAGATTAAGGAATTGGTTTTGACCTATATAGGCCCAAATGGCTTGGGTCAGGTCTATGTCAAAAACCAATCCCTTCCCTGTCTTATGCTGTCTTGGTGAAGGTCAGGAGAGATGCTTCAAGGTGAATTTCCTTTGATTTGACAAAAGGGAGCTGGCAGTAGAGCATTCTTCGCTAAGGGCCTTCTGCTGTGGAACAAGCTTCTGCCCTTGATCTGAAATAGCCTGGGACTTCCGACATTCAGGCCACTCTGCAGAGCCCCATATTTTTACTTCAAAGGCTGAAGAAGTCGGGGCCTACAGGAAACACACTGCTAATTGTTTAAGAGGAATGGTGATATGGTTAGCTCAGTTCCAGCTCTGCCACTTTGCTGTGCAAATCACGGCTGAGAAAATTAAATTAAAGGGATATGGAATAAGTTTTGAAAACACTGAATTCCAAACTACACACAGTGGAAAGGTGTTCCAGGAAGGACCCTTGACTATGGAACTCCTTAAGAGTGGAGCTCTTGCTAAGTACAACTTGCCAGACTTCAAGGCTCAATAAAAGTCCCAATTTTTGGCCAAACCTTCCCTCAGGAACATTGTAACATGGAAGGCTTTGCACAATGTGGGAGAGGAAAAGAAAAAGAAATAAACAAGGAAAGTGTTTACAAATCAAGGAGAGAGAGAGAAAGAAATGGGGGACCCTTTTATGGACCAATCTCATGCTTTTCTTTGTCAATGGGGCTCCAAGTCAGAGGCATTAGGAAAGAGTAAATAGAAACCTGTGAGCATTTATATGTTCTAAACAAAACCTAGATAAAGACCTATATCCTCAGATATTTCAGAGCACTGGTGAATGCAATTTGGAGGAATGGGCAACCCCACTATATTCCCCACTTTGATACATTTTCCCTATGGGCACTTTTGTACCTAAAAGCAGCCTCCGAGTCCCTCTTTCCCACCCCAATCCATGTAGCTTCCTGTGTCTAAAAGCACTGGTTGCTGCAGTTAAAACAATTATCCTCAACTATTAACATAACCTGAGAGCAACACAATACAGTTAAAAGATCAGCCTGCTAAAGTGATACCTCTTTTCCCTCTTCTCCACAATAAACAGCATTATCATCTTGAAACTTGCTTCCATTCTCACAGATATGCAGATTCTAGCTCACTTCCTCTCCAGTTCTCTCATAAGTAGGTATCTATTTCTGGTCTCTTTTCCGTCTTGGTATCAATGTCTGTAAGGACATCCAGGAAGCCTCCCATTTCCTCAGACATGTTAAATAATCCAGGCCTGGAGTTTCGCAGGGTACCATGCTGCAGCCCTCTAAATTGAATTTCAGTTCTCCCATTAAGAAGAATATTATCTTATGGCCTTTTTATGTACATAATTGAATCCTTTTCCCGCCTAACTGAAGCAATTCCTCTGACTCTTGGAACTTCAAGATTTTAATAATTACTGCTCATGGCCTTTGATATGAAGCAAGTGTGGGCTATCACATCTCATGTGCTCTTTGTATATCAAAGCTAGAGACAGAATCTTCAACTGAAAAAATTTCCTTAAGGAGGGAATTAATAAAAACAAGCACATTTCTATTTCCTTCTCACAGCTGGAAACACAATTATCTTTTCACTAAAGCAATGAGATCAAGCTTCCATGACCTCCAACTTCTCTCTGCGCCTTTTGCTAATCTACTGCTTACGAGTTGTTTCGCTGTCTTCAATTCACTCGGTCTGATTCTGCCTTAAGTCTTTAAAAAGATTCTCTCTCTCTGCATATATTAATTTTCTTTCAGGAGGGAATACACTCCTTAGATCTGGTGAAATGCATACTGCAAAGCATTTATTGAGTCACATCTCACCTCTCCTCATAGCTGCTGTGTGCACAAGCTCAGTCCCAGGGACAGAAGAAAAGATAGTAAGAAAATCAGTAATTGTTGGGACCAAAAATTTTCAAACCTAGGTGACTAGTGTCAAGTTCATGAATCCAGAATTAAGCATCTAAACAAAGAGGCAATTTCAAAAGTGCTGAGTACCCTACAGCTGTCCTGCTTTCAAAGTAGGTAATTCTGCTATAAATTTTTCAAACACAAATGCCACTTAAGCATGAAAATTAGATTTTCAAGTTACAGAACTTGTGTGTACAAATTCAAAGGGCACTTTTTTAGAATTTGTCAATGAAAGTTTTATCCATAAACACCTTAATGGAATAAACCCAGATACTGATTAGGCAAACAGGAGCTATTACTAGTGGAAACTATCCAAAGAAATGTGTGTCCACATTCAGTGATGTCTTTAAAAATACCACAGTCATGAGAAATAAGGTTACTGAACTACAAAAGTGTAAATGAAGAAAAATAGGATGCAAAGGAATACCTGAGACTCCTATGTTAGAGGTATTAAATTAACAAGAAAAAAGAGTTTATATCTTACATAAGTAAGTACCACATGAAGTAAAAAGTTTGACTCTCTGTCAAAGTTGAAGACAGCCAACATTTGCAGACGCAGCTAATTATTTTGGGTACTGACACCTTAAAGAGGCCCCTCTTTTCTGAAAGCACGGAAAATCAAGCTCCTTTAAGATGTCTCAGATCGGGCACCCAAAAATTACTAGCCACTTCTGAGAATCATGACCTGATATAAGAATGAAATGAGCTGCACGAAGCTTGCAAAGAAGGAGATACTCACTAAGCTACATTTATTCATTTTATTGCCTTGTTATTTTTGTCCAATTAAAATCATTATATAGTCAATTAAGGAATGACTGACATATCTGGATCTGGAAACATTAACATTCAGTCTTTCTAGGTAAGGATTTGAGGTCTATGAAAAGGCACAATATTGCTCAGGGAGAACTCAGATTGTGATGACCTTGGTCTAAAATAGGGGAAATAGTCTGGAACTCAGGGAAAAGCACTACAGGGCTGTGTCCTTAGTCTATGAAGTAGATGGCTAGGCAAGACATGAACCATTTGAGAGTGAGCAGCATGACAGAAGAGTAAGAGATAATGCACAAAGTTCTAATCATTGTCAACCCATTGCCAGATACTAGACTCCCACTAGGATATTCATAAAACGGAGAAGGACACGTATTCAAGTTTCAAATAGGTTTGCAAGAAAATTAAACAGCAGATAAAAAGGTTATATACAGAAAATCTAGTGTACATTTACAGAACCACTGTCATCAATGCACTGTGTTAATGCTATTAGTCTGCAATACTTCATCACACAGAAAATTATTAGCATTTCACCCATTTAAAGATATCTTCTAATTTCAGCTTTTTTAGAGGATGATTTTCTCTTGTGGATAGAATGTGTTTTCCTGTAGACCAAAGGAGAATTCCATATTATGTTCCATTTTAATTGCTTTTTGGAGCAACTTTCCCATCTTATCTAACCAACTGTTACTTTACAATTTTGACTTTTAAGTGTTATTGGCTATTTTGTTAATCTTTGCAGGTGCAGCAGCATCAGGCTTCCAAAAGAAGATCTGGTAGTATGAAAAAGCTGCTGCTGACCCATGTCCTCAGAAGACAAAGGAGGCCTTCAGGTCTTACTGGCAGCCTGTGTGAAAGAGATGAGAATTTCTGATCTAAGTATTACACAGTACACGGCAGCCTTTATTTCATCTAAATCTCACTGGAATCTGGGGTCGGGGAAGAGAGGAAGTGATCGAGGGGATGTCTCAGGAGATCTAATTGAAGAAGAAACTAGACAATATTCTCACCTCTGAAATAAAAGCAAAAACACCATGTTTCCTGCACCTTGGATGTGTGTATTTTGCTTTGTTTAAAGCTTGCAGACAGATTTCATATACCGGTAGGTTTTAAAGCTGTCTCTGCGGTAGATGCACAGACTCTTATCTAATTTATCTTTGGGTTTTGCATATGCTACCTGAAATGGAATTTTGCTTTCACAACCTAGAATTCAACAGCTTAAAGTTGGAGAGACTTCCTGCTGCTTACTCTTGTTTGTCTCTATCTCCGGTCTTATTCTTCCTTCCCCATCTTCATTCTTCATCTTCAATTATTCTGTGAAGGCTTCAGTGATAAGGTAGGCTTTGACCAGAACTCTGAAAACATCAGACTCATTTTGATCTCTTCTTATAAGCTTGTTTCACTGTCACGGACCTAGCACTGAGCCTTTTAGAGCTTTCCCATTCAAATCTGCCTCATCTGGACAACAGGCACACTGTCCACATGTGTTCTCAACTGGCGATATAGGGGTCTGATTCCTACTGTTAGCAAAGTTCTTGTTAACACAGATCTGATAACATTACGCAGGAATTATCAAGGCTTAGTGAAAAAGTATTACTAGAGGAATAAGACATTAGGAAAGGAATAAAAACTTGACAGAATAGTTGTCTTTTCTAAATGTCTAATCTTTAATACACCTCCAGAACTCATAACATTTCTTTTCAAAGGACAGCAATTTCTTTTTTGGGAAGAAAAAAATTACTGTTGTGGAAATGTCAATGAAAATAACATGACAGTTGAGGCTCACATCTACAGAGACAAGAAAAACTGTCCTTAACTCACTTCACTATTATGCAATTGAACTGAATCTGAGCTCAGTATCTATGTGGGTACGTCTTCCTCTCTCTGAAGATGATGATGAGACAAGCTGGGCAGAAACAACCCAAACAAATTCCCAAACCGTCCTTTATAGAGTAGGTGTTGTTTGGATGCTCCATTCTGTCAATGATTTGTGCTGTTGGTGGGAAGAAATTATCCCATTTTCTTTATCGTCTATATTCCTTAGCAGCATACTGATTTCTGAGCGAGTGGAATCCTCCCCTCATCACCACACAATCCCTAGTACATTTGTTTTGGAAGTTGTGAACCTGCCTATAAACCCAGTCACCCTAATAATGCTCACAATATGGCCATTTTCATTCTCTCTCTAAGTGCTACATAGAACCCCACAAACTATAAAGCAGCTCCAAATGAAAATATTAATTAAAATTAATTGAAATTAATTAATTAAAATATTTGAGTAGATTTTTAATTTCAGACACCTCTCAGGCAGCAAAATTTATGCAGCGACAGAGACTGCAGCTCCGTGTGGAAAGCGGTATCTTAACTACTTCTACCATCCTTAGTGCTGAATCACCACATTCCACCTGAGGTATCTGATGTCGTATAAAATGTTTAAGGCTCCAGAGAGGTCCCTAATGCATTTAAGTGCCTCAATGTGCATGTGTAATTCTTTAATAAATTGAGAATAAATCCCTGTGTCCACTGATCCTTTAAAAAGTGTTTGATATCGGGGGCATGACACTTTTATGGTTTTGGGTAGCTACGAAGATATGGGCTGGGGCGTACGAGGCATTGAGAGGGTTGGTCAGCGATATGCTGCAATGCTCATTTGACTAGTGTAGGGATATGAAAGTGTAAATGTGTACAGTACATGATTAACCCATGTGCCTGGGCTCATTGCTTAACCTTCACGGTGACATGCAGCCTCTTCCCCCTCCCACTGCCTCTGTATCAGAGGCAGCAGCGCGGGTGGGGCATCTGGCTTTTACAGAGGCTCCCCGCATGTATTCGCTCTTAGCATCCCTAATCCCTAGCATGGCTCCATCCCAAGATTTTCCATGGAAAAACATCAGAAAAAACTACAGACAACTGAAATCACTCAAAGGTCAAAAAGTCACATTATGAGAAAGAATCACTTTGCCTATGGAGGCAGACAAAGGACTTCTTTCACTATAACAACAAGGTGGGAAAGAGCATGCCATACTCTTTCACTGAGGATACATCTTGGTGAGCAGGGAATAGGATATTCTCATAAAAAAATGGAACCTGGCTTCTGTGAAACCAGCCAGCTCCATGACAGATGAAACTTTAGAAGGAAAACCTACTTTATTCACCAGGAAAGGTAACTATTTAGATCCACATGTGATGACTTTGTTTTGTACTGTAACCATTTGTTTTCATCACACTGTTTTGTTTCTAGTTAATGCTCCAATCTTGCTTAAATAAACCTCCTTTTGTTTTATTACAAGTGCTCACACGGTACTGTGTCATTTTACAGGAGCATTGCTTTTAAGGTCAGACTGACAAACCACAGTACACTGCTCCTTTCAGGATCCAGCATTTCTCTGAGTAAGAACATAAGGACGGTCTTACTGGGTCAGACCAATGGTCCATCTAGCCCGGTATCCTGTCCGCCAACAGTGGCCAATACCAGATGCCCCAGAGGTAGGGAACACAACAGGCAATTCTCATGTGATCCCTCTCCTGTCAAACATATCCAGACAAACAGAGGCTTGGGACACCATTCCTACCTATCCTGGTTAATAGCCATTGATGGACCTAACCTCCATGAATCAATCTAGCTCTTTTTTGAACCTGTTAAAGACCTAGCCTTCACCACATCCTCTGGCAAGGAGTTCCATAGGTTGACTGTGCACCGAGTGAAGAAAAACTTCCTTTTGTTTGTTTTAAACCTGCTGCCATTTGGTGACCCCTAGTTCTTATATTGTGGGAATAAGTAAATAACTTTTCCGTATTCACTTTTTCCATGTCAGTCATTATTTTATAGAATTCTATCATCTCCCCCCCTTAGCCTCCTCTTTTCTTTTTAATCTCTCTTCATATGGAATCTGTTCCAAACTCCTAAACATTTTGTTGCCCTTTTCTGAACCTTTTCCAATGCCAATATATCTTTTTTGAGATTAGGCGACCACATCTATACACAGTATTCAAGATGAGAACACATCATGGTTTTATATAGATCCAAGAAGATATTTTCTGTTTATTCTCTATCCCTTTTTTAGCGTAGCCAGTGTTAGTGGCTGGATATCACAGAGGAATTATTCAAAGGGCCTCGGGAACTGTGGTACCCATGCTGTTATCCTGCAAGGTTAGGCAGGCCTCCCAGAACCTAGAGGAGAGAACTTAACAGACTAATGGTGGTCGGGTGCTTAACACCCAGTCACCATAGGCAAGGCTACCTCTCACTACAGGCGGGATGGGGGAAGGAAACAAAGTGACTTACAATCCTGGGTACTCTGGTCCAGAATTCACAGAATTTCCTGGACCTTCCAGCAAGCTGCAAGGCCCATCTGTTCAGTCACATTCCAGAGTGAGAAGGGCATGATGAGCCAGTTTGCCGGGAGGAGGGAATGGTTAAGATTTTATTTTGGTTATTCCATCTGCCCTGCAATGTACTCTCCTCCTTTGCCCAAATCGTCGAGAATGTGTTGACCTTCAATGCATGCTACACAAACCCTCCTATTTCACTGGGTTCCCAGAGCGAGAAAAAGGGACACTGGCTAGAGAGGGATGGTGTTACAGCTGTGTTTTTGTAGGTAGAATCTGATTTTTTTATGTTTTTGCTACATTTCACTGTCAATATTGATGGTTACAAAGAGAGAGCTTTTTGCACGTAATGTGAAATGCAATTTCTAAGTAAAGTTAAGTTATTGTAACTTAGGCATTATAAACATACATAGTATCTGACTCTTACTCTTTGTGCTAAAGAATTCACTCTTCTCAGTCTGTTTAATAAGCTACCGAGGGGGCCACACCTCTATTAATGATTATGCTTCTCTCTTATTAGAGGGCTTTCCATCCAGAGTCCGAAAAGCACTTTACAATGCACAGAATGTCCCATTAACCAGTTTTGGACAGTAGGTATAAATGATAACACTGAAGTTACAGCACAAGGATGAGGAAATTGTAGTAAGGACCACAGCAGATAAACACACAGAGCATCAGCACGAACGTAAGTATATGCGACAGATTACAAACTGTGACTAGCTGGCAAGGATTAGAACCACAGCACGTCTCTCATGACAGCCACAGAGATCAATACTCCTCAGCCACATTACTGTCCCTCATAGCCATACACTTACCTACGAGAAGCCGCAACCTCACATTCCTTCCCAGCTATACGTTTTTAACTGGCAGAGTTCATGTTCATAGAACACACAGTAAGCAGCACTAGCAGTTTTATAGTCCTGCATCAGCACTCCAAAGTCAGTACTGGATCTATAAATCAAGTGGTCACTCCTTCTGGAACAAAGCTGACTTGGGGTGGGGGTACGCATTCCCATTTACTGCTTGGTAGTAGAAAAAGGACTAATATAGTCTGAAACTGGGTGGGGAGATCATGCACAGAAGGAAAAGAGATATGACAGAATCCCCCATGTTGCAAAGCCACATCAAGCACCTCCTCTTCCCGCCACTGCAACCTTGTGGGAAGTCTAGAAATAGCTTCTGTATGGCCTACCTTCTCCCTCACAGATGCACTGGTTATAACGCAAAAATAATTAACCGCAGCTTTCCCACTGTTGTTTTTATCTGCCACCAAAGGGTCAGGCAGAATACAGGCAACAAGAGTGCCAAGACCTCTGCAGGAGTGTAGACAGTCTGAGAGCAGACCTTAGTCTGGCCGCCAGAGGAGACCCTGAAAATGATGATCTCCTGCTAAAACTTCTAGCAACGCCCTAGCAGGTGACACCAAACTCTCAGTTTTGTATGTAACCCTTTGCACATTCCAAGCAACACTTACAACCAAAGTTTAAAAAAAAAAACAATTTGAAGGTGAATGAAGGGCACAGCTGACTGGCACACCTCCACCACTCTGCAGCCATTCAATGCTCATGTTTGCTCAAGTGACATTTATTGTTTTATCAGACTTTTCCTTTTTGCACTTGACTTCTATGCACCCGTGGTCTCAGCATCACCAACTGCGAGCAAAGAATGGCACCAATTCTCCAGGCTTTTCCAACAGCAGGGCTTAGTTAATGCCAACTACCACTGCCAGCTCAGTAATGAAAGGCTGCTCTAATTCCTTCTCGCCAGATTTTCACTCTCTCAAAGGGGCCAGGGAGGAAATCCCATGCAGGGCAGGGCAGGATCGAGAAATCTGCCTCCAATTACAATTTTTTGCAGCTGCGATTCCTGAATAAACCTATTAATCAAAGCACCATATTTGCATAGCACAATCTATAATTTTGACATAAGTCACCTCTAAATCTGGGAATCCGATCACTTCTTCCCCCTCAGCACCAACCAGAGAACTAACAAAAATGTCACTGTGTGTAACAAAATGCACCCAGAATACTCTTATTCACACACTTAAGGAGAAAATAGACTGGGTAGGATTTAAGTACTCATAAGAGAGCACAAAGAACAAAGTAGGTTACTAAGCAAAATAAAACAGAACACACAACTTAAACTTAATACATTTAACAAAACTAGTTACATATTATCTCACACTAAAAGATGTTATAATAATCTTCACAGACTAGACAGCCTTCCAGCCTGGACCTAGTTCCTTCCCCCAGTTTAATCTTAGCTGTTTCCAATAGCCGTCTTGGATGGCATAGCCAAAGAAAATTGATGACCAGGATTACCACATTCCCCACCTTTAAATAGGTTTTGCCAAAGGCAGGAATCCTTTGTGTTCAGTCCAAACTTTCCCTCTGCTCTTGTGGAAAAATACAAAATCCAAGATGAGTCCCACCATCTGGTCTCAGGCTTTTGCAGGGTCCCTGTTTCCATACTTCATGGGCTGACCCACACATCTGCAGGAAGATTAAGCTTTTTTGTCTCTTGCTAAGGGGCCATCGCAACCCTGATGTGTAATCTGTGGGAGTGATCCAAAGCAGCAAATGTGTAATGAAGAGATAAACATTTTAATATTCCTAACTTGATCTACAAAAGTGATAGATGCATACAAATGAGATAATCATATTTAGTAGAGTGCAGCCTTTCCAGTGTCATTTCACATGAAGTATCTCGTATAAAGCATATTCTAGTTATGTTATTTTCATAAGCATTTTTCCAGAAAGATAATGGAATGTCCTGCCACATATGTATACAGGTGTGCATGTATCTGTGCAAAAAAACTGTGCAACACACTCCAGTGGAGAACAGGTTGATGCTCCTTCAGAGATCATGACCAATGCCCATAACACTGGTGACACAAATTATTCAAGCGATGCCTTGCTAACTCGAGGGGAGTTGCACTATTACCCAACAGATTTAAAAACTGATCAATTATTGATCTATAATGCCCAAAGCTGCAGGTTAACTACTGGCATTAACTGGTATCATGATCACTTCTTTTCATATGTCACTTGACAACATCTTGGTTTTACAACACTTAGGAACAAGCTCAGAAATCTTTTTTTTACCTTTGCACCCTATTAGGAAGAGGAGAGTTCAATGACAATGTAGAACACTCTGTTCCCTCTGCTGGAGGTACCCAGTCCACAGCAGGGCTGCAGGTAATATGACAAGAAGCTTCAACTAATGCATATTAATGGTAGAATATTGCTCTATTCCAGGACCCCTTCTATCTTCCTGCTTGGCACCTAATGGAAAGTTACACATTAAAAATTACGGAGCACAAGGAAGAAGAAAATAATGGATATGCTTCATGAAATGCTTCAATGCATGAAACAAACCAATGAACTTTAAGAATTATTATGTTGATATGGGAATGTCGCATATCTCTGCATACTTGCAAAGGTTGTATAGTTCCAAAACAACCATTCGGGAAACAAAAGGAGAGAAATAATGAAGGAACTGCAGATCTATTGGCAAAACTGTTCCTAAACTGATCTATATGTAAAGGAATCCATCTAAACCCGCTTAATTTCTCATCTTAGACACAAGCATATATGGTACATGGTACAGTAAATAAAAATTACTTTCATAACTATCCCTTCAGGACATTTTTTGGTATGAGGATATACTCTGCTAACCTTTGGAGATCCTACCCCATTAGAGCCATACGATGTTGCTTGCCCTCATTCTTAGATGTACTCCACTCTTCAGGCAATTAATCTAGGAGTGAAATGTAGCTACAGAAACACTAATTTATTGGCACTTTATATCACTCAGACAAACACCAGACCCTACAGAAAGAACCATAAGTACCCATTTTAATTTTTTCAGGTTACATGTTAATTTTCAAGCCCTGTCAAACCAACAAGTGGTAATAAAAAGCTTGTTTGTGAAAACCTATGGTGCTACATGAGAACATGCTCCCCTCAGCTGCTGAGGATGCAAACCACAGAGATTATAGAAACATATTATGGTGGGGTGGGATGGAATATGGGCATTTCAGAGATGACAAGTAGTCACACATATGGAAACACCTGCAAGCTCTCAATAACAATAAATACATAGAAAAAGCTGAAGCACCAGCAATTAAATGAGAGAGATACA
This sequence comes from Pelochelys cantorii, assembly GCA_032595735.1. Classification (NCBI taxonomy): domain Eukaryota; kingdom Metazoa; phylum Chordata; order Testudines; family Trionychidae; genus Pelochelys; species Pelochelys cantorii. The sequence continues at coordinate 23,410,130 of CM064329.1, read as the reverse complement.
GGGACAAATGCTAACCTGTCCTCTCATAAGATTCTCAGCAAGGTAGCATCACATGGCTCAAAAGTTAAAAGCAACACATTCTTTCTTCATTCCCAATTTGTAATGGTAAAAGCTTGTGGGGGGAGAGAGAGAGAACCAACATGTTGCATAAATTGAGAGAAATTCAAGCTGAAGAAAGGGGTTGATCACTTTAGTATTGAATGGTGTGTAGTACTGAATGCTCAATGACCATTCTTATTTAATCTTGCAGTCAATTCCAGAGGCTAAGCTCATCTTCTATGAAGATTCCATCTCTAGCTCCATCCCTCTTAATCACTGACGTTCTAATGAAACACAGCTACCACGAAAGGTCACAGTCATGGAGGAAGAGGCAATTTTTCTGATAGCCAGAGCCAAACCCCACAGTGCATCAGAAAAAAAAGACTCTATATTGGACGCTTTATATTTTAGGAAACAAGTACAGAGAGCAGATCACTAAGTTACTGGGCTCAGAGCACCTTGCCCACGTCTACACTAGGAAACTATTTCAAAATAACTAAATTCAATTTAATTCCCAATTATACAAAATTGAAATAGCATGTGCCCACTATGTGGAAGCCTGGAAATTAGTCCAAGGCAGGCTCCATTAAGGTGGACGTGCTACCTTGGACTTAGAGCTCCAGGAAGCACTGGGGAATAATTAGTTCAAATTACTCTGGGAAGTAGTTATTTTGAAATAGCAGAACCAGAGTGTCCACACTAACGCTATTTTGGAAAAAAACATTTTGAAATTAGTGTTATTCTCCAAGGAAAGCAGGTATACAGATTTCAAAATAAGTGGCTCCTTATTTTGAAATAACGGGTGTGCTAGCGTGGACACTGCGCTTATAAATTCGACCTAACGGGGGTTATATCAAAATAAAGCCCTAGTGTACACCGGGGCCCAGTGTTGCTAAGTGCATGAACTAATCAGTTTTGTACCAGCTAGAGCTCTCAAGGCATCAGGCTTCTTTACTACACATAATGAGGTCAACACATGAAGCTAGACATCACAACTTCCTGGTAGATTGTGTGAAGGTCTATGGGTGTTTGCAGCCACAGCAGTGTGAGTAAGAGGCTGAGATGGAGGAAGCAAATTCTTCTAAATGCTTCCTATTTCTGATCAGCACGATTTTTATTTTGAGAGCTGAGCTTCACCCAACTAGACTTGAGCCACAAGCTGATTTTGACTAGGGACTGAGAAAGCTGGAGATGGTACCATTTATGCTTGATGCAAAGGAGAGATAGAGTCTATGGTTTCTTTCTGTAGTACTAGCTGGACTATTAAATTCTGCATGAGAGAGAGGACTTCTTCCTTGAAAAGAGGTGACCATCTGCTAGCAAAGGTCCCAGATATTCTCTACTCTCTTTTACCATCCAGAAACAAAAAGGACCAAAGTCACTGGCTGTAGCTCTGATGGCTATGAATGTTTCCATGACTACTTCTGGTGTGAGTGGGGCAAATGTATGTTGTTTTTCTTGTTCTGTGCTCTGCTTGCATCCCACAAAGCCATCCTTGATGCACAAGTTCCTAAAATGATTTCTTGCAGCAAGATATACTAGGCTCTGAGGTTGCATGTAGACAATCTCTGTTTCTTAACTATGTAAGGTGTAGAAATTTATATTGTGGCAACTTTGTTGTCTCCAAGCAATGGAAAAGTAGATTCTTTCTGCAGCCACAGTATATGTCTGAAAGAAATCTTTGTGACAAAATGAGTCTGTTATGTCCCCTGAGAACCATGAATGCTTTGGTGACAGTCTATCAACAGTGTTTGTCAAGGAGCAGTTACAATATTTCACTAGTTCTTTACTCTTTAGTTTCTTGGCTGGATAGAGTTTTAGAATTTAGTGGGGTCCAGGAGCCTTCCTCATTGAGCCGGGTATGGACAGACCAAGATAGGTGGTTCCTTATGTGCACATCCAGCCTAAGGAACCAGTCTAGAGATTGCCAGTGAGGAACCTAACAGAACAAGATCATATAGGAAGCTTGGTATCATTGGATTGGAGGTACTGACATATGGATGTTGAAGACTCCTATGACAATATGACAATAAGCCTCATGAATTCCATTGCCATGTCATCTGTATCCGCTTCTTTGGAAAGCCTTTGATTTCTGAAGACCTACTGTTTAAAGAGATACCCAAGTTAGTCTGGTCGGTAGATGTGTACATTAGCTGCATTTACATGAAGGACTTTGTTCAGAGGAAGCTACTCTCACATTTGAACATGGGTGAAGATAAAAGAGCAATTCCACTTCCCAATTTGTCCTTTGGGGTGTCATATAACCCTAACATGACAATATTGAATTAAACCAGAGTAAATACAAAGCAACACCTATTTACACCCATGTGTGTATTACAGCTGACAGAGGAGCTGGGCTCAGAATGTGAACATGTGACATTGATCAATGGTGCAAGACCATTTACTTTCCCGAGATAACGTCCCTCAGAATTCAGACACTACAGTTCATCCACACGCTGATAGAAAATAAATTGCCAACCACAGTAACCCACTGGATGGAAATAGAAACATTTTTACACGAATGAAATGGGACGGTACACTCTTGAAATCATCTTGCTAGCTTTCTGTTGTAGTACAATTTACAGCTGTGCTGTCTGAGTGGTTGAAGTGTTAGACTAGAAATCCAATAGGGTTTCCCTGTGCAGGTTTATCTGCTCACAGTGAGGCCTGTGTTTCAAGCACCTAAAAGTATATTACAAGGAGGAGGGAGAAAAATTGTTCTCTTTGGCTTCTGAGAATAGGACAAGAAGCAATGGGCTTAAAGTGCAGCAACTTCCTAACTGTCAGGGTGGTTAAACACTGGAATAAATTGCCTAGGGAGGTTGTGGAATCTCCATCACTGGAGATATTTAAGAGCAGGTCAGATAGACATCGATCATGGATGATGTAGATGGTGCTTGGTCCTGCCATGAGGGCAGGGGACTGGACTTCTTGACCTCTCGAGCTCCCTTCCAGCTCTAGTATTCTATGATTCACCCTTTTTGCTGAAAATAATGAAAAAAGGGGATTTTCAAAAATGTATTTTAAATAAATTAGCCCTTACTGCAGTGTGAGGCATCCAAACCACTTCTAAATGTAACCATTATAAAACACTAATGACACAAAAGCAAGGCTTTCTACTGTATGGCCTTTACTTTAAAGATGTTAGTACAGTACACCAGCTGTGTCACGTACATCAGTAGGTTTTTTTGGACAGGCCAGAATGTTTCACTCTAGCTCTCAAAAATGGAGACAAAGACAGTGTTCCTGCTGGAGCTCTCTACTGCATGCATAATGAACGGCTTCGTGTCAACGAGTGTTTTTCACTAGCAAGAGACTAGTCTCATATATGTGTGCACTGAGTAGATCATGATTCGTCATTTACTCATGGCCCTTATGAGTTAGAAGGGGTGGGTTGCATGGCAGGGGGCGGGGAAGCCAAAGAGACTGGAATGACTACAGTTACAATAAGTGATGCTGTCAGTCTGCTTTTCCATATTAACAGTTCCACAATGAAAAATTATGCTTTATTTTAACACCAAAGGAAAAACAGCAACACTGATTTTCTCATTAAAAATGCTGCTTTAAGAATACTGAATTAGACTGGAGCAAGTGACAGGACACATAGGGTGTGTCTAGACTACAGAGATTTTTCGAAAAAAGTGGCCTTTTTTCGAAAAATCTTTACCTGCATCTAGACTGCAGCTGCGTTCTTTCGAAAGTAAAATGAAAGAACGCGGCAGTTTTTTTGACCACGGAAAACCTCGTTTTACGAGGAATAACGCCTTTTTTCAAAAGTGCTCTTTTGAAAAAAGGCGCTATGTAATGCAAACTGCTTTTTTGAAAGAGAGCATCCAGACTGCCTGGGTGCTCTCTTTTGAAAAAGCGGCTTGCTTTTTTGAAAGTACTGGTTGTAGTCTAGACGCTCTTTTTCGAAAGAGGCTTGCAGTCTAGACGTAGCCATAGTGTGAACGTAATTATGGGGCTAGATCCAAAGGCCACTGAAGTCATTGAGAATATTTCTATTGCAATGACTTCAACAGGTTTTGGATCAATCCCATTAGGAATAAGGTTTTTAAAATGAATTTCAAATGCCAAACCACTGGAAGCGCTCACTTTTCGTTTGAGGAATATAAGGGTTAAGAATGAGCAGGTCATATATATGGAAAATTACTATTACTGTACATGAAGCATTGGCGTCAAATTATCCAACAAGAGGGTTTTCAACACTGCAAGTATATTGTATGTCCAACTTGCAACCTTAAGATAACAGCCAAATACCACCTTTCATGCCAGTGGAACATGCTCCATTTTACTTTGATTACACAATTATGTAATAGGGATGTAATCGTGTAGCTGATTAACTGATAAGCAAAAGCATATAGGTTGATGCTATAGACTACACGCATCCCCCCCCCGAACCAGTAAATTTTTTAGCAGGTTGGTCAGCAGCCCAGCTCAGTTCTGGCTCATGCTGGGTCCAGGACCTACCCCCGCTGTGCTCTGCATTTAAAGTGTATTAGGAGCCAGGTGGGCAGGCAGTCCGGCTCAGTTCCGGTTTGGATCAGGAGCTCAAACCACACCTCCTCTCCCCACCCTGACAGGGGCTGCTGCCACCCCATACTGCTGCCTCTTTATCAGATGCAGCAGCATGGGGCAACAAGCAGCCGGTCTGCAAGAGGAGCTAGTTTTTAAACTGGCTCCCTTCACAGACTAGCTCACACCTGGCACTCTGTGCTGCTGCCGGCCCCGTCCCCGGGGACTATAGAATAGTTCACTAACCGATAAGGATTCATGACGTTACTCGACTATTCAATTAAACGATATTTAACATCCCTGCTATGTAATAATAAAATATTTTGCTATATATTATCTAAGGATCTCAAAGACCTTCGCAAGCATGAATGGATTAAATTCCATAATATCCCTACATGGTAGGTACAATATTAGACCTATTTTGCAAATGAGGAAAATGAAGGCACAGTAAAAATGTGTGACTTTTAAAAAAAAATTAAATGTGTGCAACTTGTGTGCGACACATACCGACCCCTGTGCAACCAGGAATTAACCCCCTGGTGAACACGGGTGAAATAACCTGACACTGGAAAGAGAGACTCTTAAAGCAGTCTGCTGAAACACCACAAGAAACTCAGCTACGTTGTTCTTCCTCTCAAATCGAAAACGCCATAGAATCAAGCTGACAGCATTAGCCAGTACCCCCATCTATCACACATTGAAAAGAGGATGCTAACCCTCACCTGCATAGTCCACCGAAAATAAATGAATACCAGAAAAAAGTACAGGGAGCATGTGAAAACCTGCCAGTGTGCAGGCTGGACCTCTCTGATCCGACCCTCTGGGGACCTGACTGGTCCCAAACCAGGGAATTTGCCAGACCAGAGAAAGTTTCCTGCCACAGCCCCCAGCCACCAACTCTGCCAGGTGTGTGTGTGGGGGGGAAGGGTACTACCTCCATCCCCATCGGGGCTGCCTGCTGAGTTGCTGGCCCCACTGCTGCTATCCCGGCTGGACTGCTTGCCAGGCTCCAGCAGCCCACGCTGCCACAGGCTCCGGCCCCGTGCTGCCATAGACTGGCTCTGGCCCTGAGGGGGCTGCCAAGGACTTGGATTCCACGCTTCTGTGGGCTGTCAGGGGTTCCTCCAGCCCCACACTGCTGTGGGCTGCCAGGGCTGCCGCCAGCCTCGGCCCCTGTCCCACTGTCGTGGGCTGCCGAGGGCTCAGGCTCCTGCTCCATGGCAGCCTGCAGGCTCTGGCCCCACTTCTGCGGGCTGCCTGGGGCTCTGGCCCTGCACTGCCTGTCGTCGGCCCAGTCCTGCCCCGCTGGGGACTGCCCCAACCCGGTACCAGTGCCACAGGCTGCCGGGGGCTAATGCCAGCTCCGGCCCATCCTGTTGCTTCATCCCAGCTCCTCCTGGATTGCCCTCCTGCCGTTAGACTACCGGGGTTTTCTGACCCAGGAACATCTGTGATCCTGCCGAACCCCGGATGTTGCCGGATCAAAGAATTCCAGTTTGGGGAGGTACAACCTGTAGTAAAAATGAGAATTGCCTGTCATATGTACTGTACAGAGTGCATAAAATGACTCACCTAGCTCTCTAGTGGTTTTCCCTTCCATGAATCCCTAAGGAAGTATTTACCTGGTTTCACTGTTCATTACAGCCTGAGAAACCACAGTGTTTTTCTTGTGATTCTTTCCAATGAAAAATTCTAATGTTGATCATGTGACAATGTTTAATCTGGTTTCCCCACCTCAGAGTTGCTATATAATAATAAGAAACAAGCCCCGTGAGTTAAGGAGAAGAGTGTTCATTTATCAGTCTGTACTACCGCATCCCCTGACCTATTTTATTACTAAAAATAGTCTTTCTTAGGTCACTGCCGCAAATTGAATTCTGCTGCTTCATTGCCCACTGCAGTCTCACAGAGCTGCATGCTGCCTACACATAAAGCACAAAGTAAATTAACTAATTCACTGCCAGACACGTACAAGCTGTTCTTCTTACAAGGACACAGAAAACATAACAGGCATTTGGCTTAAAATCAGTGTTTTCAGTAAACTATGTGTTTGTACCTAAATCTAACTATCCTGTTTAATATCATGTAGAGGACTGAAGCACTACCAGCCACCGCCCCCCCCACACACACACAACCTCCCTGCTCTAACGCAGTGCCACTGCCTACCCCCAGAGCCAGGCATCCCCAGCCCACCTCCCGCCCCCCCCACTCCAACCCAATGCCCTCACCCCTACCACAGAGCCAGGCACCCTCAGTCCCCCTCGCTCCAGCGCAGAAACGGGGACATAACCTAGCGGGGGGGAAGGTAACGCAGTGACTCCATGGGAGGAGCCTTACCCCCCCACACACACATTGGACCTGGCCTGGGTCTCACCAGAGCTGCTTCCGCCATGGCCATGCACTTTTTCCCTCCAGGAGCTGGGGCACGTGCACAGAGCGGCCATGAACGATCCGGGCACGCGGCTCCGAATGTTCCATTTGACAGGCATGTGACGCCGTCCCCTCCCTGATCCCCTTTGCAGGGCAAAACCCCAGACATTTTTTGACATTTAAAAAAGCCAGACGGACGGAGATTTAGCAAACAAAAACAAGGACATGCCTGGGAAAAAATGGACGTATGGTAAGCCTAGATTAATGGGCATTAATTGACAGCCCTACTGAAGACTTTTATTTACAGAACAGCTACCACAGATAACAGTGAAAACTTGCTCATCATCCTCTACCAATATACCTCAACCCCTCCTCCTTCAACTTAATGGGATTGCTGTGGTCCAAATTAAAGGAGTCTCTTCAAATCAGAGCACTGGGAATCTGTATTGCGATACACAACTATATGGACTGCACAAATGCCACACATCACAGAATGAATTTCCAAGAGACAACAAACACCAATGCACTGTTTTCACCCTGAGATGGGCACGTGTTTTCCAGGGTCAGGATCTTCTTCAGTTGCCACAAAGTTAGGTAGGAATCTGAAAAGGATATTATGAATTTGTATTACAATAGCATCTAATGGCCAAGTCAAGATCAGGGCCACTCTGTGCTAGGCACTGTATAAAATACACAGTTAAAAACACACACAACCTCAAAGAGCTTGTATTTTAAACAGACCAGTCAGACAAAGGTGAAATAGAGAGGTACCACAACTGCCCAGGGTTACACAGGCATGTCACTGAGGGCATGTGTACACTAGGAAATTATTTCAAAATAACTAATTTCAAAATAAAAACTCCTGAAATAACTATTTTGAAATAATCCCAAGGAAAGCAGGAATACAGATTTCAAAGTAACCAGCCTGCTATTTCAAAACAGGCTTGGTTGTGTAGACCTTCTGCTTATTATTTAGAAATAAAGGGGGATTATTTCGAAATAACTCCCTAGTGTAGGCCAGGGCTGACAGAGACAGGAATAGAACTCAGGTCAGACAGTCTGACCCCTGCCCGCCATGCAGAGCTCACGTTACCTTGTCGTGCTAAGACATCACAAGGGATGAGGTTAATTCAGTAGGCCTATTTAATCCATTTGCTTTCTGCAGAGACAGTTAGTGTTAGTTTGTTTGTTTTTATTATGGAGACACAAGTCCACAAGGAACTGGACTGAGACTGTGGATTCATTTGACAAAGACTTTAGAACACCAGTCACACGATAATCATTTTATGGCCTTTGGCCATTATCTTTGAAAAATCGTGGCGATCGGGAGAGATCCCGGATGATTGGAAAAAGGCAAATGTAGTGCCCATCTTTGAAGAAGGACGATCCAGGGAACTATAGGCCGGTCAGTCTTACCTCGGTTCCTGGAAAAATCATGGAAGGGATCCTTAAGGAATCTATTTTGAGGCACTTGGAGGAGAGGAAAGTGATTAGGAATAGTCAGCATGCCCGACCAATCTGATTAGCTTCTATGATGAGGTAACTGGCTCTGTGGACATGGGAAAGTCAGTGGATGTGATATACCTTGACTTTAGCAAGGCTTTTCATACAGTCTCCCACAATATTCTTGCCAGCAAGTTAAGGGAATGTGGATTGGATAAATGGACGGTAAGATGGATAGAAAGCTGGCTAGAAGGCCGGGCCCAGCGGGTAGTGATCAACGGCTCGATGTCAGGATGGCGGTCGGTTTCTAGCGGAGTGCCCCAAGGTTCGGTTCTAGGACCGGTTTTCTTCAATATCTTTATTAATGACCTGGATGAGGGGATGGATTGCACCCTCAGCAAGTTTGCAGATGACACTAAGCTAGGGGGAGAGGTAGATACGCTTGAGGGCAGAGATAGGGTCCAGAGTGACTTAGACAAATTGGAGGATTGGGCCACATGAAATCTGATGAGGTTCAACAAGGACAAGTGCAGAGTCCTGCACTTGGGATGGAAGAATCCCAAGCATTGTTACAGGCTGGGGACCAACCAGCTAAGTAGTAGTTCTGCGGAAAAGGACCTGGGGGTTACAGTGGGTGAGAAGCTGGATATGAGTCAACAGTGTGCCCTTGTAGCGAAGAAGGCTAATGGCATATTAGGTTGCATTAAGAGAAGCATTGCCAGCAGATCCAGAGATGTCATTATTCCCCTTTATTCGGCTCTGGTGAGGCCACATCTGAAGTATTGTGTCCAGTTCTGGACCCCCACTACAAAAAGGATGTGGACGCACTGGAGAGGGTCCAGCGGAGGGCAACCAAAATGATTAGGGGGCTGGAGCATATGACCTGTGAGGAGAGGCTGAGGGAGTTGGGTCTGTTTAGTCTGCAGAAGCGAAGAGTGAGGGGGGATTTGATAGCAGCCTTCAACTTCCTGAAGGGAGGTTCCAAAGAGGATGGAGAAAGGCTGTTCTCAGTAGTGACGGATGGCAGAACAAGGAGCAATGGTCTCAAGTTGTGGTGGGAGAGGTCCAGGTTGGATATTAGGAAAAACTATTTCACTAGGAGGGTAGTGAAGCACTGGAATGGGTTACCTAGGGAAGTAGTGGAGTCTCCATCCCTAGCGGTGTTTAAGTCTTGGCTTGACAAAGCCCTGGCTGGGTTGATTTAGTTGGGATTGGTCCTGCCTAGAGCAGGGGGCTGGACTTGATGACCTTCTGAGGTCTTTTCCAGCTCTATGGTTCTATGATTCTATGATTTTCAGTTACTATCAACATCTTTCGCCCTCCCTCCCCCTGCTGCTAACATGACTGGCACATTTGCTTTATTCACTGGACTGGAAATGAACTGGTTATTCAGTGATGAAAATCACTGAATAAATAATCATTGAGAATATACAGTTCCATTACCAATCCTAGGAGGGTAAAATACCAGTTGTCCAAGGCTCTTCCTTAATCTGACCAATCATGACATGAAGCATTGATGTCCTGGCTACACAGGAGGCTAATAGCCTGATTAATCCACGTTGCTAATACTTGAGTGAAGCATCAAGTTTCTTTCTGTGAAAACATTTTCTTATTACTTTAAGGATAATGTCACGTGGATCTGGGCTGAACTACTTTACTGCAGCTAGAAAGACAGATGTACTTAGGGGACTGATGTATTTAGCTGGAATCTCTCACAGAGATGTTGGAGATGTGCCTTGCGTTAGAACCTGTGAGCTGAATCCAAGTGTTCCCCAGACGGTAAAGGTGAACTGAGAAGTGCTTGGCCCATTTTTGGTGGAAGAAAGAATCACATAAAGGGGAAACACTGCCTTTAAGGAAGGCATGCAGGGTCTCTGCTCAAGAAAGCAAGAGAGTTAGTACCAATGACTTGTATGTAATTTTCAATGTTTTGGAAATATCAAGGAGAAGGTTGTGACTAAGCAGTTCTGATGGTGTTTTGAATACTCAGACATTCTTCACCCTAGTCCATCAAGATGCAGACCTAGATTGAGAACAGAAACCACATTAGACTAACTGCCTTCTAATGATGGACGAAAATCAACTCTCTCCTCTGATTTTTAACAGACTGTCCATAAATTTCATAACCCATATTTTTGGTGATTTCCGAGACCCAGGTATCTCTTGCAACACAAACATGCAAAATTACCCAGGTTACAACTATGGCTGGTGGCAGCCACAGTGGGGCAGCAGACAGGCTTCTAGATTCACAGCTGCTAAACCAGAGCTATGTCGTACACAGACACTTCCGGATATGCCCTGCATGCTTGTCGGAGGGTTGTGAGTGTCCCGGGCTGGGAGCTACAGTAACAAACAGGGGCCCTAAGTTTCCATCACCACTCAGGCAAGGGGGGGGCAGTTTTGCAACCCCCATAAGGTATGGGGCCCAATGCAGAAAGGGAGGGCTGGGAATCCAGCCCTCAGAACTGCCCAGACTGGGTCTCCCTCAGTCCACAGAGCAATGCTCCTGTGGCAATTTAAAGGGCTCAGGGCTCTGGCTGCAGCCACTGCTGCAGTATCAGCGGCAACAACCCAGGCCCCTTTGAATTGCCAAGCCCCGGGAACTGCCCCCTTTGTCATCCCATTGGTGGGCCTGGTCGCAAAGTACTGGGAAGCACTTAGGGTGACAGAGTCAGAGGTGACACAGTCCCACACTAGTCTGAATTGCACCCAAACCCCATCACACAGTGCTAGTCCAAAGGATTAGAGCGAGACACTTGGCAGCAATTCTAAAACAAACCCATACTCAAAGCACATAGGAAAGAGTGTCTTCTGTCCTCTTGCTATAACTTTATAAAGTCAAGTGTGAAAATAACTGTGGCAATTCCCCTAAGGAGGGGCACAGCAGGATGAATCCTACTGTAAGTGGCTTGGATGTACCCAAACTTTCCTGGCCTATAGTCAAGATATCTTCTTCATATCTTTGCATACCCCTTCACTCCATCTTGACACATGCCCATGACAATAAGTACTTGTCTTATTCTGAAAAAAAATTGCAAGAAACACCTGGCTTGTGAAGCACTTCAACCTCTTAAGTGCTAATTAAATTGTTCTTTAGAAATAATTAAGCTAAAAGCTCTGTTGCCCTTCCAAGCAACTGTGATTTATTTTCCCACTGTTGCAAGTAAATATGAGGGCTACAGAGACAGGAATGCCTGCTGCTGCCTGGATATTTCAGGAATGCGTGGGGGTGGACACGTGGGAAACAGGCAGTCCAATGTGGTAATATGGTACAAAGCAGGTCAAAAATTAGAAGAAATAAAGCAAAAAAGAAAGAAAAGAGATTTTTTTTTAAAAGTTTGGTTCAATCACCCTTAAAAATATTTACAGCTGCTCTCTGTGTGTTTAGGTCCTGATTCTATAAGTTACTTCACACAGACGCTCAACCACGCCAGAGCTGCAGGATCTGGGCTTTTGTGTTCCAGAATCTCCAAAGCCATTGCTATTTGCAGGCCATTCATTTAGCCCACCTCAATCTGGGACATCCAGCGACCTACTAAATAAACTAGCACATTCTAACAACATAGCAGATTAAAGGTCGGATTGATGAAGTATTTAGCCACCTAATGATGCAAACAGGTAATCTGGTAAATCCAACTAGGCACCTCAGAGAGTTAGGGCAGTTATAGTCCACTGAAAGTCACCCACTGGGAACTTCAGTAACTAGGCACCCACCTGCACCATTGAGTGTGGATATGTTTATAAATCTGTCTTCTGGTTATGATGGCACACTAAAAGCTGTGCAAGATGGGATCTGTGGATATCCTCTTTTACTGATTAATTTGTGAAATCAGGTTAGCAAAGGTGGGGGAAGGGTGGCTGTTATGGAGAATACGACGCTAGCTGTTGAGGAAAGCACACTCCTGGTCCTCGCTTTTTCCTTCACTTTTTTTAAAAAATATTTATCTGAATATTATGAAGCCTGAGTGTCTCAAAACAGAATATACAGAATAATGTACAGAGCACTAACATTGCATTCACACTTGATTTAAAAATAAGGCTTCCAATTTACTGGTACCTGCAGACAAACATTAAATTAATGATGCCTGCACCTGCCCCTTCTATATTCTCTCACCTATCAAAGCAATCCACACATACCAGTTAAGGAAAGATATTTTTGTGATCTACTTCCCCCTATTTCCTGTAGGATATAGATGTTAAGTCATCAGTTGCTAATTTATTATCTATCTGGCTGTACATACACTAATTGCCATTACTTCTCAGCAGCTGCAGGTAAAAATACCTCCCATAGACAAAACATTGCTGAAGACTAGACTAAAAACCATCTTCATTGCCTTTGCATTACCTTTGGATTTCATTTTGTGCTGATAATAGTTTCATTGTTGACAAGCTTGGGTTTTCGAAGGAACACTAATGAGGAAACAGACAGCACTTTAAATGCAGAAGAGGAATGTTCTAAAAAGTGAACGGGAAGAGTACCCTGCTCCTTCTTTATATGGCAAATCTGAATAGCCACGAGAGAAATAATGTGATTGTTGAACCCTTTAGGCTGAATTATTTGCTAAGTACAAGCAGAGATGATTTAAAGGAGCATTTTCAACCTCTTCATACTTGTTTAAATAAGGATTAAATTCCTTGATTAAATTAGCCCACTCTATAACTTATCAGCATCATAAACCCAAATATCTCACTTAATGAATAAAACACTGGCAGGCTTTAAAAAGACATCATTAATAATGGAATACTATTGTATAATTTACCTTGCTGCTTTTAGTAACAGCACATCAAATTCAGAAATTTACAAAGATACTTTCAGTTCACTGAAAAGAAACCTTCTGCAAGAATAAGTGAAGTTGAATTCTGTTTTGCGTGGCAGCTGAATTACCTATGCGCCCAAACTGGCAAAATGCATATATTTTTCCGGACGTATTCTCTTGGAAGCACCAGAAACATATTCTTCTGCCAGTGAGGGAAAATCCACCATAACCTTTGGTAAATTGTTCTAATGGCTACTTACGCTCACTGTTAAAAATGTATACCTTATTTACAGCCTAAATTTGACCAATTTCAACTTCCAGTCACTAGATCTTGTCTGCTATACTGACAAGTGCATTATCAATTTTTGTCCTTGATGTAGTCATCTCTTAACCTTCTCCGTGTTATACTAAATAGATCGAGTTTCTTCAGTGTAACACTACAAGGCATGTTGTTCAATGCTTGAATCTTCTCTGAGCCTTCAATTTTTCAACTTTTTCTTGTGGACATCTAAACTGGACACACTATTCCAGTAGCAGTTACACCAGTGTTAAATACAGAGGTAAAATAGCTTGCCAACTCCTACTTGATATTCTCCTGGTTATACATCCAAGGATTGCCCTTTCTCCCACAACATCACACTGGAGGCTCATGTTCAGTTGATTATCCATCCTGACCCCAAAGTCTTCTTCAGAATCACTGCTTCCCAGGACAGAATCCACCATTCTGCAAATGTGGCCTATAATCTTTGCTTATAGAAGTATAACTTTATATTTGGCCATATTAAAGTGCATACTGTTTGCTTTACCAAGTGATCCAGATTGCTCTCTATCTGTGACCTGCATGAGAATCCACTGCCATTCAAACACTATGGTCCAAGGATGGTGCACCAGCTGGGATGTGGGCCTCACACCACAGAGAAAAATAAAGATATTGTTACAAATGTTGTTTTCTGCAGCCACTTGTGACTAGAGAATGCTTCCAACATAACCTACTGCATCTTTTTATTCCCCTAGTTTCACCTTTAACTATACAGCTGTGCCTTTAAAACAAAAACAAAAAACAAAACAAAAAAGCCTTACAAGCAGCAGAGAGAGTAAGGAGAGGGAAGAAATTGTTTTAACAACTGAGATCCATTGGTATAAGCATGAAAGAGAAAAAAATCATACCAATTTAAGACCTGCTCTCCCTTGAGGTAAACACCTATTTTGGCCTAGATTATATGATTCTTTGTTAGTTACACACAGGTATTACTACCATGTAGTCAGTAAATTATAGTGAAGATTTTTAAAAGCATTACAGAGAATGACTAAGACTTATGTAGGCTGTTTAAGTCCTCTTATAAATGTGCCTTACTCTCAGGGTTATACACTGCATGCTGGAAGCCTCAATATGTCACTTCAGTTATTTGTTATATCTCTGGTGAAGATGCATGAAGTGTCTGCCTCTTGGAAATTATACATACCGGGTCTCTACCCAAAACAGCTACAGCACTTGCACAAAGCATAGACAAACAACGGATTTCTAAAAACATGTGCATGTCTACCGCTTTTTGTTTAATCATGCAGTTTCTATTTGAAACTCACATGATAAAGATGAGACAGAAAAATTGGTAGGAAGGATTATGTCACATCTGAACTCCCTTGCTGATCTGTCAGAATAATGAAGTGTAATCGAAGCTTTTGTAACCAATTCCCCTTTTATTCTTTTTAGTTGTTCTGAACACACTCAGGGATGATGTTGGAGGATGGGAGCATGCTGGAGGCTGAATCCTTTAACTTATCCATAGGCTGCTGCTTCTTTTAGGTAATGTAAACCTGCAGTACTGTGAATAAATTTCCACTAATCTGGATGATTACAGGGTCTATGCGTCTCCTATGTGAGCCGACTAGCATAAGACAACCCATCACTCAGTCTGAGTAATGTGAACAAACCAACAAAAACATGTAAGAGCAAAGCTGATCCCATCTTCAAACGGGGCTTTATCAAAATAACGATCTAGTAGAATATTCTGTGTAAAATGCAAACTTAAGCCTGGGAAGAGAAACCACAAAGGATATTGACAAGGAAGATATCAAATCTCTGATGGGAGAATCAAAGCAATACTAATTAAAATGAAACACACTGCCTGGAAAACATAAATGAGGACACAAACAGGAGGATGTGTTCAGAAGGGTTTGAAAAGGTGAGTTTTATTGCTTACCACTATACTTCACAGAAATGTTAAACTTTGCCCATTGACTCTGCAAGCATTTAACTGAATGGAGAAAACCAAACATATAACCTCCGTTATTAGCCAATCTCTTGTTTTAAAGGCTACCCCACATTATATAACAATGAGGTTGCTACTTCCATACTGCAACCAATTTTTGTCAGTTTGAATAGCTGCTTAGAATAGGCTTTGCAATCACTTCACCACTGCTCTTTGGTTTTCCCAAGACTAAAAGAACTAATCCTTTTTTTTTCCATAATGAGCCACAGTTAAACATAACTTGAAGCATCATGAAAAATGCATGTATAGCATTCATTATGGCAGAAATTACAAGGCAGTGGCATGGTGGAATAATTTTAATACTGATCATTCACAACAGTGGAAATACTCACTATTTTTCCTCAATTCTTTATATTTACAGCTCTCATCCTCCTCTGAATAAGAATGCAAGAAAATTCCACTTTAATATGCAGAAGGGCAACAAACTTATATTATCGTAGTCTAGGGGTACCAATTTACAGTGACTTCAACTTAAATTCCATTAAAAATTGAGAACTTTAATAATAAGTAAATGTTGCATGGTTTTTGTACTGGCCTTTTGCACAAGGATGAATTTCACCATAGCAGAACTAGAGACTTCCACTACCAGAGATATAAAAATCCATTTCTTTCCAGTGGAAAGCAGTCCCGCTGCCCTTGATTTGGTCAACTTAATGTATACCCTGTCTACACACCTGCACACTTTATATCATTTGAAAGCTTATTACATCTACAAGGGATGATGTGGAGCTGTCAAGTGGTGCAATTATCACAGAAATGGGGATAAACAACAAATCCTCTCAATATGATTGTGACCAGTCCGGTCTGTCCACCGTAATGTCTTTACTCTGACCCCTTCAGAATATCCCGACCTTCCCCTTAGTCTTGCCTTGGAGTCGCTATGCTAGCGAGTCCGCCTACACCTTTAACTGTGCCCTGCCTTCACCCGTAGCTGGGGGCGGTGGTGCGTTACCTCCCACTTGAATTGTCAAGCACTCCCTCCTTTGAGGGTGAGCGGGGAGAGCGGGGCCCGGGCCCGCCCTCACTCACGGGCCCCAAGGACGTGGACCTTCTGGGGTCCGGTCCAGCTGACAGGGGATCCCTGCCGAAACCCGTCAGCCCGCGGGTGCAGTGCTGCCCTGCCCTGGGCTGCTTCCTCTCCCCCACGGGTCCTTCCACCCCTGTCCGGGGCCTACCCGGACCTCCGGCGGCTCAGATGCCTGACTTTGTCTCCGGGCTTGGGTCCCCGTTGCTCCGCAGGGGCCTCGCTGGTGCACGTCCAAACCCTCCTCCCTTCTCTCGGCGCCGGGCGGCGTTTAAATCTCCCGCTGCCCTCGGCGCCTGACGTGACACCGCCTTGACATCACGTGCGTGGCTCCGCCCCCTCCCCCCTGTTGCGTCCGGGCCGCGTCTTGGGCTGCCAGGCGCTCTGCGGCCCACGAGCACCCGGCACAATGCCGGTACATTGCCCCCCGCACTGTAAACAGGGTGTTCGCGGCGGGGGCTGCGGCGCCCCATCACAATGATACAACAACTAGTTTGAAATATTTGCGTTCACTTCTGTTAGTGATTCTGTATAGTATTTCAAGACACAAAATTTAATGTCTTTGTGATCTCAAAGCATCACAAAAAATCTAAAGGATAAGACAAAATCTAATAATAAATTCATACAGGTATTATTGAAACGTAGTAACACAGGTGACATTCTAGTCAACATCATTATCATCATCTTGCTCATCATTATGATATCTGTCTGGATTGTATGGGTTACCACAGTCTTCACTGCCTTGGCAGGAATACAGTTCTGTGCAGGGAAGCTTGTTCTGATGACAGACATAGTTGACTGTGCAATGCCTCCTACTGGCACAAGTATAAAGAAGGTTTCACAGAAGCTTAGATGCCACTGAGCCCTTGAAGAACACAGGAAGTAATTCATCATCCTCTTTTTTCCATCCATGTTGCATTGCCGAACCAATGTCTGGGTTACCGCTGTGCAAAAATAACCAATCTTTGTTTGCCAACATGCTTTTTTGCAATGTTCTTCAAAATTGTCCTCACATGTGGAAGTTTGACCAATGACTTGTCCTTCTTGACAGTCAGATTGAGGCACAAGTAATTCAGGTCCTTTTCTTTCTTGGTCTAGTCAGACAGCACCACTACCAACTTCCTTGCAGCAGAAATTGTGGCTTGTCTGTCGCTCTCCCCCAATTTGGCAAGATATCTGAAGCGGTAAGTTCCCTTTGTTTTGACAACATTAAAAACAGATTTTTTTTTCTCAACACTAAATAAGGATGAGACAGAGTCACACCCTGTTAATGTGTGTCTAGCAGGAAATATGTTGCAGAAGTGAGGAGTGAGCACATTGCAAATTGTATGTGTAGGTATACTGCCACACTTGTCAGTTGTGCTGGTAATGGCGCCTGTTTCAATAAATGTTACCTAATTAACAGCAAGGATCTAAATATCTGCATCAGATGATAATCACTGTGGCTCTTTTAATACCAAGAGACCCAAAAGCCATACAGGCACACACAGCATGCAGAAGCATCACGGTGTCCACTTCCTCTTGAGTACTGTAGAAGTCTCAGGCTTTTTCAACATCTCTGCTGGTGATGATGAACTTTTGTACTTCACCACCGAAAAAGCCTCCCGCAAGGAGGAGCATTTGGTTGGGTGTGGTCCTACACTGCCAGGTGCATTTTGAATCATATATTTTCAAGTGCCTACTAGCCGGATGCTACGTGTAGAGACTTTTTCCATCAGGGTGCCTCCCATTCACCTGGCATTTCTTACATCTAGCCTTAAACCCTGCCTGGCGCCATCATTCTACAGTTTTCACAGGGTTACTGCTGTCATATCTGTCAAAGAATTTGATTACAGAATTTGTTTTGTCAAATCATTTTAGGACCTTTCTCCAATACTCAGCAGCCAGTTCATGGAATCTGTCTCCAGACACCATTTCTATAATAGTCAGGGCACCTCTGACATACACTGTAATTTCTTTGTTGCATGCTCTTAGTTTATGGATTCTTTCAGCTTGAGATTCCAGTGGATGCCCTAATTCACCTCTTTGTTCTTTTCATTGTTCTGTCAGCGCGGAAAAGGGACACAGGACCAGGTCCTATTGCATGACTAAGAACAGCTGTTATTGAAACATCATCTCTGCATTTTACAATTTCTGGACTGATAGCTGCTGCGATTGTCCCTCCCTTGGCAGACTTAAATTTGGTCGTCTTGGCTATGTCAGCAAATATTTTGACGCCAGACTGGCCTAATGAAACTATGTGTCTCATCAGAATCTCTCTCAAATCTCTCCATTTGTGCTTCATCAACATCTGCTATTTTCAATGGAGATTCTTGTGCATCTGATATTACAGGCAGTCCAGCATTTATGCTGATAAGCATTTCTGGATTTGCTCCTGGGTCACATCAGTTTGTCATACTGTTAATTACACAGTTGGTAAGATGTGCAACATGCTCTTTATCCCTTTCCAGTGCAGAGGCAATTACTTGGGAATTTTTTCTTCACTGCTTGTTGTAAGGTCACTTCTTTCTCTCATAACATTTGCATATTCATAATATGGAGCTGTGCATTGTCATATCTAACACTAATACTGACCATGTGCAGCAGTATCACTGAATTAACAAGCTAGTTTCTAGAATATTTCAAAGGCTAGCACTGCATGCATAGGCAATTACAAATAAAAAGTTCTACTAAGCAGGCTAGATGCCACATTGTATGTACGAAAGCTTACAAATGCCCAAACTGGATATTAAGTATGTAACAGAAAATGGGGAGACATCACAGTGCACAATATATATAGGTTCTATCTAGTTAACATTCTGCAGTGTTGCAAGATACAGCACAGTAGTCACAGCTGAAGCACTATTGGCTCCTAACTCATTATCAGAAGAACAGACTTTTAAAAAAAAACTAATACAACTTGAGACTTTTAGACAGCTTCTTATTTACATCAGTGTAAGTGAGCGGAGTTACACTCAATTTACAAAAAAGTTAGGGAGACTAGAATCAGGCCCATTGCTTATGAGAGAAAATGACTTCTTTAAGGTTTTTCTTCTTTGAAGCTGATATGCAAGAATACGATGTAATCATTCCAGGGGATAAAACAAGGCATGAAGTGACTAGACAACAGGCAAACTGAAAACAGAAAAATCTTGACCAGTTCACCTGTCCCATATCTGGTTTCTTCAGCCACGCCGAAATGGGGGGCAATGCAATATTTTTTCTGAAGACAACAATAATTTGAACTATTTTTTAAGCCTACAAGGAGGACTCATCTGACAATCCAATTCAATATTTTCAGCTGCAAAACTTGCAGCCATGGTACCTATCAAGAGTCCTGACAGCCCAAACCACCACCACCCTCAAAAAAAAATAATCCAGTCCCTGGACTAAAACATGAGATGCTAGTACTGCTGAACACACAACCTGCTACCCCACAAATTTGCTTTGCTATCTCAAACAGAACCTGCAAACATAGTTCTAAAATTCTCAAATCCTAAATTTTGTAGTGGCCTGTACTACCAATTGCATCATGTTTTAGGAGGCAGATAAAATAAATGTCTATTAGAAATTAGGATGAAACCAACAAATTCATTTCTACTTATGACCACCGCAGGATTTGAGCTCCCGACTTTGCAGGTAAAAGACAAGTGCATTAACATCTTCAATAATTAACCCAACAACTTTCTTAGGCTTTTGATTGATCATGCAAAATGTGCTAATGTGTAACAGCAGAGCTCAAAATAAAGGAGTCAAACACCAATACACAAGGAAATGCTCATAATGTTAGATGTCAATATATTTACAAACTGGTAAAAGTTGTAAGACTTTAGGTCTATGGATACATTTTCCTTAAACAAAATATTTCACAACAAAATCAATTTTAAGAACATTTAAATTTCCATAATATATACTCAGAGACAGCAGTTTATTTTAAAGTGTGTCTGTCTAGTTTATAAAAATAGTCTAGTAGCACCTTAAAGACTAACAAAACATATAGATGGTATGAGCTTTCGTGGGTACAACCCACTTCTTCAGACGACAGGAGTGTTGGAAGTCCAGATCCAAGAATAAATAAGAGAAAGGGGGGAGGGGAGAGAAGGGAAAAAATGGAGGGGAGGAAGAAAAAAAAGAGACAGTGAGTAGATAAGCTTCAGAGGGGTAGCCGAGTTAGTCTGCAACAGGAAAAACTTGAAAAACAACAAATAGTCTAATAGCACCTTAAAGACTAAATAGTTACAAGAGGCTGATAAGAACCATTAATTTGCACTTGGAAAAGAAGATGACCAACACCAGATTCTACACAGACTTCAAGAACCATTAGCACCTTCATTGATTGGTTGGTTAAGTTATTAAGATGTGGAAGATAATGTGCCAGCCATCTGACATCCCGATTCATACCATTTGCATAAGAATTAAACTTGTGAATGAAGTTAAGTCTAGATTACGTAATCTTCATTCTGTATTTTCTTATTCTTGAATGCTACAAAGAAAGCCTTTTTTTCAAAACTCTTGACATGTAATTTAACACGTTTTAACAACTCAAAGCAAGGAACAATAGCAATGCTATTTACACTATAAAGAATGACACCTAGCATACTGAGTATTAATCTGGGAGTCAGGAGAACTGGGTTATATTGATGTAGGTTATATTTTCACCACTACCACTGATGTTCTGCATGACATAGGGCAAGTCACTTTGCCTCTGAGATACTGTTTTGCTTCCCACTCTTTGTCTGTTTTGTCTATTTAGACTGTAAGCTTTCCAGTTAGGGGATGTCTCATTATATGTTTGAACAACTGAAACTCAATTTCTGGTGGGGCCTCTGAATGCTACCATAATAAGTTGCTGATTACATGCTCTTTCAATGCCACTAAATGGTCCCTTTAAAAAAATTCATCTCAGAAGTCTGTCTGACTTTCTGTCTGGTGTTTTGTTTTGACAGAATATGATTTCCTTACCCTAGACTGAGCGGGAGGCAGATGGGAGAGGGAGGAAGAACTGATACAGACAGAGAAGTATTGCACTGAAAACTCATGCAGAACTTGTCAATGAAACAAGATTTCTTTACTATAGTGCAAAAAAAATGTTTCCCTGTTAATTCAGCAAATCAGTTGAATCTGGACTGAAGGAAAATTGAGCGACATTTGAGTGACAGCAAGACCATCATACTACTTGTATTATAAATGAGCCTACTTGGGCCTACAAAAAAAATCTGTGTGACTATATAGTCTTTTGTGACTAACCAGACTCACCAGAACTGGCAAAGGCAGTGCAAATTATACAATGTGTTCCAACTGAGGGAAGAAGGGGGTCTTGCCAGTTGGAAGAGAATGAGACAGCTTTTGGTCACAGCTGGTACTAGGAGCCCTACCAGCAACAAGAGCCTCCCTTTTTATTCAAAGTGCCATCCCCTTATAGGTCCTGGAGCATGGATGAAGCTATTCCTATTTACTGCCATCATAACCACATGACTAGAGGGCTTTCTGTCACCAGACCTTATATGTTGGTTTAAGGGGTTAGAGTAAATCCAGAATAAAATTGGTTCACAAGATTAATATAGATATCCTTTTTCATCCTCCGTATAAAAATAGCATGAATAAATTATACTATTTACTTGAATTGCACCTTTAAGTAATTTTACGTTTTGGAAATGCAGAGATATTGAATACCTGTGCTTTGTATGGTACAGAAGCACTATACTGTAACATAAATTTATCATCCACAATACATTAACTTGCTTGCCTGACATAATGTGCCTGTTAACATGATGGATTTGTGTACAAGTAATACTTCTGGAATAGTCACATATAAAAGAATTACAGAACTCACTTTGAAGTAAAGGTCACAGATTTGATCTACTCTGTCTGTTATCAGGAAATTGAATAGACTAGTAAAAAAAAGATTTTGAATCACTCTTATCAGAACCATAGGGAAACATTTACTCTACAGAAGCTACAAGGGTTAGTTAAGACAATATAAGGAAAAAAAATACACATTGAGGATTCAGCCAATATGACAGAATTAAGATTTTTTTTAACATGTATGTGTGTGTGCATGCATATGCATGCATACCCACACAGTTCCGCTAAACATTTGTTTTGACTTTTCTGTAGATGGCTTATGACAATGAACACACTACCCACTAGCTCACCTATTGATACGGTAATGTCAATTTAAAAAGACTAAAGCTGTTTTATAATTCACCTTTAGCTTCATTTCATTTAAAACAAGGAATGGACGCTACAAAAAACCATAACTTAACCTAGTTCTAAAGCAATGTGGGTTTCCTATTTGGAATTAAACTATTTCATAGATTTATGTTGCCTGTCATTTTGCCCATTATCTGAGATGTCTCCGCTCCAGGAGATGGCTGATGCTCTCCCTGAAAATCAAAAAACTATAGACGGCAAATAAACTCAAGCTTAATCCCTTTGACATTTACAGCAGAGCATCTGCTTCCTCATTCAACCTCATGCAACCCATAATTGTCACCAAGGTCCTAGCAGGTTAAGCACTTCAAACAGAAATAGCAAAAGGCTTAGGAAACAAAATTAATGGGTTGCTCTGTTAGAGAATTTCTCCATGTTTCACTGAGTTATGTTTTATAGCATTAGAAATGACCCAAATAAATCTGAAGTCTAAATGTCATTTGATTCAACAATACTTCTAAGTCAAAGCTATTTCACTGTGGTCCTTTCATTGACAAAGTATCATAGAAATCAGAGATGGAAATTACCTATTGACATATGTCCACTTCATCTTTCAGGACAGGATTAATCCTTACAACGTGGGAGCTCCCATTGGTACAAGCAGTCCTCAGGAGAGGATTTCCAATGTGAATGGAAGGAGACTTGTGGGAGGAAGGGTAGGCTGGAGATACAGCTCTGAAGCTTCCTTCAAAATATGCAGATCTAGTGGCTTCCCCCTTAGCAGGAGCAATGACATAGCCAGTTTTAAGAGACAGACCCACTGGCCTTTTCTGCTACTGAGTCTGCAATCCTACCCCCACCCAAAATGCAATTTCTTCTTATACAGTTACTTTCACAGCCAGAGTTGCTAGTACTGACCAGTTTGTCTCCCAGGTGGCAGGAACATAACAGCCCACAGGGTCTTTTTTTGTCACCCCCACATCTATGACTCTTTGCCAGATAGAAACATCAGCCATCTCAGATGTCTTCCAATGACCACAATTGCCCTCCCTACCCTACTGCACACCTGAGAAGGCAAGAGTAGAAACCACATTGTGAACCTGTCCTAGTCAATAAGATTTCTCAGAAAACATCACAGATGGTAATAATTACTATAAATATACTGGAAGTCCTTGACCCAATGGGCTATAAAAACTCTTTCAGAGGTTTATCACTTCATTTTTTCTATAATATCCTTCATTTTGTCTACAGTTTTTTGCTGCCACATTTCTGGACAAAGTCAAATAATTCACTTGTAAAATGGGAGTGGGTGTGTGTGTGTGTGTGTGTGTGTGTGTGTGTGCAAAACACAAAATTGATCAGATCCTTAACATTATTAAAGCACGGGGGGGGGGGGCAAAGAGGAGGGATTTTGCAGGTGTGCTCCAAAAGCACCGAGCACCTCTCTTCCTTCACCTCTCCTCATTGCTTACATTCCCCAGAGTGGGTCCCTTGCCCACCAAATAATTGCTGCCCCACCTACCAAACTCCTTTGGATGCTGACACTGTCTGTCATCAGGGTTCCCCTGCTCAGAGTGTAGGTTACTGGTCACTCTGCAACAAGCCTGAAGTTCACAAACAGTCCAAAAACTTCAATTACATTATGAACCACTGAAATTCCATCATCAGCTCAATGAGAAATATTTGCAGCCCTATTAAACCCTGTTTCATGAAACTCGAGATGCTGAAGCTGGGACTATTACATGGAAAAGCTGAACGAAAGTGACCACCTGGCCAGAAGCTTACAGAGAGCCATCTAGTGGCCTCACTCTTCTCTGCTCACTGACTTCAGCTCCAGCCAGACTACAGGTGGGGGTAGGCAATCAGACACTGGATTATCCTCAGTTTTCATGCTCTCAGCCCTTGCATGCAGGCCCAGACCTTATCTGTTCTATGTCTGTACAGCATAGTAGGTACAGGTCCATGAACTAGAACTCTCAGATGCTACCAACACTACAAATAATAATAATTCCCAGTTCTCTGGCCAGTGATAGACATTTTGAGTCTAGCAGTCCTTTGTGTTTCAATTGTCATGTCACTAGCACTGCAGGTTATATGATACCTGACATTAAAGAATCTGTTATGCTTTGTTCCCAGTGGTACAAGAGGTCCTATTAGAGTAGGGATGGACAATTCCGGTCCACAGGCTGGATCCAGTCTGCAGAGTTAGTCCCTGGTGGGCCCCCTTTGCTATATTGACCTGCACCTCCACAGGTATCGGGTGACTGCAGCTCTCGTTGGCTGCAGATGGCCGTTCGTGGCCAACAGGAGTGTCAGAAAGCGATGTCTCAGGTCGCGCCACTTCCCACTGGCCATGAATGGTGATCCTCAGCTAATAAGAGCTGCGATTGCCTGATACCTGTGGAGTGGCATGCAAAAATACCATCAGTAGCCTGCCAGGGACTAACCTTGGCACGCTGCTGATTTTTTATTCTCCCTTCCCCCACACACAATTAGAGGCTGTCAAAAACTTGAAGGACAACTTCCTCAGCTGGAAAAAAAAGGGATGAAGTTTCATTGTGGAGCTGGGTTCATTTACATGAGATGAGGCTCTCCCCCAAGATCCTGCATTGAACATTGACGATAGTTCTGAGGCACTCTAGATTCAATATCACACCTGCGGCACTGTGAAAGAATACAAAGGGAACAGCAAGCGAGTGCTACCCACCTGCAGCAAACGGAACTTTATGTTGCATTTTATGTCATGTTTCTCACTTGATTTGGCAGTTTCATCTCTCCAGTACCTTGCCATTAGCTAGTGTCTTCCATCATGTTCACTTTATAATCGTCTAACAGTTACAGAGAGGGGCAGAGATGTGGAGTGAAATATTAAATTTATGGGAGATGGAAAACCAAGGTGGTGAGTTATTACTCTTGCAGGGATTCCTGACTTTGAATACTACATTGAGGTCTTCTCAGAATTCATATCATTTACAGATCATCACTGAAACATATGTAACATCATTTAAGACAGAATCAATACCTCATGGTCAGCCTGCTGAATGTAATTACTTTGTTACATATATGGAGGGGAGAGGAATCTAAACCAGAATGGTGATTAAGCTAGGGAAAGAGAAGCTACTTTTTATGGAAATATAACAGAGGCAACTCCATATAAACCCTTTCTAAATGCTAAATCTTTTTAGGCCATTTGCAGATAGATAATAATCATTGTACTCCTTTGTAAAGCAGAAATGTGGGACTACGTACCACTTCTGAGAATTTCTCTCCTTATTCTTACATGTACATTTTGCTTCTTACAAACAACATGGTAAAATCTTTATTCATGGAATCACACTCTCCTGTTTAGTTAGTGTGCTTTCTACTATGGTAAAGACTGAGACGGAACTGTCAGCATCTTTGTTTAATATGTTTGACCTGATTCCATTTTGGTTCCCTTGATCAGCATGGTAGATTCTTCCACACTCCTAAAAAGTTTGTTATTGCAAGTTATAGGCTAACCAGAGTGCATTCCAAAGCCTTATCTACACTTGCTTTCTTTCCCCTACAGTTTCCCACTGTAGGGTCCAGCGGAGGGCAACCAAATTGATTAGGGGGCTGGAGCACATGACCTATGAGGAGAGGCTGAGGAATTTGTGCTTATTTATCTGCTGAAGAGAAGAGTGAGGGGGGATTTGATAGCAGCCTTCAACTTCCTGAAGGGGGGTTCCAAAGAGGATGGAGAAAGGTTGTTCTCAGTTGTGACGGATGGCAGAACAAGGA
Source organism: Pelochelys cantorii (assembly GCA_032595735.1). Classification (NCBI taxonomy): domain Eukaryota; kingdom Metazoa; phylum Chordata; order Testudines; family Trionychidae; genus Pelochelys; species Pelochelys cantorii. The sequence continues at coordinate 23,383,818 of CM064329.1, read as the reverse complement.
GCAATGGTCTCAAGTTACAGTGGGAGAGGTCTAGGTTGGATACTAGGAAAAACTATTTCACTAGGAGGGTGGCGAAGCACTGGGATGGGTTACCTAGGGTGGTGGTGGAATCTCCATCCCTAGAGGTTTTTAAGTCTCAGCTTGACAAAGCCCTGGCTGGGTTGATTTAGTTGGGATTGGTCCTGCTTTGGGCAGGGGGCTGGACTCGGTGACCTCCTGAGGTCTCTTCCAGCCCTATGATTCTATGTTAATCTTCAAAGCTTAACAATCTATAAACTCAATCAGTTAATACAGTACTCAGAAAATAAAAACCCTCTCTATACTGGTTAGAGAAACAGAGAGCAGCAACTAAACTAAACATAATTTGTAGCTGCAGTGTGGACACAGGTTTAGGAGGCAAAAAAGTTAGGGGTACATTACTCTTCCAGTTTTATTTCCCCCACCAGCTTCCCAAACTGTAGATGAGAGACAGAAGATAAGACTGATGGAGTGATCCACTAAACAACACTTTAATTGTAAATTTCATCCCTCAAAGACTATGAAAAATGGCATAATGGAAAGACCAGGTTAGTGAAATAACTCCCCATAAGAACACAATTACCTTTCTCTTTGCATCCTAAAAAGGACTGAAGTGCAACAGAGAGGTCATAAACCAAATCCTTGTATCAACTATAGGTTAATTTTTAAAAGCGGGTCAACTTCATTCTTGTACAGTTCCATGAATATAGGTTTGGCCTGTTTCCTTTACTCAGCTTTTGCAAGACCCTTACTTCCTCAGCCAGTTGGTTTTAATGCTTTATTTTTATCGTGTAAGCTTGCTTAAGGCTTGCAAGCCTGGATAACTTTTATTTATTATTAAGCAAAATTATCATGCTTGCCAGCTGAGTCCTCTCCGGTTTCTCAGAGAGGTAATGGTTTCCAGTACCTCCCTCCATTACTCAAAGTTCAAAGTACTAACTCCTGAAGTGGGAAAGGGTATATGCTTCATTGTTCCCAGAACTTTAATGAAGAGAAAAATGACAATTAACCCATCCAAATCAGGAAAGAGATCTTGGAGTTATCGTGGATAGTTCCCTGAAAACTTCCACACAGTGTGCAGCGGCGGTCAAAAAGGCAAATAGGATGCTAGGAATTATTAAGAAAGGAATAGAAAATAAGACACAGAATATCTTACTGCCCCTATATAAAACTATGGTACGCCCACATCTTGAATACTGTGGAAAGATGTGGTCTCCTCACCTCAAAAAAGATATTTTGGCCTTGGAAAGGGTTCAGAAAAGGGCAACTAAAATGATTAGGGGTTTGGAATGAGTCCCATATGAAGAGAGGTTAAAACAACTGGGACTTTTCAGTTTAGAAAAGAGGAGACTGTGGGGGGATATGATAGAGGTATATAAAATCATGAGTGGTGTGAAGAGGGTGAATAAAGAAAATTTATTTATTAGTTCCCATAATAGAAGAACTAGAGGACACCAAATGAAGTTAATGGGTAGCAGGTTTAAAACTAATAAAAGAAAGTTCTTCTTCACACAGCGTGTAGTCAACCTGTGGAACTCCTTGCCCGAGGAGGCTGTGAAGGCTAGGACTATAACAGAATTTAAAGAGAAGCTAGACAATTTCATGGAGGTTAGGTCCATAAAAGACTATTAGCCAGGGGATAGAAATGGTGTCCCTGGCCTCTGTTTGTCAGAGGCTGGAGAGGGATGGCAGGAGACAAATCGCTTGATCATTGTCTTCGGTCCACCCTCTGGGGCATCTGGTGCTGGCCACTGTCGGCAGACAGGCTACTTTGGTCTGACCCAGTACGGCCGTTCTTATGTTCTTATGTTTATGTTCTCTTCCTCAGTCGAACTACCTATCTATTGATATATGCATTCACAGCCTGCCTTGTGTCTGGGGTGATGTGCAAACTCATTAAGAACATAAAAATGGCCATAGTGGGTCAGCACAATGGTCCATCTCGCTCACAATCTTGTCTTCAGTCAGTGGCCAATACCAGGTGCCTCAAAGGGAAGGAGCAGAACAAGCAATCATCAAATGATCCATCCCCTGTCATCTATTCCCAGCTTCTGTCTAGGGACACTCAAACCACAGTGTTCGGCCTCTGACCATCCTGGCAAATAGCCATTTATGGAACTATCCTCCATTAATGTATCTAGTTCTTTTTTGAACCCTGTTATAATGTTGGCCTCCACAATGTCCTCTGGCAACAAGTTCCATAGTCTGAACGTGTGTCATGTGAAGAAGTACTGCTTTTTGTTTGTTAGAAACCTGCTGCCCCAATTGATTTCATTGGGTTACCCGTAGTTCTTGTGTTATGTGAAGGAATAAATAATTCCTTATTTACTTTCTCCACAGAAGTCACAGTTTTATCACTCTATAAAAGTTTTTCTTGCTGGATGACAGAATGTTCCTGCTGGGCGACAGAATGACATCACGACATCAGTGTCAGCAGACTCTCTCAGCAAAGCAAAAGCAGCCCGAGAGAGGGGAGTAGGCGAGCACAGAGAGCAGAGGGCACAGCCCCCTAGTAGACCTTTCTTAGTTGTCGCCTCTCCACACTGAAAAGTCAGTCATGAGGAAGCTGTTCCTAGCCATTTTCATTGCCCTTCTGATTGCCTCAGCAATGTGGCCAACTCCTGTGATTTTATCATAAGACCACGACAATAATTGGTGTTTTTCTGAAAGCTCCAGCTCTTTGAGGCATGTGATTATATAAGAATATCAGCTTTCATTTAGCAAGAAAAGCATGGCTGAAGAGAAAACCTTAGGAATGTCATCAAAGTTCATCCTAAAGGTTTGAAAACTACAGAAGCAAATAAAAAAAGGCACAAAAATATTTTTGTTTTATGGTTTTTGGGACCTGATTCAAGTTTTGAATGCTGGAGTTGGTAATACTGCCTTAGAAGCAATTCAGTGAAGGAAGTTTGCCTCAGAGATGCCTTACTAAAAGCAAATTGTCAGCACTGAGCCAGCTCAGATGTGCTTGCTTGTGCCTGGAGGGGACAGCGCCAAGATTATGCCCACTTTTCCATCACTCCCCATCCTCCTGTTCAGAAGGGGTATACAGTGCCTCCTAACCAGTGTTCCCTATAAACTGAGCTCTTGGGCAGCTACCCAGGAAAGATTCAAATGCTGCCCAGTAGATTGGCTGAGCTCCCACAGCTGGCAACATGTGTTTCTATTGGTGGTGCACAACCACACATGCCTCGGTGCACATAAAATTTATTCTGTACATGGGTGCAAAAAAATACAGGGAACACCTAAGATACATGCAGATGGCACAGGGGCATAGCAAGAGATTCTACTTGCTGTCCTGTGCAGCCATGAAAACTGAGCCATAATATGGCCGCAGTGAGCTGTTCACAGACCATCCTTGGCCTATTTCCTAAATATGTGCATAGCATCTTCCCTCAACCTGCCCCATTCAGGTATGATATTTCTTCTCTGTGATACATTGACAAGCTGGTAGTTACTATATTCACAGAACCCAAAAGCCTTTAGCAAGGGTGCAAAAAACTAGGCTGTAAACTGTTGCTGATTGAGTTTTCTTAGTATTTGTTGCTCAGCATTATAATATCAAAAACCTAATTTGCTGTACTTCCTAGTGCTTCCAGCCATGCTGCTGTCCTTGCATTTTTGGTTCGGTGATTATTTCTCTTACATGCTTTAGATAACTCACTGAACCCAGACTTCCTGCTATTCAATTTTTTATAAAGACTTTTCTTCTCTGCTAACATACTTTTAATATCTCTCTCTCATGCTCGCTCTCTCTCTGGGAAGCCAGGATGACTGTTTACCCCCCTTACTTTCTTGAAAACTAAGGTAAATATGCTCAGTGTGCCATATGAACCACCCTGAATATATATTTCCAAATGCCTTTAAAGAAAGAAGTTCCACTTAATCCCTCAGTCTGAACTAAAAACAGAAATAGAACTTAATTTTCTAAAACTGAATGATTTTTCCCACTGAGTGCAGATGTTTGATAATCAAAGGAGCCAATAGAATCATATAATTGCTGCTGCTTTCAAATGGTCATGAGCCTCCAAATCTCCCATAATTTTCTCAGCACCAGCAAGAGACAGCTGAACTAGATTCTCTGTACTCAGTGTGAGAAAGAACTCTGTCCTCAGCCTATTTCAATTAAGCTTTTGCCTAGAAGCATTTTCAGCATGTGCCTGTTTGCCAGTTGCTTCCAGCTCTCCCATGATAGGTAGCTTACCTAACTAATTTCAATTCTTAGTTCCAATTTGTGGGTTTCAACTATTACCAAAGGTTTATCATTTGCATTAGCCTCCACACCAAGCTTTTGCAGAATTCTAGACACAGCAGGATTCTCACTATCCACTGACATGATACCGTGTCCCAAAAGAATCATCAATTAGGTTAATGCATAATCGAAACACAACACTGGACACACGAAGAAGCTGGCATTATGGTGATAGAGAACGTTCAATAAAACACTGTTTGACAACTACTGTGAACTTTTCTTCTTTCAAACAAACTCTATATGGTAAAACTTTAGAACCCAATGGGAGCAAGTTCTTCGAGTCCAAGCAGTTCTATACCTGCTAACTACATGAAGATCTAAAAGAGTTAAAGCCATCTGCTAAGCAACTCAATCAGTGACTGTTTATATGCTAAAACATCTAAATCTGGGAAAAAATAGACATACATTAAGAACAAGTTAATTTTTAAGATGACCTGAGACGGAGTAGGAGGATTTTACTATTTGTATTACAGTGTTGTGCTATGCACTGTAAAAAAAACACATAACAAGAGAGAGCCCTGGATCCAAACATCTCAATCTAAGTTGATGAGTCATACAAAGGACAGAAGGGAAAACACAGAGAGGAAAATGACTTGCCAAGATCACACAGCAATTCAACGACAGAGGCTGGAGTAGAACGCAAAGGGTGAACTCCTGGTCCCCTTCAAGTCAATGAGGGTACATCTACACCGCAGGGCTACAGTCGAATTAAGCTATGCAACTTCAGCTATGTCAATTAAGTCGAAATAGTTTAACTCGGCTTTAGGTGCTAGCTATACAGCAGAAAGTCGAAGGAAGAACTCTCTTCCTTCGACTTCCCTTACTCCTTGTGAAAGGAAGGTGACCATGAGTCGGAGTAAGAAATCCTGCAGCTCAACATTATTTCAAAATAAAGGCTTGTAGTGTAGACACGCTATTTGTTATTTCGAATAATGTCAGCTATTCCGAAAAAACAGTGCTATGTAGATGCGCCCTGATAGTTTCGCTATGGTCAGGATTTCACCCTTTGTCTTCCAAGTCCTTGTCCAGTGCCCGATCTCCTAGACCATGCTGCTCAGTGTGGTGCCCTTTTATTCGTAAGGGTCCAGTTGGCCTCTCATTCTGCAGAACCTTCTTTTCCCATAAACTGTGATACTAGACAACTGGTTGAGGCAAGAATTCCCCTGATGCTGTCAATAATTTCCCTTTTCAAATGCAGAAGTCAACTTTATTTATCTCTGATCTGACCAGACACAAGATTAACTCAGTAAAATAGTCAGACTGGCAGTTTTTCTCTCTGTAACCCTCTGAAAAAGGCCCAAAGAGGCCAGATCGTCCATCTTTGTGAGTGTAACCTGCAACACACACACACACACACACACAATTTCAATTTCATTCTGATTTTCTCTCTCAAAAGTGCAGTGATTAATGTGCCTGTAGCATTGAAAATACTCCATGGAATAGTAACCAAAATCCCACCAATATCAACGGGCATTTGAATCTCTGTGTTCAGGCAAAAAATATCTAGCAATTTATGAAACACCTGGTCCCCAAGGTATATCTAAGTGGGAGTTCTTCCACATGTGCAGGAGCCTCTTTTCATTTGAAAAGCTCTCAGCCATTTACATTTCAAAGACCGCTTTAAAGCCACATAGACAGCTAAATGATATATACGTGACTCAGCCAGAGAGCAAATGTGGATGGCCAATACATAAACCCCTTAAAAATGACAACGATGGTTACTAGAAGCCCTGCCAGGTGCCCTTTCACAATCAGTGAATATGATTAGTATTGCAATGAGAAGAGACAGCAGGCTACAACATGACTCCATGCTGGTCTGCCAGGACACCCTCACAATAGAGACACTAGAAGCAGTGGGATTTCCCATGTATAATGAATAAAGGAATAGAAGAGCAGGCACTGCTCCTTGCTGAACACCAATGCCCAGCACTGTGTATGTTAAAGATTCCACCAAGTATGGTAGTCTAAAACAAAAACAGAGAATTTATGATTTTCGCCTGCTGAGTCCCCGGGGACTAAATGTCAGACATGGGGCTACATCTGCCGCTTTGTAATGCTACCGTGAACATCCAAATAACACTGTCAGCATAAACACAGAGATCAGTCTGCCAGGCTGCCTCAGCCTCCTCTTCCCTACAGGTGCTCATTCTGCCATAGAAATGTGTCTTTCATAATCTGCTATAACTACGCCTGGTCTGAAGCTCTTTGCAATGAATTAGCTGGAATCACAGAGCTTATCTACAAGAAATTGACCTTTGGAATTAAAGGGCAAAAGATTTCAGTGTAAAACCCCTTCACTTTCTTTATTACAATGAAGGAGACTGCAGTGCTGCGAGTGCCAGTTGTCAGTGCTACAATTTTCAGATGTTCGCCAGAGACTGTGTCTGGGTTTGGATTTGTATATTTGCTTTCCCTCATCCCCGACATGCATAGGCAGCAGGTGGCTAGGGCTAGAGTTAGTCCAGGAACCCCAAGTCTCTCAGATCAGGAGGCACAGCCCCTAGTTTGCAGTGCCAAGGCCAGGATGGGGTAGGCCATTGTGTATGCAACCACAGACATACAAACAAGATGCACAATTACACATGACCAATTGTGAAAATCAGCCCCCCTCCCTTCCTATATCACTGAACATTTTGTCTGATTAAATAGTAGCTATCTTTCAAGAGACATGGAATCAAATTTTACTTTGCACAGAAATGGAAGAAAGCTTGGAGATTGCATATTACATAATATTGCCACTGGCCTCTTCTCCAAAGAATTTTCCACCTAAGCACCTCAATTGGCACCAACAACATCAATAGCTGTTGCAGAGAAGCTGTCAGGGTTTGCTATTTTTTTTAATCCAGATGTCATCTGAAGTAGCTCTAAGTGGGTCTAGATGACATGGTGGTTAAAATGTCAGTGGTTATGGACATCTTGTCTACCTTAGACCTTCCATTTCTTTCAGCACTGGTGGAGCATCATGGGAGGAAAGTTTTAGGAGAAAAATGTCTATTGTAAACAAATAGTTTAATGCCCCATGGACAATCACAAAGCCCGCTGCAGAACTCAATAAGATTGTCACTCTTTGCTTGGGAGAAGCCAAAGGACTATGAACGTGCCACAAATCTTTCACAATGGTAGAACTGTGCCTTCCTCCTCCAAATCCAGCTTTCACCTCTTTTCTTGACCTTCACCTTTCCAGAGGGCCACTTCATCCAAACTGTTTAACTAACATAAACCTTTCAAGTCCGGTTTTCTTCTGGAAATGCAATTTACTCTAGCAGGGGCTACAGCATTTTACTTTGTCAGCATAAAGAGGGATGGGGAGAAAATGATTTCCACCCACACAGTCTTGTTTTAGTTATGTGGGAGGTAAAAGTTGTACTTTATCAACAGTTGCTTGACCCAGGATATTCCATGTACCTGCTTGTTTCCTTGTGAATAAGGTAACTACTACAAAAGTTTTAAATGTTCCTTGGGTAACAATAACGAGGAAACAAAATAATATAACCCTGTGCAGAGAAGAGAGGAAATTTACAGATTCTGTAGCAAAGGAAAAACTAGGTGTGTCGTTTTCAGCCACTTCATTGTCAATTATCACATTTTCTGACTGCTTTTTATTTAAAAACAGTGAATTATTTTGATTGATATATTTGAAATGTCTACATAATCTCGAGAGACAATAGGGTTTAAAAATATATTTTAATATAAAAATGCCAGCAATCCAGTATGCGTGACAGTCAATCTCATCACCCTCAATGACAGTAATTCAACCACTGTGTGTAACCCTACAACAGATAACCAATGAATATTTGCAAGAGAAAAAATAGTTCAAGGGAATCAACTTCAATTTCAACCTGTTTAACTGCTACTCTGATGGTGTGTGATGTCTTCGTATGCAGAACTTTAAAGCCATTAAAGAACGGCTCTTCTTAGATGATCTACCCCAGTTTGTACAAGATAACGTCATGCTGGAACTAGGTTTATGGGAACCAGATCCAGCTGACAAATTTCTGTAGCTCCAATGTTGACATTCGCAATACAACACCTGAGGGTTTGACCTGGTTGTTTAGTCAGTATTATTCGACTATTTATCCTGCCCAGACATGCCAATACACTTCACATTTTATGTAATTCACTGTCAAGTGTTGGTGCCTAGATTTAAGGAGTTCCTTTATCCTGGGAGTTAGCAGTTTGCTTTTAAATCTGCTTTTTAAAAAAATGTTTTCCCTTATACATCTTATAATCTTGTTGTCTGACTTCCCTTCTTTCTAAAAGTTATAGAAATGAGGAAGGACGATTTCTTCAAGAAGCCAAAACAAATGATATTATCCTTCAATAGAGTCAGGAAGCCAAAAATACTGTGATATTATCTTTTAATGGACTCAACTGTTTCTAATTCACTACAAAATGGAGGATAGAGCAAAATTATAGAGGAGAGGAAGGAAAATTGGAGTGAAAAACACAGTATTGTTTATGCTTAACATTAAGAAAGCTGTACAACTGTGTAACAAAAGCAGCAAACATGTAAGGATCTGTTAATTTAACAAGACATCTACGCTTCTTGGACGTTGGAGGCACTCCATCTTCAAATTTGTGCTTTATAATGCAGTAAAGACATACATATGTTCACAGGAACTCCACATTTACATACTTATTTTGCTTGATTATTCTACATCCCACAAGTGGTGTGTTAAGTATTCTATTTCCAGATAATTATTCGTTAAGAAAACATATTTAGAACATAGCCCTAAAGAGAGATAAATCTGTAATAGAGCTCTTCTTCACAAAAACACAACTTAAAATCATCCTTCCATGTACAGAAGTCTCATTATACAATTTTTTTGTGTGTTTGAAGGATATAGTCCTCAATCCTGCATATTTTAAGACCACGTTTAGCATCACTACTGTGAACATGGCCGTATAATGCAAAGATCATGTCATGATCAATCACAACCTTGGATGTTTCTGATCATATGGTTTACATCTTCCCATATGATCTGTATCATATGGTTTACATCTTCCCATACAGGGTTAAAATGTCATATTTCATTGTGTTGGAGAACTTACTGTGACGATTTTCTAACAAAACTGAAAATGTTTGAAGTGAGAGCATTTTGGAAATCCAAGACAAGCAAGTTGCTCAATATTTACAAAACGAATAAATATTCATAAATATTCTTCTGATTCATTATTCAAATGTCTTGTAAAAATTTATCCTTGCTCAAGCAAAAGATCACATGATCACGCAAAAATTCATAGCTGCGTGATTTTAATAACAAACTCTACACCATGATATCCCCCACACACAAAAAATTACTGATAACAAAAAAGTGAATATTTCCATTAAAAAATTATCATGAAAAAAACTCAATTTTTCACATCCTCACAATTATTTCAAATTCACAAGATTCAGATGATTTAGTTAATCACATTCTCTTCATTTCTATTAATGTTAACAGTCACCTAATGATCAGATAAAAACAAAAGGTATCCCTCATTACCGAATAATAAGGAACCAATCTCATACAGTTGAACTCCATAGCCAAACATCCATTGAGTTTAACAGGAGAAGGGTCTAAGGCCTCAATCCTACAATAGATCCACTAAGGGCAAAGAGAACATCCGCATAGATTTTTTGTATCAGATTGGTACCCTACCTATAGAAAAGAGGGGGAAAACTTTAAGGGAAGAAAACAAGGAAGAAGTATATCAACTAAGTTACCCAGAAACAGACTCAAAACGATAGACTGTCCATAAGTAACATGAAAGGAAAATTAGTGGCCAAATAGACCTGTACAAGACACTTTGCAATAATGAAATGACTGCTAGTTGTTTCACTATCAGCAAAGCTAGGAGGAACAATTTCTTCACTGTGTTTATAAAATTAATTTACAATGTATTTCCGAATCGCCAAGGAAATGTTTTCACTTAAAAGGAAGATACAAACAGAAATGCACACACCATGAGTACTTGCACATAAAACCTCTCTGACATAAGTATGCTTTCAGAATAGAAATTGCTTTAATAATCTAGAGCTCCAGGTTAGCCATTTTGAACAAACAACAAGTTATGAAATTTGAGAAAAAATAGTATTTTCCACAAAATCTTCTAAAAATTCAATCTTTTAAAAAGTGTTTTTTTAAAATTCACCTCACAAGTAGGTCTTACCATAATGCTTTAAGTTAAAAAATATCAGCAATAAAATATTTCTGTTGTGATACATCACAGTGAAAATGTCCTTAACTTTATACCTGAGAATATTCCTACAGAAGTCATTGAGTGTACTCACAGGGCATACAATTAGGTATGTATAAATCTTTACACAATTGACATTAAATGTATTGCTAGTTGTTTGTCTTTCTTTTGCCTGTATATTTATTTCTGAGGTTCTCTCTATGTGGCAGAAGATTATTTACGAAGAGAATATTGGAAGGTACAGTGACATAAGGTTTAAAACCAATACTTTGCCTTCACTTGCTCTGGAGAAATCTGCTACTAGCTAAATTTTTAGTCCATAAATTCAATGAGAAGCTTAATGTGAGGTTTCAAATTGCTAGTTTAATTTCAACAGCACCCATGTCCCTAATCAGCAAGGGCAGGTGGCAGTGAACAACTGGGGTTGAGGTATGATAGGGATATCTTCCATAGGCAGTAGAATTAATCACATTGAATAGTTCACAATAGGATTTCTCATATAAAGGTAATCAGACCATTATATGCTGTATACAAAATGTGCTGTGTTAGATGGTTTTTGAATCTACCAAGACCTCAAGGTACAATAAATACTTCCTTGAAAACAGTACATGAATGTGAATCACATAATGCCGTAATGACTCCTGGGGAGGTGAGACGGACCTCAAAGGAGTGATACCAGACTTTCCATTCATTAGGTGCAAATGGGAAGTGTGACCACATGGCACCCCTTCCTGTCAGGTCTGTCTGAAGTTCTGGCCCTACTATGTGGTCGTATTCCTACATCTTCCTCCCTGGAAGCAGTGGTCTCTCCCTCTTGGTCTACTCTACTTGGGGCCACTAAGTAGTTCAATTCCCCTTCTTGGGGTTTCTCACTGTCCATTGTAGACCAGTTCCCCTGTGGCCTATGGGGGTGAAACCAGGCCATCAACTACTCCAGGTCCCAGCCCAGCAACCCTAAAAACAGCAGCCATATCACTTTAAGTACACTGCTTTCAGTTCCCTGGGCCACTTCCCTGCATCCCTAGCTCTTGCCCACGCTTCACCCTTAACTCAAAGCTCAACTAAGTTCAGACCCACCAGCCAGCCAGCCAGCCAGCCAGCAGCTCTTCCTCACTTCCCCAGTCCTGCCAGCACTGCGCTGTCCATGGTGCTGCAGTTCCTTAGGCAGGAGCTCCATTTGTACTGTTCTAGCACCAGCAAGGAGCTGACTGTCTCTGTAGCACCTTTTATATGGCCCTCGTGGGCCCTGATAGGTTGCTTTCCCTGCAGCCTCTCTGACTGGAAGTTTGGAGGACTTCTCTATTGTTCCTTGCCTGGGATGGGTATGGCAAGATACTGGGCCTATGGACATAATCCACCCCATCAGGGGCAGGACTCTGTACACCAGTTTATCCAAAAAATCCTTATCTTAAAAAATACAGTTGTACTAAATAAAATAGGCTTTTGATGTCTAAAATGTATAAGTAGTTACCTTATTTTGTAACACACACACACACACACACAAATATTTCCTGATAAAAACTATTATATTCACAGTCTATTTGGGTATCTACCTGATTGCTCTGATTTTACAGGTTATGCAAGGATATATGTTTTGATACTAGAAGGCATGACTCCCACAGATCCCTCATTTAGTGTCACATTTAGGCAAATTACTTGTTTAACACTGGAAAACCTGAACCAGTGGGGGAGTGCGGCCTATTGGCTAGAGCACTGAACTGGGCCTCAGGTGCCCTGGGTTTAATTTGCAGCTCAGCTTCTGGCCTGTAGGATGATCTTGAGTAAGTTACTTCTCCATCTGTAAAATGGAGATAATGATACGGACTTCCTTTGTAAAATTGTTTCATCATCTACTGATTAAAATAGCGTGACTTCATGCTTTAATGATTTGTTTGTAAAATGTATTTTAGGACTTCTTAAACTAATTTTGCTGCTACACTCATGATCTCCCCTCTCCTCTTTTTCAGCAAACACACTGAATAGAGCTATCCAGGTATCATTATTATCAGTGCTTTTTATAATTCATATTTCTTTTCTCACCAATGCCAAAAGTTTGTTTCCTACTTTCTGCTACCAAACTCAGCTCTATCAAATATTCTGTAATAATTTGTTGAGTACATTTTCTTTTAATCTTGTGTTACTTACAAATTAGGGGGGAAAAGCGATCATAGCATTTGATATAAAATTAAGCTACTTACCAACCACTGCCAGATTATGCTCTGAGCCACATGCAATCTGCAAAAGAAATGTGACTGATTGATTGAATGAATGAAAGAGAATCATTGGAGAAGTGTAATTGGTACAGTCCTACTAAATTCACAGCCATTAAAAATACATCAGAGCCCATGAAATCTTGTCTTTTGAGTGTTTTTACCCTATACAGGAGGGGTGGGAACCTAAGGCCCGGGGGACTGGATACAGCCCCCAACTTGCCTGGATCTGAGCCCCGAGGCTCAGGGCTCCCCCAATTGATTTTTCTATGGGTTAGCAGCCCTGACCCTAAAAAGGTTCCCCACCCCTGCTACATAGATTTCACAGAGGATACCAGCATTTCTCAAATTGGAGGACCTGACCCAAAAGAAAGTTGCAGATGCATTGCAAAATTATTTTAGTGGTGTCCCAGTATTGCCACACTTACTTCTGCACTGCTGCCTTTAGATCTGGCAGCCAGAGAATAATAGCTGCTCACTGAGGTCCCAGTTCTGCAAGAAGCAGCGCAAAAGTAAGGGTGGCAATACCATGCTACGCCATCCTTACTGGTAGCAGCTCTATCTCCAGACGTGGGCTCCTCGCCAGCAGCTGCTGCTCTCCAGGCAGAGGCACTGCCAGCAGCAACACAGAAGTAAGTGTAGCAGTATTACAACCCCCTAAAACACTGAAAACCCTCCACAACTCCTTTTTGGGGTAGAACACCTATAATTACAACACTGTGAAATTTCAGATTTAAATAGCTGAAATAATGAAATTTATAATTTCAAAATTCCTATGTCCGTGAAATTGACCAAAATGGACTGTGAATGTGGTAGGTCACCAGTAAGTAGACACAGTACTAGGACAGAGACAACCACAATCATACCAGGAAATTAAAAATTAGGCTGAAACAAACAACTGTGGTTTGTACAATGTAGAATTAAGTTTGAAGTACAGTACAGTACATTTCTGATAAAATGTCATCAGTGGGCTCACTTCATTTGTTAATAAACGGCTTTTACATTAAAAAAGCAACCAACACCACAACTGGTACTTCTAGCTTTATTTGTAAGGTAGACCACAGACCTGCAAAGATCTTAACTTTATGCCAGTGCTTCTCAAACTGGGCCACAGGCCTACTTTGAGAAAGCTGCTAATGGGCTGCTCCAGTTTGTTTTCTTACCAGCTCCATAGCCACGGAGCCTCGCAGCTCCCATTGGCTGTAGTTCTCTGTTTGCAGCTAAGAGGAGCAGAGGGAGGCAGTGTAGCCCGGGGTGCTGCTTCCCACTCTCCCATGGCTCACTTTGAGAAACACTGCTTTATGCACTTATATCAATAGGACAGTGTGTACACATAAACTAAACGCGAGTGTAAGTCTTTTGGGGATCAAGGTCAATGGGAAAAAGATAAAGAATCAAATGGACAATGAAGATCTAATTTCCTTCTCACCCGTTCACACCTACCAATATTTCCTGAACAGCATGAGGCATTTTGGCATGGAAGTGTGAGGAAGCATCCAATGATTCTTTCCCCCCTGCCCTTGTCTGAAAGGGAGGACTTGTACTGCAAAGGATTTCATAATGCAGAGGCTCCTTCTACACTGAATATTTTTTATCTGCATATCTTAAAAGAGGGAGATTATGAAATTCTATTTTTAATTTATTTGTTAAAAGCAGCACCACAAACTCACCAGAACCCTCTAATTTGGCTGAAATTTCTCCCCATGTTAATTTGAAATGAATCCTGTTCTGATGACCTGTAATAAAACTGTGATCTGTATTTTAAAAGATTCCCCTCCACCATATACACACATGCTGTCTCTTTCTCTGTCCCTCCCACCTCCCTTCCCAGGATTTTAAAGTCAGTGAAGACATGTGCCCCCAAGCGTTTTTTTACTTTTTGCTGCTGCTATGAAGGTGGAAAAAATGCATGAGCTCCTATCACGTCAGTGAATCTCAGTGACCCAAGTTCCCTATCCTAATTTACTCTGTAATAACTAAATACTTGTTCCTTCAGTGGCCCATATTCACTGCAGGCAGGCAGTACTATCTTTGCATAAAATATTGACTGGTGGCAGCAACCAGCTATCAGACATCATGTGGACTATATAAAAAGCTCTTTTAATTACTTCCTTCTAGTTTTAATCTTTTGAATAAGTAAATCACCAGGAAAGGAAGCCAAATACCCAGTTCATAAGTAATCTGGAAACTTATTACCAATCTCTGAGCTAACAAGAATAAACTGCAATCAAACTTTACTCTTCTACTATTAAATATATAATATTTAAATAAGCATACTATACTTATAGATTCTTAAGGCAAGAAGAAAACATTGTGATCATGTAGTCTAAGGCTTTGCATGTCAATGGCCGTAAGATTTTTCCAACTGTTTCTTTCGTGAAACCCATAATTTCTAGTGAAGCTAGAATATGTCTATAATACCCAGTCTTGAGTCATTGTGCTAAAAGTAAATGTTATGATCAAGGGTACACAAAACAGCATAACTGTGACATAAAAACACCTTATTATTAGCTAACTTGTACCTGAAAGCCCATGTTGTGGCAGGTGGCCCAAGTAATTCACTATATATGGACTCTCCCTCATTCAATCAAAGGAATGGTTGCATGAAAATTAGCAGTAGAGTAATGGTGGTGGTTTGGTTGAATTACCTCTCATATCAAAGGGGCAGCCGTATTAGTCTGTAACTGAAAAAACTTAAAAAACAACAAATGGTCCTGCAGCACCTTAGAGACCAACAAAAAGTGTAGCTTTTGTGGGCACAGCCCATTTGGTAAACACACGATACCATCTACATTTTTTGCTAGCCTCTATGGTGCTGCAGGACCATTCGTTGTTTCTGAAGTTTTACCTCTGATATAACACTGGTTTTGGACCCTTGGCATGACATAGCTATTACCTTTCACACAGGTGTAATTCATCAAGTCAAAATAACGGAACTTAAAAACTGGATAAGACCACAAATCCCAGTGGTGACTGAGCCAGGTGATATTCTAACCAATATGTAGTCTCAGCCATAGTTGTATCTATTCCCATTACCTCACACTGACTCAGACATTCTAGGCTTCTGAGTGACAAGCAGAGACACGATCTTGGAATCATATTTTATAGATGCTGTACTATAAAGTTCACAGGTGAGATTTAAGAAATCTCCTTTGGTTTGAACATACTGAGCCAAGAAATGCAATCCTCTGGGTTGGGAAAACTGTGTAAGAAAAACAATTGTTTTAAAAGCCATCATTCATTCTGTGATTAAGCTCATTTTTTGGAACAACTCAAATATAGGGACCAAGAGAAAACAATGGCCTTGGAAGGGTACCAGTGAAGTAGCTGTTAAACCCTCTATCTTGCAGTATTACAACTATGCATTGGCATATTAAAATGCTTAACATTGCTGTATTATTATGCTTTTCATGCAACAGGGCCATATATTATAGCAGTACTGATTTTTAATATATTTTCATTGGCTAATACAGCCCACCAATGATGTTGGGTTTGAAGGTTGTTGCCATGGAAACAAGATATGCACATGGAAATGCATGTGAAGACTTGATAGGAAAAAAAAATCAAAACAACAAATTCTCTCCTCAACTGCATGATGAAAAATGGGATACTACACTGGCAGCTAATGAAATCCATACAAAACATGAAGTATCTAGTCTCATATTTCTATACAAAGTATCATGAACACAAACACTATTTAATATGATTCTGTGAAACAGGCTGTTCACCCTGCTTCTGTAGGTCTTGTAAATTTAGAGCTAGTGGCCCCACTGGAAATGCCGTGTATTCAAACAGAGCATGCTGTTTAGAATGTGTGACATCTTCAATAAAGAGCCATTTTGTTCCAATACCTAATAACAACAATTATCCAGTCTTCATCTCTGACAGATACATAAAGCAAGCAGGTGATCACTCCCTGTTTTGTAATCCACCTGCGGGACTGTCACCCACAGCAGAACTCTGAGAAACTCTGTCTGCATTACAGAAGCATCCACCACCTAGTACACCAGGTTGTATGGGAATCTGTCACACGGAAGGCCCTAGCAGAAACAGAGTTCACTGCATTATAGGCCTTGTCTACCCTAACAACGTGCCTCCATTATAGCCCTTGGTGACC
The DNA here is from genome assembly GCA_032595735.1 of Pelochelys cantorii. Classification (NCBI taxonomy): domain Eukaryota; kingdom Metazoa; phylum Chordata; order Testudines; family Trionychidae; genus Pelochelys; species Pelochelys cantorii. Next base: position 23,367,041 of record CM064329.1, on the reverse strand, counting down.
AGCCACATGAGTATTGCATCAGTGCAATTTCCTGATGCATGAGGTAATCCACTAAAAGCCATAATTTACACTAGTGCAGCTTTTTTCGAGTAGGGGGAAACTGCAGTGGTGGAAATACCTACTGTGCCACCAATTGCTGTAATCAAGGAAAGTCCCATGCACAGACAGGGCTACTGGCAGTCACTTTGATTTTCCGTCACTGGCATGGGGCAGGGACACAGCAACACTGTCAGTCAGCCCCAGCAGCCTCTGTGCTCTAGTAGGGAATTCACCCAGCAGGAGAGCAAACAATGTTTGCACTGCTGCCCTAGCCCAGGGTTACATCACTTTAAAATGTAGCCTGGCCTGCATTAGGAGCCCCACAGTAAAAATCTTTCTAAAGGATTCACTGACTCTGTGCATTCCTCAGGCTCTGTGGCCATACCCCGTCTCTCATTGAAGACTGTGCCAGCCCTCCCATCCCAAATTAGACAATCATCCAAAGTAAAAAAGCATTACTAGGAGCCAGAATTTATGGTTTGTTGATAGGGTGAGGTGGCAGCAAGGGAAAATAGAACCACCAAAGAGATTATGAACACTTACATAAAGTGTAACTAATTCAACAATGGCTATAGTTGTGTAATACCATGCTTGTATTTACCCCAACAGACATTGTTTTCTAGCTACTTTTTTCTGCACTACAGAAGGAATTAAACTCTAGCAGACATCTGTATATTCCTAGAGGATAGATAAATATGTTAAAATCAAGAATATTTGGAGCTTCTTTACTCAATATTATTTTCCTGTTGTGCAATGATGTTACATTGTATAGTTAAATTGACAAAGAACCACAAATATTAAGAGTAAGAATAAATCTCTAGCAGTTATTGAAGCCTTTTGGAATATTAGACAGTACAAGCCTATTCTCCACTTCCAATTAAAATTTCCCTTCTACTAACAAAACTAACCGAGAGTGTTTCAGTGATTGTACACATGCACATACACATGCATTATTTTAACCTCTATATATCATAAAGGTCTCAAATCAATACACAGCTTATCAAGGTTCACAATACACCTATGAGAAAAGGAAAGTGCAATTAAGGAACATCTGATTCAACTCTGAAATGCAGCCACTTCTGGGTAGAAAGCAGCTGTTGTTTAACAATGCACAGCAACACACAATTGAAAGCAGAAAAGAAAGGACATATTTTCCAATTGAAACTGTAGAAGCAGATGGAACCTAACTGTTCAAGCTGAAATTCCGTTGACTCCTCAGGGTTAATACCAATAACTCTTACTAAACAAGTCCCTGCATCTTTAATGATCACAAGCAATCAGGCCTCTCCTGCTCTGCATCTCAGCTGAAAAGACATCAGCAGCACAGTGGCCCCCTTAACCCTGAGGGAAAGCTAACATCATCACATCCTATAGCATTCTGTGTTCCTTGGCACTCTCCTCATCACACTCTGATCTTCTAAGTGTCCCAGGTTCGCTGCTGAGATCTGGTAGAACAAAGTAGTACCACTGGGTATAAACATACAAAAATAAGTAAGTTAAATATTTAATTATCAAATTGATAAGGCAGTGTGAGAGGGAGATGGTAACAAGTCAGAGGCTCCGAGTCAGACAAAATGTGAGGAAGAAAAAGAAAAGTTAAGGGGAGTTCTTTTTTTTTCCTTTCCTGGATCCAGGATGGAAGGAACTCTCTTAGGCTATGTCTAGACTGCAGGCTTCTTTTGGAAGAACCTTTTTTCAGAAGAGATCTTCCGAAAAAACTTCTTCCAAAAGAGAGTGTCCACACACAAAAGCGCATCGAAAAAGCGATCTGCTTTTTCAAAAGATAGTGTCCACACTGAATGGATGATATCTTGCATGCAAGCTGTAATTACTATGGATGGAGTGGCCACCAGGGCACCTGTGCTTTTTCCTCTTCCCCAACCACACACACCTTTTTCTGAAAGAGCTCTTTCGGAAAAAGGCTTCTTCCTTGTAGAAAGAGGTTTACCAATGTCGGAAAAACCCCTCTGTTCTTTCGATTTACTTTCAGAAGAATGTGATTGCAGTGTGGACGTAACTCAAGTTTTGTCGGAAAAACAGCCATTTTTCTGACAAAACTCTGTAGTGTAGACATACCCTTGGATATTTATATCATCTCCATCACCACAGCATCTATGTGCCTCACAGTCTTTACTGTATTTATCCTCACAGCTGCCCTGTAAGGTAGGGAAGAGCTATTTTCCATTTTACAAAGTAGACTAAGTGACTTTCCCAAGGTGACAGAGACAGGAATAGAACCCTCCATCTCCAAAGGTCCAAACTACTTGACCAGCTTTCTCTCTCTCTCTTTTCCCTCTCCCTCCCTCCATGTGCGAGGGCATTTAGTCAGAGCCCTCTTGGGGAGGAAAGACTGGAGCTGCAAAGAGGGAGAAGGGATAGAGTACTGGGTTAGAAGAAGGGAGGGAGAAAGCTGGACATGGTGATATGAATGGTAAAAGAGAGATAAGATCTCAAGCAGGCTGGCAAGCTTCTAAACGTTTTAGCACTTATCCAGAATGAGCCTCCAAGGCTTTTGAACATTGACCCTGACAAATCAGAGAAGAGGTAGCTTAGGACTTATGTTTTAGTTAGATTCAGCATCTAAGAACAGCATAACATCCCATGTTGGGCATCACGATAATAAGGCTAAATACCGTTAGCTCGCCTGTGCATTAATTTTAAAATGATGGATCTCTAAATAGAAAGGAAATATTAGACCATCTAACCCATGGCCCACCCAGTGCAGGCATGCTCCCTACAGTACATCAGCTTTTAAAAGTCCTTGAATTTCAGCACATCCCTTTGTGGAAAAGTTCCTATTATACTACAGCAGCCGTTTTGAAACTGGGGTACACATACCTCTGATGTACATGAGCTCTTATCAGGGAATACACGTGAAAACTCCTGTAATGGCAGAGAGTGCATTTTATTTAGCAAGGCTTGGAAATCTAATCATCAGTATATTATGATCCTATCTCAGCTGGAGGGAAACAGTAGATAACACAGGAAAGGGGTACACAGTCTCAAAAGCCTGAAAACTCACTGTACAATTTCTAAACCTGAATGAAGACATGAAGTTTAAAGACTTTCATTTGGATTGCAGTCACTGACACTCTGATTTTTTAGTACATTGTAGGATGGTTATTCTGCAGACAGTACCCTGTAGCATGAAGAAAGGGGAGGAGAAAAGATCAAAAAGGTGAACACAAAGACATTCTTTCATCTAAGATTTGGTATGGATGTTTGACCACAGAGTGTCTTGATCTCCTTGACAGATCTTGCCTCGTTAAGGAAACCAGCAAGGCCAGAAGCAGAGAAAAGCTTTATTCCTCCATGGATTAGAAGCCAAAAGGGAATGATAAGAGTTGACAGAGAGACTGCAGATGACTAAAGATCAATGTTTATGTAATACAGTATAATCATTCTTTCCTCGTGCAGTTCCTTCGTGCCCTTGATTAATTGTATGGTAACTCATTTGTACTGTTTGACACATACTGACTAACTACATTTTGAATACAGAATTCTACTGATGGGGGGGGGGCTGAATCTAACTAGTGAGACCGTCTTGTTTCCAATGATCCTTCACTAGGAACTCTGTGTTCCTCTTCCAGATCACTTCACTCCTGATTAATAAGGAAAAGGCAGCTTGCTAACTTAGTCACATTCTTTGGTTAATATCAGGCTAAATGCAATTTATTGCAACAAGGGCTAGCAGCATCAGGGTATATAACCCCACCCTGAGCAGCAGTTTAATGCCACTCTCTGCTGTTGAGTATGTCAGTGGAAAATTGAGAGGGCCAAAAAATCATGAGATTTTACAGTCTTTCTCCAGTGTTTGCTGTTTTCTGCCATTCTAATCTTTCATGTACTGAAATGCCTTCAGTGAGTTACTTGAGTTTTGCTTGACTAACAGAGACGTAACTAAGTACAGAATTTGGCACACATGGCCTGCAAGGATACTTAATACCACAGAGTTACTTGGATTTTGTAGCATTCATCAGTTTAGTAACGGAACAAGCCGCATTCTCAAATATCGACAAGTTGGTATGTCTCTCTCTTTTCTTGCATGCTTTTCATTTGTTTGGAGGAGCTCACTGTCTTTATATCATTTATTAAAAATCAGCACCCAAACTATAACACACCATTACCAAGAGGAAATTCTGGAAGTGACACACCTCAAAGGGGCTTGTCTCCTCAACTTTAAAAAAAAAATCAGTATAAACTGGCTCTGTAATGTCCTCTGGTGACCAAATCCAAAGGTCAGGATTTTCAAAAGGGCCTATTGATTTGGAATGCCTCACTCTCGGCGTGTCCAAGTTACGTTTCAAAGAGTCTGTTTGTCAGAGAAAACAGGGAACACTCACCCTGTGAAATCAGGTCCTTTTGAGGTGTATCAGGTTAGGCATCCACAAACAGTCATCGAGACTCACTAGTCCCATTGGAAGACGACGGCCAATGAATGTTGCTGAGAAAAATAACTCGTAAGGGAGTCTCATTTAAACACATTGGGGCCAATCTTGCACATCCTCCTTTGCATTAATAGTCCCACAGAAGTTGCTGGTTTGCAGACTCAGGCTTTATATGGGCACACTGTCTCTGCAGAAAAGAAGTCCACCGTTCTAGAGAAGGGAATGTGAAGGACACTGGAAGCACAACACTGCTGCCACCTATACTGAGTTGAAATGTACCTCAGGGAACTGGGCCTTGAGAAACCAAATATGTAACCCACCGATTGTTCAGGGAGATGAAGACTGCACCCTGTTGCCAGCACAAGTCCTACAAATGTACACACATCAAACCAAATGGAAAATGTTAGCACCAGCTTTAATATGCAAGTCACACAAAAAAACAGCACATTTTACTTCCTCCTACCCTAAAATGTGTCAAAATAAACATTTAAGGGGAAAGTATGAGTTTTATATACCACATAACTCATCTTGCAAAGAGGCTTTTTGGTTCATTTATTCTCCAGTACAGCTGCAGGCATGTGGCTGCCATGAATTCCATTGCCTGCCTGCTCCTTTACCCATTCCAACAAATGGTGCTTTTACCTTGAGGGTGTCACATAACTCTCTCCTCTTGAATCCTGGATTCTATATTTGGGCAGCACTTAGTAACAATCCATCACCCCGCAGCAAACTTATTGGAAATAAATAAATAAATAAAGTGTCTCCATAAATGCACAAGCTCCCAATACAAAGATGAATGGAAAACTTCTGGGTAAGGAAGGATTCACATGCAATAGACACAGACAGCTGAGCCTGCATTTTAATGCAAGTCTCAAAAGGAGATTTTGGGGAAAGTAACACGCTGACTACTGCTAAGCACATACTCATTTGAAAGCTGAATTAGCATAAAGCCTGTTTAGTAATGTGAAGTCTTTTGCTTAGGCATATTGGCTGTATTGCTCAGCACCTGAATCAGAACAGTCATCTATCTGCATGGAAACACAGCTGTTGGGCAAGGATGAAGTTGGGTCACTCCCCAAAGTGGTAGCAGCTTGCCAATGCCATCCTGATCTAGGCAGCCCACAAATAGATCCCTACCCAGCTGTAGGACAAGGTACATTTGTTTCACATTGTAATGCTACATTTTAAATCCATGTATGTTAGTTTTCAGGCTATCAAAGTCTAGCACCGGGGCAATGGTAAGACATTTCCACTTGCAATTTCTCTCTCAGCGCAGGTGTGACAATTTATTCTTTGCTTTGTTTTCCTGCATAGGTAGGATCATTTGTTTCCTCTCTGTACTTGTGTATCAGCTTCAAATTTCCTTTTTTCCTGGCTTGTTTGTTCACAGCTCCATTTTTCAGGGCAAGGAATTCATGCACTGGCAGCAGGGAATTAACTAGGCAGCACAACTTGTACTTTACTAAGTTGTATGTGGAGACGGGCCCAGTACACAGACAGAAGATCAACAGAGTTCCCTGTCTTCTACATTGTAATATGTGTTACTCAGCTTTAGCTGATGATCTATATCAGTTATACTTTATTACATGACCCTAAATGTAATAAAGATATCTTTGCAGGGTTGAAACAATGGAATTCTAGCTTAAGTAATACCATGTTCTGATTACAGGTGTCAATGAAAGAGAGGTTTGGGGTAAGAAGATTACAGCCTCTGCCTAAAATTTGTTTATGCCTTCAGTATGCACATGTGCAGAGCTTATATTCAGAAAATACACTGTGCAATAATCTCTTTTAGTTAGAGCAGAGATGATCCTGTCATAAATCTGTCTGCACGTGAAACCAAAAAGGCCCTTCTGACTCAAACTTTTTTTTTACATTTATGTAGTCTGAGAACCATGCCTCTTTCTTACTCAAGAGTGAACACTTTCTTAATTAAAAAGCTGGAACATAAGACATCGTAATCAAGAGTGCTAGATACACTGGTCTACAGGGCTAACTAAGGTGTAGACTCATTTCATATTTGTGATACCAACCTTGGAAGCATTAGAAGAAATACAGCTTATACAATTTAAAACATTTGGAGTGAGGCTTTCAGGTGTGCCCAACACTGACCTAACTCTGTTCCCATTGAAGTCAATAGTTTTATACTATGTTATAATACACAAATTACAGAGGAGGAAAGGATGGGTTTAAGACAAAGCAAATAGATCAATACAACTCTGACAAATGTTAACACCAGATATCCAAAGTAGGATAGTAGTGTTGAAATTCAAGATCTAATTGTGGAATTTCCATAAATAAATCTTATAACTAGAAGGCATTTATTCTCTGTGGGACTGTTAAACACAATTCACAAGGCAACTTGTCCTTACAAAATAAAGTCAGTTCTGCAAGATATGAAATCCATAAAAGAACATTTTAAAAATTCTAACTGTTAAATAGATGATCCTATTATAATATCACTGTAAACTGATCACAGATCAGTATGAGTCCTAGTAAATATCTGCATTTGTGAAATAGAATCATAGAACTAGAAGGAATCTCAAGAGGTCATCAAGTCCAGCCCCCTGCACTCATGGCAGGACCAAGCACCATCTAGACAAGGGTTGGGCAAAACATGACCCCCAAGCTGGATCTGCCTTGCCAAGCTGTTTGATCCAGCCCACCTTGCCAAAACCCCAGGCTGTTCAAAATGGTTGTGGCTCCCCTCTGCCAGGGGCACACGGCACTTAAAGCAGGGGTTTTCAAAGTATGGGTAGTGACCCAGTACTGGGTTATGGAATGCCAGGCACTAAGCCGCCTTGCTGTAGGGTAACTAGGTGACCAGCAGGGGTGCCTCTGTAATTTGTGTATTATAACATAGTATAAAACTATCTGGCCAATGGGAGCTGGGGGCTGTGCCTGCAGGTGAGAGCAGCACGCAGAGCCACTTGCACACCTCAGCCTAGGAGCCACACCTGTTGCTAGCTGCTTCTGGGGTGCAGCATGGTCCACACTACCAGGACAGGCATGGAGCCTGCCTTAGCACCCCCGCCGTGATGCTGACCAAGAGTAGCCAGAGGTAAGTCCGTGCCCCAGTCCCCTGCCCTGAGCCCTCCCCCACCAGGAGCTCCCTCTTGCACTCCAAACCTCTCATCACCGGCTCCACCTTGGACCCTGCACTCAAAAGATATAATTATGTTGGGTTGGGGGCACCAACAATTTTCTTCAACTGGGTTATGAGGAAAAAAAAAGTTTGAAAACCACTGGCCTAGAGGGAACCACTAGGCATTCTGAACAGCGAGGTGCCCCCTGACAGAGAGCAGGGGGAGGGGGAAGAGATTTTGCACTCTCTTCCACCCCCAGCTAAGATGATTGGCCTGAGAATGGGGGAGTGCGCAAAGTCTCTCACCCCCCCAAGGGATGCATACCACTGAGCCACACATGGAGGGAACCTCCTTGAGCAGTCTGGGGCTGCTGCATGAGGGAGCCTGCCTCAGGGACCCTGTTGGGTTGCTGGCCAGGAGCTGCCTCAGGTAAGTGACTCCCCTGGCCAGAGCCTGCCTCTGGCACCCAAGCCCCTGCCTCTTGCACTCCAGCCCCTCCCACTTCTCAACTCCCTGCCCCAAGTCACCATCCCTTCTTGCTCTAGATCACCACCCAAATCCTCTGCACACACATCCCACCTCAGGTCACAGTTCTCTCCCAGACCCTACACCCCCTTCTGCACTCCTCCCTCAGAATAAAATTCACTTCTGCACCCCTTCTCCCTCCCAGACTTTGCACCCCAATCTCCTGCCCCAGATCACAAGCCCCTACTTCACCCAAACTGCTTCTCAGACCTCACACCCTTCTCCTGCACCCCAATCTCCTACTCCATGCTCCCTTTGCACCCAACTTCCATCCCAAACCCCATGCCCCTTCCCTAGAGAAGTGTGGCACTTAACCACTTTCCCAAAATCTCGGAGTGGTTCCCCATCAAAAATTATTGCCCACCCCGATCTAGACCATCCCTGACACGTGTTTGTCTAACCTGCTCTTAAAAATCTCCAATGATGGAGATTCCAACAACCTCCCTAGGCAATTTATTACAGCGTTTAACTATCCTGACAGGAAGTTTTTCCTGATGTCCAACCCAAACCTCTAATGCTGTAATTTTAAGACGATTGCTTCTTGTCCTATCATCAGAGGATAAGGAGAATAATTTTTCTCCCTACTTCTTGTAACTCCCTTTAAGGTAGTTGAAAGCCATTATGTCCCTTCTCACTCTTCTCTTTTCTAAACTAAACAAACCCCGTTCTTTCAGTCTTCCCTTGTAAGTCATGTTTTCTACATCTTTAATAATTTTGTTGCTCTTCTCTGAATTTTCTCCAATTTTTCCATATATTTCCTGAAATGTGCCCAGAGCTGGACACTGTATGCCAGTTGAGGCCTAATCAGCTCAGAGAAGAGCAGAAGAATTACTTCTTGAGTCCTGCTCACAACACTTCTGTTAATGCATCCCAGAATCATGTTTGCTTTTTTTGCAACAGTGTCACACTGTTGATTCATATTTAGCTTGTGGTCCACTATGATCCCTAGATCACTTTCTGCAGTACTCCTTCGTAGGCAGTCGCTTCCCATTTTATGTGTCTGCAATTCACTGTTCCTTCCTAAGTGTAGTACTTTGCATTTGTCCTTATTGAATTTCATCTTATTTACCTCAGACCATTTCTCAAGTCTGTTCAGATTATTTTGAAGTATAATCCCATTCTCCAAAGAACTTGCAACCCCTCCCAGCTTGGTATCATCTGCAGACTTTATAAGCGTACTCTCTAAGCCAATATCTAAATCATTGGTGAAGATATTGTACAGAAACAGTCCCAAAACTGATGGCACCCTGCTCATTATGCCCTTCCAGTATGATTCTGAACCATTGATAACTACTCTCTGGGTAGCAGACCTGTGACACCTTAGAGACCAACAAATAGAGATAGAGATAGAGATATATAGTATCATGAGCTTTCACGGGCAAAAACCACGTTTTCAGATGAGGTGATCTTGACTCATCTTATCTGAAGAAGTGGGTTTTGCCCAGGAAAGCTCATGATTGTGTGTATATATATTTATTTGTTGGTCTCCAAGGTGCCATGGGACTACTCGTTTTTTAAGTTACAGACTAATATGGCTACCTCTCTAAGAATGGCTATGCAAACAGTTAGGCACCCGTGTTATAGTAGCTAGGCTGTATTTCCCTAATTTGTTAATGAGAAGGTCATGTGAGAGTATCAAATTCCTTACTAAAGTCTAGATAAACCACATCTACCGCTTCCCCCTTCCTTAACCACAAGGCTTGTTACCCTATCAATCCTATCAGGTTGGTTTGACATGATTTCTTCTTTACAAATCCATGCTGAGTATTAATAATCACCTTATTATCTTCTAGGTGTTTCCAAATGGATTCCTTAATTATTTGCTCCAAACCTTTCTTGGTATAGAAGTCAATCCGACTGGTCTAATTTCCTCGGTTGCCCTTATTTCCCTATTTATAGATGGCCAATATATTTACCTTTTTCCAGTCTTCTGGAATCTCTGTCATATTCTATGACTTTTCCAAGATAATAGCTAATGGCTCAGATATCTCCTCAGACAGCTCTTTGATCATTCTAAGATGCATTTCATCAAGCCCTGGTGACCAGTGTTCCCTCTGATGTTTCCATGCATCTGTGGAATTAATTTTGTTATGTGAATCAAGGCATATGTGGATGTGCACCATTAGTAGAAACACATGGTGCTGGCTATGGATGCTTTGAGTGTTCTGCCAATCAGCTGGGCAGCATCTGACTCTCACCTGGGTGGCTACCCAAGAGAGCAGCTTACTGGGAACACTCCTGGTGACTTGAAGACATATAACCTAAGTAATTTTAACTTGTTCTTTTCCTATTTTAGCTTCTGAACCTACCCCATTTTCACTGGCATTCACTATGTTAGCCATTCAATCACCAACCAACCTTCTTGGTGAAAACTGAAACTAAAATGTCATTAAGCACCTCTGCTATTTCCACAATTTCTGTTATTGTTTTGTCGTCTTCGTTGAGTAATGGGCTAACTCTGTCCTTGGTCTTCCTCTTGCTTTTGATGTATTTGCAGAACGTTTTCTTGTTACCCTCTGTGTCTCTAGATAGTTTGAGCTCATTTTATGCCTTGGCCTTTCTAACTTTGCCCCTACCCACTTTTTTGTTATTTATTACCCATTTGACAGAGATTTTGTGTGTGTCTCGGTCTGGACGGATATGAGTCTGTTTGTTTAAGAACTCCTAAATGGTAAGAGCTAGGACCACCAAATTTGGTATGTAGCTTCTTCTTATCATAAAGCAAGGTACAGGTTTGGTTGTGCCAGGACAATGGGATGTGAACAGAATGTGATTGTTTCTCATCAAACAGAAAGGGAGGGCTGTGACAACACACCGTTATATTGCAGAATGACACGAGAAGCGCAGCAAACACAGGGGCAGCAAGCATGGAGAACAGTTATACTCCACAATAACCACCGGGAGGTATCAAGCTAGCACAGCCCCGGACAGCAGCTGGCCAGGCAACATGACCCCTACTTCCTCCAGCTTGGCTCCAGGGCAGCTGCTGGCTAGGCAGCACAGCCCCTGCCAGTCTAGGCTTGACCCTCCTTCCGCCCAAGGCTGGCCCCAGGGAGCAGCTGCCAGCCACACACTCCACACCGTGAGTCCTGCACCACCAATCCCCTGCCTTGACTCCTGCCCTGTCTCCTGTAACCCCATGACCTCTCCTGAGCTCCCCCACCTCCAAAGCCCCTGTCCTGACTCCTGCACCCCCATCCCCTGCCAGGAGCCCGCCCCCACACACACACACTGCCCTATCTCCTCTCCCCCACAACACTCTTGCCCCCTGCTCTGAAGGACCCAAGCAATGCTGGATAAATCTTCTCGTTTATATTCATCCTTTGTAATTTGGCCTAGTTTCCACTTTTTGTGGGACTCCTTTTTGATTTTTATATCATTCAAGATCTCGTGAATAAGCCAGGATGGTCTCCCCACACTTTTTATCTTTCATACACATGGAATAGTGTGTTCTTGCACCCTTAATAATGTGTCTTTGAAAAACTACCAACTGCCTTCAATTGTTTTTCCTCTTAGACTTGTTTCCCAGGGGAGCTTACCTACCAGCTCTCTGAGTGCTAAAGTCTGCCTTCTTGAAATCCATTCTCTCCATTTTACTGTTTCTCCTCCCACCATTCCTTAGAATCATGAATTCTATCATTCCATGATCACTTTTACCCACTTTCAAATTCTCAATAATACCTCCCTATTTGTCAAAATCAAATCTAGAACAGCTTTCCCCCTGGTAGCTATCTCCGCATTCTGAAATTAAAAAAACAAACAAACCCCTAAATCCATTTAAAGAACTTGCTGGATAATCTGTACCCTGCTGTGTTATTTTCCTAACAGATGTCTGAATAGTTGAAGTCCCCCATCAACATCACAGCTAAATCCTGTGTTTTGGATGATTTTGTTAGTTGTTTCAAAAAAAGCCTCATCCACCTCTTCTTCTTGATTAGGTGGTCTGTAATAGATCCCTACCATCACCTTTGGTTTTTTACCCCTTTTATCCTTACCCAGAGACTCTCAACAAGTGTGTCTCTTATTTTCATCTCAATTTCAGTCCAAGTGCATACATTTTTAATATATCAGGCAATACCTCCTCCTTTTTTTCCCCAGCTCTCCTTCCTGACCCATCGAGATCACTAATCTAGTCATGTATTTTGTCCCACCAAGTCTCTATAATGCCTACTATGTCATAGTTGTGTTTATTTACTAATATTATGAGTTCTTCCTGCTTATTCCCCATACTTCTTCCATTAATATACAGATAACTAAGAAACTGATTTGATTTAATTCTCCTCCAATTCTGTTTTGTATTTCCTATACCCCTGCTATTAGAACCCATGCTCCCCATAATTTCTGACTTCTCTCATAACACTTGATATAATTCCCATTTTCTAGAATCTCCAGAACATATTTAGAAAGTAATGATGGGCTGTATTTGACTGCAATACAATTATACATAAGAATTCTCTCATTTATTTTCCACATCTGCCACATGTAGAAAATTCCATGTATCAGGTTTTGATTAGGAAAATAAAAATCCCATTTTTAAACACTTAAAGATATTTTCAGAATACATACACACTTGGTATATTCTGTACACATGCACACAATTTATATTGTGGTAATTCTTTTGTTTTTAATCTTTCTAATGAAGCAGGATTATCCTCTGTAGTCCTGAGAGTATTTAAGAAGCCAGTTAGAATAACGTTAAAGAGAAAAATAGATAGATAGCAAAGTTCTGTAACACAAACTTACTTAGACAGGTCAAGATTAAGGATTGTGAGGCACTCCAGAATGACCTAAGAAAGCCAGATAAATGGGCTACATAGTGAGAGATTAAATTCAGTGTACAGGGGTGTAAGAGAATGTATACTAGAAGGAATAATTTAAACTATACATATTGATGGACTCTAAATTAGTTGGAACCTCCCAGGAAAAAGATGTCACTGTGGACAGCTCACTTGAGATGTCTGTTCAATGGGCAATGGCAGCCAAAAAACAAGATATTAGGCTGTTATAAATAGGATAGAGACTGTAATGTCATTCTACAAACAGATAATATTTTACAGCTTCACCTTGAATGCTGCCAGAGCTAGGGGAGCTTACATAACAAGACGGAGACTGAATGGTCTTGGTGTAAGAGGAATAATGGAAATGTGTAACTAGAAAAGAGCCCCAGAGTCTGCCAGAGACAGGCACACTCATCCTGGGAACCAAGAAGATATTAACAAGAAGAGACAGTGAAATTACTGTGAAATTTCACAGTAAAGTCTATGATCAGCCCCAGCTATTGTACAGTTACTAGGAAAAAAATATATTGAATGATTCTTTGTTTGAGGTCGTAGGTATTTGGGGGATGGTGTATCAATACATCCTCCCTCCCTCCCCGGCACTGCACAGCCATGCCCCTTCCCTGCCAGTGTTGTCCACTTTTGCGGACAACAGGGCTCCTAAGGGCGTCAGCTGAATCCAAACCCACATAGGACTTAGGATGACTATGGCTCATTGTACAGTAAAACCTGTGTAATCCACCACACTCAGGGATTAGGGCGTTCCGGTTATCTGAGGGTCACATCAACCTAGGAAAAACCAATGGTCAAAAATAGTAAAACTCAAGTTTTTAATATTGGTAGTTTTGTAGTATGAGGCAGCTGGTCTCACATTTCTATTTTGAGTTAAAGATAATTAGTACTTCTTAAATAAAAAATTGTTAAGCAAATCATGGTAAACCAAGCCAGGCCTGTGCGCCTGAAGATGTGACAGTATTGTGGCTGGGGGAAATGCCGGTTAACAAAGTTTTCTGGTTAACAGAGTGTCAGATAAGGTTTCACTGTATTCTGATAACAACCAAGAACAAAGCCAGTCCAGGAATGCTATTTCAGGGAGTATCATTCTCTACACTGCACAGAGTAGGATTAGTGGAAGGTGCGGATTTTTTTTGCGGGGGGTGGGGAGGTTTGCTCTGCCATTTCCTCTTGTGTATTTTATTTCACTTTATGTAATACTGTTGGGACTGAGAGAGAGATTCTGGTCACAAAGCTAATGGATTGAATTTCATGTGTCACATTATGAATTATAAATCCAGTTGCACTATTCTTGCCCCCGCCCTGAATGTTAACATGGAACGTAAATATTCCTTTTCCACTTTTCACTTAACAGTAGTGTGACAGGGGGCGGTCACAGAAGATCCCTTGGGGGGTGCTTCCAGGAGTGCTGGCAAGGCCACTGACACTTGCCTCCTTGCTCTCTGGGGCTTCTCACCTCCCTGTCCTGCTGGGCCAGCTCACCTGGTCTCCCCCACGCAAGGCACAGAACTGAGATCACCTCACTCCCCCACCCTCACCTGAGGAGCAATAAAGACACTGAAACAGAGAAAAATGAAGTTTTGGGCCCAGCTTCCAGGGAAACCACTCCCCACGTGGGATCAGAACCCCATATGAATTATTTAGGTAAGCCCCCTTTATCAATAAAAGGAGGATGTACACACTGATTGCTCCCCCAGGTAACAGTTATTTACACTGAGCTTGATAGTAAATAAAGTAATTTTATTAAGTACAAGCAGTAGGATTTAAGTGGTTGCAAATGAAAACAGGCAGAGCAAAGTGAATTAAATCACAAAAAAATGCATAGCTAATTCTAATACACACTCACGCTTATTACCAGGGCTTGCCGAGCCGCGGCGAGCCCCGCTCGCCAGCCGTGCTGTCCGGCGAGCTGCGCATGCGCAGATCGCCCGAACCCGGCTCTTCCAGGTTGTAATCTACTCGCCGTGGGCAAGTAGATTACATAGATTGTCGAGCCCTGCTTATTACAAACTCACCTCACAAGTGTTTTTATTCCAGCTTAGCCTCTAAACCAGGGAAGTTCCTTTTTCCCCTGGGGTCTTTGGTTCATTCTCCTGGGAATGCCCATGCCAGCCAAAGACAAAGACCTGAAAAACTCTGCATCTTAAACAGCCTCCCTTTCAGGCTAGAATTCTCTGTTTTACATTCTCCTGTCCATGGAAAAATACCTGGTCAGCCCCTACCAGTAAGGGAGGTCACATGGCTTCCTAAGACCATCCACTGCTAAGACTTAAAGGACAAAAGAAACTGTTTACAGGTGATCATCCAGACATTGAGGGAAACACCCTTGATAGCTTTCATTTGCACATGTAAAACCATAAACCATTGCATACTCCATATTCCTAACTCTACATACAAGAGTGACACATGCACCAAAATGAGATATATAGATCCAGCAGACTGACACATTAAAATGGATGGGTTACATGAGGAATTTTGTCCAAAGCATCTTTGAGTTATGCATATTTGAGTCCTGCATATTTGAGTCCATAAGTCAATTTCAAAGTCCTTTCTTTCACAATAGAGTCATAGATGATACTACCACTATAATTGGTGTTATATCCAGTTCACTGACTGAGGCCCGAATTCAGCCGTCTCAGACTTTCAGAAGTTTGGAATATTTTAGGAAGCCATACTTTGCCAACAATGCCTGGTCGTTAGCAACTCTGCCCACTGATGAAAATACCTTTCTCCCCAAGATATCAAGGTGTTTAGCATCCTTGTCCGTTGGTGTAGTCTTGCAGTGCTGTCTCCTAGACCTCTCTCCAGCTGCCTGTGCCATTAAAGAGCTGGGCACTGGGTGGGTAAATAACTCTGCTCCTTTAGCTGGCAAATGGATTTTTTCAGCCCTTTTCCAGGTAGGGGTAGAGAAGTTGGGGTATGCCACACAGACCAGGCAGGTTCCAAAATGGCCTTGTTGACTGGGAGGGTCAACCTCCTCGGGCCAGAGGGCTGTAGAGTGTCCAGTAGACCATGTTGTGCATCCTGGACTTCCTCAAGAGGTATCTGGAGCTCAGCTATCATGCTCTGTAACAGTAACTGGTACTGCCTGTGGTCATCAGACAGGAAACGGGATGATGTAGAAACTGCCTCAGTGGGTAAGAAGGATGGTAACTCTCATGAATGGTGGACCAGGTTTGATTTCTTCCTCTCAAACTCCAATGGAGCCAGTTGGTGCTGGCTGGAAAAGGAAGGTAGATGCATGGATCAAAGTAGTCTATTATCAATGAGTAGGAAGGATTAAGTGACTGGGTGGGATCCGCAAAGCATAGGGTACCAATGGCCCCTTGGGTACTCATAACCAGGAGAAGGAGGATGGCTCCAAGGCCTCTACTAGGCATGATTCCCTCAGGGAGAAGGCTTCTCTGGTGCACTGGATTCATCTGATGAAAAGGTAGGCTCCAGTTCTACTACTGATACTGGTGGAAGAATTCTCTGACTTGTAGATGCGCAAGGGGAGGATTCTCTTCTCCTCAAAGAGGTCTTTGGGGTGGAAACATCTGTAAAGAGGACTGGGCCCAACAGAAGAGGGGAATGAGGAAAGGGCAGAGCAAAAATATCATCCAGTGAGGTAAAGTCTTCAGTCCTTCATGGAGCTCATGGAGTCTCTGAGATGGGAACTGACAGATCCAGGATATCCAATGGTCTGGTACTCAGATGATTTCCAGTTGGAGTGCACCAGAACCGTCCAACGTGGAGCTTCCAGACAGGACTGAAAAGTATTGATCTTTCGGCCTACCAGGCAGAACTGGAGCTGGTACCACCTTCCTTTGCACCTTTCCTTCTTCAACAGAAGGTTTGTACAGATTTAATTCCTGAGGGCCGAGATGAGGAGGGCTCCTTTTCCTTAGAGATAGGCCTGTACAGTGATCTGCCCTCATGCCTGTGGTCATGAGGCTAGACATGACCATGACCTCTCGTGAAAGGGTCTCTTAGACTTTACTGTTTTAGCCTGTACTCCAGAGCTCATGCTCAGAGGTCCACTGCTCACAGTCTAAGGTCACTGTGCAAGGGGCGTCCCTTCTCTGGATCTGCCCAAGAACTCATGGTGTTCTCCACCATGATGCTCACACAAACAGGGGGCATGTCCCTCATGGGTTTGAGGGAGAAAGGAGCAGCAGATGCTGCACTTAGCAGCCATCTGAAACTCTCCAAGGCAATAAAGGCAAGAGTGCAATGCTCCTGGAGAAGGAATAGGAGCAGGAGATACAGCTCTTAAGCCCCAGGACTCTGGGAATAGTCCGTCTCTGCAAAGAGAAGCTCCCTGAGATGGGAGAACTAACTAGCTAATTTAGCTGTAAAAATACTAAAACATAACTTATTTTAAACTATTTACAATATACATTTTATGGGTATCGGAAATAGAGGAAGGCCACAACAGGCCCAAAGAATTCAGACTCCAGCCATGTGGTGGTAAGAAGGAACCGGAGTGGTGACAGTCCATGCCATACCAGTATGAACTTGGTTCAGAGCACAAGGAAAGCAGCTGCCCTTGGTTCAGAGCATGGACTACAGGAAACACTATTTATGCCAAACCTCCAGTCTCAGGAGCATAGAGCTCACGTGTATGGACCCGTGAATACACACTGGAAGCAGCACTTGAATAACCACTAACTTTTAGTTCTGTGATCAGTTCCTCTTTAACACATTCCATGTGTTAGAGGTAATACTTTTTGAGTTAGCGAATTGTCATCTATAATATTTTAAAATTCCCAAGTTTGTTTTTGTAGTGACAGCATGAGACCTCCACCATGTGTCACTCACACGATTTATGACTGAAGTTCCCAGTGATAATACAGCTTTTTTTTCCCTTTACATGTGATAGGTAGGTGTTTCAGAAGCCATTCATCCTGTTCTCTAGTGTGATCTGTACATGGAGCAGACACCAACTAACACCCTATATTGTATTTTATCTATTCGGACACTGATCTAGAAGCATATAAAATCAATATTGTTTCTGAGTTGTCAGTGACTTGGAAACTGGGTAATGCCATTTTTAACAGAATGTGACTCCCCCTCTCCTTTTACCCACTGGATCCTTCCTAAATACTAACAAGTTATAACAACTGATTTAATATTCCAACCATGCAAATCTTCCCATCAGGTTTCATACTGAAGTGCTTTGTTGAATCAGGGCTTAATGGAGGGCATTACCTCTGATATGCAATGTAGTCTACAAGCAGAAGACTCAAACTAAACAATAGAAAAACTTTTCCACTGCACGGCTACATGAACTGATGCAGTATCTCAGCCTACGTCAATCAGATCCACAATATAGACACCAAGCTCCTCTAGGCCCCTTCCTTGTCTTGACAATGACTTTTCTTATCTACAATTCATTCAGGTTGAAAAGAATGTATGCTTAGTTGATTTTCAAACATTTTTCTGAACAGTGCCAAGTTCGCGTATTAAAGATTAAGAAGAACAGCCTATTAAAATGACAACACATCTAAGTTATACTGCATTTTAAATGAACCTTTTTAAACGAGTAATTTAGAAAGGAACACACCACTTCTACAAAACATAAATAACATCCATTAATCCACTGTGGAAATATATTGATCTCTTTTTAGAAAAAGGAAGGGGATATTTTAAAAAAAGCTTACAATTGTACGCATGCTACATACATTATTAGAGTTAGTTATTTCTCTTTTCCAAACACACCTACTGGTGAAATAGGAGCTCTTCACAGGAGAATGAAAAACTTGATTTGTCACAGTATCTTAGAACCACACATCAACATCCTGCAAAGTATTTTATGTGAAATGCCATTCCTTTTTTGTGATGTTAGAAGCCTGCTTTCATTTGCCCACTAACCAGGAAAAATGCCGAATAACCCAATATTTGTATAAATTTTCATCATTTACATCATCTCTTCTTCCTTTGAAATTTGCCATCTGTGCATACAGCATATAGCTATT
The DNA here is from genome assembly GCA_032595735.1 of Pelochelys cantorii. Taxonomy (NCBI): domain Eukaryota; kingdom Metazoa; phylum Chordata; order Testudines; family Trionychidae; genus Pelochelys; species Pelochelys cantorii. The sequence continues at coordinate 23,348,250 of CM064329.1, read as the reverse complement.
TCTATTACGGAAAAACGTGACGCACTCATTCTGGAAAGAGTTGGCCTCTCTTTCCAATTCTCAGAGGAGTATATTGTGGAGGCTACTGTTTGAGATAAAAAAAAATTGTTCTCTGTCTTACAGAGACTTGAGATGCTCTGTAGCCTCAAAGTGCCATTCAAATACACGCACTCAGGCTCTGGATGTTCATTCACCTACCTGAATTCTTGTGTGTTATTTGTAGCTAAAGCGTATCTGAATGAGAACAATTAATTTCCAATTTATTGAGCACAAATTCCCTGTGCTTGTCTTCCTTAATCTCTTCTAATGCTACTCTTTCTTTCCTTTCATCTCTGGCTCTTCCACTTTTGTAAGTTTTTTGGTTTTTTTGTTTTGGTTTGGTTTGGTTTGTTGTTTTTTTTACTGAAATGCCTTAACTCATTTCTACCATTTTTCCTACTGATCATATTATTTATAACTTTGGGGGGAGAGGGATCACTGGGATTTAACTCCTCTTTCTGCCTTTAAAACTCCCAAGATATTCTAAAACTCTACTTCAGAGGGGTAGCCGAGTTAGTTTGTAACTGGAAAAACATGAAAAACAACGAATCGTCTAGCAGCACCTTAAAGACTAACAAAACATGTAGAAGGTATCATGAGCTTTCATGGGTACAACCCACTTCTTCAGATGAATGGAGTATTAAAAATCCAGATCCAAAAATAAATAGGGAATGGGGGGGGGGGAGGAAGGGAAAAATAGTGAAGTAGAGTGTTCAAATTATAAGAAGCTGATAGAGAAGGTGCAAAACTCTACTGGCAGTCTTCTCAATTCTACACTGAGGATTCACAAGCCTCCCATGTAGGGTAAGGCAATTAGTCTTAAGTTCATCTTTACTCAGAAAAATACATAAGCTTATCTCTAACTGGGACTTATGCATCTGCTTAAAATATATTTATGTGCTTTTCTGAATAAGAAAAACTATTTGATTTAAAATGAAGTAGGAAAAACCCTAGAACTGAGTTGTGTTACCTCTATCAAATAAACTCAGCCACTAAGGGTTGCAAGTAGAATATATACAATCAACTTCAAGAAACAATTAAGGGGAAATTGGGAAAATTCCCCATAAAGAGCAGAAGTTGGCCACAATAACAGGAACAAGGCTTAAGTGGGGAAAAAGCCCGACTAGAGAAAGGACAGGATAGAGCCAGGCAAAAAGTGCACAGCATGAAAAAGCTCTCCAGAGAGATCCTGCTTAAGCAAGGAAAAGAGAGAGAGACCCAGAGAAGAACTTAAGAGGCTTGATAGGAAGGCAGCCAGGGAAAATTGCAGCACAGGTAGAGGTACAGACCTAGTTGTTCAGTGTAAGGTCCTGGGCGGGGCCCCAAGGAAGATAATCACAAGGGTTGTTGAGCCCAGCAAGGAAGCCAAAGACGGGAAATGCTGCTGAGAGAGGGAAGAATTTTTGTTTGTGTTAAAGACCTTTTGGGATATTCAGTTTGGACAGTTGTGACATTGAAAGGGGTGGCCTTTACATGATGACATGACTGAAGGGCCAAGTCACTAGATGAGGAATTACCATAGATATGTCTACACTGCATTCCTCTTTTGAGAGAGGAATGCAAATGCAGACAAATGAAACTGCAAATGAAGCGCGGATTTGAATTTCCTGCACTTCATTTGCATAATCTCGTCCGTCCGCTATTTCGAAATATCTTATTTCGAGATAAAAAAGGCCGTGTAGACGCGGTTATTTTGAAAGAAACCCCTTCTTTCAAAATAACCCTTACTCCTTAAAAAATGGGGTTTAACGGTTATTTCGAAAGAAGGGGTTTCTTTCAAAATAACCGCGTCTACACGGCATTTTTTATCTCAAAATAGGGTCTTTCGAAATAGTGGCCAGACGCGATTATGCAAATGAAGTGCGGGAAAGTCAAATCCACGCTTCATTTGCAATTTTGTTTGTCTGCATTTGCATCCCTCTCTCAAAAGAGGAATGCAGTGTAGACATACCCATAGTGACCACCAGCAATGGACATTAGCTCAGAGAGAAAACTGCTGTGCCATGCCTAGCCAAGAGAGGGTGCCAAGCAGTGAGTGGACTCTGTTACAGGACTAGCAATATAAAATACCATTGAATTAGTTAACTGGGCAGGGGCTGCTCCAGCCTGGTTGTTTCCAGCCCGGCATGGGGCTGGAGCAGCCCTCCCCCCTCAGCAGCCTGGGAACAGGGAGCTGCTTCCCCAGGCACTGGTTAACCGAGGGGTCTGCAACCTATGACTCTTGAGCCAAGTAACACTCAGCATAGAACCAAAAATGGCTCTTTTGTCATTCCCAAACTACATGCAACTTTTTAAATTAAAATGAAAAATTAATTCAAAAGTTCAATTACTCTCAGCATTACACTACATGTAATGACTGAATGTGTGCCTGAACCTGAAATTGACCAGTTATGATGTAAACTTCAAAGAAATGTGTGAAAAGATGCAACAGCAGAAGTCCCATTAAAAGTCTCTGAGAACAATGTTTCATTGATGCTATTATTAATCATTATATACATTATCAATAATATTACATTGTATATTTTCAGTCATGCTAGTGGGCATTTTTATAAAGCTCTTTCTTGACTACTTGTTCTTAATTTTGGTGTAGTTTTGCTCTTTGGTTTGAAAAGGTTGCCAAACCCTGGGGTAATTGTTACTTGGTAAGCATCACTCTTACAGGGTGATGCTTACCAGGTAATCGGTTAACAAGTTACCTGTTAACATCCCTAACAGGGACTAAAACATCAAAGGCTAAATTGTTTTGCATCTTGCCCGAAGACAAAGGTTCTTTCAGGTTAATGTGGATAATAGTAGCATCCATCTTGTGCTTACTGATTAACAGAGGCTTTTCTCATTTCCCCTGCTGTCACTTTCCTGCAAGCCAACAGTACAATGCATTCAACACAGAAAAAAAAATGAATGAAATTTTGTTGACCAAAAAAAGTAAAATGCTGTCTAAAAACATAGCATGGGAACAAAGACTCTTTTGGAAGGGAAAGACTGAGGGCTATGTAGTGCATTAAAGTTAAATCTGGCTTCTACCCAACGGCTGTCCAAGCACAACTTCATTGTTAGGCGGTCAGCTCCTGTCTCCCCGAGCCCTTTTTCATTTCTCTTGCTCCAATAAACTATGGATGTGAATGCACTGCACCGCAGGCTAGGCTCTAGCCATACAAGCCCACCATCTGACAGTAAAAATTGGGATCTTTCTGATTCATAAAAAAGCAATTAGAAGTGATTGTGAATGGCAAGCAGCATGAAAGCTGAACGCTCACTTTATCGAACTGATAGATACTGCCTCCACAATCACAGCTGCTGAACACAATCACCTTGCGTGTGGTGAGAGGGGCTTGGGCATCTGCCATGTTTCATGGTCACGTAGCCATTCTCACACAAACTTGCTTGTATGTACACAAAGTGGCACCCCAGAATTTTTTCCCCAGGTATACACCGTCAGGCTCTGTGAAGCCAGTCCCACTGCAGCTGCTGGCCCTAGTACCTAACCTGATGAATTTACGCCACATGCAAGCCACACCGTCCAGCCCAATTTGCAAAGGTACAGTGTTATGCCCTATCCCTCAGAGTATATCTGAGCTGCCGGAAGCTGGGCAGGCAGGTGCTGGCTTCCTAATGCAGGAGCTGGCACCATGGCAGTGGGGAGGCAGCTCCATGGTGACCGTTCTACTGCCCACTAAATTGGCCCCAAGATTTTTTCGTTGTGAACTAGGAGCCCCAGCCTCAAAATTCAGTCAGTGAGTGGCCTTGTGGCCTGGTACATGACACCTCTCTCTCAGTGCACACACAGCAACCCAGTACAGCAGCAGCTTAGGGAAAGAAATGAAGGCCTCTTCCAAATGAAACTGAACAGAAGGGGGAACTGGGTAAGCAGAATTTAAAATACCCCAATTCTTCATTTGTCCAGGAAATCCAGAGATAACACCCTTAAATCGGACAAAAAGTCCCAAAATAAATTTTAGGATTACTAGTCATAGTACCTTAACTGCAACGCAGGAGCAATCTCCGCAGTGCCTGGAGATGTAAGGGGAGGCAAATTGGAGAGAATGAAGCAAGCAATAAGCAGAGCCAGCCCCCCTCCCCGCCCCCCCCACTGTGCACTCATATCCAGCAAGAGTCCCTGTGGAGCTCAGGTCTGTGAAAGTATATGGTGCGTGGTTAGTTTTCAAACCCTCCCCCCCTCCATCTCTCTTACATATATATATATATATATATATACACACACACACACACACACACACACACATACACTCTCTCTCGCTCTCTGCACAGCAGTACTACAGCTCTGCCACTGCAAGAAGCTCCTCCCTATCTGCAGAGCAAGGGGCAGGATATATTACAAAATTTTCTACCTGCTCCTGCCAGTCACCCTGGCTTGTCAGTAGGAATGATAAACAGAGAAACACAAAATGAATAAAACTGGCTTTTCTTGCATTTTTGGCATGTCAAGCAAAAGACACACATGAACTATGAAGCAAATGAAAACAAAAAAGGGGGGCACTACTGATAACATAGGCTTTTCCAAATGTCACTGTTCTCAATCCTACCAAAAAATGGGGGTGGGGCGAATCAGGGGGCTATTTTAAGGTGATGTGTTTCCATGCTGCAGTATCTAAGTGGCAGACTCTTCATGAAAATTGTTCTGAGCACACACACAATAGAAGCAGTTTCCCTAGCAACAGCATCACCGTAAAAATTTTCTGAACTGCTTCTCACCCTCTAAGGTTTCTTTCCGACTATTGGTTAGCACATAGCACTACCTGGACTAGCTGACACTTAGTTTCAGGTCTGAATGTCCGATAAGGGGAGAGTAAAAATACCCCCATTTACTGCTGAAATTACTTTTAAAACATTCATGGCAGACGTGGCCAATATACATGATGACACGGCACTTAATATAATATTTTGCAATTTTCAATTTGTTCTCTCACTTGTATGCAATTGCAAGCTTTAAATAAGGACAGCAGGAGTGTCTATGTTTCTAACAGTTACCAGCTCAAAACCACTCTCCAGAATGGGATTTGCATCTCTGAGACACAGCATGTTTGTATCTTCTTTTATTCTTCCATGGATACATGGAACCTAGGCATATTTGTCTAAAAGATTATGCACATTTTCTGAGCATCATCTGTAATAAAAAAAAGACTGGTAATGAAGATCAATTTGGGTGACTGATTTGTAAACCATGTTGCTTTGTCTTGTTTTATTTAGATTAGGTTCTGCCAACAAAGGAACATGCATCTTTCTGTTTGTTTAAAGTGCTAACAAAATTCACCCTGTTAAAGAAATGTCTATTCATAAAGTTGTGACAAAATGCCATGATGAAAATGCTGTAGCTCCCTCAACAGGAAAAAGCAAAAAATGTATATAAAAAGATAAAATAAATATCAACACTAAGAAATCACTGATTGTCATCAGTTATTGCTACTGAAATAAGGCAAAAGTTTTGTGACCACCACAAGATGAGTGATCTCTTCTCTTCATGTAAGAAGCTGCAAATGTAACTCCACAATCACCCAAATGACAATATAGAGAGTACATAGGCAGATTACTAACCAGATAGAAAAATACAACACAAAACTTTCAACAGCTATGATTTCTCTCTCCATTGTTGAAAGGCAAGTGTCACTACATAATGTAGTATTTGAAAAAGAGAAGGGAAGTAGTAATTCAACATTTATCATTATACCAAATAGGGCTTTTCCTAAATTTTAAAAAAATTAAAGAATAACAATGGTGCTGTAGCACCTAAATTTAAAGTATATGTTAAACATGAAATGAGGGAAAAAATTCCTGAATGTATCAGTTTGAGTCCATTTTTGAAGGCAACGATATTTCAAACAGCAACTGAACTTATAAAAACACCCAACTCCCAGCTGCATGGTTATAAATACACTGTATGGATTTATTAGAAGATGATGAAGTTTCAAGCCTCATCAGAAAGACAGTCAGCTTGGAAAATTTCAGCCACTAAACAATTTCAATTCCCAATTCCCATTAAAATTTCAGCCACTAAACAATTTCAATTCCCAATTCCCATTAAAATAGAAATTAGGCATCCAAATCACCTTGTCAGTTCTGTAAACCCGTCCCAGAAAAAAAATAGAGCTGCAGGAACACTCAGATTTCTAGGCCTTCATTCATAAATTCACAGGAAATCCTACATTATTTCCAATATCTAACAATGGTCAAAGTATAATTAACCTTTGGAAAAACTTATTTAGTGATGTAATGGATTCTCCATCACTGGAAGTCTTTAAATCAAGACTAGCTGCTTTTCTAAAAGATAAGCTATAGCTCAAACAGAATTTATGGGCATGATGCAAAACTTGCTGTCAATGCCCGACTTGCTGGTTGAGGCTGCATGGCCAGGGTTAGGCAGGGGATCTGATCAGATGATCATAATGTCCCCTTGTGGCTTTAACAGCTCTGATACTATGTACACAGTACAGTAGGAGCGCACTTTTCCTGATGAAGGTAATCATGCTGCATAAGTTTGACACAAAAAATATCAACAATACCCCTGAGCAGCTGGAAACCTCTCTTGTTGAGTTTGTTTGGGAGGTTTCTATTTGGTTTTTGTATGGGGGGTTGGTCTGTTTTCTTTAAAGAGATGCCATTTTATATTCCTCCTCCAACTTTTCAAAGCAGGTAAGTGAGGGATTTCCAACACCTAAAGTTATCTATACAGAAGCCAAAGGTTTTATATGGTATGCCAGACTGACACAAGGGTAACTTGTGGCAGGCACCCTCAAGATGCCCTTACTCTGATTACACTAGTCTGACTAATTTTTTCCAAATGTCAACAGACCATGCAGGAAGGAAAGATGCTACAGTAGACAGGGCAGTGGAGACTCAACACATCAAGTGCTAGTCCCAGTTCAGCCACAGACACTCTGTTCTTGGACAAATCACTGGGGAGGAGTAAGGATAAAATCCCTGAATGACTGTGAGGCATTAAGATCTACACTGATGAGTGCCATAGACAGGGCTCGACAAATCGCGGTGAAATCCACTTGCGAGCCCCGCACCGCGCATGCGCCAGACCTGTACTGCGCATGCGCGCGCCGCCGGTGAACGGGGTGACCGGCTGAAATCTACTTGCCACGGGCGAGTAGATACACGGATTTGTCGAGTCCTGGCCCATAGAAGTACTGAGATATGCAAGTATACGATTCACTCTTGGAAGTATCCACTCAGAATGTGCTAATGAACAATCTAATCAATAATGTATAATAAGTTTAATGTTTAAAACATGTTTAAATCCCTGTACCCTTCATTTACACAACGCTAAAAGTGACTAGGGCTTTTTAAGACTCTTTCATTACACTGACACAAAGTAGAAAATACACCAAGCAAGAATTCCCCTAAGGTACTGCCATCAATCTGTCCAGTTGTGACTATCCTGCATTTTTCAGCTCCCACTGGGTGAGAATACGTCAGAATTCATTATAGTGCACAGTAGCAGAGTCTATATGGCCAGTTAGTGAGAAGCAAGCTAATGCACTATAAATTCACGTCCTAGCTTGCCACCTGCTAATTCTCTGCATAGATAAACCCTCAGTCTGAGTTCCAATTCTTGCTCCGCCACAGACTTCCTTTGTGAACATAAGACCAGTATCCTGTCTTCTGATAGTGGCCAATACAAGGCGTGTCAGAGAGAATGAACAGAAGAGGCATTCATCCAGTGAGCATTCTCCTGACATTCACTCCTTGCTTCTAGCCAATAGAAGCTCAGGACAGTCAGAGTATGGTGTTCTAGTCTGAACTATTCTGGCTAGTGGCCATCGATGGACCTATCCTCGATGAACTTTTCTAGTTCCTTTCTTTAACCCTATTATAATGTTAGTCTTCATGAGCTCCTATGGCAAAGAATTCTATATATAGACTGTGTGTCATGTGAAGAAATCCTCCCTTTACTTTGTTTCAAATCTGCTCCCTATTAACTTTATCAGGTTATCCCTAGTTCTTGTGTTTTGGGACTGAGTAAATAACCCCATATCCTTTTTCACTTTCTCCACAGTAGTCATATGTCCCCTTAGTCATCTCTTTTCCAAGCTGAAAAGCTCAATCTTCTAAATATCCCCTCGTATGGAAGCCATTCCATACCCCCTAATCACTTTTGTTGCCCTTTTATGTACCTTCTCCAATTCAGATGCATCTTTTTTGAAATGGGGCAACCACATCTGCATGCAGTATTCACGATATGGGTGTACAATGGATATATAGTGGCATTATGATGTTTTCTTATTGTCTAGCCCTTTCCTAATGGTTCCTAACATTTTTCATTTTTTTGACCACTGCCACTGCACATTGACGGGATGTTGTCAGAGAATGATCCACAATGACTGCCAGAGCTTTCCTGACAAGTTCTCCAAGGAGAGACACTCTCTCTTTATATATATTATGTATGTACAGCTCCTGTCACAATGGACCATGATTAAAATAAAATAAAATAAAATAAAATACTTTTTCAGGATTCAGGTATATATATTTTTCTTTTAGAAAGCTTACTTGCCAAAAAATGAGCTTAATCCTCAGATTCAATAAAAACAGAGTGCTGCACAATGACAGATCATTTTGTTAGGCTTCCAAATCTCTGCTGAACCGTAACTTTTTGTACATCCTTAAAAATGGGCTAGGAATGAAAGGTGGTACAGAAATACTAAGAATTCTAAGGATAGCAAATGGCCTCAGGGGAAATGGACGATAAAGAAGCAAAACACAGCCAAGTACCATGCTTGGTTTTTGTATCATTGGCATGGACATAGATATTGCATTAAGGCTTTGAGTAGATTTTATAAATAGAACGACTACTGCTTCTAACGGAAGCCATCTTTAATAGATATAACCTCTGGGAGGCAAAGATAAAACTAAATATAGACAGAAGCTAAGTCTCTAGAAAAAAAGTCTCATGTTTTGTTTTCATCATACTGTTTATTCAATAGATTTACAATGATCTCAACATTAGAGACATGACTAATCTTTCTCAGAGTACTTGTATTGGTCCCACCATCCACGTGCCTCTCTCTGGTAGTCTATAATATAGACAAACTCTCGCAAACCTTAAAAACAAATGTGGAAATGGAAAAGCATACACTATAAACTGACAAACTGTAGGAGAGACTCCATTTAGAGAAAAAAAAATATGATGGCTTCCTAAGAGAAATATGGGAATAGTTTTTATTTTGTTTCAAATCTTTTATGGCATTTTTGGAAGTTTAAAATTGTAGAAGAAGGGCTAGCATAAAGGAACTGAAAATTCAGTTCTTGGTCCTATCCTTTTGCTCCCTGAGCAAGGTTTGGGAATGCACAGAGATACTTCAGCTCAGAGGTAAAGGAAGGCCACATCTGTACATACTCAAAGTCAAGCCCTAGAAATAAAAGTAAAGGTAAAGTAATGATGGACTGCAATAGAAGTCAGTTGCTCCTATTTTACTTCATGTGGTAACAAGTTGGGTATCATGGATGTTATGGTTCAAAGGGTGGAGATATTATAAAATACTCAGGATTTTGTCCAGAAGCCAAATAACCAGAGGTGGAGACTATAAAGGAAGACTGTAGACAGATGATGAAGAGTAAGTCATTACAACGTGTGATATCCAGGTCATGTATAGATATCAATCCACATTTTTACAGATGAAACCCAAATAAAGGTGAACTGCTGGTGATGCACTTTTACAAGACTATTTTAAATAGGTAGTAAGAGCTCTTATCTGGAATAGGAATAACTAACAAACATTAAGAAAAAAGTTTAGTTTGGGCCAGACTCAAAGCCCCTTGAAGCCATTAGAAAGACTCCCAATAATTTCTATAGGCTTCAAATCAGGTACTATGGGTAAACTGTTGAGCTACTGGCCAACAAGACTTTCAGGCAAATTGTCTATATTGTGAGTGCGTAAGTACTGACAGTGCCACAGTTGAACTACTGCATATTGTTGCCCACCCAAACACACACAGTACTTGTACATTCCTGGTGTGGTTTTAAAATAAGTTGGAGTTTTCAAAGGAACTGAAGGGAGTTAAGCACCCAAATCCCAAACTCTGAAACAGAATTTTATAGTTCTCTCACAGCAACTTATTAAAGATGCGGCCTTGCATATTTTAACTATTTGTTTCTAAAGTTGACTTACAATGTTTGGGCTGCTATTAAGTGTCCAAGGAGGTATTATTTTCTACTACCATGAAAATAAATACAAAAGGAACAGAAATAAAACTGAGACTTAAATGGCTTATCACCACATCAGCGCCATGGAATATTTTCACTAATTACAGTTTCATAATTCCTGACCAAAATACATAGATTACAATCAATAACTTAACCTCTTTCTCATGACTAAATCAGCTTTGGGACAACTTAATGAGAAAAAACAGCTGGGCAGAACATCTTCTTTTTCCCCCATCTATTTAATCCCTTTTGTGGCCATGTCCTTGGATATCCAAGCCCCTGTACTTCAACAGAAGCAACCTCTTTGTGACCCTAAATTCAGCTACAGGACTCTATACATAGAAGCAGAGAAGGGAAGTATCTATTAAAAAGTGGATGCTTGAAAAATACAAAATAAGTATTTCTTCTTCCCAAGCAGAGAGAAAAAAAGTTATGCCCTCACTGCTGAGAACCAGGCACTACTCCTCACCCCTTTCAACTCACATGCAAAGCAGCTAATATCCCTGAAGACTTTTTTTAAAATTTTGGTTAAACAAAAACAAAAAACACTCAAGTTTTCAATATGTTTTACATTCGCTGCATTATATTTTTAACCTAAAAGGCAAACAACATTCAGAGGCCTTGGGGTATAAACATTAAAAAAAGCATGTGAATAAAATACACTGTGTGATACATATCAATTTCTTTAGTTCACTAATTAAAGATAAGGAAGAATTTGCATAAGCAAGCAAGCTCACTTTTAATAAATATATAAACAAAAATTCTAAAAAGCTCATGAGCTTGGCAGAAAAAAAAATAAATAAGGAGAAAAAATAGGGAAGTGGCAGTCTATTTTTTATATAAAATGAATCCTGAAACCAGCCTTCCCAAAACTAAAGGCAAGATCCTACTGTTTATCTTACTAATTCAAGAGATAGGAAATACCATGAATTCCGGGAAATACAATCCACTCAGAGTAGAAGAGAGTCTACGTTTAGGTACATCCCACTCTCTATTATTGGCAAGAATGCCAAAACAATTTTCTTTCCCACCAACCTCAAGAGCAATTGTAATTTGTGTATTTATTTCTTCCTGTTCCTACAATACAAATATCATTCCTATCAAAGAGAGTGCATTAAAGATGACGGTCTTTTGATTACAGCACTAAACAGGTATCCAGGAGATCTGGTTCAATTACTGGGCTATGCCACTTTCATAGTAAAAGAATAACTGTTCCTTCTAAGTTCTTGTCAAAGACTACCACTGTATTTGATTAGGAGGATTTTACTTATATGGAGCTGTTCGCCTTTAACTTTGGGATGATCTCCTCCATTGACTACAAAATCTGCTGATTTTCACATCAGTGATTGAAACCACTTACAGCATATCTGTGAAACTGTGTCACAAAAGTTGTAAAACCCAATACTTGATTCTACAAGTTAGATATATATTTTAATGCTTTGCTCTCCTCTCTTTTCAGAAAATGAAAGCCAACTGCATACTTCATGAGAGTAAATGTCAGGAGGCCTACTGCAAAGGTCCATGACCAAAATGATAGAATGAAAAGATAATGGTACATTTGGTTCCTTTTGATCTGTGGGTCTGAAAGTGCATCAGAAAGTAGGACAATTATTACTATACCCATTTTGTAGAGAAGGAAACAGCGGTACAGAGAAGTTAATTGAGTTATGCCAGAATACAGAAACAAAACGGAAAAGCAAATAAGTCAAATAGACTGATTCACAATTTTCTGTTCATATCAATAGATTCTGCAGCTTCACAAAATATCTCCCTACACCTATTAAAGGTTGTAATTAATCTTTAATCTCCCACCTCCTTTCGCCATTATGTTAGTGCCATAAAAGGAAGCGAGAGAAGAATCCAGCATTCATTCCAGACAGGAGGGTCAGAATCAGTTTGCTGAGGACATTTAACATACATTAATACAAGAGGTATTAAATACAGCTCTGGTAAGCACAACTGGAAGAATTTCATCCAATAGTTAAAATCCTGAGGCGAGGCTAATTCCAGAGAACATACTGGCTCCCTCAGACTTAAATCCACATCTGTTGAGAAACCACCTGCCGGTGAGAGAACATTATTATTATGAACCCTGTTTTCTTGTAGAGCAATGGAGAGTCACAGGCTAAGATTTTTTAAAAATAGGTGGCTAAAGTTAGGCTCTCCAATAAATTATTTAGGCACCTAAATTTGTGGTCTGTTTTTAGCCTGGCTAATCAATGGGAGCTGCTGGGTTGCTTGGCATTTTTTAACATCGGGCAATTTATTCATGTGCCTAAACACTATTTCAGAACTTAACTTCAGGCAAATCAGGACTGAAAATTTGACCAAAATATCCTCTTTGTGCCCAGTCAGACCACCATCACTGGTCCTGCATGCTATTGTTTTTAATCATGTGATTGTCTTTCCTTTAAAAAAATGTCCACTCTACTTAGCTGGTATTTAAAAGGAATGGGCAAAGTGCTTCTCTGAGTGACTAATCCAGGTGCAGATTTCCCACTTCTTTGCAAAAAAAACACTGTGTATGGTCTCACTTTGCTCTGTTCCTTCCACAAGAGGAAAGACCCTGAAGACTAAGTCATACATTTGCCTGGCATTGAAGCTTTTATGGTATTGAAGCTTTTTTGGGGGTGGTTTGTGGAAGCCCAGAAATGCACACACCACAAGTTGTTTTCTGAAGGAAAAGCTGTTGGGGGCTGAGACAGATGCATTTTGGAATAACACCCAGTGAGCTGTGACACTCTTGTACAATTAAATGTTGTCCATTTTATACACGACCCTGTGAGTATGTGTATACTCACTCTGTTTCAAGTGTGTTGTCTTAAGAGGGTTACAGCCTTGTACAAAGGCAGTATTATACCAGTTAGGAAAATATGTTCAACATGATACGTAAAACCATGACAACACACTGTCCATGTGATGTTTGTGGCCCCTTACTGTGCAGCCAAATTTGATGGGCAATAACAGGCTATACTGTACGTGCTTCAATAATCTTCCTTTGGGAGCCTGCCAGGTTGATCTTGTCTGCATTGCTTGTGGTTGGGTCAGGGTAGAGAGGAGTTTTTTTAATCTTATTTGTTCCACTGTATCCTTCATATTTTAATTGTGCACATGGTTTAAACATTAAGTGCATGCTGGCAGGTGCACTCGCTTTCTGATACATCAGTTCCCCAAATCTGTCTATGGGATTTGTGTGGCCCCCAGTTACCAGAGCATTTAGCACTTCACAATCTTTAATGTATTCATCCTTACATTATCCCTGAGAGGTAGGGAAGTGATATTTCCATTTTACAGACTAGGAACTGAGAAACACATGGAAAATGTTTCAAAGCTCCTACAGCCTATTTTCTAAAGTGACTTGCAGCGGCTTCCGCACCCTTTCATCACTCTGAAAATGGCACTTCGGCCATTGCACCATCTCTAACCTCCTTTCTATTTGCTTAGCCAGGCTATACTGAAGTGGATGCATAACAACTCAAGTTAAGATTTGGCCAGATGGATTCAAGATGTGCCACGGTACTCGTTATTTTTGCATATAAATGCAGATTGCTGTGGATGTGGCTCTATTTGGTGACTGAAATTATAACCTTTCATTCATGTTCATGACATTTTGCTTTTGCCACCAGATACAGTGAACTGGGCTTAATCAATGAACCAATGACATCATCATCCCGTCAGTTATTTCAACAAAACAACTAACTTACCATCACTGTCTTCTGTGCAGCATGAAAATGGGCAGGGGGAAGGAAGAGGAGAGATTCCACCCTGTTTTGGCTCTTGGACTGTATTGCTAAATTCCCTTCTTGCTCTGTTTGTCTTTTACACACAACAACTTCATGCTTCTCAACTCCCACTTCCAATTTCAGATTCAAAGATTGGGATATAGAAAAACCCTGGACTCTATCACCAAAACTCTCACTTCCCTCATCTTATACCTGATCCAAATCCTCCTGAAGCCAATGGGAGGCCTTTCATTTTCTTCAGTGGACTTTGCATTAAGTCCTTAACTTCCACTGAAGTCAGCAACTGCAGGGATGAGAGCACTTAACACCTTGCAAGACTACCCACCTAAAATTTGGTGGTCTCTGAAACTAGCCCATTTTCCATTTATCACTGACATTTTAGTAATGTTACTAAAGTTAATTTCCCTTTTGGTTATTGTGGTACAGTCCTCTACAAATTGCAATAGGCACATGCTTATTTTTGTTGTTTCCCATCTCCCTAGTTCAGTGGTGGGCAATGTGATGCCTATGGACTACATGCAGCCCTTCAGGTTTATGTGCGGCCTGCGAGATATTTTGTTTACTGTTGCCCCTGGTAGAGTTGCCAGATTCCACTGAATCTGTTTCTGTCTTCATAGTTTTTTTTCCTAACAGCATTACTAAACTGGCACACACATAAAGCAACAGCACATGAAGTTAGATGCATGGTGAGTGCACACACCATTAGCTGTAAGAGTCAATAGGCACACCCTGCAAATTCTAGTTACGCGAGCACAGTTTGCAAATCTACCCAATTTGGGAGACTGTGTTGGCTACAACAATCTTGCATACCACTGAGATGGAGGGCCACTCATGCAGCCTACTCACTAACCTAAGTTGCCCATTGCTGTCCTAGTTGGTTCACATGTAAAGCAAATCTCAAGAACAAAACAAAAATAATGATAAAAAGTTCCTTCACTCTACCCAGTGTCAGCTTTAATTTTAAAAAAAGTTTAAGGGTTAAAAAATCCTGCACTTAATTGTTGTTTTACTTACGTTCTTTTTTTTTAGGTTTTCGCTTTCTTATCTTGTTGCAGATACAAAAATAATGTAACGAATCGTCAAGAAAAGAGGGCTATTTGGGGCTATAATAAATGTTTCTTCTGCCTCCCATCTTCAATTCACTCCAACTCCTAAATGAGTATTTTAAAAGTTCTTTTATGGCTCATTTCAAAATGCCCAAGGGAAAGTGCTTCAAAGTGCTGTTTTTGGACTCGATCTTCACTCCCCCTTCAGGTTTGATGTTTAACACTCCATTCATGCAACAACCACATTCTGTGATGATGTGGTGTTTCACTCCTGAATGGCTTTGCTTTTTACTGACCTTGCAGCTCCTTTGTTTTTTTATTTAATGGTCTTATTCTTCATGACAGATCTAAAAAGCTAATGTTAAGTGAATCAAACTGAATGAAAAGGTCCTTTTCATTTTTCTAAACAGGTTGCTCAAGTCTCCTGGCCAGGTTGCCACATACCTTTCATACAGTTTTCATACGCTGTGATGAGGGAGAGGGATGTTAATTGATCTTAAAATATTTAGCACCATACCCAATACAAAAATCAACCTACAGTGTCCTTATTTTATAGGAAATCAGCTCAGATATTTCTGAACTCTGGGAGAAAGGAAAACGTGTTATGGACTATAGCAGAGAGGCAAAATGGCCATGAAGGGTAGGGGGACAAAAACAGGGCACAGGTGCTGGAACTAAGGGTGTGGGGGTGCTGCAGCACCCCCTGGCTTTGAAGTGGTTCCCATACAGGGTTTACAGTTTGGTTCAATGACTGACAGCACCCACACTATAAAAATTGTTTCAGCAGCCCTGAAACAGGGAGGAGAGGGAGAAAGCAGAAGTATCTCTAACATGAGCCATGTAGAATCTCAAAACACGTTCTCACCAGCCTACTCATCTATGTTTTGTAAGACAGTGCCATGCTGTGGACACTCTGTTTCTTTGCTATTGCATTCTGCAGTCTCTGCAGGTACAGTAGGCCTGTTTCCTGACCCAGTTTCCTCACCAATCTCTATTTAGCTCTACGCTAGTGATGCTCCTGGCATGACAATCAGATACTGCAGCCTGCAGTGCAGTTTGTTATAACACATTCACAGCTCCTAGTAAATTCAGTGGAAAAGTACTGTATCAACAGGGTCTATTTAAACTGAAGTTATTTCCTTCAACTAAATTTTATATCAAATATAAAAAATAAAATGTTCCCAGCAGATTAAGAACAACATTACTGTTTTTAATCTTGCAAATCTCCTGTGTATATATACACAGTAAATCCAAATGATCCTTTCTGTTCAAGGTGTGTGAAAGGAAGGCTGATAAAGCCATAAGCATTGGCATCTCTTTTCTGGAACAGCTAATTAGTTCTGGAACTTAAAACACTCAAATCCAAGCACAATTTCGCCTCCTTTCATTCACTTGCCACTACAGAAGGGCTCTACCAAGTTTAACACCAAGGAAAATTGCAACCCTAATTTTACTGCAGTATTTAAGATTAGGTACTTAAGTACTCAGCAGCCAAATTCTGACCTTGAACACACCAACCTTACCTATTGTTAAATTCAGCGATACAGGCACTCTTACACGTCTGAGGACAGAATCTATTTGGTACATTTATCTCACTGTGTCAGCACACAGCTAACAATGAAAACTATTCTTGTTCTAAGGTTATATTGTGCTGTACTGCAACACAGTGGGGTCATAGTACTCAGAGATGGAATCAAACAGACCACTTCTCCGTAAAGACAGGGCACAGTCCCTAGACATAGGAGTTGTCAGATAGAAAATTGACATTATACTAAATCTTAGCCAAAATACTGTCATAGAATCAAATTACAGCAATGATAACACCTTGTACTTCCATCTGGGGACCCCGAAGACCTTTTTTCATATGTCAATAAATTCAGTTTCACAACACTCTAGTACAGAACATTATCTTTCATCTTTGACAGTTAGGGAAACTGAGGTATGGAGATGATAAATGTCTTAAATTACTCTTCACAGAGACAGGTATAAAAATCAGATTGCCTGTTTTACAGTCTTGCGTGTTAACTACAAAATCATGTCTCTAGGATTTGAAGTTTTTGAAGATTCAAAAATGTTGGCTATCTATTATGAGGGATAATATGAAGCAAGATACTCTGTGGACATATTTTTCCTTTGCTATTTCCATACTGTTACAAACAAAATGACAGTTATTTACAGTACTAATGCTATTGTGTTTTAACTCCCATTCATATAAATGAAAATGCAGAAAGTCCAAAAGAAGAATATATTCCATAATGTTTAGCACTGACAATAATAAAAAGAAACTGTAAGTGGAATGGAACTGTTGCATAATGGGACACTCTTTGAGCCAATGGATTTCCCCCCTTTAACACCAGCTAACCACCTGGTCTAGTATGTTTAAAAACATTTGGGGGAGAAACTATGAGCCTCTGACTTTTATGAGCAGTTATTCACATGGGCAGTCCCATAACTTCAATAGCAGTATACATGGAAATAACTGCTCCCCACTCTATGAGCCACAAAACAACAACTGACCTACGGATGTAAATAACTAGTCAACTATCCAATAAGCATAAGCTTATTGCATAGGCAATTAGTGATGCGACTAATCGCTTCCTCCCCACTCCTTATTGCCTCTATCAGAGAGAGGCAGCAAGGAGGGGGGGGAGCAGGAGCCAGTGCTGGGGGGAGCCAGCTTAAAAGCTTGTTCCCCCCAACAACATCTCCACAGGGGGCAGGTGAGGTAGAGACACAGCGGGAAACAGCATGAGCGGAGACTGAAGCAGTCTCTGCTCACGCGCTTCTGCTGTGATTCTGCTTTTGAAACGTACAAGAGCTCCAGCCCCAGCAGGTCTCTTGTACATTTCAAGGGCTGAAGCCTGGCAGGGAGTGCAGGACCAGCGCCCTCCTCCCCCTTCCCCACTGGACCTGTGCTCCCTGCCAGGCTTCTGCCTTTGAAACGTACAAGAGCCCCAGTGGACACTGAAGTTCTTATGCAAAATTCCTATACCAACTAGTCTGATTATCCATTAAAAGATGTGACCAGCCAATGGCAACAGAAAAAATTAAACATCCACCAGACTGTGCAGTACATCCAAACTGCATACCACAGACACCTACAATACAAGTCATTATTATAATGTACAGTGTAATTGTATTCCATCATTCACTGCCCTGATCCAATAGCAATCCTCATCTTGAGGCAGAAGAGGTAATCCAGACTGGCATCTTTATCAGTAAGAAATTTGGCAGATCATCTATTTTGCATGCAATAAAATCATTTCATCTGATGGATTTACCAACATGCAAAATAGGACGAATTTTACATAGGAAATTTGCTGTTGCTTATTCTGTTTATCTACCAGTTACCAGCACTACTGCTAAAATTAATATTCCATCTTCCACAATGAAAAGAGCTCTCCACATAGAGCCGGACTTTGCCACACTTACTTAAGATTAGCAGTAGCTTACTCTGCAAGAAGGCCCTTTATTCAAGTCATATTAATCTCAATTATTTTAAACTTTTCATGTAGTAAGCTGCTACTCACCGCATTAATGGCAACAAAATTGGGGCTTAAGTTTTACTCAGGGCTGCATTCTCCAGTTCAGTAAGGACACATTGCACTTGGACAGGAATCCTTCAGCCAATAAAAGCCAGTGGAGGCTGCTCTGCTGCCTCACCTCTCTTGGCATGAGAGGAGGAGAGGGGCATGTCCAAAATGTTCCAATAATTGAGTGTGGGTAGGGAGTTTTGCAGAGCAATATTCCTCTAGGCCCAGTTCTCCTGATGTTTTAACATATGCAAGGGTCAGGTGGGACCAGGGAGTTGCAACTGACTCACTGCAACCCATTTCTCCACTCTGTCGGAGCAGAGCTTTAGCCAAGCGATGGGAGTTTTGCCTGAAAGAGACTACAGGATTTCAATGAAAAAAAAGTTTTCATAGGAACGCAGGAATTGCCATACTATATCAGACTTGTGCTCTAGTTAATCCAGTATCCTGTTGCTGAAACTGACCACTACCACATGCTTCAGAAGCAGATGCAATAAACCCTACAGGACACAATTACAGAATAATCTGCCCATGAGGAACATTTCTCCCTAATCCCCATAAATTAAGGATTGGCTGATGCCCTGAGGCATGAAAGTTTCTCCCTTTCAAAGTTTTGGAGATTTTTTTCAAGTATTTACATAAGAACATAAGAATTACCATACTGGGTCAGATCAGAGGTCCATCTAGCTAAGTATCCTATTTTCCAACAGTGGCAATGCCAGATGCCCCAGAGGGAGTGAACAGAACAGGTAATCATCAAGTGATCACTCTCCTGTCAGCCATTTTCAGCCCCTGACAAACAGAGAGTAGGGACCCCTATCCATCCTGGCTAATAGCCATCGATGGACCTAACCTCCTCTATGAACCTATCTAGTTTTTTGAACCCTGTTAAAGTCCTGGTCTTCATTACATCTTATGGCAAGGAGTTCCATAGGTTGACCATGCACTGTGTCAAGAAAAACTTCCTTTTGTTTGTTTTAAACCTGCTATATATCTGACAATTCTATTCTTAACTATACTTTCAACTAATTTGCCCGGTACTTATGTTAGACTTCCTGGTCTGTAATTGTGAGGATCACCTTTAGAGCCCTTTTTAAATATTGGCATCACATTAGCTATCTTTCTGTCATTAGGTACAGAAGCCGATTTAAAGGATAGGCTACAAACCACAGTTACTAGTTCCGCAATTTCACATTTGAGTTCTTTCATAACTCTTGGGTGAATAACATCTGGTCCTGGTGACTTGTTACTGTTGAGTTTATCAATTTGCTCCAAAACCTCCTCTAATGACACCTCAATCTGGGACAATTCCTCAGATTTGTCAGCTAAAAAGAATGGTTCAGGTTTGGGAATCTCCCTAGCATCCTCAGCTGTGAAGACTGAAACAAGGAATTCATTTAGTTTCTCTGCAATGACCTTATCATCTTTGAATGCTCCTTTAGCATCTTTAATCATCCAGTGGCCCCAAAGTCAGTATATTTTTACACTTAATTTGACAGAGTTTATGCTCCTTTCTATTCTCCTCAGTAGGATTTAATTTCCACTTTTTAAACAATGCCTTTTTATCTCTCACTGCTTCTTTTACTTTGTTAAGACACAGAGGCACTTTTTTGGTTCTCTTACTGTGTTTTTTAATTTGGGGTATACATTTAAATTGGGCCTCTATTATGAAGTCTTTGAAAAGTCTCCATGCAGCTTGCAGAGATTTTACTGTTGTCACTGTGCCTTTTAATTTCTGTTTAACTACTCTCCTCACTTTTGTGTAGTTCCCCTTTCTGGGTATGTCTACACTACCACCCTAGTTCGAACTAGGGTGGCTAATGTAGGCATTCGAAGTTGCAAATGAAGCCCGGGATTTAAATATCCCGGGCTTCATTTGCATCTTGCCGGGCGGGCGCCATTTTTAAACCCCCTTAGGTCGAACTCCGTGCCCGCGGCTACATGCGGCACGGAGTAGGTAGTTCGAATTAGGATCTCTAATTCGAACTACCGGTACACCTCGATCCACGAGGAGTAACGGTAGTTCGAATTAGAGAACCTAATTCGAACTACCTACTCCGTGCCACGTGTAGCCGCGGGCACGGAGTTCGACCTAAGGGGATTTAAAAATGGCGCCCGCCCGGCAAGATGCAAATGAAGCCCGGGATATTTAAATCCCGGGCTTCATTTGCAACTTCGAATGCCTACATTAGCCACCCTAGTTCGAACTAGGGTGGTAGTGTAGACATACCCTCTGAAATTAAATGCCACAGTGTTAGGCTGCTGAGGTGTTTTTCCCACCACAGGGATGTTAAAATGTATTACATTTTGATCACTATTTCCAAGCAGTCCAGTTGTATATACCTCTTGGACCAGATCCTGTGCTCCACTTAGGACTAAATCAAGAAAATTACCTCTCCTCTTGTGGGTTCCAGAACCAGCTGCTCCAAGAAACAGTCATTTAAGGTGTTAAGAAACTTTATCTCTGCATCCCATCGTGAGATGACATGTACCTGTCAATATGGGGACAGTTAAAATCCCCAAATATTATTGAGAATTTTTTTTATTTGTATAGCCTCTCTAATCTCCCTTAGCATTTCATAGTCACTGTCACTATCCTGGTCAGGGGATTGGTAATATATCCCTACTGCTTTATTTTTATTATTAGAGCATGGATTTACTATCCATAGAGATTCTATGGAACATTTTGGTTCATTTAAGATCTTTACTTCATTTGATTCTACATTTTCTTACACATGTAGTGCCACTCCCCCACCAATATGACCTGTTCTGTCCTTCTGATATATTTGTACTCTGGTATGACTGTGTCCCATTGATTGTCCTCATTCCACCAAATTTCTGTGATGCCCATTATATCAATATCCTCAAATACAAGGCACTCTAGTTCACCCATCTTATTATTTAGACTCCTAACGTTTGTCACTATTTAGCTGTCTGCCATTTCCTGATATTTTTAAATGTTACTCTTTTTCATTTGACTGTTTCACATCTGATCTTAGGCTTGCCAGATGCTTTCACCAAAAGTCCCAAACATAGCAAAGAAAAAAAAAAAAAAAAAGTCGCTGAGCCTTTAAGAATCCCTGCGCTCCTTGCTTTCCTCCACCCATGCCAGATGCAGCAGGGGAAGACATGTCCGGTATTTTCTGTGGGTTTTTTTTTAACTGGACAGGGGCCAGAAAAAATGGACTGTCCAGGAGAAAACCGCACACCTGGCAACCCTATCTGATCTTACCCATATTTTATCATCTTCTATCTTCTCCTCCTTACTAGAACATAAAGAATCTCTATTAATGACTCTCCCCTAAGAGATGTCTCTGTCCGCACCTATTGGCCTTCCCCCAGGCCTTAGTTTAAGACCTACTCTACAATCTTTTTAATGCTAAGTGCCAGCAATATGATTCAATTTTGGTTTAGGTGGAACCCATCCTTCCTATATAAGCTCCCCCGAGCCACAAAGTTTCCCCAGTTCCTAATAAATCTAACCCCTTCCTCTCTACACCGTCTCATCCACGCATTGAAATCCTCAAGTTCTGCCTGCCTACCTGGTCCTGCGCATGGAACTAGAAGCATTTCAGAGAACTCTATCATTGAGGTCCTGGATTTCAATCTCTTTCCTAGCAGCCTAAATTTGGCCTCCAGGATCTCTCTCAGCCTTCCCTATGTCATTGGTACCTACATGTATCATGACCACTGACTCTCCCCAGCTTACACATAAGTCGACCTAGATGTCTCAAGAGATCTGCAGTCTTTGCACCAGGCAGGCAAGTCACCATATTGTTCTCCCAGTGATCGCAAACCCAGCTGTCTATGTTTCCAGTGATCGAATCACCCATTACTAATACCTGTCTTATGATTCATGACTGGAGTTCCCTCCCCCCAGGCTTCCTCCTATAACTCTGGACCTTCTTGTCATTCATAAAATGAACCCTTTATTGAATCCTTCTAAGTGCCTATCCTCAGTGACCTTACACTTTATTGAATTCCTCTCCTGAAATCCATGGATCTACTCTGAATTGTTCCCATTTCCCTCATATAAAGAATTTGGTGATAAAAGTTACATATTCTGTCTATACAAAGAACAATCATAATAAAAAAATTGCTAGCAAAAGGAATTTCTTAGGTGGTAATGTACTTTAAATTGTTTCTTAGTCACTGAGTTCTAAATTAGAGTACAAAAAAAGCAGAAGTTTTCCTGTTACGTTCAATCTTGCTGAATTCAGTAAGAAGACTCTTTAATGGCTCGTTCTAAAATCCCAATCTGCCCATGGGAGTGGGATCTCAGCTCATTTAGCAACATGGCAGGTTTCCAGTTCTTGGCAGAATGGTTGTTTTCTTTCATGAATCTGCAACTGTCCATCACGCTGGCAAAGAAAATCTGCCTTATGCTGATATATAATATGTAATTGTGTATGTATTAGATTATACACACACACACGCTCTGGCTCGCAAAACAGAGAGTAGAAGTCTACAAAGCTGCTCTAGTTATTTTTAGCAATCATGGATTGCTGTTCTAATATTGCAGCAAGGAGAGGAATATAGGAACTTCCATACTGGATGAGTCCAGTGATCCATCTAATCACTGCCCTCTTACAACAGTGACCAGTTCCAGGAGAGAAGAATCCATAATGGACAATGAAGCTAAGCAGGAATAGCTGCTGCTTAGGTCTAGCTAGTTTCACATTTTCAGGTGGATTCATGTCAGCAAACATAGGTTGGTACTTTTAGCAGCAGTGCTGCAACTAAACATATTTCAGACAACAAAGTATCAGTAGCAAGCAAAATATTTCAATCATCCAGTAAATACACCACCATGAATGGCCAAAAAATACCAACAAGACACCATAGATGAAAAAAACTGCTCAGTTCATTTATACCACAAATCTTCCTTTCCACATTGTTAACAATAAACATCTTCATTGACATAGATGAGTCCTTACCACCAGGCTACACTCCACCTGGCCCTGGTAGAGCATACCATGATGGAAAATGGCTAGATAAAGTGTTTGAGAAGGAGCTTGAAAAGTGTGCAAGAAATACTGAGGGGAAATTTGTCAGTTTAAGCCTCTATGGCGGGGGGGGGCAATAATTTTTAATGGGGGGGCCACTCCAAGATTTTGGTAGTTGGTCAAGGGTCGCACTTCTGTGGAGGGTCTGGAACGGTGGGTGGCGTGTAGAAGGGAGCTTGGGATAGAGGACTGGGGTGCAGGAGGGAGTGTGAGGTCTGAGAGGGAGTCTGGGTAAAGGAGGGGGTTATTATCTAGAGCAGAGGCTTGGGGTGCAGGATCCAGGAGGGGTTATGGATGCAGGAGAGGATTCTAGCCTGGGGAAGGTGTGTAGGAGGGGGTGCAGAGTCTGGGAGGGAGTTGTGACCTGGGGGAAAGGTGCAGAGGGTTTGGATGTGATGTGGGGCAGAAGCTTGGGGTGCAGGGTCAGGGAAGGGTATGTGTACAGGAGAGGATTCTGGCTTAGGGGAGGGGTGCAGGGTCTGGGAGGGAGTTGTGACCTGGAGGAGGTAGGGAGAGGGGATACAGACGTTTGGGTGGTGGCCTGGGGCAGGTAGTTGGAGGGAGTGAGGGGGTGGGGTGCCAGAGGCAGGCTCTGGCTGGGAGGCATTTAACTAGGCAGCTCCCAGCTAGCAGCTTGGCAGACTCCCTGCCTGAGTGCTAGGCAGCTGCTCCATGTGGCTCTGCTCCAGCACGGAAGGGGGAGGGGAGGCAGGAGGAGGCTTCATTTGCTGCCCCTGCCTTCAGCAAAATTTCACAGCTCCTATTGGCTAGAAACTGGCCAACGGGAGCTGAAGGATTTTGCTAGGGGGAGGGGACTGCGCACAAAGCTATCTCCTCCCTGCCCAGACAGCACAGCAATTAGCACAGCTGCAGCTGCTATGTAGTAAGGGTGCTGGCAAGGTGGCCGTGGCCCAGATCCGGCAGCTTGGCAGGCCATATCCAGCCTGCTAGCCACCTCTTGCCCACTCCTGTTCTATGGGTGCAACAGTATACACCAGTGGTTCCCAAACTTTTCAGCATCACGCCCCCTTTTTGATTTTTGAGAAACCCTCACGCCCCCCCCCCAGCAACAAAAACCAAAAATAGCAAGCGGATTGACGGGGGGGGAGGCCTGGGTCGCCTTGCGCCCCCCCCCGGAATTCCTTCACGTCCCCTAGGGGGGCACGCCCCCCCAGTTTGGGAACCCATGGTGTACACAATGACACCACAATATGTGCCCATGTGACAACAGAAGATGAGGTTGTATATCTTTCAGAAACAGGAAATGTCCAGAAAATACCCACACAACAGAATATTTAAAAGAAATGTCAGTGAAAGCTGTAATAAACTGTGAATAAAAATTCAACTGTCATGTGTCGTTTTGTCACAGACAATGCTACAAACATGGCAAAGATAAGAAGATACTTAGAAGAAGAAACAGAAGGATCTGTCTTAATAACATATGGCTATAGTGCCCATTTAATGCATCTTTTAACCAAAGACTTAAGTACATCTTCCCCAGGAATAATGCAAAATGTTGTTGAAGATGCAAAATATTTCTATAGCAAGCATTTTGCTTTCAGTTCATTGAAGAGAGAGGGAGTTTCCAAACTAAATCTCCCTCAAAATGTTCAATGAAATTCTGTGGTTTGTTCTCATAAAACTGAAGAAATCCATGATTAAATAGATGAAAATATCTCATCCAAAGTATCTAACATTGAAAGAAAGTAGAATGTAGAGGATATTCTCTGTATTAGGGATGTTAACTATCAGGTATTTGTGTAAACATGTAACCACTGGAAATTTTAGCACTCAAGGGGGGCAGGTGGGAGCCGTAAACACTGGTTCACGCCTGCCCCCGCTCCGCCACTGCCTCTTTGGGAGGCAGCAAGGAGGGGGAAAGCAGCTCCACAGAGGCAGCACATGTGGAGAGTTTGCTTTAAAGCCGGCTCCCCACACATATCGGCTTCTGCTTGCCCCTGCCCCCTCCCCCTCCCTCTCCGCTGCCTCTGTGGAAGACAGCACAGGGGCAGGGGGGGAGGTGACTGCACAGAGCCAGCACGCACCTGCCCCCTTGTGCTGCTGCTCCGTGGGAGATGGCATGTGTGGGGAACTGGCTTAAAAGCCGGCTCTCCACACCTATCAGCTCCTGCCCCCCCCCCTGCTGCCTCAGATACAGAGGCAGCAAGGGGAGGGCGTACGAAACCATTAGGATTAACAGATAAGCCCAGGCTTATTGGTTAATTGTGTAATCGATTAACATTGACATCTCTGCTCTGTATACTGAAGTCTATATTCATAAAATTAAACAAATCATTATCTAGGCACCTTGAAACAGAATTCCGTCAGTTGCTAAGTCCACTTTTCACAGCAGCAGCTTCCTCTGCAGGCAGACAGAATATTTTCATTGTTTGGTATTATTCGCTCGAAGCTAAGAAATCGACTAGGAGTTGAAAAAGCAGGAAAATTTGTATTTCTGTTTCAGTCTATAAATAAAAATGACAGTGGTAGTGGAGAAGATGAGAGCTAATTTTAGAAGTTTTGAGGATACTGTACATTAGTGTTGTGATGACTTGTCTGTTAGCGTTGATAAAATTTTAAATTTAAAAGAAAGGAGTTTAAAGAAAGCCATCAGTCGGCAACTCAGGAGAATGCTACAATTGCAAATGTGAAACATTTATGTAACATTTAAGATTTAGTTTAATAAAATGTAAGTGTCATTGTGTTTGTGTGTGTGATTAAGTTCCTATCGTTCCTAATGTACTGCTTCTGCATCTGCAACTTGACACAGGTAATGAGTATTATGTACTAATCCCTAAACAAATAATAGATAAATAAATAAAGTTACCTAAAAAAATTACACAAAGTAAACCCTCCTAGATGTAAAATGCTATATTGAGTTATAAATTAACATGTTTTAGTGATAAGATTTGCATCATTGTTTAAGAAATGTGTGAAGGAGTATCTGTGGAAAACTTGATTTAAATCAATGACTTTCTCTTGGTGATTTCAATCATGCTTTAAAATCAATTATTTAAATCACCTTGATTTAAATCAATCCCTCCGGCTTCTTATGGAGAGAGAAAAAGCTATATCTTACATTTAAAAAGGCAGGGTCTCATTTATCTGGAAAAGGCAAAACAGCGGAAGTGCTAAATATTACCTGTTAATTATTAACCAACTCTGAATTAACTCTAAATATAATGCATGGGAAACCACAAAAATTTTTACTTTAAATTACTCAAGATCTGCATTAGTGCTCAAAAACAAAAACAACTTCCAGACATGTTTTTTTATTATAACCAGTGATCTTCCTACATTTCTAAATATCCTACTGGAAAGGTATAAGTTCACCTAGATGCAGCTACTACCTTTTGACTCAGCCTTTTTATTTCCAGGAAAGATCTATACAAGTTAACCTTCCCTTTAGGGGACTGATATCATTGTCACCTAGGGAGAGGGACTTTTGCCAGGACAATAAAGCAAGGTCCAGCTTTGATTTGTGGTGTCAGGATCCATGGAGAGAAATGGGTATTAACTTAAAATGGCTATCCTTGGAAGGGATGATGTGGAAATGAAAGTAAAGCAATCATGAAAAATTCATTGAAGCTCACCTGCAGTAGAAAAACTGTCAGTAGAGAGGGGAAGTTTGCCATATTACACATATTAAGTTGCTTAGAATGCAAATGAGTCAACAAAGAAAAGAAAGTTAAAAAGAGAGATGTTGGAGACCAGCTAGAATAGCTGTCATGATGAGGTACAAACAATACACTTCCTTCTGCAGAGTTCAAAGCATTTCATGATAAACTCTCTAAACCAGGGTTTCCCAAACTTTTTTGGCTGAAAAGCCCCTATCCGGTCCTGAAAATTTGGTGGAGCCCTTACTAGCTCTTTCCCAATGTCAGCAGCAATATCTTGAATGTGACATAGAATCACAGAATACTAGAACTGGAAGGGACCTTGAGAGGTCAAGTCCAGTCCCCAACCCTCACGGCAGGACCAAGCACCATCCAGACCATCCCTGATAAATGTCTAACCAACCTGCTCTTAAATATCTCCAGAGATGGAGATTCCACAACCTCCCTAGTCAATTTATTACAGTGTTTAAGCACCCTGACAGTTAGGAAGTTGTTCCTCATGTCCAACCTAAACCTCCCTTGCTGCAGTTTAAGACCATTGTTTCTTGTCCTATCCTCAGAGGCCAAGGAGAACAATTTTTCTCCCTCCTCCTTGTGACACCCTTTTAGATACTTGAAAACTGCTGTCATGTCCCCTCTCAGTCTTCTCCTTTCCAAACTAAACAAGCCCCATTCTTTTAGTCTTCCCTTCACAGGTCATGTTCTCTAGACCTGTAATCATTCTTGTTGCTCTTCTCTGGACCTTCTCCGATTTCTTGAAATGAGGTGCCCAGAACTGGACACAATACTCCAATAGGGGCCTAATCAGTGCAGAGTAAAGTGGAACAATGACTTCTCGTGTCTTGCTCACAACACTCCTGTTAAAGCAAACATGATTCTGGGATGCATTTTTTGCCATGGTATTACACTGTAGACTCATATTTAGTTTGTGGTCCACTATGACCCCTAGATCCCTTTCCACAATATTCCTTCCCACAGTCGCTTCCCAATGTATTGCAGAGAGCTTCGGTCCGAAGAAAGGGGGAAAAAGAAATATCTCCTTAAATCTTTGACTTGTGAAAAGCTAAGGCAGATTGTTGAACTGGGTGTTTGATGTATTTTAGATGCTTCATCAGGCCTGCAGCTCGCATGCAACTTGAAATACGCTACTACAGTGCGCCTTTATCCAACATCAGCTGTAGTCTTAGTGTTTTGCCAAAATCTCATGATTTTATATATCCTCTGCCGCCATTTCTTGTTGCAGTGTCAAGCTTATTTACTGAATATTGCCACAATAATTCTCAATATAATAGGTTATTTACAAAAACATTCTTCTCAATTTCTATCAAAAAATGTTGCTCCATACACTTGTCATTAATATTTTCTTGACAAGCCTCTGGACCCAACTCACCGAGCCCCCGGGCTCCCAGTGCATACTTTGAGAAACCCTGTTCTAAACTATACGTTGTAACAAAACTTCCATTATATGAGTTAATTTGCCACTTGTCAACCCTAATCCACATTCTTAAAATTCCTATAAGCCACGTCAAATTTTATTGAGGGGCTCTGTGACCAGGAGAGAATCTGGGGGGCAAGTCTGAGGTTAAATAAACAAGCCAGCATTTTAAAAACCAAGATTAAATGTTTTTCCAGAGGTCTGACTAGATGATCACAATGGTCCCGTGAGGCTTCATAATTTATGAATATGGATCATAGAACAGGTCCAATGGTCTCACTTTTCTTTTTTAATTCCTCTCCATGGAGAGTGCTCAGATATCTCAGTTGTTAAGCTGTTTCTCCTCCCTCTAGAAAGAGGGTGTAAAAAGGTGTTCAGCAAGAGAATTAGGAAGATGCCAATCTTACAGAACTCCTGTAGAGTGTAATATTAGGGTTACAATGTAGGGAGAGGTAACTCAGAAGGAATGGTATTTGGGAAAAGAAAAGCAGAAACTGACTTTATTTTTCCTTTAACATGTGTGGGAATTACAGATAAGTGGGGTGGGAAGAAGGGGACCCAATAGGCCACTTAAAACCTGTTCAGTAGTGACTTTAACTGAAAAAAATAAGTGCAATTCATTTTTAAAATTTTCCAACACTGTTTTGTCAAGTCATATCTCAAAAATAGCTTGGCCTAGAAATTTCAAGTGTCTTTGACAAGACCTAGTGCACAGGGCTATTTATCACATGGAGATGCTTTTTATTTTTTCCAAGGTGATTCCAAAAATAAATGTATGAACATTCTGTCAGCACTAGGAAGTTTATATATTCGGCCAGAAGTCTCATAGACATTCCACAGGTAATCAAAGTGGCAGATACATACTGCACGGAAAGCCAGCACTATTTGTAGCATTCATAAGGACTCCTGAAGTGACATTAAGTGACAGAGACGTAGCTGCCAAGATGACAAAATGTATGTGCATACTTGTGAAGCTTAAGCCCCCTTTTGACTGACAAACTTTACTTGCAAATTTCCTTTGCCAAACCACACATTTGTGCACATGCCTAAAAAGCACATGGATAGTTCTGAATGATATTACAAAGTGTGCCCACAGTCTGTTGGAATTTAGAAAGGTCAGCAGACTTTGAAAGTTTTCAAGATTACTCCAATTGTGAAAAGTATCCTTGTCTGTGGTCTTACTCTTTTTTAAGAGTGAGAAACTTGTGAAGTTACACATCTTTTTCTGTGCAGCTTTATATGCTGCTTACACTAAAATCCAAGTTACAACACACCAAAGCTTCACACAAATCACTGTTCCCGCAGCAAGGGCTATGCAATCTGTGATCATGATATTCTAAGTTGTGGTTACATTTTTAAGGACTTTTCAAGTACCCAGAACAACCTTATTCTGTCCTTCTCCCTTTGCATGTCCTCCAGGTAAAGTAATAAAACAAGCTTATATCTTCACGCCATCCATTTAGACAGTTACAGCTGTCCACAGTTTTTTTCGGTTTCACATTCAGAGGTGCTTCTGCATGCTCTTTGAACCTGCCTTGATCACAGCATGATGCCTTCCTCACATGACATACCAGGTACATATGCTAACAACTCTCCACTTTAGGTATTCACACAAAAGCCATGTCCAACAATTTGACAATCAAGCAATCACAATGACAAATCTTAACTTCTGCACATGCTCCACAAACATCACTCTACACCAGCGATACTAATACTGAGGCTCACAAGCCACAAATGGTTCTTTAATGTGTCTCCTAAGACTCTTTGCAGCACATATTAAAACACTGTGTGATTTAATCAATCTAAGCTAGTAAAAGCATCCTAATTGGTTAATATGCTGTTAACTAATTGCAACTGATAAAAATATTAATAATTGGTCATTTTGCTGCAGTTATATATATATATATATATATATATATATATATATAAAATAAATTAAACAATATTCATAGTATTGTGGCTCTTTTGATAATGTTGCTCACTCATTACTGAGCTCACTTTGGGTATGTCTACACTACAAGACAAAGTCGAATTAAGATACGCAACTGCAGCTACATTAATTGCGTAGCTGAAGTTGAAGTAGCTTAACTTGGCTTTTGGCGCTGTCCATATTGCATTGCAGAGGGTTCTTCCTTCAACTTCCCTTTTACTCTTTGTGAAAGCAGGGTTACTGGCATCAACCAGAGTGCCGCTCTCACTTCAAATTGGCTGTCTTAACTGCTAAGTCAAACCCTGGAAGATTGACAGCAGCAGCTTCAATCTTCTTCTGAAGTGTAGATTACCTTTAGTGGTAATGCTCACCACTGAGGTCTAAATATCTCAGCTCCATGCAACCTACCATTCCAATTAAACCTGAAATTCATTCATTCAATCATTCATTCTCCAAGTACTAGACTACAATCCAATAGCATCTTACTCAACAAAATATGTGAGCCAAAGCACACATCATGAGTGCACAAAGCACCATGGTTCTGGGGCACAGTAAGGCTGTTGGGGTATGGTCTCTCTGCTGCATTTCTAAACTGTCACACAACTCTTTTCCGGTATTGTAACCTCAGTTTTCTAATCCTCTGTCATTTGAAATTACACTGTACAAAAGGTTTGTGGCCTCGTGACTAGAGCACTGGACTGGAATACAAAAGACACTTGCTCTATTCCTAGTACTGTGATAGATTTGTTGGGTAACCTCGGGTAAGTTATGTCATCACTGGGTGCCTCAGTTTTCCCATCATTAAAATGGAGATATGATAGTGATCTCCTCTGAGATCTATGAATAAAAGCACTTTATAAAGAACTATTTATTATTATTAAGGGTTTTTTTCCTGACATCTCCAATAGGAGTCTGTAAACTGTGACCTTTGTGTGTAGACAAACTGCATTCCCCATGTGAAGACCAATCTAAACCTCGTTTGAGTCTGGTGTACAATTACCCAGTGTCAAGTAAAGGTCTTTCTTTCAAAATCCCCAACAAAAAATATTCTAGTTTTATACTCAATTTTTAAAGCTTCACCTGGCCCATGGGCAAAATATCTTTTCAAGAAATAACTAGATAGAATTATTCTAACCACCCAATGTATTAAACATTCACTTACATATATGCACAAACACACATACACACACATTCAATGCAAAAAACAATGCTGGGGAAACTTTGAAGTTAATCACTCAATAGTCAAGAAATGTTAAAGCTAAAAGTGAACACAATGTTAATTATGTCCAAATTTTAATATGCATTACAATACTAGGCCTGATTTGCATTTATACACAGTGCTCTTTACAGTATCCTAGCGGTGTGTAAAGGTGCCTTTAAGTGGGTACAAATTACATTTATAGCCAAGTGCTGTGTGTAAATAAGAACACGGTTCAAAGTCTTTAATTACCTGATCAAGTACTAATATTTAAAACATCAAATTTACTACAGGTTGGACCTCCCTGGTCCAGCACCCTCAGGACCTGAGCGGTCCCAAAGAAGAGAGTTTGCTGGATCAACAAAAGTCAGGCCTTGGGCTCACCTCCTGGCTAATGGCCCGGCCAGTGCCCTGCCTCCAGCCTGCTGGTGGGGCTCCACTCTAGACCACAGCCCCGCCCTACACTGCCAGCAGCTCCCCACCTAGTCCTGCTCTGGCTGCCAGCCCAACTCTCTGCCCCCAGGCCACTGCTCCTGCAGTCTACCTGTTGCCAGACTGGCTAAGCTCCCAGCTGCTGGCAAACTCTGTGGCTAGGGCTCTCTGGTCGGGCAACATCTTGCCAGACCAGAGTATCTCGATCCACAGAGGTTCAACCTGTATAGGTTTATGCAGGGTCTAGCATCTTGTTGAAGACTCCACAAAACATACAACAATAATTATTTTAATGGAACAGCAGTAACTTGGGTTTTCCCTCTTATTTTCATATATCACTAATGTTTCTGTACTAACAATCTTGTCTATTTAATTTTTTTAACTAGGAATTCTGTTCTCTCAATACCCATGAAGAAATTGCATCGACTATTCGATTAGCCAAGTAATCTAAATTTAACATCCCTAGTTGGGGGAGACACAATGCACAGAAAATTTCAGCCCAAATGATAACTCTCTGTAAATTATGAGCCACTGAAAACAGGAGTTTAGAATGGAAACTGTCATATCACATTCACCCACAGAAACAGCAATAATATTAAGATTTCCTTGAGTTAGGGTTCATGATGATCCAGTGGGAATTGACTCCCTTTCTTGCCACTCCCCCATTCCACCCCAAGACTGTCTCATTACTCTCAATCTCCCACATCATAAATTATATTTCATAGGCATTAGGAAACATTAATCAGGACATGACAAAGGCCATGGAAAATTCCTACTTCAAATATTGTCTGAAATCAATAGATCAGAGACCTAATCAGCATTAGAAATGTGAAATCAAGTTTAACTAACTAAAAACACTCAGAAGAGATTAAATACTTTTTCAATCACTATGATAATATATGTTCCAGCAGCTTAACTCTCAATGAAAAAAGTCATTTGGACACAATTTCACTTTTAGTTATTTACTGCAACCAATGTCCCTCGGGATCTATTCTAGAGGATTTCTCAGGCCTAATTCTCAGCTATGTTTTTTTAATATAGTGTGTCAGAAAATTTCACATCAGTCTGCACAGTGATTAATAATATTATGTAGCATGTCTCTAAAGTATGTAGTGTGACAAGTGAACAAAAAATGCAAAACTAAAAGTACAATTCCAATCAGAAAGGCAGTGAGAATGAGTAATAATTTAAAATTTGCTTTTGTTTTGGTGCCTAAAGCTTTGCTTTTTCAGTTATATCAAAAATACAGAAGCTATAGTCCCATCCTACTTTAAGGAACAAGTTAATAAACATAAAAACCTCAGTCAGAGGGTAACAATATGTTATTCTTGACTATAAATAATAGTTTAATTTGATTTAAAAGAAACTCAATTATGGGCCAGATTCTGTTATCCTTCTGTTATATATTAAATATATTCAAGAAGCAAGGTACTATTCCATCCATATAAGAATGGCAGGGTCTAGCTCATTTATTTTTAAATCACAAAAATACAAATACCGTAAATTACAAGCATTCAAAACTCCTGAGTCAGGCCACAAAAAAACACAAATTTGTTTAATGAAAGTCCCATGATTTTTAAGGAAAACACTGGGCACTTTCACTTTGCCTCCTAGTTTTGAGCCTATAAGGTTTCATGTTTTCAAATTTAACTTGGCAACTATGAGGACTAGAAACTTTCATGTAAAGAAAAGTAAGTGGAGAGGCAATATTCCTCTGGCCCAGGATATGTGTCTTTAAGAAAAAGACCATATATTGCAAAACTCAATAAAATCGTGGAAGCTGACAACAGTGAAGAGCCCATAATCACTAGTCAAATCAGAGTCCTACTGTATAAATACATCTGAAGATACATTCCCTGCTCCAAAATCTTATGGTACAAATTAAGATAAGCTGGCGCAACAGAATATAACAAATGGAAGAAGAACAGAAAACCAAGGGTAGGAAGAAGGTAACAGGCAGTCTACACAAACCTGCAATCCTACCAGTAAGGGCACAATTTTATTTATTTTATATACATTAAAAACAAAAGATATTAATGAGAACAGCATGCAAAAATCTGCTGTACCTGGCAGCGTTAAACCCTGACTACAATGCATCATGGGTCTAATCCTCCCAAATGCTATGCACCCTTAGTGTTAGTTCAAATATGCATGCCGATAACTATCTAATAGTTCTCTTGTATATCATTAATCTAATGACACAGGCCAGGAGCTGAATGATCCTATGCCATAAGGAACAAATTTGCTGCTGGTGTAAACAGGCACAACTACACAAACTTCAGTGTTCCAGTTTCTTCCAGCAGAGAACTTGATGCAGTAGCACCAAATGGAATCACGCTCTGGGATTCTAGTCAGGATTTTTGTATCACAGTGTGTTGCCTCAAGACAGATATCAGAGCATGACAGCCACATGAACCTTACCCGTAATGGTCATACCATGGATGAGGAGGCTGTCTAATGTGCTTCCTCTTTTATACTCACTTGCCCTCCAGGGACCGTAAAGTAATAATAGCCTGCTTTTATCTTACATGATGTGCTTTTACCTTTGGCGCTTCCCCCTCACCCCCACCCGCCCTTTTCTAAGTGGTTGTCTTATGGTACACTTTGGATCTAACAGCTATTCTAGGACAACTCATCCACAAAGATCACTTCATCTTACCCTTGGGATGAGACCTGGGCAGAATGTAGGTGCATGCTCAAATTTTAGAGCAACAATTAAATGAAAAGATCTGAGCACAAAAGGGGGCTCTTGTCAGCTTTTGGACACAGAACTGTAGCTGCACTTATCTGCCAACAGGGCTAATGAACCACCTTTGTATTATTGATCAGGAGCACTGGTGTATCACTTCAGCTGCTCTAAGTTCATGCAGTTTGCTCTGCTGGGAGGAGAACTGGTTTCACCGGGAAAATGAAGTTCACATATTTGGTGTGCTGGTCTCAGGTTGCACTTCTCCATTCAGCATAACCATGTTTCATTTTTTAAGAGAAGATGGGGGAGAAAGGGAAGAGAAACTGTTGGAGAGTCCCTTGGCCCTAGTGGTTTTCATCTCCACATTCTGGATAATGTTATGAACTCTAAAGACTCTGAGTCTCCACTCAGAGGGATACTTCAACAACAGTAAATTTTTACTTTTGGAATGCGCACAGCATGTATTTTCCAAAATATTCCCCAGGGGAGAAACACCCTGAATCTCCTCCCTCCCAGAAAGGGTAAGCATGGCACATAGCACAATGGTGCCCCAATTTCAATTGGGGCCACTAAATACTACAGGTTGAACCTCTCTAGTCCAGCACTCTGGTCCGGCAACATCCATGGTCCGGCATGATTTCAGTTAGTCGGATGTCCACTTATCATAGATGTAGCCAAGTTTCCCATGGTCCCATAAAGTTTGTTTACAGTTACCAGCCCTAGCTCTCAGTGTTCTGTGCTGTTATTTAGCTCTAATTTGCCTCTAAATGTCTCTTAAGCACCCAGTAAGGAGCGGAAGTGTTGGTAATGCCACTAGACAATATTGACCTCCCGTGGTTCAGCAAATTCTCTGGTTCAGCACCAGTCAGGTCTTGAGGGAGCTGGACTGGAAAGGTTCAACCTGTACTGAAGAAAATAGTAACTTTATCCACAAAGAGGTGCATAAGGAAATAGTGTTCATTTCAGACTTCTTACCAACTTGACTGTCTGCTATGCTAGGACACAGCAGAGGGCAAACACTGCAGCAATGACACCGGAAGAAATGGAAGCTAAGTATCAAACAACACCGCCCCAAAAGTCAGCTGAAAAGTTTGGCAAAGATCCAGCCAAACTAAAACTCTACTGCACCACACATTTATCTTTTCAGTTTGTTTTAGTTTAGAAAATGTCTAGATCCAAAGACCCTAAAACTTTGAAGCAAGGAAGTCTCTCCTCACTAGAACTGGTGGGGATTTCTTCGACAACACTTTTTTGGTCAGAAAACACCAATATACTGAAACCAAAACTTCTGTCTCTCAAAAAATTGATGAAATGTTTGTTGGGGGAGGTATCAGGTTACAACTAGAAAGAGAGACACCCAACACAACATATTCAATAACCTGATAGCTAAGGCAGTCACTCGGGATGCAGGAGAACCTGGGTCAAGTCAGACACAGCATGGACTTGAACCTGATCTCCCAATTCCCAGGTGAATGCCCAAGCCATTTGTCTATACAGTCACTCTCTCTCCAGTCCAATTACTTCTTTACAAAATTAGAAAGGTTCCAACAGGTGAAACAGTGAGGCCAAATCCAGCATAGCCATTATCCAGGTGGTCAGGGCATTCCCCTGAGATGTGGGAGATCCAGTTTTATGTGCTGCTCTGCCTGATTTGAAGCTGGGCCACTTCCTAAGTAAGCGGGCTAACAACCAGGCTACTGGCTACTCAGAATGTGACTTTTGATTTTTCACAAAATTTTTTGAAAGGTCTCAGGCTTGTCCTAAATGCAGAATGGGGGGGGAGGGGAATTAAAATTTCAAAAAGCTTTTTGGGATAGGAAACTGATTTCCCTCCCAGCTCTATTCATCACACTGTATGTAACTGTAGCATCAGAACAAAACTAGCAGGCTATACAGAATCTGTGATTGACAGGTCTGAATTCTGCCACCAAAAGCTAAAAAAATAAGCTGAGGAAGTGAACTGTAGCTCACAAAAGCTTATGCCCTAATATCCTAATAAATGTGTTGGTCTTTAAAGTGCCACCGGACTCATTGTTTTTATTGTAGAATCTATGGCATTTACAATACAGAACAATAACTCTTTATAATATATACCTTTTTTTGTAAGTTCTCTTTTTTTCTCCCCAAAGTTTGTCCAAATCTCTATTTTTTAGAAGTATTACAATGAAATACTGTTCTATACTAATGGTCAAATGAACATGCATGTAAACAAAGATGACCAAAAATTGTCTCCACTTTCTCTCTCCTCTCATACTTAATCCAATACATTCATAGCGCTAAACAGCATTACAGGCATTAAGATCTTGTTTAGGTGTGCAGACTCATCCCTCATCCTAGCAACTAAACTTGAAGATTTGCATTCAATCCAATTCAGGCATTAGATTCTCTCAAACAAAGGAGAACTAAAGGGAGGGACAGAGCTAGGGCTAAATCCTAGAAACAGAAATCCCAGGAGGAAAGCTCATGTTAGGTTTATGTTGTGATTACAGTCCGGCATCAGGTGTCTGTTACGTAGATTAAGAACAAGGGCAAACATAAACAGCAGTTCAACTAGGAAGCTTGTGCTGTGTATAGAATGGACTGAAACTCCTACCAATTTTAAAAATGTAAGGTTTTCTAGCATAGACATTCCATGAAAGAAAAACAGTAACATTAAGGCCAAAATGCCCCTCTCAGTTATAACTATTAGACAAAAATTGGTTGGTAATAATGCAAACTTTCAATTGTATCTGCATTGTTGCTTAGTATATCATGACTTTGACTTCACTCCTTTCCCATGCAATAAATGTAATTGCCCAATTTAAAATGAAATGTATATTTCCGTTACCGCGTACCCGAACAGTGATCTGAATGAATGACAATAACATAGCTTAGCTAGAGATCAAATTTGGAATTATTTTTGCTAGCTTTAACACACAACTAATTTGCTAGTACAGATCCAATTGTCTTCCTTTATGTTTCCAATTTGTTTTTGCCCCTGAACATCAGCCAATATACCATACTGAACATAAAAAAGAAACGAAGCCAAGAAAGAAGGATTGATTTAAAGCAAGTAGAAGCATTTCATTCAAAAGGGCTTGTAAGTTGCAGTACAGTCCCATATGTAGGACTTTCTGTGTTGGGGGGGGGGGTGTTCTTTTTTTTGTAAATGTGGACCGCAAGGGTGTGAATGCACCCCCCCAAGGTCTCCCAAGTAAGCTGGGAAATCAGCCCCAGCCTTCCCCCGGCTGGCCAGACCATGGGGGAGGGAGGCTCAGACAGCGTGCTGATCTTGCCGTCCACTGCCAGCCGGAGCACGCTTACTTGGGGGACCATAGTGGGTGCTTTTGCACCTTTCGCATACACCCTGCATACAGGTCTGCAGTATATATAGGTAGCACAGCATATTAGATTTTTATGATTGAAATAAGTAAGTACAGACTTTCCAAATAATGTTAATTAGTGTCGGCTTCGCCCAGTAGTGCCAGATTAAGAGGTCAGCTCTATGAAGCTCCCCTGATCCACTTTTTGGTTACAAAACCTCAAGAGGAAACATATGCAGTCTCAATGAAAGGGAAGAGACCCAACTGAAGTATGTCAACTGTTGCTGGGGAGAGAATGGGTGGCAATGTAACGTATGATCCCATAGTAATAAAACTATCTAGAAGAAGCTATCAGTAAGTAAAAGGGGAAAAGCCTGCAAAAAAGACTTGCAGTGTCTGTTTAAATTCAGCTGCAATTCGCAAAAGGTCCCTCAAGTACTTAGAGTTTCTAAATTTGAAGTCCTTAAATAAATTGACTTTATTATAATTACCCATGGCGTGGCACTCTAAGAATGAACTCAACATAAATGAATAAAAAGCTATTCTCCCACTGGCTCACTGCCAGCCTGGCTGCAAACTTGAGTCCTAGAACAAACAAAAGGTCACCTCTGAATCTACTGCATTCGCTCAATCCTAGCATATTCCTATTGCATACATGCAGGGCTTTTATGTTTAAAAAAATCTCTTTATGCACAAAAACAAACGAAACTGTTTTCATTCATCAGAAAAAAGTACTCTCTTGCAACAATATATTTGAACTGTACCTTTGATATACCTTGGGCTATGTCTACACAGCAGCATTATTTCAGAATAACTCTGAAATAATATACTCCGCATCTAAACAGCAAGCAGTTATTTTGACAATGTTGAAATAATGTTGAGCTGGAGGACTTCTGACTCCTATAACCATTATTTTACGAGGCGTAAGAGAAGTCGGAGGAAGAGTGCTCTAACTCGGATTCCCTGCTGTGTAGAACGCGCCAAAAGCCAAAATAAGCTATTTCGACTTAAGCTACGCAATTGACATAGCTCAAGTTGCGTAGCATATTTTTGCTTTAGCCTTGCTGTGTAGGTGTGCCCTTACTGTGTATTTCTGAACAGCTTTTCAGTCACAATAATACACATAACGAAACTAAATATATATAAAGGTTATTAATGCCAATACCACAATTCTTCAGTGTAAATATTGCTTTTAATATAGCAAAACATTTTGCTGCTGCTTCTTTGCACTCCTCTCCAAGCAATGTGCATTCAGACTTGCTGTGCAAAGGAAAACCGGAAGATTTATGTCATAAGATTTAAGGCAGGTTGATTGATCAACAAAAAGCTTTCTATCGAGGGTGTCCATGTAGCATTCCCCCTTTCCATCGGAAACTGCAAGACTTACTGCTACTTTATGTGCTGCTCTGGCTACCAATGTGTTTTTAAAGTAAAATAAAATAAAGAGTTGTCAGTTTGATGGCTAATGAATATGCAACCCCAAAATGCTATCTGGCCCTTCCAACTTCCTTATTAAATACCTGTACATTTTTCTTTTCTGACATTTTTTAAAACAGAAATCCCAAATGTAGATATTGTAACTTGATAACTTCACCAATACAGAAACAAAAAGGGGAAATAGAAACTTAACATGTTTCAAAAGCTGTTTGCCCCTCCTTCTATTTTCTCTCACTATTTGTGAGAAATCCACCCCCCTTTGGTTTGTCCTTATCAGCCTCATTTGATTTTCAGCGCTCCTAGTGCAGAAATGGCATCAAGAATAAAACCATGATAAGCGTTATGGTATTAATAAATTAATAAATAATAATAATAATATTTGCTGGAAAAATCAATTTATTTTTAAAATATCCATTCCCAGCATATGATGCCCTGGTAAGGAAAGGTAACATGTACCTATATTCCCTGTGAAAATCCTATCATCCCTTGAAGGGCTAGAATCAGACCTACAATTTCTTGAAAGTTCTACATGAAGATTCCAGATAATTTTCAAAAATATTTAAGTCCAATCTTCAAAATGGACACTGTTGCTCAGGACCATAAGTTCCACATGATTTTCAATGAGACCTAGGCTTCTAGGGCTTCTGTCACTTTTGAAAATGAGAGTTAGGTTCCTAAGTCATTTGGGCACTTTTAAACAATTATACCCTGCATCTAATGATTTAAAGATCATCATGAAAGCAAGAGCAGGTTAAATGAAAAATTTCTTGACCTAGATCAATTGTATGAGCTAACACTTAAGCCAGCCCATTTAGTTTGAAAATATGGCCGGCAGACACCTTTTTTATCTCAGTTCTGTAGAAAGACAATCTGTGGGACAAATCCCCATATTCAATGTACTAAGCAAAGCAATAATGGAACAACCTTCCCCATTGGCTACTGCTGATGTGATACATGATTTTAATGTAGCATAGATCATATTGCTGGCAGTCAATGGGAAATACAGCTTTAATACTAATTGGGTATATGGACAGATGAGTATGAAAAGCACTTCTTCCCCTGAGCAAACCAAGAAACTTAAGGAATTAAGGCCCAGTGCCAGAAGAAATCTTTCTATTTATTTCAGTAGATGTTGCATTCCCAAAATCATCTTCATTGTCTACAGAAAAAGCCTGGATGAGTAAGATAGTCAAAAACCTCAAAAGACCCCAACCTGGAGGGTTTCTGACAGAGGCGCTCCACCTTGAAAAAAAACACTGATTTTGTGGCGATGACAGCAGGATACTTCAGAGAGCAAATATGTCTTGCTGGAAAATGTCTTGATCTTCATTTGCTCCTCCTTCCCTTATACTTCAAGAACAACCAAATATGGCGCTCTCTGAGAAACACAGAGTATGTCTACACCGCAAAGGAAAACCTGCAGCTGGTTACTCCCTTTCATGGTTCAATTTTTTTATACTAGTGAAAATTGCATCTTTGCTTTTCCATAGTCCTCATAAGGAAAACAAAAAAAAAAAGCAAGCAACAGAAAACTGATTTTCCTGTATCTGGACTCTACGCTCAAGGTAGCCACAGACAAAAAAAGAACAATTCTGCGTGCTTTTCTGCAATATTATAAAAGCTGCTCTCAAAATTACAAAAGCAAAGAGGTAGGTATTCTCCTCGACAAATAAAACCCAATCAAAAATATCAAAATAGGGAAAGAGAAAAAGTGTAGGTGGAGTTACAATCATGTTAAAAATATACCATCTAACTTTCACACAAATTCTTCTGCACTAGTGTATACGGGTTTAAATGACAGAATTTGTAAACAGGAAGCCAAAATACTGCATTACGCAATACACAAAATCAACCAGAAGAATGAAGTTGCATTGTACTTTACTCTCTTCTTCTCTGTCACAGTGATTAAATATTTTTTGGACAGCTGAACATTTCTGAAGTGAACTTTTTTCTTCTTAGGGTCTTTACCAATGGAAAACATATTTCTAATGATAAACAGAGTCTAATAATTTTCAAGCAATACATAAAATGTTATATGTTTATTCAAGGTGTTAATTTAATGGCTAATTCAAAAGGTTGAAACTCATCTAACAGCTGTTGTCCGCAGCCCATCTGCCCTTTAAAAAAAAACCCTCCATCGAAGCA
The DNA here is from genome assembly GCA_032595735.1 of Pelochelys cantorii. Taxonomy (NCBI): domain Eukaryota; kingdom Metazoa; phylum Chordata; order Testudines; family Trionychidae; genus Pelochelys; species Pelochelys cantorii. The sequence continues at coordinate 23,306,533 of CM064329.1, read as the reverse complement.
ATTTAACTAGATACAATTTCCAATTACATGAAGGTGCATAAGTGTAATGAATTATTCTCTCTGTGCTTCTTGTGTCTTGTTAAATTTGTTGGTTTTGAACTGAATGTGAGGAACCCACGTGTCATGGTAATGGGTGCTTTAAAAAATACATGCATGAGAGCAGTGAGGATTTCCTCACTGCCTTGCTAATCATGCATTACCAGGAAGAATAATATACATTGCTGTTTATTTGGATGGCAGGGAGTACTGCAAAACTCCTCAAAAGTCTGCACTTTGTGAACCAATGTTTTAGAGGATTCGTTATCTCTTCTTCCTAATCCTGGAACTAAAGATTAAAAAACGATTCTTGCATGCTTCCTTTGCTTTGGCAAATAAATTAATTCTTATGAAATGCAAGTCACCCTGAAACATGTCAGTGACTGGAACATAGGAATAAGTGACTTTAGCCAATTTCTCCACAGAACTTAATGGGAGTTTTGCAATTGACTTTGGTGGAAGCAGGTTTGAGTTTTTAGGGAACATTCTAAAATAGGGGTAAGTTTAGACCAGATACTATTGAACATCTCTATTTTCATGGATTTATGTAAATAGACAATTAATTATTATGTACTCTACTTTCTAGTTTCCCTTTTTGCATTATTATTTGTATTGTGATGACAACTCATAGAGGCTCCATTATACTCAGCACTGTACAATCCAGACACATAGTTCAAAGGCAGCTTGTATTCAAAACAGCTTACAGGCCAGGTTAATGACAAGATCACAACAGGTGGATGAGAAACCAATGGGAAGAGATAATAATACAAACATGTTTTCATCGAGACTAGACACACTCAATAAAACACACCCCAGGTCCCGTGTCACCTTGCAGCCTTGTGTAAACATCACTGCATAAGTTAGTCTTAAGGGGACATACAAAGGAGGATTAAAGAGTGGCTTTGCAAAGTTTGTGACACATAGAACGAGTCACATGCAAGAGAGCATAGAGGTGTTCATGAAGGAAGTACATTAAAGAGAGGCAAAGACTGGAAACATTAGAGAAGCAGAGGTGTCAGTCTCAACACCATATCAATACAAACACACTCAGAGTTGAAACAAAAGGAGTAGATGAAAATTTTACAGCAGAGAGAAATAGTCAAAGCATAAGCCATGAACTGTATTTTCAGAGAGACTTTATTCCATATCTAAAGCCACATAACTTATAACCATTTCTGAAAATGTAATGTATCAATTCAATAGACAACAGAAGCTAATTTGGAACCATTAAGTTCTACCTCATGTCATCCATTTTTAGTACACTATGCAATGTCCCAATGTTACTCTGATTTTTCTAATATCCTGTGTAATATCATTAATAAAAGAGTTTATTTTCAAACGTTGTTGTTTTCATTTGAAAACAGAAATGATATTTTATGAAGTTTGATGAGCAAAGTAGTAAATAATTCATGTGACCATGTTCCAATTAATTCCTATGCAAATAATGTTTTTTCTTGATTTTTGGTTGGTTGAAGAATTTTCCCAGAGTGACACTACATGCTAGATTTTAGCTTGCATAAGATTTTACGGCTCAGTTATAAACCTCTTAACTTTACTATAATGCAACACTAATAAGAGGAAAAGTTAGCAGTGCCGGATGAGCAAATTTAATGTGTCAAGGTTTGAGATCATGCAGGTCAACCAAGTAAAACACATAATTAATCTGTCCCAAAATAGCCATTTTTGTATTATTTTTCATCAATAAAAGAAGGCTTGGATGAGAGTTCTCTGCACAGAATACTGTAAATTGATAGCTTTGTTCCAGTCCACTATAGTTTTCTATTGATTTTCTCTCATTTTAGACTGTATTGATTGGTTAATCTCTTCTCTGTAACAGTTCTGATGACAAACTGAGAAGGAAAAACTGCATGCTCTAGGGCATTTTCTACCAATCTCTTGCCTTAAACCATGATTTCATTTGGATTTGGCATAGATCCATGTGCATATCCCTGAAGCCAGGGTAGTATTATGACATCATTAGCCATTTCATATAGTGGCACCTCTCTAAGCAAGCTCTCGGAACTATTGATAAATTTGCTCCTTGGAGGCAGTCTTCTAATAAAGTGAAGCAGAACTTCTACACCCAGGGTCACTGTAGGAGGTTGCCTATGTGAGGATTGCAGACCAGATGCCAGCTCATGCCAAGGCCCTTAAGCCTCACTAAACACTGACAAATGCATAGCTGAAAACCAGTTTCACCTGTGAGCTATATCTTGGAAATAAATATTGCACTTATATCAACGTGTACAATGTGTAGACTTTAAAGCATACAGCAACTTACAAGCATTTCCTAATCTCATTCATAACCTCTATACACCAGGCTAAAAGGAACTACTTACATGTTCGTTCTATAACTGTAATAAGTTTGTTCTGAATATATAACTCACCAAACAGGAAAAAAAATCAGCTAACTCAGAATGGTGGAGTCCTACAGAATGTGTCCTCCTGCCCGCCAAGAAGAACTACTGAGCCCAAATGCCATAATGGCACAAAGACTTGGTTGATTGCTTCTCTCATAGCCCTGAAGGGTACAGGCCCAAGCCCTTGTACCATCATAGAATACTAGGACTGGAAGGGACCTCGAGAGGTCATCAAGTCCAGTCCCCTGCCCTCATGGCAGGACCCAGTACTGTCGAGACCATCCCTGATAGACATTTATCTAACCTACTCTTAAATATCTCCAGAGATGGAGATTCCACAACCACCCTAGGGAATTTATTCCAGTATTTAAGCACCCTGACAGTTAGGAAGTTGTTCCTAATGTCCAACCTAAACCTCCCTTGCTTAAAGTTTAAGTTTAAGACCATTGCTTCTTGTTCTATCCTCAGAGGCCAGGAAGAACAAGTTTTCTCCCTCCTCCTTGTGACACCCTTTTAGATACTTGAAAATTGCTGTCATGCCCCCTCTCAGTCTTCTCCTTTCCAAACTAAACAAGTCCAATTCTTTCACTCTTCCTTCATAGGTCATGTTCTCTAGACCTTTAATCATTCTTGTTGCTCTTCTCTGGACCTTCTCCAGTTTCTCCACATCTTTCTTGAAATGTGGTGCCCAGAACTGGACACAGTACTCCAACTGAGGCCTAATCACAACTTGAACACTCAGGGAAGGAAATAAAAATGTATCTTAGGAGAACTTCTCATTCCTATGCTGCTTGGAGAGCTTATAGCGGCGCAGCTACACCACCGTACGCGCTTTTATATAGCTGCTCTAAGTCAATGGGAGAGAACTCTCCTGTCAATGTAATTAATCAACTCCCAACAAGCACCAGCAGCTGTGTCAGACAGAGAAGCTCTCCACATCAGCACTTAAGTTGGTATAACTTATGTCCCTTAAGCATTCACACCCCTGAGCAACATAAGTTATACCAATGTAAGTGGTAAGGTAGACATAGCCTAATCGTATGTAAGGAGTACCCAGCTGTTTTGCCTGGGTTAACCCTAACAGATACAAAGAGTCTGCTTGCTATAGACATTGCTATTGCCTTTTGAAAACTAACACTTTTGTGTATTTGTTACCTGCTTTAACCCTATAAATACCTCTCATTTATTTTTCCTAGTTAATAAACCATTACTTTGTTACAAGACTGGCTACAAGTCTCAGCCGTGAGGAGACATCTAGGGTGCAAATTAACCTGGGGTAAGTGGCTGGTCATTTGGGATTGGTATTATCTAAATATTTTGTGATCTTGGTGTAAAGTGACTATCTACCACAAACACGTGTTTGCCTGAAGTAGTAAGACAGAGCAGAGTGGCTAATGGTACTGTCTATAACTCCATGTTAGGGCTGTTATAGTGTTTTAGGAGTTCACACTTACTACTTGGGTAGTGAAATCTAATTATAGAACAACAAATAGTTTGAGGGTTGTGCCTGTTCCTGGACAGTCCGTCCTGAGGGTAGCACTCATGCTCATGACCCACTCCAGACAACCTAATTGTTCAGTTTCTCTTCAGAGTAGTGTGGCTCAGTAAATAGCGCATTGGACTCAAATTCAGAAGACTTGAGTTCTATGCCCAGTTTGGCCAGTGGGCAGATGACAGGCAAATTACTTGTTTCTTTTTACCTAGGTAAAAAGTGCTTCTGTAAAATGGGGATAGCAATGTTGACCTACCTTATAAACTGCTTTGAGATCTACTGACGAAAAGTGCTATTTAAGAGCTATGTATTATGATAGTCATTTTTCATGCAGACTTCATTCTATCTAGCTGAAACAAAAGACAGAACTATGTAGCACTTTAAAGCCTAACAAGATGGTTTATTAGGTAATAAACCATCTTGTTAGGCTTTAAAGTGCTACATAGTTCTGTCTTTTGTTTCAGCTAGACCAGACTAACACGGCTGCATCTCTATCACTTTTCATTCTATCTAAATTGACTTATTATTAGTTTATTTTTTACAGGTCGGTGCATGATAAATTATTTATAGATACTAATTATATTGCACTGTGTGCATGCCTGGCACTGAGAGCATTACTAGCTTTTGCTAATGTAGTAAGAATATTTAAAACCTAGGGGCTCATTTGTGACTTAGCCATGAGCGCAGTGCCAAGAACAGCATGATGTATGCTGCCCCAGAGACAGTCTGTAAGCAAAGCTATGACTCACCACGTCACAGTATCCCTCTGTTTTCCCAGACATTTTGAGGTTGGAGTAAATCACGTTGACTTTCTCTCTGGCATGGCCAGCACTTTGGAGGGATTCCACTCGCCTTTACCCATCTATGCAAATAGTTCTATGGAGCCTTCTTCCCCTCCCTCATTGGCAACCTGCACAGTGGGTAGTAGAGTAAGAACATTCATAGTGTGCCACCACCCTAACAAGGTCCATTAAGATCCTTATGAACTGAGGTCATCCTTCTATGAGATAGGACAAGCATTTCATTGATGGACTCTCAACCTGAGGGATACAAACGGGTTTCAGAGAGTTGTTAGAAGTCTGACCTCATGTTAAAAGATGTCTATCAAAAGAGTGAGGTTTTGGAACAACCTCCCAAGAGGAGTACTGGAGACAAACAACCAGCTTTAAAATGGAGCTTGATAAATAGGACAGAGTTCCTTGTGATATCGCGGAAATTGTCTTGATGACCCAGGAAGTCCTTTCCCATCCTATCTCCCTATGTCACCAACCTCAGTTTCTTATATGAAAGAAGACAAAGAGAAAGAAGGGCATCTGACCAAAACAACAAGCAAATTTTATTTTATTAAATGCCTCTCAGACTGTGTGCTAGGAGAATCCCTCAAGGATGTGAATAGAGACTATTTTGTCTTGTCTTTATTCTTCTTCTTAATACTATTGTCAGTATCATTGATACCTTTTGTCCTGTGGGTTGTGAATGGCACAGAAAGCCCTTAATACATTCTTCTACTAAGGTACCAATATACCTAAGAGAGCCTCTGGCTTACTCTTTCTGTAACCCACAGCAGATGACCCCAGTTCAGACAACACTGAAGCACATGCTTAGTTTTAAAGCTTTATTTCAGATGACATAAACAAGTGCATCTATTTCAGGACATGCTCAGATTTTATCCTACCCAGAGTTGCTTTCCTGTATCACAACCTATATTAGCAACTCTCAAGCAGCAGCCACATTTGCTGATGGAATTTTCACTGGAAGTCTCATGATTAGTAACTTGTGCTTTTTCCCTAACAAAACTAATTACGACAACTAACTTAACTCCTTAAGGGAAAAAAGCAAGAGTATCTGTTTTCATGTTCTTTTGACAAATTCAATCCCATTTTTCCTGAGGTAGTTTTAATAGTTTCAACTCAAACTATTATCTCTATTTTTAATTGACACAAACATTAGGGGATTACACGTCTCAGAGTTACATGTTAGTCTGTAACTTAAAAAAAACAAGTAGTCCTGTAGTATCTTAGAGACTAATAAATACACAATTTAGATGATGGCATACAGATGATTAAGTCTGCAGATGATACCAAGCTGGGAGCGGTTACAAGTCCTTTGGATGATAGGGGTCAAAATTCAAAATTATCTGGGCAAACTGGAGAAATGGTCTGAGGTAAATAGGATGAAGTTTAATAAGGACAAATGCAAAGTACTCCACTGAGGAAGAAACAATCAGTTTTACACATACAGAATGGGTAGTGATTGTTTAGGAAGGAGTAATGCTGAAAGAGATTTAGGGGTGAGAAGGAAAATGTATGTTGTTGAAAGAAACAATGTGGAGTGTGTATGCAACTGACCGAACGTGACCTTGCATTTGTGTGAGAGATAGTGAACCTACTGAAACCAGCCTGATCTAGCTTTTCTGCTTCAAGGATGAGACTAACACTCACGTAACTAAGTTTATCTATGCATATTGAGATAGGGGGCTCCGAGCATTAAGCCAATCATAACGCTGTTACTAACTTATGTAATGTCTATTCTATTTTGTGTGTAATCAGGAATGTATATAAGGTTGCTGCGGACATTTGATTTTTGAAGTCTTCCTTTTGAAACTTCCCACAGCTGTGTCTTAATAAAAGTGTTTCTCTCCTTCCAACCCAGAGTCTGGATTTCCATGACAGGGGTCATAGCGGACCACAAGTTAAACATGAGCCAACAATGTGACACTGTTGCAAAATCAGCAGACATGATTCTGGAATGCAATAACAGGAGTGTTGTGAGTAAGACACAAGAAGTCATTCTTCCGCTCTACTCTGCGCTGATTAGGCCTCAATTGGAGTATTGTGTCCAGTTCTGGGCACCACATTTCAAGAAAGATGAGGAGAAACTGAAGAAGGTCCAGAGAAGAGCAACAAAAATGATTAAACATCTAGAGAACATGACCTATGAGGGAAGACTGAAGAAACTGGGCTTATTTGGTTTAGAAAAGAGAAGACTGAGAGGGGACATGATAGCAGTTTTCAAGTATCTAAAAGGGTGTTACAAGGAGGAGGGAGAAAAATTGTTCTCCTTGGCCTCTGGAGGATAGGACAAGAAACAATGTGCTTAAACTACAGCAAGGGATGTTTAGGCTGAACATTATGAACAACTTCCTAACTGTCAGGGTGGTTAAACACTGGAATAAATTCCCTAGGGAGGTTGTGGAATCTCCATCACTGGAGATATTTAAGAGCCGGTTGGATAGACATCTATCAGGGATGATCTAGACAGTGGTTGGTCCTGCCGTGAGGGCAGGGGACTGGACTGGACTCGATGACCTCTCAAAGTCCCTTCCAGGAAACTGATGCTCTCTATTTACAAGTAAACTTCCTTATACTGCCATTTTATCAATGTATCTTAAACACCAATCAAGGAGAAATCAGACAACTCTGTTTCTCAGAGGCAATCAGTCTCAGAAGTCAACTGAATAAAGCCTCTACAGATAGAAGAGAACATTACATTACTTATCAATCATACTGACAGATTGTATGTTTTCTTTTCAGCTAAGAATTAGGATAAAATAATAAGCTAATACCAAATTACAATAGCCAGATATAAAACAACTATACCCTTAAAAAGAGCATAACACTTGTTTCTTCCTGATCTATTTATAAAAAACACACAGATGACAGGTGCGCATTTTTCTCGTGTATAATGAAGTATCAGAATGCAGCTACCTAATACATCATCTGATAGGCTGTGAGGTAGCATACACAAAACCTTTTCATCTGTGCCACAACTTTAGACCAAATTAGCAACTCGGTAGTACTCTAGCTCTTTCCTGTGACACACCCCTCCGGCTGCTGCTCTCAGTTCTATTTCAGACAAAAAACCACAAAGTTAGGGATCTTATCTTTGGTAAGTGAGTTTCCAACACTACACTGTTAACTTGCACCTCTCTCTGAGACAGATACCATCGGAATATCCTACAAACTACAGAAAGGAGAAATTCTTCAAAAATATATGTGGGGATAAGTAGGCTAAAAGAACTCAGGAAGTTAATTTTAACTGTGTTTTTAATTTAAAATATCTTTAAAATGTCTTCAATAAAGAAGGGGGTTAATTGCAAAAATAAAACCTAAACTCAAAAAGAACCAAAAAGAATCTGTTTTCTTCTATTGTTTTTAGATGCCAAAACAAGTAATATACCAATATCAAGACAAAAAGATGACAATTCATGTAAGGATTTCAATGCATGTTACAGACATAATTAACTTATGTCTCATATCACAATTTTAAGGTCAATACATTTTACATAACCCCTGCTTTATGGATGTACAGAAGCACAGGGAGTTTGACCGACATGGTCAAAGTTAGCGACAGAGTGAATTGGTGGCAGAGTCCAGAGTGATTCCCAGTTTTCTGACCAGCACGTCCTCTCATACAAAACTGAGTGCATTAAAACAGAGATCTGGATCCACATATCTCTCTCATGATCACCTGTGAATTTAACTGGCAACCCAAAGTGTTCCAAATGTAGAGAGAGATGGATTGGCTGTGATGTGCCATTCCTCCTCACCCTGCAGCTCGATAAATCCCTAGCAATAAAGACTTGCTCCCACAGAGCACAGACTTGTTCCCACAGAGTCATCAACCAGAATGAGGCACAACAGTCCAAGATACAGCAATACCAGTCAAGCTACTTTTCTGGATAGGATGATATTACTTCAAGAACCATTGCTTTCCAAGCAAGCTGGTTTAGAGAGCATGCTTCATTCAGATCCCTTTCCAAATGGTCACTTCTTCCAGCCCAGTAACTGCTAAAGAAGAAATGCAGCCTGACACCTAATATTTAAATTTCTGTAGATCCACTGAGTTCATCCTGTGGTCATCCAAACCATTTATATGTCTGTGTCGATGTGCCTGTGTTGAGCTCCTTGGAGCAAACATGGTCTCATCCTGTGAATTTTGTACAGAACACATTGTCAGTAGTTAACAGATAATCATGTATAAATAGTAATGAGTGAAAGCACCCCAAATTGCCCCATGAGGTAATTTCAGGAGAGTCTCATCTTTAATTCACTATGTCAACCAAAGTGAAGCTTTGGCAGCAATCAGTGTCCCAATGTATTCACAGTAGAGTATAGCTATATCAGTCCCAGTACTGCAGGACTCCATTTAAATGATGCTGTATTTCAGAAGACCACAAGTTAGCTGAGCAAATGAAAGTGAGTCCTTCAGCTACAAAAGAAATGTGGGGCCAGCTTCTCAGCTGGTGATTTCAATAAAGCTATACCAATTTCCACCAGCTAACTATACCAACTATTCAGATGAGAAGAGTGCAGTGACGCTGAGTGAATGGCAGTGTCCTGACCAGTAGAGCGTAAAAAACGGTCTGAGAGATTTGACCATCACTCTGAGTCAGGACCCCTGTTTTCTCTACTCAACTTTGCCCCAACTCAGCATATGACCTTGGGAAAGTCAAACTCTCCCTTTCCTGCATAATGGGGTTAAAAGCATATATTAACCTTTGTAAAGCAATCTGAGATCACATGTTATTTATCATTTATTTATTATTAATTCATAAAGGAAAACTCATGAAGTATAGTGGCTTTCCATAAAAGACAGCTGTTAAGGATTTTATACAGACACCATGGCTAGGTCTACACTACACCTCTGTCGGCAGAGGGATGTAAATAAAGCACATCGAAAGTGCAAATGAAGCAGGGATTTAAATATCCCACACCCCATTTGCATAATCACGTTCTGGTGCTGTTTTGAACAAGCGCCATTTCGAAACTGAAATTGCAGTTTAGACGCGGTTCTGCCGACAGTGGGGTGATTTTTTGACAGATCCTGTACTCCTCAAAAAACAAGTAGATTTCCAGTGATTTCAATGGGCTTTGCATCAAGTGCCCAGAAAGATCCTGAAAGCACTTGGTGAACATTTCTTACCCCATTCTTTTAAAGATAGGGAAACAGCTGTCACTCACATAATTTGTAGCAGAGCCAACAACATGATTTCCAGTCCTGTGCTTTAGTCACACACACCACCACTAATGCACAGGGGAAGTAGCCACATGGAAATGATTGCATAACTCATGCATACCATGGGAAAGGTCTCTAAACTAGTTCCATAGGGATGTGTGGGAGGCAGGGAAGGGTCACAGTAGCCACACAACAGACATAGGAGCAGCTACTCCAGCTCTAGGGTATTCTCAGTCTTCAGCCCTAAAATGCATGGTAGATCCCCCTGCATACTACACTGGCTTGATATGAATGGAGTGGACTAAACACACACAGCTGTTCATTTGATAGTGACAGTGTTAAGCAGCAAGTCATTTTTCACTTCACTGCTCTAATTTCTCTTTTCATTAAGAAACTCCAGCAATCACTGCCCACAACAGCTGCAAACTAGCAGAATTTCCTTTAGTGAGATTAGGGCTACAATGGGAACATGGCTAAACGTGAAGGCAATTCTTTATTCCCAAAGAGAAAATATCCCTTCTTCCCTTCAATTTAGTGAAAGCCATTTAGTCATATATAATGACTTCTTCTCAGTCAGTTTATTGCTTACTGGGAATGTTCATGGCAATGAATGACATGCTGAACATATCACAAACAATAAAAGGGTAGCTATTAAGACCAAAAATACCAGGCATGCTAGGGAAGCATTTTGAGAAGAAGGAAATGATAAACTAGATCTTTGTAACATTCACTAAACAGAGAGGCTAATCAAATTTAAATCCATTTCTGTTTAATCTCCATTTGTCCTTCATCTCAAGAGCAGCGGATATGAATGTGCATCAGGCAATAGACAAATCAGATGTTCCTAAGAGGCCCAATCAAGGACCCCATAGAAAGCACCTCATGCATAATGCCAATACATAACTTATTTCTGCAAAAACTTGACATTTCTTCTCAGTGGCTTATTCTGCACATAAAGGAAAATAAATATATTTACCTTCAATGTAATTATTCAGTAGATTTAAACACAGGATGCTTTACAGTTCTAATATAGCTACTAACTCTTTATGAGTTTAAGTTGCCACAAAAGAAGATGACCCTTTAAAACTACGAGGCATTGCATTGCATTACTGTAAGATTCTCCTTTTTATTGATTTTTTTTCTACTCATTGTTTAAATTTACAGAAAAAAAAAACAACAATATACAAGTGAATGCATGGCAATGGAATTGAAGCAACATATGGTTCATTCAGAAATAAAGAAATTTTCAGTCCAGACTGATACGCCATCCTGAATATTTGCAATGTGTACGAAATAATCACCATCCTTTGCTAGTGAAAGCAGTAGGTCAACCATATGAGTTGAGGCAACAAGCTACAGGCTGAACCTCTCTAATCCAGTACTCTGGTCCGGCAACATCTGTGATCCAGAATGTTTTTAGTTAGCTGGAAGTCCACTTGTCATGGGCGTAGCCAAGTTTCCTGCAGTCCCATAAAGTTTGTTTACAGCCACCAGTCTTGGCTCTCAGTGTTCTGTGCTGTTACTTAGCTCTAATTTACACCTAAATGTCTTTTATTAACCCAGTAAGCAGCGGAAGTGTTGGTAATACTGTTAGACAACATTGACCTCCCATGGTTTGGCAAATTCTTTGGTTCAGCACCGGTCAGGTACTGAGGGTGCCGGACTAGAGAGTTTAACCTTTACATAGTAGGTCTCACAATCTGCATTAAGGACAGGACAGTAGCCTTCAACTGACAATAAAAGCAAACTTATTTACATTTGACCCCGAGTATTATTTGAACACACTTTTCCCCTTGCATTTTGAAACAATGCTAACTCAAGTCAATAAGCAACCGGCACATTTTAGCCTTGCCAAGAATTCATTTCAGTCAATTTTATATAAACTTACAAATAGGCTCAGGATCACAGCTGAGTAACTGATTTTTCCATTCAACGGTTGCACTGAAAAATCCAAAAAGGACTGTTTTGAACAAAAATGGAATTTTTTGGTTTATTGCAACAAATGAAAAACCCAAATCTTTTTTCAGGTCTAATTAAACAGGTCTTTCCTGGTTCTACTTAGGATAAAGATATTATTTTCAAGAACAGTCTCCCAAACTGAACATTGGAGTTAACCTTACCTGCAACCTGCTCTTTCTTTGCCAATACTGCATTTGAATCAGTCCATCTGTATTCCTTTTAAAACTCTGTTCTCGTTTTAATGTTTTCTACTAAACCTCCCCAGTGCCCTAAAGAAGGGCTACTTCAAAGTGCAGGTGTTTAATTCAGGCCTCTCCTTCTGGTGCCAACAGCAGGAAAGGCGGACAAGTTGCCATTGCTGATTAATCTGACAGTTCTGAAGGGATGAAAACAGACTCAAGTAGTGGGGACTCATTTCAAAGACTGAAGCAGCCGCAGTGAGAACCCACCCGAGCAGGAACTGCTTCAGCCCCCACTCGCTCCATTTCCCCACTGAGCCCCTACCCCCCCATGGAGACAGTGCCCCACCCCAGCACCGGCTCCTGCTCCACCCCTTGCTGCCTTCTCTGACAGAGGCAGCAGGTGTGGGGGGGAGCGACTAGTTGAGTCACTACTCAACTATCCAATAAGCTTATGCTTATCAGATAGTTGACTAGTCGCTTACATCCCTAGCCAGGAATGCATTCTTTATAGGGCTCAAAGTCACTTTGCTATGTGTGGGGAAAGAATGCAAATTCCTAGTGCCAGTAACAAGTCTGCAAAGCTTCACACACACACACACACACACACACACACACACACACCCCCGCAGGCAATAATGATCTGATCTAGTTCAATCTGGAGAGCTGGGTCACTCATACACAATTCAAGAACTGACACAGAACTGTGCCCAAGTCAGAGAGACAGACCCCCGTGAAATGGGCACGAAGTACTCTGACCTAATCAGGTTCTCTGTGCAGAAGATGGATTATTGTCTGGCGAGTTAAGACCTACATAGGAGCTGTTCATTGTTTTTAAGACCCGACTTTGTTTTGTAAAAGCAGGTGGTCGCTGGTTAACCCTGTCATTGCCCCTGATGGAACAGAGCTGCAGGCACTGAACTAAAGTAAGACCTGCTGAAGTAATCACAATGAATCGCAGGAATCTGCAGTCAAGCGCCGCGGTTTGGAGGGAGCGGAGAGCAGGAGACCACGGGCATCTGGTCTGTAAGGCAAAGGGAGGCTCTGCCTACCCAAAGCTGGAGCCGTGCTGGCCCCGCCTCACCCTTCCCCGCCTCCAACTGTCATGTGGGGTTGCTGTGGGATGGTGTGTAGTGGGGTTCAGGCAGGTTCCAGGGAGGCTGAGGAAGGCAGAGTAGCAGGGACCCTCCTCAGCAGCCCACCCCTGAACCAGGATGGAACAGACACAAGACTCCAATTACAGTCACGTGGGCTCTCCCTGCTGCTGCAGCAGCCTCAATTCCATTCGTCTCACCGACTCCAGGGGAATTGCTAGTCCTGCTCTGCAGAGACCCCGCACCCAGCCTGTTGTGTTCCTGCTGCTGCTTGCTTGCCAGTTTCTTCTCCTGCTCAGCCCCTCACCCCATCCAGCCCCCCCCCCGCACTTTGGCCCAGGGTGGGCAAAGTGGGCTTCCTCCTTGCTGCCCCCCTTGCTAGTATATGGAGAGGTGGGGGGTTTGGCTTCACTTTCACAGTCCAGTTGCTACTGAGCCTGCTGCTGGGGGCTCTTCTTCCCTTGCCCTTTCCCCACACGTGCTCCGCACAGTCCCCCTCCCCCTTGCTAGTGTGTGGAGTGTGGGGGGTTACCTAGCCCAAGGAGCCTTGCAGAGATAGCTTTCCGGTCCCCTCCCCTTCTTGCCCTCTCCTCACAGGCTTCCTGTTTTCTGTGCCCTGCAGTGGAGTGGGGTGGGAATGAGAGAAGTGGGGGGAAGGAGGTGGGTAGAAGAGACCATGGGGAATGAGGGGGATAGAGAAAGAAAGGGGATGAGGAATGGGGGGAGCAGGCCCCACCTCTCCTCGACTCTTCCACTGAGCTCAACCAGAGCCCCATTGCCCCTACACCAGAACCCCACAATGAGCCCCTGTGCATCCAGATCTCCCACTGAGCTGCCCACACACAGACTCCCCCACAATAACCCCCTGTGCACTTGGATCATGCTGGTCTGAGCCTGCCCAGCCACACCTGGCACAAAGGGGCAGGGCCAGCCTTTACATTCTGTCAGGGTCAGGTGCAGCCTCACTGCCAAGTTCCTGTACTGAGGGTATCTGGGGTTTCAGGGTGATCTCCCCACCTCAATGCAGCCAGTGGCCTGTGCTCCCCTCTGCTAGAAATGTTAAGATCAGGGGTTCTCTTAATGGCCTTCCTGTCACAGACTTCCAGTGTGACATTGGACCCATCACTTAAGGCTTGGTCTCAAGAGAAGTTTTTCCACTGATTTAAAAAAACCAGCAGATAAGGAACTTAATCATCCTATGCCTCAGTTTCTCCAACCCAAAAAAGGGGGATAATAATAATACTTGCCTGCCTCACAGGAGTTTGTGTAAATTCATTGGTTTTCGTGAGGTGTTTTGATGCCATCAGATGGAAAGTGCTGAGAAGTGCAATTTTGCAAAGTGTTTTTACAATTTCAAAATCTTTCTGCGTTATTCATGCAGTAGCCACTGCTCCTGGATTACAGAAGAATTTCATTTTGGGACTTTATGGAATGACTCCTCCTCCCACTGTGTGATGCTGAAGCAATTTGCCAGAAGAGGCAGGGGGAGTGAGAGCAGGGCTCCACCCAGCCTCCCCCATCATCACTTTTCAAAGGGTTTGCCAAAGACACAGGCAGGCCAGCCAGCCTTATGCAGTGTGTGCTGCAGGGACAGCTGCATCATTTGTGGCAGCAAGTACCCTGTTCTAGCCTGCTAAGAGGGACTGGGCAGAACAATAAATGGCCAGAAGGAATGGATCTCTCTCCACCTGGGCCAGAGGAGCCCTTCAGAGCTTTCCCACAGGTAGGCAATGGCCTGAGCCAGGGCAATTTTTGTTTGTTTGGTTGGTTTTCTTACTCATTCAAATTCTGTGATGGTCAGGGCAGATCGCTTGGTGGGGGAGGCCAGTGATCTTGAGCCTGAGGAAAAAGGCTCTGGAGGGAAGAAAGGGTGGGGGGACAGAGGGAGGATGGACATGGTGGCAAGGAAGAGAGAAGTTATTGGTGGGACAGGTCTCAACTCTTTTCAGTGGATGGGAGATTATATTTGCCTGGTGAGTCCAGGGCTTGGGATTTGGCTCCTTTGCCCCAGGGATATTGGGTCTGCCAGTCTGATACATAAAGCTGGCATCATCATGCTGCTCAGTGGGACATTTTACCTTCTTGGTCCTGTGAGCTGAATACGTGCACTTCTTGTTAAAACAGCAGCCAGCCTGTATTTTACTGGCATATCCCTTGGCAATTCTTATTCATTGTCTGAGGTGCTTACTACTGTTGGGACAATCAACATAGGAAGCCCTCAACTTGCCTGTGTGAAGAAGTGAAAATGAGGTAGCAACTTTTGCAATCTGATTCTAGTCATTTTCTTCCTGTCAGGTGGCAAATGCCAGCTGAAGGCAAGGCCTGACACCTTGTTTGATTGTGTGAAGGAAGGACAAAGATTTCTCAATTATCTTTAACTGGTGCTTGCCATTCTGTGTTCCTCAGGATCAATGAGAGGTGTTTGGGGCATTTACAAGCTGCCTGCATGTCAGCTATGAGGGTATATAATAAACCTGTGACTGACATTTCTTATTTCCCAAATTTAGTGCTATTAATTAGGTACCTTCTACATATCTGGCACATGGTGCAAAACATGCTCCATTTTGTTGAGAAAAATCGCAGAAAAGTGGATTTTTTTTTCCAAAAATAGTTTCCTTGGGTTCAGGGATTTGACTGGAAGGGGACAAACATGCAATGAGCAGGGACACAGAGTGTGCAGGGAAGAGCGGAGGGAGACAGTGGGAAGGGGGCAGAGCCTGGGCAGGGAAGCTACTGCCTCCCCAAGTGGAAGCTTCACCAACCGCCCATTCAGGATACCATGAAGAAAAGTGATAGCTGGAGGATAAAGCCCTTCGTGTGTAACCCAAAAATATCATGCAGGGGTGTGCGGTTGCTTTAGGCACTGTGATAGTCATTACAGGAAAAAACTCTCAGTATTCTTAAATAGTAATGCTACAGAAAATATTGGCTAGTGCCAAGATTTACATGTTTAATAGCTCCAGCTTTTGTTCTACAGGGCCTAATCATTTCCAGGAATTTCTAGATTTTCACTGTTGATTTAGTACCAAAGGCTAATTTTCCGCTTAATCTATTTCAGCGGCTGCTGCACCAACATACTGCTTAAGCAGTGTCAAATTTTCCAACCTCTTTCTTTGTTGAGTTTAACTCTGACTCCTGTAAGTGTGACTGTTCAGTTTAAACAAAAATAAGTCTACTACTCTTTTCAAAAATCCTCATTGATTGCACTGACTTCCAACCTCTGAGAAGTTATCTATCATTTACAATCTGATCAAAAGCCCACTAAAGCCAATGGAAATTGTTCCAATGATTTCATGAGCTTAGAGATCACCCATTCTTTTCAAATGACTGTCTACTTGTCATGCTGTGAAACTTCATTTTTTCCAGTTACACTAATTTGTTTGTCCCTTCTGGATTAAGCTTCCAGATGAAGAAAGGCTTTTTCTCATTTCAAAACTAAAAACTGCAGCCTACACTGCAGCCTTAAGAGTGAAATTCAACATGAGCAATACCATGTGAAGTGCAGAAACACCCCTGGTTAAAATGTAACATATTCAAACTTCTTTGGAAGAAAGCAACATTGAAAATGATTAGGATCATACCTAATCTGTTACACAGTACTACAGTAGCAACTACTCCTTCAAATTTAACATCTAAAGAAGATACCAAATTTGAAGCCATCTTTTTGCTAATGAAAACTCCAATCCCTCACTCATTGCTTCTAACAAGAACAAACAGGCTTCGGAACACAATGATTATTTAAGAATTACAAATAACTAAATCAAATTAAATTCAGAGTACAGTAAAACCTGTGTTATCCGGCATGCTCAGGGATTAGGGAATTCCAGTTATCTGAGGGTCACATCAACCTAGGAAAAACGAAATGGACAATAATAATAAAACTCAAGTTTTTAATACTGGTAGTTTTGTAGTGTGAGGCAGTTGGTCTCACAATTCTATTCTGAGTTAAAGATGATTAGTACTTCTTAAATAAAAAATTGTTAAGCCAATCATGGCAAACCAAGCCAGGCCTGCGCACCTGAAAATGTGACAGTATTGTAGCTGGGGGCAATGCCGGTTAACAAAGTTTTCTGGTTAACAGAGTGCCGGATAACAAAGGTTTCACTGTGCTTGAGTGGGAGGGAAGGACTATTTGTTGCTTCATTTTGAAGAAAGTTTTTTCAGGAGATCTTTCTGAACAACTTGACTTACACAAAGAGGAGAAATTTGAAAGCTGAGAAAAGGACACATTTTTCCCTTACCTGAGATGCTCCAGCTAGGCAAGGCACTGAAACCGGCACATTTGACAAATGCTTCAAAAGCTGTTCAGATGATCTCTGAACCTCCTGCCTTTGTCCATCGTGAACCACTGCACTTCTTCCCAGTTGCCCATAGTCTGCTCTACCCCACGTGAAGACCTTGCCAGTTTCTAAATACAAACACACAGTTACGGGTTATTTCTCTATTACAGCTAGACAATGTTTAGAAAGTTAATTTCAAAACTAGAACACCCATTCTATGTACTGTTTATTGCACCCCACCTAAAAGTTCAGAGAACACAACAGTGAAAAAGTGAGCAATCGACTTACTCTTTGGAGCCTAGGGAGAGAAAAGGCATTAAAATATATCTGAGAAACTCATTGTAATTACCCATACTTCGGCATTTAGCTTTCAAACAGAAATGCCATCCACAGCATGGATTGTACATGGAATTGTTTCAATAAATCTGCATCCTCTAGAAATGTTGTATAGAATTTTTACATGCATTTGTTTTACAAAAATAACCCTTTTTTGTTTTGCTTTAAGTGACACACACGTAAATTAGCTTACATTAAATTTCAAGAGATTTTCCTTCCTTCACAGTATTTGGCACAGAGACATCTTGTCTCCCTATATTTAACATAAGGTTTGTGTCTTCCTCAGAGAAGATACCTTCTGCCACAAATTTCTGCTAGCTACAGAATCATGGTTTCCTCTGCATGGTAACTGAGGAGGAGGGAGTGGTGCCACAAGTTGGTCAAAGATGCAACCTCATGCTCGGGGTGCCTCTAACCTCTGATTACCTGAAGCTGAGGTGGACAACAGGGGATGGATGACTCAGTGATAAGCATAAGCTTATCGGATAATCGACTAGTCATGCAACTAGTTGCTTCCCCACCCCTTGCTGCCTCTATCAAAAAGAGGCAGCAAGGAGGGGGAGCAGGAGCTGGTGCTGGTGGGGGAGCCACTTAAAAGCTAGTTCCCCCCAGCACTGTCTCCACAGGGGGCAGGGGATGTAGAGGCACAGTGGGAAACAGCGTGTGAGGAGACTAAAGCAGTCTCCACTCACGCCAGTTCTGATGTGATTCTGCTTTTGAAATGTACAAGAGCCCGCGCTCGCTGCGGGGCTTCCTTTTGAAATGTACAAGAGCCCCACTAGGATGAGGCACTGCAGGGAGCACAGGGCCAACGAAGGAGTCCCCTACTGGCCCCGCACTCCCTGTGGGGCTTCCCCTTTTGAACTGTAGCAAGAGCCTGGCAGGGCTCTAGCT
Source organism: Pelochelys cantorii (assembly GCA_032595735.1). Classification (NCBI taxonomy): domain Eukaryota; kingdom Metazoa; phylum Chordata; order Testudines; family Trionychidae; genus Pelochelys; species Pelochelys cantorii. The sequence goes on along the minus strand of CM064329.1, from coordinate 23,287,945 downwards.
ACAATTGAAAGGCGGAGGTGCCCTTATAGACTAATCGAATAGTGGATGGAAATGCTATCGACTATTCGATTGGTTAATTAATCTAAATTTATTATCCCTAACTCAGATCCCACGAGTATGTGTACACTGCAACTGGGAGCCTTTGCCCTAGCTTGGTTAGACGTGGGTACACTGGCTCTGCTCAAGCAACCAACCTAAAAAGAGAAGTGTAACTGTACCAGTGTGGAAGGCCCTTTGGACTAGCCACCCAACTATACATGCAAGGCATCAGGCAGGTTTGTATTAGAGCACTGTCTCTCTACCTGCACTGGGAAGCAAACTCTCCACTGTAGACCTACCCTAAGGAAGAGGTTTTTAAGGCATTAAACTGATTCTACAATAGCTACACAGTCATATCATAAACAGATTAGCTAATATTTTTTCAAATATAACCCATTTACTTAGTCTAGACATACTCTAGCTGCCAGTGAGCTAAAATCCCTATATTCATCTTTATTTTTTCCTATTTTTTTCAAACAGATGATGGGTCTGACATTTGCACCCATATTTTTCACAGCTGTGTGATTATATGATTATAACAATTATGATGCACTTTGTACAAGATGTGTCTTGTCAGGTGTCTATGGAAAAGTTATGATATGCTGAATATGATTATCCTATTTATGAAACATGTATCACTTTTGTATCTGAAATTATCAGTATTGACTATGCATCTGTATTACAAATGTGCTTACTTGGGTAACACCCTCACCTATCCAATCAGGTGTAACAATGAAGCTAGACAGTGCTAATAGCTCACTAACAAAAACAATAGACCATGAAAGAGCTTAGTCTTCCTGTGAATGTTTCAACCCGACTGTAAACAATGGCTGATATTACTCAGTCGAGCATGCAAGGGCATGTAACCAGACCATATGACACTGAGCTTCATTTTGGTACCTGTATTTTTCCACAAACAGGACTGGGAACCGAGCATATTACAAAGGGAAACTATATAGATTTTGTCATAGTTGTTTTTATTACGTGTCAGGGATAAGTCAAAGGCTTCTGAGAATTTTTATTTACTGCCAGTGACCGACATGCCCCTGACAGTTACTAAAAATAACCATGACAAAATCATAGGTTTATTTTTATGACCCACATCGTCATAATATCAAAGCATGAAAGAGTATTTAAAAATGCAAACTGGAACAACAACCATTCCTTCTCTTTCATTTACACAGCTTGATTAGTTTACCAGGGGTTATTTGTGTGTGTGTGTGTGTGTGTGTGTGCGCGCGCGCGCGCGCGCGTGCACGTGCATGTGTGCAGACCTTATAGGAAAACAAAGTCAAAGGAATTAGTTCTGTATTTACAGAAAGATTTTCAACAATCAGCTGGGCATCCAATTTTCTCCATCTAAGTTCTGAATGTGGCTAATTCTATGCTCAGTCATCTTATCTTTCATGGGAATAAATTCAATGGCCCCACTTTGGAGTATTTCAGAAACATCCCAGATCTGGCCACTAGCACCAACTGGACCGTATCACAAGGCATACCAACCTTAATGCCATCCACATTGCCCACAGTACTCAAAGTGCTGAATGCAAAACACACCGCTCCCTGGGATAGTCGAGTAACCACATTAATTCTTATTGGTTACTCGACTATTCTATGGTCCCTGGGGCTAGCAACCAATGTCCTCCCAGCCCCACTCCTGGGGAGCCCTCTACCATCCCGCGCTGCTGCCTCTCTATCAGCGGTTGTACTGAGCTGGGCTACTGTTCAGCCTGCTAAAAAATTTACTGGGGGGGAGGGAGAGAAATGCATGTAGTCAATAGCATTAACCGATAAGCTTTTGCTTATCGGTTAAGCGGTTAATCGAATACACTATTACATCCCTGGCATGTATGATGGGATCATGAAAGCTTAGGGTCCAACTTCAAAGAAGACAGCTCTGTTGAAATTGATAACAGAGGAAACCATCAATTATCATTCCAAGCACATGGATTACAGGCTGGAACACCATTTTGAGCTTTACTCGTGAAAATATTGCAACAGAAGTAGCCATCAACATCACTGAAACCTGCCTGTTACAAACCAACTGTCAAGGAGCTTACCCTTGCCATGGAAAGGAGATTACCTCTCCCATGGAAAGTCTCCAGAAAAGACTGCATACCTTAGAATCATAGAATACTAGAACTGGAAGGGACCTTGAGAGGTTACTGGGTCCAGTCCCCTGCCCTCACGGCAGGACCAAGCACTATCGAGATCATCCCTGATAGATGTCTGTCTAACCTGATCTTAAATATCTCCAGAGATGGAGATTCCACAACCTCCCTAGGCAATATATTCCAGCGTTTAACCGCTCTGATCGTTAGGAAGTTTTTCCTAATCATAGAATCACAGAACACTAGAACTGGAAGGCACCTCAAGAGGTCATCGACTCTAGTCCCCTGTCCTCACAGCAGGAACTAGTACCGTCTAGATCATCCCTGATAGATGTCTGTCTAACCTGCTCTTAAATATCTCCAGTGATGGAGATTCCACAACCTCCCTAAACAATGTATTCCAGTGTTTAACCACCCTGACAGTTAGGAAGTTGTTCCTAATGTTCAACCTAAACATCCCTTGCTGCAGTTTAAGCTCATTGCTTCTTGTTCTATCCTCAGAGGCTAAGGAGAACAATTTTTCTCCCTCCTCCTTGTAAGACCCTTTTAGATACTTGAAAATTGCTGTCATGCCCCCTCTCACTCTTCTCCTTTCCAAATTAAACAAGTCCAATTCTTTCAGTCTTCCTTCATAGGTCATGTTCTCTAGACCTTTAATCATTCTTGTCGCTCTTCTCTGGACCTTTTCTAATTTCTCTACATCTTTCTTGAAATGTGGTGCCCAGAACTGGACACCATACGCCGATTGAGGCCTAATCAGTGCAGAATAGAGCGGAAGAATGACTTCTTGTGTCTTGCTCACAACACTCTTGTTAATGCATCCCAGAATCATGTTTGCTTTTTTTGCAACAGCATCACACTGTTGACTCACGTTTAACTTGTCATCCACTATGACCCGTAAATCCCTTTCTGCAATACTCCTTCCTAGACAGTCATTTTCCATTCTGTATGTGTGAAACTGATTGTTTCTTCCTAAGTGGAGTACTCCCTAAACTTCATCCTATTTACCTTTGACCATTTCTCCAGTTTGTCCAGATCATTTTGAATTTTGACCCTATCCTCCAAAGCACTTGCAACCCCTCTCACTTTGGTATCATCTGCAAACTTAATAATCGTACTCTCTCTGCCTTCCGAGATCATAAAATGCAGAAAACCTATTCTACTGCAACATCTTCATGAGTTGATCTGCCTGTGCTGGAAAAAAGGTGACGTGCCAAAAGTAACGAGTGACAACGACATCACCATCCTATAAAAACATGCGTGACAGGAGCGACTGTAACAACTACTGTGGCATTTACCTTCTTAACATTATTGGGAAAGCCTTTATGCCAGTTGTCTGGAACAGACTTCAGACCCTTGCAGACAGAATCTGTCCTGAATCACAGTGCAGCTTTAGAGTTGAAAGGACCACTATTGACATGATCACCTCACTGAGACAACTATAGATTCCCTCAGCAAGATAAATGCAGGGAACATGAAAAGCCCCTGTACATAGCCTTCATTGATCTCATGAAGGCTTTTGAGCTTGTCAGTAGAAGCAGACTATTTACGCTTCTCGAAAAGACTAGATGTCCTCCCCCACCCCAAGCTCAGTCTCTGAGGCTTTCCAGATTAATAACAGAGTTAAGTAAGGCTTTGCACTTGCCACAACTCTGTTTGGGATCTTCTCCTTGCTACTCAAACAAGCTTTTGGTTCCTCAACTGAGGGAATCTATTTGCACACAAGATGCTCAGTCTTGCAAGACTCAAATCTAAAACCAAGACTCGGGAGGCCCTTATCCAACACTTCCTCTTTGCTGATGGTGCAGCAGTGACAACCCGCACAGACGCTCAGCTCCAAAACTTTATGGACAGCTTTTCCAAAGCCTGCTGAGACTTTGGGCTTACTGTAAGCCCCAAAACAGATGAACACAACGTTGAGGAATCAGCCTCTATCAAAATCAACAACTATGAACTTGAAGTGGTTAACAGCTTCATATACCTGGGATCCTCTATTGCCGTCAAGTGTTTGTCTTCCACAGTCACAAGCCCACTTCCCCCTCCCACACCCTACTGGTTGACCATTTTACTGAAGAATGTAGCTACCATGTGAACTAAATTGCATGATTCTACTAAGACACAGTATGTTCTCTATAAAATATTGATCACAATTTCATAGCAACACCAAAAAAACATTCAACCTGAGGGAGACCCAAAGCATGGAAAATGCCAGCCTGAAAAGGTTAAAGTTTGTCAAAGTTATAAGCATTGCGCTATGACAAAGTGTCAAGAACTTTTAACAAGAGACATTATTGTTATGCTACCTATAATATAGAGGGTATTTAATAATGGCCTAAAATAGATATTATATTAGTCACATAGAATAAAAGGCTGAGGGCTGAATTACTTACAAATTCAAGGTGATGTAACAAGAAATAGTGATCTAAAATTAGAAAAGGACAATTTTTAATTATAAGTTAAGAAAACACTTTTAGCAGTGAGTCAATTAGACAATGGAGTACATTTAATAAGGTGGACTGCTAAGGCATCAGAACTTGAAGTGTTCAAGAATAGATGAGATAAAACGACTTAGCATATAGATGATGATCCTGAAATTTGTGGGGCAGGACACAGAACACCATGTTGGAAGTCCTTTCCACTTCTAGCAAAATACTGACAATGTTTAGTAAGAGTGCGATCTTGCAAGGTGCTCAGCACTCTGACCCCAATCCATAAATGCACTTCAGCTCATACTTAACCGGAAACATGTGTATAGTTCCACTGACATCAGCAGAATTATACACATGGGCTCAAAGTTAAGCACATGATGGGTTAGATCAGGACAGATCACGTATCATCTTGCAGGACTGATTTTCAAGTCAGAAACAATGGGCTTCATTCATGCCTTGTGTAACTCTAGGGAAGGCCCTGGGCAAAATACAGCCTGCAGGCCACATCCGGCCCACCAAGCCACCGAATCCGGCCCATGGAAGCAGTGGGGAGCCCCAGGCAGGCTCCCCTGCTTGCCCAACAGTCCCACACGCTGCTCACAAACATGGCTGCTGAGCCCCATTTCTGTTTCAAAACTGAAGGGGAGGGGGGAAAGATTCAGGAGCTCCCCCTCCCCCAGCACAATCCCATTGGCTGGTTTCTGGCCAGAAACCAGCCAATGGGTGCTGCCTGCTTGAATAACAGGCAGCCAAGAAAAACCATGCCCCCTCTCCTTGGCTCAGTTATTCACATAAGCACATGGCCAGGCAAGCAGGCAGGCAGGCAGGCTGGCTTGGCTGCTGGCAGGTAAGTCTGCTGGTCACAGCCTGTTTCTGGCACCCCAGCCCTTCCCTGCCCCAACCCTCTGCCCCTCCTACTTAACATACCCAAACCCTCTGTCCCCCTCTTGCACCCATACCCACTCCCAGATCTGGCATCCCAATCTCCTGCCCCAGATCACAATCCCCTTCTACCCTAGGTAACATCCCAAACCCCTGCACTCCAGTCCCCTGCCCTAGGTCACAACTGCCTCCTTCACCCAAACTCCCTCCCAGACTCCAGTCTCTCTCCTGCAACCCAATCCCTTACCCCAAGCTCCCCTCTGCACCCAACCTCCATCCCAGACCCCGCATCTCCTCCATTAATATCATGGAAAAGTGTGGCCCTCAACCATTTTCCAAAATCTTGGAGTGGCCCCCCATCAAAAATTATTGCTCACCCCTGCTCTAGGGTGTCATATTTTAAAAGAAACTAATATCCAAATCACAAGTCTAAATAACTTGTTTACCATTTTCATGCATGTTTTTATCTGCTCCACATTGAAATTAATATTGTGTTATTCATGTATCAGTAGAAGTCTGACTTCCTTTTTCTCCATCCCATGGAATTACTTGGTTTTTCCTATTCTTAAAGCCCCACACATAGCAGTTTGTAATCAGAAAACTCCTTAGGCACACATTCAAGTGTGTTGCCGAAAAGGGATGAACTTAAACAAATGTTTAAATGTTTAATTAGGACTGCACTTTAACCTGCAGTTCAACCTCATGAAAGCTCCTCTAAACTTACTTAATATCATCCTTCAAATATACTGCCACCTTCAAATCCAACTCCCAAAGTTTGTGGAGTTGAGCATATCTAATGATATTGTTTATAACACTTCTACATTTCTATCTAACATTGTACACTTCACCATGCTTACTTTACATTCCTGACAGCATAGTAAACATATTATTTTTTCTTTCTTAGCCCTTTCCTTATCAATCTATTCAGCCATATGGAGTTTTCTGGTACAACTATAAATAAACTACAAGTTTTGTTATCTGGCATTCTTTGGGTGTGGGGGTTAATCAAATGTACCGGTTAATCGAGATTTACATCAATGGGTCATGAATTTTTCACTATCACCATAGCGGCAGGATGGGCTAGATAATATCCAATAATGGTACAACATGAACGAACTTTACTGCCACAAGTTTATAAACTTGACTTCCACAAGCACCGGAAAATGTCAAAAAATGATGTCAGAATTTTTCTGCTTAACTGAAGGAGGAATTTTATTGCCATGTGTTACAGATGCAAGTTAACTGAATTTCCCAGATATCAAAGTGCCAGATAACACAGCTTTTACGATAGTCATTTTGGTCCTGTACATTTGACATTGAAACTGATCCATTAAAAAAAACAGATAAAATTTTAGTAAATATGTTGATTTTTATCTTCCACATCACTTCAGATTAATTTTTGTCTGAAATTCTAGTTTTCACTATTTTCAAATTACACCGTGAATACTTAATGATTACCTATCTGAACATCCCTCCTCTTAACTATATTTAAGAACATCTTAATACTAAACACACAAAAAGCTACAATACAGGTAGAAGGCTATGCTGGTTTAGAGGGGAAATGAAGGCAGCTATAAAAAAAAGTAATATATTATAAATGGAAAAGGGGAAGGAATGCATAAAACTCAGAAGTTTGGAACTGTATAAAATCAATAAGGGAAACAAATGGGACCCAAAGAAAAACTTCTGGCCAGCAGAGATAAGGATAATAAGAAGGTTTTTTAAATAAATTAGAAATAAACATAATCCTGACAATGGTAATGGTCCATTACTCGGTAGAAATGGCAGAATTATCAATAATAATGCAGAAATAAGTATTTCTGTTCTGTATCTGGAGAAAAACAGATGTTAGTCTTATTATATGGTAATGAGAACACTCTTTCCATTCCACTAGTTTCTCTGAGGAGGTGTTAAAAAGAAGCTACCAAAGTTAGACGTATTTTAAATTAGCAAGTTCAGATTCTAGCTCTTTTAAAACTTTTGGATGCAAGTTGACAAGCTCACTGGACCATTAATGTTGATTGTCAATAAATCTAGAACAGGGGTGGGCAAATAGCGGCCCCAGTCTGGATCCAGTTTCCCAGAGTTAGGCACTGACAAGCACCCACTGCGCCTCCACAGGTACATCTCTACATTGGCCACAGACTACCATTGCTGGCCAATGGGAGCTTCAGGAAATGGTGACCCGGTCCGTACTTATTCCTGCAACTCCCACTCGCCATGAATGGAGATCCATGGCCAACAGGAGCTGCAATCACTTGTACCTGTTGAGGCACAGGTAAATGTAGCAGCCACGGCCCGCCAGGGGCTAACTCTGACAAAACCACCACCATGGTCTAGAAGCACTGGGAAAGATCCAGAAGACTGAAAGAAAGCTTATATTATTATGCCAATTTTTAAAATTGGCTGACCCAGGAAATTATAGGCCTGTCAGCCTGATATCGATCTTGGGTAAGATAATGGAGCAGCTGATATGGGACTTATAATAAAGAATTAAAGGAAGATAATGGAATTAATGCAAATCAATATGGCTTCATGGAAAATAGATCCTGTCAAATTAATTTGATATTTTTATGAGATTACAAGTTGGGTTGATAAAATCAACAGAGTTAACATGATATACTTAGATTTCTATAAGGCATTTGACTTAGTACCACACAACATTTTGATTAAAGGCTAGAATGACAGAAAAAAACGCAACAGGACACACGTTAATGAATTTAAAACTAGCTAACTGAATGGTCTCAATATGTTTTGTAAATGGAGAATCAAGAACATTGATTGGGTGTGTTTCCACCTGGATCTGGCAGGCATCAGTTCTTGGCCCTACACTATTTAACGTTTGTATCAATGGGGAAAAGAAAAGAAGTTTGCAGATGTCACAAAAATTGGGGAGTAGTAAATAATTAAAAGGATTCAAGGCAATCTGGATCGCTTGGTGAACGGGGCACAAGCAAACAGTATGTGCTTTAATATGATTAAATGTAAAGATGGACATCTGGAAACAAAGAATATAGGCAATACTCATGTGATGGGGACTCAATACCAAGATGCAGTGACTGCAAAAGATCTGCAGGTGCTGGTGGATAATCAGCTGCACATGAGCTCCCAGTGTGATGCTGTGGCCAAAATAAATACAGGCGACCCGCAACTTATGACCGCCTGACTTACGACCCCCCACATTTACGACCACCTGCACAGTGAGCCACAGGGTCAGCCAGTCGCCCACAGCCCCAGCCGGCTCCGGGCACAGCTTGCGCCACGCCACTGGCTCCAGGACACACAGAGCCGCCTGCCACCCAGCACAGCCCCCGGCCGGCTCTGGACACAGCCTGCGTTGTGCTGCTGGCTCCGGGAGACATGGAGCCACCTACCACCCAGCACAGCCCCCAGCCGGCTCTGGGTGCAGATTGCACCATGTCGCTGGCTCCTGGAGACACGGAGACACCAACCACCTGGCACAGCCAATGAACCCAATTAGGTAAGTGCAGGGGTCGCCTGTAATGGGATCCTGAGACACAAACAGGAATCTTGAGTTATTTTACCTCTCTCTGTATTTTTCATTGGTATAATCACAGCTGGAATATGCTGTCCAGTTCTGGCATCTGGCACTCAAAAAGGAAGTTGACAATTTGGAGGGTATTCAAAGAGGAACCACAAGAGTGACAAGAGATTTAGAAAACATGAGTTGAAGGGATTGATCTCTTTCAATCTATTTAGCCTAATCAAAAGACAGTTAAGGAGCTATCTGATTACAGTCTATAAATACTTACATATTCAACTGTACCAATAATACAATAATATGGGGAATATGTATATGTGTGTGTGTGTGTATATATATATATATATATATATGTGTGTCTATCTGTGCACCTGTGAGTCCATTTGTTCAAGAACTCCTCTTAAACCGTAAGAGCTGGGACCACCAAATTTGGAATGAAGCTTGCTCTTACCCTAATTTAAACCAAAGTTAGGGTTTGGTTGTGCCTGGAAAACAGGAAGTGCTGGGAATGGGTTTGTTTTCAATAACATGGAAAGGGAGGAGGCAGAGAGCAGAAGGATGCGATACTGAGAGTGGCCACTGGGGGCAACTGCAGCAAAAGGAGAAAGGCCAGCAGGGCTGGCGCTGTACCATTTTGCCTGCCTTCAGACCAGATAAGGAGGTCCCCTCCCCAACCAAAAGCCTGCTCACTCCATGGAGAGCCTGCAGGCTGCAGGGGGGCAGCCCGCAGAACCTAGCCTCTCCCCAAACAGCTTGCAGCCTGTGGTGGGGGCCTATAAAGTAGGGGCAGTCCCCAGAGCTTCACCCCCCCCAACAGCCTCCAGGCCATGGGGAGAGAGGGCAGCTGGAGGGGCGGGAAGCCCTTAGAGCCTGGCCCCTTCTCAGACAGCTTGCAGGCCATGGGGGGAGGGAGAGCCTGGAGCCCCCGGAATTTGACACTCCCTAAGCAGCCTGCAGGATATTGAGGAGGGACCCGTTGGAGAAGGGGGGAAGCACCCAGAGCCTCACCCCCAGCCCAACAGCCTGCAGGGGACCACTGAAGGGAAGCATCTGGAGGGGGGGCAGGCAGAGCCCTACCCCTCCCCAGACCAGCTGCAGGGCAGAGGGGTAGATGGAGGCCAGGGCCAGCCCACAGAGCACTTCCCCCCACCCCACCCCACCAAAAGGCTGCAGAACAGAGGGGCTACTGCCCCAAGCAAGGCCCCCTCTGGAGCAGCTGCAGGCTGGGGTCTGCCCCCACCTTGGCAGGCTGCAGGCCAGGGCCAGCCTGCAGAGCTCCAAACTGCACCCGACAAGCACACAGACCCAGATTCCTGCCCCCCGCCCCTCCTGGGAGGAGCTGCCCTCTGGGAGGGCAGCCCCGGGCCCTCGGGAGGAGCCACTGGCCAGAGAGCACTGCCACAGGCCCCCTGGGAGCAGCCGCCATTGGAGCACTGCCACCCTCACTGCCATGGGCTGCCTAAGTAAGCCCCACCCCAACCTCCCAGCCCCCTGTCCTGAGCCCCCTGCCATGAGTCCTGCACCTCCCTCCTGCTTTCACCTCTGCACCCCCACCTCCCTCTCGCTCAGGCCTCCACCTCCTTCCCCCTGCCCTGAGACCCCACACCTCCCAACTCTTTCCCCTAAGCCACCTATCTCCTGCCTCTCCTTACTCCTGAACCCTCACTCCAGCCTTCATTTTCCTTCATTTAAAAAAATACAATCATTGAAATAAAGCATGTACATTTTTTCATTTATTTTCCAAAAAAATCCAATATTACTTCAGTTAAAGACCCACGCCGAGTACATATGCTAGTATTTAATAACTAGCCAATTAGCCCATTCTAAGATGGGATTTTCAGGTCTCTCCTCCACGTTGGTCTTCTCTTCTGAGCCTCTGGTCTCTCGCTCCGTGTCTCTCTCTCTCCCCTCCTCCTCCTACTGCCTCCCCCTCTTTCTCTCTCAGCTCTCCTCCGCCTCCTGCCTCTCTCTCTGTCTCTCTCTTTCTCTTCTCCTCCCCCTCCTGCCTCTCACTCTCTCTTTCTCTTCTCCTCCCCCTCCTGCCTCTCACTTGAGGGAGCGTGGAGCCCAAACGGTCGCTTGCACCGCTTGCTCCCACGCGGCGGCCCGGCTGAGCGGCACAGAAGTCAGCCGAGCGCCACAGCAGGAGGCGAAGGGGGAGCATGAAAGGGGGCGGGGCAGTAATATACACGGCCAGGCCCCACCCCCTGGCCGTGTACGTCACCGCCCCGCCCCCCTTCCCCTCCCGCCATGGCGCTCGGCTGACTTCTGCGCCACTCAGCCGGGCCACCGCGGGGGAGCAAGCGGCGCAAGCAGCCATTTGGGCCCCGCGCTCCCCATTCAGCACCCCCGTGACTCAGGCAACAGTGCCACCCAGAGGGAACAACCAGGGAGGCAACAGCGCCGCCCAGAGGGAACAGCCAGCATTTCAGCATTACAGAGTCTCAGACATTGGGCTACTATATATATATGATGATCTCTTCAGGCTAGCAGAGAAAGATATAACACAATAAAATGGTTGGAAGTCAAAGCTAGACAAATTCAGACAAGAAATAAGGTGTAAATGTTTGACAGTGAGGGTAATTAACTATTAGAACAATTTACCAGGGCTGGTGGTCGATTCTTCATCACTGACAATTTTTAAATTAAAAGGGTATGTTTTTCTAAAAGAGATGCTCCAGAAACTATTTTGGGGATGTTCTATGTCCCAGGTTATAAAGGAGTCAGACTAGATGATTACGATGGGCCCTTCCGGCCTTGAAATCAATTAAACTAATACCACCCAAAATTCAAGAATTAGACACTTGCTATGCTATTTCTTCATAAATTATGTATTAAAATAGTTAATATTCTAGGTTATTACATACAACTCATAAATGCGTTTAAAGTAACATTACATATATGGTACGTCTAGACTGCACGCCTTTTTCGACAGATACTGTCGACAAAGCCTCTGTCGAAAAAGAGCGTCTAGATTACATTATGCAGATCGAAAAATCGATCCACTTTTTCAAAAAAGAGCGTGCAGACTGCCGGACGCTCTGTCGAAAAAAGAAGGCACCCAGAAGTGCTTCTGGCAGAGTAAGGGGGCAGCCTTTATTTCCAGGTGCTGCTGCATGCTCTTTGCAGAGACGCATGCTTAAAGGGATCCCCCTGGACAGCTGTTGCTCTGCTCCTGCTTCTGGCTTGCCTACCTCCTAGAGGGAAAGCAAAGCTGCTGCAGTTCTTGCTCTGGTTGCCCTGTTTCCTCGGACACCACAGCAGTTTGTTTTCAGGTTTGTTTTTGTGCTTTTCACTGTGTTTTTGGCCATGAAGCCTGAGCTGCCCCTGGGCAGGCGATGGCCCCACACTGTGATGCTAGAAGTTCTGCTGCCTCTTCATGAGAGCATCATGATGGCTGTGGCAGAGCTGGATTCAGAGCCCAGCTCTGAGCCCCTCACTCGGGCTGCAGCCCCACTGCCCTTGCCCCCGAACTTATTCCTGGAGAGGCAAGTTTGGAGGCTGGACACCAGTTCAAACTGGTGGGACCAGCTTGTTATGCAGCAGTGGGAGGACGACCAGTGGCTCTGAAACTTCCGGATACGGAAGTCCACCTTCCAGGAGCTCTGTGCCTGGCTCACCCCTGCCCTGCAACGCCAGGATACCCACTTGCGGCCTGCCATCCCCCTGGAGAAGCATGTCGCTATTGCTCTGTGAAAGCTGGCCACCCCCGACAGCTACTGCTCCATGGGACATCAGTTTGGCATGGGGAGGTCTACTGTCGGGGCCGTCTTGATGGAGGTAAGTCACTCTCGGGGGACAGTCCATGGGGGTGGGGGCAGGCGGATAAGGGGGATGGTCAGGACCGGGCACAGGGAATGGGGTGGGAGTGGTAGAAGCCTGCCTGGCCTCACCCTGCAATGGTGCGGGGAGCACGGGGGGGGGGGCTCTCGGGGTCTGGGGGAGCACCTCTCATCAGCTCACGCAATTCCTCTAATGTCCTGTTATGTGTTTTTGTATTTGTCCCTTTCTGCAGGTGGTGACAGCCATCAACTCAGAGCTGCTTCACAGGACTGTCCACTCGGAGACCTGGATACCATCTTGGCCAGATTTGTGGGGCTGGGTTTTCTGAACTGTGGAGGAGAACTCGATGGGACTCACATCCCGATCCGCGCACCACCCATCGAGCAGCCCAGTATATTAACAGAAAGGCTACTTTTCGATGGTGCTGCAGGCCCTGGTTGACCACCAGGGACAATTCACAGACGTTTGTGTTGGGTGGTCAGGCCGGGCACACGAGGCCCGCATACTCCAGAACTCATACCTGTACCGCAGGCTGGGATATTCCTCCCGCAGCGAAACTATGCAGTCGGGGATGTACAGATGCCTACGTGCATCATGGCCGACGCGGCATACCCCCTTATGCCCTGGCTCATGAAGCCATTCACGGGACACCTGGATGCGAGCAGGGAACTGTTTAACTCCCACCTGAATCGGGCTCGCTTCCAGGTGCAGCGCACCTTTGGCCGACTGAAGGGCAGATTTAGATGCCTGCTCACTCAGCTGGACATGGAGGAACACAACATCCCCGATGTGGTTGCTGCATGCTGTGTGCTGCACAACCTAGTGGAGAGGAAAGGGGAGGCCTTCTTCCCAGTATGGGGGACACGGGCTGATGTGGAGGGGAGGCACTTTGAGCAGCCCCGGACAGCTGCCATCCGGCAAGCCCACCAGCTAGGACTGCGCATTCAGGAAGCCCTGAGGGAGCAATTCTCCCAAGGAGGCCGATGAGTTTCCCCGGGGCCTTCCAAATGTGGGATTGCCCCATGCCCCCGGTGCCTTCCTCCCCAAAACCCCTCCCGGCCCCACATTCACACATTGTACACATTCACACTGAGAACAGAGACAGGTGTTGTTATTTCACTGTTGATTGTTTCAAAAACTATAAAACTCTTTTGTTCAGAAAAATAAATTGTTTGTTAAAGTAAAGTGCTTCCCTTACTGACTCTCACAGGTGGGAAGAGGGATGTCATCCTGGAATGGGGAAGGGAGTTCTCAGGGCTGAGGGTGCCGCCTGGATGAAGAGCCCCTGGCACTTTGGCTGCGGAGGCCTTCTCGGAGACGGACGCACATGCGGGCTGGGACAGTAGGGGACTGGGCAGGAGTTGGGGCTGTACCTGGGTCTGGGATGGCATGGGGTGAGGGGGGAGCAGGGGGCGAGGCGGGAGTAGGACGAGCAGGACCAGGCACAGGACCGGGGAAGGCCATAGCAGTGCAAATATCAGTGCGCTGCTAGACTAACTCATCCAGCAAGCGCCTGCACCACTCTGCCTCTGCCTGCATCCTTTGGTTAAATGTGTCCTGCATCCCTTGCAGGACTGAGATGTGCTGGTAAACCAGGTCCAAATATGTGCGCCAGTGCCAACAGGTTCCCTGCAGCCATCTGGGTGGTGGGACAAGTGTGGCGCTCCTCTGCTGGTCAGCTGGTCTGGCTGTGGAGGACAAGAGGGAAAAGTCATCAGTCATGCATGCTCACACTTTCCCTGAGAGGGCATGCCCTCCTTCTCAGCAGTCCATGCCTGTCCTAGGGTCAGGGGATGCTCATGTGGGTCTCAGTAAGGCATGGTGTGGCCTGGCCAGCAGCCACGGCCTCCCTGGAGCCCAGAAGGTGTGCAGGCCACCATCCTGCCCCCCCTCACACATACCCCATGGCCAAGCAGCACAGACAAGTGTCAGGCCAAAGTTGGGGTTCCCACAGGTTGCTGAGAGGCCTGAAGCTGTGTGGCAATCCCAGTGTCCCCACCCATGCCTGCACCTGACATCAGTGTCTGCAGGAGCAGGTGGTGCCTCGCAGCCGGGTGGAGGGGTAGGACGGCCCTCCCTGAGGTCGGCCATGTGTGTGCCCCACCCCCAGCTGTGATCAGCATGATATGTCACAGCACTGTACCATCCACTTTGCTCCCGCCTCCCCTGCCCTGTGTGTGTTGGACCCTCACGGCAGTCACCTGATGTTCCCTCCCCAGTGTCCAAAGTTGTCTGGGAGGCCTCCTGCGTCTGGGTGTCTGGTTCCTGCATCAGGGTCACTGAGCTGGTGTCCTCCACCTCCTCCTCTTGGAGCTGCTGGTCCTCTGGGGTCTCACCCTGGAGTTGCGGCCGCTGCTGCACAGGGGTCTCCAACCCAGACTCCACAACCCTCTCGGGAGGCAGGGGTTCCCCTGCCCCCAGGCTCCGGTCCAGGTCCTCATAATAGGCACAATAGTGTGCTGTTTCCCCAGTGCGGGAGCTTCACTCACGGGCCCTAACATACCTCTGCCGCAGCTCCTTCACCTTGGCTCTGACCTGGTCTAATGTTCAGGGGTGGTGGCCTTGCTTAGCTTCAAGAGGGCTTTGATCTCGGGCCCTGACCAGGAGGGTGCCCCTGGCTTGCTGTGGGGATGTGTCCCTAGAAGGGCCAGGGGCGTGTCGGGGGGCCTGTCCCTGGGACATGGCTCTGAGTGGCCCTACCAGGAAGAGCTGAGCAGTCAGCGTCCTGGTTGGAGCTGGCTTGCTGCCACAAGGCTACTCCGGGGTGCCTATGCCTTTTAAAGATGGCTACAGGCAGGAAAGATAGAGTTGAAAGCTCTGGCAGGAGTGTCCACCAGGTCTTCTTCCTGGAGGCCTTTTTTTTTTTTTTTTGGACAGAACTGGCTCCCTGCGTCCACACACACCCTTTTGTCGACAGATCTCTGTCGACAAAGGCATTATTCCTCGTAAAATGAGGTTTACCGTCGTCAACAAAACTGCTGCGTTCTGTCGACTTACTTCCGACAGAATGTGGCAGTTGTGTAGACACAGGTATAGTTTTGGCGACAAAAGCCAACTTTTGTCAACAAAACCCTGTAGTCTAGACACACCTATAAATTACTGAATATTTATAGAGAATGGTAGAATTTTATTTGGTCAACGTTATGATAGGGATCTTTATATAAAATTCTATTTACATGTCTATCAAAAAAATTCACATGCAAAAGAAGTCCATTTTTAATCTGTTGTTAACGTCTAAGTTTCATTTTCATTCTTTCAGTTATCCATATTCCACGTGGTGCTCTTCCGCATATTTTCTATAATTGGGTATGTTTCTAGTACCTTTCTCACATTTTACTTATCTCTTAAATTTATCCATTTAAAAACTGCACACAAAACACAGTCCCAGACACATGAATCTACTAAATAAAGCCTGTTTAGTAAAATCAATTCAGAGCAATAGACTGCTTTTCATTAGATCCCTCTTTTCATTCATAGATGCTGAAACTAATTATTCTACTGAACGCCCTGGCTTGAAGTAGTTTCCATCATATACAGGATTTACAGTTTGGTTCAATAGCTCTCAGTACACCCATTGCACAAATTATTCCAGTACCCGTGTCTTCATAGCTCTAGAACCTTGAAATTCCAACTTTTCCTGCTGAAAGATTGTTGCCTCATTTAGAAGAAATAAATATTACTCAGTGGAATTCATCGTATGAGGCAGAAAATATTCTAACACAGGTGCATTGTTAGAGTCCGGGGCTGCACATCATTATAAAAAGGAAAACAAATATTCCCCAAGTTGAAAAGCCTTTAGCATAGATTGCAACAGAAAGGCTAAAAGCATGAATATGTCTTGCTATGGCAAACTCTCTTTTATTCTATTAAAGCATTATTCTTCAATGGGAGTTTTGTGATGGCTAAGTAGTGCTGAAGAGGGCCCTGAATTAACATGTCAAGTTATCATGCCAGATGACAG
Source organism: Pelochelys cantorii (assembly GCA_032595735.1). Taxonomy (NCBI): domain Eukaryota; kingdom Metazoa; phylum Chordata; order Testudines; family Trionychidae; genus Pelochelys; species Pelochelys cantorii. Next base: position 23,271,238 of record CM064329.1, on the reverse strand, counting down.
TATGCTGATAATTGGCAGCATCATATGATACATTCAATGTATCATGCTAGTTATTGTGCAGCTCTGATAATCTGACCTGCAATCTATGCACTGAGCCATCTTGTTCAGGACTGCAGCTAACATTCCAAACCTTTAAGCAGCTTTGAACAGCCTCCACAGATTTTCCCATTATTAAAAATAAAATAAAACCAGATAAATATTTGTTGTAAAATCCAGTTAGAGGCAAACCATTGTCAATGACAGACTGAAGTGTGGACTTCTCCCCAGTATATAGCTGCTTCTGCATTCTGCCATCCCATCATAAAAAACGCCACCCGGGGGTTATGTTAAGCCACCTATCATTCTCTGTATTCATTTTGCAAACTGAAAAAGTGCCCTTTCTTATCTTTTCCATCCTGATTAGAGAGACACGACTCTGCCTCACCAGCTGTGCTCCAGCTCATTTTAAATTCTAACTATGATGCATCTCTCACTTGTAGACTTTTATTAGCAATGCCTTAAAATGCAGATTGCTGCCTAAATTTAGTTACATAATTAAAAACAAATCTAACTCATCTCTACCCCAGCAAACAAAATTGCAGCACTCAAGATTCAATGGAGGGCTTTACTTTTTCCATCTAAAAACAACTGTGTCCTAATGAAAAGTGGGGAGAAAAAAAAATCCAAGTGCTATTTAGTAATGTCTCTAAAATGCAAGGATGCATAAAACATTAACCAGCCATGGAAAAACTATTTGCAAATGCATTATAGTATTACCAGAGGTTTACTGTTCTGTGTACTTCTGCAAATAAATTCAGTACCATGTTACTATGGCAGGATGAGTCATACACTTTCACTGACATTCTATATTTATACTTTCATGCCTTTCTTCTTCTCTCACTTCTATGCTCTCTTCCATCATACAACCCTGTTTTACCTGGAACTACCTCTCTGACTCAGTCCACCTCATCCCCAGTGTCTTTTGGTGTCTGGGCTGTGAGGGGAAGTGGTTAGCTGTAGCTGGGCTCTGAGGAGTGGGGGGTGAAAGTGTCTAACCTAGGGATGTAAACATTTAAAAGAAACATTAACCACGTAACCAATTGAAATTCAGTTGGCTACATGGTTAAATGCTGTGTGGGCTGCGAGTGACCAGGAGTTTAACCAATAAGCTAATGCTTATCAGTTAACTGGGTAACCAGTTAAACTCTTATATCCCTAGTCTGAGCTGAGGGGCATCCCACAGCTGTATTTGGGGGAACTGGGTGTGGGTGCCTGGCACTCCAGCTGGACTTGAGGGAGCCCAAGGGAAGAGAAATAGAAACTGGGATGCCGTAGGGACTTCTTTAACTCTCTACTCCTGGGGGAATTTTGTGTGTATATCTGTATTGTTACAGACAGGTGCTGATAGCTATCTTTAAATAAATTACCAAAATCACTGAAATTAGCATGATTATATAATGTTATTTTAAGAAAAAGTGCAGATTTTTGCAGAATTTTAAAAACGCTGCACAGAATTTAATTTTTTGGCACTGAATTCTCCCAAGAGTAAGATTTACAGCAAAAAGGAAGTTGAGACAAAAACAAGAGGGATTTCAACTCAGGCTGGTGATGAGAGAAAGGAGTTATGCATTTTCTGGTTCTGCCTTCTTCCTCTAGAATCATAGAATCCTAGGGCTGGAAGAGACCTCAGGAGGTCATCGAGTCCAGCCCCCTGCCCAAAGCAGGACCAATCCCAACTAAATCAACCCAGCCAGGGCTTTGTCAAGCTGAGACTTAAAAACCTCTAGGGATGGAGATTCCAGCACCTCCCTAGGCAACCCATCCCAGTGCTTCACCATCCTCCTAGTGAAATAGTTTTTCCTAATATCCAACCTAGACCTCCCCCACTGCAACTTGAGACCATTGCTCCTTGTTCTGCCATCTGTCACTGCTGAGAACAGCCTTTCTTCGTCCTCTTTGGAATCTCCCTTCAAGAAGTTAAAGGCTGCTATCAAATCCACCCTCACTCTTCTCTTCTGCAGACTAAATAAGCCCAAATCCCTCAGCCTCTCCTCATAGGTCATGTGCTCCAGCCCCCTAATCATTTTGGTTGCCCTCTGCTGGACCCTCTCCAATGCATCCACATCCTTTCGATAGTGGGGGGGCCCAGAATTGGACGCAATACTCCAGATGTGGCCTCACCAGTGCCGAATAAAGGGGAATAATAATTTCTCTAGATCTGCTGGCAGTGCTCCTCCTAATACCGCCTAATATGCATTTATTTAATATGCCATTAGCCTTCTTGGCTACAAGGGCACACTGTTGACTCTAGCTTATGATTAAGCTTAAGCTTGTAAGAATGAACATACAAGGGGGTTATTTGCAGAGGCTTTTACTACATCAGGCCCCACACAGATACATCAAAGACAGAAAATGTACTGCAAACACATCTGGAGTTATGGTTGCTTAAGTGTGTTAAATGAAAAATGCAGAGAATTAGGATAACAAGAGAAATAAATAGCAAGGGAAGTTGAACTCCTTAAGCAATCCTGAGAATTGCTGAGAAGCCACAACAACTATTGATGGGAAGGAGGCATTAGCATCTTTCAGAATCACACTCTAAATGTACCAATAACTGAACAACAGAGTACAACATCTTCATGGTAGTAAGTGGTCAAAATACAGAAACAGTGTATCCAAGTCCTGGTCCAGTAGCAAAAGAACCTTAAGGATTCTACTTTAAGACAGGAAATGTAAGTGGCCAAGCATCTAGAAAGGTGCAGAGAGACCAGAAAGGGGAGAGAGGTGCAACTAACTCCAAAACAGTCACATCGTAATTGTCATTTCAAAATATATCTTGCACCCCAGCCTAAATTATACTTTCTTCCCAACCATTCCTTCTTTCTCTAGCTCAAATGTATAGCTTGTTAGAATTCACATAGGATTGCAAGAGATTTTCAACATTTCAGAGCCACAGGTCAAAAAAACATGGGACTCAGCAACAGAATCCCTGCCTACATTAAAGACATTGTACCAATGTAAGTACAGCAGTGCAAACCCCTAGCATCAGGCTAGAGATGGGCTTACACCATTTCTCTTTCAGAAGACTAAAGTTGGAAGAGAAAAATGAAAAAAAAAAGCACCCCCATTCTTCACTGCTTTCTCTCCTCTAACACATCAAAAGGACACTAACTAAAGAAGCTGGGCTGTCACGTTCATTGTTCATAGACTGCAACGATTTGGGACAGCTTGGAAAGAAATCATGAATATTCTCCTCTCTGGTGGGAGGTGGCCAGATGAGGAAGAGTCATTGAGACTTGTGATAAAGTGCAGAGCTGAAAAAAAATTAATAGACTCATGAAACTATTTTACACACCAGGTTCAGCTCACTGCAGACATTCAAATCAGGACATCCAAAGACCCGATTTTGATAAATATTGTTACAAAGTATTGCTACAGACAGAGAAATTTTTTAACAGCTATTCTGGATTTTGAGATCCAGCATGTCAGCAGGCCTCTGCACACACTTCAGTTATTATCTCACGCGTATGTGCTAAGCCAGGCTGATTTTTAATCTTCTGTTAAAAGGGCAAGCAAGAGGAGACAAGCAAAAATGATTTAGTCCTATATGGCTTGTCAGCCTAATTCTTCAAAATAGATAGGTTCTACAAATCCTTGTTGTCCCCATAATTTGCCTCTCTCTCCTGACAGAGCTGTCCATTTTCTTTTAAACAAGTTGCTTATCTTGCAATCATCTTTGCCCACAAAGACAAGAGCCTGAGATAAAATATTTGCATCCAAGGGAATTCTTTGGGAGCACAGGAGGGTTATTATCAGAACCAAGAATCAAGGCAGAACATTTAAATGAGAACTGCCCAAATGACTGTCACTTTGGGGGGGAAGAGACTGGCAGAGAAACAAGTAACAAGTCATATCCCTAAAGAACTGTATTTCATATATAGTGTGTGTGTTGTATCTTGTGCTCATGACAGAAAAACCTTAAGCTGGCAGACAGAACTGCACCTGAATAAGAGATGTGCCTTCTCCAAAGTTTCCATGCCATTTCTTTTTATTTACTTGCTTTATAAGATACCACCACACTGCAGTGGGAATGACAGCGTCAAGAGAAAACCCTTACATCATCATCTGATCTATATAAATCATATGCTAAGCCCCTCCCATGCAAAAAGGAATGTGTCCAATAATGTTTCATTCTTACTCTCTTAGTTGTGGTATTGGATAGAAAGGTGAGTCCTGCAGAGGGAAACTGGCAAACTATTTCTTTCCTCCTGGGACTACCTTTTCCTTTATAAAATGGAGAAAATATTGTAATCAGCTGATTTAGGAAACCTTTTTTTCCCTACAATTTTCAAACATGGGTTCTTAAATCACAGCTTACATACTTGATTTATGCATCCAGTTTTAATAACCATGGCCTAAACTCAGTGGGAAGTATAAAGCTGAATTTTATACAAAGACCTCCTACACCTTGTCAGTACTTCAAACTGTCTCTTTGGAATAGGATTTTGCCTATAATAATTAGTGACAAGAGAATGTGATCAATAAAAGATTAATTAGGTGACATAAGACTGATCTAGGTAAGGTTGACTGGGATGAGGACACTGTTCTTGGCTTCAGTGCAATTATATTAGAAAAATATAATTGCATTTCTCTTACAAAAGGAAATAGATCAATAGAACCAGAATCCACAATAGATCAGTGATGTAACTAAGGAATTGTCTGATCAGCAGAACAATAGCCGTACACCCACAATGTTTGAGTAGCATCAGTATAACATGCCATGAGAACACACTATTCCAGAAAAAAAATGACTTTTTTTTTTATTGTTCATGTTGCATGCACCACTAATTTGTATGAGGCCATTACAATATTCTCAGCGTTGCTTTCTGTCCCTTTTTTATAAATCCTAACATTATGTGTTGACCATTGTACTGTCCACAATGACCCCTAGAGTTTTTTGTGGTTTTGTTTTTTATTCCTTCCTGATAAGCATCTATCTTCAGACTGCAAGAATTACAGCCCTGTTTTCGCAGGGCCAGCACACACCCTGGTCTTCTCTTACCAGCTTCCTTTGTGAGGGCACCTCTGAGCCTATTTCATGTCTTGGCCATAATGTTTTAAGAAAGTAAGAACTGGGGAACAAAGTGATTAGTACAATGGCATGTGGCGGGGAAGAGTGGAAAGAAATGAGCCAAGACTTGTAGAGGTGGCACAATCTCTGTGGGTGGAAAATGAGAAGACCTCTGCGGCTGGGAAGGAAAAGAATCAGGCCTGTCTAACAGGGCTATGGGGAAATATTGCTCAACAGAGATGCCCCAGGATTTGGAATCCCCACCAATCAGTGGCAGATTAAGCAGATCTCTAATCTGTGGATATGATTCTTGGCTATCAGGAATCCTAGTGCCTAATGGAACTTAGATCTGCAGATGATGTTAAAGACACCCCACTACTGGGGCCAGGAGGCTTGAAAGTTGGATTCAGGTTGGGAGAGACTGGCCTCACCCGCCCTGTTACCTCATGTTTGAATTAGGAATGTTAAATTGAGATTATTTTAGTAATCGAGTAGGGTTTGGTCCCCGACCCTGTGCGAGCTGGGACTGAGCGGGGCTGCCTGTCCATCCGGAAGCAGCCCCTGTCCGCTGGGGGTCCCAGCTCCCCATTGCTTAAGTTTATCAGATAGTCAATTAATCGACTCCTCTTTTACATCTCTAGTTTGAATTTATCATTTAAATGGGCTTAAATTGCAGCAAGGGAGGTTTAAGTTGGACATTAGGAAAAACTTTCTAACTGTCAGGGTGGTTAAACACTGGAATAAATTGCCTAGGGAAGTTGTGGCATCTCCATCACAGGAGATATTTAAGAGCAGATTAGACAGACCTCTGTTAGGGATGATCTAGATTCCAGACGGTGCTTTGTGCTGATGCAATTGCAGGGAACTGGACTTGATAACCTCTCAAGGTCCCTTCCAGTTCTAGTATTCTATGATTACACTATCACAGTCTGTATTATGACACTCCCTAACTAACAGCATCGTAGCAAGCTGAATACCAACACCAGCAACAGCAAACGGCAAGAGGGCCAGTGTACATGGCAGGTCAAGCGCTGAGGCAATTTGGCCTGCCAGAGAACAGCAGCATGAAGCAACAAAACTCTGAGCTAAGAAATTATAAGAATATCTCATCAACCCGGACCTTAGCAGCAGTGGTCATGGTTTATTCTGTGGGTTCTCTGAATGGTCTATGTAGACTTTTCAAAGAAACAATAATTATTTGAATATTTAAAAATGTTGGCAATATAAAAAGGATAGTGAAGCTTGCTTTTCATCTTTTCACCTTCATCATAAACGGGCTGAGAGTCCAGCATAGTTCTTCTAGGCTTTAGTATCTCACAACAATCATCCCAAATACAAGTCAAAACCAGAAAGCAATGCTGTCCTCTAGAGGACTGCTAGTCATCACATTTTCCTGAAACAGCAGTTTTTCTTTTCTACACACAGCAAGTTCCACCTCACACAATCTGCTTCAATTCAGCGATGGAACCCAAAAAAACCCCAGATATTTAATACAACTCTGGAATTTCACTTGTAAAGGTACTAAAAACAATGCAATGTAATATGGTATTTATCAAAACATGCACAACAAACTAAACCCAGGTTCACAATCTGATCCAGGATAAGTAAAAAATGCTAAAGAATCCTACATAGATTAATGACTTTATTTTAATTTGACAGGATAGGCTAAAGACCTATGATTAAAAGGGTGAGGTATCTAAATCAATATTTACTAAACCACTTAAGTTGTACAGTTTTTAGAATGAGCTTCTCGGAAGCAGCCAAAGAGAAGCTGCCCAGTCTTGCATCATTTTATAGTGTGACAGAACCAACTTGCCACCCTTACTTCTGTGCTGCCTTCAGAGCCAGGTAGCTGGAGAATGGCGGTTGTTGGCCAAGTGCGTGGCTCTGAGGGCAACCTTATCCTGCACTGCTGTTAGTGGAGTTTTGCCTTCAAAGCTGGGATCCTGGCCAGCAGCTGCTGCTCTCCAGCTGCCCAGTTCTGAAGACAGTACTGCCACCAGCAGCTGCACAGACATAATGGTAGCCATACCGCAACTCTCCTTACAATAACCTGGACCCTCTTTTTGGGTCAGAACTCCTACAACTACAGAACCATGAAATTTCAGATTTAAATAGCTGAAATCATGATATTTATTATTTTTAAAATCCTATCACCATGAAGTTGACTAAAATGGACCATGACTTTGCTAGGGCCCTACTTATTTGTGCTGCCAAAGCAGTATTAAGGGGCCTTAGCATGAATGAGATCTCACACCAATGTATCTAGTACTTAATATTTATAACTGCTGGTATTTCTTCTACATCTCACATTATCTTACATAAAGGAACTATTCACACAACGCGCATGCATACTACCTGAAGAAGTTTTACTGCAACAATGAAAAGAATAGACACACAGACTTTTATAGCTAGTGGGCACCTCCAGGTGCTGACAGGTACCTCGTGGAAATTTCAAAAGTGCTTAGGCACCTAATGCCCATTCAAGTTGCATTCACATGACATTAACAAGGCTGCTTAGACTATCTCTGTTCTTCAAGAGAACAGTGCCAGTGTTTAAATAATACATGCAGAAATACTAACAGCTAAGACTTAGCAGTCAATTAGTGAAAAGCCAGGAAATATTAAAGTTGAGGATCTCCATAAAAAACAAAACCACAACTACCACACACATAAAAAGTCCAAATTTCTTTAATGCTACTTAACTGATTTGTTGTAAAAGGTATTCATGTTTTAAGTTCAAAGAACATTGTTAAGTAGGGGGAGGAAATCACATTAATGCTTTTAGTTCCCATCATTTTGGTCACTCTCATGGTCCTTCAAGTAGGGCTATGTCTACACTGGCGGCTTCTTGCGCAAGTGTTCTTGTGCAAGAAGTCTTGCACAAGAAAACGTCCACATTGCCATGTGCGAGCTGTGCTTTTGCGCAAGAGCGCCCATGGCAGTGTGGACGCTCTCTTGCGCAAGAAAGCTCTGATGGCCATTTTAGCCATAGGGCTTTCTTGTGCAAGAAATCCCTGCCGAGCGTCCACACTGCCCTCTTGCGCAAGACCTCCTGCGCAAGAGGGCTTACACCTGTTAAAAAAGAGCGGAGCTCTTGTGCAAGGAGCCCTCTCTTACCACGCCGTACTGTAAATTTCCTTGCGCAAGAGCGGGCGGGCAGTGTGGATGCTCTGCAGATTCTTGCGCAAGAACGGCTGTACTTGCGCAAGAAACCGCAAGTGTAGACATAGCCTAGATGTATAGTTTTGATGAGTGCTTTTTTTTTTGGTTATTAAAAAAAAAAAAGAAAAGGTGCCAGTACTCCAGGGGAAAAGTTGTTGAGCTCTGACTGGAGGTGCTGATATTGTGTCTGGAGGTGCCGGTACTGAATACTGGGCAGTACCATCACAAAAAAAGCGTTGGTTATAATATGCTATAATACAGTGATCTCCAACATTTTCACTCCCAAGATCACTTTTTAAAGGTCAGGGCTTATCCCCATTCCTTCCCCAAAGCTCCGCCCACTCTATTCCCCAGACTCTCCATCACTTGTCCCCAGTTCTTACTCACTTCCACTGGGTTGAGACAGGAGGTGCAGGCTCTGGGGCAAGAACGAGGGATTTGGGAGTGGGAAAGGGTGAGAGGTGCAAGCTGTGGGAGAGAATTTGGGTGCAGGAGTGGCAGGGAGGAGAAGGGGATGCTGGCTCGGGGAGGGAGCTCCAGGATGGAGAGCATTGGGGTCAAGTGGAGGCGCTGAACAAGCCTCAGGCCACGGAGAAAACCCTTGAATGCTTGTGGGAAGCAGGGCGCAGGGGTCGGCAACCTTTTCAAACCAAAGAGCCAAACTACATCAAAATTCAGAACAAGTGGTCAACAAAGAGCTGTATACGAATGCCCATTTGCATGACTGAAAATAAACAGCTTAATATTATTAATAATTGACATGATGATTAATAATAGCATGAATGCAACATTGTACTCACAGACTTTATTTAATGGGACTTCTACTGCTGTATCTTTTTGCAAATTTTTTGAAGCTTACATCATAACTGATCAAATCCAGCTTCATGCATGCATTCGGGCTGTCTTCTGTCAATCTTATGGCAGGGGCTGGGAATGTGGGGGTGTAGGAGTTTGGGGGTGTGAGAGGCTCAGGGCAGGGGGCTCAGATGTATGATGGGCTCAGGGTTGGTTTGTGTGTGGGTGCAGGAGTGTTATGATGCTGCAGCCAGATGGGGGCTGGGCCCCAAATGGGCTCAATGGCCAAGCTTCATTTTTAAATAAAGTAAAATATTATGTCCAACACAAAAGGTTTCAACACTGTCTTTATTTATGGCAGGGCTGGAGAACCCTTTTTGGGTCGGGGCCAATGACCCGTGAGAAGCAAAAAAAAACAAAAAAAAACCCCCAAAACTCCCCAACCCTCACTTATTTAGCCCCCAACTGTGACACCTCACTTCCCTGGAACTCTATCCCCATGGGGGGTAGTAAGGGCAGGAAGGACTGAGGTTCAAGGCCTCAGTCCAGATTAACTCTTCTAGGGTTCCAGGGTTAGTGGTTTGTGTGTGCTCCCTTAGGTTCTGGGGTGGGTCTAAAAATGAGGGGTCCAGTGTGTGGGATAAAGCTGCCAGTGAGTGGGATGGAGATGCAGAATCTGAGTAGGAGGTAAGGTGCAGGAGCCAACGGGGGTAGGTGTCTGGCGGGAAGGGGGGGCAGGAGCAGGGTGCTGGCGGGTGTCTGGCCAGGGGACAGGAGCAGGATGCGAATGGGAGTATGGTCAACGGGCAGGAGCAAGGTGCTGGTGGGTCTCTAGCTGGGGGAAGGGGGCAGGAGCAGCTCGACCAGTACCTGGGGGTCTCCAGGGACAAGTATCTCCCAGGCAAGATCTGCAGGCAGTGCTGGAAAAAGCACATGTGTTGCTCCTTTAAGAAATCCAGCTGCTCTTCATCCCCAAAGTCCGGATCTTCCACTGCCATCTTAGCCCAGCCTCCCTCTCCACCCCCCAGGTCCTGCACACTCAATGTATCACCACCACACTGGGCACAGCCGCTTGCACTCTCTCTGGTAATCACCAGGCAGGGGGACGACGTGCAGCTCCCATGTCCTGCCTCCCCAGAGCACGAGGGATGGTAAGGAGGATAAGAAAACGTGCACGTTGCTCTGGGGAGGGGAGAAGCAGTGTGTGTGTGTGCGTGCTTCCCTATAAACTGGATCTGGCACGAAGCCTTGTGGCTGCCCCCCTCCCACAGGAAGCCGGCGCAGTCTCCTGCCCCTCGCAAAATTGGAAGCTGTAGCACCAACGCAGGCTCCTCAGTGCAGCTGGGGGAAGATTGGGGGGGAGGCTGAGCTCGAGCTGCGAGCGATATTTGGCTCCTAAGTGAGCCATATATGGCTTGCAAGCCATAGGTTGCTGGAAGCTTTGTTAAAGTGCCATCTGTCAGTGCAAAACAAAGGGGAAAGGGGGAAAATGTGGGACTGCAACAGAGATCGACTGCCAGCACCGCCGATCACAATCGACTGGCTGGGGATAGCTGATAGAATACATAACACTTATAATTAAATCTTCATTTTTTGCCTAAAAGGACCATAGTGCAAGTCAAGACAAATCAATCACTGCATAGCTCTTGTTAAACTTAACAAGAGCTAACAAGAGTCAAATGTTTGCTCTGAACTACTTGTATATTAAAATGCTGCAGATACTAATGATGTTCCTTTGCTCATTATTCACCAACAAATTATATTAATCTCTCTAACAATTCTGTTCTTTACTATAGTTTCAACCAGTTTGTTCAGTACTGAAGTGAGGGTATGTCTACACTTGCAGCCTATTTTGGAATAGGGCTGCAAATGTAGGCATTCGGAATTGCAAATCAAGCCCGGGATTTAAATATCCCACGCTCGATTTGCATCTTCCCGGCCGGGTGCCATTTTTTGAAATTTACAAGCCCGGAATAACTGCCCGCGTCTACACGCAGCAGTGAAACGGGCGTTCAAAATAAAGCCCTATTTCGAATTACCTGTTATTCCTCCTGCAATGAGGTTTAACAGGTAGTTCGAAATAGGGCTTTATTTCGAACGCCCGTTTCATTGCCACGTGTAGACGCGGGCAGTTATTCCGGGCTTGTAAATTTCAAAAATGGCACCCGGCCGGGAAGATGCAAATCGAGCGTGGGATATTTAAATCCCGGGCTTGATTTGCAATTCCGAATGCCTACATTTGCAGCCCTATTCCAAAATAGGCTGCAAGTGTTGACATACTCTGAGACTTACCAGCCTATAACTGCCAGGATTACCTGTGGAGCCCTTTTTTAAACATTGGCATCACATTAGCTATCCTCCAGTCATTTGGAACAGAAGCTGATTTAAAGGATAGGTTACAAACCAGTTAGTACCGTATTTTAGCGAATATAACCCGCGGGTTATATTCGTTTTTACAAACCCCGCACCCCCTCCACGGGGTATACTCGGGTGCGGGGTATACAAAAATGTTTTTACTCACCTAGTGGCGAGCGCTCCCCCGCTGCACAGCCGCCAGCCTCCAGCCTCCAGGCGGGGGAGCGCTCATCTCCCGGTTCCTGCGCAGGAGCGCTCCCCCTGCCCCTTCCTGTGGCTGCGCAGGAACCAGGAGATGAGTGCTCCCCCGCGCGGAGGCTAGAGGCTGCGCAGCCACAGGAAGGGGCAGGGGAAGCACTCTCATTCCCCCGCCTGGAGGTTGTGCGGCTGCGCGGGACCCAGGGGGATGAGCGCTCTCCCACCCGGAGGCTGGTGGCTGGCGGCTGCGCAGCCGCAGGAAGGGGCAGGGGGAGAACTCTCATTCACCCGCCTGGACGTTGTGCGGCCGCGCGGGACCCAGGGCGGCGAGTGCTCCCCCAACCCATAGAAGCCCCGTCCCCTCCCCCGCACAGTTTGAAAAAAAGTCTTGTATATCCTGCGGGTTATACTCATGTGCAGGGTATACAAGATTGTTTTTACTCAAACTGCAAAAACCGCGGTGTATATTCAGGTGCGGGGTATATTAACTAAAAGACGGTATTTCTGCAATCTCATATCTGAGTCCCTTCAAAACTCTTGGGTGAATGCCATCTGGTGGAGGCTACACATTCATGCCATCTATGGGTAGGATACACAGAGCAATATATAAATATAACCTGACCAGTGAGGGTATGTCTACACTGCAGAGTTTTTTCGGAAAAACAGCCGTTTTTCAAAAATGAAAAACACTTACTTCCATACTGCAATTGTGTTCTTTCAGAAAAAACAGAAAGAACAGAGGGGTTTTTCTGACATTGGTAAACCTCTTTCTACAATGAAGAAGCCTTTTTCCGAAAGAGTTTTTTTGGAAAAAGGCGTGTGCGGACAGGGCCGGCCCGAGCCATTTTGGTGCCCCGGGCCCCAGGCACACGGCGCTGCTCCCGGGGCGCACAGCCCCGCCTCCGGACATATGGCGCATGCGTGGGCCCGACTCCGGGCGCACGGCGCATGCGCGGGCCCTCCCCTGGGACACGCGGCCCCGCCTCCGGGCGCACGATGCATGCACAGGCCCGCCCCCGGGGTGCATGGGCGGACACACGGCGCATGCGCTGCCCAGTCGGCCCAGCCACCGCCGATGGCACACAGCCCGGGGCCGCCCGGAGTGGGCTGCACCTGGCCATGCAGGGCCCTGTGGCTGTGGGGGGAAGGGCGCTGCTGGCCGGTGCTGTGGGGGTTAACACGGCCCCCACCGCAGGCGGACGCTGCAGCCCACCAGGAGCCAGGCGCCCCCCGTATGTTGGCGCCCTGGGCAGCTGCCCGGCTAGCCCAGCCCTGTGCGTGGATGGGGAAGAGGGAGTTCTTTTGAAAGAAGAGGAAAGAGGAAAAAGCACAGGTGCCCTGGTGGCCACTCCATCCATAGTAATCACAGCTTAAATGCGAGATAGCGTCCATTCAGTGTGGACGCTATCTTTCAAAAAAGCAGATCGCTTTTGCTGTGTAGACGCTCTCTTTCAAAAGAAGTTTTTTTGGAAGATTTCTTCCGAAAGAAGCCTGCAGTCTAGACATAGCCTGAGTTAGTGCACTAGCTCTTTTAAGTGAGACCAAAACATTACATAAGCTTAAAATGCTGGCTGAGAGAGAGAGAGAGAGACCAAGAAGATAGAGAGTTCTCAGTATTCGTTTGCTTCTCTTTTTCAGCTTCATCATTAGGTTACGTAATACAAGACTAATTTTAAGATGAGCTAAATTTTGTCTAATTTCAATTCAGTTTTTAAAAGAAACATTAAAACTAAAAACTGTAGAGAAAGTGGTAGACTGCTTGGCAAGTGATCTATCTTGCAATAAGCACAGTCAGCCAATACCACAATCTGCCCTGGATGCCTGAAAATTCTCAGGTGAAGTATAAGGTGTTTTTGACCTTTAAAGTCCTAAATGTCTTAGGACCTGTATACTCAAGAGATTGTCTCTTCCTCAATGTTATATCATAATCGAGATCAGCAGAAGAACTTGAACTGAAGTAACCGAGGCATTTAGAAACATAAATCCCATGGAATTTCAATGAATCTTAAAGGGCCAACATAATTTTTCATCAAGGCATGTTGCAACTTCTATAATTTTTACCCAGGCATTTGAAAGTGGGAGGAAATACATTTTGTAGGGAGAGGCAAATCTGCAGCGGGTTAGCTTACCCTGTTGCACTTCTTAGGACATACTTGTAATTTCTGTCAAGGGCACCAACAGTATATGAATAGGCTTCCTTTCTAGCACTTCTATAAATAAATAAAAGTAAAATCACAGTATTTGCAAATTAGACTTGTAAATACTGTTACAAATCTTTTGCGTGTTTGGTGAAAATCCTAAAAATCAGAGAGCTGCCACTGAAAACAATAGCCTTTTAGCTTTAATGGCACCTTATTTACACTTAAAGTCCTCACACTGACTTCTTTCAGTGCAGAAATAAGTTAACCCATTTTCTAAATTTCACCATGACTGTCATGACTGATTTTCAGTCTTTAACTCTGCTAAAACAAAAGCAGTTCTCACTGAAAATTGCTTCTTAGCCAGGAATATTTCCCTGCAAAAATTTTAGCTTTGTACCTCAGTCTCTTTTGGCCCTATTTTTCTTAATAATGAGTAAAGTGTGGAGAGCGGGGGGTGGGAGAACCTATTCTCTTCATATTAAAATAAGGCTTAACCTCGCCAGGCTGCGAAAATATCAGCCCACAACATGATACAACTAAGAAGCAAATCAAAACAAGGGTAAGGATTAAAACAATTAGACGATGTTAGTATTAACTTAGTACTCTAGTGATTATGAGGGAGAAGCAACAGACAGTAACACACAGCACTGAATTCTTCCTGTTGAAAGGAAATTACATTTAGATTGGTTTTGCCACCTGTTACTGCTATTGAATGACAGGTGGTATGTTTTCTCATATGCCAAGGGGAACCATATACTTTCAGATGCAGGGACTTGATTTACATTACATTAGAAGAACAAAAGCAAAGCCTCCAGGTGAGAGTACAGGGCATTTCCCATGCAACACACTGCATCCCTCTGTCTCTCAAAAGGTCAGCTCCCTCTGCAGAAAGGCAGACTCCTCAGAAATGCACATGTAGAGTATATTGAAAATATTGTTATAACAAATAAATAAATATAACATATTACCACAGGTACCCTCCTAATACCATCCTCTATCACAAGTATAGGTTGAACCTCTCCAATCCGGCACACTCTAGTCTGGCAACATCTGTGGTCCAGCATGATTTTAGTTAGCCAGATGTCCATTTATCATGGGTATGGCCAAATTCCCCACAGTGCATAAAGTTTGCCTACTGGCACCAGTCCTGGCTCTCAGTGTTTTGTGCTGTTATTTAGCTCTAATTTAAATGCCTAATTAAAATGCCAAATGCCTTCTAAGAGCCCATTAAGCAGTGGAAGTGTTGGTAATGCTCCTAGACAATATTGACCTCCCATGGTCCAGCAAATTCTCTGGTTCAGCACCGGTCAGGTCTCAAGGGTTCCGGACGAGAGAGGTTCAACCTGTAGAGTGCTCTTTACTCTCTGCTATGTACGGACACTTTCTAGACTGTCACATCCAAAGATAAGTGGGAAAAATCTGCAAAATTCAACATGGTTATTTTTTCCATTTTATATGCCTTGACACAAAGGCACTCAGCATCTAGCATGATCTAAATTTAACTGAGAAAGGGCATCCAAATCTCATCTTGCCAATCCTCTCACAATACATTTTGTTTGGGAAAGTCTATTCAAGTTCAAATAAATGAGGGAAGTCTCATCTTGCTTATGGCCAGTCACATTTCTATTTTAGAAGAACATTTAAAAAAATTATTTTTGCTTTAGCACCTTCCTGGCCTCCTCTTTTTATGCAAGAGAAATATGGCATCATGAGTTTATTAGAAATTATTCACTTTGGTTCACTCATGTCCAGAGGAAAAAAACAAGGGGGAAAAAAAACAGAGCTACTCCATAAACTTGACCTAAACTACTCTACAAATACTTTTGTTGAGAAATAGTACACATGAACAACACTAAAGCACTTAATGGAAAACTTTTAGGGTAAACGTCAAGGGTAACCGTACACATTACACTTAAATCTGTCCATTGTAATATAATCAGTAGAAACATTTTCTTTGAAATTGCAACCATGTAGAGACAATTCCCAGCAGGAAGAAACAAAAATACCAGAAACATACCATCACAAAATAGTAAACAAAAGAACCAACTACAGCTGTGGGATGATGATATTTAGAAAACCAGAAGCAATAGAAATGCTGATTCCCTAAGGATTCTGGGCACTATCAGGGAGCTGGGGCATTTACCAGTGTCCTTCCTGATGCATAACCATCCTAAGCAGGTAAAATTAAAACTAACATTAAGAGGGGCTGCTGACCCCTGCACTTCAAAATAAAAGTGTTGACCATATAGTTACAGACACTATGGTTACCTGCAAACCACATACACACAAAATTTCAAAATATAACTCAAGACCTTTTAACATGCCAACAGCCAGCTCTGCTACTAGTCAGTAAAGAGAAATTATATACAAGCGTACATACAAGGGAGGGCAATCAGCAAGAAGGATACGCCCACACAAAGTCAGAGTCTACTCCTGTGGTGTCCAGCACACTAGCCACATGTGGCTATTTGGCAAGTTGATTGTGGCTAGTTCACTATGGTGGCGACTGCTTCAGAACTGGTTGGACACAGGGGTCTACTCCAGCAGCTTTTGTTGCTGTAGCTCTTGATAAAGTGAAAGCAGCTTGTCCATAGTGTAGGGTTGAAAGCGAGGAAGAAGGATTGGCACTCACCAAGATGAAGCAAGACATCATGGGAGGTTACTGTTGTCCTGAGTAGAAGCCACTGCAGAGATGAAACCTGGCAGGACCTGGAGAGTGAGCACAGCATATCCCAGATTTTCTGAAATGTTCCGATAACATGACGACTGCTAAATTCACTGAGAAGTGAGCCCCCAGAGGCAGGCTATTCTACAGTGGAACTGGCAAAATCTTCTTCCACATAAACAATAAAGACAAGTTCTTGCAGAATTTGAATGCTGCATCAGGCAGTTTCTTTTGCAGATGGGCTTGTATTAAGATTCTGTCAATGCTATGATGAATTCAAAATCCTTGTTGTCCAAGATTAGAGAAGAGAGAGACTCACCATCAAAGCTTGGTCAGTAGATGACAACCTGAGAGGTACTGCTATGAATTGAGATTGTTGATTGGCTGCTGTGAATCATAGGCTGTTTTGGGGACAGAGAAGTACTTATAGGTTTTCCCCAGGCCTAAGCACATGCTTTTTTTGAATCGGTGATGCTTGCCTTTCCATGCAGTATCTCTTTTTTCCGCTCAATACACAGATCAAGAAAGGGCAGGCCCTGAACTAGAGGGAAGCCAACAACGTAATATGGAAAACAGGTACCATATAAAAACTGAATCCTCCTTGGTCCAGGGAAAGCTTTGATACTTGTCTTTAGGGTTGCCAGATGGTTTCAACAAAAATACCGGACACACTTGACATTACATCACAATCTACATTACATCTTATTTAGAAAATACCGGACATTTATATTTTCTCATTTATATTTTCTCAATTTGTTTCCCGAACAGAAAGCTCAAATACTGGACTGTCCAGTTCAAAACCGGACACTTGGCAACCATACTTGTCTTAGAGTATAAGCACTACCCTTAGTCTTGAGGCTCAGACTCTGAAAGGGAATAAGGCCTCAGTTTGTGGAAGATTCTGGAAGGCTGTGGTTAAGAGCTTTTTGAGGGAGCCAGCTTACAGTGATGGACAATCAACAACCATTTAGCTCTCTGACTGAAGGGAAAGAGCTGGCATGTGGGCAAAGAAATAACTCACTATGGGTGCTGCTTGTGGCCTAACTGCAGGACCACACACTCCCCTGGAATGATCTTCTACTGGTCAGGGCCTGATGGTCTGGCCACCCGACTGCCTTTAGAAAAACTGGCTGAGCTGGTGACGAGGAGATGCAGGCTGGGCCATTCTAAAGCAGCGGGGTTAAAAAGTGGTTTAGCCTTAGAACCAGAGTCTAGATTCGTAGACTGTATCTCACCAGAAAAAAAAAAAAAAAAAACCCAATTCCAGAGTGGTGGGCATTGCACTGAAAATTCAAATCCCAGACCTGCACAACCACAACAGAGCCACAATCTCAATGGTTGCAACAGGACAAGGTGGGAGATGATCTTTCAGAGAGTTTGGACACAACCATGCAGAGCTTTAGAGACCAAAGGCAAGATGTACAGTAAAAGCTTTGTTATCAGGCATTCTGTTAACCAGAGAATTTTGTTAACCGGCATTGCCCCCAGTCACAATACTGCCGCATCTTCAAGCTCACGCGCTCCTGGCTCAAGCTTGCCCAGCCAACCATTGCAGGGCTTCTAACAAGCAGCACTGCCAGCTGACATCATCAGCAGGCACCTCCTTTACTCTCAGCTGCCAGTAGGTGGTGCGGGCAGAGCAATAAGCTTTGTTATCCAGCACATTCAAATAACCAGTAACCCCCATTCCCCAGGAGCACAGGATAACAAAGCTTTCACTGTAGTAAGTAGGTTGGTGTGCAAAACAGATAACTGAATGCTCAACTACTGGACTTCATTGTGCGATGTTCAGTTCTCAGATGCAAACATTAAAGATGCCTTTTTAGAGGCTTGTTTGAAAATCAGTTTAACTCAGTAGCCCATGCAGACCAAAGTTATATAACTTTGTACAGTACTCCTGAACACTGTGCTATGTTTACTAAACAAAGCCATATGTTGTTCATTGCTGTTTCTCTGTTAAAATTCATTTAAAAGATATTCTTCCGGCATGCCCACATCTATAATCCAGGGAAAGGACAGGAAGTTCGGAGGCCTGGGTTCTATTCCTAGCTTTGCCACTGACTTACTGTGAGGCAAGCCACTTAGGACTTGCCTACAGAGCAAAGAAAGACCTGGCCCATATCTGTCAACTCAGGTTCATGGAGCTCGGTTCATGGGGCTGTTTCACTGCTTTGTAGATTTCTGGGCTCAGGCCTGAGCATGGGCTTTAGGACCCTGCAGGGTGGGAGGGTTCCAGAGCTCCGGCTCCAGACTGAGCCTGGACATCTGCCAGAATCTGCCTGAGCCCCGCAAGTCTGAGTCAGCTGGCAGAGGCCAGCCACAGGTTTTTTTCTGCTTTGTAGACAAACCCTTAATCTCTGTGCTTCCCGTAATCACACTCTGCATAATGACTGTAATGGAACAACTTCCTTCATGAAGCAATTTGTGATCTACAGATGAAAAGTATTCTAAAGCCATTATAGTCATCCCTCAAGATGGCATTTTGACATCCCCTACATGCGCTTGACTCTGATTTGGCTCAAGTTCCCAGGAGAGGAAGTCTAGCATCCACATCAGTTTTCAACCAGCTGTCTGCCAAGAACTGAATTGCCAACAATTGTGTCACACAAGTCCCATCAGTCCGTTGCTTCAGCTTCCATAACATGTGATGAAACTGAAAACACAGTTTAGAGTAGGGATGTTAAATATTGGTTAATTGACTAGTCGGATAACTTCATGAATTCTTATTTGTTAGTTGACTATTCTATAGTCCCCAGGGGTGGAGCCAGCAGCCAGTGTGCTCTAGCCTCACTCCCGAGGAGCCCCCTGCCACTCCGCGCTGCTGCCTCTGTATCAGAGGCAGCAGCATGGGGTGCCAGGAGGGAGATGGTCTGCGAGGGGAGCCAGTTTAAAAACCAGCTCCCCTCGCAGACCAGCTGCCTGTTGCCCTGTGCTGCTGCCTTTCCAGGACAGGGGGAATTTGAACTCCTGGACCCAGCATGAGCC
Organism: Pelochelys cantorii; assembly: GCA_032595735.1. Lineage (NCBI taxonomy): Eukaryota > Metazoa > Chordata > Testudines > Trionychidae > Pelochelys > Pelochelys cantorii. The sequence continues at coordinate 23,251,884 of CM064329.1, read as the reverse complement.
GGAACTGAGCCGGGCTGCCTGCCCACTTGGCTCCTAATACATTTTAAATGCGGAGCCACAGCAAGGGTAGGTCCCGGACCTGTCGCAAGCCAGAACTAAGTCAGGCTGCTGGCCAGCCTGCTAAAAAATGTACTGGCAAGGTGGTGGGGAGGAAAATGTGTGTAGTCTATAGTATTAACCTATAAGCTTTTGCTTATCAGTTATCAATTAATCAACTACACCAGCATTTCCCAAACTATGGGCCGCGGCCGGGAAAAAAATACCGGGCCTCAGCATGCCTGGTGGCTGCCGGCAGGGCCGGCCTTAGGCCGATTCGGTTGAATCGGGCCCCGCGCCCCTGAACCTGGAAGTGCCAGCGAGTTACAGAACTGGGGGCCCTGCTCCACCAATATGTGGAGCTGGGTCTCTCCCCCGGCTCTGCCTGGAGCGGGCCCGGGCCCCGGCCCCCCCAGCGCGTCCTCCCACCCCGCCCCCAGAGCGTCCCCGCCGTGCACGGCTCCTCCTCACCGCCTGCTGCTGCCCACGTGTGGCGTTGCACGTGGGCGGGGAGGACGCCTGGGCGTGACGTGATGTCACGGCCCGGGATTTTAAAACTCTTCGGAGGCATGTGGCGGGGCCACGTTGGCTCTGGGTTTGGCCTCCGGGGCCTAAGCGCGGCCTCCGGCCCCGCAATGTGGAAGGCAGAAGGTAGGGAATGGGCTTGGGCGGCGGCGGGCTTGGGTGGAGGCAAGGAGGTGGCAGCGGTGGAGGGGGAGGGGTGGAAGGAGAAGGGGCTTGGGCGGGGGAAGGAGAAGGCACCAAGGGACAGGGGTGCAGGAGAGAGACAAATGCCAGGGGGCCAAGTGCAGACAATGAGGGAAAGGGCAGGAGGGGAAAGGGCAGGAGGGGAGGTGTCAGTGGGAGGGGGGACAGGGTGATGCTGGGAGAGGAGAGGAGAGGGGAAGGGCATTGGGGGCTGGACGAGGAGATGCTGGGAGAAGGCTTGAAAGAAGGGGTGGGCATGAGGAAGGCCAGGATGGAGCAAGTCACGTGTGAGGGCACAGGGGCATGAGGGAAATGGGGCAGAGAGTGGTGAGGGGGTGGGTATCAGGGAAAAAGAGGGCAAAGGGGGCAGGGGCAGTAAGGGAAGGGGGAGGCACCAGGAGGGTGCAGGGCTAAGGGAAGGTGCAGGTGCCAGGGGATTCTGGGGTGAGGAGAAGGGAGAGCTGGCCACCGGAAGCAGCACTGGACGGGGGAATCGGGACAGGCTGGGGAGATTGGGGGGCCGGTGGAAGCAGGGCTGCCAGGGGGTGTGAGGTTGGGGGCAAGGAGCTGGCCGGGGAAGAAGCGGCTGCCGGAAGGAGGGCTGGACGCGGGCACTGGGGCTGGCCAAGGGAGATTGGGAGGAGAAGCGGGGGAGAACTGGCTGCCTGGGAGGGGTTGGGGGAAGTGGAGCTGGCCAGAGGCGCAGCGGGGGGAGCAGGAATGAATCGGCCTGTGGGGAGTGGGACTGACCCGGCCATATGTAGATCTTGGGGCGCTGCCCCCATTTCCCCCTCCCCTCCACAAAGAACAAAGCATGAGTTAGTCCGTCCCGGGGATTCTATTGTCCCCCACACACACACCCCCCTCAAGTAGTTGCGAACTGTCTGGCTGGTAGACACACTCATGCAGCCTGAGCACATTTACCAGCCAGGCAGTTCGAAACTACAAACTGATACATCTACTAATAATATAACGTACCTAATGAGAAAATACCAGATATGTTATATGTCTGGTATTTTCTCAGTTTGTTTTTTATGTGTTTATATTTTTGGGCTGCAAAAATCAGTACTGAAAAAAAAGGGTTCCAACTAAAGTAAAAAGTTTGGGAAACCCTGGTCTAACCAGCTTTCTGTCTGTCTTACAGTCCATTTATCCAATCCATATTCCTTAACTTGCTGGCAAGAATATTGTGGGTGACCATATCAAAAAGCTTTGCTAAAGCTGGCACTGGGGGTTTTGGGAGGACCAGAAACAACTAGTTTGAATATTCATCATTTCATTAATGAATATGCAAATATACAAATGAACATTACCGGTCCTCCAAAAGTTCGTGAATGGATTCACTGGTCCCCGTGTCAAAAAGTTTGGGAACCCCTGAACTACATTATTACATGCCTAGTTTAGAGATTTAATCAAGGGAACAATATGAGCCAATTCCCATGTGCACCAAAAATCTTTATTATGGCTCCTATATGTTCTGAATTATCTGTAGATGCCTTAAAGCAGATTTCTGCAAAATTTAAGTCCATACATTTTAAAAATATTACCAATGCTAAAGTTTCCAGAATTAAAACACAATCTGAATGAACCACAAAATGACTGACTAAGGAGGCTACAGGTTTGACAAAGCAAAACAACTATAAGCAGTCAAAAAGTGAAGGAAGGCCAGCCAGTTCATATACAAAATACATTTTCAACCTTCAGAACAAACTAATGTACAACTGGTGCCCACAAACAGGTTCATTAGGTCACCACATAGTCAAACAGGCACCAGTACAAACACTGATTTAACTGGATAGTTCTGTTTCCCAGACTGACCCCACCAAGTCAATACAAAAACCATTTACTCAAAGCAAAACAAGTGATATTATGTTATTTTATGGAAGGACAGTCTTCTGGCTGAGGCACTGGACTGGGACTTGTGAGATCTCAGTCCAATCAGCCCTCCCTACAAATTTGTTGTGTGACCTTGGGTGAATTGTTTAATTTTAATTTCCCAATCATCTGCTTTCATGTTGTATCCCTTTTCTCTCTCCCTTTGACTGCCTTATCTAGTTCAAATGCAAGACCAAATGGGTCCCCTTAATGTATCTCAAATTGGTCACCCCAAAAGTGAGATATCCAAAAATCACTAGTCACTTTGGAAAATTAGGCCATTATGTCACAGCAAGCCAAACATCTCACCAGGGTAAACATCACAGAAAAATATTAATTTATAATATGATGATTCAGTTGAAAATACAGGCCATGTCAATGCTGAATGTCTATCCCACGATCTGGCAATTTTCTGTCAAGTGTCATGGCTTTAACTAGCACTTTCACTTCCAAAATATTGCATCAATACATTGTACTTGTCACAGAGATTCAATAACATCAAAAGGTATTTTATGGAACCCAGGAGCAGATAAGAACCAGCATTAGCTACATTCATAAGTCTCTAGGATATGACAGACCTTATCAAGCAGATCAATGCAAAGTAATGTGCAATTGTTTTTTATTTTTATTACCAATCACTTTTACACTTGTCAACAGACCAATCTCATTATATCTCAATGAGTTATAGCCAATGACATCATGCACAAAGATGTCTGCCTGTGATTAATGTTAGCATGTAGAGTTTGATATCACTTGAAGCCCGCCATCCTTTCTAGAATGTGTGAATAAAGGAGTGTATGTTGGGACATAGGTTTTTATTAACAGTGGAGACTTTACTAGCACTAAGTAAGAGCTGCAAAAGCAGAGCTTGGAGCTTCTCAGCATTACAAAGTTGGCAAGGCACCCCTTTTGGGCTGCTTCACGGTTTGGACTGCTGAGGCTAACACTTAATTCAAAGCAATATCGAAAGGTCCTCTAGTGGGCTGAAACTGTACTGCTCTGGGACCAATTCCATCTCTAGCATAACTCCGTTTAGGGCTTGTCCACACTTAAAACACTGCTGCTGCACCACTACAGATGCACTGCTGTAGCGCTTCAGTGAAGACTATATTATGCTGATGGGAGGAGTTTTCCTATCACCAGGGCCGAACCGAGCCATTCCAGCTCCCCGGGCAGACAGGTTAATTGCGCCCCGGGTTGGGGGAGGGCGCATGCGCAGCCCCGCTCCCGCCCGGCACGTGGGGAAGGGCGCGCGGAGCTGGCAGCGGCAGGACGCATGTGCCCGGCTCGGCCCAGCCACCGCCGCTGGCGCGCAGCCCAGGGCAGGCCGAGCCTGGCCGTGCAGGGCCCCGCGGCCGCAGGGGGAAGGGCACTGCTGGCTGGCGCTGTGGGGGTTAACGGCCCCCGTCCCGGGCAGCCGCTGCAGGGTGGCCGCTGGGAGCTGCTGCAGCCCGTGATCCGGGAGCTGGGCGCGCGGCGTCTGATGGCAGCTATAAGAGGTGCTGCGCCCCCCATAGCTTGGCGCCCCGGGCAACTACCCGGCTAGCCCATGCCTTAATCCAGCCCTGCCTATCACCATACATAGTTCCCCTCCCTGAGAGGCACAGCTAGATCGATGGAAGAATCCTCTCCTCCACCTAGCACTAGCTACATCAGATGATAGGCCGGTGTAACTGCGTTGCTCCAGAGTGGGGATTTTTCACACCCCTGAAGCCTGGCCTATACAACACAGTTTGGTCAACATAAGGCAACTTAAACTGGCCTAGTTATGTCAGTGTACACACCGACTACAGCCTTATACTACCAATGTAAGTACCCTACTACGCCAACAGAGTAAGTCCACCACCACAAGAGACACAGGAGTATGTCAGGGCAGTTCAGGAGAGCACTGGGTTATTTGCATCTGCTGCTGGCTGTCTTGTCAAGAAAGCTGGGCAGCTAGAGCCCGGCTGCCTGCTCTCACCCACCCGACTCCCTACTCCCTGTACAGTTATTACTGCGGTGGCTGTAAGTCAATCTAACATAGACTGACTTCAGTCTGTAATGTAGACATGTGCTGAGCAATGGAATTATAGTGAATTAACTCCCTAGCGTAGGTTAGGTCTGTCTTAGCTGTGTGCACATTAGGGCTCTTACATTACTTAGCAGCGAATCGTGATAGCCAGAAGTGCCCAGGGAAGGGGATTTGAAAGATACCTGTGCAAGCACTGCAGACAACTCTCTAGGGATTTCCATTTTCTTCCAGTGACACAAGTTATTGCCTTGACCCAAATCCTAGTAGGGATGGAGCCTCACTTGCTTTAAAGGCATTTATTGGACTAAGAGATTATTATTCAGTTTTGATATGTGAATCAATAACATGGCAGAAAAGGCCTCCTAAAATTCTTGTATATGCGCTAGCTGGGATGATGCTAAGGGACATTCAAGGAAGTTCAGATTTAGTAATGCATTTGGTTTCAAGACTTAATGCTACTCAAGCTGTTTTCATAAGGGTTGATTGTATATTGTTCCTCTGAGACTTCTCAGAGCTGCAGTGAGATTTGCATAGGAAGCAGAAATAGCATTGTAACTGCCCTGCTGAGGCACTGCCTCCAGGTGAAGGAGCTGGGAATTCTTTAGCTGTACCAAGAATTTCTGCATCCAAACTCAACTGAAGTGTAATTTCATTTGCTAGTACATGAAAAATAGATTAGATCAGGAAAATACTCAGCTAATAAAACAGCTCAGATTAAAGCATCTTATTTATCTGCCATCTCAATTAATCAGGAAATCACTTGTTTTGAACGGAAGATGATGATTCACCTTCTGCAAGTCTGAAAAAGGCTTTTCTCTCTCTTTTGCTATATTTACAATTGCCTTCAAGTCAGGTGAGTTCTATTCTTTCAGAGTACCCTAATTTACATCTTTAGCTTTCTACAACAGGACTCAGTTCTCTTTGGAAATAGATGAGCAGTAACTTCTAAATTTAGATTGATCTATGTGCAATTCTCCTCTGACTGATGTTTACACTTTGAGGGAGACCAGAAATGACAGCTAGCACTGTTGCACAAGGCAAGAGGGTGCAGTTGCTTGTGTTTATAAGGCATTGTCTATTTTGAAGATGCCTGTTATGACAATGACTATTGCAACATTGCGCATTTTGCTAGTATGAAGGCTGTGGTGACAAAAATAATTGTGTAGAGCCTTGCTAGGCTCATTAGCTGCACAGAGCACAGCTGGCACTAAGAATGGAGGCATTAGGCTTGGATCAGATGAGTCCTTGAGGTGGAAAGCAATACTGATGTTGTCATCAGTAACTGAGGCATTGCTACAATTGAAATTTGTGCCTGAAAAATCACTCAGCATAAACATCAATATTAGAAGCAAAAATCAGTTTTTACCCAATCACTCGGGGATCTGAGACAAAGCCCATCGATGCAATGGGAGACTCTACTGATTTTAATGCGTTTTGGACCCAGCATAACTGTATAGGGGGCACTGCTGACAGCAGAACAATAATTATTCTTGAAAGAGCACAAGGAGGACAGTACAAGCCTAACTAACATGTCTCCTTTTTTGAGGGGACCTGGGAATCAAGGCAGAAGCAGAGCGCCTGCACTGAAGGCCTTCATTTGCTACTGAAAATAAGATAGCACAAAGAGAATGAATTTCTCCTGTCTTTGAAAATTCGCATTTACACATCAAAATCTATGAATGGCACACATTCAGCCTACTTCAGTTAGCGTCATTAACATTGCTCCTACAATTGACAGGTAACTGCTTTTGCTGTTATATATACTCTGGATTTTGTAATTTCCACTCAAACTCATCTGATGAAGAGGGTCTTACCCACAAAAGTTCATTATATAATATATTTGTTAGTCTCTAAGTTGCCACAGGACTGCTCATTGTTTTCAAAATTACAGAGAGTGGAATTACTCTGACAGAAACAACCCAATTTTAAAAGGATAAAATGAGACTTAAAGGAGATCAGTTGTGGTGAATGTGAATATAGAACATTCTGTGAAAGAGAGTTAACACCCTAACAAAACAAAAAAACCAAGCAATTCATGTTTCTCAGAAAAAGGTAGTTTAGTCCTGAACCAATTAATTTTGTGAAAGGACATACAGCACACACAAAAAAAATCAAAAGTAACCAAGTTTTTCAGAGAATGACAAAGAGGGAAGAAATGTATTTATCGTTGGATGTGATGGTATATCTTGCATGGAAAAAAAAAAGGCAATCATCCCCCTGACCTCAGACGTGAGCTCCCAACTATGACGAAGGAAAAAGTAGGAAGAAATGAACAGCACAAATATTGTTAAACATCACCCTTCAAAACCCTACCAACAGCATACAAGAAACACAGTAGGTATGAAAGACAAAACTGACTGTAACTAAGAGGGAAAATATACCATGTTGCTTCCTTACATCTTATAACAACTTCCTGGGACACTTTTATACAATGTCAAATCAGGGCATCTGAAAAAAAATCAGCCAACTCTTCCTCCAGATGATTGCTTTTAGCAACATCGCTGTCCCATTTACTTCTAAAATATTCTGTTTGCTCTGCAGTCAACTGCGGCTCGTCTGAGCTGATAAAAATCAAACTATGTTTTGAAAGGGAACATGTTGAACTAGCAGCATTTGCAATTCTATGTATGAGCAAAATGTTCAAATTTTACCCAACCCTTTTCACTGTATGTCTTCACTAATAGATATTATTTTACAGCCACGCTGGCAGGAATTTAAACTTCTGATCAGGATGATGCTTAGAAACATTTATTATGCTGCTCTTTCTGAATAGGGAAATCAGCAACTGTTCATGAACTCAGCAGCACGAGATTCGAGCAACCTCTCTTTCATTGCAGAGAGAATGAAGGAATACATAATAGAGAAGGGGTAAATTTTTCAAAAGTGTCTCAGGACCAGATTTCTAACGGTATTTAGATGCCTAAAGATACAGATACAGGCCAAATGTTGGAGGGGAACAGGTTAGATGTATATAGGTGCCATTTTGATTGTGATCGTCATCTCGGATTGGCAAAAGGACAACCTATCCTCCATCTTAGCACTTCTTCTCCTTCAGGCTTTTGGTGCCCTTTTTCAAGTTTGGTGCACCAAAATGAAGGAAAAGGCAGGAACTGTGGTGTCTTGTGACAGTAAATATGCCTAGCAACTAGAATACACATAATGGAATGTCTTTCCCTCTGCCTGTGCTCTGTGTCTCTGGACGCTGCACAAGCAGGTCATCCCAGTGAGGCACAGAGACCTTCCCAGAGTATACTGCCCAGCTTATAGTTAGAGCCCAAGGGAATAAGATCTAAAAGGAACCAATAACATCTATTAAGGTCCATTTACCTTATGCTCACTCACCCATTACACCACTGGATAGGGTCGTGTCTGCACTCAGCACGCAGAACAGCGAGATCAGGATTAGAAGGCAGAAGACATAGAATCACAGAACTGGAAGGGACCTCAGGAGGTCAAGGAGTCCAGGTCCCCGCTCTCATGGCAGAACCAAGCACTGTCTAGATCATCTCTGACAGGTGTTTGTCTAACCTGCTTTTAAATATCTCCAGTGATGGAGATTCCACAACACCCCTAGGTTAGGAAGTTTTTCCTAAAGGGCTGCTAACCTTGCTCCCTTGCTGCAATTTAAGCCCATTGCTCCTTGTCCTATCCTCAAACGCCAAGGAGAACAATTTTTCTTCCTCCTCCACGTAACACCCTTTTATATACTTGAAAAATCAGACAGAGGAAGATCTGCTTATCTGTCATGAGGTTCCTGGCATTCCTGTGTCCTCACCCACTGTCTGCAGGATATGGTATAATCCTTCTCTGGGTTTCACAAGCAACAAATCAAACTGATTGTTTTGACAATCATTCTTTAAAATTAGGTTAATCCTACCTAACATCCTGTTTCCCTCACTTCAGTGGCAGCATTAATAGAGGAACCACTTTTCTTGTGAACCCTACGTTTAGAGATCAGTGCTCTCTTGCCACCTGAAAACAAAGATAAGCTTTCAAACAGAGCTGCAACCAAAGCGATGCACTAAGAATTCTCAAGACAGATGCCTCCAGAATCAGTGAGGTTAAAAAAGTTAAAGTAGTCATCAGACCTGTGAAACTTTAATGTGATGCACACCTTCTGAACCATGAGTGCTAGTGCTGAACACCATCTGCCACAAGAATGCAAAAATACTTTGGTTTCCAATGGGCCGCTGAATTTCACTCGCTGCTAGCACCAACACTTTGCAACGTATCAGACATTAACAGAGACACTCTTCTGTCACAACAATAGCGTTATTTGGTTTGAGCTTTATGGCACCAATCCAGAAAGCACTTAAGCACACATTTAATTTAAGCAACAAATAGTTCCATTGAAATCAGTGAGACTACTCACATGCTTAAAATCAAGCACCTACTTTAGTCCTTTGCTGTATCAAAGCCTACCACAGCAAGTCCTGAACCTAGGACCTGTTAAATAATTTTAACTCTCTATGGATAATAATGCTGACTGATTTGTAGCCTCTTCCTAAATACCGTCTTTAGATAATCAATATGAATATATGAATGGTCATATCAGAACAAAAGAGGCCTAGCCCACCAACCTGACTGAGTTTAAGAGGAAAGTGAAGACTTATCTGGGCAGTTCTGCAAAACTACCCGGGAAATGTTTCTTCTTGACCATACCTATCCCACCCCTCCCCCAAACTGATAATCAATGGACACACCAAAGTGTAATTTTACACTAGCTAACGTAACTGCAGCTGCTTTTTTATTCTATATAGGCATTTGCCTATATAATATGCAGATCCCTGTGAATAGACTAAGTCCAGGTTCTCTGGACCAAAGCAAGTGAAACCAGCTAGTTGACGAGGTCTGAGCTACCCCGGGCCTATAAAGAGCTGCTAATGGGCAGGTGGGAAAGAAAGGACTGAAACATGCTGCACCATGGAAGAAAAAGGCCCACACTGGAGAGGAGACAGCTCTTCAGGTGGGTCCCCAGAGTAAAGGACCGGGGACTCAGAGAAATAGTGTTGCCAGGTGTCCAGTTTTCACCAGGACAGTCCGGTATTTGCGGGCTCCATCCGGTAAAAAAAACCAGGAAATACCGGACATGTGAAATGTCCGGTATTTCCTGTTTCCCTCGGATGGAAACCCGGCAGGGACAATTTTCCCCGCCGCGTCTGGCAGGGGCGGGGGAATGAGGAGCCCGGCAGAGTCATAGCAAAGGGGGGCAGGAGGGGACACTTGCTGGGCACCACGCTAGGGGGGCACCGGGCTGGGGTGGAAATGGAGTGCACGCTGCTCTGGCCCATGTGACCAGCAGAGACCCGGGAGCTGGCCACGTGATGCCTCCCTCTACTCAATGTGAGCCGAGGCAGCCAGGCCGGGTGGCAGGAGCAGCAAATTTAAAAGTAAGATTAACTTACCCGGCCGTCCCATTCCTCCGGTGCTTGGCTCTGCGGGGGGGGGAGGATTTGATTGGGGCGCAGTGCTCCCAGCCCTGGGGATGCCTGGCTCGGGGGGAGTGATGAGTGCACTAGGATGTGGGACACTGCGGGGGTCCTGGCTCTGGGGGAGGGGTGAGTGCATTGGGATGGGGGGGCAGTAATGGGGCCTGGCTCAGGGGGAGGGGTGCATTGGGGGTTAGTGTGTGGCCCCAAACTGGAGGGAGTGGTGCAACTTTTGCTTTACAACTTTGGTCTTCCCCTTCTCCCCCCCCCCCCCCCCGACAGAATTTTTTCCCCAGTATTTTTTTTTTGGGGGGGGGGGAGGGATTTTGGTATTTTAGGTTAAACTATCTGGCAACCCTACAGAGAAACAACTGTTGGGCAATGCTCCAGCAAGGGAGCACAGACAAACATGGAAGCTGACAGGAGTTGGAATGCCAGAGACTGCTGGGAGGGCTGGCCCTGGAGCCAAGGAAGAAGTTAAGTCTGTTTTCTGTTTGTTTGCTAATGAACCTCCATGTAAATGGCAAGGCAAGCTCAGTCTGGTGACACATACTACAGCAGCAAATTCCACAGGTTGCTTATCTATTACTAAAAAGACTATTTCCTGTTATCCATTTTTTAACGAGTTGCTTTTTAATTTGACTAGTTTCCTGCTGTCTTTGCATTATTGGACAGAGCAACAATGAAAGTGCCGCTGGCTGGCCATTAGCAAATCAATCACTATTTTACAAACAAATACAACTATCACAGGGGCCCAATCTTGCAAATCCCTGCAAATGTGAATAATCCCATTTTCTTTAATTTCATATGTTGACATAGGGTCTGCAGGACCCATTTTCTTTCACCTTGCCAGGGAGACAGTCCCTCCCACTGTAATAATTTTTGCCAATCTTGTCTGGATACTTTCTGTTTTGCTGTATGTGAGATGCCTCACCAACACTGAACAATGCAGCCTAGCATGTCATTCTCTGGAATTTTTTGTATTACAAATTTTTATTAGTTTTTAAATGGTGTAATAAAGGAGACCAAAAAAAAGTGCAGCATATGCAGAGCAAGTATTAAATGCAAAAAACCCAGCCTATTTGTAGATAGGGACCCAAAGCTGTATATTTGTTATTTCACCTATTATATCTCATTGCACTGATGTCTTCATAAAGCATAAAATGAGGATACTACTTCCCCCTAACTCCCTCTGGAGTGTTCTAAAAACAAAGGAATACACTTGAGAAGCACTTGGAAGTTATAATAATGAAGGGTCGTATAAATAACTAGATTTACAGAGGGACAGAATTCAAAATCCATCAATATTTAGTAGATTAAAGAGGAAATGTTTGACCTTTGTAGGTTCCCAACCTTAAGAAGAACTAAATCCCATTCCACCAGGTTACAAATTTTAACTGTCTTTTTATAGTAGTTTAAGAAAACCATTTTGGGGCTCACATGAGACCAACAAATATTAGACTGGGCAGTCCTGCTAGTATTCAATTGTATAAGTGCAAGGATAACTAAGAGTACCATTCAGAAACTCTGTCTAGGTTTATTTCAATCTTAAGTACTTATATGGCCTCCATTACCACAGTATCTGAACCTCTTACCCTCAGGGGAAAAAATAAATACTATAATTTTATAGTATATTTGATATAATAATTTTCTACATTTTACAGATGGGGAGCCAAGGCACAGAGACTTATCCCAGGTCACACTGGACGTACTGTAAGACCAATTTTAGCGGCAAGCAACCCAGGTAACTGCGTGGGGTGCCGGGCTCGGGAGGGTACCAGGCTTGAGGTGGTGTTTTTGTTGATAGTGACAAAAGGGAAAACAGAATGCTTGAAGTAAAATGTTTCAGATATTCAGGTATGTGGATTCATTTTTCACTAACTTCCTAGAATGTTCTAGACCTTTATACAGTCTCTCGGAACATTCCAGACTTTGAGAACTACATTTTCCTCCAACCTACTAGAACGCTGTTAGCCATGCCCTTGTGACATACAAGAGCCAGGACATCGCCAGCCAATGAGACTTATGAAGTGAAGTGAGAGACCAGCTACGATATGAACCTTGCTGTACTGTGCAATTGTGAAAGTGCACTTGTGTTTTAAGACTTGAAGAGTGTAAATAGCAACTAATAAAGGACATTTTCAATGAGACGCCAGAGATATCTACCCAACTCCTATCTACGAAACAACATAAAAGAAATATTGTTACTTTTTATCATGCTTAACACGTAATGTTTTAGATTCTTGGGAACCGGTGGTCGTGGTACATGTACGGAGTACCAATGAAGTAGGGAAGAGTAGGAAAGATGTCCTGGAGGCCAAATTTAGGCTGTGAGGAAGGAGACTGAAATCCAGGACCTCTATGGTGGCATTCTCAGAAATGCTTCCAGTTACATGCACAGGGCCAGGTAGGCAGGCAGAACTTCAGAGTCTCAATGCGTGGATGAGACGATGGTGTAGGGAGAAGGGAGTTAGATTTATTAGGAACTGGGGACACTTGGGAGAGGGGGAGCCTATACAGGAAGGATGGACTCCACCTAAACCAAGGTGGATCCAGACTACTGGCACTAAACATTAAAAAGGTCGTAGAGCAGTTTTTAAACTAAGAGATGGGGGAAAGCCGATTGGTGCGGAGGAGCATGTGGATCCGATGGAGACTTCTCTTAGAGGAGAGTCCATTGATGAAGATTCTCTAGGTTTTAGTCAGAAAGAGAGGAGGGGAGATGATAAAGTATGGGCCAGATCAGACAAGAAACAATCACATATACAAGAATCTAATACATCAGGGAAGGGCAGACAAATAAACAGTGGCAATTTTTTAAAGTGCTTCTACACAAATGCTAGAAGTCTAAATAATAAAATGGGTGAACTAGAGTACCTTGTATTAAAGGAGGAGACTGATATAATAGGCATCACAGAAACCTGGTGGAATGAGGACAATCAGTGGGACACAATCATACCGGGATATAAAATATATCGGAAGGACAGAATAGGTCGTGCGGATGGTGGCGTGGCACTATATGTGAAAGATAATGTAGAATCAAATGAAATAAAAATCTTAAATGAATCGACATGTTCCACAGAATCACTATGGATAGTAATTCCATGCTCTAATAAGAATATAGCAGTAGTATATTATCGACCACCAGACCAGGACAGTGATAATGACATTGAAATGCTAAGGGAGATTAGAAGGGCTATCAAAATAAAAAACTCAATAATAATGAGGGATTTCAATTATCCCCATATTGACTGGGTACATGTCACCTCAGGACGAGATGCAGCGATAAAATTTCTCGATGCCTTAAATGACTGTGTTTCTTGAAGCAGCTGGTACAGGAACCCACAAGGGGAGAGGCAATTCTTGATTTAGTCCTGAGCGGAGCGCAGGATCTGGTCCAGGAGGTAACTATTACAGGACCACTTGGGAATAGTGACCATAATATAATAACATTTAACAATCCTGTGGTGGGAAGAATACCTCAACAGTCCAACACTCTGGCATTTAATTTCAAAAAGGGGAATTACGCAAAAATGAGGAGGTAAGTTGAACAAAAATTAAAAGGTACAGTGACTAGAGTAAAATCCCTGCAAGCTGCATGGAAACTTTTTAAAGACACCATAATAGAGACCCAACTTAAATGTATACCCCAAATTAAAAAAACATAGTAAGAGACCTAAAAAAGAGCCACCATGGCTTAACCACCATGTAAAAGAAGCAGTGAGAGATAAAAAGGAATCTTTTAAAAAGTGGAAGTCCAGTCCTAGTGAGGTAAATAGAAAGGAACATAAACACTGCCAAATTAAGTGTAAAAATGTAATAAGAAAACCCAAAATGATTTTGAGGAACAGCTAGCCAAAAACTCAAAAAGTAATAGCAAAATGTTTTTTTAAGTACATTAGAAGCAGGAAGCCTGCTAAAAATCCAGTGGGGCCCCTGGACGATCAAGATACAAAAGGAGCAATCAAGGACAATAAAGCCATTGTGGAGAGACTAAATGATTTCTTTGCTTCAGTCTTCACGGCTGAGGATGTTAGGGAGATTCCCAAACCTGCACCATCCTTTGTGGATGATGAATCTGAGGAACTGTCCCGGACTGAAGTGTAATTAGAGGAGGTTTCGGAACAAATAGAAAAACTTAACAGTAACAAATCACCGGGACCGGATGTGAAAGAACCCAAAGTGAAATTGCGGAACTATTAACTGTGGTTTGTAACCTATCCTTTAAATCAGCTTCTGTACCCAAGGACTGGAAGACAGCTAACATAACGCCAATATTTAAAAAGGGTTCTAGAGGCGACCCTGGCAATTACAGGCCAGTAAGTCTAACGTCAGTACCGGGCAAAATAGTTGAAACAATAGTAAAGTATAAAATTGTCAGACATATAGAAGAACATAATTTGTTGGGCAAAAGTCAACATGGTTTCTGTAAAGGGCAATCATGTCTTACTAATCTATTAGAGTTCTTTGAAGGGGTTAACAAACATGTGGACAAGGGGGATTCAGTAGATACAGTATACTTAGGATTTCCAGAAAGCCTTTGACAAGGTCCCTCACCAAAGGCTCTTGTGTAAATTAGGTTGTCATGGGATAAGAGGGAAGATCCTTTCATGGATTGAGAACTGGTTAACAGACAGGAAACAAAGGGTAGGAATAAATGGTAAATTTTCAGAATGGAGAAGTGTAACTAGTGGTGTTTCCCAAGGGTCAGTCCTAAGACCAATCCTATTCAACTTATTCATAAATGATCTAGAGAAAGGGGTGAGCAGCGAGGTGGCAAAGTTTGCGGATGATGCTAAACTGTTCAAGATAGTCAAGACCAAAGCAGACTGTGAAGAACTTCAAAAAGATCTCACCAAACTGAGTGATTGGGCAACAAAATGGCAAATGAAATTTAATGTGGATAAGTGTAAAGTAATGCACATTGGAAAAAATAACCCCAACTATACATACAATATGATGGGGGCTAATTTAGCTACAACTAATCAGGAAAGAGATCTTGGAGTCATCGTGGATAGTTCTCTGAAGACGTCCACGCAGTGTGCAGCAGCAGTCAAAAAAGCAAATAGGATGCTAGGAATTATTAAAAAAGGGATAGAAAATAAGACGAAGAATAACCTATTCTATATAAAATTATAGTATGCCCACATCTTGAATACTGCGTACAGATGTGGTCTCCTCACCTCAAAAAAGATATTTTGGCATTAGAAAAGGTTCAGAAAAGAGCAACTAAAATGATTAGGGGTTTGGAACGGGTCCCATATGAGGAGAGGCTAAAGAGACTGGGACTTTTCAGTTTAGAAAAGAGGAGACTGAGGGGGGAGATGATAGAGGTATATAAAATCATGAGTGGTATGGAGAGGGTGAATAAGAAAAAGTTATTTACTTGTTCCCATAATATAAGAACTAGAGGACACCACATGAAATTAATGGGTAGCAGGTTTAAAACTAATAAAAGAAAGTTCTTCATATAGCGCACAGTAAACCTGTGGAACTCCTTGCCAGAGGAGGCTGTGAAGGCTAGGACTATAACAGAGTTTTAAAAAGAGCTAGATAAATTCATGGAGGTTAGGTCCATAAAAGGCTATTAGCCAGGGGGTAAGGAATGGTGCCCCTGGCCTCTGTTTTTCAAAGGCTGGAGAAGGATGGCAGGAGACAAACTGCTTGATCATTGTCTTCGGTCCACCCCCTCTGGGGCACCTGGCACTGGCCACTGTCGGCAGTCAGGATACTGGGCTAGATGGACCTTTGTATGGCCATTCTTATGTTCTTATGTTAATGTCTGATGACTTTCCAAGACTGAGGAACATAGATTTTGTTCTCCCTAATACTGTCTGTTTTCCCACTTAGAGAAAATAAAAGATATCTCCAAAGAAGCCTTTAGGAGCTGGGTATAGGAAGCAAAAAGCCCAGTTACAATCTAGTTTGCAGAAAGGGCCAAATTTGATGGGAAAATATCTGAAATAAGACTAGGGTGAATATTCTAATGCTGTCACTTTCTGTAACACTATTTAATACTGGTCCGCCCAATGTTGGTGCACAGTTCAATTTCTTGATGTTAGTACATTTTAGTGATTCTTAAAATTTAAGTTTCCATACATTCAGAGGACATGAATTTTATATTTGCTTACATATAACATGAGTAAATACAGATCTACAGATCCTAGTGTGCAAATTTATCATCTTATATGACAGGGATAAGTCATGATCGCAAATTGTTCATCGAACTCGTGAAACTGGGCTACAAATGCAATAAAAATAAGATATTCAAAAGATTAACAAGTGGAGGGGGGCACTGAAGATACTCCTCCCCTGGGGTTGTATTTGGTCTAGGATCGCCCCTGAGTATGTGACCAAACAAGTAACTGAAGCAAGGTCTCCCAGTTCCCATGCTACTAGCTTGGCCAAGAGACTACCTAATGAAGCTCTTACTGCCTGGGAAAATGCTGTTTATGAAGGAACCACAAACAGGCCTTATCAGCAGGTTTTCCTCAAAGTATAGACCTTGATAGGAATCTGCCAGAGGCCTCTCACCAAAGATGACATGCAACATGGAAACTGCAGCCAAAACTTCTCTCCAAAGAACACCACCAGACTCCCTTCTCTCCAAGGATGAGGCTCTACCATGCCCAGAGAGCTGATTCCCTTGAACCTCTCACTTACTGGCAAGTTATCCCCTTTATATCATCCGGTGATCTGAGCTGTTTGTGTATGTCAGTGTTTTTGCAGCAACAAGCATCTAAAATAAGCCAGACATTCTTAACATATACTAATTGTTCAGAGAAGCGGAAGTACTCTTGATGGAAAGAAGGCCATTCCCACACTTTCTGAAGATTATCACTGTACAGAGCTTGATCTGAAAACATCTCTGTGCATCACTATTAACTGAGAGGAAGACCAAATTAAGATTTTTTTTTTTAACCAAGAATACAGTGGATATTTAAGTACTTGCTTGAAATTTCTGGCTGCTTTTTGGTTCTCCTACCTGTTTGTGCCACTATATGCGTCCATCCACTCCAGACTGCTCCAATCTTTTCATCCGAGAAAAAATGGGCATCTATTTTCTGGGGCTCAACCAGAAAAGCCTCTTTACTCACAAGCTGCCCATGTTTGTTGCTACCCCAAACATACAATTCTCCTTCATCTGAAATAAGTACAAAAGTAAAAATTTAGAGGAAAGCTACTTCTATGAAATACCAACAGATGGAGAAAAATATAAAGGGAGGGTAATATATTAATTCAGTTTTAATTTTCCTTGTATATTTTCCCACTATTTATACTCCCCTACACACACACACACACACGCACACGCCCAAAAGTAAAGAATAAGTGACCATAAAGGCACTCAACATATTTTCCTTTCCCAGGCAGAATTAATTACTTCACTCATTCCTCTCTCCATTTCAAAGATACTATCATAGAAACATATTGGTGGAGAATTTATATTTGTTTAATTAAAAAATGCACATACACGCATCCCAAAAATCACAATGTAAGCTGGGACGTGAATCTACCCCACATTACCCTGCCATAGAATAACTGTCCTGACATGCCTTAACAATTAGTTAACGTGCTTTGATCAAGTCTTCTTCGAAACAGCACTAATCATAGCACATTAATGATCTTTTAAGAAAAACAATGAATGCCAAAACAGACATTTTTAGGTTTTCCAAAGGACTCTGTAATTTTTCAATTAAAAAGGAGGGAAACAAATAAAGTAACTGGCTTGTGTATTTGTCTGGAATTCTTCTTTAAAAAAAGGAAATATTGTCTTTCTCCCTGAGAAAGTGTGACAGAAAACACTCTTTTTCTTTGCTTAAAATTCAAGTTTTTCTAATTAAAGTTCCAAGATAACCTTTGTGTTTCTTACAATTTACTAAAGGTGCTACAACAAACTCCCTACCATTAGCCCCTTTTGTACATTTTAATGTGATACCTGTAATTTGCATACAACCCAAGACTGCACCGCATATGCCTGTAGGCCATAGAATTTCTACTATGTTGGACATAAGTAGTAAGCTGGGCACTGAGGGAGTTAGTTAACATCTTCATCATCTTTTTTTAAAATGTGCCTTGTGTTTTTACAGCAACCCTTTCTATGGTTCTGTAAAACTCTTTGAAAATCAAGATGTTCCAAGTGTCACCAGCAGGTGGCAGGAAAGACTACGCAGAAATTAAATATACAATAGTGCCTCACATCCATGTACAAAACCAGGGCAGAGTGTTGGTCACTCATAACTTAAAACAAATACTGTGGCACCCTGAATCAAACACTCATCTTTAAAAGTTAATGCAGGAGTGAGAAAGACAGAAGTGTTATTATTAAATAGCTTTACATATCAGGAGCTTTAATCTTTATGTAGCCAAAAAGGGTTACTTGTTAATCAAAACTAAGGGAATAAAAGCATGAAAGAATAATCATTTGCTACTTAAATAAATTCACATGTCAATTACAAATTAGTGCAGTATATACTGATATTACCCAAAGTTACCTATACTTAAGGGTACCTCAGTCTGCTTGACTCAGAGTTCAACAAAACTCACATTTTGCAGTTTCCCCACATAATTACTGCTCTGTAAATTGGCCCAAGTGAATACACTGGTGCATAGTCTACAGGATCTTAGATATACCAAAAGTAGAGTTTTACTCAAGATTTCATGTCTTCAGAAAGATTAATACATTTTCCAAGCCTCAATATTATAAGTCTATAGCGTAAGAAGCAACCATAATATCTGAGGTTAGGAAAGAATATTCCCCAGTCAGATTTGCCAGGACCCTACGGGGAGGGTGGGTGGTCTGTTCTCCTGTGCACTGCAGGGTGCATGCTAAGATCACTGGATATATCTCACTCAATGAATGTCTTGTCATTGTGCAGACCTCAATCATTGGTGCACATTAGTTCCTCTTGTTCTCTGTCTGTGGCACACAACAGTTCAGTCTCCTGTAGATTGTATATATTTTGACGTAATTTCAGTTATTGGGTTCAGGGGCCTTTGATATACAGGTCAGATAATATGATCTGATGATCGGTTACACCCTTAAAATTGATGACTCTATAATCCTCTTTGTTTTCACACACAATATTCTGGCTGCCTTTCCATGTGACATGTTGGTCCCTGTTGAGCCATAACAGAAGAACTGACCACTGAGTGCAAAAGGTGATGTTTACAACAGAGCCTGTGTGTTTTAGAACACGTCCCATCAAGGTACTATAATAAATCCCAACCAAAGCCTCTGAACTACCAATTATAAAAGGCCAGATTCTGTCACTCTTAGGCTATGTCTAGACTATATCCCTCTTTCAAAGAGGGATGTAAATTAGACAGATGAAGAGAGGCTAAAGCGACTGGGACTTTTCAGTTTAGAAAAGAGGAGACTAAGGGGGGATATGATAGAGGTATATAAAATCATGAGTGGTGTGGACAGGGTGAATAAAGAAAAGTTATTTATTAGTTCCCATAATAGAAGAACTAGAGGACACCAAATGAAATTAATGGGTAGCAGGTTTTAAACTAATAAAAGAAAGAAGTTCTTCATACAGCGCATAGTCAAACTGTGGAACTCCTTGCCAGAGAAGGCTGTGAAGGCTAGGACTATAACAGAGTTTAAAGAGAAGCTAGATAATTTCATGGAGGTTAGGTCCATAAAAGGCTATTAGGCAGGAGATAGAAATGGTGTGCCTGGCCTCTGTTTGTCAGAGGCTGGAGATGGATGGCAGAAGACAAATCGCTTGATCATTATCTTTGGTCCACCCCCTCTGGGGCACCTGGTGCTGGCCACTGTTGGCAGATAGGCTACTGGCCTAGATAGACCTTTGGTCTGACCCAGTACATCCATTCTTATGTTCTTAGATCAAAATTGCAAATGAAGCCAGGATTTGAATTTCCCATGCTTCATTTGCATAATGGCAGTCGCGCGTTCTTTCAAAAAATCGTCTCAATGCAGTTCTTTCGAAAAAAAACCTCTCTCAAAAGAACCGGTAAACCTCATTTTTTCAGGCAGTACGGTTCTTTCGAAAAGGGGGGGGGGGTTCAAAAGAACTGCGCCTAGACAGCGGTTTCACTTTCAAAATACCCGTTTTCGAAAGAACGCATGGCCACCATTATGCAAAAGAAGCGTGGGAAATTCAAATCCCAGCTTCATTTGCAATTTCAATCTGTCTAATTTACATCCCTCTTTTGAAAGAGGGATGTAGTTTAGACATGCCCTTACAAATGGTAACAGCTTACTTCGCAGAACAGCCTTGTTGAAATCAGGGAAAATATCTGTGGGGTAAGTATATCATACCCTGCCCCCAATGAACTGAAGGTGTTGAGTAGGATCTCTTTGGGGAGGAGAGTTTTTTCAAAGCAAATAAATCCACTGAGCTCCATTTTTAGATAATTTATTCTTTCAAACAAACGAATACCACTGAAGTTATACCATGCTGTGATCCCATCAGATTTTACAAACTAGCAGAGCCAAGCTAGAACAAAAATTAAGATTCACAAAGTCATAAAAATCTACCTTCTAAATATATTGCCCGAGTCTACTAATATGTACGTATAAAGCTGGAGCCTACCTGTAAGGGACACTGAATGGTAGGAGCTGGCAGTGACACTTTTCACCTTTACATCTTCCAGACCTAGGAAACATTAGTTCCATGGGATAAGTACAGGCAAGACACATCTCCATGCCCAGATCCCTTGTAGTACAGCTTAGAACTAGATTACTTCAGAAATTGCACCGCGAGTGTTGTGTATTTTACATCAGAAGGTCGCAGCTTATGGATCACAGACCCCAAGGAAGTCAGCACTATTTGTCCAGGGGACTGCGAACTGGTGTTCCCATTCCATACCACAGATGTGTTGCAAATGTGTGTGCCAGTTCCTGAGGACATACTTAAAACATGGCACTGATGTTGTGTTTCTATGATTAAGGGGAAACCTAGACCCCGAGCCCTGGCTGTGCCAATTCACTCTAGAACACCAAGACCAGGTGTTACAGAGATACGTTGGACAATCTGTCTCCAAGCCACAGCACATCTGCAGAGTCACTCTATAGAAGTTATCATAGCCACTCACACCCCTGTAATGTGAGACAGGTGGGTCCAGGAAGTGTCAAAGCCCCATTCCCAGCATATCAGCCCACCCTATTCCAGCCTTTCCAGTCTGCCGCAGTACACAGTTCCCTTATATCAATATCCCTGCTGCACTACTCCCCACTGTGACCACAGAGGAGGTGGTCTGGATTTGCCCTTTACCCAGCATCATTACTTCTATAATGCAACTGAATCATTGCAAAATCATGGAAAGTGTTGAGATAACACACAAAGTTGGCTTACAGAAAAGGTGTGTTGTTTGTATGTACATGATCTATATATTACTATGTTCAGTGCTATTGTCTTTACAAAGAAAAAGTGTGATTCTTTAGTTACCTGTTACTTTACACGGTTCTTTTGCTGTCAAGAAGGCTGAGATCATTTTCCCATGGCTTGCCCGGTTTGCCCGAGAAGCCATGCCAGTTCCCCACTGAAACACCATGCCGCCTTCTTCTCAGGGTGAGCATACAAAGGGAAATGAAAACACGGCAATCACTGACAAATTCAGCTGATTGTATTTTTGCTTGTTAACTAAATTTGAAAAGAGTGTTTGCTTGGCTTAATTTATATTGATGTTAATTAAAAAAATACCTATGAAGAATACTACTTTCCACTTCTTATAACACTTTTCACCCCAAACACACTTTACTCACATTGAATCAGTCATGACAAGGCTTCCAAGAGGAAAGAGGTTATTAATCTCCTTTTATAAATGGGAAACCTGAACCAAAGGTATGTGTCTTGCTCCAGATCCCTGAGAGTTACTCTGTGGAGTGGTTCAAGACTCTCAGTAAGGAGAATTGTGTATTTGCATTGACTCAAGAGAGGCTATGGGACCACACTGTGATTCAAAGAATCACAATTAAGTCTCACAATTCAACCCCCAGTGAAGAAAAAAATCCTTTACCTGGCACAGCTTACTACCTTCTCCATACCAACTCTGCTGTGCTGGCCAGCATTTTAGAAAACAGTCAAGGCTCCACAGACTCCCCACCTCTATACACCCTCTTGCACAGAAAGGGAAGTAACAAGACCTGCTATCCTGTGACCCAACCTCTTATGCTCAGTAATCCTCTGCTCAGACTCCTACAGCTGGTTATAATGTACCCCGGAGGGTGCAAGTATCAGGACTATAATTGAGAATCATGGTCAGAGCCAAGCTCATGGGTGCTCGATTCCTAGTTTTTGTTTGAACCACTAGACTGCACACTACTTCCAATCTCTATCCTAATCCTTTTACCCCTCCACCCAATACCCAAATGTTTCAAACTCACATGTAGGTAACAAGAAAGCAATGTGCTGACTGTTGATTGCAGCAAAACCCTGCCAAATCCATGGAATGACTGTGGAAGACTCCCCATCAAGCCTTGGAGAATTTTCAAAACAGACTTCAAGAAAAGGCCTTAAAATTCATATGAACTATGACCCTCCAAGATACAGCACAGTGATAGTAGGAGACCCAAAAAAATCACTAAGGGACAAAGTCTGGCCCTGTGCTCTTGGACAGTCTTCTTTCACCTCCACTTTGGAGAGGTGTTTCTAGTATATTCATCATGTTCTGACCTAACATGCCTGTCCTTACCCAGGATAGGGCTTTTCAGGTGTCATTTTCTTATGGCTTCTGTAATGAACAGGAATAAACCATAAATCCTCCTCCCCCTTTTTATGTAAACTAGTAGACATCCCATATACTAAAAGCACTATTTGTTTCTAGCTTGAAATGTTAAATTTAGGATGGCATATTCACCTGTAGCAGCAAGAGCATGTCTGAGTCCTGCAGCAACATTCACCACCTTCTCTATGAGGGACTATTCAAACATAAGAGAAAAAACATATTTGCAATTTGCATTTTATACCTCTCAGAGGGAAACATATTTTAACAAATGAAAGAAAATGGTATCATATTTACAGACTGTCTGTCGCAAAGTTCATCAAAAAAGATATTTATTTTAAAATACATTTCAGCCTCATTTCAATAATGTCTTGGGAATTTCTTAAGAAAACCAAGCAAAGCTTCCAGAAGTGCAATAGTACAGCAGCACAGCAGATCAATACCTGAAATCAAAATACTCACATGAAGGAAGAAATCTCAGAAATGTGTAATTAAGATGCAAACATACACAAGTTTTTTGGTCCCCCTTTTATCAGACTGGATGTTCAGTAACAAACATCCAGTCTGATAAATAATAAGAAAAAAAAAGCAGCCACAATGTAAATAATTCACTGGTTCTAACATACTATGAGGATAGGCAATTTAATAATTTGGGCAGAGCTGGCAGCACATTTCCATTATAAGACCCCATCTTTACGTATGATCACTGAATTAAACTGTATTATAACACTTATGTACAAAGGGACCAAATTAAAGTTGCATGGGGCACCTTAATTCTCTCATTTCGTAATCTGAGGGCTTGATTTTGAAAACTTAACATTCTTTTAACATAGTTTTGTGGGTGTAGCCTCAGAGGGGTAGTTGTGTTAATCTAGAAGGTGTCACAAGACTCCTCGTTGTTTTTGCAGATACAGACTAATAGATTTATTTGGGCATAAACTTTCATGGGTAAAAACCAGTTGTATGTATTAAAAATGTATACGCTTGGGCTGAGGTTGAGATTGAAATAGGAGACAGACTTGTCAAAAGCCAGGTTGATGTCATGGTAGAGGTCTACTGCAGACCACCTAACAAGGAAGAAAAGGTAGATGAGGCTTTTTTTGAACAATTAACAAAATCATCCAAAGTACAAGACTTAGTGAGAAGGGGGTCCGCATCTATCCAGACATCTGTTGGGAAAGTAACACAGCAGGGCACAGATTATCCAACAAGTTCTTGGACTGTATTGGAGACCATTTTTTATTTCAGAAAATGGAGATAGCTACTAGGTTCTAGATTTGATTTTGACAAATAAGGAGGAACTGGTTGAGAATTTGAAAATGGAAGGCAGTTTATGTTTTGTTAGTCTAGAAAGTGCTACCAGACCATTTGTTGTTTTTTTCCTGTAACAGACTAACTCGGCTACCCCCTGATGCTCATGAAATGAAAGAGTTTGTGATTCTAAGGAATAGTAGGAGAGAGAACAGCAAAACAAAAACAATGGATTTCAAGAAGGCAGACTTTAGAAACTCAAGGAATTTGTGGGTAAGGTCCCAGGGGAAGCAAGACTAAGAGGCAAAAAAACTGAAAACATTTGGCAGTTTTTCAAAGAGATATTACTTAAGGGCACAAGAGCAAACTATTCCACTGCAGAGGAAGGATAGGATGTATGGCATAAGACCACCCTGGCTTAACCAAGGGCTTAATCCAAAATTCACTGAAATCAGTAGTCTTTCTACTGATTTTAGTGAGATTTATATGGGGCGCTGAAAACAGTACACAAGACCAGATGTGTAGTGGACAACTCTGTTGAGTCTTTACCTCAATCTTTAGTGGGATCAAGCTTCCTCCTGAAGTTTGAGGGACTCCTAGTTGTCCAAAAGAGTTAGACCCACAGGATAAAACTTGGCCATTTTCTGCAACATAATACAGACTTGTTAGAGTAGTGTGTAACTCATAACATTATACTTTAGGGTACATGTATGGTTAAAAGCAACATACCATAACACATCATTAAAACAATTATATGAAAGATACCACAGCACAGCATATAAAGAATTGAAATATTCCTTTTTGAAAAGTTCAAGGGCTTGTGTTCTAATATACACCCCGTTCAGTAAAAGGTTAATGATAACTGAATGAGTGTAGGGGATATTCGGCTACTCCACTTGCATAGCAAATAGCATAAAACCTCAGAGCACTCTGGCCTTGTGCAGACCTTTGTATGAGAGAACTCTGTGCTTTTACTGTATGTTCAAATATTTCTTCAGGCCCTAGTGGAAGACAGTGAGTCCTAGTGGACAGACCTCGGAACTGGAATTCCAAAGATTTAAATTCAATTCCTGGCTCTGCCACTAGTCTGCTGGGTGACCTTGGGCAATTCATTTAACTGTTGTGAGCCTCAGTTTCTCCTTTTGTAAAATGGAGATAATGATACTGACCTCATTTGTAAAGCACTTTCAGATATATTGATAAAAGCACTATAAAAAAGCTAGGTATTATTAGTGAAATGGACTTACTTATAAGTATGATTGTAAAATCCCAGCCACAGGCAACTTGTAACACACAAAGACTAGACAGAACAGGACACAAAGTCAAACACAGAACATCCTCAGTGTGATTGAGTCCCAACTGTCCTTCTTTGTTTTGGCCACATACAAAGAGTTCTCCTGCACCTGCAAAATAAAACCACTGTCACAGGTAGATTTATAATAGAGGCAAAATAGAATCACACACACATTGGAACCCTGTGATGAATTAGCATTGCATGCATAGGCTTTGTCTTCTGAAGACATAATTATAATCTCTTTAACAAAGTAAAAATACGCTTTTCTTTCTCGTGTAGACACAGCCATGAAGAATACGACTGCCAAAGGAGATTATTCTAAAGTTAATGTTGCTCCATCTCAGTGTTTCAGAGTGAAACCTTTCATCCAATTCACTTTCTGCTTCATATCCTTCCTATTCTCAAGAAGCCATAATGTATGGTAAAACTTTCCAATCAGGGATTTGGACGCCACTTAAGAAAAGGAATAAACTACCTTTTCAAAATAAAATATTCTCTCTTCCTGCCAAAGTCGTGAACTCTCTTGCATAACAAGGAGCTAGAACAGGCTAAGAAATAATCATCATATAATCATAAAATGTTCTCTAAAGGCAAACAAAATAACAAAACTCCCATTTAAAACAATTCAATTCATTGGCAGCAAATAGCTTTTCTGCTTTGCAGTCAAGATTTGTACTTGCTAGAAATTATAATCCACCCATAGGCGGCAGCACAAGCACAGCAACAAGGAAGGTACCCTGCAAGAAGATTCTCATTCAGAAACATGTTAGCCCTTGCCCTGCACATGTCACGTGAATGTCTGTTACCAGTAATAACTGCAGAGTGTCCTCCTCCTCCAGTAATGCTCTTAATGTTTTGATGTTTGCAGGAAAAATCTTTCAGAGTCTGGGGGAAAAGCACGTCCTCTTTATGACCAAGGCCGAGCTGTCCATAGCTGTTTGCACCCTTTAAACACAGAGAAAAATTAAAATATGGAAGAGCTTTATGAACAGAGCAATTTATTAGCCTTTAGTTAGAAATAGCCTTTAGTTAGAAATACTTGACTTGTCTGTATTTTGCTATGTAGAACCTAGAACACAAATAACTTGGATTTTAGGCCCATTATATGCAAACCCTTAAAAATTACAGTGCAAGTTCAACATGCTTCTGCCATTAAAATATTGGCCAATTTTAGCCACTATTACTTAAGAATTCACAAGATTGCAGTGCAGCTGAAATGCTACATAGAGCCTGGGGCCAATGGGACTCCCCTGTTGGTCGCAGGCTCCATGCAGCATTTCCACTTTGAAATATACAAGAGCCCCAGTGGGGACTCTTGTACATTTCAAAGGTGGAACTCCACCCCTGCCACCCCTGCCCCCTCCCACAGAGCTGGAGCTGGGGGGAACTGGTTTTTAGGCCAGCTTCCCCCAGCACTCACTCCACTTCCTCCACTCTTGCTGCCTCTTTTCTGATAGAGGCAGCAAGGGGGGAGAGCAACTAGTGGCTTACACCCCTAATCTAGAGCCCTTCAAATCTGCAGCTATCTGCTTCACATCATGCAGATGCAGAGACAAATTCTGTACCCACACAGCGCTCTAAAGATCAATATATTTTATTTATTCAAGAGAGTGTTAAGAGGTGACTCAGTCATAGTCTGTGGCTACGTCTACACTGCAGGTTTCTTGCGCAAGAACAGCCGTTCTTGCGCAAAAACTTGCAGAGCGTTTACAGTGCACACACATTCTTGCGCAAGTAAATTTACAGTAAAGCGTTGGAAAACAGGGCTTCTTCCGGAAGAGTTATTCCTCTCCCCACGAGGAATAAATCCTCTTGCGCAAGAGCTCTTGCACAAGAAGGCAGTGTGGACGGGCAACAGGGGTTTCTTGCACAAGAAAACCCTATGGCTAAAATGGCCATCAGAGCTTTCTTGAGCAAGAGAGCGTCCACACTGCCATGGACGCTCTTGCACAAAAGCACATCTCCTGTGCAAAAGCACATGGCAGTGTGGACACGCTCTTGCGCAAGACCTTTTGCGCAAGAAGCCTGCCGTGTAGACGTAGCCTGTAAGTATCTGCATTGGCACAAGATTTCTGAAGTAGAAGTTCTTTAAATCTAGCAGACACAGACATAACAGGATGCAACAGCTGGAAGCTGAAGCTAAAAATTCCTGGCTAAACCAGGAATTGAATGTAGGTCTCTTGAGTCCCAGGCCAGTGCTCTATCCATTACTAAACCATGCAGTAGCAAGTCCCGCCATGCAGTAGCAAGTCATCTCCAGTACAGCTTCCCATTCAAACAACTGGGATGGTCATAAGGAAAACTATGAATGGTCTGCACTGTAATACTATAGATAGTATAAATGGCCACCGCTGTCACTAATTTACCAAATAAGTCCCTAATCAGAGACCTATTGTGAACATCTGGTTAGTTATTTTAAAAATCAGCTATCCTATTTCTCTATGCCAATATTGGCTTATTTTTTGTATGCATCTGTTTCCTTATCACACAAACCCTCAAACCACAGAGTGATATAAATGACATGAGCTATATTCTTTTTATGCAGTCCTGGGCTTGTCAAATACTCCACAGAAAAGCTGAATATTTCCAAATTAACTTTTATTATTATACAAAACATGTCCCTGGCTAACTAAGAAAATTTAGCAAGATAATTTTATGTACTTTGAGCTAAATTCACTACTGATGTATATTAGCACTACTGTGATGCTATTGTGCCTGAATATATCCGTGGTTAGTTTAGTCCAGCATGCCTACAACTAAAAAATGGGTCAGGCTTGTTAGTATTAAAATTATGCATGCAGTAATTATGCTAATAAACCTCTCTCCACTAAGTTTTCAGTAATGTAGATGTTCTGTCAGCATACTATCCCCAAAATGAAATAAGTAGCACATGCTGTCTCATTTGGAAGTTACAACTAGTGAAATAGAAACACTTTTCTCCCATTAGTCAGCTCTTTTAACTCAGAAAGGGCATAAAAGAGAAGCTACTGATATATTTATAAGCTAAAACCAAACCAGATAAATGAATAGCACAAAGTAGGCACTGGGAAGTCTTAAAATATCTTTGAGGCTTTTTAACAGCATGAGTTGATAGCAGTCCATGAGTCCGACAGACCTGATTATCAATTTCAATGCCAGTAGCACATTTATTTGCTTTCAACAACATTGTTAGCAAAAACCTGTCACTGGTATTGGTGACTTCAGACCCAAAATTACTGCTCCCTCCCCCCAGCAGAAATTAATCATTAGGATTTTCACTGGCTTCCCCATTTTCCACCTTGTTTTCCCATGCCCTGCCTATGTTCTCTTCCCTCCCCCCCCCCCCCCCCCCCCCCCCCCCCCCCCCCCCCCCCCGGACACACACAGATGATATGTTTAAAGGAAGATAGCATCAGTTAATAGGAAATGAATGTAGCAAATTTTAAGACAATATCATCAAAAGGCACTTAGGTGGAAAGGTCAAAGATCATTCTAAGGATTTTGCCTGTACTGCGTGGTCTATGGCTATGTGTGCATTACATTTGATGATTTCAGCTCAGTAGGGAAATGGAAATTAGTGTTAATCACTCCATTATAAACAGTGCATACAATATCAGATGGTTTAGAGATTTATCATCACTCATTAATTGTACCACTCTTCTTTGAGGAAATTCACATATTCACTAGGAGTGCAACACAACCAGATGCTGAAAAACAGGGGTGAGGCAAGAAGGCAGCAAGATAGAAAATAGATATCTTATGGCAGTAGCTCTGAATCAGGCATTCAGGGGCCCCTGGGAAAGCCAGGACTAGGGGGGCCACCAAGCAGGATTAGCATTAGACTCTCTGGGGCCTAGGAGAAAGCCAGAGCCCCACTGTATGGCATTGAAGCCTGGAGCCCTGACCCACACCACCTCTTACAGAAGCAGATGACTGAAAAACTTAGCTTTGCAGTGCCCCCTATAGCATGGACCTTGGAATTTTTATTCCAAGCCAAGGGAGCCTCAGAAAGTAAAAGGTTGAGAACCCCTGCCTTATTGAACTAGCAGCCATTCAGGGTGGGGGAATAAGGTTTCCAGCTGCCTAAAGTGCCTAGCTCCTTACTCTTGCAAATTTGTGTTGTGATTATTTTAGACCAATAAGGTTATTGCACACCAGAGTTTGGGGGTGAGGATCAGAACAGGTAGGGCCAACTATAGCTATCCTTGCCCTGCCTATGTTTCTTTTATGCATCACAGAAGCTGAAATCCTGCCACTGAATGGCAACCCTCCTCTTGACTTCAAAGGAAAGAACATAAATTTTAGAAGGCAGTGGTGTTCTTGAATCATGCACAATATTTGAACAGAATCCAGACTGACAAGTCAGCAGCTATAATCTTTTTGCACCTGGGCTGTGACATGCATAGCCCTTTGGGTCCTTCTTCAATGGTGTGAAGGCAAGGGACAACTAGCTACTAACAGAATATTTTTGGTGGATATGAGGTGACTTGTTGCAATGGTGCACTGCAGAGAGAAGAGTACATTTTCAGATGTCCTTTTCTAGAAGGATTTAAATAGAGTTCTGAACAACAACTCTAATGTGAAACAGAATCAGTAAATTTCATTCTGCTAATGCCTAGCAAAGCTATAAAGAAGCAGAGGTAGTACTGGAGTCTAGGTGAGAAGTCTCAGGCAGATATCACATTCAGCTCTCATTCATAAGGTTAGCTTTTAAACAATTAGGAACAGACATTTGATTTATTTTTTCAAATGAAAGCTTAAATCCTGTAAACAGCAACAACATAGGCCTGCACGAATGCCAATGCAAGCGTTTTTCTTCAAACTTTGGACACGAAAAGTTCTTAAAACAGACACAGCTGCTGAGATTCTCTCACTCCATTTTAGAGAAAGGCATAATATAGGAATCTTTCAGGAAATTATTTTATTTCTGAACTTTTTCAAATGGGGCAGATCACAAAGACAAACAGACACACCATCTGTCCTATGCGAAGACTAACAAGATAGCTTCAGAAATAGAGCTTAATACAGCCCCTCTGTGACCTTTTATTATTTTCAGCATTTTTATTCAGTGCATCCTGCTCGCATGAAGGGAGGCTTTTCTAGCACTTAAATGTACAAATAGTAATAACCATAATGCGTGCACTAGAACTGTATCAAGGGTACCAGAGGCAAACCCATGGAGTTCAACAATGCAGCATATAGTCACACATCTTTAATAAAGGCAACCTGAGATGACCACCAGACCCAGTGTGCTATGTTCCTACTTGTTATAACCATAGGGTCCACCCTATAATTGTGCACATTGGATGAGTTGCTATCCCTGCAAGGAGTCGCACCACAAGGGCTGGACCAAGGGGTACTGCTGTACCCGCTGGCCTGAAGTAGTAACAACAACCCAAATACATGGTTTCTGCCTTCAGCACCCCCAATTATAAAAACTGTTCCAGGTAGGGTTGCCAGGTGTCCGGTTTTGAACCAGAGAGTCCAGTATTTGAGCTTTCGGTTTGGGAAACAAATTGAGAAAATATAAATGTCCGGTATTTTCTAAATAAGATGTAATATAGATTGTGATGTAATGTCAAGTGTGTCCGGTATTTTTGCTGAAACCATCTGGCAACCCTAGTTCCAGCCCCAATGAGCCCCACTAATTTCACTGAGATAGCAGCCTGCCCCCGCACGAGGAGTGGCAGGCTCCCTCCACACCATGCCCTGTAGTCTGGGCCAGTCCCGCTACAGTAAACACAGCAGTAGCTGCAGTCTGCCCGGTCTACTTTATGCAAGGAAGTGGCAGCTGAAGAGGGCCGCTGGAAAGTCAGCCGTTTGCCTCGCCCCTCGCTTTTGGCTGTTAATTTACCGCACTACAGCAACCCCTCGCTCCTCTGACCTGCCACCGCTCAGCCCTCACGCCCCCATGGCTGGGGTTCGCCTGGTGTCTTCTCTGAGCAGCACGGCAAATAAAAGGAAGGGGGGGGGGGACCAGAAAGGGGTGACGCATAGTGACAGCCTCCTGTAACGCCCCAGTCAGGCGCTACAGCCCAGCGCTGCGCGTGGGGACACGCTGCCTTCCCCCCAGCACGGGGGGGGGGGGGGGTTGCAGGCTCCCACCCTGGGCAGGGCCACCACGCCTGGGGCTGTGAGGGGCACCCATGAGCCCAGCGGCAGGCACCGAGGGCTACAGGCGGCGGGGGAGGGAGGGGTTGCTCTTTCAGAGGGGGCATCCTTTGGCTTCAGGGAAGAGGGAATTGCTGGGCAGATACAAGAGTCGGGGAGAGAGGGGGACGTCTCCGCGGTCTCCTGCTTGGGCCCTTTCCCCCCTGCACAGGCAGCAGCCCAGCCCCCGCCCCTCCCCCAGCAGCCGAGCGCAGCCTCCCCTCCCGCGCTCAGAACGCCTGCCCGGGAAGCACCGACGTACCCAAGCGAAGAGCGCCCGCACAGCCTCCCCCGCGGACTCCATGGGCCCAGCCCGGCGGCTCCGCGCAGCCCCGCCCCCTTGCTGCCTGTAGCCCCGCCCGCGCTTGGCCAGAGAGAGCAGGAGGGGCGGGGCTGAGGCGGGCGGGGCCTGGCGGCGGGAGGTCGCGCGCGGGCCGAATGGGGGTGTAGGCTCGTGCCATTCATGCCTGGGACGCCAGATGCGTGTGTCTCTCTCCGCTCCGCTCCGCTCCCCCCGCGCCTTCCGAGCTAAACCCACAGCCACCTTCGGTCTCGGGCGCTCCCTGCCTTTCACGTGGCTGGCTGCGGCCTTGATAATGCTCTTTAAGCAAGAGGCGGTTGCAATCATACACGTGGGATTGTAAAAAAAAGTTAAGATCGTTATGGGGGTTTATTTATCTAGATACAGAAATAGCTACTGCATTGGATGTCATGGTGTGGCTTTTGCAAGTAACTGAAACTTCACACTTCCCGACCCGTTTTTTATGTGCAAGGATACTATCAAAATGGCTGTCAAATGAGTAATAGACTGTAAGCTCTTTAGGGCAGGGCCTGTCCTTTTGTGGTGTGTGTGTACAGTGTCTGGCACCGCCAGGGCCCTGATTCTACCAAATAAGTAAATCGTTGTCACCTACGAATTAATTGCACGTTGAGATAGTATTACATGCTTTGTTTTCTGCAGTTTCTTAGGTGAACTGTTTTTGTGGTATAGTCCAAATAAAAAACAATTCAGATTTTGCTAAACCTTTCCTATTATTTCAATACTTTGAGCATAACATTCCGGTATAGTGCCAATCTGTTTGTTGTATTTCTCAGACTATAGTTTACCTACAGAAGACCAAATTCCTGCTCACTTCTGGATTTATGCCCCCAAATAAACACAAGTGTATTTTGCCTCAGAAGGGTAGTCATCGTAGTCTGTAACCTTAAAAACAAGTAGTCCTGTAGCACCTTTATATATATATATATATATATATATAAAAGAACATAAGAATGGCCGTACTGGGTCAGACCAAAGGTCCATCTAGCCCAGTAGCCTGTCTGCCGACAGTGGCCAGCACCAGGTGCCCCAGAGAGGGTGGACCGAAGACAATGATCAAGTGATTGTCTCCTGCCATCCCTCTCCAGCCTCTGACAAACAGGCCAAGGACACCATTTTATCACCTGGCTAATAGCCTTTTATGGACCTAACCTCCATGAAATTATCTAGCTTCTCTTTAAACTCTATTATAGTCCTAGCCTTCACAGCCTCCTTTGGCAAGGAGTTCCACAGGCTGACTACACGCTGTGTGAAGAAGAACTTTCTTTTATTAGTTTTAAACCTGCTACCCATTAACTTCATTTGGTGTCCTCTAGTTCTTCTATTATGGGAACTAATAAATAACTTTTCTTTATCGGCCCTCTCCACACCACTCATGATTTTATATACCTCTATCATATCCCCCCTCAGTCTCCTCTTTTCTAAACTGAAAAGTCCCAGTCGCTTTAACCTCTCCTCATATGGGACCCGTTCCAAACCCCTAATCATTTTAGTTGCCCTTTTCTGAACCCTTTCCAAGGCCAAAATATCTTTTTTGAGGTGAGGAGACCACATCTGTACACAGTATTCAAGATGTGGGCGTACCATAGTTTTATACAGGGCAGTAAGATATTCTGGGTCTTATTTTCTATCCCTTTCTTAATAATTCCTAGCATCCTATTTGCCTTTTTGACCGCCACTGCACACTGTGTGGAAGTTTTCAGAGAACTGTCCACGATAACTCCGAGATCTCTTTCCTGATTTGTCGTAGCCAAATTAGCCCCCATCATACTGTACGTATAGTTGGGGTTATTTTTCCCGATGTGCATTACTTTACACTTATCCACATTAAATTTCATTTGCCATTTTGTTGCCCAATCACTCAGTTTGGTGAGATCTTCTTGGAGTCCCTCACAGTCTGCTTCTGTCTTGACTATCCTAAACAGTTTGGTATCATCCGCAAACTTTACCACATCACTGCTTACCCCTTTCTCCAGATCATTTATGAATAAGTTGAACAGGATTGGTCCCAGGACTGACCCTTGGGGGACACCACTAGTTACCCCTCTCCATTCTGAAAATTTACCATTTATTCCTACCCTTTGTTTCCTGTCTTTTAACCAGTTCTCAATCCAAGAAAGGACCTTCCCTCTTATCCCATGGCCATGTAATTTACACAAGAGCCTTTGGTGAGGGACCTTGTCAAAGGCTTTCTGAAAATCTAAGTATACTATATCTACTGGATCCCCCTTGTCCGCATGTTTGTTAACCCCTTCAAAGAACTCGAATAGATTAGTAAGACAGGATTTCCCTTTACAGAAACCATGTTGACTTTTGTCCAACAAATTATGTTTTTCTACATGCTTCATAATTTTATTCTTTACTATTGTTTCGACTAATTTGCCTGGTACTGAAGTTAGACTTACCGGTCTGTAATTGCCCGGATCGCCTCTAGAGCCCTTTTTAAATATTGGTGTGACGTTGGCTACCTTCCAGTCATTAGGTACGGAAGCTGATTTAAGGGATAGGTTACAAACCACAGATAATAGTTCAGCAATTTCCCATTTGAGTTCTTTTAGAACCCTTGGATGAATGCCATCCGGTCCCGGAGATTTGTTAACATTAAGTTTTTCTATTTGTTCCAAAACCTCCTCTAATGACCCTTCAATCCGGGACAGTTCCTCAGATTCATCACCCACAAAGGACGGTGCAGATTTGGGAATCTCCCCAACGTCCTCAGCCATGAAGACTGAAGCAAAGAAATCATTTAGTTTCTCCGCAATGGCTTTATCGTCCTTGATTGTGCCTTTTATAGTTCGATCGTCTAGGGGACCCACAGGTTTTTTAGCAGGCTTCCTGCTTCTAATGTACTTAAAAAACATTTTGTTATTTCTTTTTGAGTTTTTGGCTAGCTGTTCCTCAAAATCTTTTTTTGCTTTTCTTATTACATTTATATATATATATATATATATATAGTATCATGAGCTTTCATAGGTAAAACCTACTTCATCAGATGATGAGCTGGAGACATCTAATGAAGTGGGTTTTACCGACAAAAAGCTCATGATGCTATATATTTGTGTTAGTCTCTAAAGATGTCATAGGGCTACTGGTTGTTTTACAAGTTTATTATGCTGCTTTAACTGTTTTGCTCCATATTTTATCTGCCCTGCTCTGAAATCCATTCAGATTACACCTGCTAGAGGCAAACCGAGGTTCTTTGCATCTCTCGGGCACAAAAACACAAAATATGTTCCCTATTAAACCCCTCCATGGCATAGCATGGAGAGGGTCAACATGCTGATTTAGGGAAGCCAGGAAAAGGATCCATCCTAATGTGCCCCTCTTGTCTATCACTTGTGTTTATGGAACCATAATAATAGTGATGATGATAATGTGTTCATGATAACAATAACAAAATAAGAATAAAATCTTTGGCTGCAGAATTTGAAATGAGGACTAAACTGGGTGATTCCTATTTACTATGAAGCATGTACATTCACAGTGCGGAGAAATTCACCCCAGTGGAGCAGAACTAGGCCTATCCACCATTTAAATCCCAATATGGCATCCGTACAGAGTTTAAATGAAATGTATGCAATACATACGCTTTGTACAATCCCACTGTCTATGGGTGAATGTTATCCAATTTGAGTGTTTATTATATGCATTTCCACTTTGAAAATATGGATAGAAATCAGATGCTGATAAAACAAGTATTTACAGCATATTCATTCAAGAGTTACCAATTGATGCAGATTATTTTGCAGTACTGCTCCCACTGAAGCCTTTGGCAAAACTTCAAACTTCAGTAGGGTCCCACATATATGGCCCATATCTAAAACATGTTTCTTGTTTATTTGCTACTTTAGGGTGCGTCTACACTGCACTCTTACCTCAAAATAAACTACGCAATTCGCACTATGCAAATTGCATAGATTATTTCGAGGTAATTTCGAAATGAAGCACTGGACCCCCATGGAATGGAGGTCACAGGTATGCCGGAATAGCACACCTGTTATTTCTAAATATATTTCGAAATAAGGGCGTGTTTAAAGACGTGAGATAGCTATTTCAGGATACTTCCAGTGTCCCGAAATAGTGCCCTTATCTAGACATAACCTTATTTACCTATTTGTGACAGCATCAGGCGTTGACATTTCTTGGATTCATGGGCACCAAGACTAAAAGACAATAGGAAGTATCTCAGAATAGCATGTTTGTACCAGTCTATCATGTTAAAAATGCAGAGCATTTAGGCTGCGTCTAGACTGGCATGATTTTCCGCAAATGCTTTTAACGGAAAAGTTTTTCCGTTAAAAGCATTTGCGGAAAAGAGCATCTAGATTGGCACGGACGCTTTTGCGCAAAAGCACTTTTTGCGGAAAAGCGTCCATGCCACTCTAGACGCGGTTTTGCACAAGAAAGCCCCGATCGCCATTTTCGCCATCGGGGCTTTTTTGCGCAAAACGGTTCTCAGCTGTCTACACTGGCCCTCTTGCGCAAAAGCATTTGTGCAAGAGGGCTTTTTCCCAAACGGGAGAGTCATTGTATTTGCGCAAGAACACTGACGATCATACATTAGATCGTCAGTGTTCTTCCGCAAATTCAAGCGGCCAGTCTAGACAGCTGGCAAGTTTTTCCGCAAAGACTTTGTGGTAGGAATTTTTTTACATTCATTTTGCCCAAGTGTAAATAGCTAAACAAAGAATAATGCTTTGGAGAGGCCCATGATGTGTAAGAGGTCTGATTTTTTTGTCTCTATTAAAAGGCGGTGGCAAACCTTGCATAGTATTATTATTTGGGACAAATTACAACATGGTTTTACAAATGGTAGATCGTGCCAAACCAACCTGATCTCCTTCTTTGAGAAAGTAACAGATTTGTTAAAGGAAATGCAGTGGATCTAATCTACCTCGATTTCAGTACGGCATTTGATACAGTACCACATGGGGCATTATTGGTTAAATTGGAAAAGATGGGGATCAATATGAAAATTAAGAGGTGGATAAGCAACTGGTTAAAGGGGAGACTACAGCGGGTCATACTGAAAGGTGAACTGTCAGGTTGGAGGGAGGTTACTAGCGGAGTTCCTCAGGGATCAGTTTGGGGACCAATTTTATTTAATCTTTTTATTACTGACCTTGGCACCAAAAGTGGGAGTGTGCTAATAAAGTTTGCGGATGACACAAAGTTGGGAGGTATTGCCAATTCAGAAAAGGATCGGGATATCATACAGGAAGATCTGGATGATCTTGTAAATTGGAGTGATAGCAATAGGATGAAATTTAATAGTGAGAAGTGTAAGGTTATGCATTTAGGGATTAATAACAGGAATTTTAGTTATAAGCTGGGGACACATCAGTTGGAAGTAACGGAAGAAGAGAAGGACCTCGGAGTCCTGGTTGATCACAGGATGACTATGAGCCGCCATTGTGACATGGCCATGAAAAAGGCTAATACAGTCTTGGGATACATTAGGCGAGGTATTTCCAGTAGAAATAAGGAGGTGTTAGTGCCGTTATACAAGGCATTGGTGAGACCTCATTTGGAATACTGTGTGCAGTTCTGATCTCCCATGTTTAAGAAGGATTAATTCAAACTGGACCAGGTACAAAGAAGGGCCACTAGGATGATCCGAGGAATGGAAAACCTGTCTTATGAAAGGAGACTCAAGGAGCTTGGCTTGTTTACCTTAACCAAAAGAAGGCTGAGGGGAGACATGATTGCTCTCTTTAAATATATCAGAAGGATAAACACTAGGGAGGGAGAGGAATTATTTAAGCTTAATACCAATGTGGACACAAGAACAAATGGATATAAACTGGCTGTTAGGAAGTTTAGACTTGAAATTAGACGAAGGTTTCTAACCATTAGAGGAGTGAAGTTCTGGAACAGCCTTCCAAGGGAAGTAGTGGGGGCAAAAGACCTATCTGGCTTCAAGATTAAGCTAGATGGGTTTATGAAGGGGATGGTTTGATGGGATAACATGATCGTGGCAACTAATTGACCTTTCACTATCAGTGGTAAATAGGCCAATGGTGGGATGATAGGAGTTACTATAGAGAACTTTTTCCTGGGTGTCTGGCTGGTGAGTCTTGCCCACATGCTCAGGCTTCAGCTGATCGCCTTATTTGGGGTCGGGAAGGAATTTTCCTCCAGGGTAGATTGGCAGAGGCCCTGGAGGTTTTTCATCTTCCTCTGTAGCATGGGGTACAGATCACTTGCTGGAGGATTCTCTGCATCTTGGGGTCCTTAAACCATTTGAGGACTTCAATATCTAAGATATAGGTGAGAGGATTAGTCTAGGAAAGGGTGGGTGAGATTCTGTGGCCTGCATTGTGCAGGGGGGTCAGACTAGATGATCATAATGGTCCCTTCTGACCTTAAAGTCTATGAGTCTATTTGTACTTCAGTAGTACACATAAGGCGCTGTCCACATGCACAGATCATCACAGTCCTTCTGTCAGAAAGTTTACAGCCTCGGGACCCAATCCTGGAATCAATACCCCATGGATGGACCCCTATGTCAATGCAGAAACACACTAAAGGCAGTGGGTATATCTGCAGGGACCCTCTTGCAGAATCAGGGCCTAAGAAACTCATTCTACAGCCTAGGTCTGTCAATGGGATCAAGACTGAGCCTGCAAAACAAAAGAGGAGGCAATTCCCTGCTCAAATAAATATGTATAGCTTCCTGTGGTGTCAGTGGGAGTCATACATGTGTATCTGCAGGCCATACAGCATCCAGAGTAACTGAATTGTTCCATTAAAGATGAAACTCCATAAATCACAAGTAAACATGTTTATTGCTAGGCTGTAGAATTAGTGGGTTTTGGTTATACATTGATTTTCATCTTAACAATTCAGCAGTTTTCATTTTATCGTCATTTAAAGTGTCCACAATATTTTAAAATACTTAAACTATGTATATTAATGTTTTACATAGTCAGCAGGTTTGGGCATGAAAAAACCCAAATATAAATGATGTTATTCTCTGAAAAAACATCACTTTAAATATTTTACCCTTTACATTTTGTTTCCTATATTTGTACCATATGATATAGACAGAATTTCCTCCTCACAGAATAACAGCAGAATTATTAAATCTAGGCACTAAGCAGACATTTAATAGGTCCGATGTTTTCTATTGAAATTTTACGCAATACAGATTTAAGATTTGAAGTACCGCTTATCACATCTTCTGCTTATAATCTGAAAATTTAAAAATCCTATACTTAAAAAAAATCTTAGCTCTAACCATTACTACACAAGCAAACAAAATCAATCCACATTAATCACTTATTTAAACTGAATAGATTCTTCGTTAAAAACATGACGTTCCCAAAGACAATTTTAAGATGCGAAGCTAATTTTTATAAAAATATATAGTCTGACTGTCCTAAATGTAAAAGAAAAAAATTATAGGCATAATCTCATGCTAGTAAAAAGAGTATTAACCCTCCAGATTTTATTTTAAAAAGAAAAAAAACCCAAAACTGGGTCTCTCTTAATATAGAATATTTTAGGCTGTTCATTATGTATATGGCCCTTATACTCTATTGGGATACAATTCACCACTGTGCAGAGGGCCAGTAGGACCATTTATGATATTTAAGTCTCACTTACTCCCTGTTCTTAGGAATCCAAGGATGAAATTCTAGTTGCATTTAAATCAATGGGAGTTTTGCCTTTGACATCAATGCTTGAATGCTCACAAAACTGGAGAGCTCACTACTGTTTAATGTTACCAATTCAACATGACTTTGCTTCCCACATCAGCAGAATGCTATTCAGAGGATAACAGATTTCTTTTTCATTACAGTATATTTGAACATAACTATGAGCTACAAAGACTTAGGGAATTCATCTTGCCACAAACAGATCCCTCAAGTCCCATTGGCCTCAATGGGAAGGTGTTCAGTGTCCCTCGGGATCAGGCCCTACAGAAGAGAACTAGGATGTATCACTTCACATTTTGAAAGATCAATGATGAGAATGAATAATCAGGGGGACTTTTATTTTCCATGTAAACTCATATTAGACAATGGCTATTTAAGAACTGGGCTTCCTCACCTGTGTAATAATACTATGGTGGATACTGAAATGCCATTTCAAAATGTTTTTAGACATTGGTCTACGTTCTCCCCAGCTGGCGTAGAGAGGTATAAACTGCAGCTCCCTATACTAGCAAGGCTTGCTGTGATCTTGGAAGGATTCATTCCATAAGGCAGAGGGCACGTGATGTTACCCATACTGCCCACCCGCAAATGCTACTCCAGGGACAAGTAGGTGAAATCTTGACCCCATTAAAGTCAACAGCAAAGTTCCCCTTGACTTCAGTGGAGTCAGGATTGCATTCAGCAGCTTTATGTTGCAAAGAGAGGCAACCACCCAATAGGAATGTTCAGAATCAGTACATCTCCCAATCACATCATTTCCCAGATCAGTAAGCTCCTCCAACTGGGGGGAAGGCAACTTTCTCCTAATGAACTTTGAGGTACTGGAGGCCCTAAGCCAGGATTGGTCATAAACCAACTTCATAGTGTTGGGAATTATGAGGAAAATTTTCCTTGGGGGTAAATTATCTAATTGCTGTCTACCACAGGGTTCCTGCACCTTTCTCTGATGCGGCTGGCCCTGGCTACTGTCAGGATACTAGACTAAGAAACTCATTCTACAACCTAGGTCTGTCAATGGGATCAAGACTGAGCCTGCAAAACAAAAGGGGAGGCAATTCCCTGCTCAAATAAATATGTATAGCTTCCTGTGGTGTCAGTGGGAGTCATACATGTGTATCTGCAGGCCATACAGCATCCAGAGTAACTGAATTGTTCCATTAAAGATGAAACTCCATAAATCACAAGTATTCTGATCCAGTGTGGTGATTTCTCAAGGATGAATGCACCCTATTTCTTTCCTGATTGGTTTGGGGCAGGGGAGAGATTGGAGGGGTCACGTAAACATTTTGTAAGGTCAAAGTGTGTTAAGTAGAGAAACATGAAAGTTAAAGTAACTATCTCCACTAGTCATTCATTCTTCTCTTATTAGAAAGGAGGTTTCTATGTATAGCACCTAACAGGTATCTTCAGGCCTAGAACAGGAAAAATCAACAGAGCTGCTGAGTGCAAAGTGCTGATGATTATTGGCCACGTTAGATGCCCAGCTCCTTGCCCATTTTGTTGAGGGCATCACTGATGATATCCAGGTCATGACGCAGCTCATTCACCATACTGGCGATGCTCTTGGTGTCTTTTAGGATCTGCACGCTTTGTGTGTAAGGGTTGTACTTTACTCCAAATGGGCGCTTGATTGTTTTTGCAAACTCTCTGTTGAAACAAAAAAGAGAGAGAGAGTTTCAGATTAAATCAATTCAAAGCCAAATGTGTCCCTGAGCCAATCACCATGCTTTGTCCAAACCCTGATCTACACTAGGGAGTTATTTCGAAATAACAACTCCCCTTATTTCAAAATAACAAGCGGAGCATCCACACTTCCAAGCCTGTTATTTTGAAATAAGGGGCTGGTTATTTCGAAATAACAACTCTTGTTTACCACAAGGAATAACACTTATTTCAAAATAGTTGTTTCAAAATAGCAGTAGTGTGGGCACTCCACTGCAGCTATTTCAGAATAACTACTCTCTGGCGTCATTCAAAGTAATTACTTCCCAGTGCTTCCTGGGGCTCTAAGTCGAGGTAGCACATCCACATTAAGGGAGCCTGCCTCGGACTAATTTTGAGGCTTCCCTGTAGTGTGGACAAGCTATTTAAAAATAGTTATTTTGGGAGTTATTATTTCAAATTTAGTTATTTTAAAATAATTTCCTAGTGTAGACATGCCCTGGGAGCAGACAGCATCAGTAACCCATTAGTTAAACTACGTTTCTTCTCCATAATTCCTACCTCATATAGAATGTTTTTGTCAGTAGATTTCAAAGCACTCTATAAAGGAGGTTAGCATTCTTATTCCCGTTTTACAGAAGGAAAAACTGAGGCACATTGCAGCGAAGTGACTTGTCTGTGGTCACCCAGAATGTCAGTGACAGAGCCAGAATTGAACTCTAGTCTCCAGAGTCCTAGTCCAGCACCCTGTCTAGTGGGCAACAACTTTTCACATGCTTTGGTTAAACTGGACCAAATTGCATGAGCACTTGCTAAAAACAGATCTTCAATAACTC
Source organism: Pelochelys cantorii (assembly GCA_032595735.1). Classification (NCBI taxonomy): domain Eukaryota; kingdom Metazoa; phylum Chordata; order Testudines; family Trionychidae; genus Pelochelys; species Pelochelys cantorii. Next base: position 23,209,977 of record CM064329.1, on the reverse strand, counting down.
ATCTGCTTTGTCTCTACAGTATATCACTGGAGAAATTATTGGCTACATTCTGCACTGATATTACTGTTTTCTGTGTGGGTTCAGAATAATTCTACTGAAGTTAATGGTATAACACATAGAAAACCAGTGTAAGGGAGATGAGAATTAGGCCCTTTGAAATCAACTGACTTACTTTAGATTTACATTGGTGTAACTGAAAGCAGTATTTCACCTGCTGTTTAGAGCAGATATCACTTTCATCACCTACGGCTACACTGCCCTCTCTTGCACAAGAAAATATGCAAATGAGGCGAAGTGGTGAATATCGCCGTGCCTCATTTGCATACTTAATGAGCTGCCATTTTTGCGCAAGGGGCTTTTGCGCAAAAAGGAGCCATCTACACAGCTCCTTTTTGCGCAAAAAACCCCTCTTGCACAAGAGCCGTTCTGCCGCTTTTTTTTCAGGTTAGCCAATCTGGGTACAATCCCACCTGGTGCCCGTGTACGTACTCAGGTGTCTGGTCCAAGTCACAACTCTGTCCATGCTATGACAGATGCACTGCTATTTTTAGGTGCTAGCCCAGGCAGAGTAGTGTGGGTAAATATACTCACACTGGGACTCACGCTTCTCAGCTCATAGCAGAGGTGCACAGTCTGAGCATGTTACACACCTGTGCTCTGCACTATATTAACTACCACATGATTTTCTGTTAGTTTAAGCTGTTGTTTTTAACCTGTCAACACCAATGTTGTTTGGGACTCAGCTACTTTAGAAACAATTTATTTTATCATGTCCAATCTTGTGACATTTTCCTCTGTATGGAGAGCCAAGACAAGCCTTATGCAAAACTATGTCCTCCTTAAGCCCACAAAATGGAACTCAGAGGGTGTTTGGGCCTTGTGCCGTTCCTCTACACAGGGGAGAATTCCACCCCATTATGACAGCTCAGATCAGCAAGATGCTTTTGCTGGCAGGGCCCAAATGGTACCCTCATTCTCAATGGAGGCTCCCTGACAGTGATACTTAGTCTATCAGACCTCAGGCCAGTTTGCTTTCAGAGCTTGGTGCCAAACTAATCTTTATGGCCCTACTTTTACCAGACGGCTCCAAACCAAAGCTTTGTCTTTTATTTTTTCTCTTCCTCAGATTTCTTTCCCATTAGAGGAATAGATAACAGGGACAGAAATAACATTGCTGCCCTGTGGGGGCATTTATAGACATGTTTTCTGTTACGTGTGATGTGTTCAGATGCCACATCAATTAATTATTAATAATAATACAGGGGAGAAAGGAAATCTTGAATAGCAGCTTTCCAACCAAGTGGAAGCTAAAAACCCAGCATGATGATTAAAAAGTAAAGGAATTTTTTTTGCTGGCACATACATCAGAATAAACCTGGCTTAGTAAGAACCAAGATTAAACAAGTTGTACCTCATCTTTTCCTTTGCTTCTTCAAAACTTTCAGAAACAAAGTAGACATCCTGGAAAGTTGTGATGATGCATTCTTGCTTGCAGGTCACCTTTGGATCGAAGGGCTTGACTTTGGCATTGCCAGAAAGAGCATGCTAGTAGTAGACAAAAAATGAAATAAAGATATTAATATTATCACGTCACAATAGTATCAGCACCAAAAGAGTCCAAAGGAAAAAACAGAGGATACAAACAGTGTGTTAAAGAGGATGAAATGATACTATAAATTAAATCTCTGTACCACATAATCTTTTATTTAAGAGTTATATCTGCAGATTAGTATCAGCTAACCCATAGGAAACTGGACACCCTCAAAGAGCATTGTCCCCGTTACAAGTAGTATCTTGTTATGTGAGCATGTCAACATACTTGAACTCTGAAGCCAGCATTACTGAAAATAATATCAACAGAATCTAGTCTGACAAGCACAGCCTTATGCTTAACACACATCTATTTAGGATTTAGATTCTAAGAAATGCAGGGCACCTTCAGCTCCATCAAAAACCACTGGGAGCAATAGGGCTCAGCACACACCAAAAAACACAATTTCCAATTATTAGTTCCATGCTTTTTCACTTATTCAGAATCAACCCTAGAGGAGCAAGATTTTTAAAGGTATTTAGGTGCCAAATTCCCACTGAAATTAATACCGTTAAATGCCTTTAAATATCTGGCTGTAGGAATTTTCAGAATAAATGCTATCTAAATATATGCTGCTTCAATTCACACTTTCTAAATTAAAATTTAAAATTCACATTTTCTAATGGCTATAGCTACTCAGTCCACCCAATATTTTGGGAAAACTACCAAAAAAATCAGGCGAGAATGAAGAAAGAAGGCAAAAAACAGGGGAATGTTTTCCTCTTCTTACCTTGAGCTCACTGATGGAAGAAAGTAAACCAGCCCCATAGACTCTTAGCTGTCCCTCTTGCTTACACAAACCAAACTCTACAGTGAAGAAGTAGCACTGATACAGAAGGGAAACAAAAAAAGAATTAAAATGGTGGAAGGTGGGGACGAATTAGTCTTCAACACAGATGCAACAAATGATGCAGCAGATTTTGAGAGTAAAGCAAACTAGACCAAGGGCTATCAAGCAGTGTGTAACAACCCCCAAAGGTGTCTTGAACAAATGTCAGAGAGTCCCAACTACCTGGTTTTCCCATTTTGCTAAATGAAAGTTGGACCAGAATGAGAAAGATAAAGGACCACTGAGCTGGATAGTTCTGAGAAGTGATAGTGCTACTATTCCACACCCCAGGCTCACTTTATCACAGAGATGGTTAATCTCAACAGAAGCACTGAGCTCTAATCCTGCCACGCAAATGCAATGAGCCATCCATTGAATTGGTCACGAGGCAGCTTAACAGAAGCACAGGAAGTGACTGAATTTTTTTTAAAACTGATAAATGAGATCAGTCAGAGCTGCATGAATGAGAGCCAAGCCCACTTCTGTTTTCTCTTTAGTTCTCTGAAGGAATGTGTGTCGTTTATTTCAGTTTGCAAGCATTGGAGATTCGTGTAGGTATATTTGGGGAAGGGATGGTTGAATTCTGCTCCCGTAGATGGCAATGGGAGCAAAGATAGTCAGTGCTGAATGCTTTTGAAAATCCCATCCATTGTTTCTGTTTATTATAATATTTCTCCTCATATTTATTTCTTTCAAAATATTCAGAAGACTTTGGACACAGGGCACCCATAATAAATATATATAAATTTGTTGTGGGGAAAAAACCCTCTTATTCTAAATTGTAAAAATACACAGTTCCTTGCATCCTAGGACAACTATTGCCCCTGTAGATTAATTCTAAAGGATAAAGAAATAGATTATTGTGGAAATTACTGACTTATCGCCCAAGAATTAGAAAGATTTGGAGTTAGAAGAAACAGACCTTGGGTTCTCAATCTGGAGGTTATGATCCTCAGAGACCCTTACTTTATGGCTAGATGGAGAATATCATTCACTGCATATCACTTCTGTTCTATCATGGAGTTACAGCAAATAAAAGGTTTAGAGCCACTGACATGGACAAGAGTGAATGATTTGCTTCTGCTGATAGTGAATGATAAATCTTCCAATTACTCAAGGGGAGTGGGATCAACCCTGTAAAATTCCATGACATTCAAGTAGGATTATCACCAGCAGAGCCTGGGACACTTACTGTTGCCAGTTTTTGAACAGCCTCATCTGATGCCCCAAGTGATGCCAGACCAATCTCCTGGGAGAACTGAGCAAAACTGGGTTCAGCTAAAAGCGGGACATGACCCAGGAGCTCGTGACAGGTGTCACTGAAAAAGAAACAAAGCAGAAGCTGTGAGGTGATGTTCTTTCTTGCTGAGGGAGTGAAAAAGCAGCACCATCCAATGAATACAACTGTCTCAGAAGGACATTCTTTGGAACACTGAAAAATTATTTAGTATCAAAATGGCAGAAAAACATTTCTCTTATTAGATTGCATCATATTAACATTATACAAATAAAAGGCCCAAATTTTCAAACCTGGATGCTGAAAGTTAAGCTCCCATACCCATACAGGAGGAGGCTATAGAGCAGGGGTGGGCAATAATTTTTTGCAGGGGCCACTTCAGAAATTTTTGAAGTGGCCCCAGGCCGCACCAGAAGGGGCAGGGCTGGGATACTTCCCTGCCTCCCCACTCACAGACCACTCACAGTGCCTTTACCTCCTCCCCCCGCCAGAAGTTCCCCGTAGGCACCCAGGCCCGTCAGTGGGAGGAGACTTTGTGCACTCTCCCTTCTGCCCCCAGGCCAATTAGGGCTTGGGGGTGGGGAGCACGTGAAGTCTCCTTCCATCCTGCCAGGAACACCTGGCACTTGGAAGTGCCGCACACTCCTTGCAGGGTGGGGGCAGGGCGGAGGAAACCTCGCACACTCCTACAGCCCCAGGCATATCAGGACTTGGGGGCAAGGAGGCACGCAAAGTCTCTTCCCACCCTGCCAGGAGCGTGCGGCTCCTGGCAGGACAGAGGAAATTTCATGCACTTCGTCCCGCCCCCAGGCCTTAATTGACCTGGGGGCGGGGGAGTGGCAGGGCCTCCACGGGCTGGATCAACCCATTTGGTGGGTCAGATCCGGCCCCCAGAGGCCCTTTTGCCACCCCTTCTACAGACGCATGTAGGAGGCTAGAGTGAGATTTTCAAAATCTGTTAGTGTTGCCCTAATTCCGCTCCCATTTAAGTCAGTGGGAGTTATACCATAGAGCAAGCGGAGTAGTGTTAGGCCAATACTGGGCACTTTTGAAAACCTCTTCTCTAAGAAAGAGTTGCCTGGTTTTCAGGTGCGCTGTGCATCCAAAAACCTCATTAACATCAGTGAGAGCTGCATACACTCAATATTTTTGGGCCATTCTTATTTAGGAGCTTCACTTTAGGAACTCAGGTTTATAAACCTTGTCTGTAAACTACAGTTTTGTGCATATATTTGACTTCTCCCCAGAAATAAAATAACTTACGGCTCTGGGGTGTAGAGAGGGTCCGAGCTGTGCCTAATATATTGAGTGCAGTGAAAAACTCTGAATGCTAAGCCTGCCAAGAAATCTCTGGGTGACAAATATCCAGCAACAGGGCGGATGGTGAAACCTGTGCGCTCTGAAAAGCAATAGATAAATCATAGATCAATGCGTTGTACAATTTTATAATGTTCAAAACTGTGATTCTGCTCTAACTGCTTGGATAAGTACCACAGCATGGCTTTGCTCAAGGGCAAGGAGGAATACTAGAGGTGAGCCAGGATTAAAATTCCCACATTTTGAAAACTACCCAGATATTGGGTATGTCTACACTACAGAGTTTTGTCAGAAAAACACCCACAATTGCGTTCTTCCGCAAGAAAACTGAAAGAACAGATGGGTTTTTTCTGGCATTGGTAATCCTCATTCTATGAGGAAGAAGCCTTTTTGCAAAAGAGCTCTTTCGCAAAAAGGTGTGCGTGGATGGGGAAGAGGGAGTTATTTCGGAAGAAGAGGAAAGAGGAAAAAGCACAGGTGCCCTGGTGGCCACTCCATCCATAGCAATCACATCTTACATGTGAGAGAGCATCCATTCAATCTGGACATGCTCTTTCAAAAAAGCAGATCGCTTTTTCGATGCACTTTAGCAGTGTGGATGCTATCTTTTGGAAGAGGTTTTTCCAAAAGATGTTTTCCAAAAAAAGCTTCTTTTGAAAGAAGCCTGTAGTCTAGATGTAGCCATTGACAACATACTCTGAATTTGTGTGTTTCTTACTCTTTTACCCTAGCCAGTCCATGTCTGTATAGCATGTGGTCTCATTGTGTAATGATTTCTTTCTCTTTCTCTTTTAATTCACTGTATTGTGTTCAGAACTACAGAGCACTCACTTTCATAGACTCAAACCTTTTAAGGCCAGGAAGGACTGTTATGATCCTCTAATCTGAGCTCCTGTACAACGCAGATCACAGAATTTCTCCAGATGATTCCTGCATGGAGTCTGTAACATTTGACCGAGCTAGAGACAACTAGTCTCAATTTAAGGATTTCATGTGATAGAAAACCCACCACCTCTCTCCCTTTTGGAGAGAGAATCTTTTCTTGGAGCAGATATTTATTTTAAAACTGGACTCTGTGCTTGTTATAAGTGCAACATGCAGGTCATTTATGCACAGTGTGATCCCCACCCAAAGCTCCCTCTGACATCAGTGGCTGTAGAAGTCCTTTTATAGTGTTGTGTGGCACAGAATAAGATAATAAATACCTATGTTATTGTTTTAGGCACAAAAGGGCATAAGAGTGCCCTTAAAATGAATGCAATAGAAAAATATATTATCTATAAAGTTACATGATGTTTGTCTGCGTTCCCCCGATGTGCATGTGTGCCTCTGCCCCATATTGACTGGATTATGGGAATTGCTTAAACCACCATGTAGTAGCTAAATACTGTTTATAATTCATAGCACCAATATGGAGTGAGAGAGGCAGCGAACATGCTACCGTCTAGTGACTCTGGTTTACAGAGCACATAGGGCAGATTTCTGAAGTTTTATAGATGCCTGAAGATCCAAATAGGCATCAAAGGGGATTTTCGAAGGCACCTAGGTGTTTAGCTCCCATTGCTACAGCAGAGAATTTAGAAGATTACCTTTCAGGAAGCGTGATATATCTTCCAGCTGGGGGATGTTGTCTTCTCTGTATCCACAGTATTTGGTGAGTAAGGGTAAGTTTTTAAGGTACTCTCTGCAGGCATGAGTTGGATAGAGATTGTTGAGCTCTCGGAATACAGTGCGCCAAGTCTTGATCTCCTCCTCGGTGAATTCAATCTTGGGGATTGGGTCACCACTAGACAGACAGAAAGATAGACAAAGAAAGAAAGAAAGATTAATTCATGGCTCAGACAGCTCTGAATGACTCATTTATCTAGTATTTATATTGCTGTGCCATCCAGTTAGGATCAGGACTCCATTGCATTAAAGATTGACAAATACACAGGGAGATGTGATCTCTGCTCTGGAGAGCATAGATACAGTCTAAGAGGGTTTGATCTAACTCCCACTTAAGTCAATCAATGGGAATCTTTTCACTGAGATAAATGGAATTCGTTCAGATGCTCACGCCCCACCTTGCAAAGAGCTCCATATGTGTTTGACATTGGGAATAAATGTTAAACCCTTGCATAAATCTCTGCAGGATCAGGGACTAAGAATGTATTTTTTCCCTAAACCTGTGTATAACGAATCTTCACTACCTTTTCAGTTTCTTCAAGGGAAAAGAAAAAAGAATGAGCTCAATTAACATTATGATAAATCTGAGTAATTAAATGTGCATTTACTATGTGAAAATCATGATTCTCTAGGGAAAAAAACATGACCATCTATCAAAGTGTATTAACCCTAGCCTATCACCTCACATTACCTTTTTGGATTTTGATTAAACTGGACTATTGTGAGGACTAGAATCAAACCCATTGAAGGCAATAGGAATCATTCTACCAGTTGTAATTTTAGGGCCTGCATACAAAACATAAGAAATTAACCTCCCAAAGATAAATGTGTCAACATAATAATGCTGCAAACTATTGGTCTGATGTTGGGCTTGCTGGTTCCATTGGTGTATGCCGCTGCCATTACAGGTTTATACCGTTTTTGTGTCAGTCCCAGTGAAGGATGTTGGCATCTAAACTCATGTAGGCAACAACAACATGAAAAGTATGTTCAGAGCCAAATAATAGAGCTGAGGTAAGGTCATTTTTGTATCTGACTCAAGGAGATCCTACTCTGAGGTCCTTTCAGTTTCATTTCTTTGTGCACTTCTAAACTGTAGCTAATGAAATAGAAACTGCACTGTTTAGGACCAGAAACTGGAATAATGACTGTTTTCTTGTTTCATTTATATTTATTGCCCAACAGGCTACATTCTGACCTCAATGTCTTTTGCACCATTCAAGTGGCAAAAAGGTGATCGAGATATGTCCTAACAGGGACTACCATGAAGCTGGTATAGCCAGCTGTGTACCCTGTGTTCCCCACTCTCCGTTACAGGTATATTCCTAAACAAGGTGGGTAGTGATGATGAGCGAGAGAAGGTTCAATCAGAATGCACTGTAGTCCAGTTATTCTCAGCTGGTGGAGCCATCCCTATGGGACCATTCTAGATGGGAACCTTTGAATTAGAATTTGATCCTCAGATCAATTAGAGATCCTAGGAGTTGTAAGGTGGCTTGGATCAACCTTTCTATTCCTCTCACTCGGGTTCCTATACCAAACACAGCTCAGCTAGACCTGGACAGCTGGCCTAGTAAATGTGCACTACACTAATTTTGTCCACCTCATTATTCCAAAGCAGGAAACTTGTTTTGCAAGGAGTCATACTTACTGTTTGTAGTTCATAGCTAGGTCGGCAAAATACTTGCGCCTCTTACGGTAGACATTGTCTTTGAAACCCTGTGTGTGGACAAAAATACATATTTCCATCTCTGTAATTAATAAGCCTGTTAACTAAGTATTGTAAAATCATGTTCTGTGAAAATAAATAGTCAAAATAGGAACCTGTTGGCTGATGTCGTCTTTGAAATAAATAAATTCCCCAATTTAAAACAGAAATCAGCAACTTCATGCGCATAATTCTTGATGTCTCTATTCTGTAGATAGGGATTCCTTTTTCAAAGCTTTGCTTACAGTCAATTGATTATTTAATTGATTGGTCTGAATCTGAGAAATTGTACCCAGTTTAATTTGTTTGCCTCATTTGCACCATTACTTAGGAGGGAAATAACTCTAGTTCAAATAGCATTCCTTTTGTCTGTGAGTATCCATGGCTCAACCTTGCAGTTGCTACCGAGGCAAAACCCCTTTCAAAGCTTACAGAACTGAGGTCAATGAGAGCAATGCCTGAGCCAGGACACCAGGAATAAGTCCCAGAGATATACTAAAACCACAGAGCCACTCTTGTAGGGCAAAAACTGATCTGTCTTCAATCGTTGTTGGAAATAGCAGGGAAGCTACTTACTGGATGGTCGGCATCCAATTCAGATCCATACATCAAAACACGGTTTGCACATTTATCCAAATCTGAGATCTTCTTAGGAAACCAGGGAATATTCTCCATGTCTAAGGAATTAATGAAATCCACCAAGTTATTAATAAAATCCAGCGGGTTAAAAGAGGAAACGTCTGTTTCAAGTTTAGCTATGGCACCTATGGCAGTAAAATCAAGAAGGCAACTAAGGGGATGAGGAAGTCTTCTGACTATCTGGCACCAGCACAGCATCTAACACTTCCTCCTGTGTCACCAAAACACTCTGCCTGAAGACCATCATGGCATAAAAAATGGGGAGGCAATGGTTAACTAAGGGCCTGGAGCTGAAATGGTTTTTCTGTAACCGTTATTATTTGTTCTACAGTAGCATCTCCAGGCCCCAGCTGAGATCAGAGTTTCCTTGTGTTATAGGCTCATAGTAAGGGACAGTCCCTGCCCTACCGAGCTTTACAAGAGACAGTGGCAGAAATAAAGGCAGTGAAGTGATTTATCCAAGATCCCATAGCAGGATGGGAATAAAACTCTGGCCTGCCAAGTCCCAGAATAGTCCCAACTAATGGACCACACAACCTGACTAATAGGGAGAAAGAAGTACCCATATCAATGTGAATAAACACCCTCTGTGTGCTCAGGGTTTACTGACTGAGTCTGGGGTTCTCAGCTACAGTAGCCCTGCAGCCTTAAAGAGACATGTCTTTTTTTTTATTACAAACAGCTTTGCTAGCCTCCCCCTCCCACCTACCCCCCCCCACTGCCACGCCTCTGTAAAAAGCCAGAGTAAATGGGCATTGTCCAAGGAAGCTACAAGCATTATTCTTCATTCCCCTGCACCTTTACAGCTGAGCAAAGTAGGTATAAAACTATGGGTCTTATACTCCATTTGCCCTGAACTTCACACCATCATTTTAAACAATGCAACATGAAAAAAAATAGGGGAGGACAAAGGGTGTGAAATATAGGAAGAGATAACATGCACTGACAGAAATGATTGACCATATCCTGAGCTGGTCATTGATTTCAGTGAAGGTATGCCAACTCATATCATCTAAACATCTCATCTGACAGCCTTCCATGAAACATTCCTTTCATTTTACCCCATTTTACCCATTTCATTTACCCCCGTTTCCAAATATCTTCCATAAAGGGATTGAAAATGAACTCATTAGAAAGTAGAACAATATCCTCTTCCCTTTATGCAGTTTTGCTAGAAAATCCCTCCGGACGTACCATCCTCCTGCATAGTGATATTATCTGTGGGGTTCACAGATACAATATTGACGTGGGATTTCAGCAGGTGGAAGATCTCATTCAGTTGTTCCACGTTGCTATCGCAGTCCACAAAGATCTCAAACTCTGAATTTCTTCGCCTTGACTTTCGGGACTCAATGTGCATCAGATTCACATGTTTCTCCTGTTCATGAGAAAAAGTGTTTTAAGATAGGTTGGTTAGATAATCTGCACTGCTTGCCAAGCCAGTAGTCTACTGTATAACAGTAGCTCTGTGAAGTCTCTTTAGGTAAACATATCTATGAATAGCAGCTTGTATTAAAAAAAGATAAGGAATGGTTAAAAACCTCTTTCCCGTGTCACAGAAAATGAAAGAGGGGTGCTTTTATATCCTCAATTTTAATCTAGAAGTAAGTACAGTAGAAATGTCTTCCTCTTCTTGCATTAATCCCATCACATGGGGTCCTCTCTATGAGTATCACCTTCCATGTTAAAATGCCCTCCTTTCTTTTGCTTCCTTCCAACCACTTCTTCAGTCAGCTCCTCTGTCTTTTTTTCATTTAGCTTTCATATGTTGAACTCTCTTCCCCATGTAATTGTCAGGATTTTTTCCTTATATGATCAAACTGTCTGAGCCTGCACTCTCTCACTTTTTCATTTATGGGGTGTTACTCTGAGCATGTCTCTAGCATACACATTCCTCATGTGGTCTCTCCCAACCATCTCCACATTCACGTTTCTGTGGAACACACCATTCACTCGTGTTTCTTCTTTGGTGGTCAGTGCCATACATTAAAACTGGCTGGACCACTATTTCTATATACTTTACCTTTCGGTCATACTAGTTTCTTCCTGTCACATACTACACCACTTATCTCTCTCTCCATTGGGGTATGTCTACACTACCACCCTAGTTTGAACTAGGGTGGTAGTGTAGACATACCCTTTGAGATAAGCATTTATTATCCTAGATCCAATTTTGTTAACAATTTCCCCGTTTCCCTGGATTCTGGAACACAGCAACTTGAAACTTTGAATTTTCAGTATTGTCTTCTCTTTAGTGTTCATATTACTGAAATATCATACTGTATACTCTTGTTTTTCCTTTGGTTATTTTGAGCCCATGTCTCTCTAGCACAATGGTCAGCAACCAGTAGATCAGGATCTACTGATAGATCTTGAAGCCTCTGACAGGTGATCCTGAGTTGGCCAAGAGGCTATCAAGTGCCAGCACTTCACTACCTTTTCAATTTCTTTAAAGGAATGGAAAAATAATTAACTCAATTAACATCATGATAAATCCAGGCATGTAAATGTGCATTTACCATGTGAAAATCATGATTCTCTAGAAAAAAAAAACATGACCATCTGTCAAAATGTATTAACCCTAGCCTATCACTTCACATTACCCTTTTGGATCTTGATTAAACCGGACTATTGAGAGGACTAACATCAAACCCATTGAAGGCAATAGGAATGCTATGTCATGGTTCTACCAGTAGTAATTTCAGGGCCTGCGTACAAAACATAAGAAATTAACCTCCCGAAGATAACTGTGTCAACATAATAATGCTGCAAACTATTGGTTTGATGTTGGGCTTGCTGGTTCCATTGGTGTATGCCACTGCCATTACAGGTTTATACCATTTCTGTGTCATTCCCAGTGGAGTATGTTGGCATCTAAACTCATGTAGGCCACAACAACATGAAAAGTATGTTCAGAGCCAAATTTATAGAGCTGAGGTAAGGTCATTTTTTAGCTGACTCAAGGAGATTCCACTCTGAGTTTCATTTCACTGTGCACTTCTAAACCACTGCAGTTAACGAAACAGAAACTGCTCTGTTTAGAACCAGAAACTAGAATAGTTCATTTATGTTTATTGGTCAGCTGGCTAAATTCTGACCTCAATGTCTTATTTGTCTTCAGGATTAATAAGAAAGGGCTCAGTGTTGATCCCTGACACAGTCCCACCTTAACTCACAATTTGTCTGTTTCACCACTAGAAATTGACTTTTGGTATTGCATATACATACATGGCTTGAACAAGGTGCATGTAAAGTTCTGATACCATTTTTTCCCTAATATGCCACCAGATGACTTTTCCTGGAACTTGGTTAAAAGCTTTTTCTAAATCAATGAACTCCATGTGACTATATTTCCTTTCTTATCTATCTAGCTGTGTCAATGCAAATGCTGCAAGTTGCAACTACTGTGGACCTTCCTGGTATGAAGTCAACTGATTTGTGCTAATATCTACTTCACTTCTTAGTCTCTTATTGATGACTCTCTCCATGGTTTCATTGTTTGACTCATCAGACCTCTACTATTTAATGCATATAGTTTGATATATTTCATTTTAAAATGTTAAGTGCAGAAAGCCATAATAAAGTGAACTAAAGCCCATAGTCCTTATCTAGCAAACTTTCTATTAGGTAATAAAAGAGTAACATCTTCAAGTTAATTAGTTAGTAGAGTTTGATTGACAGATGAGTCGTATAAATCACTGATCGCCAATCAAGTCAACAAACCTTTGTTACTCTTACAAATAAAAAGAGATGTTAAAATGGTAATTTCCTAATAGTATCTTTAACTTTTGTTTTATCTGAAAGAAAGTTACTTAACAAAATGTTTTGTAAAATGAATAAATAGAGCTCTCATTGTAGTAATATTATACAAGGACACCTGGTAAAGCAGTATTAACCCACTTACTCCTCAAAGGCGTAGCGTACTGTTTAGGACTGTGGTGTCCAGCCAGTTCTGAAGCAGTAGCCACTGTAGTAGCTACTGCTATGGTGAACTAGCCACACCCAACCAGCCAAATAGCCACATTGTTCAAGCCAAATAGCCACACTCAATTGGCCAAATTGCCACATGTGGCTAGTGGCTAGTATGTTGGACACCACAGGTATAAATAGTATGCTGAGAGCCTGGGATGGTGTGTATTTCATCTTGCTCAATGGCAATAAATTTCTTCCATCAATAAAGGAATGACACTGGTGATTCAGAAAAGAGTTAATTCAGTCTTTCTTCATATGTAGGATAGTTGTCACAAAGAGGAGCATACTCAGGGGAAAACACAGCAAACACTACCAAAAGGCTGAAGCCACAAAGTTCAGAGCTGAACTTCCTAACCTTTGAAACAATGCAGATGTGGAGTTTTGATTCATTCATTAGAGTTCAGATGTGGAGTATTCTGATCAGGGCAATTATTTCAGATCCATTCCATACAAAGGCCAAGTGTACCAATCCTTTTCCTATTAAAGGCAAAATACCCCTGGACTTCAGTGGGAGTAGGAGAAGGGGCCATGATTTTGAGGGGCTGTCAAAGCAGCCTCTAATTTTGTAGGCACAATTTTGCTTTCACAGTGAATTGTGGGTCCTTTGTTACTAAGGAAAATAAATTGTGATGGGTGCCAACATGACTCTTACGTTCAGAAAACCATCTATAGAAATGCCAGGACTACGTACCTGAAAGAGTTTTAGTGCTTTTACAAGTCCTCCAACTTCATTCTTTAAGGAAAAAATGACAGCTGCTCTACCTCTTCCAGTTGAATTGTCTTTGTTCTCTTTATTATCTTCAATCATTGTGTAGTTTGACTTATTTAACTGGGAATATATGGGAAAATATAGATTTCATCAACTGGAAAAATAAAGCGCCATTCAAATGATTAGATACACTCACATGCATACTGATAGAAACAAGTCTTTACAAAATTGAGGCTTAGTATAGGGTTTTTTAAAACACTATCACTGTGGTTCCTTTGGGAGGTTTTTGGTAGTTCTTCAGTCGGATGTAATGCATATAATACATCCAAGTATAGCTTATAATTAAAAACAAATGGTTCACAGATGTAATAAGAGTTAGCATGAGTTTTCAATAGAATACTTTCTAGAGATTAAGTATGAATTTGAAAAATTAAGATGCCTTGTCCAAAACCCATTGGAGTCAACAACTGGAAGGACTCCCATTGACTAGTTGGGATTGGTCCCGCCTTGGGCAGGAGGCTGGACTTGATGACCTCCTGAGGTCTCTTCCAGCTCTATGATTCTCTTCCAGCTCTATGATTCTGTTCACTTAGGAAGGAACAATCAGTTTCACACATACAGAATGGGAAGCGACTGTCTAGGAAGGAGTACGTCAGAAAGGGATCTAGGGGTTATAGTGGACCATAAGCTAAATATGAGTCAACAGTGTGACGCTGTTGCAAAAAAAGCAAACATGATTCTAGGATGCATTAACAGGTGTGTTCTGAGCAAGACACGAGAAGTCATTCTTCCTCTCTACTCTACTCTGCGCTGATTAGGCCTCAGTTGGAGTATTGTGTCCAGTTCTGGGCACCACATTTCAAGAAAGATGTGGAGAAATTGGAGAAGGTTCAGAGAAGAGCAACAAGAATGATTAAAGGTCTAGAGAACATGACCTATGAAGGAAGACTGAAAGAATTTGGCTTGTTTAGTTTGGAAAAGAGAAGATTGAGTGGGGACACAATAGTGATTTTCAGGTATCTAAAAGGGTGTCACAAGGAGGAGGGAGAAAACTTGTTCTTCCTGGCCTCTGAGGATAGAACAAGAAGCAATGGGCTTAAACTGCAGCAAGGGAGGTTTAGGTTGGACATTAGGAAAAAGTTCCTAACTGTCAGGGTGGTTAAACACTGGAATAAATTGCCTAGAGTGGTTGTGGAATCTCCATCTCTAGAGATATTTAAGAGTAGGTTAGATAAATGTCTATCAGGGATGGTCTCGACAGTACTGGGTCCTGCCATGAGGGCAGGGGACTGGACTCGATGACCTCTTGAGGTCCCTTCCAGTCCTAGTATTCTATGATTCTATGACTAACAGGAGCTACCTTAAGTCCTAATATCCTAGCACGGGGAGTTCCTGTCTATTCTGTATCTATGAGTCAGAATTGCTGTTTGGACATAAGACACTATTTTTACAAAGCAATCAGACAAAAACCTAATGGAACCAGAATACCATGTTGAATATAATCCTTTAACTATGAACGTAGGTATTACCTAATCAGTTAAGTCAGATCATTTCTTTCCAGAGTACCTTGCTATATGCTCTAAAATAACTGTCTTAATCATGCTCTAAATGTCTCAGAACAACCTCTGATCAGTTTAGTCTCTGACAAGTTTTATGTATGAAGCTTTTAGATCTCAATTAATATAAAATGTTGGTCTTCAAGTGTCTTTATTCCATCTCTGCCTTCTTCTTCCACTCCATTTGTAACTCCCACTTTGCCCCATTTCCCTTTCCCTGATGTAACAGTGTTAAAGGGAGGCATGCATCTTCAGATAGGTTGTTTTTTAATTGTTTATTTCTTTGCAAAATTTCATATAGCTTTCACTTAAATTTGTGAAAAGGTGGGAAAAGAAGCAGCCTTCTTCTCTGTGATCCAATGGCTCTCAAACTGTTTCTGCTAACACCACATCTATGTAAAAGCATGTTGCTTCAAATTGTCCTCACTAAGAAACAGGGGGACAGCTTTTATAAACTGTTAGTTACAACGATTTTAACCTTGGAATGTTTGCATAGGCTATATTTTTAACTGAAACACATATGTAAAAAAGTGCTAAATGGTGGGGAAAATGATTAGGGTGTGTGTTTTTTTAGATAAGACAGTTAAAGGGAGGAAAGTGAGGGGAGTAGAGGGAGACGGCTCTTGTTTAAAAATCTTGGGACAAAATGATTGGCTCAGAAAAAAATTATGCTATGATGCAGCTGTAGAACTGCTTCAGATTGGTCCAGCCCAGAGGCAAGGGATAAAAAGATGAGGGCTATGAGCCTTGTGAGTTCTGTCTTTCCCCGGGGACAGTCCTGAGGGTAAGCTAGCTCTCTCCCGTCCTCCCTCCCCTTTATGTACTTAGCTCTTTTTTCCCCTCAGTCATGTGCTATCTTTGTCATTTACAAAGGACTGTCTTTTCCCCTCTTTCAATGTCTTTTTTTCTTCCATATGCTTTCTTTTAATATTTTAAAATAATTATTTTCTTTACATATCCTTGTATTTAATATTTAAAGCTTTTCTAAATATTTCTCTTAGCCTACCTTTATATAATAATAAATAATAATCCTTTTCTCCTAAGTTTTACCATGTGCTTACTAAACAATCTCCACTTATAAAATATTTTTAAATTCCCTCTTTTCTGCCATGTTTTCTCTTTTAATTTCAAAATAACTCAACTTTTTTTAAATTGATTGCTATTTTTCTTCATTTGCCCTTATAGTTCATATTTTAAAGTGTTTCTAAATATGTCTCTGTTAACAAATTCCACTGTGGTTATACACAAATTGTTTTTATATTTTTATTCTTTTTAATCCCCACATTACCACAGATTTGCTAATTTTTACAACAAACTAAACTAAACACAGAATTTTCCTCTATTTGTAAAACTATTCTATATTTTTATTCTTTTTAATCCCCATATTATCATGAGCTTATTAATATATAAAACAAACACTACTGTCTTCTATTTAAAATAACCTTTTTTTCCTCTAAACCTAACCAAAACTTTCTTTAAAAAAAAAACAACCTTCTTTTCTTTAAGGATTCTCTTTTATACTTTTTTCTCTAAACTTGTATCAAAGCACAAACTCACCACATTCCCCCTCTCCAAATATAAAAATAATAAATATTTTCTATTAAAAATGGCCAGTGGCTAAACCTAACCAAAAATCTTCCATAACCCACCTCTGCTCTTTACTACTTTTAGTCTAAATGTCTCCCAAAGCACAAATACACTGCATTCCCCCAGCCAAATATAAAAATTAATCATTTTATTTTCTTTCAAAATGGCCAATGGTGCCAAACTTCGAAACAGAGACAGGGGGTGGGACAGAAGCCCTACAAGAGGCATGGAAATCTGTCAGAATTTTATGGCGATGAATACTGTTGAGGTTTCTCTACTGACAGTAGTGTCCATTAGCATTCAACAATAAAATTGTACAGAATTAACAAAAAGCAGGATGGAGAAGTAGGTCTGAGAAATGCAGCCACCATTTTGGTGCAACCCCACCACAGAAACAAAATGGTACCTTAGAAGAGAAAAGCTGTTTTACACCACACACCTGTCTGGTGAGGAGGAGGTGCAAGGAAGAACTAGAATGTATGTGGTGTAAAATAACTATTCCTACCCAGGTGGTTGTCTTTGTGAATTATGGGCCCAGCCATGCAAGGTGCTGAGCACTTCCTGTAATACGATGAGTGGCCTCAGCTCCCACTAAAGTCAACTCCATGGGACATTTGGTGAGGACACTTAGCACCTTGAAAATTAAATCAAAATTCTAGAGAAAACTAGCAGAAAATATGGGGCTGATCCTGTTCTGTTGCCTTTGGGGTCAACAAAGCAGGATTAGGCCTCCTGCGGTAAGAATATTTGTGTATAAACCATAACCAATCTCCTCAAAAATTATTGACAAAATATGATCACAAAGTGGCAACAACTGATTTTAATCATTTGTCATTTAAATAAATCCATATTTTTAAAATGTTATTATTTTCTTCACCTGCCTATCTTTAAACAGAAAACTACTTCTCTACAGTAGGAACTGAAAGGTAAGAAAAAGACATTTGGAAAATGTAAATTGCTCTTTCCCTCCCACCCCAATTTATTAGTTTCTTTATCTAATAATATAGTAGTAGTGGTCTATTAAAGATTAGCCTTTGATAGGACTTAAATCTCAGGGAAAATGTATACTCAACATCCATCTATCTAGTTAAGAATTGTATAGTCCTGTCGGTGACTGTAATATCTAAGTGCCTTCTGTGTAAAATAAAAAGCAATAACAAAGTCCCCACTGGACTTCATGGATCTGAGGCATTTCTTCCTTTTCATAGTAACCCCCCTTCTCGCAGTAGAGTTTTTATCTTATTAATTTCCTTTTGGGGTGTGAAATTGGGTGTAAATGTCTAAATATTTTTCTCAAATATATCCACTTTTTAAAGCCTTTAGTTTTACAGCTGAAATGATGGCGGGACTGTTCATATAGAACAGTGAATGTAAATTACCCCTGATTTAGAGTTACTTGTTCTGCCTTAGAATCTGTGTAGCTTTGAGCAGGTTTAAGCACTCTTTAAACAAGCAGCTTATGGAAAAATAAGATTAATACTTGGCTACACTCTGAGAACATTGGGGGGGGCATTCTGCTCCCATTTAAGTCGATGAGCTTTTTGGTATTGAGTACAGTGTAAGTACATGACCCAACCCACTTGTACTTTCCCTATCACAATAGTATCACTATCACAAGTAAAAGTAAGGGTCCTCCAGTATAATGTCACATGGGGGAGAATACAGTAATGAGGGCACATTGACTTTAGACTAAAATTTGATGGGCAATTAATATTTTAATCCTCCCCTCAATTACTATTGATTTGCAGGTTATTTTCTCAATTTTCTTCAAACGTGTTTGTTACTAAATAGGCATGAAGGAATGTTCTTTTTGGCTGACCATTATTGGATTCAACCTGATAGCCCAGGTCCTGGATCCTTGCTTACAGTCTTCGTGTGACCGAATTCTGGAGAGCAAACTATCCCGACTGGACAGCTCTTACAATACTATTCATATTCTGTTCCCTTGAGCTTCCTAAATATCTGAAGGACATGGAAAAGCTATTGATTCGGGTAGTAATAAAGTGTCAGCCTCGTTTGAATACTGAACAGCATTCTGAATACTGGACAATAATACCCTTAATGTCAATCAAACCCTGCCCAGACAACTGTCTGTTTCATCCCCTGTGCTCCGACATATTAGAATAGATGCACATTTTAAAACAAGTTACTCTTGTTTAGTGTTTTTCCCCTTTCTTCTTCTTCCCCTCCTGAATAGAGAATTCTTTCTCTCACACACGCACACACACCACAACAACAACGAAGCAGTAATAACTTATGTACTGTCTGTATGTTCATGTTTCTGAATCTTACTTACTTAGCTAATGATTTCCTTCTCATTCAGACACAAGCACAATTCAGTTCGGTCCTGTTCCGAGCTCAGAGCCACTAGCATAAATCTGGAGTAACTCCGCTGACATCAGTTACGGAGGATTTACACTGGTTTATCTGAGAGCAGAATCTGGATAAAAAATTCCACACGGGCGCCCCATTCTAACAATGCGAATACCCTGAGGACAATGGCAGAGCTGCTGGCAAACAACAAGATGGGGGGTGGGTCCGATATCTTCAGCAATCTTGACATCAGAAAAGTAATTCGGAGCTCGCGATATAATGCAGGGGGCCCGAGTCAGTACGTGCGGTTCACAGCCTCGCCGAGTTCCTCCGTGGGGCTGCAAAGAGCTCAGCGAAATCCGCCTTAATCTTGTAGGTGACTGTTCAGATCGCGCGGGGCACCGGCGCTGCTAAGATTAAATGGGGCGCTATTAAATGCCCCCAGGGTATTTGTCCTAATCCCGATAGGAAGTAAAACGTCAGCGGGTCGCTTGTTCCAAACAACTGACAATCAAGCTCAGTAAGGCATTGGCTCCCTGCTACGCCAGTGGGGAGAGCAGCTCTCTTCCCCAATGAAACTGACTAGGATGCACACAAGCCTTTCCTCTCCCTGAGTCCCAGTTACTGCGCCAGTTGCAGGGAAGCCACTTCCTTCTCCCCCAGCCTCCGAGCTGGTTTTCCCTCTGGGTTCCCCTTGCTTTCCTTCTCCCCTTCATGAGCTCCGAGTCTGAGGCTTGCAGGCAGCAGGGAAACGCTCCCACTTCACACTTCCTGGCTAGACACAAGTGGGGCCCCCAAACTCCCCTCTGGAGCAAGGGGAAAGGTTGCAACCCGCTGCTTTCAACTAGTGCGTCTGGCGTGGCTTTAGAACAGAAAGCCTGGCCCACCTCCATGCCTGGGGCTGGGATGCCGGCTGAACCTGTGGGCTAGGGAAAGGGGCAGGGGCTGTTAGTGCTGAACTAACACATGGAGCCTTGCCTAAGCTGCTCCAGATCTCAAGGAAGGGAGTATTCGAACTACTTACAGCCCGGGCAGGTTCAGCAAAGGTAAATCTCCTATTACCTCCTAAGCCAGCCATCCCAGAGCTGGCTCCAATCAGTCCCCTGTACGCGCTTAAATCTGACAACTCAGCTCACCTTTTGCTCATGGTAGCATCAAACCTTAGAAGATTTGTGTTGTATTTTAATAGCATGAGAGTATTTCCAGCTCCTTCCTATCCGGCCTCGTCTCCGGGTGCTCGGGACTAAGAGAGAGTCACCTGAGCCTGGGGGAGGGAGGTGTATTAAATTCCTGTGAGAGAGCTATTCCTTGGGGGTCTCTCTGCAGGTCTCAGCCTCCACCATCCCTGTCCCCCCTGGAGAGAACTCTTAAGAGTTCTCCTAATAGGACCGAATCTTCCCCGTTCCCCCCCAACTATGCTGCAAAAATTTCAGTTAGTCTGTAACTGGAAAAACTTTAAAAAACAACAAATAGTCTTGCAGTACTTCAGAGACTAACAAAACATGCAGATGGTACCAAGAGCGTTGTTGGGTACAACCCACTTCTTCAGATGAATGGAGATATGCTGCAAAAAGATAGCTTGATCCTCTAGCCTAGTGCCTTTCCAGAGACACTGCCCTTTCAGGAGTCTGATTTGTCTGCCTTACCCCGCAAGTTGCACCTCACTTTAAAAAAACCGACTTGCTTCCAAAACCAGACATCCTACTACAAAGGTGTCGCGGGACGGACTTGCTGGAAATTACTTATTTAGTCTCATTTCTACCATATAATTATCAATGAGTGGAATCTACGTCTTGGGCTTACATTTCAGTGCACGGTCTACGGAGCAATATAAGCAAATAATCGTATCACCTTTTCGTTCGTACTGACTTCGCTTGCGCTTTTTGGGTAGCCTAAGGTCAAACCTGGCAAGTATCCAAAATGAGTTGGATTCTCCGGAGCCACCCCTGAGTACCCAACCTGTACCCTGGTTGAGACCCACTGGGCTAGCTGACT
The DNA here is from genome assembly GCA_032595735.1 of Pelochelys cantorii. Lineage (NCBI taxonomy): Eukaryota > Metazoa > Chordata > Testudines > Trionychidae > Pelochelys > Pelochelys cantorii. The sequence continues at coordinate 23,188,856 of CM064329.1, read as the reverse complement.
TGCAGGGGCGCTCGTCTCTCACTGTGATAGCTGGGAAATTGAATTGTGCAGATGGCACTTGAGGTTACTGAACAACACAAACCTGCCCTGAATTTAGGATGATCGGGGGATACTTAATACGCCACAAGAGTCAGCTAGACGCCCCCCCCCCCAGAAGTTGGGATCAGTCTGAACCTGCCATCCCGGCGCTGCGGGAGAATCCAGCTGCCCACTGGACCCACGGCAGGGCTGGGAGGAGCCCTCGCCTCTCAGGGCGCCCCTACCTCGTTCAGCTGGTTCTCCTCGAAGCTGGCGTTCATGGAGTCGAAGGACCGTCCCCTGCGGGCTCCCTCCACGCGGCTGGAGAACATGGTGCTGGCTGAGCGCCCCGGGGCTGCAGCGCAAGATCCCGGCTCGGTGTGCGGCGCTCGGCGGCTCCCGGGCTATTTATGGGGGGCAGTGGGGCGGGGGGGGGGCAGGAAGAGCCTTTTCCTGATCTCCTGCCAAAGCAAATGGGAAAACGGGCGCGTCACGGCACCGGGGACCTCAGCGAATCCTTGTAGGGGGCGGCAGCCGCGGGCCCCCCGAAAGAGGCGCTTCCCCCTCCCCCGAGAGCGGATCCGCCCCTGGGAGGTGCCAGTCCCCACTGGGCGGCTACCAGCGCCCGTCCGGGCAAAGGAGCGGCTTGGTGCCAGCAGGGGTCGGGCTCCCGCGTTGGGGAGAGAGACCCCCTGTTTGATCCTGCCCTTTCCAAGGCCAGCTGTGAGCGGGGGGGACAGTCACTGGCAAAGGGGGGGCTGGGGCTGCTGCTGCTTTGGGGTCCGCATTGTACCCGCCAGGCACCTCATCGACAGGCCAGAGCTGGTGAGCCCCTCGCGTTTCGCTCTGAGCGCCCAGACAGCTGAGGAGGGGGCAGCCGGGTGGGGGTGGGAGTGGGGGTGGGGGGGGGACTTCGCTTTAAAACCGTTGAGCGATTTCTCATGTTTAAATAGACACACCAGACACACAAACACCCAGACACACACACACCCAGAAACATGCACACACACACCCAGACACAGACACACACGCACCCAGACACACACACACAGACGCACCCAGCAACACACACACACACCCCAGAAAAACACACACACACACACACACCAGAAACACACACACACGGCTGTCAGCCAAACGCGCGGTCCCAGCTCCAGGAAAACCCCAGACCTGTCCGGGAAGCAAGGCCAGTTCGTTTCTCTGCACCAGGGCCAGAAACACATCAAGGTGGGTTAGCATCAAGATCTGCTTCTCCTCCCCCCGCCCGCCCCCCAGACAGCGCCTGAGACCCTCAGCCAAGAAGAAATAAAAGCCAGTAACACAGAGACTCTCACTGGGGTTTCGATACAAACACAGAAGCGGGTCCCCGCTGCGCCAAGCGCATCCCGAGCAGGCAAAGCCAATCACAATCCCAGCAACCTGAAATTAACAATAGTACCAGAGCGTTCCTTGCCTTCTGATAACATAGGGCCAGCTTCTCAGCAGAAGTAAATCTCTTATTATTGCCTAAGCCAGCTCTCCCAGCGCTGGCTCCATGAAGTCCCACTGCTCTGTGACACTTCACAGAAGTCTACTGAACCCTTTGTTTTCGAAGAAGCTTTTTTTCTTCTTCTTGATTGTGATTGCTGCCCAGCCTAAATATTTCCTAGACGAATTGCAAGAGGCAATTATACATTGCTTGTGATCCCCTTCCATTCCTGTCCACTTATATGAAAGGTGAGAGAGAGAGTTTACTATTAACTCAGATTCTGAAGGTGACAATATATCTGATTTACTAGTCATCCTACCTACACAGGGACAAACTGGCCCTTTTGGGGGCTGTTGAAAAATGTCATCTGGTGTCTAAAACAAAAGCAACAGAGGAAATGAAAAATAATTAAAAGAAGTGCTATGAAATGTAAAGAGAATGGCATGAGCAGAGGAAATGAATGCAAAGAAACAGCAAAACCAACCGAGCCCCAAACCATCTGCCAAGCACACAGTACCAGGGGAGCCCTTTCTTTTCTGGGCTCCACATGTGCCAGTTGCATTCTGGTGAGGATAAGAGTGAGTTTGGGGAGGGAGGAAGGGAGATGGGGGAAGATTTTGTAATGAGATTCTCTAGGCAGGTTGGGGGTGAAAAGTTCTGGTTAAAAAAAAAACAAACTTGAGAATTCATTTGCCTCACCTCAGTAACTCAAGCCACTTTTCTGGGACCAAATGTGGTGGTGGTTCCTGTGTGGACACTGGATTAGATACTTGGAAGGCTGCAGCATCCCAGGAGCCAACATGAATGAGGAGCCAGAAAGGAATAGAGAGGAATGGTGGGGGGGGGGGAGGTGGTTAGAAAAGGACACAGTAGGTTTTAATGCTTCAAGGGGTTTTTAATTCTTCCTGCAGCATCTGAGACCTAGCCATGGAACCAAAGTGACTCTTTCAGGCGTTCCCCTGCCAGGAAATGCTGCACAATCCATTCCTCATGCTCTCATCTTGCCACTGAAGATTTGCTCACTGTTTTGCTACCCTTCACGGCCCTTTTAAGCTGCCCTCTTTTAAACATAAGCTTTGATTTTCCTCACACTAACTTTGAACACAGCATAATAATTAGATCTAGAGAGAATCCATTATTATTTTGGGTTCTCTCTCTCTGCCCCAGGGGTTCCTATAAATCCTTCTCTTACCTCCTTGCTAACTGAATGACGAATGCACCTCCCCTAAGCACTCCTAGAATTGGTTGGGTTTTTCCTCAAAAATTTTCTAAACAAATTTGTGAAAAGTTTTAAATTGTATGTGTGGAGAAGGGGAGTAAGGCTATGGGTTTTCAACAGTTCTCCTTATCAGGGCACAGAAGACCAATATCAGCCTGTCTAAATATATTTGGAGCTTGATTTCCATGACAAAGGCTTGAAGTCTACTGGAACCTGGAGTTTACCCAAGCCCTGTTGGGCTATTGTCCATACAGGAACCTGTCAGGTTCCAAACCTCCACAAAGGTGGCATGATGGCAGCTGTAATGTCATTGTAGTGAAGGGAGTGGAGAATAATGGGGAGTCACTGGAACCTGTCACTACTACATGTAAGAGCCCAGGCCTATCTTTCCTTCAAATCGATAAGCCTTACTCTTGCCAGTAGCCAACTTCAAAAGCAGAGATGGGGCATCTTTCTTGGGTCGGGGGCTCACACAAGTGAGAAGCAAAGAAAAAAAACCCTCATTGGCATGGGGCCCCAACTAAGAAGGAGAAGGACACTCCCCACATTGCCCTTGCACAGCAGAACCTGGGGGGGGCCAGCCTCCTAGTTTTTATGTGCTCCAGCTCTGTGGTGCGGTAGCGGGGGACTGGAATGCATGGGCTCCCCAATGCAAGGGGGGCCCTAAGCCTCAGGGTCCAGATCCTGGTTCCCCACCCCTGTTCAAAAGGATCACTCCTGGTATTATACCTAGTCATCTGGCTATGTCCATGGGATCATTCCCATCACCAATGGCGCAGTCTGTCTGCTAGAGCAGGAACCCTATTCCTACCCCACTAACTGTCTTTGCATGCACAGCTTCCCAAGCTTTGTAAGTGGGGGAAAAAAATAAGTAGGTGGGATTAATAACAGTGGGCACCAAAAGAAGAACTGCTGTTCAGATCTGAAAGCTGTTTGATCTCAGAAAAATAAAACATAGGCAGTCAAAAAAATCACAACTGATTTATTTCACTTTGCAAAATATCTAGTCTATCTATCCATCTATCCACCCATCCAGTAAATGTGTGCTTAGGGCAGGGAGCTCTCCAAATAGTGAATAACCATGTCTATCCCATATGTGTTGAAAAATCTAGATACAAATGGTTTTCCTTGTGTTCTCCAAACCTTGTTCTTGTTCAAATAAAGAAGCTTAAGGTTTGGAGCGATGAAGTGTTTTTGTTAAATTTTCTTTCTGTTCAGGGCTGGTGGCAAGCGCATTGTGTAGGGTGCTGAAAAACTACAGCTGTTGAACACAAACAGGGAGGAGTGTTTTTTGTTAGGTGCTGAAATGAATCCTCCATGAGGGATTGCACCTATCTGTATTTCTAAGTTCTTCATACAGCCATTTTACCAACAGAAGGGATTACCAGAAACCAATGCATTCACCTTCCAGAAAAACACCTGTGTAGACACAGCCTGTATGTATGAACATAAGAATGGCCATACTGGGTTAGACCAACTAGGCCTTTAGCCCTGAGTCCAGTTTCTGACAATGGCCAATGGCAGACGCGCCAGACAGAATGAACAGAACAGAGCAATTAATTGAGTGATCCAAACCCTGTTGCTTCTGGCAGTTGGAATTTAGGGACACCCGGAGTGTGGGGTTGTATTCCTGGCCATCTTGGCTAATAGCCATTGATGGACCTGCCCTCCAGGAACTTAACTCATTCGTTTATGAACCCAGTTATAGTTTTGGTTGTCACAAAACCCCATGGCAATGAGTTCCGCATGCTGACTGTGCATTGTGGGAGACGGTCCATCCTTTTGTTTGATTTAAACCTTCTGCCTATTCATTTCATTGGGTGACCCTTGCTTCATGTGTTACGTGAAGGGATAGAGAGCACTTCCTTATTGACTTTAACGATTTTATAGCCCTCTCACATACTCATCCCAGGCATCTCTTTTTCTAAGTGGAACAGTCCCAGTCTTTTTACTCTTTCCTCCTTTGGAAGCTGTTCCATATCCCTCATTGTATTTGTGGCCCTTTTTTGCCCTTTTTCCAATTCAAATATATCTTTTTTGAGATTAAGTGAGAAGTACATGGCACATTCAAGCTGTGCATATGTTACCCTGGGACGCAGTAACGATTAAATTTAAAATCTCATTGGCTCGCCCTGACACTCGGAGATATTATAGTCCCAAGCCCCAGAAGAAGGGATCGCCCGAGGCCATATCTATCACCGGTTTAGTGGTTTTCCTTAACAAATGAGTCAGAGACAGAATTTGGGGCTAAACCATATATTGTAAAATTTAAGAGGCCAACACGTAAAAATGCAACCCAATCCACCCTAACCCCGAAGAACAGTATGATAGAAAGTCCCCGATACATAAGATATATACATTACATTCCCGGTAAGGACAACAAGGTAGCTCACGACCTCAATGCTTTGGCTCGTGGGGAGCCTAGGCAGAGGAACAATGAGGCGGTCCCTCGATGACTCGGGGGCCTCCGGGCGAGAAAGACAGGTGAGCAGACTCCTGGAGTGAAGGCCTTCCACACTCCGCGGATCAAGGAATCCGAACCTCTCACCTGATCTTGGCTGACGTTCACCCAGGTCTTCACCATAGGTCAGTAGCCCTTTTGCCGGATGATCCCTACTGTCCTATACCCTCTCATTCATTAACACGCTTACAGACAGGATTGACACGCACACACACTAACCTAAATAAACAAAGCCCGGACCCAACCCAAAAACCAGAACCCAAACAGAACCTGAACATGGATATATATAGAGAATGGATCACTGGGGCCATGTGCAACACTTTAGTAACGAGAGCAAAGAGGTTTTGGGGCTGAGTGCAAAGGTTTTGAAAAGAGCGGGAATTCTAATTCTAACTGTTCCCATCTTAGTTCAAACCACACTTACTTAGTTCGAACTAAACCTTCTTAGTTCAAACTAGTGGAGAGAACTAACCTTAGTTCGAACCACGATACATAACTCAGTCTTTAATTCGACACAACCCCTATCAATCCCAAACCAATTTATATCATAAGATTAATATACATCAATGAGAACATATTAAAATGACCATTTGAGGGTTAACACATATACAATGGATTAATACGGTGGTGTTATGATATTTTTTGTTCTATTTTCTATCCCTTCCTAATGGTTCCTGACATCCTGTTAACATTTTTGCCTGCTGTTGAACATTGAGCCAATATTTTCAAGGAACTATCCACTGTAACCCCAAAAATCTCTTTCCTGAGTGGTAATAGCTCATTTTAACCCCATCATTTTGCATATATATTTGGGATTACGTTTTCTAATGTGTACTTCTTTGCATTTATTAATATTCAATTTCATCTGCCTTTTTGTCCCCTAAGTTCAGTGAGATCCATTTTTAACTCACTGCAGTAAGCTTTGGACTGAACTATCTTGAGTCATTTTGTATCATTTACAAATGTTACAACCTCCACTGTTCACCCCCTTTTCTAGAACATTTAGGAATATGTTGAAAAGAACAAAGCAGATCCTTAAAGGATCCCATTACTTACTTCTCCACATTGTGAAAACTGGCCATTTATTCCTACCCATTGTTTCCTATCTTTTAACCAGTTACTGATCCATGAGTGGATCTCCCCCGCTTATGACTATTTCAATTACTTAACAACTTTTGATGAGGGACCTTCTCAAAAGCTGTCTGAAAGTCCAAGCACAATATACTGATGGGCTCACCATTGTCTACCTGCTTGTTGACTCCTTCAAAGATTTTTCTATGAACTTTCAGGGCCAAATCATCAGCTGCTATAAATGATCAAAACCGCACAAAAGTCAATGGTTTTCCTGTATTAAAGCAATTATACTAGCTGAGGGTCTGACCCTTCAGTATTTTGCAAATATCCTGCAAGGTGCAGATTGTAAATTACTTCCTGCAATTTACAATTTGGTGGATATAAACTAGATCAGTGGTCACCAACCAGTAGATCGGGATCTACCGGTAGATCTTGGAGCCTCTGACAGGGGATCCTGACTGGTTAGGCTGGGAAGCTATCAAGCGCTGGCACTTCAGTTGCCGCTCCCCTCACTATCATGCTGCTCCTGCCCTCTGCCTTGGAGCTGCCCCCCTGGGAACCTCCTGCTTGTTGTGCAAAGTGTGGGAGGGAGACGAGGGGGGCACTGATGTCACAGTATCCCTCCTCCCCCCACTTCTGTATCCTATCTCCACACAGAGAAAAGGGGATGAACTAGATCTATTCCACCATCAGTTTCTGCACTGGATGAAACCTAACTACTTCCTTCAAGAATTTGTGAAACACATCACTCAGCACATAGTCAATCTGTGGAACTTCTTGCCAGAGGATGTGGTGAAGGCTAGGACTTTAACAGGGTTCAAAAAAGAGCTAGATAGATTAGGAGGTTAGGTCCATTAATGGCTATTAGCCAGGATGGGTAGGAATGGTGTCCCTAGCCTCTGTTTCTCCAGAGGTGGGTGACAGGGGAGGGATCACATGAGGATTACCTATTGTGTTCCCTCCTTCTGGGGCATCAGGTATTGGCCACTGTCGGCAGTCAGGATGCTGGGCTGGATGGACCATTGGTCTGACCCAGTATGGCCATTCTTATGTTCATATTGTTCAACTAACTAAAATAAAATGTACACGACTATCATCCTTTTGGAACTGTTAAGTACTTGCACATATGACACGGATTCAGAATCATTGTCCTTTTCAATTAACACAAAATAAGCAATTTAGTCAATTATATACCTGTTTGTAATGTGATGATCAAATGAGAAGTACAATGAGCCTGATCCTAATAGTCCATACTCAGGAAAAACCCTCAGGTGACTTCTGAAATTGTGTAAGTTCTTTGGGGCAGAGTCTGTCTTTTTGTTCTCTGTTTGTGCAGGACCTAACAGTGGGGTTCTGATCCTTGACTGGGGTTTATAGGCACTATTACAACACAAACAAACAAGCTAATACATTGTCATAGCTAAATATACTTCAAAAATGTTTGGATCAAAATCTTCACATGCACCCTCCCCCAAGTTGTCATTCAGTAATGTAGAAGATCTGGATTAATATTCCAATGCTATAATAAGCAGCAAAAGTTCTTACATAGATTGTGTGCTTGTGAGTATAATGTTAATTACTTAACCCTGATATCCTGAAGCACTAAGCTGCTCTAGCTTCCACTTACTAACCGGAGCTGGGATTGTTCAATATTAGACCTGGTAACAAAAAATACATTTTCAACATTTTGGCAAAAAAAAGAGGAAGATTTTTTATGCACACTTTTCATTAAAGTTGTTTTTATTTTTTTATGCCCACTTTGGTTATCCCCTCTGGAATCAGGCCATTAGGAAATTCCTTGAGGTCTAAGCCAAAACCCACTGAAGCCAACCAAAAAATTCCCATTGATGTCAGATCTACAGTGCATACAATCATTGCAACTGGATTTTATTTAAAAATATTTAAAATATTATGGGGCTTGATCCTGCAAGGCCCTTAGTGCTTTTACCTCCTTCTGAATTGAACTGAAGGCATTCAACACTTCAGCTGAATTTATTTAATTTGGGTTCAGGGTTTCTAAGGGACATATTTATAACAACTCTCACTGTAACCTGTGCAAGTGGAGAGCACTCAATATTTTGCAGGATCAGACCCAGCCAGGATGTTCTTAAATATATATGCATCAGCAAAAAACCAAGCTCTCATGAATAAATGTTTGTGATGTCCTGAATGACACCTTACTCGAGCTCTCGTCAGACACATAGTGCAAACCTGCCCAAAGAAAACTGCAATTGGAAGAACAATCTTGTGACAAAGCCACTACACCTAATTCACTTAGGTGCCTATGCAAATCCCATGTACTCTGTATATATGGGATCTTGATCTTGGCTGGGTCTACAAAGCACTTGTGTAACATAAATTGTAAATTATAACAATAGAATTCTGAAGGCGTTACATTGTCAAAAATCCAGTTGATTTCAACAAGGACTTTTGTCTGAATAGGAGCTGTATCCCTAGTATTCATGTATTCCTCCTCCATAAGGGTGTGTCTAGACTACAGGGTTTTGTCGACAAAACTGGACTTTTGTCGATGAAACTATACCTGCGTCTATACTACCACCGAGTTCTGTCGACATAATGTCAACAGAACTCGGCAGTTTTGTCGACGGCGGTAAACCTCATTCTACGAGGAATAACGCCTTTTGTTGACAGAGTTCTGTCGACAGAAGGCATTATTGCATCTACACTGACATTTGTGTCTACACTCTCGTGTCGACAAAGCAGTTTGCTTTGTCAACAGAACTGGATGTAGTCTAGACGCTCTTTGTCGACAGAAGCCTGTAGTCTAGATGTACCCTAAAGTCCTAAAATGTTTATTTAAAACAGTGGCAGTGAGTCTTTATAAAAAATGCAGCGAAAACATCCTGTTCTGATGTCAGAAGATTAATATGAGCCAATAAATCTGATGAAAATAATAATCTTGTCATCACTAGGCTTCTCTGATTATCTGGAGGAGGAAGAATACTCTGAAATCTAGATCTACTTTCCCCTACATAAACCTGCTTCCTAGTATATTATTAACTTTACTTGTGTTATTCCCTTAAAATATACTCCTGTTAAAAGCATGTAATTATGCTGCATTGTTCCCAGTAGGATTTAATATTTACTCATTGATATGATAATAAAGTACCAACAATATAAATGGTTTGGCAAACAAATCATCGTTGTTAGTCAATGTCTTCATTGTTAGTCAATGTTAGTCGATGGGGAAATTCCCTTGTTTAAGAAAGGTTATTTTGTAAATCTCTCTGCAGCCTTTTTAATTTATTTTTAGTTCTAAAATAGGTTGGTGTGGGGAAGGGAGGAGAAGAAATCACAAAATGTACAGACTGTGCATGAACCTAAAATAAATTCCATGGCCCTGATTCTGAATGAAAATAAGCACGTGCTTTGCTGAATAAGAGGCAAAGTTAGCCACAATGTTCTGAAAACAGGGCCTTTTTCATCTGTTTATTAAATCAGATTTTTTTTTCTGAACTCTGATGTCCACCGCTCAGACAAAAAATAACCGAGAAAATAAACCAAAGTTCGAAACAGGTGTGAGTTGCTAATGCTAGAGCATGTTTCCACTGAAGTCAATGACAAAACTCCAACAAATCAGTTCAATGGTACAGGATCAAGCCCTTGTTTATCGACTTAGTGCTTGCCCTGGCTATTGCTGGCACAAGGACAGATGGTGAAACTCACACAAAGCCCCACTGACTTCCCTCAGGGGCAGTGCAGGGGCCTGTCCACATGGAATGAACATCACGATCAGGACCTTGGAAGGTAAATCCACTTACAGCCATTTTGTAAGCAATCATGATTTTATTGTCCTAGCTATCCACAATTCTCCTTTTGAATTAGCCTCTGAAAACCTGTCTGGGTAGGAGCTGATCTCTGTTACTCAAAGTAGCAACACTCAATCAGGTATGTGACTGGGAAACCATCTCATAGCATTCTGGTTTTAAAAGCTTTTTTCCAAATGTTATCTGAACTCTGAGATCCTCACCTTTATAAGTGATCATTCACTTCAGGGATATCTATCAAGTCAATAAGGTGTACAAGGCTTTATTTCCTTCTGCAAAATCCTTATCATGGCAACTTTCGTAACTAATATCCCTGACATTTTTGTAGCATGTGAATGAAAATAAACTCCCCTTAAAAGCATTACTTTGAGCCAAATCCTCCATATTTCATTCAAGCAAAATTTCTATTGCCTTCAGTGAGAATTATGCTTCCTATGGGCTAAAAGGTTAAATATTTAAGGAGGAAGATATGTTGGATGAAAGTTTCTAAACTGTCAAGGAAATGTAGATCTCTTCAAAGTGAGCAGTAATTGATAGGAATGGAAGTACTTGAACTTATTTTGATAACACAGGTAAAGTTTCCAAAGAGGCAGAATTTTACTCATTTACCTTCTCAAAATTGTTTTGCTCCTGCAGATGTAGGGCTCAATACTGCACTGTGTTGAACACCTCCTGAAAGAGACTGAGCCTTTTCTCCTCCCACGTTATGTCTAGACTACAGGCTTCTTTACACGCTATGTCTAGACTACAGAGATCTTCCAAAAAAACTTCTTCCGAAAGAGAGCATCCACACAAAAAAGCGCATCAAAAAAGCAATCTGCTTTTTCAAAAGAGAGTGTCCAGACTGAATGGATGCTCTCTCGCATGTAAGCTGTGATTGTTATGGATGGAATGGCCACCAGGGCACCTGTGTTTTTTCCTCTTTCCTCTTCTTCCGAAAGAACTCCCTCTTCCCCGTCCACACACGCCTTTTTCCAAAAGAGCTCTTTAGCAAAAAGGCTTCTTCCTCATAGAATGAGGATTACCAATGCCAGAAAAACCCCTCTGTTCTTTCGATTTTCTTGCGGAAGAACGTGATTGCAGTGTGGACGTTCCTCAAGTTTTGTCGGAAAAACAGCTGTTTTTCCAACAAAACTCTGTAGTGTAGACATACCCCCAGTGAAGTCCCATGGGAATAAGGGTCATTAGTTTCTTACAGGGTCAAGGTCTTGCCTCATTAGCCTAACAAATGGAGTTAGGGAATTGGAGCCTGCAGTGACAGCATTTGTGGGGCAAATAGAAATACAAAATGCCACTTTCCTGGCTGATGGTAAGCAAATAGGGAACCAGAAAACCTGCAGAGCACTGGGGGACCACTCAGCAGACAATGCCAGCTCTGATTCAGCCTCCAGCTGAATGTCACAGAAACACAACTCCACTCTTCTGTTGGCATCGCAGAGGGACGGATAAAGGCCAGAGCAGGATGAGAGACTCCACCACAACCCACCCTGTGTGAAGCTAGTCTCTGCCTGTGCAGGGCGTACGCCCCCCAAATCTAACCCTTCCTGCTTGTGACATGGAACTTCAAACAATTCTGCCACCAAAATGGGCAGAATGGGAAAAATGGGGACTTACCCCTTTAACAACATAACAGCGTCACAAGAACATGATATACGAATGGAAAATCTTAGTCTGCCCAGATCTTTTGTTAGGAATCCCATGAGACTGAATGACTCAGTCTTCCATTCATAAAGTAACAGTGCTTTAACCTGCTGTTGTATATTCTTAATCCCACAATGGATATTTCACTTCCTGGTTCCTGAAAACATTTCTCGAGCAAACAAGCTGACTCAAAAGACAAACAATTCATATTCCTGCTCATTACAATATTATCTTGACAACAAAATTTAAGCATACTAGATCCTGTTATTAATAAAGAAGCTGCAAATATGTTAATGGTAAAATAGGTATAATATGATTTCATGGGGCTAATCTGTATGGGCATGTCTATATTAGGAAATTATTTCATAATCACTTATTTCAAAATATTAATTCCCAGAATAACTACTTTGAAATATCATGTCCACACTACTGGGAAGCCTCAAAATTAGTCCAATGCAGGCTCCCTTAATGTGGATGCGTTACCTTGACTTAGGGTACATCTACACAGCGGCATTATTTCAAAATAACTAGTGCTATTTTGAAATAATTTAGTCCGTATCTACACAGCAGGCAGTTATTTTGAAATAATGTCAAAATACTGTCAGGCTGGAGGACTTTTTACTCTGACTCCTGTAATTCTCATTATACGAGGCATAAGGGAAGTCGGAGGAAGAGTGCTGTATTTCGAAATAAGTGCTGTGTAGACGCTCCCTATTTCAAAATAAGCTATGTAATTGACATAGCTCAATTTGTGTAGCTTATTTTGAGTTAAGCTCTGCAGTGTAGATGCACCTAGAGCCCCAGGAAGCATGGAGGGAGGGAATGTAATTACTTTGAATGTCTCTGGGGAGTAGTTATTTCGAAATAGCAGCAGTGGAGCATCCACACTAACGCTATTTTGAAATAAGCATTATTCTTTGTGGAAAGCAGGAGTTATTATTTTGAAATAACCAGCCCCTTATTTCGAAATAATGGGCTTGGTAGTGTGGATGCACCGCTTGTTATTTTAAAATAAGGGTAGACCCTACTGTAGACCAGCGCTAAAGAGTTTTACCAGGGACAGCACCTACCGCACAGCAACAATCAAAGCTAGTATGTTCTCTTAGGTATGGTTTGAAAGTTGAGGAATCATGGGTAGGCCTCTAACAGTTTAGAGAAGTATCTAAAAGGCTCAGTTTCTAAAGTCAAGCTTCTTCAAACCTATCTCACCTGTCTCTGATTTGGAAACTCCCAGGATCATGGTTTCAGCCTGTTTGAAAAGGCCAGGCCAGGCCTGAAGAAGAACTCTCTGTAGCTTGAAAGCTTGTTTCTCTCACCAACAGAAGTTAGTCGAGTGAAAGATATTATTTCACCCATTTTGTCTCTCTAAGATCCTAAGGCCAACATAGCTACAGCACCACTGCGTGCCTTTCTTGGGGCGTTACAGTAACTTTGCTCTCATCCGTCCTGGAAAAAAACAAGAAAATGCAGACCAAAATTTTTTTAAGAAAATATTTAAAGTATCAACCAGAATTTTTCAGACAGCAGAAAACTTGAGTTCAGTTTGCTTTAACTAGTTGGTTCCTTTAGCCAAAACTGAGCTCCATCCTTAAGGCTGTCAGCTTCTTCGATAAAACTCTGGATGTGGATCCTATGAAGGAGAAGGCCTAACTTAGCTAAATAAAAGATACAATGGAAGTGTCAGTCAGGTGGTTGCCCAGGGCAGAGTACATCCCAGTTTTCAAAGCACTGGAACCTGTCAGTGTAAATCTATAGAACATTCTTCTCTACAAGAACTCCAGCTACAAGGAATTAAATCATTATTTTCTAATAATAAGGAATACTATATCTTATTGTTTAATGGGTAATCATTTTGTCTATTGCTTCTGGCCACAGATATTTGACACACACACAAATGCTGAAGGTTGGAAAGTGCATGCAGTTGTTACATGTATATCTGTATGGCTATGTCTATACTACAGAGTTTTTTTCAGAAAAACGGCCGTTTTTCAAAAAAAACGTCAATTACGTTCACATTGCAATCGTGTTCTTTCAAAAAGAAATCGAAAGAACAGAGGGGTTGTCCGACATTGGTAAACCTCTTTCTATGAGGAAGAAGCCTTTTTGTGAAAGAGTTCTCTTGGAAAAAGGCATGTGTGGACAGGGAAGAGGGAATTATTTCAAAAGAGGAGGAAAGAGGAAAAAGCACAGGTGCTTTGATGGCCATTCCATCCATAGTAATCAGAGCTTACATGCAAGATAGCATCCAGTCAGTGTGGATGCTATCTTTTGAAAAAGCAGATCGCTTTGGCAGTGTGGACGCTTTCTTTTGGAAGAAGTTTTTTCGGAAGATCTCTTTGGGAAAAGCTTCTTCCGGAAGAAGCCTGCAGTCTAGACGTAGCCAAACTGCATATAAAAGCAGGTGAACAGCTACCCAACAAACTGATTTTTCTCACACAAAGTCCATTTGCCTGCCCTAAATGGGCATGTATGCAATTTTGTACTTGCAAACACACAATCTTGTGGGTGCAACATTCATGGCGATGGCTGAAAATTTGGCCTTTAAACTTTGTAAAGTAACAGCACAAATAAAGATGGTATGCCATTCGCAACTCACATTACTAGGGCACAAATACAGTAATCTAACTCTACTGCTTCTAAACTAATATACTTTTCTTGTCACCATCTCCCTTGAGTAACATCATGTGTTAGGTTACAACAGAATAATTTTCTAGAGAAATAAACTGCATGCATAACTAATGTGGTGACGGTAACATGCTCACACATTTAGTGCTGCGCTCTGCGGAAAATCATTTCAGTAGGCGGCCTGGTGGCAAGTGTCCTGCGATCAATGGCTAGTGTGAGAGGGCTCTTCTCTCTGGAGGGCCAGCTCTTCTCAAGCAACGCATGCTCATCAGCACCGTGTTTGAAGTCTAGGAATGAGGGTTTAGTCAAGCTTGGAAATTACCAGCGTAGTTCCTGGATGCAGACATAGAAGGAAAGAAAAGCCAAAGGTACCCAGGGCCATTATCTTTCATCTACTACAGAAAATCAGTTTGTTAATAAGGAATGTACACCAGATTAACCATTTTCTTATTTTGTTAAGAAGAAATGAATCATTCAGTCAATTCATGCTTCATGGGTCTTTTCATACAGGCTACAGATCACTGACTGTGATGAATTGTATTTGTTATGAACCAGTGAGCTGAGTTTAACAGTCTATTCTGGGCATCTTGATTACCTTTACCTTTTCCCTGTAGTGTTAGCTTACATGTTCCTTTGTGGTTGTTTACACTGCTGTATCCCCTAGAACAGTGGTCCCCAACGTGGTGCCCACGGGCACCATGGCGGGCGCCATTTCTGTGCGCCCGCCGAGTGAACGAGGCCGCCCCCGCCCCCGGGTGCACGGCACATGGGCGGTGCCGGCCCCCTGGGCGCACGGCGTATGGGCAGCGTCAGCCCCGGGCGTGCAGCACTGGACGGCTCCGCCCGCAGGTGCGCAGCGTTTGGGTGGCTCTGCCCCCGGGTGTGTGGTGCAAGGGCTGTGCCGGCCCCAGGCGTGCAGCATATGGGCGGTGCTGGCCCCGGGTGCGCGGCACAGGGGTGGCCCCGGCTGCGGGCGTGCGGCACAGGAGCAGCACTGGCCCCGGGCGCGCAGCACATGAGCAGTGCCAGGCCCGGGCGTGTGGCATTTTTGGCAGCCCCGCCCTCGGGTGCACGGCGCAAGGGCTGTGCCGGCCCCGGGCGCATGGCATATGGGCGGCGCCGGCCCCTGGGCACGCGGCACAGGGGTGGCACCGGCCCTGGGTGCGCAGCACAGGAATGGCGCCAGCCCCGGGCATGCAGCACACAGGCGGTGGCAGCCCGGGCGTGCAGCGCATGGGCTGTTCCGGCCCCGGCGCACGGCGTATGGGCAGCTCCACCCCTGGGCGCACGGCACAGGAGCGGCGCCAGCCCCGGGAGTGTGGCGCATGGGTGGCGCCAGCACCGGGCGCGCACTGTATGGGTGACCCCGCCCCCAGGCACATGCACGGCCCCGCCCCTGGGTGCGTGCGTGACCCCGCCCCTGAGTGCCCGGCGCGTGAGTAGCCCTGCCCCTGGGCGCCCGGCAGCCCCAAAAGGTTGGGGACCACTGCCCTAGAAGTTCCATTGTGCTAGGAAAACTGCACCAACACCGAAAAGACAGCCTCTCCCTTTTATCCATCTTGTCTATTTTGAAGGGAAGCTCTTTGGGACACAGACTTTGTCTTACTCTGTATGGCTACATCTACACTGCACATCAATTTTGAAATAAGCTATTCCGGAATAGTTATTCTGAAATAGCTTATTTTGAAATAGCACATCTACATTGCAGGGAAGCCTCAAAATTAGTCCAAGGCAGGCTTCCTTAATGTAGATATGTGATCTCGATTTAGAGCCTCAGGAGGCGCTGGGGAGGAATAACTTAGAATGGCCCTGGTGAGGGGCTATTTCAAAATAGCAGTAGTGGAGTGTCTACACACGCCTTATTTTGAAATAGCTATTTTGGAATAGGCATTATTCCTCATAGAATGAGGTTTACAGATTTCAGAATAAGCCGCCTGTTATTTCAAAATAATTCCAAAATAACGGAATGGCTGTGTAGACACTCACATTAGTTATTTCGGAATAATGGCTGTTACCCTATGGCTATGTCTAGACTGGCATGATTTTCTGCAAATACTTTTAATGGAAAAGTTTTTCCGTTAAAAGTATTTGCGCAAAAGCATCCCTGGCCAATCTAGACGCGGTTTTGCGCAAGAAAGCCCCGATCGCCATTTTAGCCATCGGGGCTTTTTTGCGCAAAACAAATCTGAGCTGTCTACACTGGCCCTTTTGCGCAAAAGCTTTTGCACAAAAGGACTTTTGCCTGAACGGGAGTGTCAAAGTATTTGCGCAAGAAGCACTGATTTCTTACATTAGAACGTCAGTGCTCTTGCGCAAATTCAAGCGACCAGTGTAGACAGCTGGCAAGTTTTTGCGCAAAAGCGGTCACTTTTGCGCAAAATCTTGCCAGTCTAGACGCAGCCTATGTGTACAATGCCTAGCACAACAAGACCCTGATCCCAGGGTCACTGGTTAAACTCAGTTCACTGGATCATAACAAATACTGTTTACCACAGTCAGTGACCTATTAGTCTGGATGACAGGAACCATGGAGCATGAATTGACTACATTGTGGTCCACTTCATTTTTCACTGGATGGCTACTAACATTCTGCCTCTTCTTCTCTACTCACCACAGTGCAGGTCTATAGTTGCTGTGCATGTGAACGTGGGTGAAGGGGAACAATTTAAAAGCTTAATATGAAAGCAGAGTCTTTGTAATGTCTGAGAAAATGTGAAAATTAAACAAATCAAATGTTTAGAAAATCATATTCCTGCTGTCTCCACGGATAAAAGGGGCAGACATCTAATGCTAAGGAACATTTCCAGCTTTGTTCTAAGGAAAAAGAGAACCCTCTGACCAATAAATGTAGCAACAGGGTATCACTTTTTACAAGGCAGAAAGCCCCATTAGATGTTCTCAATCCCAAGCTGTAATTTTGGATCTGTGCGTGATTCAGTAATAACCATACGCCTTGTACACCTCAGTTCTAGTCAGCGCTGCCTTTTGTGGCCCATGAAGCCACGGAGCATTTAATCCTCCTGCAAAAAGTTGGGTGCTGACCACGTAACTGAGGTGCTGATGTTAACTCTGGCATGGAGGCAGGGATGAAGTGGGCCACACAGTGCAACAACAACATTGCCAGTCTAAACAACTGAGCTATGAGGGTCACCGCAGATATGGTCTGGAATGAGAGAAGGTGGCCAGTGACTGATCCAGAAAACTCAGGCATCCATCAGGAATATTGCTAAGGTGTACATGGGGAGAGAAGAAAGGAGGTGAGAATGGTGGAAGAGAGTTAGGAATAACTTAGGAGATACTGAGGAATGACCGATTTGTGAGAAGATGAAAGGCATGGAGTATACCATGTAGAAGGACAAAAATATTGCAAGAGCATGAGGGCAAGAGAAGATTGATATGGGGACAGAGGGATAGGAGATGATAACACCACTTCCACTGTCTGTCTCGTGTAGTTGTAGCGTACGATTCCAGAGCAAGGACTGTCAATAGCTATGTGATTAGTGAGTGGGTGGGTGGAGGCTGATCGTGGTTGAGGCAACGGTAACACAAACAATAAGGTGAAAGAATGAGGAATGACACAGTATGAGGTGGGAAAGGAAATATGCATAGGAAAAGAAAGGTTCCAGGAGAGAGAGAGGAAAAAGACCAAAGGCAGGCCAGGGAAAGAGGGAGAGAGAGAAAAGGGAAACTGGAAAAGGAAAAATGGAAGTCACAGATGGAAGGAGAGGAAGCAGGGAATAAAGACATTGAAAGCACAGAGAAAAAAACCATAACCGCACACTGGTCGGATGGATCATTTGATGATGACCTGTACTGTTCATTCCCTCTAAATCTAAAGTGCCTAGCACTGGCCACTGTTAGAAAACAGAATCCTGGGCTAGCTGAACTTTTGGTCTGACCCAGTATTGCCATTCTTATGTTCTTACTCACTGTAAAGTTAAGCATATGTATAAATCTTTGACTTATTCTAACAGTCTTTTATAATCACATTGAAACCATTATTGATCCAAAAAATCCATATGGCGTTAATGCGGTGCAAGAGGTGAGGAAGGGTTTGGTTTTGTTTGGGGGGAGGGATATATGTTTCATCATTTAGTAGCTATGAAGGAGATTTTTGACAGTTGGCTTCTAGTTATTATTCCCTCTAAACAATCAGGTTATCAGCACCTGAGAATCTGTTATAAGTTTGACCCTGCTAGAAAGTGGGTCAAGGAAATCAATTCTGCATTTTGAAAAGGAGAGGTCTCTCTCGCATGCCTGCTTGACATATTCCACTGACATAACAGGAACTGTAATAACATAACCCCCATCTGAAAAGCTGGGAGAGCTGTTCTTTCAATTACATTATCCCCTTGTAACTAATTACTCTCATTGCCTAAATCCGTCTTTGTAGCACCCTAATGCTTGGAGCAAAAGGGCAGTGTTAAAAGAAGGAGAGAAGCCACAAGATTCCTAGGACCAGAGAAGCCTCAGGTGGTATAAATCTGTCTAGCTCCAGTAAAGTGGAGAGTCTCCAAAAGAAATAACTGACACAGTTATTACCATGGCTCTGCTCATGCTACTGTACTGGTCAACGTGGGTCTGCCAGCTCTTTCAGGATAAAAATGCTCTTAGCCTTCTATGGCATTGCAGTCAGAGTCTAAGAGCAGCACAGTTCATTCTCTGGGTATACATGTGCTAAGAAACACATCTGGCAATTGTTGGACTAAACAGCACTGAACGTATAAAAGTTGGAATCACTGACCTCTATCACCACCCCCCGTGCTACAATGCATATGTGGAAGTTCCATGTGAAAAGTGGCAGGGGGGGGCCCTGGCATCTCTTCAGCATTATCCCCACAACCTATTCCATCCACAGACCCTGAAAGAGCTCTCCTGAAAGGAGGGAGGGGAGAGAGGCATGGCTGACCAATAGGAGTGACAGTGACCATCCCCCACCCTTGTAGGGAACGGTCTTTAAGATTAATGCAGCCCAAGGGCATACCAAGGCTCCAGAGACAGTGGTGGTCCGGCCAGTATGGCTTCATTGGAAATCCACAGCTTGGGAGCTGAAGCAGGAGGCAGAGAAGCTGCTGCAGAGAGACAGAGGATTACATCCTGGCTCCACTGAAGTTGGGAATGTGACCATTGGTTTCTAAAGGGCCGGACTTTCACACTAGGGACTGCATAGATAGCTCTCATCTCTGGAGGAGCTCTCAAGATCTGCAGGGAATCCTAAGAGAAATGTGAATTCTAGGGGCTCACTCCCTTTCTTTTTCAGGGGGAAAACCCTTCCCTCCCAATCCTGATGGCAGGATCCTCATGGGCAGCTTTTAGCACACAGTGGAATGAGCAGGCCCTATGAAAGGGTCTGATTTAGTTCTTGTCCTACACTGGTTTCTTATGAAGCTCTGAATAGCCAAACTCTTGCATATTTACTTTAATTGTCCCATTCACAATGACCATCAGTAACCACGTGTCTGATGCTTCTACTGCACTCTCTGATGGTAACTGTATAACTTTTGAACTTAATTCAGTCTCAAAAAAGGGGGGAGGGGGAAAAGTAACTGAATTTAGACCTCCCAAACATAATGCCCCTAGCATTAACATCGCTGTAAGATTTATCAAATTAGCTTAAAAAAACTAGTTATACAGGAAGGCAGGTTACAAAAGGACCTAAAAGCCACCAAGCTTGGTTAATAGCAAAAGTACTATGAACGTAATTTGCACTTAACTAGCACATTCCACCTGAATATAGACTCATGATTTACAAATATTAAATCAATTACCCACAATTAACTTGTGAAAGCCCATACTCAGGCAGTCTGATCTAGTGGTTAGAGCAAGAGAGTGTCCACATAGCCATGGATGCCCTTGCGCAAAAGCACATCTCGCACATGGCAGTGTGGACAAGAACCCTGGCACAAGATATTCTTGCACAAGAAGCCGCCAGTGTAGACATAGCCCCATTGTATAGATAGGTAAAAGCCAGGGTTAAGTGATCTGCCCAAGATTATACATTCAGTCAGTGGCAAAGCTGAGAAAAGGAGCCAATGGATTTAAGTGACCAGTGAACTCTTGGCTCCATTTAAGGACCATTCATTTTAGTAGAGTCAGGATTTCACTCCAGGAGTCTAAATAGCTTCATAGGACTCCTGTGCCTGCCTGCACTACTCTGTGTACAGTGTGGGGGCACATACTGTACCCTGCAGCAAGCCCAGCTACATGGCCTTGGCACTAATGTTCTCCATTAGTTTGGGGGAAGAAACCTTCTCACAAGCCTTAGAAAAGTAGCAGAGTGGATCCAGGACAGTGATTGCAACAGCTCCCTAAATATGCACTAGATCCACCCCCAAGCACAGAAAGTAAGAATGACTGGGAATCAGTATTGTACCCATTCCCAACCATTCTTTACCACACCCCAAGAGTTTGCCTTAGACCAGGCATGTCAAATGGACATTTGGAGGGCCGCATGCGGCCCAATGGAAATTTTTTTGCAGCCCGTCAGAACATTTTTATAAAAGAATGAAGTGCGGCCCACTGGCCACTCAGAGCACGTGGCCGAGTGCCTGCTCACAGCTGACTGGGCCGCTCTGCACCTCAGCAACTGCTCACGGCCATCCGGGCTGCTCTGCACACGCACTCACGGCCAGCTGGGCGCTCTGCAGTGGGTGCTCCAGTAGGCGCTCACAGATGACTGCTGTGCTCATGGTGTCCCAGCACCAAATATGCCTAACACAGGAGATGGGGACAGTAGGAAGGGGAGGCAAGAAGGATCTGTACAGACATTAATCATCTCCAGAAAGCTTGAGATTAATGACCCGAGGGCTGCAGGAATGCAGGTGAGATAATCAGTGAGCCATAAAGTCTTTTCAATCCTCTCAAGGTCATCACTGTCCACTAAATCTGCTTCTGTGGTGAAAGGAGAAAGTGCGCTAATCTTTGGGGGCAACTTCACATTATCCCTGCTGGGAAGTAGACTTCTAGGGCCATCCTGTGCCCTCAGGTGCACACGTGGAACCTCTTTCAAGCTGATGGGGTTTCACGTGTGTAAACTGAGGGTGGAATTCAGCTACCTGAAGCTTTTGCAGTCAGAGGTAACAAGTGCTAAGTCCCTCTGCAAAACAGGTTTAAGACAATGGAATACCAAGTCTGCTTTGTCTTAATTACCTTCCTCAAAACCAGACGGAGGCAAGATATATTTCTCCATTAACTGTGCTGCAGGGGGTTGATTGGTCCAGGGCTCCATGGGATTTAGCCAAACAACAATGAAGTGAATGGGAAACGTGAGGATCAGTATCGTGCAGCTCTTGGAAACTGTAGGGAAAGAGCTTTTCTCATTTTTCTCTTGGGACTGCTGCAGATGGTTTCCCGGTGTAAAGGGGCTGGCATGGGGGTGAGAATCTCATCCCTGTGAATCTATGAACATGTATTAATGGCTGACAGGAGACATGAGGTGCTAACTGCCATCTTTTCTTTTGACCTGACAGCAACCAAACTCAGCAACCCATTTAGCACACTGGGAACTTCCACTTACTATACCTTGTGCTATTACAGCACCTGTCACAAGCCCCTTTGAAGGGATATTCAAAACCTGTCTCACTCTTCACTATTCCATTTATTTTGCTCACCTGACTGCCATATATCTTCAGTGATAGAAATTGCAGAGGATGGGTGTTTGAATTATAATGTGTCCATGTGGCTCTTATGTTTCATCCTCAGAAATTGTTGCTTTGAACATACAGGTTTAACAGGTCTTTTGATTCCCCTCCCCCGCCCCCACTAGTTTATCTTCAATATATGTAGAGTACCACTCACTAGCAGGTTTAGCTGACAATTTTCTCTTCTATCCATCTTCTCACCTCTATTTTCCCTTACCAGCTCTAATTTAAAGAAAAAAGAAGCTAATATGTCACTAGAGAGTTAATGTACTTGGAAGTTAAATACCTCAGGCACTCAAGAACTGGTCAAAACTTCTGAAAGGGTGCATAGCTTCATTGAAAGTGTTCATTTTGTCCCAGAAATTTAACTAGGAAAAACTGATATTTGCCTAGTGCGTCCACTAATGGCAACTGGATCATTATTCTCTAGCGCATACCTTGCCACAGCGATTCAGCCATCCCTTTGTGAAGTCAGAGCTAGAATACTGAAATGTGCTGTGTGGTACTGACTTTTAGAAACTTCTGGAAGTTTCAACTAATGCAGAAGCTCAGTAAATGGACAGAATGATATTATGTACAGTTTTAGCAAAAAAGTAATTCTACATAATGATTGAATAATCAAAACATTTATTTGCAAATTATATATAATAACTGACAGGAAAAAAAATATTCATTGGAAATTATTCTACAAGCTTTTGAACTGGTCATTTTTTAAATATTCACAAATATCTTTTTCCAGTAAAAAAAATTTCCAGAATTGATTGGGAGAGTATGTCTACACTGTGGGGGTTTTCCGGGATACCAGAGGTATCCCGGAAAAACTCTGCCTCGTTCAGGGAACGCATTTGCTCTTCTGCTTTTTTTTGCGGATGTGCAAACGTACTCTCTTGGAAGCCCTGTCTTCCTCATTCCATGAGGAAGAAGGGATCTTCCAAAAGAGGAGGGTTTTCCGAAATTTGGACCAGTGTAGACAGACCAAATTTTGGAAAAGCCTCTTCCGAAAAAAAATCGGAAGCTGTAGTGTAGACCTAGCAGGACAGTTATTCACAATGAATGATTCAACTGTTGTAGTATCATCAATAATCTCTAACCATGCTTATTTTAAAAAGCAGAAAGTGTGTAAATGTAGTGAAGCACAGCCAGGTTCCAGATGATCAGCTGTTTTTGTGTTTGCTTTGCACTGTTGAAAGAAATAATCTAAGCTCTTTCATGTGAAGCTAGTCCTTTCCCCCCTCTTTTTATAGACGTCAAATAGCACTCTGACTGATAGGTGTTACATGCTGCTCTGAGCAAACAAGCTATAATGTAACCAATTCATATATGTGTAAAGCTTTTATGAACGGTTTGCTTAAGGATATTGAAGGGAACAAGGAAAATCTTCAGCCAAGCTTTGCTTTCTTCTTGATACTGAAGATGCAACCGTGCCCATACTATCAACTACATTCCAGTCAAAATTGCTTTCAAAAGATCACAGCTATGTAGAATCCTTAAACTCTTTAGACCAGATTCCTCATCTGCAAATGAAGAAGGGGTGGGGGAATAAAGGTGTCACGGGCAATCCCCACATCTTGGTTCTGCTCAGGCCTGTGTTGGTCCCCTAAGCTCAAATTAGTGTAGTCTTATGCTGCCAGTGCCTCCATGAATGGCAAATTCCATAACTTAGATGGTAAAGTCACCTCTTTAGGTAGTAAGATAATTTGGAAAATTGCACAAGAGAGGGGACAGGATCCTGAGTGGACTATCATCAGCCAACACTTCAGCTTCAAACTGAATGTGCCAAACAGGGGAAGGCAAAAGCGTATCCACATTACTGGAATGCATCCAAGTCATACTGAAGTCAGTGAGGGGTTTGTCGATATCAGTGGGAACACAGTTTGGTCCAACAGCAAAACGTGAAACAGAGGAAGGTAAAACGCAAGTAGAACAGGATGAAAACTGGATCTCCAAACTCCTCAGAAATATAGTTGCACATGCAGGACTCTTAAGAGACAGCAGAAAAGGAAGCAGCTCTAAACAGTTTTAGCACATCTTTCTACTATGCATTTGAGGTGCCTGTATATAATAGCCAGGGCCTGATTCTCCACTACTGCTTACCTGGTTGCAGTCATTGATACTATTGCAAAGTGAATGTTAGAAACTACATTCTGATCTGGCATTGTACACCCATTTTGTCCTCACAAGTATGTATTTGACATGCAAGACCGTGGAATCAAGCCTCCAGTGTCCAACCCTAATAAATAGTAATAAATATAGCATGCCCCTGCTATAACTTACTTCTGTGAATATCTGCTGGAGGTGCTATCAGCTTAACACACTTCACTTATTTATTTATTTCATAAAACTCACTTATTATTTTTATACCCCTGGAAACAAATGTACAAACTAGCAAACCGTTCACTTCAGGATCACGGTTGTGTGCTGCTACTCTGCCAGCAATTCCACTAAACAAATACATTCATGAGTTATTCAGTTTTTCTTGGTGTAGACAAACACGGCAAAATAATCAAATGTATAAATAATCTTGTTAATGACAGAAGCTATTGAATGTTTTGTTATACTTATTAGGCCAGCAGGCACAAAGGTGACAAGCAACACATTTTACATGGGAGGGGAGGAAAAAAACACAACCTAATAATGGAGCAGGCTTTGTAGTTTTAAATGATATGAGTAAGCACAGCTCTGAAAGCGATTCCACAGACTTTGATCCACTCAAACGCAGCTGAGAGCTCTTCTGTCGTTTCTAACAAAGCATCATCCTTCTTGTCTTTTACACACAAACACCCCCTCTCCCACACACACACATGAATCGTCCTGATTCATAATCAGTCAGGTGCCATGTCAGTTTTCCAGATGGTCACATTTAGAAAACAGAAAGCCTGCATATGATATGTCTGTGTGATGTAAATAGAGTGAAACCTGTCAGACTACGGAACTTGTAAGAAAATTGAGTGCTGGGTCTTTAACGATCAGACTTGGAGCTACTTTACAATAGGTTGCTTAAAATACAGGCTTGCCTATTAAAAAAGTCTTTTCTGTTCACTGTTCATCTTTGTAAATCATACACTGTTTTATAGCAGAGAATGCTGTGAGATTGTCCACTGTGTAGGTGCCATGGGAGAGCCAAAGTGAAATGAGCTTGGACAACTATACTCAAAAACTCAGAACTTCCCCTCATAAATCCCCTCACCTCTGTGGCACCACCATGCAAGGGGAATCCTCAGCTGTCTACATAGACTAGTTTTAAGCTACTGGGCTCAGTCCCTCCCACAGCACACTGCTCCCTCACACTGGGGTGGAGCATTGGCTCAGTATGAATTAGGTAAACTGAATCAAAACCATTTTCTGCTGTAAGAAAATCATCCACCCACTGATATGCAGTAAGGGACTTTCCACATAGCCACAGCATGCTGGTGGGAAAACAGACCCTAAAATGGCCAAGCTGGGAGTTTTAACACAAACCTTCATGACCAAGATTAGCAAAACCTGCCATCTTGCACCATTCTCATGACAGACCATGTTGTATTTGAGCCTCCTTTCTTTTTTGCTCATTACATTTTACCTTACCATTAGCATTAGACCAACTTTGTAATTAGGTGAACGTCATTAGGCTGCATCAAAGAAAGTCTTACTTAAAGGAACTGCTGATGGGCTCCAGCTGTCTGATTAGGGGCCTCTGCTTTCACTTAAAGCTTCTGCAAAATTTCATTTCAGAGAAATACTTTATAACATTATCAAAAAAGCCAATTAGCTCAAAGCCAGCCATGACTTCAAAACAAAATGAGTCAGACCCCCAGCTAGTATCAACTGGTGAATGATGCATTAAGGAGTCTTGTGATGCACAGGTACCAACTTTTATGTGGTTTCCTGTACATACAGCTGTATTTCTGAGGAGTTTGAGATCCAGTTTTCATCCTGTTTTACTTGAGTTTTACCGCCACGTTTTATAGAAATAGGCCCAGTATCTGGGAAAGCCAGGGACTGAATTCTAGGGTTCAAACCCACATATTGTTTTATGAAGATGCTTTCAAACAAGGTAGGGGGGGTTGAGCAAATAGTGAACTCCATCCATCCGATTCAGTGGTAGGAGTTACGATGGAAAATAGCATTATGGAAAAGACCAGTAACGACACCCCAGTGCTGCCACAGAATTTGTACCTATCATTTTTGTAGCATAAATGGCATTTGTGTGCATATATTTAGAGTCATTGGCACCCATGTTCATTTTGCACGTGGAAAACAAATGGTGTGAGGAAACTATTGCAGGTCAGCAATGTAGACACTCTCACATTGAGTGGGCAGATGATTTTCTGACAGCCACTGTGCTGACCTGGGCACAGTTTAAAGAAAACATTTTCCCAGGCATAAGGTGCATATTTGATATATATAAAATATATTTTAGAGTGTGTCTGTCTGTGCATCTGTTTGTCCGTTTGTTCAAGAACTCCTCCTAAACCGTAAGAGCTAGGACCACCAAACTGGGAATGCAGCTTCCCTCTTACCCCAGCTCAAACCAAGGTCAGGATTTGGTTGTGCCTGGAAAACGGGAAGTGCTGGGAATGGGACTATTTCCCATAACATGGAAAGGGAGGGGGCAAAGAGAGGAGGAATGTGAAAGGGAGAGGCGCAGAGAAGAGGGACGTGATACTGAGAGTGGCCCCTGGGGGCAGCTGCAGCACAAAGGGAGTGTCCAGAAGGGCTGGGGTTTCCAGCACACTGGTAAGAAGGAGCCCCCCAGCCTACTCCAAACCTGGAGCCTGCCCCACCTGTGGAGAGCCTGCAGGCTGTGGGTGAGGGGGAGGTGCTGGAAGGAGAAAGAGTCCCCAGAGCCTGGCCCCTCCCCCAGACACCCTGCAGGTTGAAGGAGGGCTGCTGGAGAGGAAGGGCAGCTAGAGGGAGAGGAAGCCCCCGGAGCCTCGCTCCTCCCCCTAGCAGCCTGCAGGCTGGGGGAGCCTCTGGAGGCCGGAAGCAGCCCTTGGAGCCTCACACCCCCCAGACAGCCTACTAGCTGTGTGTGTGGGGGGGATGGAAGGGGGGTATCCCCAGAGCCTTTACCTCCAGACAGCCCACGGGCCATGGGGGGGATGGAGATCGCTGCAGGAGGGGGCAGTCCCTGGAGCGTTGCTCATCCCCAGACAGCCTGCAGGCCATGGGGGTGGGCAGCTGGAGGGGGCCCACTGGCCGGGGAATGCTGCCCTGGCTCCCTGGGAGGAGTCACCACTGGAGCAGCGCCACCCTCGCCACCATGAGCAGCCCTGGTAAGCCTCCCTCTCTCCCCCTCCCGCACCTCCAGCCTTAAGATTCCTTCATTTTTTAAAAAACACACACACACATATATATATATATATACACACATATATATTTAAAAAAGAAATTCTTTCAGTTACTGGGAGAGAGAGAGCTGGAAAACCTTGCCATTGGGACCCACTTCCAATCGCCCTTCCCCTTGACGTAACAGGAGAAACACAGCCAGCAGTTATCAAAATAGCAGGCCAAAGGAGTACTTTTTACCACAGTTTCTGAATGTGGTCAGGCTCAGGTTTCAGCCAGTTCCTACCAGGTACTAATCCCAGGGGTAAGGGCCTACTGCCAAATCTTCTAGAAGACTTCTGGAAGGAGAGATCAGTAAATACAATTGATAAACAAATAAATACTTTTCTAGTGCCTGTCACTGGAGGATCTCAAAGGGCTCTGTATTCATGAAATAAGTCTGGCAACTCTCCTTTAAATATTGTTTACCTCATTTTACAAATGGGGAAACTGAGGTCCAGATACAGTCACTGATTTGCTGATGGTTGCACACAGTCACTGGGAGTGCCAGGAACAGACCGCAGGTCTATTGCCTTCCCCTTCTGTAACAGAGCGTCTTCCTCTCTAGCTCCTACCCTTTCCTTACAGCAATCTTCCTTACCCAATAAATGTGTCATACTGAGCTTATGATAGTTTGGTCATTTTACAATGTTTGCACATGGAGATTGAAATGTAATAAGTTCGTTTTAAATACCCCCATGACCTTTTTCTCTGGTTCTATGACTACACTGCACCTGGACACAATGTACTTCTCATTATTCTTCTGTGACAGGGCAACAAAAAGCACTGCTCCCTTATTTATAGCCTTTTTGTCATCTTGGAGAAGCAGCAAAGAGATTGGACCACGAGGGGAGGGAAGAGCTTTGTTTAATTTTAATTAACTTCACTTCTTTCAAGTCTGAGTAAATGCTGGATCCAGAGCAACCCGGCTAATTAGATTATGAACACTATTAATTTCCCTCAAGGGCAGTCAGCATTGTGCTATGAAGTGTCTGAGACGTTCCTTCAAAGTAGTTCTGTGGCACTTTGTGCTGTGGGTTTAGCCAATATTCTATCGTTTAAAGAATGATCTATCAATATTACAAAGATATTTTCTGATTCAGAAATTGACATCCACAGGGTAGCCCTGTAATGGTTTCCCACAAGACAATTCCATTCCTTGCACTCCAAGGGGTCATGCCTTATCTGGGATCAGGTGCTAGGGTTGCCAGATGGTTTCAACAAAAATACCGGACACGCTTGACATTACATCAAATCTACATTACATCTTATTTAGAAAATACTGGACATTTATATTTTCTCAATTTCTTTCACGGACAGAAAGCTCAAATACTGGACTGTCCGGTTCAAAACTGGACACCTGGCAACGCTATCAGGTGCTTCCCATGGAGCTGGGACCATCTGCTGCATAGTACACAATGCATCACTGATCCAAAGGGGCTACTGTCGCGTTATTGGGTTGTAAAGTGAGCAGACGGATCAGTGTTGTACCCACTGCTGGCATTTGCCCCGAATTCTGTACAAAGTAGGCCATGTGCGGTGTCAAATGAAAGCTTATGCTCTACTGATTCTATGTATGCTACTCATGTACTTGTATGATTTTTGTATGTGATGGTATGGATATGGGCTCTGTTCTTGTACTGTAAATGTTCTCTGTCTGGGAGGGAGCAATGGGCCTGGACTGCCTGTTGTGAGGAAGGATTGTTCAGTGAATAGTTGTGCTAACTAGCAATGCTCCATGGACAATGGCTCTCAGGAGTGGCCAATACACACCTGAGGAATGCATCTGGAAGCCTGCAGACCAGCCAGTGCTTCATGGCTACTGGCCTGGGGAACACAGATAGGTCACTTGATCATGTTACCAGCTCCAGTTTGGGAGACACAAGGAATATAAAAATCCCATGAGGCCATCTCCATCTGGTCTTCAATCTTGCTACTGATTCCAGATGCATCCTTGCTAGGGACAGAGAGCTGGGAAGGATTACTGATCCATCCTACTACAGGAGGTACACCAGAGACTTATAAGCTAGCAGTTTGTAACATCTCTGCTAAGAGCCTGCATCAAGAACTTGGTGATTGATGTATGTAATGTATTCTCCTTAATCACAATCTTACTCTCAACCTTTTTTTTTTTTTATTAATAAACCTTTAGATTTTAGATTCTAAAAGATTGGCCCAGCATGCTCTTGTGGGTAAGATCTAAAGGGTAAATTGACCAGGGACTGTGGCTGGTTCTTTGGGACCAGGAGGATCTGTTCAGAGTTGGTGAGATCAGGTTTTATAACCTCTCACCTGTGTGTAAGGCCCAGGGCTGATTGTGGCATAGGGAGAGCTGAAGTGTCTGAGGGGTTTTGCTCGTGAGGCTTCCTGCTGGCCAACTTGGCAGCTGAAGTGCTCTGTGTGACTGATTTGTGGCCTATTTTGGGAAAGGTCTCCAATCGAGGGCTGTAAGTAGTCCTGGTTTTGAGCAATTTGCCCTGAGCTGATGCCCTCAGCGGTGCCCAGACCTGGCCCAGTCCATCACAGCTACTATAACACACAACTGGGGCAGCCACAAAACCAGGCCACACTTTTGCAGACTGAGCGCCCACTGAAGTTCATGGGTGTACGTCTAGGCAGAGATGAATTTGGCCAAAAGAAAGCAAAGAATCCCTCTTCCCTCTGCCAGCCAATTACGCACAAGTGATCATGTGCAAATACTGCAAAATTGCTTCCAGAGCTAAAGCAGTAGTCAGGACACCATGACATCACCACTATGGTGTAAAATGAAGAGCACTTCTGGAACAGACTGCCATTGACAGTCCTGGAATACATTTTTGCAAAGATTTGCATTATGATACACTAAAAGGGCCAAATTCTCTCCTGACTTATGCACTGAATTCATTATGGGGCTGTACACTAGCAGAATTTTACCCAAAATATGCACCCAAATCATGAAGGAAAACACATTAAAAGTCACCATTCTAATCCCTTTTTTGCTATACTTCCATCTTTGGAAAACTACAAGAAGTTCAAATACCATGCAGATGTCTATTGAAGTGAATTATATGGGGTTATCCTAGTCATTTGTCTACATTGTAAAACCACTTCACCAGCTGGCATGTTTGTCAGTGTGATCAAGAGAGGATCTAGGCAGGAATAGCAGGGGTGTTGCAGGTCAGGGCTAAAATATGCTGGCTGAGCTGTGTGGAAAAGCTTGCCTGTCCAGACTGTACCCAACTATCCCTGCTAGTAATCTCTCAGTCTCATGATCAGGTGGCCCTTAATATACTGTACATTAATCCTCTAAGTAACTGACTCATGCATCTTTAGTCTACATGTTGAGTGACATGGTGCCATTATCTTCCAAATCCATCTTTCTTCCTTTTGAGGGGTAACAACAAAAGGATAAATCTTCCCTTCACCCATGATTTGAACTAGCCCATGGAAACTACCTGACACATTCAACATCCAAGGCATCACAGCTCCAGGCAGGCTTCAGTTGTATTCTCATTATTAATATCTTATATGCAATTTTGTCTCCATGTCTCCTTTTTTACTTCCTAAACGCCTTTTACTTGTGTACAACACACATTACTGTACTTATTTGTATATTAGATTCCATAAACCCCGAATTGCTAGTGTTTTTCCTTTATTCCCACTAGTCACATTTTTTAATCTCTCACTATCCAGACCGTGTGTGCATGCATACTTACACAACACACACAACATCTTGTCCTTCAGCCACCTAATTTTATTATCTTCCTCAAACATTTTATCTAGTCATTTGGCAGATTATCTTTTTCATATAGGATTGATCTGTCCCAAACTAATTTACTGTTTCCTTTCTACATCCTCAGGCTATGAAATCAGGATCCTAACCAATCAGGAAAGACCTGTTCAAGGCAGAAGAGGGACTTCAGATACAGCCATTTCCAGGGTTCTTTTTCCTAACCCTCCTTCCTCATCCTGTGCCCATTCAAACAAGACTACTCATTAGGAAACATTTAGCCAAATGATTAATTTGCTAACCAATTCCATGATGTTAAATAAAGCAGAGTTTGTGCAATGCAGAAGATTTTTAATCAACCACCTTTTATAATTGCCAAAAGTTTGACGTCACAGTTTATTTAAGATCTTTAATACTAAAATATAACATGGTGGCTATATTGTAGAGCTGGATAAAAGTGTATGTGCACTTTCCTGTGTGTTTCAATATCCTCTATTGACAGAAGATAGGAGAACTGTGGTAGGACTGGAGACCAGGAAATGATTTTTGTGATTTCATTAGCGTAATTGACGAAAGCATTTGCTCTCTAAGGAGGGTTAACAGATGGTCCCTTAAAGTTACAACTTCTTCTTTAAATAGGTGGTCACCAAAAATGCTCTGCATAGCAACAAAAATAATATTGAATCAACTTCAGTACACAATTAAAAGGCTGCATAAGCTAGAACGCAACATACATGCTATCACTGCAACACAGAAGAGTATGGAGATACATTTGCTCGCTAGGGCGGCGAGGAGTCCTGTGGCACCTTATAGACTAACTGACGTGTTGGAGCATAAGCTTTCGTGGGCAAAGACCCACTTCGTCAGATGCATGTAGTGGAAATTTCCAGGGTCAGGTATACATATGCAGGCCAGAATCAGGCTGGAGATGACAAGGTGGATCCCTGATTGGATCCCTGATTGGATCCACCTCGTCATCTCCAGCCTGATTCTGGCCTGCATATTTATACCTGCCCCTGGAAATTTCCACTACATGCATCTGACGAAGTGGGTCTTTGCCCACGAAAGCTTATGCTCCAACACGTCAGTTAGTCTATAAGGTGCCACAGGACTCCTCGCCGCTTTTGCAGATTCAGACTAACACGGCTACCCCTCTGATACTTGCTCGCTAGGGTTTCCTTTGAAATGGCTTTGAAGGGAAAATGTTTAAATACATTCAAGACACAAAATAAAGCAGGGGACTCTCAACACCACTGTGGTTTAGTTATGTACATGAGCCTGCTGGAAGTCAATCAGATTATTCTGCACCTTCAGCCTCCAAACTGAGATCAGGGGGAAAAAACTACTATTGATTCCAGTAGCCTTTAGATCAGGGCCTTGGGTTTTGATTCTAACAGGAACTGAATATGCTAGTTGACTGGGTTTCTAGATCAACTTCAAAAACATTTAGACAATTATTAAAATATCTTGGGGTCAACTCAGCGAGTGATGATGCAGCCTTAGAATTATTTCCTTCATAAGAAATAAAAATAGGAAACATTGAAAATCATGTGATAGCATTTCATTGGATGTTTGACTAGTCATAAAACTCCACAGCACACTGAAATGTACAATACTAAGCCCAAAGCACTGCAAAATGACACTCAGTATTAACCCTACAAAACCCAGGTCCCTGACCTCAACTCTACGATCCTCTGCATGATGCTGCCCACACATATTGAAATAGCATCATACCATCATCCTTAAACAACTCCATTGGCTTCCCATTCATTTTAGGAGCCAGCAAAAAGCCAGCGATGCACTGTTTTGCAAATGAAGATAGTCACGGATATCAGATCCTCATATCCCTGTTCATTCTGATCTGCAGCAATGTTTATTCCCACTTTATCCAGTCTCGCCGAACTTCTTCACGTTTTCCAAAGGTTGCAAAGTGCATTCACTTCTCAATATGGAAACACAGATTAATCTTATGTTTAAGAGAAATATAGTGGGGTACTGAATTCAGCCTAGATTTATTAATGTCCCATTTTACTATAACCCTTTTTTTCTTCATCAGATTTGTTAGAAATTTCTCTCTTTTAGACTACTCGCAATTCCTTTCTTCTTTCTCCATTCCCTCTTCTTTTCCTGCTTATTTTAGCTATTCTTCCTCTCTCGTGTTTCTTCACCTTTTCTCTCTCATTTTGATTTCATCTTACTGTTGTCCTTCCCTGGTGAATCCAGTTCATGTAAAATTAAGCTCTTGCACAGTGTACTTTTCTGTTTCCCATCGCTAAAGGCTGGGTCCAGTTCTCATTGCTGTTAGTAGAAAGCATCAATGAACTTCAGATGGTGCAGTAATTTTCCATTAACTTCCTTCACACTAGCTACTCTGCAAGAACACATTTGTTTTTTAGTTTGCCACTCAAATTTCTGCTGCTTGTTATTTCTACTCATTATGTAGCATGGAAGAAAAAAAAAGTAGTGGTAAATCAGATAATAATGCTTCCACTCTGAGAGGGAAGGAAAATAAAGAATATTTTCTTATTACCAAATCTACTCTAACAGCTGTGGATATGCTACCTGGTATGATTGATGTGCAACAACGTAATTTGAGAACCTAAGGCTGTTCTAGTACTGTTTGTGCTCTAATAAAGATTTGAGAAATTGCATGATACCATGGTGGAATAGTTATTAGATCAGGTACACTAGACTTCAAAAGGTCTCTTCTGGTCAGACATCTAGAACAAAAACACAGGAACAAAAACTATAAAGAAATATTCAAACTCTTTGGGAAGGAAAAAGAGAGAGACCATTATTGATACCAAGACATTTTCCCCAATATCTACAGGAAACTATTTAATGAAAATATAGTGAAGAAGTCATTTTCATAACTTTAATTTGCTAATTGCAGTAATGTCACTGATATAGCTCAGTGGTTCTCAACCTGTAGTCCCTGGACCCCTAAGATCTGCAGACTATGTGTAAGATTTCCAAAAGAGTCTGCACCACCATTTGACATTTTTAGGGGTTTGCAAACAAAAAAAGGTTAAAAACCATTGAAATAGCTAAATAGTAGGATTTTCAAAGTACTCAGTGCTGTCATAACTCTATTCCCATTGACAATACTAAGAGTTTGATTTCAACAGGAGCAGTGTTAGGTCAACAATGAGCATTAAAAAATACCCTTAAGAGTCTAAGGGTGCATCTACACAGCACCCTAAACTTGAAATAAGATACGCAATTTGTGCTATGCAACTTGCATACCTTATTTTGATTGTATTTCAAAATAGCTTATTTCAAAATTTGGTGCATCTACACAACACCAAATTTAGAAATAACACACTATTTCAACACATCCCTGAACCCTCATGGAACAAGGGTTACAAAAATGCTGAAATAGTGAGCCTGTTATTTTAAAAAATATTTCAAAACAACAGGGGCATTTAAAAGATGCGAGGGTAGCTATTTTGGGATACCTCTGGTATCCCGAAATAGCCCTGTTGTCTAGACGTACCCTAATTTAGCAACAGAACCTTGTTCCATATAATGTTCTGTACACATTTTAGCTAGTTATTAAAATAATCACTGATACAGTTCAGCTGAAGAGATTTAATAAGAAAAATACGTTGTAGAACAGTATATTAATTCCAAAGGTGTTTCCCTCCTTTTGACCATACAGCATAGATATTACATTCGTATAATGTATGTATACTCTACTCTTATAGCCACTACTCAGACAAAATGTTTCTTGAAGTCAGTAGGATCAGTAAGGACTGAATAGAATCTAAGGACTTCAAGATTTAGACAAATATTAACTCTGAATAATCATTCTGCATTAAACTTTGGTATAATATAGCTTTTTATATCTGTGTATATGGCATGAATGCATATGTGATCAATGAAAAAGTTTGGAAGAAAAAGTGATTATTTTAGTTTCTTTCAGACGATATCCAAGACAACAAAGCAAAAAACAATTTTTTTTTGAGAGAGAGAGAAATAAAACAGTAATCCTCTTCTGATTGCTAACCCAACCAACCATTCATACAGAATGTTAACTGATTTTAACATATCCTGCATCAGGTATCTTTTATCCTATTGACAAATGATGCAGGCTGCTTGCCTTATGAAGAATGATTTAAAGCAGATCAAACTGATCTATATGTATGAGAAATATATAATCATAAAAGAGGGGGAAATTCTGGGAAGCGAGAGAGTATAAACTAAAAATGTAATGTGAACCTTAGGGTATATGTCTACACTTGCACCCTATTTCAAAATAGGGATACAAATGAAGACATTCGACATTGCAAATGAAGCCGGGATGTAGATATCCCGCGCTTCATTTGCATAATTGCATTATGGTGCTATTTCGAAATAAAACGCACTGTGTAGATGCGTTATTTCGAGAGAAAATCCTTCTCTCGAAATAACTGTTAAACCTCATTTTATGAGGAATAAGGGTTATTTCGAGAGAAGGGTTTTCTCTCGAAATTACACATCTACACAGTGCGTTTTATTTCAAAATAGCGCCATAACACGATTATGTAAATGAAGCGCAGGATATTTAAATCCCAGCTTCATTTTCAATTTCAAATGTCTTCATTTGCATCCCTATTTCGAAATAGGGTGCAAGTGTAGACATACCCTTAGAGACTAACAAAATTATATATATAGTATCATGAGCTTTAGTGGGCAAAATCCATTTCTTCAGATGAGCTCGTGTGGAGCTTGAATGTAATGAGATGAAACTGATAAAGCAGAAATTCAGCCTGAATATCAAAGAAAAAAAATCTCCCAACATTAAGCTGTATGGGGTAATGTCCCTATAAGGACAAAGGTAAAAATCCTGCTAGTTGGGACATATAAATTTATTCTTCTAAAGCACCTTCAAAGATTGGGACAGAGTACAAGCATGCATTGGCAGGGAACTAGATTAAATGTTGTAACAGTCCTATTCCAGTTCTAGTTTCAAAGGTTTTATGACATGAGGTATAGAAATTGCAATTTTACATAAAAACATGGGCCATACTAATCTGTTGTAATTCCCTTGCAGATAAATCAACAAAATTACAACATAAATGAATCTAATTTGATGCTTTTGAATACAATTCCTAGTATGTATAGAACCAACTTAAACTAAGCCTTTTCTCTTCATTTCTCAATCTCCCATCACTGTAATAACTTGGCACTGACAAAGATTCATGTCAAGTGCAGTTCCATTGGGACCAAAATTCTCTGTCATCTTCCTTCAGCACTTTCATATGTTTCTCTTTTAGAACTCTGCACTAGTCAAAGAGACGTAGCTTTCTTTTAATGAAAGAAAGGTCAGATGCCACTAAAGGTAAACAATTCCATTTCGGAGTAAGTTACCTGCCTGCATGAACAGATATAGACATTCCAAATCACTATGGTGTCATAGCTCTGGTTTGGCCATGAGCATAACAACAAAGCTGGAAATGAGAGCCAAAACTAAGACTAAAAAGATTATAATCTAAACAGCGGCATGATATAAAGTCTAGGCTGTGAGAGATCCCTTGTGGTGATTATGAATACCGCACTTGCATAATATCCGCACATAAGCCACCAACTAATGTAGAAACATCACTTGCAGCATTTCTGAATGCTAAAAATATTATACACTTGCCAAGTGTGCAGGGAAAATGCACACTGCCAGACTTTTGTTCCACAAATTTTTTATCAGTGCTGCAGAGCTATAATTCTACTGTCTTTACCCATTACACCAGTTTTTTAAAAAAATGCGCCAAGTCCAGAGGCTCAGCAAACTTTCTCTCTGCTCTAAATGATATTATCATGAAAGAGATTATCACCAAGAAACAGATTATCACCAAGAAACTGAAGATATTTTAAAATCCCAACTTCTCCCTTTCATACTTTTCATGAGAATTTAGCCCCAGCTAAAAAGTGCAAATCAGCAGCCTACAAACTGAAATCCCTCATATGTAGACTAGGCACAGATGAACAGCCAAAGCAAAAATAACTTTCCTTATACTCTCCTGAAAATACACCACCATTCAGGCAATGAAGGGCTGATTCTGCGAGGTCATGGGGAGAGCGTTCAGTCTACATTTCCATTTAGGGAATATCATAGAGAAATTTTCTGGCACAATTATTTTGTAATAATTATTCTGGTTTAATTATTTCCACTACAAGTCTCTGTATGGACCAATACTGCAGAATAAAGTAATTTTTATGCCAGAATGCAAGCAGAATAATTACTCTTCTGACACAAAATTTCCTTTATTCCACAAGAGGTCCATACAGAGACTTGTATGGATATAACAGAATAATAATTCCATTATAGCAATGCCATGAAATTTCCCCAAGTAGACAAGCCCATTGTCAAACAAATTATTTAGTTCAATACAGGGTTAGCTCGGTGCAATTCTTTGGCTTTTGTAATACAGGACGTAAAACTAGATGATCTATTGGACACTTCTAGCCTTAAAATCTATTAATTTAACTAGAATAGTGTTTGTTTGTATTGACTGAAATCCTGGAGCTAGACAAGGACCTTCAGCTAATCTCATACAGGCCATCACAGGTGGTAACAACTTTTTGTCACTATCAAATGAGTGTGAGCAAATTGCAGTTGAAATCCTGGCCCCGCTGAGGTCAATGGGAATTTTACCATTGATTTCAATGAGGCTAGGATTTCATCCTAATGATTAAAAAGAAACCAGCAACATAGCTCATGTCACTAGTGGACTGTACTCCACCAATAAACTATTCTGTGCTAATAATTATTCCTGCACAGTAAAAAGCCCGAGGAAAGTAAGAGCTGGAATCTTATAGCTTGGCCTGAAGGTCGACATTCTAGCACTGTCAGAACAGTGGGAAAAAAATTCAGAGGGGAAAGCTGTTCGCTGAGGAGTCCCTATACCCACAACAACCTATCCTATGACCAGTCCAATTTCTTTTAAATCTCAACCTGTAATTTTAAA
The DNA here is from genome assembly GCA_032595735.1 of Pelochelys cantorii. NCBI lineage: Eukaryota > Metazoa > Chordata > Testudines > Trionychidae > Pelochelys > Pelochelys cantorii. The sequence goes on along the minus strand of CM064329.1, from coordinate 23,150,962 downwards.
ATTTTGCAGATGAAATGTTTAACAACGGTTGCCTTAGTTGCAAAAAGGCAGAATGCATAGAGTGGGGCATTTTCCATTCTTACATGCCAAGAAGTACTCATTCTATATCTTTTTGAACCATTTTACAGGGATTTAACAACATAGCCCCATTCATGTTTTTTATATAGGACACTTTTCTGAATTTAGAGCCACCCAGGTCTAAACAGATCCCATTTGTTTTCCTCTGATAAAAACAAAAATTTAAAACCAGTCATTTTTTATCCATAGCGTGTGACGTTCATGCTATTTCTTGCAATACTATATATTACCCAGCCTGTGGCAGAAAGAAAATCCCTGAAAGATCTGAATCCTCTCATCCCCACCCAGTCACTTAAAAGACACACAACCTATGCATAAAACACTGACAATATGGAGTGGGGAAGGACTCCAAAAGGTCTTCTCTGTTCTCAGATTTCTGTCCCTTCAGAGGGGAGTTAGTCTGTAACAGGAAAAACTTAAAAAACAACAAATAGTCTAGTAGCACCTTAAAGACTAACAAAACATGTAGATGGTATCATGAGCTTTCATGGGCAAAACCCACTTCTTCAGAGCTAATACTCCTGTCATCTGAAGAAGTGGGTTGTGCCCACAAAAGCTCATGATACATATTTTTTTTAGTCTTTAAGGTGCTAAACTATTTGTTGTTTTTTAAGTTTTTCAAATTTCTATGACACTTACTTTAAGGAGAGTTTGTAAAGCACTTACACATCAGGAGATGCAAACAAGCAAAGATGGTGGAGGCTGAAAGAAACCTATGGTACCTTTCCAATAGAGGCACATCTATGGTATCCTCCGAGATAAACAGTTAAACTACTGTAGTGAAAAGGCCAAAGGCTACTTCCACTGAAAAAAATGCTAATATGTCACATTAGATTCTATCTGAGCTTTTGTCTCGTCAGCTTTAATGACAACATAATAGTTTAAAATATATTGAGAAATAGCATTAAAAACAAATTTCCGGCAAAGGAGGACAAGTTTCACAAGATATTTACAATAGGAAAGAGGTTTCCATTGTTTTTAGAAATTACCTTTATTCAAGACAGTAGCAAATACCTTACAGTTCTTCAGAAGCTAAATTTGACACAGGTAAAAAAAAACCCCGAAGTGTTTTTAAGAAATAACTTTATTACAAACCTGTAGTTTTAATAAAACACTCAAAATTGCCAGAGTAGTATGAAAACCCGGTAGCCATACACAGTTGTAGTATGAAAACCTGGTAGCCATACACAGTTACCAACTGCTTCCAATAACATATAAAAATGCCAGGAGATCACCACAATTTTTGTGGTGACTTAAATCAGCTTTTTCAGGCTTTAAGTCCCCTTGCCAACAACAGCAATGCTGTCAATAACCTGATGGGAAGACGGAATTAATACCACCTCTGAAAACTAGAAATTTGGATGAAAAGACTGGGCACGCGTACATATACTGTATCTTTAATAATTACCATCTCTAGAAGTAATTCATGGCCAGGCCCGCTGACAGGGTGGGGCAAAGGGTGTAACTGCTCCGAGGCTCAGCGATTCAAAAAGGCCTGGTGCTTCCCTACGCAGTATGCTCCAAGCGGCATTGAGGCTGCCTAGAGAGGTTAGCCTCAGCCCTGCCCCTTCCACCCGAGGCCCCACCCACTGCCCAGGGTTCCAGCAAGGTTGTCTGCTCCACGGTTCATGGCAAGTAGAAGCCAAAAGAAATCTTTATAGCTGCAGAATGTATGTATGCTAATGAGCTGTTCTCCATGAACTTATTGCACCCTCCTTTATATCTCAAATCAATTTTGTGTACTTGTTGCCAGTTCATAAAAATAGTATGAGCCAACATATTGTTGCAATATCTTTGATGTCCAAATACAGTACAGAAGATGAGCTGCACCTAACTAAAACATGTGAAATCGTACTGCCATTAAAAAATATGAACAGTGGGAGATTTTGAGAAGAGTTTGAGACAATTGAAATTCAATGAGAGTTGGGATATCGGACTCCCTTAAGCTTCTTTGAAAATCCCAGCCTAAAAAGCCATTTCTAATTTAATTCAAAACAATTCAACATAATAACATCCATCAATAAGGAACAAGAACTGTTTGATGCACACTATTTTTCTGAACTGAAGCATAAAGATCATTTCTAAAAAGCAGGATTTTGCTTATAGGCAAGAGATTAAATCCAGATCTACTCTAATACTCCAGAGTCAGACGATGCAACTACAAGGAGAAGTTGCAGAGTAGCCTGAATGCAACCCATTTAAAACTGCTTTGGAGCCAGAATCCCTAGATTGCCCCATAAAGAAAGGAGCTTAGAAATTAGATGTACAGACATCGTAGCGGAATAGGCAGCAACATTTCTGCTATAATATTTGCACATGCTACTAACATCTTCCAAAACAAAGCAAGCCATTTATCAGTGTGATTTAGCTGCTTTTCTGAGGTGACTGAAAAAATTAATAATTGCTTTGCTAGAAGATATTTAAGATGTCTTATTGAAAATCCTCTTACCAACAGCAACTTAAGAGAGTCAATAGCATTTTAAAAGATTCAGTACATTTCACTGTTCCAACAGATGACAAGCACAAACTCATGGGTTATTAAAATACAAAAGTATATGTACTTCTTCTCTGTGTACCAAACAAGCAGCTAGAAATCAAAAGCTTCAGTTCACAAAAGCTGACAAGACCATGGGATGAAGAACTAACTCCAAGTGAGTTTATTTCCTTCCCCATTCCAGATCAGGTTAATCCAAGATTAACCAGGGATATCTGTGAAATTTCTCAAATACCATCTGCAGGTAAGGGGGTTAAACTCATTCTTCTGAGTTTAGTGATATGCTGATTTCTAAAATACTGTAAAGAAACAGTCCACATCCTCATTCCATAGGAAGAAAATATTTCATGAACTTTCTTATGCCTGGAGCCTCAGGCTTGGAAAACGTTTTTCTAGACTGCCAGCAAGTATCTGATCAGCCTCACGCAGTGCTTCAAGAAAACTCTCCACCTATAAATAAAACAAAAGGATGTTAAATGCACTAACATGGAACAAGGAATTGTCATACTGGATCAGACCAGTGGTCTGTATATTTCAGTATCCTGTCACCGACAGCACTACGTCAGAAGAAGGTGCAAGACACCCTGCACTAGGCAGTTGTAGGATAATCTGCCTCCAAATGGACAAAATTAGAAGCTGGTTTAAAGCCTTAAGCACAGGGGTGGGCAATAGTTTTTGATGGAGGGCCACTACAAGAATCTGGAAAGTGGTCAAGGGCTGCAGTCTTCCATGATATTAATGGAGGAGGTGCGGCGTCTCGGAGGTTGAGTGCAGAAGGTAGCTCGGGGTGCAGGAGGGCATATAGGGTCTGGGAGGGAGTTTGGGTAAAAAAGGCAGTTGTGACCTGGGGCACGAGACTGGGGTGCAGTGTCTGGGAGGCAGTATGGGTTCAAGAGAGGAGCAGTGGGTTATGGGTTATGTGGGGGAGAGGGTTGGGGGGATGCAGTGGGAGGAAGGGGCTGGGGTGCCAGAGACAGACTGTGCCTGGGAGACTTACCTGGGTGACTCCCAGCCAGCAGCCCAGCACGATTCTCAGGCAGACTCCCTTCCTGCCCTATCCCCACCCCGGCTGCAGGGGGCTATGGAAGTTGATAATAGTAGCCTGAGGGGAGGGGAAGGGCTTCGCAAGCAGCCTGTTCTTCCCCTGGGCTCTTGTACATTTCAAAAGCAGAGAGCATGGGGCCAGTGGGGCACTGCTTGAGACCCTCGCTGACCCCGTGCTTCCTGAAGTGCTTCCTCCTTTGAAATGTAGCAAGAGCCATTTTGATTAGTTGATAAATCAAAATTTAACATTCCTAATGTTGTATTAGAGATTGCATCTAAACCCTTTCACTAAACCCGCAATACACTGCCCTGCAAACCATTTTCACCCATGTTAAAGATTTTGTCACATACTCACTGAAGTGAAGTATAGGGGTAAAAGATTCTGAAAGGCACAGGAACATTTCTGTTCACTTAGATGTCCCTGGTTCAGTCCCTCTAATATGTTTTCCTAAAAAACAAATGTAAAAAATCAATACAACTAGTATTCCATAAACAGTTGCTGAATATGCAAACTCAGTCACATTCATAGTTTCATATACAAAAGCCCTTTTCAGTTTAAACTAATTTTTACAACAACAAAAAACCCTCCTGGGTTTTACAAAAAGTATTATTCATTTTGTTCTGATTTTGTATCATTCAAATATATTTAAAAAACCTTGTTTTATTAAGAAAAACAATACTTTGCATGAGATACATATTACGATAATGCATTGTGTGTGTGTATGCGAGCGCGCGCGCATCTATATTATTGTTGAAGTAAGGCTACATTAGTCTAGAAGATACACACAGTAAAACAGGCATGCACACACAAGCTCTGAAGTATGTGCACATCTGAACACCAACCATGTATACATTTTAAAATGTTAGCAGATAATAGTTTAAAGATTTGACAGGCAAAAATGGGGGAAAAAAACCCAAAATCTATACCAGAATACATTTCAGGACTTGAAGTAGTATTAAAAAACCAGAAGAAAAGGATAAAGTTGAGTGCATACACTGCAAATGATGTGGCACAATTATTAAATGTAAATATTTATAGGCTAATAGTTGTCAATCTACAATTATAAACTCTTTATTCAAGTGAAAAATGAGTTTGGGGATTACAGATATATTGTTTCCTTAAACTCAGAGGTGGCATTTTGAGTTCTGTTTTAATTGTGCAGCAAACCACACTAATGAATGGAATTCAAAGCACTAATCTACTGAATATTTTCCCCCCATTCTTCCATCCACCAAAATAAACCGCAATATTTACCCAGAGAAATTATTAATAGTTTATTGCACTGATTTTCACCTATTTTTGTTGTGGTAGTAATAAATACTGATAAATTCCTGGGAAAAATTGAATAAAAACAAGTGAAGGGCCTTACATATACGTGTCCTCATTAGGGATGTAAGGGTATAGCTGTGTACACAAAACTGAATAGGAGTGTGGGAAAACAATCTCATAGCTTAAATGCTCTCATAAAAAAGATCTTCAGATTTTCTTAGCCAAGAACTGAGAAACTGCCACTTTAATAAAGACATACATGTATTCTTTCTCTGACGTAAATTATCTTCTTGATGTACATTGATAATTACTTTTTGAATGTGAATTAATGAATTTATCTGACAAAACAGATTTAAGTCCTCAGAAATATATTGATCTGCATCTTGTGCCATATAAGTTACAGTTACCTCCAGTTACTTCTCTAATCAGAACCCTACACAACTCAATTTCTGGTACATAGTTATATGTAGATTAAGCAAAGAAAAGGAAAAGAATCCCCTTGAATAATAAGATTTCCTGTTTCCCTGCTCTGCATAAAATCCACCTAAAATTTTCCTCTTTACCTTAGTCAATTCTTGAAGCAAATTGGAAAGCAATTCACAACAGATATCCTTCAAGATTTTCAAATGGAAGTCTTCCTCAACTGCTCCCGACTTCTCAGTCTCCTCTGGTTCAGATTTCTTTGAGTTATCAAAAGATCTCTTCCCACAATCCTCCATGTTTTGTAAGATTCGAATCAAGCTACCAATTAGAGGCATATCTAATATACAAAAACAGAAAGCCATCAGTTTTACAAACTGAAAGACAGATTTGGATTTTTTTCCAGATACTGACAAGAAGATCCATTTTAAAACATGAAGATTTGAGAAGCATGTAAAAATGTACATTTTAATTGCTTCAAGATGATGTATTATCTGTAAATGTGACCGTCACTCTTTTCAAAAGTGTTAGGAGATAGCACAATTCAGGAGAACTGAATTGCTACATGCAATTGGTATCTCACTCATTTTCATAACTGCACACCACTGCTTTCTTTAGGACACACTGCGTCTTTAGAGGCATAGCCCTAAAACATGGGAGAATTTCCCCAGGAATAGCTCATCCCAAGCACAATACCTCTCATTCTTCTGAAGATGCCTAAGGCAAACCAATCTTGCCTGTTTTACTGGAAGGGTATGTGCTTTCTTGTGCAGGTTCAACTCCTTGAACCCTCTCTCCCATTATTGTACATGTAGGCTGTAGGGATGTCAAATTCCATTTAATTCATTAAACGATTAAATATAGTGCTAAAGTAAACTTTACACAATAATAAACCCAACTGCCAGCCAAGTGAGCAGTACAGGCCATCCTTGCTATAAGTCCAAGATAACAAAAAACTTGGATTTATAGCGAAACAACTTAAAGTGGGGAATTTTCTTCCCATGGCTGACTTCCATTTGCACAACTTAAGAGCAGGAAATGGGAAGACTTATAATGCGCCAGTTCCTACAAGCGTCAACAACTTTAGTGCAGAATGGATGTATACCGGGGCGACTTATAGCAGGAACATCGTGTACAATTTTCTGCTTCTAAAGACATAAATTCTCATTCCATGTCACTCCTTTTCATCTTAAAGGCTGGCCTATGTTTTCATCCATTTTCAGCGATATTCACCATGGTTGATGCAAATGATAAAAATTCATGAATTAAATGCAGAAGTCTCCCCTACCCCTTAAAATACTGCAACCCAGTCTTCTTCAATTATTATTTCTGCAGTTCTATTACTTACCACCATAACTGGTATAGAGGACACTCAGGTGAAAATCAAGCTCCAAATACTCACAAAATTTTAGAAAATTTAAAAATCTCTATTCTGTTTTACATAAGAATTTTGCAAGCCACTCCTTTTTTTTAAAATGGGTCAGTCTGTTACCTTTAGGGTGTTCTGAATCTATAACATTTCTGTGCCCTAAACCAGTCTCTAGTAATCAATAATACATTACCCATACCACTACTGCCATGATTCTAAAGTACTCAACTGTACAGAAAGTAAAAATGAGACTTGCTTTTTCTCATCATGACATATTCTTGTTGTATCTGTGAAGCAAACATGGCAGACAGTACAGACAAGATAGACGCCAATACACTCTTCTGCTCTTGAATAATGATTGGTGGATCATCTGGCTGGCAGAGTTCATGGCAGACCAGATCATAGAGTAAAGTCCAAGTCTCTTTTCCTCCATCAGGAGACTGCACTTGAGAAAGAAAAAAACATCAATTCAAGGAGAGAAAAACATTTTTTTTTAACGTCAGTATCTATCATGATCTAATTTCCTCCATAATATACAACAATTCAAGCATCTTACCAATAGCCTGAATGCCCTCATCCACTGTGGTCAGGAGTTGCAAGATATGCATATAAACATCAAGCCCTTCTGGATTATCTGAGCTACAAAAACAAAACAAATGTATTCATTATTAATACAAAAATTACTTCATGAACATCAGGATCCAAGGATTATCCAATTGACGCATAAACAGCAAGAAACTTTAGAACAGGAGTCCTCAAACTGCAGGTCAGGACCCACTCAGGGGATCGTGAGGTTACTGCATGGGGGGCGGGGACACGAGCTGCCAACCTCCACCACATACCCCGCTTTGCCTCCAGCATTTATAATGGTGTTAAATATATTTGAAAGTGTTTTTAATTTTTAAGGAGGTTTCACACCAGCAGCTGCTCAGTCAAAGGGGCCATTAGTACAAAAATTTGAGAACCACTGCTTTAGAATAATGAATCGTTGTCTTTTATATGAAATCTCGGGGAGCAAATCCTATTACTTATAAAAGTAGCCCTACTGAAATCAAGAGTTTCAGGATTAGGCTGTAAGAACATAATCAACAGTCATCCTGTCCCCAAAATTGAAGGAGAAAAAAAGCACATGTACCGGACTTGTTTTGCTGCTTCAAGTACACAAGGTACAATCTTAAAATCTGGACGTTCTTCTGGAGAATCATCTGTAGACTGTCCCACTGATTGAGAAGAACCATTTTTAATCCAATTTAACATTAGTTCTTCATCCAAATCAAAGAGCTTGTCCACTACCTCGCCCACTTTAATCAGCAATTCAACTGCACAGACAAAAACAGAACACATTTTCATGAATGAAAAAGATCAGCATATAAAATTCTTACCCATGTTAACACACAAAAACAGAACTTAGAATAAGTACTTATGCTGAGTAGCACTTCACTTTTTCAGCATTCCCACTTAAATCAAACATATGAGAAATTCATCAGAAGAGCAAAGTATTATTATATCTTAAAATAGGGTAGGGCTGACATTTTTCTAAGCCCAAAAGCTGAAATTTCAGGATTTTTGCCCAAATGTTATACTGTTTTTATTTTACTGAAGATGAAAAATGTATTTTTACAGATGTGTAAAATTTTTAATGATAAAAAAAGCAACAGAACAGCTGCCCATTACTTGGCTTATTTTCCTCAAAAAGTGTTTTTCAGTTTAGTCCTAACAAGAAAAGAGTATATTTCAATATCAAACCTTAAACAGAGATACACTACACTGAAATAACTGAAAACATGGGCTTGTTTTCAAACAATAAAAAGGCTATGTACATGTACTTCAATTAGGATCATGTACTTTGCCTTACTGAAAGACATTTTATCTGGCACAGATGTAAATCTAGGGCTGATTTCATTCTTCCCTTTTTCTTTAGGGCTAGGACACATCTATAAAACCTGCAAAAATGGATACAGTTAATTCTGTATTCATAAAATTTACTATTTTTAATGTATTCTACACATTCCAAACAAAACCATTTGTCTTTACAATTAAAATATATTTCAGCACTGTGTTTTATGAATCAACATCAATACTCAAATTAGTTGGCAACTTACCATTTGTAGAGCTTGACATGATAAAACACACACAGTCATACACAGATGGGTTTTCTTTGATTCTTTCAACCCAGATATTGGCCACCTCTGCTTGAGAGAGGCAAGTTAACAACAACCTAGACAATAATTGCAATTTTAGCTTTACAGGTAATTAAAAAGCAGTGGGTCAGATCCTAGTTACAGTAGCGCTCCTGTGGATTTACACTAATGTTACAGGTACAATGAAGGGGGAAACAAATCAAGCCCATGAGTGATGAAATCCAAATGCACTGGAGAATTTAACAAGGGAAAGAAATCAAAATAGTCAGCCCACTCTCAAGGACTTTATTTACAGACATTGGAACATATTAAAATTATCAAATATCAGTAATTCAGTTCTTAACAAGATGCCCTACCTGCTTGTTTCCAGCAGAATAGGAGAGTCTGAATCACATAAATGTTGCAACAACATCTGTCTGTAAATAAGTTACAATATGAAGTTTAACTAAATTGTCCTTAAAGAAAAATATTTTAGAACAGGTTTAGTTTCACATCAATTTTTCATGCCAGCAGTTTATCACAACATAAAAGTAAAAACCTCCTCAATTTGTGCAGAGATGTTTCCAATTCTAAAAAAAAAAAAAAAATCAGACAAAAACGCATGCCTGGGCATCTATCAATATATACTCAAGTGCTTACGATGAGTGACAGGAGGGGACTCATCAATAACTGACAATTCCTCTCTTTTTCATAGTTTTTATGTAAACACTGAAATTTCTCGAAGTGACATTATCCTCCATTCAGTAACTAGTCAGCTGAAAAGCCTGAACTAAGGTGGGGCACAAGATGAGAAACTCTGTGCCTCGTCTTAACATAACCCACGTGAGATACAGAACAGTGGATTAATTAATCTCCACTACACTTCTCAAAATAGAAAAGCGCAATAAATGATGCCCCCCCCTTTTTTTTGGTTAAAAAAAGAAACACTACTATAGGGACAAAAATATTTACGATAAAATAACATTTTTAACATTTAAACTAGGGATGTAAGCGACTAGTCGACTATCCAATAAGCATAAGCAGGAGACGGTACGGGGAGGCATCGGTTTAAAAGCCGGTTCCCCCCAGCACCATATGTGGGGGAGCAGGGGAGGTAGAGGCACAATAGGAAACAGCACAAGCAGGAACTGAAAGAGTCTTTGCTAGCATCACTTTCTGCTGCGATTCTGCTTTTGAAATGTACAAGAACCCCGCCAGGGCTCTTGTACATTTCAAAGGCTGAGGGACCGCAGGGCTCAGACGAGGCAGGGAGTACAGGGACAGTCCCCCACTGGCCCCACACTCCCTGAGGGGCTTCCATTTTTTAAATGTAGCAAGAGCTCGGCAGCGCTCTTCATAGAATCCTAGAGCTGGAAAAGACCTCAGGAGGTCATCAAGTCCAGCCCCCTGCCCAAGGCAGGACCAATCCTAATCCTCTTGCTACACATCAAAGGTGGAGACGCCCTTATAGACTGATCAGTCTATAGATGGGAAATCCCATCAACTATTTGATTAGTTAATCTAAATGTAACATCCTTAATTTAAACCTAACCTATTTGATCCAAAATCTAAGACTAAAAACGGTCTTATTGTTTAATCTGTATTTTGTAATTATACACATGCAATGGAAAGAAAAAGCACAAACTTACCCAAGATTCTCATCTTTACTAATAGACATGCATATGTCTTGGAAACAGGCCATATTACCCAATATTCCCACACAGATTTCCTGCGAAATCAAAATAGAGTAGGATTAGAGGATGCATTATTGGTGACAATTTTCTCTCCATGATCTCAGGGTACAATCTAACTGTGGTGGAACTGGTTCACACTTTTATTCTACATGAGTGAGTATAAACATTAACTTTCCACATAGATGGAATGTTCTTAGAGATGTCATGTAGGAATGACTTGGCTAATTACACAAGATGGGTAAAGGATGGCAAGTATTCCTCAGGCTTATCGTAGTTAAGGTTTTTAAAAAATAAAAAATGAACATACATTATAACAAGCTTCCCTGGTTTTGTTAGTTAAGACAGACAAATACATACCACATATACTTGAATATAAGCCCATTCATTTATAAACCGACCCCCCCAAACTTAGAAAGAAAAAATGGTAAAAAGTCACTGACTCATTTAGAAGCCAACTCCAGAGTACAGATTTCCAGTCTCAGCTTGTCAGCGTCTGCATTGGCTGAGGGATGTGCAGGCTGCAGTCATGAAGCCTCTCAGCTCCCACTGGCTGCTGTTCCCAGCCAATGGGAGCTGAGAGGCTCTGTGCTGAGCCGCAGGATGCAACGCAGGCTGAAGGACTTGCTGGCTGCCAGCACAGAGCGCCTCAGCTCCCATTGGCTGTAAACAGTGAACAGCAGCCAATGGGACCTAAGCTCAACTCATCTGAGAGGCTCTGGGGCTGGCAGCCAGCAAGTCCTTCAGCCCACAATGCTTCCCAAGATGTGGAAGAAACCCGTTCATAAATTGACCCCCGCTCTTCACAGTGGGATTTTTTTTTCCCCAAAATAAGTCAGCTTATGAACAAGCATAAAAGGTATGTTGTGTAAATCAGTTTGGAGCTTAGCTGAATTCCACACCTTAAAAATAGCATAAGAACAAAGAACTCAGCACACAAATGGAATCCCATGACACATTCCCCTCCTGACAAAAGAAAGGATCTTCATTAAGCACACATAAAACCTCAATTTCTGACTAGTATTTTTTAAAACAAAATGCAACAGATACCACCAAAAGACTATATTCACTCCTGGACTATGACCAAAAGAATGTACTGCTCCACACAGAGATCAAGGGCTCTGAAGTATCTTGTGAATAACCAGTTCTAATAACAAATGTCACCAGAAACCTGGAAATCTCAAATCTTCAGAAATGTAAAGTTTGGATTCTAGCCCTGGCAGATCAAAAGGTTGAGAGAGAGTCATTTTTTACTCTAGTCTTTTTAAAATACTTTTAAATTACACCTCAGTTTTAGTAGTCACTTTGTCAATTTACTAAGTAGAGAAGCCAATCTCATGGCAGTATATGATCAAAGAATTTTGAATCCAACTTTCAAATGACATAAAGCTTTAAGAATAAGATTTTCAAAAGCCATTAGTATTAGTTTTAACTCTTCTCCCACTGACTTCAGTGGGAGTGTAGACAACACTGAGCACTTCTGGAATTCCTAATCTTAATTACTATCTGTAGTGAATTATGTGGTAACAGACTACTAAAATCACATGGACTCTGAAAAGTGGTGGCAGGGACAAGTAATTATAAGAATGACAGAATTTTAAGTACTGATATCTGATAATCCATTAAGACCAATATCACTTTGAAAGACCAGAACAAATACCTACATTCAATATCGGTAACATTTTTTAAGCACTGATCATAGACCAATAAGTAGAAAGAAAACTGAAAGCACTGGATGTAGTATATTTTATAAGCTACCCTACTCTGTCTTAGCATTCAAATCGGAAAAATAAAACACAAAGGAAGGAGAAAGGGGAAAGAAGAGGATATTTTCCAATTGTATACTTAGGATTGTTACTACTATTAAACAGACAGCACTTTACACTAACCTATACTTACAATAAGTCGAGGACACTTAGATTTGGCAAACACTCCCATAAATATGTCAGGGGCATTAAATTCTTGGAGAAATAATGCAACATCCTATGGAGAAAAAGTGTTAATTAGGCATCTTTTTCCTTTTTAAAATATAATTTCCACATACAAATCAAATGTTTCTCTCGTGGAATCAGGCCAAACATTTGTCAAATTCTCTAGGACATATGAGTTATCTACTAACCCTTGCAGGCTTGTCAATTACAATCATTGACAAAAGAAAAGAGACATACATGATTGTATATACTTTTGAGCTTGACCTCTTCTCTCACCTTCCAGTTGCTATAGCTTTGCCTTCCTCATGCTGATATTCAAAGTAAATTTCCTGATTTCCCAGTTTACCTGACAATGCTATGAAATCAATATCCTCTCTCAGAATTCAAGGTAATTCTCTATCTTCCCACATGAAATAAGCATCATCTTACCTCTCAGTGCTAATCAATATTGCTTCCAGTACCAAGCTGACCAAATCTGGCTGAAGTACCCATACTTGTCTCATGCCTATGGTTATCCTGAATTTTTCCATCAACTTCTTCTGCTAAATGCTATCAAAAGACTGTTTTAAGTCTCTCAAGTTGTTATAACAAATTTGGTTGTGTTCCATTTCTCTGATATCTGTCTCATCACAAATAGCTGACTTTTTATATTCCATTCCTGGTTTAAATCTGGCCTGCTTTACGTACCATTTCATTCTCCTCTCCAAGGCCCTGATGAGTGCTTTTCTGTGCACACTCAGTAAACTGATTCCTTCATAGTTTTTACACTCATTCTTATCTCTTTGTCAAATAGTTTGTACATTGCTTTTAACATCTGTTCCCCTTTGCTTCTAAGAAATCTTGCTTCTGTTCTCCCTCATCTGTACAGGAAAACTTTTCAAGGACCATTTTATCTACTATAGTCTGAGCTCTGTGCTGCTCTTCAAATAGTCTCTCCCTCCTTTATGCTTTGTTTTCATCCTCAATTGTTTGTTCCGCTTGTCTTTCACTATTGATCTCTTCAACTCATATGTCCCGTACAGTTCTCTTATCTTTCAATACTACTTGTTTCTCATTTTTGTCTATTGCTCTTTTTTTAAATCCAATGTCCTATGTCATTTCAATGTTTCCTTTTTTTTTTTTAAACCAGAAATGTGACTTTTTCTGCAGTTTGTGTTTTCTTCATACATTGTTCCTTAATTTGTCAGAGATTTTAGTTCCTAGCATGTTTTCAGTTCTCAGCCTCAACCCCAATGCCAACATTAATGTATGAATTGATCCAATATCTGCCACAAGTGATCTGCATGACAACACAACTGATTCCCACCTGTGCTTCACAAGTACAAAGCCTACTGTATTCTTCCTTTGCCCATCAAATGTTAACCAATTCCATTCCTTCATTGGCTTTCTTTGTTGGAAAAGTATGTTAATTCTCTCCCAGTTGTTACAGAGGCAGAAATTTAGTAGCCTCTCTCCCTCTTTTGCTTTCTTCACTGAGTTTGAATCTGCCTGTTGCTCCAGCCCAGAAATCCAGTTAAATCCCACTTTCACATGAAAGATTCCCAACACTATAATATATCTCATCTTCAAACTTCTTGCATTGATTTCTGTACATCATAATAAAATCCATTGGTTTCTTCCTTGCACACTCAGGTCAGTGCACATACTTGTACTATTTTGACTGCAGCAGATACTGAATTTTAGCACTCATGCAACTTCCACCCCTTCTCTTCCTGGGACCCATCTGCCTGCGTCCAACTGATGGTCTTCCCTCAGAGCATTTGCTTTAGAGTGCCTGAAAAAAGCTTGCTATTCACAGCCTGATACCTGAAAAAGCCTCATGATAGGTAAAAACAACTTTTTTGTCAGCTTTTCAGGCACACTCAGTTTAGGGGACCCTCACCAGATAATGCCAGCTAAAATAAAGGAGCAAAATCATTCAAGTTGGGAAAATGGCAGAGAATGTTTGTTTCTAGGTCTTCTACTAACCAGTGCTATCTATACTCTTCTTTGAGGAAATTAAATGTCCACTGCAGGGAAATTTCTCAGTTTTAAAATTGTATTCTGCACATTGTTAAAGGCTGATCACCAACATACCTCGTCCATTGACATGTCCCACATTTTACAAATGTCATTCTCCATTTCTTCATCTAGCTCTGTCTGTACTTTCTCACTGTTCAAGTTGGAGTCATTCTTTTCAGGGCTAATGACCTATCAAATGAAGTAAAAGTAATGGTGCAATAGCAAGAGACAGTGAAGAAATATAATTAATTGTTCAAGACAATCTATTGTTTTAGTTATCCAAAGGCAGATGTCACCTGCAACCTACTCTATTTAGATCTTCCAGAACTGTACTGCTCATTTTTAAGCATTTTCTAAATGAATCTTCTTAGGCAGAAAAGACTTTCCTTGAATGAGATGCAGGCCTTACCACAATTTCCCCATCTAAAAACCAGGGACAAAAACACTTACCTATCTGATAGATTGCTGAGAAGTTTAATTAACATTTGTTAAAGGATGTGAGACCCTCTCTTGAAAAGTTCCAAGTATTACTTCCTTTACAGAGATACTACACAATTGTGTGTACTAAACTAGCCATATTGAAGTTATTTCATCACAGAATGATTAGACATGTCTGGTGAGCTGCAAAGGACTAAAGCTGTAGTGAGAACAAATCAGTCACAGAGTTTCAGGTCAGAAGGGAAACACAGATCATCTAGTCTGACCTCCTATGTCTCATAGTACACCAGCGTCATCCAACACCTGGACACTAACCCGCAACAACCAAAATGAGACAAAAATTGTACAGTCCACAAGAGACTAGACTATCATGTGACACAGAGAATAGGAAACACTGAGGTGCATCAGTGCCTGAAATATACACCCCTTTTCCCTGCCCCACCCCCATGGGAGGGATATAATCCATTATGTGAGATTATGCTCTATAATCCAGGCAAGTAACCCACATCCACATGCTGCTGAGGAAGGCAAAAATCCCCCAAAGCCACTGCCAATTTAAACCAGGAGGATACTCCTCCCTGACCCCACATACAGCAATTGATTAGATCCTGCGGCTACATCTATACCATGGGTTCCCAAACTAGAGAGCGTGCCCCCATGGGGGTGTGTGTGTGAAGAAATTCCGGGGGGGGGGGGATGGGGGCACAAGGCAACCCAGCCCCCCGGTCAATCTCTCCCCCTAAGTTTCGCTGCTATTTTTGTTTTTCGGCTCCAGTCAGTCCCTTTTTTTTTTTGCTCAACAAGTTTGCTGCTATTTGGGGGGGGGGGGGTGTGAGGGTTTCTCAAAAATTAAAAAGGGGGCGTGATGCCAAAAAGTTTGGGAACCACTGATCTATACTGCAAGCCTCTTGAGGAAGAACAAATGCAAATAGAGTGCTCATTTGCATATTCAGCGCTCATTTGCATTTCCTCATCCTTTCCCTTTTGCGCAAAAAAGTGCTGTGTAGACGGCGCCTTTTTGCGTAAAAACCCCCTTTTGCGCAAGAGCCATTCTTCCTCATTTTTCTGAGCGCTCCATTTGCATTTGCTCCTACACAAAAGGCTTGCAGTATAGACATAGCCTGAGTGTGTGAGCAGGAACCTGCCGGCCAAGCACCTGAGAGAATCTTTGGTGCAGTTTTTTTTTTTTTTGTGATGATACTGCCCAGTACGCAGTACCGGCACCTCCAGATGCAGTACCGGCACCTCCAGTCAGAGCTCAACAACTTTTCCCCTGGAGTACCGGCACTTTTTTTTTTTTAAACAAAAAAAAGCACTGGTTTGGTGCGACCTTAAGAGTCCTGGCTTCTCCTATATGCACATTGCTATCTCTAGCCCCAACCATCCCTTCAGAGGAAGGCAATTAAAAAAGAAAATCGCTCCCAGAATACACTGGGGACCAGGAAATCCCTTCCTGACCCTCCTGGCAGCTGATTAAAATCCTGCAACATGAGATTTTAGTAACATAAAACATAAATCAGAATCAACCCCCCTCCCCCAAAATCACAATCAACCCTGTCAAACACTGACACCCATAAATTTCCCCAGCATTCTTTTAACACTAATTGAGTTGGTGCCCAAACCTCACAACTCCTAGGGAGGCTGTTCCTACCCCTCTGATGACTAGAAACATTCTTCTCCTTTCCAGCCTGAATTTGTCCATGGACTGTTTCCACCTGCTTATTCTAGTACCAACATCGTCCTTTAGTTTAAATGGCTCTTCAGCCTCCCTTACAACAGGGAACAGTTAAAATCCTGGCCACTCACTGAGGTCATTTTCTCTTCATGTTACCACACCCACTGTCTACCCTGCAGGCCATGTGCTTCCCACGAAAGGAGCTCAGTACCTAGGAGAGTCCCCGGACCGATCCCCAGCACGGACAGTAACTGACAATTTCTTACAGGTACTGTCCTATGGCAACCCAGCTTCCTGCTGGCCGTTGCCGCAGCTCTCGCCGGGCGCAGCCGCTTCCTCCCCCCTCCTGCTTCTCACGCACCTGGATGAGCTTAGTGAGGACGCTGAACAGCCAGTGCTTGCTGTAGACGGTGCCCCCGATGCAATCCCCCGCGCCCGCCTCCTCCTCCGCGTCGCTGGAAGGGGGCGAAGGGTTCCGGTCCATGGCGCAGACACCCCGCTGGGCCGGGGCTGCCCCGCAATCCTGCTTCTGTCCACACCAAGATGGGCAGGGAGTGAGCCCAGGCAAGCGCTGCCAGCCGCCCCCCCCCCCCACTCCCTACCCACCCTGCCTGCACCCCGCTCCCCAGCCCGCCTCGACTCACTCCCCACGGGCACCGGCTCCCCCACCCAGCAGCCGCCGCCGCCGCCGCCGCTCTGGCAGGGCCGGGACAGGGGCACGGTGCGGAGGGATACAAGGAGCAGGAGCCAGACCCGGCCCGCTCCCGCTCCCGCCGCCCCTCCGGGAACAACGCGGCCCCGCAAGCGGCCGCCTCCCGGTCCAGCCCACGGGGCTCACCTGGCAGCAGCTCCCAGCGCTCCCCGCCACCCCGGCAACAACAACCCTGCCCGGTAGCCCGCCAGAGAGAGACCGACAGCGCGCGCCTCTGCCGCCCCACAGCGCCCCCTACAGCCTCGGGCGTTCCTTGCGGCCTCCCTCCCTGACACACTGCGCCTCCGCCGCCCCACAGCGCCCGCTGCAGCCCCCCCCCCGACACACAGAGGCTCTGCCGCCCGACAGCGCCCCCTACAGCCTCGGGCGTTCCTTGCGGCCTCCCTCCCCCACACACTGCGCCTCCGCCGCCCCACAGCGCCCGCTGCAGCCCCCCCCCCCCCCCGACACACAGAGGCTCTGCCGCCCCACAGCGCCCCCTACAGCCTCGGGCGTTCCTTGCGGCCTCCCTCCCCCACACACTGCGCCTCCGCCGTCCCACAGCGCCCGCTGCAGCCCCCCCCCGACACACAGAGGCTCTGCCGCCCCACAGCGCCCCCTACAGCCTCGGGCGTTCCTTGCGGCCTCCCTCCCCCACACACTGCGCCTCCGCCGCCCCACAGCGCCCGCTGCAGCCCCCCCCCCCGACACACAGAGGCTCTGCCGCCCGACAGCGCCCCCTACAGCCTCGGGCGTTCCTTGCGGCCTCCCTCCCCCACACACTGCGCCTCCGCCGCCCCACAGCGCCCGCTGCAGCCCCCCCCCCGACACACAGAGGCTCTGCCGCCCCACAGCGCCCCCTACAGCCTCGGGCGTTCCTTGCGGCCTCCCTCCCCCACACACTGCGCCTCCGCCGCCCCACAGCGCCCGCTGCCGCCCCACAGCGCCTCCTACAGCCTCGGGCGTTCCTTGCGGCCTCCCTCCCCGACACACTGCGCCTCCGCCGCCCCACAGCGCCCGCTGCAGCCCCCCCCCCGCCACACACAGAGGCTCTGCCGCCCCACGGCGCCCCCTACAGCCTCGGGCGTTCCTTGCGGCTTTCCTCCCCGACACACTGCGCCTCCGCCGCCCCACAGCGCCCGCTGCAGCCCCCCCCCCGACACACAGAGGCTCTGCCGCCCCACAGCGCCCCCTGCAGCCCCCCCACAGACACACAGCGGCCCCTGTGGCCCCCCACAGACACACAGCGCCTCCGCCGCCCCACAGCGCCCTCTGCAGCGCCCCACAAACACACAGCGCCGCCCCACAGCGCCCCCTGTGGTCTCCCAGAGACAGACAACGCCTCAGCCACCCCATAGCACCCCCTCAGCCCGGCCACCTCCAGACACTCACTCCAACCCACCTAATTTTTTGAGGTGTAGGAAAGAACAGATGAGTTAAAGTAATTAACCTACTGATGTTATTATAGAAACCACCAAACCTGCCCTGCTACAAATCTGTTTCAGACCTAATAAGTCCCAAACATCCCACTCTAAACATCTCTGAAGTGACTGACTCCCACTGACTTCATTAAGGCCAGAAGTTTGCCTTTTGCTATTTGTGTAAGTTCAGAGGTAATTCCATTAAGTTTAAAAAACCCTGTTTTAAAATTGCAAAATCCCCTGTCTATCATCACTCTGGTTTATATATGAAAAGACTCAGGTTGTTTCCAGACATGGAAAATGACTGTGAAACAGTATATGAGGGAGTGGGTCACAGAAATTCTCTTGAGAGGATCAGCTTGATGGGCTGATCATACAACTGAGCCCACCTGCCTGCTCTTTGGAGTGCCCCACCACTCTGTCCTCTGTGCCAGAATCTCTGATCTCTCCCAGCAAAGGCACAGAGTTGGGATAACAGCCCCCCAGCAGAGCAATACAGAGACACAGAATAGCTCAGTTACAGGGACATGCAGCACCCAAGAGTACAACCCCAATGGGATCAAAACCTCAAACAAATCCATCTTACTCCATGCGTTATCAGCACATTTTTATGCCTTCAGATTTTACTATACCCACTGAGATCCACATCAGGAAACTGCAAGGCTATGTCTAGACAGTGGAGCTATTTCAGGATACCAGAAGTATCACAAAATAGCATTCTGCATCTTTAAACACTCCTGTTAATAATGGGCACGCTATTCCAGCATCCCTGTAACCATCGTTCCACAAGGGTTAAGAGATTTTTGGAATAGGGCCTTATTTTGAAATTTGGTGCTGTGTAGACAGCGCCTACCTTGAAATAAGCTACACAATTTGCACAAATTGCATAGCTTATTTCATGGTAAGGGTGCTGTGTAGATGCACCCCAACAGTTAAAATCAGAACATGGTCAGCTGGGTTTATTATGAATTAATTATTATTATTATTAGAGAACTTTGTATAATCAAAGGACCATGCCTGCCATCTGATTTGCTCAGGGTCAGGCAACCATGTGCTTGGACTCCCAGTGAGGGACCTGAAACTGCAGCTATTAAGGAATCAGAAGAAAGTTCTAATGAATCTTTTTTGTGAAGACCTGTATCCATTTCTTATTTACGAGAATTTATAAAAAGCTGGTTTGAGCCTTCTTTCTTCGGCTTTCCCTCACTGGGTTTTTATATGTATTAATTTTATTACTATCTACACTCTGCTACCTGAACATTTGGAGACAGTTCTGATGGAGAACATACAGTTAGTAAAAAGCATACCTAGAGCAGCTACCTTCATGTACAGCTTAAATGAACCTGTTCTGAGCACTGACACATAGAACCAGCGACAACAACAACAACATGGAGTTGTAGAATTTCATTATTCACTTATTTAGGCTGTAACAGAAGGAGAGTATATGCCAGAAATGTGGGCAATATTTTAAATACTCCACGCCAGTGATATTCAATCCTCTTACAACTGCTTTGGAGCAGAAATGCAGATCAGCAAGGTCACACACAGTTCTGAAGAGTTACCAAAGTGATATTTTCACCTCAGTAAAACAAAAACCCTCTGCCATCACATCAACAGGCTGAGGGATAAGATTTAAATGTACATTTAGAATGAAACATACCACTGCTGTACTGCAAAGCCTCTGAAAAACTGAGTTCTTTCTGATGGATTCTCACAAGGAAAGAAGGTACTATATTTATAGGAAGCCTTATCTCAAAAGGCAAATGGGAAATAATTTACAGAAATCTGTCTGAATTAAAATTGGGCAATTCTTTGCTTGCTGAATACAAACAAACACTGCTTCTGTTGAGGCTTCCTGGCTTGAATTGGTCAGTGTCTATATTGCCCCTCTAATGATCTAACTAGTGCCTTATATGAAGAAATGTTCTTCATTTACTGGAAGTTGCAAACAGCCTTTTTCTGACCTGCCTCTATTTTTATTAGTGAAATGAGCGATATGGTGCAGCGGGGCTGGCCGGGGAAGATTGGGAGGAGAAGTAGGGGAGAACCAACCGGCTGACCAGGAGGAGGCTGGGGGGGAGGAGTGGGACTGACCCGGGCAGTGCAGATCCCAGGGTGCTCCCGCCCCCCCCACAGGGTCCAGGCGAAGCGTGAGTCAGTCCAGCTGCGGCTCCACAATGCGCTTGACCAGCAGCAGGAGCACAGACCGGGCTGCCCCTCCTCCTCACACGCAACCAGGGCTCCCAGCGCCGATCGCACCCCACATCCCAGCCACTCCCCACACCAGGCTTCCGGGCGCCCAGTGAGAAAACCAGAAAATACTAGACACTGCACATGTCCAGTACTTTCTGGATTTTTTTTTTACCGGACAGAGCCCCAAAAAACTGGACTGTCCGGTAGAAAAGTGGACACCTGGCAACTCTAAGACATTATGGTGTGCCTGGGCACATACAGCACACGCCGTATGCACATCAGTGCTGTCAGAAGCTATTTCCAGTCACTCTTGCTCTCACGCAAAGGGAGCTGTGTCTCTGATCCAGCCTTTCTAGCCTGACCTCTGACGGAACAGAGATTATACCTATCTGACAACAATATATCCGTTTAAAACACAAACATTATTACTGCTCATTAAAATGAAACCAGGCTCCCAACCCCATGGAAAATTTGTTTTCATCTTTTCATTTAAAATATCAGCTTTCCTCCCACCCTGTTCCACACATTTCTCTTTTTGCCATGATACCTAAAACTTTGTATGGCGGTTTTAGCTCCCCAACCTAATTTGCAAGGTAAGATGATCTTATAGTTAGAGGCCTGGATTCCTAGATCTGCTACACACTCCCCTGTGACATTAGGAAAGTCAATTAACATTTCTGTGCATCAGATCTCTGTCTGCAAAATGGGGACAATAAAAAAAAGGAGAATTTCCATAATGAATCCTAACAGTTCAGAAGCCTGTATCTGTCAGTGGCCAGTGCCCACTGCTTCAAAGGAAAAGGCAAGAAATCGAATTAAGAACAAGCATTAAATAATTTGGGAGTTTCTTCCACCCCTGGTGCAGTTAAGGGTTTCCTTTTGCTCTGAATCATCAAGATTAATGTCCTATATTGTTTTATTATCCCTTCTCACGTAGCTGAGGATGTAACTGAGAGCTTCAGAATTTTAATATTTTATTTATTGTGGTATTTTTGCACAGCTGGTAACCATTGTAAAATATTACAGGCTGCATTAGTATTTCGAGGGAAGGCCCTTTGGTCTGTAGCGGTTTGGGTCTCCTCCATTTCTACCCCAGGCATTTGCCTCCTGGTCTTCATGGGTGTCTTCTGCTCCTCTGCCACTAATGCCACCCTGCCAACTTTCCCTGGCATCACTGGAAAGAGGAAACAAACGTTATTTTAGATAGTTATTGTGATTTAATTAAAAACTGAATTATTTACTTTTCTTCCCCACCCCCAATTTAATCCCTACATTTCTATAAAACTGAGGACACGCACAAACACCACCAAAAGATATTAGCTCACCTACCTTCTTGCTCTCTCTCATACACACACCCCTACCTTAGCCTGTCTCTGAATAGCAGAGGTCATACCAGAAGTGCAGCAGTTCAGTAGTTGTGATTTCAAAAGCCTTCCCATCACTTGCCTCCATTAAGTTCTACCCACCCCCCATAAGCTCCTTTGTATCATCGCCATCATGTTCAATAGCAACATTCACAAACAATACTCGTTAAATGACCTTATGATCATCCTGTCTGCGGATGAGATAGCAAGGGCAACAAGTACCGGTTTTGAAAGAGAGGTCCTGCATTTTTTTAAATTTTAAAAGCCCTGTGGTGTAAACATGGGCCTCCCTGTGCACACTAAAGTGATCTGATATGAGACTATATCTCAATTGGTCAGCTCAGAAACTGTCTTCATATTTACCCAATTCAGAAATGTCGTTGCTTCAAACAGGATAACAACTATTTATGAATTACAATGTACTTCATAGGTGTTGGATTACACAGGTCTCTACTGACTTTTAACTCATAATCCAAGTAGAATCAATTACCTTATAACTTTTGCTGCCCATGCACCACCAGGTCCTCTTTGGGCAGCATCATAATTCCCACGAGCATGGAAGTATTTGTCTGCATTTTTATAGTTTGCCTCCCGCATGTCATCGTAAGCACGCCACATATCCCCAGCACCTGGAGAAGAGAGAAAGGATTACAGGGGACTGTAACTGTAAAATCTTTGAGGTTATTCCATGCACCTGCCTCTGAGGTGGCTAAGCACCATTCTAGTCACTTCATAACGATGACTTCCAAGTACAGTGATTCTAGAGAAGGCAGAAAGGCTCCTGTATACCCCTGAGCAAACACTAGAGTTTTTGGTTCAGTGGAAGATCTGAGAAGTCCCCAAAAGATTGTTTAGTTTCAAACCAATGCAGAATTGTTAGGGTTTCCCTCATCAAAATGAAAAACACAAAAAATGTTCAGGTTGATTTGAATAGACATTTCTGCAGCAAAATGTCAGAATTGTTCATTGCGAAAATTATTAGTTGTGAATTTTTTTCCAACAAAGCTATTTGCCAAATTTCACCTACCTTTGTAAAAAGTTTCAGTGGTGCCCATAAATTATATATATTTTTAATGAATTTGATCTCCCCTCTCCCGAAAATTTCCCCAGCTTTCCTTAGCACACAGGACTCCTATTTGAAATGCAGGGATTTGAAGCCATTTATGCTATTTTATTAACTGTAGATTGCAACACATGACATCTTTGGAGGAGGAGATGAAAGGGAATTCCTTCAGAAGGATCTTATAAAACCACGGAATCTCCACAAAACTCTGTTGCAATATTTTTGGAAAATACTTTAAGGGCAAAAAAACCAACCCTCTCAACTTTCTTTAAATGCTCTTCTAAGAGTCATCATAACAATGGAGTAGAGATGTGATTCCAATTTAGAAACACCAGTCTCTTTTAGGGCTTGGTAACAATTGGAGACAAACCAGTGAGAATCTTTAAGTTATGAGTGAATAATGTGAGAATAAGAAATCTCATCTCATAGATATCAACCTCTACTTACCACTACAGTTTAAAAACAACTCAACAATTCATGTACCAAAATGAAGAGATAATGGAGTGTCAACCTGAAAGTGGAAACGTCAGGATATTTGGGAATAAAAAGTGAATTGGCAAATAGGAGACAGTAATTAGAATTTAAGACTATGCTGAGTTACTCCTTCAGATAAATACATTATAACAGTAGGCCTGGTGGTCCATTAGAATTTGATCCACAGCTCTATTGAGATCAAGTCGATTGTATCTCACTTACGTCCACAATCAAGTGAAATATCTTTATTCAGGAAGGGTAATTTAAGCACATGCTTCATACTTAAGATTTCTTAAATAAGGATGGATTGAAGCACCTGCTTCAGTGTTATCCCTCGGTGAGGATCTAAGAATGCAGTTCTACAAGGTGTCAAGTGCCCTCAAAATAATGGTAGCTGGGAAAGTTCAACACCTCGCAGAAGATGCTCATTCCTATAGTGCTGAATCAGCACCCAAATTATCTGACCCAGTCTAGAAATACATCTGGGAGGGGGAAGGAAGCCTCTGAAATTATTCAGCCAACATTTATGGTATATTTTCTGTACCGGAAATTGACATACACATTTCACGTACCCAAGAACTAACAAATAAAAGGTATCCATTCGTTATCAGCGCATATGTATGCCTCTAGATTTTACTACACTCACTGAGATCCACATCAGGAAAGCGCAAGAGTTCAAATCAGAACATGGTCAGCTGGGTGCACAGGTTGCTGTTACACATCTTGGTAAATGTTGAGTGCATCTTGTCTGGTGAAAATATCTATTTATTATGATCAGAGTACTTTGTACAATCTATGGCCTATGCCTGCCCTCTGACTTGCTCAGGGTCAGGCAGCCATGTGCTTGGTCTCCCTGTGAGGGACCCGAAACTGCAGTTTCTAAAGGATCAGAAAAAAAATCTAATAATCTTTTTGTGAAGAACAGTGTCCATTTCTTATCTATCCGAATTTATTTAAAATGTTCTAGAGCTCATTTCTTGAGTTTAGCTTCACTGGATTTTATTAGCTTCAGAGAGTTAGCCGAGTTAGTCTGAACAGGATAAACTTAAAAAACAACAAATGGTCGGGTAGCACTTTAAAGACTAATGAAACATGCAGATGGTACCAAGAGCTTTCGTGGGCACAGCCGACCTCTTCAGATGGCCAGAGTGTTGGCTGTCCTAAATTAAAATAAGTACAGGAGAAGGGAGGGAGGGAAGGAAAAAATGGGAGTGGGGGGGAAACAAGAAGAGATTTACATCATCCTGCCTGCACATAACTTCTTAAGTCACTTTTGAAGAAGAACATACAGTTAGTAAAAACATACCTCGATAAGCATCCCTTATGAATGCTCCAGCATCAGTGAACCAGTTCTGGGCACTGACACATAGTACCAGGGACAGTAACAGCATGCAGTTGCAGAACTTCATTCTTCACTTATTTAGGCTGTAATAGAGGAAAAGTATGTGTCAGAAAACCAGGCCATATTTTAAAGACTCCAGCCATAATGTTCATTCCTCTTATAAATACTGTGGAGCAGCTATATGTATCAAAAGGATCAAACACAATTCTGAAGCATTACCAAAGTGATGATTTGCACACAGAAAAAATGAAATCCCCTCTGCCATCACAGCACCAGGCAGGGAGATAACACACAAATCTAGAAGTTTGAATTTCCACTTAACAGTTTTACACCATAAACAGCACTTGTTCTAAGACAAAAACAGAATGAAAACAAGGCAAAGTGGTACAAATATGAAATTTCCTCTTAGAACCAAACTTACCACTGCTGTACTGCAAAGCCCCTGAAAAGTGGAGTTCTGATGGATTCTCAAAAGGAAAAATGGTCCTGTATTTATTGGAGGCTTTATCTTAGAGAGCAAACAGGAAATAATTTACATAAACCTGCTAAATTCAAATTGAGCAACTTTTTGCTTGTTGACTGCAAATTAACATTGCTTCTGCTGGGAATTTACTGCAGTAAATTCTCTTCCTTCTTGAGACTTCCTGGTTTGAGTTGGTCAATGCCTGCTTTGTCCATACAATTAGGCTACGTCTACACTGGCGGCTTCTTGCGCAAGAACAGCTGTTCTTGCGCAAAAACGTGTCTACACTGCATGCGCGTTCTTGTGCTAGTAAATTTATAGTCTAGTGTCGGAAAACAGGGCTTCTTCCGTTAGAGTTATTCCTCTCCCCAGGAGGAATCAGCTCTCTTGCACAACATGAATTTCTTGCGCAAGAAACCCCTATGACTAAAATGGTCATCAGATCTTTCTTGTGCAAGAGAGCGTCCACACTGCCATAGACGCTCTTGTGCAGAAGCACATCTCTTGCGCAAAAGCACATGCCAGTGTAGATGCGCTTTTGTCGAAGACTTTTTGCGCAAGAACTCTTCCACAAAACAGTTCTTCCGCAAGAAGCTGCCAGTGTAGACATAGCCTTACAGTATTTAACTAGTGCCCACTATAATTAAATGCCCATCACTTACCTGGAAGTTGCAAAGCAGTCACTTTCTGACTTGCTTCTAATGTTTTTAAATTAGTAAAATGAGCAATATTTTGTATCAGATTTTTAGATAGAAGTTTTTAGTAATTATTTTACATGTAACACACATGCCAAATCAGTTTTACACTTCTCTATCACTGTAATGAGGCCACCCCATTGTAGTTAGGACACCTCAAAAAAGATGCCATAAAGTACCTGGAGAAGTAGTTGCCATCTGCTTGCTCGGGCATGAACTGTCCTTTCATTTTGTTTATAAAGTGCCTCATCCACAGATCCTGCTCCATGTTTTTGGCTCCAAGAGGCTATGGCAAAATAAATAAATAAAACAACTACTGGCCAGAAATGAGATGCCCTCTTTGCAAAAAATTTATTTCTTTCTCTTTTTTATTTTTGAATTTTGAAAAATATCAACTGGCTTTTATAACCACCATTATGCTCTTTAAAGGAAGAGGTTAGTTTGTGTGAATAGCAGTTAACAACAAAGCTACTTAATAAGTTAAGATCTATGCGTAAGGTATATGCAGTTATATGTGAACAGTTTAAAAAATCTTTTAATTCAAATACTACCAGTGGATTGGAATTATCAGTTCTATCAGTAATTCAGCTGACTTTGTAAAGTGTGCTTTCATTTCTAAAAAATCACAATCATATTTCAAATGTGATTTATATGGAATAGATGCATGGGAAATAATGCGAAATACTATTGATTCTAATTGGAGAGATGCAGGTAAATACCTAATTCAGGTCAGACATTGATCTCTTAAGTGTGTAAACCAAAAAGCAGTTCTTGTAAATGTTCAGTGTGGTTCTTATGGGAATGGAATCTGAATAAAGTCATTATGATTGGGAAGATATTGTGAAATAGTCCTAACTCGATCCTGTGTACTAGCCCAAAACAATTCTAGGACTTTTAAGGACAACAGACTATAGCAGCGTTGTCCTTACTTAATCCCCTGTTGAACAATCTGGCTTTGAGCCGTCTCACTGTAAGCTTTCTCTGTAGAATCAAATTTTCTTCCTGAATTTTTAGAGGAATAATTTGATCTTAGCACTTATTTATGGCCATTTTACTTCCCTCCTGGCCATTCTGTAATTTGGGATTCCATGTAAAGCTCACATGTGATTTTTTCAGTAATGGAAACTTAATACATGATGGAAGTAACACAATAGGACACGTGACGGAAGACAAATTACATTCATGATCCACCACCTCTTTCGTAAGTTCTCACATTGGATGGAAAGTTAACTGACTCCAGGTCTACACTAAAGGAAGAGGTCTGCTTAAGATATGCAACTCCAGCTACGAGAATGATGTAGCTGGAGTTGACGCACCTCAAGCCAAATTTCTCCAGCTTCCCCGCAATGGGAGGTCGATGGGAGTAATTCTCCTGTCGACTTCCCTTACTCCTCGTGAGTGCGAGGAGTACCGGACTCAATGGGGATGCCCTCAGCATTTGACTTAACAGGTCCTTACTTGACGCTCTAAGTCAAATCCTGGAAGATCAACCTCCAGCACATCGATCCTCTGGTAATTATAGACAAAGCCTGAATATATTCTTCTAAAGAATAATCATTCCCATGCTGAAATAATTCACTCATATATTGTCCAAACTGTAAAACATTCAAACTTCTGAACTGAAATTTTACAAGCTTGGTCTCCACCCCAAAGGTAAACAATTCATTTTTTTAAAAGAATCTCACCTCATGTTTAAACACTGATGGGTATGATTTTTGGCTCTTTTTAACTAGTTTCCTAAGGAAAGAAAAGGTGTGCTGCTGTGACTAAACTTCACCAGCTATTATGCCAGCCAAAGGCCTTACAGCCTGCACAATTAAAATGCAAGTAGTATGAAGCAGGATGGTTGTAATATACAATTTCATGCACAGAGCCCTTTAAAATTCCTCAGTGTTAAAAACTTCATCTGTTCCATATATAAAGTTGTTAATTGAGTAAAGTGCATAATTCAGTGAAACATGCTTGTTCTTACAGAATATATTTTTTTATTTTAAAAGCTTAAAAAAATACCATAAATTTCTACATTTAAATTCACAAAGGCAAAAATAATATTGCACAAGTGCTTGCATTACAATGTATGTAGTTGTGGTGTTAAAGACATTCTTAAATAATTGAAAATATTTCTACAACTTTGTAAGAGGAACAGAGGGAGTGAAGGCTTTATTTACTGTACATCTTAGGTATAAACTATTTTCACAAATTACATGCATGACTTTTGGATTGTATAGAGTTATGTGTGTGTGTGTGTGTGTGTGTGTGTGTGTGTGTCCGTCCAAAGCCATCTGAAAAAAATAATTTAATATATAGTTTTAGCAAAAGTTTGAACAAATTTTGGTCAATGCCTGCCTTGTCCATACAATTATTACAGCATTTAACTACTGCCCACTGTGATGAAATATCCATCACTTACTGGAAGTTGCAAGGCAGTCACTTTCTGACTTGCTTCTAATGTTTTTAAATTAGTAAAATGAGCAATATTTTGTATCAGATTTTTAGATAGAAGTTTTAGTAATTATTTTGCATGTACCATTAATGCCAAATCAGTTTTACCCTTCTCTATCATGTAATGAGGAGATCCCAAAACAGATGCCATAAAGTAACTTGGGAAGCATTTGCCATCAGCTTGCTAGGGCATGAATTGTCTTTTCATTTTGTTTATACAGTGCCTCATCCACGGGTCCTGTTCCATGATTTTGGCTCCAAGAGGCTATGGCACTAGAAATAAATAAAACATAATTACTGGCCAGAAATGAGATGCCCTCTTTGCAAAAATTTTCGTTATTTCCCTTTTTCATTTTTGAATTTTGAAAAAAAAACCAGCTGGCTTTTATAACCACCATTGTGCTCTTTAAAGGGAGAGGTTAGTTTGTGTGAATAGCAGATAACTTACTAAGTAGCTTTGTTGTTAAGATCTATGCGTAAGGTATATGCAGTTATATGTGAACAGTTTAAAAAAATCTTTTAATTCAAATACAACCAGTGGATTGGAATTATCAGTTCTATCAGTAATTCAGCTGACTCTGTAAAGTGTGCTTTCATTTCTAAAAAATCACAATCTTATTTCAAATGTGATTTATATGGAATAGATGCATGGGAAATAATGCGAAATACTCCTATTGATTCTAATTGGAGAGATGCAGGTAAATACCTAATTCAGGTCAGACATTGATCTCTCAAGTGTGTAAACCAAAAAGCAGTTCTTGTAAATGTTCAGTGTGGTTCTTCTGGGAATGGAATCTTAATAAAGTCATTATGATTGGGAAGATATTGTGAAACAATCCTAAATGAGTCCTGTGCACTAGTCCAACACAAATCTAGGACTTCTAAGGACAACAGACTATAACTGTGTTGTCCTTACTTAATCCCCTGTTGATCAATCTGGCTTTGAGCCGTCTCACTGTAGCTTTCTCTGTAGAATTTCTTCCCTGAAGATGTCAAATTTTCTTCCTGCATGTCTAGCGGAATAATTTGCTCTTGGTACATATTTATGGCCATTTTACTTCCCTCCTGAACACTTTAACTTGGGATTCCATGTAAAGCTCACACGTGATTTTTCAGTAATGGAAACTTAATACATTATGGAAGTAGCACAATAGGACACGTGACGGAAGACAAATTACATTCATGATCCACCACCTCTTTCGTAAGTTCTCACATTGGATGGAAAGATAACTAACTCCAGGTCTACACTAAAGGAGGAGGTCTGCTTAAGATATGCAACTCCAGCTACGAGAATGATGTAGCTGAAGTTGATGCACCTCAAGCCAAATTTCTCCAGCTTCCCCGCAATGGGAGGTCGATGGGAGAAACTCTCCTGTCGACTTCCCTTACTCCTTGTGAGTGCGAGGAGTACCGGAGTCAATGGGGATGCCCTCAGCATTCGATTTAGCAGGCCCTCACTAGATGCTCTAAATCAAACGCTGAGAGATGGACCTCCGGTGCATCGATCCTCTGGTAATTATAGACAAGGCCTGAATATATTCTTCTAAAGAATAATCATTCCCATGCTGAAATAATTCACTCATATATTGTCCAACCTTTAAAACATTCAAACTTCTGAACTGAAATTTTATAAGGTTGGTCTCCACCCCAAAGGTAAACAATTCATTTTTTTTAAAAGAATCTCACCTTATGTTTAAACACTGATGGGTATGATTTTTGGCTCTTTTTAACTAGTTTCCTAAGGAAAGAAAAGGTGTGCTGCTGTGACTAAACTTCGCCAGATATTATGCCAGCCAAATGCCTTACGGCCTGCACAATTAAAATGCAAGTAGTATGAAGCAGGGTGGTGGTAATATACAATTGCATGCACAGAGCCCTTTAAAATTCCTCAGTGTGAAAAACTTCATCTGTTCCATATATAACACATAAAGCGCATAATTCAGTGACACATGGTTGTTGTTGCAGAAAACATTGTTTTCTTATTTTAAAAGCTTAAATACCATAATTTTCTAAAGTTAAATTCACAAAGACAAAAATAATATTGCACAAGTGCTTGCATTACAATGTATGTAGTTGTGTTGTTAAAGACATTCTTAAATAATGCAAAATATTTCTACAACTTTGTAAGAGGAACAGAGGAAGTGAAGGCCTTATTTACTGTACATCTTAGGTATAAACTATTTTCACAAATTGCATGTGTGACTTTTGGATTCTATAGAGTTGTGTGTGTGTGTGTGTGTGTGTGTGTCCCCAAAGCCATCTGAAAAAATACTTAATATATAGTATTAGCAAAAGTTTGAACAAATAATTGAGGGCTGGATAGTGCTGCACACATGCACAGAAGTATTGTTAAGGTTATATATTCAGTTGTAATTTTGGCATTTCATCACTTCAGCATGTTTCAAAGAATGGAAGCTTTATAAATGGAGCTTTATAAATGGTGTTTGTGCAGGGAACACACTTGATAATAACATTCCATGCATTAGCTGCAGGCTGCATGAGCCCCATGCATGTGTATAGTCTATTTCATCCACAGCTCTCCAAGGGTTTCACATATGTGAGTAAGTATCTTCAGTTTCTCTCGCTGTAAACTGAGGCACAGAGAAGCAATAGACCAAAGACCAAAGCCCTCACTGGTAGAACCCAATTTTACTGATTCTCATGAAGGTTTTCTTCTCTGTTGAGCCTACATGGCCTCTCAGAGGGTATCCAACAGACTAAGCTTATTGTGTAAATTTGGAAGTTAGCCTGGGCATTCTAGTAGACAGATGTGTCATGCTCCCCACATGCTTTATGAAAAATGGCTTATGAGATTATAGATCATGTGATGTCAATTTAAATATTGTAATCCACTGAATCTGTAGATCCTCTTTTTTGAGCATGTATCATTCTTGGGTGTGAAGTTAGAAATATGAAGTGTGGATCTGTTTATAGTTCTAAATGTGCTAAGGAAGGCCATTACTGATGCTCCAGAAACTTAATGACTCCATCCTCAAATCAACAACCTGTGTATAGTCTTGTTTGTGCTGTGCCGGACCAGGGAGGTCCAACCTGTAGTATGAAGCAGTGTACTAGTAATTTACAACTTCATGCACAGAGCCCTTTTCAATTTCTCAATGTTAAAAGCTTCACCTATTCCATTTCTGAAGTTGTCAATTGAGTAAAGTGCATAATTCGGTGAAATTCAGGTTGGGTCTTGCAAAATGTGATATTTTCTTCTTTTAATAGCTTAAAGGAAATTTAAAAAAACACGTCAGAATACCCTGGACACCAGGAAATCCCTTCCTGACCCTTCCATTGACTGATGAAAGCCCCGCAGCATGAGCTTTTAGGAACATAAGACATAAAGCTTGATCCTTGAAACTTTCCACCTCTCCCCCACATCACAATCAGCCCTGTCATACAATGACACTCATACATTTTGTCAGCATTCTCTTCACATTTATTGAGTTGGTTGTCCTCCCAACTTATATAAAGAGAGGCTGTTGCCACCCCTCTGATGACTACAAACATTCGCCTCATTTCTCAGCCTCCCTTTTAATAGAGAACAATCAAAATCCCGGTTACTCGCTGAAGCTATGTCTACGCTATGGGGTGTTTCTGGGATACCGGAACAACTCCACCACGTCTATGGAACGCATCTGCTCCTCCACTTTTTTTTTGGCAGAAGAGCAGACGTGCTCTTTCGGAAGGCCTGTCTTCCTCCTCCCACGAGGAAGAAGGGCTCTTCCGAAAGAGGAGGCTTTTCTGAAATTTGGCCTTGTGTAGACAGGCTAAATTTTGGAAAAGCCTCTTCCAAAAAAAATATTGGAAAAAGGTACGCAAATTGCGGAGTGTATTTGTGTACCTTTTTCCGATAGGTGATTGTAGTGTAGATATAGCTTGAGGTTGCTCTCTCTCCATGTTACTACACCCATTATCCAATCTGCAAGCCAGCTGTTCACACAAAAAGTACCTAAGATTGTCCCTGGCACATCTTCTGAGACTGATGGATGGTACTTATCATGTACCTCAATCAGTTTTCTAAGGACACAGAACAGCCAGTGCTTGCCGTAGCTGCCTGCTTGAATTGAGGAACTCCCAGAGCCAGTAATGAGGGAGATAAGGAGACAATTAGTGGCTGGGGTGGGTGGGAGATGGTGAAGGAAGGAATAAGTAAGTAACTGGCTGATGAGGAGTCAGGGGAGGAGAGTTTAGAGCGTCCCTCTGCTCGAGGAGAGAGAGGCAGCACTCGCAAGCCTCCTGGGAAGGGCGAAATAAGGGGCTGACTACATGGGGTGGGTTGGGAAAAAAGAAGGTGCGTAGGTGCTAGTAACTATGCAGTGAGGCAGAGGCAGTGGGCAGTTTGTTTGGGGTGTCTGACTGGGTTGAGGGTGGGGAACAGGCTGCAAGGGAAGTGTGTGTATCACAGGACATTTGCATGATTGCACTTCAAACAAAGTTTGCATCGGTGTTAATACTTTAAGATAAGAGGAAAAAAGATTCTTGTTACAGAATGTCTTTGGAGTGTTGCAGATATCTAAAACTCTAAACTTAATGATTTTTTAAAAATCTGTGTTACTAATTAATACATGGTATATTGTATTGCATTAAAACCAGATCTCTGCTATTTCATTGAGTTCTGTCGCTTATGAGTCAGAAGTAGCAAGTACTAGCTTGAGCTGTTGCAAAGGTTGATATGTGTACTCTCCAAGGGTGGTGTTAATTTTCTTTTGTATTTGATTTCGTACTTAATATCATATGCATTGCTCCTTGTTAAATTGACTGCTTAAAATTAGGTGCTCACACACACCTCAGTATTGATGGTGCATATAAGAAATTTTAACCTAACCAAAAGATAATTCAGCCTGCCCAAGGATAAAAAAATATTAGCGGGAACACTGCCTTCAACCCCTCTCCTAACCCTGCCCCCAGCTTCTTGACTCCCCCTGACCAATTTCTGCCCCCTGGCTCAGACATTGGCCATCCTCTTCTCCTCCTTGCCCCCGTTACATATTTTTAACCTCTGTGAAAAGCAGTACAAAGAATCTTATGCCAAGTAAGGGCAGAGACAAGGATACTGGCTTAAGCAGATGTTACTGAGCCTGCTCAGTTGGTGTGAGCATGCTCAGTACATCTTAGGGTGCAAATTCCACTAACAACCCTGCTCTATATCCATCCAGCTAGAGACCGACTGTGACTCAGACATTGCACAGCAGCCCTGCCAAGAGACACCTCGACCCACCTAAGACTTACATACATACTGAGATGTAGGGAGAGAGAGATCAGTTAAAATTGTTAGCGGGCTCAAGTGAATGGACACCACCAGACCTGCCTCACCAATCCATTTCAGACCAAACAAGTCCCACGCATCCAGCTCTGAACATTTCCCACATGGTAAATTCCCATGAACTTCATTAAGGCCAGAATTTCACCAATAGCCATTTGTATAAGTTCACAGATAATTTTTTAGTCCTTTTAAAAAAACCTGTTTAAAATTGTGAACACCCCTGTACATCATCACTCTGGTTTATACACAAATGGAAATGGAAAACTGTTGTGAAACAAAACATTTTAAACTATTATTAAAGGGAAGAATGGGGTATGTGCTACGAGAATCTCTGTGAGTTCAAATTGCAAAATTCCAAACGCTTCAAGGGGAGTGGGTTTGATCACCTATGAAGTAGGCAGCAAACACAGCCCCTCAGCTTCACACAGGTATCAACAACTACAGGGAAATAAAGCTTGAGGGAATCTGTGCTGAGGCCCATATCCTAGATCAGTGGTCCCCAAACTTTTTACCTTACCTCTTCCCCATTACTCCTGTTCATGCCCTCTCATCCCCTTACAGAGCCAGTAGAGAGACCATAGCTCTAGGAAGGGGGAACACAGACTACCCATGTAAGCCAAAAGGGACTAGAACTACTCCTGCCATATTTGGACCAAGCCCGTCCCCTGAAAGGAGTTGAGGGCACATTGTGCAACGCAGCACAGATTAATACAGAAAGACTGATCTGGAAGACCTCTTCCAGAGCCTCCATGTTCTGGTGCATCCTGGTAATTGACATGTAGAAGGTTTCACTAGGTGCACATTAAACAAAAGGGGTTTAAAAATGAGTGTTTGTGTATATATATATATATAGAGAGAGAGAGAGAGATTATTATTAGCTTTTGTGGGCAAAACCTACTTCATCAACTGAGATAAGCTAGAATTTCTCATAGCCACCTATCCAAATAAAATCCCTAACTCATTAATAATAAAACCCAGATTCAAGTAGCCAATAAATAGGAGTGTCACTATTGCATTTGGCAAAATAGAATATGTAGGCCAGATAGAAAGACCACTGAAGCCAATGGAAGAGCTCCCTCTGTCTTCAGTGGGATTTGGATTAGAGCTTTAATCAACAAGGCTTTAAACAGATACCTTCATTATATTATAACAGGTACTTTAATAAGCGCAACACGCTGTTAATATTTGTCAGGTAATAACTGAGGGTATGTCTACACTACCACCCTAGTTCGAACTAGGGTGGTTAATATAGGCATTCGAAGTTGCAAATGAAGCCCGGGATTTAAATATCCCGGGCTTCATTTGCATCTTTCTCCGCAGGCGCCATTTTTAAATCCCCTTAGGTCAAACTCCGTGCCCGTGGCATGGAGTAGGTAGTTCGAATTAGGATCTCTAATTCGAACTACCGGTACACCTCATTCCACGAGGAGTAACGGTAGTTCGAATTAGAGATCCTAATTTGAACTACCTACTCCGTGCCGCGTGTAGCTGCGGGCACGGAGTTTGACCTAAGGAGATTTAAAAATGGCGCCCGCGGGGAAAGATGCAAATGAAGCCCGGGATATTTAAATCCCGGGCTTCATTTTCAACTTCGAATGCCTACATTAACCACCCTAGTTCGAACTAGGGTGGTAGTGTAGACATAACCTGACTTGGGTCTGCCTCCAACAGATTGTAATAGATTTGAGGCCTATTGAGTGTGCACTTTCACCCTAAAAATTGAGGGAAGGCCTGAAAAATTATTTGACCGGTGTCTTGCTAAGAACAACCCACTAAATTTGCTTGATTTTAGGTTCAAGATTCGGATCGGGACTGCTAACCGCACTGTTGTTGAAGCTGTATTGCTCCTTGGGTATTAGCAAGACAAGGTGTATCAGATAATGTTTGTTAATGGACCAATTTCTGTCAGAGAGAGAAATAAGTTATGGAGTTGCATAAAGCTCTTCTTCAGGACTACTAAAGCCAACATGATTTTGAGTGTCAAAGATTCCTTTAAGGTAAAATGTTTGGGTGAAATGCAGTACCAGGTAAGTCTAATAAGATTGCTGTTGGAAGACAGGCCACTGGAGTAGATAATCCTCTGATGTCAGGTCAACTTCATGGTAACTGTCCAAAGACTGGGAAGCATACAGCCACAAACCCCGGTTTCATTTTGATTTGGTAGTGTTTCTCCTTTCCTTTTCTTTCTTTTTAATTTCAAGTTATGAGCATTGAGTGTTTTCAACCCTCTCATACGTCCAAGTTTTTATAAATGTACATCAACTAATCCTGTATTTAGTTCTGCCCTGCCTGTCAGACATAGGCGTGCGCAGCACATTTCATTAGGGTGTGCAGCCAGGGAATTTTTTTTTTTTTTAAAGGTGAACATTTATTGAGTACTCAGTCATAAAGGACATTATTTTTATTCATCAAACAAACTAAAGAAACTAAAACTTAACTAAACTTAATTTTTTAATTAACAACTAAACTTTACTTAAAAAATACAAACTGAAGTATGGGACATTGTACTTAGTGTGTTTTTTACATGTGCAATTTGGCGCTTATTGCATAATACAGCAATCCATACTTTAAAACTAAAAGAGCGTATCATGCGATTAAATTAAAACGCAAAACCACTTTTTTTTTTAAACATTATAGGGTTACCAGGTAGTCTTAAAAAAAATACCGGACACACTTCATGGGGGGGGGGGCCGGAAGGGACCGGCCGGGAGGGGAGCGGGGCTGGCCGGGAGGAAGGGGGGGGAAAGCAGAGCTGGCGGGGGGCAGGGCGGCAGGGCTGGCCGGGGCAGATGGGGGGGGTGCGGCCGACGGGAAGCAGAGCTGGTCGGTGGGGGGAGGGGGTCAGGCAGAGCCGGGCTGGCCGGGGGAGATGTGGGAGGGGAGAACTGCCCACCGGAAGCAGGGCTGGCGGGGGGTGCAGTGGGGCTGGCCAGGAAAGATCGGGAGGAGGAACCGGCCGACGGGAGGTAGAGCTGGCGGTGGGCGTGGGGGTTGGGTACAGCGGGGCTGGCTGGGGGAGATCGGGAGAGGAGGGGAGAACTGGCCACCGGAAGCAGGGCTGGCAGTTGGTGCAGCGGGGCTGGCCGGGGAAGATTGGGAGGAGAAGTAGGGGAGAACCAACCGGCTGACCAGGAGGAGGCT
Organism: Pelochelys cantorii; assembly: GCA_032595735.1. Taxonomy (NCBI): domain Eukaryota; kingdom Metazoa; phylum Chordata; order Testudines; family Trionychidae; genus Pelochelys; species Pelochelys cantorii. The sequence goes on along the minus strand of CM064329.1, from coordinate 23,113,873 downwards.
GGGGGGGAGGAGTGGGACTGACCCGGGCAGTGCAGATCCCAGGGTGCTCCCGCCCCCCCCACAGGGTCCAGGCGAAGCGTGAGTCAGTCCAGCTGCGGCTCCACAATGCGCTTGACCAGCAGCAGGAGCACAGACCGGGCTGCCCCTCCTCCTCACACGCAACCAGGGCTCCCAGCGCCGATCGCACCCCACATCCCAGCCACTCCCCACACCAGGCTTCCGGGCGCCCAGTGAGAAAACCAGAAAATACTAGACACTGCACATGTCCAGTACTTTCTGGATTTTTTTTTTTACCGGACAGAGCCCCAAAAAACTGGACTGTCCGGTAGAAAAGTGGACACCTGGCAACTCTAAGACATTATGGTGTGCCTGGGCACATACAGCACACGCCGTATGCACATCAGTGCTGTCAGAAGCTATTTCCAGTCACTCTTGCTCTCACGCAAAGGGAGCTGTGTCTCTGATCCAGCCTTTCTAACCCGACCTCTGATGGAACAGAGATTATACTTACCTGACAACAATATATACTTTTAAAACACAAACATTATTAAAATGCAACCAGGCTCCTAACCCCAAGGAAAATTTGTTTTCATCGTTTCATTTAAAATGTTGACTTTCCTCCCACCCTGTTCTACACATTTCTCTTTTTGCCATGATACCTAAAACTTTGTATGGCGGTTTTAGCTCCCCAACCTAATTTGCAAGGTAAGATGATCTTATGGTTAGAGGCCTGGATTCCTAGATCTGCTACACACTCCCCTGTGACATTAGGAAAGTCAATTAACATTTCTGTGCATCAGATCTCTGTCTGCAAAATGGGGACAATAAAAAAAAGGAGAATTTCCATAATGAATCCTAACAGTTCAGAAGCCTGTATCTGTCAGTGGCCAGTGCCCACTGCTTCAAAGGAAAAGGCAAGAAATCGAATTAAGAACAAGCATTAAATAATCTGGAAGTTTCTTCCACACCTGGTGCAGTTCAGGGTTTCCTTTTGCTCTGAATCATCAAGATTAATGTCCTATATTGTTTTATTATCCCTTCTCATGTAGCTGAGAATGTAACTGAGAGCTTCAGAATTTTAATATTTTATTTATTGTGGTTTTTTTGCACAGCTGGTAGAAGAATGGAACCATTGTAAAGTATTACAGGCTGCATTAGTATTTTGAGGGAAGGCCCTCTGGTCTGTAGCGGTTTGGGTCTCCTCCATTTCTACCCCAGGCATTTGCCTCCTGGTCTTCACGGGTGTCTTCTGCTCCTCTGCCACTAATGCCACCCTGCCAACCTTCCCTGGCATCACTGGAAAGAGGAAACAAAAGTTATCTTAGACAGTTTTTAATTAAATCACAATAACTAAATTATTTACTTTTCTTCCCCACGCCCAGTTTAATCCCTACATTTCTATAAAACTGACGACACACACAAACACCACCAAAAGATATTAGCTCACCTACCTTCTCGCTCTCTCTCTCATACACACACCCCTACCTTAGCCTGTCTCTGAATAGCAGAGGTCATACCAGAAGTGCAGCAGTTCAGTAGTTGTGATTTCAAAAGCCTTCCCATTACTTGCCTCCATTAAGTTCTACCCACCCCCCATAAGCTCCTTTGTATCATCACCATCATGTTCAACAGCAACATTCACAAACAATCCTCATTAAATGACCTTATGATCATCCTGTCTGTGGATGAAATAGCAAGGGCAACAAGTACCGGTTCTGAAAGAGAGGTCCTGCAATTTTTTAAATTTTAAAAGCCCTGTGGTGAAAACATGGGCCTCCCTATACACAGTAAAGTGATCTGATATGAGACTATATCTCAATTGGTCAGCTCAGAAACTGTCTTCATATTTACCCAATTCAGAAATGTCGTTGCTTCAAACAGGATAACAACTATTTATGAATTACAATGTACTTCATAGGTGTTGGCTTACACAGGTCTCTACTGACTTTTAACTCATAATCCAAGTAGAATCAATTACCTTATAACTTTTGCTGCCCATGCACCACCAGGTCCTCTTTGGGCAGCATCATAATTCCCACGAGCATGGAAATATTTGTCTGCATTTTTATAGTTTGCCTCCCGCATGTCATCGTAAGCACGCCACATATCCCCAGCACCTGGAGAAGAGAGAAAGGATTACAGGGGACTGTAACTGTAAAATGTTTGTGGTTATTCCATGCACCTGCCTCTGAGATGGCTAAGCACCATTCTAGTCACCTCATAACGATGACTTCCAAGTTCAGTGATTCTAGAGAAGGCAGAAAGGCTCCTTTATACCCCTGAGCAAACACTAGAGTTTTTGGTTCAGTGGAAGATCTGAGAAGTCCCCAAAAGATTGTTTAGTTTCAAACCAATGCAGAATTGTTTGGGTTTCCCTCATCAAAATGCAAAACACAAGAAATGTTCAGGTTGATCTGAACAGACATTTCTGCAGCAAAATGTCAGAATTGTTCATTGCGAAAATTATTAGTTGTGAATTTTTTTCCAACAAAGCTATTTGCCAAATTTCACCTACCTTTGTAAAAAGTTTCAGTGGTGCCCATAAATTATATATATTTTTAATGAATTTGGTCTCCCCTCTCCCGAAAATTTCCCCAGCTTTCCTTAGCACACAGGACTCCTATTTGAAATGCAGGGATTTGAAGCCATTTATGCTATTTTATTAACTGTAGATTGCAACACATGACATCTTTGGAGGAGGAGATGAAAGGGAATTCCTTCAGAAGGATCTTATAAACCCACGGAATCTCCACAAAACTCTGTTGCAATATTTTTGGAAAATACTTTAAGGGCAAAAAAACCAACCCTCTCAACTTTCTTTAAATGCTCTTCTAAGAGTCATCATAACAATGGAGTAGAGATGTGATTCCAATTTAGAAACACCAGTCTCTTTTAGGGCTTGGTAACAATTGGAGACAAACCAGTGAGAATCTTTAAGTTATGAGTGAATAATGTGAGAATAAGAAATCTCATCTCATAGATATCAACCTCTACTTACCACTACAGTTTAAAAACAACTCAACAATTCATGTACCAAAATGAAGAGATAATGGAGTGTCAACCTGAAAGTGGAAACGTCAGGATATTTGGGAATAAAAAGTGAATTGGCAAATAGGAGACAGTAATTAGAATTTCAGACTATGCTGAGTTGCTCCTTCAGATAAATACATTATAACAGTGGGCCTGGTGGTCCATTACAATTTGATCCACATCTCTATCTAGATCAAGTCGATTGTATCTCACTTACGTCCACGATCAAGTGAAATATCTTTGTTCAGGAAGGGTAATTTAAGCACATGCTTCATACTTAAGATTTCTTAAACAAGGATGGATTTAAGCACCTGCTTCAATGTTTTCCCTCGGTGAGGACCTAAGAATGCAGTTCTACAAGGTGTCAAGTGCCCTCAGAACAATGGAAGCTGGGAAAGTTCAACACCTTGCAGAAGACGCTCATTCCTGTAGTGCTTAATCAGGACCCAAGTTCTCTGACCCAGTCTAGAAATACCTCTGGGAGGGGGAAGGAAGCCTCTGAAATTATTCAGCCAACATTTATGGTATATTTTCTGTACCGGAAATTGACATACACATTTCACGTACCCAAGAACTAACAAATAAAAGGTATCCATTCGTTATCAGCGCATTTTTATGCCTCCAGGTTTTACTACACTCACTGAGATCCACATCAGGAAAGCGCAAGAGTTCAAATCAGAACATGGTCAGTTGGGTGCACAGGTTGCATTTACACACCTTAGTAAATGTTGAGTGAATCTTGTCTGGTGAAAATATCTATTTATTATGAAGAGAGCACTTTGTACAATCTATGGCCTATGCCTGCCCTCTAACTTGCTCAGAGTCAGGCAGCCATGTGTTTGGACTCCCAACAGAGGGACCCAAAACTGCAGTTTTTAAAGGATCAGAAAAAAAAAATCCAATAATCTTTTTGTGAAGAACAGTGTCCATTTCTTATCTATCAGAATTTATTAAAAAATGTTCTAGAGCTCATTTCTTGAGCTTGGCTTCACTGGATTTTATTAGCTTCAGAGAGTTAGCCGAGTTAGTCTGAACAGGATAAACTTAAAAAACAACAAATGGTCGGGTAGCACTTTAAAGACTAATGAAACATGCAGATGGTACCAAGAGCTTTCGTGGGCACAGCCGACCTCTTCAGATGGCCAGAGTGTTGGCTGTCCTAAATTAAAATAAGTACAGGAGAAGGGAGGGAGGGAAGGAAAAAATGGGAGTGGGGGGGAAACAAGAAGAGATTTACATCATCCTGCCTGCACATAACTTCTTAAGTCACTTTTGAAGAAGAACATACAGTTAGTAAAAGCATACCTCGATAAGCATCTCTTACGAATGCTCCAGCATTAGTGAACCAGTTCTGGGCACTGACACATAGTACCAGGGACAGTAACAGCATGCAGTTGCAGAACTTCATTCTTCACTTATTTAGGCTGTAATAGAGGAAAAGTATGTGTCAGAAAATGAAGCAATATTTTAAATACTCCAGCCATAATGCTCATTCCTCTTATAAATACTGTGGAGCAGCTATGTGTATCAAAAGGATCAAAAACAATTCTGAAGCATTACCAAAGTGATAATTTCTACACAGAAAAAATGAAATCCCCTCTGCCATCACAGCACCAGGCAGGGAGATAACATATAAATCTTGAAGTTTTAATTTCTGCTTAACAGTTTTACACCATAAACAGCACTTGTTCTAAGACAAAAACAGAATGAAAACATGGCAAAGTGGTACAAATATGAAATTTCCTCTTAGAGCCAAACTTACCACTTCTGTACTGCAAAGCAAGTGGAGTTCTGATGGATTCTCAAAAGGAAAAATGGTCCAGTATTTATTGGAGGCTTTATCTGAGAGAGCATACAGGAAATAATTTACATAAACCTGCTAAATTCAAATTGAGCCACTTTTTGCTTGTTGACTGCAAATTAACATTGCTTCTGCTGGGAATTTACTGCAGTAAATTCTCTTCCTTCTTGAGACTTCCTGGTTTGAGTTGGTCAATGCCTGCTTTGTCCATACAATTAGGCTACGTCTACACTGGCGGCTTCTTGCGCAAGAACAGCTGTTCTTGCGCAAAAACGTGTCTACACTGCATGCGCGTTCTTGTGCTAGTAAATTTATAGTCTAGTGTCGGAAAACAGGGCTTCTTCCGTTAGAGTTATTCCTCTCCCCAGGAGGAATCAGCTCTCTTGCACAACATGAATTTCTTGCGCAAGAAACCCCTATGACTAAAATGGTCATCAGATCTTTCTTGTGCAAGAGAGCGTCCACACTGCCATAGACGCTCTTGTGCAGAAGCACATCTCTTGCGCAAAAGCACATGCCAGTGTAGATGCGCTTTTGTCGAAGACTTTTTGCGCAAGAACTCTTCCACAAAACAGTTCTTCCGCAAGAAGCTGCCAGTGTAGACATAGCCTTACAGTATTTAACTAGTGCCCACTATAATTAAATGCCCATCACTTACCTGGAAGTTGCAAAGCAGTCACTTTCTGACTTGCTTCTAATGTTTTTAAATTAGTAAAATGAGCAATATTTTGTATCAGATTTTTAGATAGAAGTTTTTAGTAATTATTTTACATGTAACACACATGCCAAATCAGTTTTACACTTCTCTATCACTGTAATGAGGCCACCCCATTGTAGTTAGGACACCTCAAAAAAGATGCCATAAAGTACCTGGAGAAGTAGTTGCCATCTGCTTGCTCGGGCATGAACTGTCCTTTCATTTTGTTTATAAAGTGCCTCATCCACAGATCCTGCTCCATGTTTTTGGCTCCAAGAGGCTATGGCAAAATAAATAAATAAAACAACTACTGGCCAGAAATGAGATGCCCTCTTTGCAAAAAATTTATTTCTTTCTCTTTTTTATTTTTGAATTTTGAAAAATATCAACTGGCTTTTATAACCACCATTATGCTCTTTAAAGGAAGAGGTTAGTTTGTGTGAATAGCAGTTAACAACAAAGCTACTTAATAAGTTAAGATCTATGCGTAAGGTATATGCAGTTATATGTGAACAGTTTAAAAAATCTTTTAATTCAAATACTACCAGTGGATTGGAATTATCAGTTCTATCAGTAATTCAGCTGACTTTGTAAAGTGTGCTTTCATTTCTAAAAAATCACAATCATATTTCAAATGTGATTTATATGGAATAGATGCATGGGAAATAATGCGAAATACTCCTATTGATTCTAATTGGAGAGATGCAGGTAAATACCTAATTCAGGTCAGACATTGATCTCTTAAGTGTGTAAACCAAAAAGCAGTTCTTGTAAATGTTCAGTGTGGTTCTTATGGGAATGGAATCTGAATAAAGTCATTATGATTGGGAAGATATTGTGAAATAGTCCTAACTCGATCCTGTGCACTAGCCCAAAACAATTCTAGGACTTTTAAGGACAACAGACTATAGCAGCGTTGTCCTTACTTAATCCCCTGTTGAACAATCTGGCTTTGAGCCGTCTCACTGTAAGCTTTCTCTGTAGAATTTCTTCCCTGAAGATATCAAATTTTCTTCCTGAATTTTTAGAGGAATAATTTGATCTTAGCACTTATTTATGGCCATTTTACTTCCCTCCTGGCCATTCTGTAATTTGGGATTCCATGTAAAGCTCACATGTGATTTTTTCAGTAATGGAAACTTAATACATGATGGAAGTAACACAATAGGACACGTGACGGAAGACAAATTACATTCATGATCCACCACCTCTTTCGTAAGTTCTCACATTGGATGGAAAGTTAACTGACTCCAGGTCTACACTAAAGGAAGAGGTCTGCTTAAGATATGCAACTCCAGCTACGAGAATGATGTAGCTGGAGTTGACGCACCTCAAGCCAAATTTCTCCAGCTTCCCCGCAATGGGAGGTCGATGGGAGTAATTCTCCTGTCGACTTCCCTTACTCCTCGTGAGTGCGAGGAGTACCGGACTCAATGGGGATGCCCTCAGCATTTGACTTAACAGGTCCTTACTTGACGCTCTAAGTCAAATCCTGGAAGATCAACCTCCAGCACATCGATCCTCTGGTAATTATAGACAAAGCCTGAATATATTCTTCTAAAGAATAATCATTCCCATGCTGAAATAATTCACTCATATATTGTCCAAACTGTAAAACATTCAAACTTCTGAACTGAAATTTTACAAGCTTGGTCTCCACCCCAAAGGTAAACAATTCATTTTTTTAAAAGAATCTCACCTCATGTTTAAACACTGATGGGTATGATTTTTGGCTCTTTTTAACTAGTTTCCTAAGGAAAGAAAAGGTGTGCTGCTGTGACTAAACTTCACCAGCTATTATGCCAGCCAAAGGCCTTACAGCCTGCACAATTAAAATGCAAGTAGTATGAAGCAGGATGGTTGTAATATACAATTTCATGCACAGAGCCCTTTAAAATTCCTCAGTGTTAAAAACTTCATCTGTTCCATATATAAAGTTGTTAATTGAGTAAAGTGCATAATTCAGTGAAACATGCTTGTTCTTACAGAATATATTTTTTTATTTTAAAAGCTTAAAAAATACCATAAATTTCTACATTTAAATTCACAAAGGCAAAAATAATATTGCACAAGTGCTTGCATTACAACGTATGTAGTTGTGGTGTTAAAGACATTCTTAAATAATTGAAAATATTTCTACAACTTTGTAAGAGGAACAGAGGGAGTGAAGGCTTTATTTACTGTACATCTTAGGTATAAACTATTTTCACAAATTACATGCATGACTTTTGGATTGTATAGAGTTATGTGTGTGTGTGTGTGTGTGTGTGTGTCCGTCCAAAGCCATCTGAAAAAAATAATTTAATATATAGTTTTAGCAAAAGTTTGAACAAATAATTGAGGGCTGGATAGTGCTGCATACATGCACAGAAGTAGTGTTAAAGTTGTATATTCAATTGTAACTTTGGTGTTTCCTCACTTCAGCATGTTTCAAAGAATGGAAGCTTTATAAATGGTGTTTGTGCAGGGAACACACTTGATAATGACATCCCATGCATTAGCTTGCAGGCTGCATGAGCCCCATGCATGTGTATAGTCTATTTCATCCACAGCTCTCCAAGGATTTTACATATGCGAGTAAGTATCTTCAGTTTCTCTCACTGTAAACTGAGGCACAGAGAAGCAATAGATCAAAGACCATAGCCCTCACTGGTAGAACCCAATTTTACTGATTCTCATGGAGGTTTTCTTATCTGTTGAGCCTACATGGCCTCACAGAGGGTATCCAAGAAACTTAAGCTTATTGTGTAAACTTGGAAGTCAGCTTGGGCATTCTAGTAGACAGATGTGTCATGCTCCCCACATACTTTATGAAAAATGAGTATGAGTATGAGAATGCATAGCTCAAAGATGCTTTACGCAAAATAGATCATGTGATGTGTCAATTTAAATATTGTAATCCACTGAATCTGTAGATCCTATTTTTGTGCATGTATCATTCTTGGGTGTAATGTTAGAAATATGTAGTATGCATCTATTTATAGTTCTAAATGTACTAATGAGGGTCATTACTGTTGCTCCAGAAACTAGACTCCATACTCAAATCAACAACCTGTGACTAGTCTTGTTTGTTGTGTAAGCCCAAAGTGTGGTTGGTCTCAGAAATACATGTGGCCAGGGCACCTGATGCTGAAACCCATTTTGTAGCTTTTATTTTTCCACTTGAGTTGAGGAAAGTTTGAACTGAACACAAAGAAGTCCTGTGTTGGGCAAATGGAACATAAATGGGGAAAACAAACAATGGGGGCAGTTGCCAGACACGACACCACCCCTCCTCTTACTACCTGTGATGTCTGCTAGAAACATCTAAGGGTGCATCTACACAGCAGGGCTTAACTACACAAATTGAGCTACGTCAGTTGTGTAATTTATTTCAAAAGTGGGAGCGTCTAAACAGTACTTATTTCGAAATACAGCATTCTTCCTCTGACTTCCCTTATTCCTCCTACAGTGAGGATTACAGGAGTCGGAGGAAGAAGTCCTCCATCTTGACAGTATTTTGACATTATTTTGAAATAACAGTAGTTATTTTGAAATAATGTTGTTGTGTAGACATACCCTAAGACTGGGAAATGGGCCCAAGCTAGGAAGCTGCTTAGCTTGTGAAAGAGACATTTAGAGCAACTTAGGGTAAGCATTTGCATGAAATAAGTTTCTTAGTGGATTAAGATTAGTTGTAATTTTCTATTTTAATTTAGTAATTTATTTTGGTGTTTTCACTTGCACCCACATCAATCCTACCTCTTGTACTTTTGTTTAAAATCCTTTTACCATCAAGTCCAGTGTAAATAACTTATCTGAGGGTGGGTTGTGCAACCACTTTACATACCTCTCTTGCATTGATAAATGAGGGCTTATCTGACCTTATGAGCTTTCTCTGTGAACTTTTACACAAAGGATAGATTTGGGGGTTTGGTCCCTTGGGGGGTTGTTCTCTGGGTGCTGAGCCTTTATAGCCGAGCCCTCCTGGAGCTGAACTGCTTCAGCATTTGTTGTTCTACAGGATAGTTACCTCAACTCTGTACCTTTTCTGGGGGAGATCAGAGCTTCTGGGCCAGCAGGACAGGGGGTGGCAGGCATCAGTGGCATGGTCAGCATACTGGGGGACAAGCCTAAGGACTTCTGTGATTCAAATCGGCACAAGATGATTAGGGTCCCTCATGAGGAAAGGTACAGTTTAAGTCATACTGCAAGGAAGGCTTTTCAATTAGCCCAGCAGAGGATAGCCAGGCATCAGAATAAAGTCGGCGGAGTATTACCACAGTTTAACCCATAACTGCTCTGTTTGTGAAACACCAGATCTAATAAAATCTGATTATGGCTAAAACAGAAATCAGAGTGTTAGCATGTCTTTTAGAATCTTAAGAACAATATGCATCGAGTTTACCTCCAGAGGAATCCAGATGCTTTTACTGGATACAGAGTGGCTGGTGATTTTTCTAAGAGGGGGGATATAGCGTTCTGGTTCTTTTACAAATAGCATTTGACAGCTGAGCTCTTCTATTTTTTGTGTGTGTTAGATAGTTTAAAAAGTAAATTCATTTAGGTATTATTGCAACTTGATCTCTTTTGGTGTTTGACCATCACACATTGATTCTTGTCTTGACATGCAAGCCCCTATCCAGACAATCTTACTTGCTATTATGCCAAGTGACAGGATTTCACAAAGTATTAACCAAAAAGGTTAAACACAAGTGTTAAATTGGGCATAATGTATCTGGGAGACAGACTTTCCTTTCTTGTGCTTGCAATGTGCAACTGCAGAATTTCCTAGGATGAAAGTCACAATGTGTTTCACGCAGCTTCATATTGGATTTATATAGAATAGGGAAATCAAGACCAAGTCAGAAACACTTTTTTTTATTGAAATCTCTTAAAATTAGTTGAAACCATGAATACAAAGTCCAATTTAGGTGCAATAAAACTTAAAAAAAAATTGTTGTAAAACTGTGGTTAATATGGACAGTGTTAGGCAAAATGAAATACAAGCTCTTTGGAAAAAAGCTTGTGATTGCAAAAGTCAGCACTGTTAATTGTGCGTACAAGAACAAAAAGGTTTTAAAATAAAAGTCATCATGTATACAAAGCTTTCAGCTGTTTTTCCATGTCATTTGTCCTCCAACCAAAAGAGATTTCACTAGACTTTTGCCAGAAAGCACTCGTTATGAATTTTCCTGAGACAGATGATTCCTGCACTTATAAAAGTCTTTACTTCTTTGAAGTGCTGCATAAAACTGAGCTAATTAATCCTAAAACCCATATGAGGTAGCAGTATTCATTTCATAGGTCAGGAAACACGCACAGAAAGTTAGAGTGATTTGTTCTAAGCCTCATGATGAATGAGTAGTAAAGTTATGACAGCTAAGGAGTACTTCACTTCCAATTCTTTGCTCCTATGATAAATAAGAGTATAGTGTGCCTGAGTGTGTAGACAAGCACATGTGCGTTTGTTTCCAAACTTCAGTTAAAAATCTAAACCCCAAGTAAAACTGAAGCTGAACAGGACATTTTGTTGGCTTTTCGCAGATAAGAACCTTAAGTTACGAAATAGCTTCCACAGCACATATTTTTGTAGACTTTATTCCCAATCCAGAAGAGCTATGAAATCCTCCACCAAAAGGAAATGACTTTTTCTAAAGATTGAGCCAGAGAAGTTACCCATCCATCTGCCATTTTATATATCATACCAAACATGTCAGATGAAAGTTACATTGATTAAAAATGATTAAATTTTAAATAAAAATCATTAGTTTGGAATGCAGCAAAAATGGAGAAAAAACTATAAAATATATGAAGGCTCTAAGGGATATTGTCAAATTTACTCACAAAATATTGGCATGGGGGGAAAAAAAATTTCAGGGGAGTTAGTTCTTTGGGATTTGACCATTGCTGAGACATTACAGCATTATGCTAGTGACTGAGGCCCTAAAATTGAAGTGAGCTAAAACCAAAAGTAAATCTCACTGTATTTTTACTATTCAAGCACTAGGAAGTTCAAAGTACAAGGAATAGGTGTAAAATAAATTCTTGCAAATGATTAAGTAAAATTAGGTGTTATAAATCTTCAGTTTTAATAGTCTAAGGTTAATCTTGAAAAGTAAAGGCTTTCTTAAAAACATGATTTTTAACTTGACAGTCTCCCTTTAAAAATACGTTAGTATTAATCAGCTTTTTAAAAGGCAGTTTTAGATAAAAAGTTATGCAATTACATCATTTCTAGCAAAAAGCGGTAACGAAATATTGACTTCTACATGGATCTAAACAAATGATCTCACTAAACATCTGAAAATGACCACGACAGATTTGTGCAATTTAGGAATGCTGTGTTGACACATTTTTTCAGTAGTCTTAAATTAGCATTTTGAAGAGGTAATGCAAATTTCAGTATATAATTAATACAACATAACATTATTTTACATAGATCTTATAGATAAAAATGTTGCTACTTCAAGAAATAGATCAAAAGAGTAGATATTCTGTACAATTAAGGGAAAATCCGCATTCTTGCATGTGTTCTCTGCAGCTATTTGCAAAAGCAAATGTCAGGAGGGATAATGTGAATGTTTGGCAGAGGGGTCTGCTATGCTTGCAATATACACAGAATTAATCATAATAAAGATTACATCTTGACCAACCTACACAAGTTCCTAAAGACAAAACCCAATATCTGAAATGATTTTTAATTAATCAAATTATTCATTTGAATAATTTAATGTTCAAAGGACTGTACCTTTAACTGTTTTAATTCATACAGAGTTACTGGCAAATTCATTCAGCCCTTTTAATTTTATTGTAAACTCCCCCCCTCCCCCCCCAAGTTTGTTAGACACTTGTGGTCTTGAAATACTCCAATGTTTATGCTGAAATCAATCTAACAATTTCTAAAACCTGTTTTAAAGGATTCAAGACGAACTGTAGAAGAAAACCGCATTTAGGCGCTATTTTAATGCAGTATGTCTGAATACATTATTTTGTCGCTGAGAGTTTGTTTCTTTAAAAGGTTATAAAGCTTAAGAGGCACTTTACATGTAGAATATGTACAATACACAACTTCATTTCAATGGTTCCTGGATATTTCCTACGCCTGCTGAGACCAGAGAAAACGGTCACACCTTTCCAGCATGGACTGTATCAGGGCTCTACAAACGAAAAAGAGGGGGGAAAAAGAAATCAAACCAACTAGTTACTTAAATTGCTGCAGGTTACTAACATTTACATTTTAAACTGGCTGGTGCAGTGAAGTAGGATTCAGATTCAGAGAGGGCCCTATAATTTCTCCCTCCCTCCCCCCCCCCCCCACACCTTTGAAGATTTTCACTAACCTGAATGAAGAGCATGAGTGACAAACCATAAAAAGTAGAAAAAAAAAGATAACAGGGCTTTTTTGTTTTATTAAAAGCTAGTATTTAGGGCTTGCTAGATTCTAGGTCTACGCTCTTGCTTTTAATTACCCCTGAATATTGACATCACAAGAGATTTCAAAAGGACCTTCTCAAGTGCCATCTTCTAGAACTTAATTCCAACAACGTCTGATATTTTTCCATGTACAAGCTTTTTAAATGAATTAAACAGCATATCTATGGGTGAACTACGTTGACATCATCTGCAGTGCAAGTAAATGCCTGAATTCCACCTACTGTAATGTCTCATTATATATTCCAGAGCTTATGAAGCAGTTATCAGAGCACCGTACAGGTAAGATGCTGCTGAATTCTTCAGCTGTAGACATGTGATAATTTCGTTTTTGATCCTCATTTTTGAAGGAAATATTAATTTTGAGTGTATTTTCTGTTAATATATTTTTAAAGCTACATGCCTCAAATATACCCCTTTTATATTGGGCACAGAAGTATTTTTAGGTAGCTTTTACCATGCTGTAACACTGTATAAACTCTTGGTGGTCAAGTCTGAAATGATTTGACTATTTTTTTAATATAATGAAAAAACAAACTCTGACTTAAAATGACACGAAGTAAAGTATTGATACATGTTCTCTACATACACACCTACATGTCTTACCTTTGCCTTTTTTCAGCAATTCTCAGTATTTCACAGATCTTGGTAAATCTCTCGGACAATTCGGCTGTCAAACCACACTCCTGCAGTACTGGCAAGGCACGATCTGGGCCTATTACCTTAGCCAACAGAAGAGCTATGTTTTCAACAGTAATGCAATTTGACCAGTTAGCGCTACCATTGGTGACAGCATTGCCATTCTGTGCACCATGATAGTGGAAATCTGTGCTGTGACTGTGAGCAAGGTGGAGAAGGAACTTCCATTCTTCCAAGGTCTCTGGAATCAAACCTAAATGCAAAATTAAATTACTGGCTGTAGCTATCTGTGAGGGGAAAGCTTGCAGCAAACTTAATTTTGCATCTATGTACATTTAAAAGGGGCTAGTTTTCTAGAATTAGTATTGTACATTAATCTCTTAGTTAAATGGTTTAAAACGCATTTGATCTTTTGACAGAGACACAATATTTTCCAGTGTATAGTTGTTGGGACTTTTTTCATAGCCATTGCTGAGGTTCTGGATTAAACTAAGAGTCAAAGAATTCCTCTAAAGACTAACAAGATGGTTTATTAGGTGATGAGCTTTTGTGGGCCAGACCCACTTCCTCAGATCAAGTTGTGGAAGAAAATAGGCATGACCATATATACCAAAGGGATACAATCAAAAAAAGTGCACACACATAAAAAAGTTCAAATCAAATTTCAGTACAGAGGGGGGACAAACGTCTGACGCTTCGCCAAAGAATCAATGCACACAAAACGGATATCAGACGGTATCACAAAGAAAAAACAGTTTCTTGCCATTTCAACCAGAAAGGGCATTGTCTCAATGACTTGATTACCTGCATACTGCTTCAAAGACATTTTCACACCAGGGTTGAAAGAAAACCTCTGAACTGTCATTCATGCTTAAATTTGACACTTTACGCTGGGGTCTCAACAAAGACTCTAATTACCTTACCCATTACAAAGATAGCTTCCCCAATTATCACCTCTAATATCATTAGCTCACAGACATTTACCTCCCCGCCCCCCCCCGTATCCCCCCTCTGTTCTGAAATTTGTCCTTTTTTGTGTGTATTCACTTTTTTTTTAATTATACCCCTTTGGTATATATGGTCATGCCTATTTTCTTCCACAATTTGATCTGAGGAAGTGGGTCTGGCCCACGAAAGCTCATCACCTAATAAACCATCTTGTTAGTCCTGTTTTTTGTTTCAGCTAGACTAGACTAACATGGCTACATCTCTATTACTAAAGAATTCCTCTGTGTGTCTATTAAGGATATTATAGATTTTCCCTGGAATTCTGCTACCCGATATAGAAAGTTGCTCACTATACTCTAGAAAACTCACTAGATTGTGCTAGTGAATTAGCTGATTCTCCAAGGTACTGGGCAACAAAAATTCAGAGGGCAAGCTGGAGCCAAAAAATTGAATTAAAAATGTCAAAAGATTTGAACCACTTGACAGAACGCTAGGATTTAAAACACAAAAACAAAAAAACACTGTTTTGTTGGAAGACAAGCATTAAACTACTGCGAGGAGTGTTTCTGATTTATACTCAGTATATTGTACAGCATAAATATAACTATGTGAAGTTACACAAGATGCCAAGCGATCTTGCTATACCCAAAAGACATCATTCAACTCTGGACAAATGCTTTTCTATAGTTAATCAACAATCACTACATAGTCAATATAGACAAGGTCTTATACTGGTGAGCTCACATGTGAAGATTCACTAACCATGTTCTCCATCCAACAGATTCATATCATCCAAATGAACAATATTAGTAAAGGCTTCTATTCTTCTATCCAGTTCCAAACACAGAGAGAGGTATCCAGGCCAGAAGCTAAAAGAAGAGATTAAAATTTTCCAGAATCAAATAAATCTTTATTCTAAACTAAAGCCACTGATAATGAAATACTGATTTACCAACTCTTCAGTAAGAGCAAATAACCCTAAATACTAAGAATATCCTGGCCATTTCAAAGTGGCAAAACACAGGCCATGCCATAAGTCCTCAGAACATTCAGATTACTGAATGAATTAGAGCAGGCCTTTGGTCAAACAATGCCCTCAAAACAGTCATAAGTGCTCTTTGATAAACACACCTACATGGTCTCATTACAGTGAGTTTTTGTAAAGGATAGTGAGAAAGGGTCAAGTGGAAAACAACCGTCATATAGAGGTAAAACCTGCATAAAGAAAAGAATCGAAGTCATTAGGGAAGTAAGTGGGAGTAGTTAGGAACAGAGGGAACATCTTTATATATGCAAGAGGTCTATGAAGTCCAATAGATAAATTTCTCTCTACTAAAGCAGGTTACATAAGGGAAAGGCATTAGTGACCTGCATTGGGGTTATTTCTTTGCTCATGTTTCAGGTCAATAACATTTATTGAGTAATAAACAGGGCTTAACACAGGGGTGGGCAATAATGTTTGATAGGGGGTCAATCCAAAACTTTAGTAAGTGGTCAAGGACCACACTTTTCTATTATATTAATAGATTAATAAATATATTAGCGTGGGTCTGGGAAAGATTTGGTGTAGAAGAGAGCTCAGAGTAGAGGAATGGGGTACAGGAGAGGGTTCGGAGTCTAGTGCAGGGGCTTGTGCTATGACATGAGGCAAGAGGAGGTTGTAACTAGAGATGTAACAGTGTAGTCGATTAACCAATAAGCAAAAGCTTATAGGTTAATGCTATAGACTACACACATCTCCCGCCCTCGCCACCACAACACCGTAATTTTTTTTAACAGGCTGGCCAGTGGCCTGTCTCAGTCCTGGCTTGCACCAGTCCAGGACCTACTCGTGCCACGGCTCTGCATTTAAAATGTTATTAGAAGATAGGCGGGTAGGCAGCCCAGCTCAGTTCCGGCTCACGCCCCGGTTCAGGCGCTCAGGTCCCCACTTCGGACAGAGGCTGCTGCGGGGCTGACAGGCAACCAGTCCACAAGGGGATCTGGTTTTTAAACTGTCTCCCCTTGCCAACCAGCTCCTGACTGGCACCCCACGCTGCTGATACAGAGGCTGCGGGGTAGCAGGGGGCTCCTTGGGAGTGGGGCTGGAGTGCACTGGCTGCCAGTCCCGCCCCCGGGGACTATAGAATAGTCGAGTAACCGATAAGAATTCATGAGGTTACACAATTATTTAATTAGCCAATATTTAACATCCCTAGCTGTGACCTGTCGCAAGGGATGCAGAGGGTTAGGGTGTGATCTGGGGCAGGGAGTTGGGATGTGGTGCAAGGGTAGGCTCTGGCCAAGAGGGGCTTCCCCTAGACAGCTGCCAGATAGCAGCCCAGCGGGAACCTCAGAAAGGCTGCCTGCCTGTTGCGGCCCCCATACATCACTCAAAGCGGCTGGCCGCTGGTGCTAGTGTGCATGTCTTGGCGAGATATGTGCAACTGGGGGAAGAGGGGCTCCCTGAGCTGCCTGCACCTGTAAACATGGCCCAGGCAGCTCCTACTGGTCAGCTTTCATCCAACTGGAGCTGCATGGATACGATGGGAACAAGGGCAGCACACAAAATCACATAAGCTGGCTTCAGCAGCCTGCTGCTTAGAGCCGTGTGGGGGATGTGGCAGGAAAGGCACTACCTGAAGGTCTGTCTGGCTGTGGACACTGGCGGCCCAGAGGATCTTTGCAAGTCAGATATGGCCCATAGGCCATATTTTCTCTGCCCTGGCTTAACATGTAATGGTGTAGTATGTGTTAAGCTATGACTATTGTTTCTTAGTTACAAAGAAAGGTAATACCACAGAGGTGTGTTTCACACTGGCTATTTATAATCTATACATGATGACACTTTTAAATATCTAGTCAGCCACAAAATACTTCATATAAATAGAGTTAACTGACAGACTGGCAGACCTATTGGCTTTCATTTGTATATTCAGTGGGCCAAGATGCCAAACAAACTGAATTTCAAGAAGAAGAATTTTTCAGTAAACTACGAAGTTTTCAACTTACCCATAAGATTTGCAGATATCAGCCATCCTCTCTTTTGTTACAGAATCAGCTGGGAGTTTAATTAGAAGCAAAATCAGTTGGCTATAGCCCCAGGTAAAGAAATGGGAGCGTGGTCTGGGAAGACAGATTTATTCACAAGTTAAATGTTAACATTCTCTTGAGTTTAAAAGAACTATTTTTATCATGAAGCCAAATAGGTGAACAGAATTGTTTCATCTTTCACATGAAATTTTGACAATATTAATTAAAAGAGCAGCATGGCCCACTACTTTCTTGACAGACTCACTTCAACTGAGATTTTCCTTTTAGGCACAGATGCAATTAGAGAGGGACAGACAAAAAAGTTACTGTAGCCTTTTGGGGTACCAGCATCAATGTTCAGAGGCTATGCCCATGTTGTGTATATTCCAACTGAGATGGTAGGAAAATTTCACACGCTTTAAAAAATGTGTTCCCCAGAAATACTCAGAAAATTATTCTTACAAAGTAGCAGCTTCTTAAGAGAGATACGTATTGATAATCATTACAGATCTTATTCCTAACTGGATTATGATGTTAGAAAAGTTGTTTAATTCTTTGGTTGCTGCTGCTGAACATCTTGAGGTATGTGAGGTAATATACTCTAGGGAGAAACTGAACCTACTGCAGAATTGCCAACCCACAACTATGCATCACTTACAGCTGTTGTTTAACTGAAGGTAGCCAGCTCCCTCATGGAACACAATGCAAATCTGGACAACTGCATGTTGTTTGCATGGTGCAATTCAATATACATGATTTATTACCTTACCTAGGGTTTCCTTCAGAATCCACTGAATTTGTTCTTTGTGGAGCATCATGGGAAACAGCCAAACACAGCCAGTCCAGTCGTAATGCTTCAGGGTGAAGAAGAGATCTAAGGAGGGATGACCTAAAAAAGTTTGAAAAGCCATAGTTTTTAAATTGATCAAATATGGCAATATGATAAACATTTAAAATTTCCCCTTAATCTTCAGAAATATTACAGAATGCATCCATATTTGAGTTTTACATACTGAAGTGTTGCCCAATGCTAATTTGATAAAGAACGAAAATGAAGCTGCTTTGTAATGAAACAACATGGGAAGAGACTGGATGCACAGAAATTAACTGGCAAAACAAAAATGTATTTCATGTTAAGTTCCTCTCTATTTTTAATATGCAGGCAAAGCAATGTTTAAATTTAAAAACCCACACAGGATGACAGCTAGTGTTTATATTATATAAGTATTTCCCAACAAGAAAAAAAGGCACACAGCATACATGCAAGCCCCTTTACCTTTCATCTTCAGGCTTTGATTTAATGAGACTGTCTAAATAGGCTAAAAAGTGGGCAGGGTGATGTCTACAAAGCTGCATGATGTCCGAGGGCAAAATTGATGGATAGAACTTGATCAAGGGCCTTACAGCTGTTTCCCCAAACTTTTCATAGAGTCTGTACAAACAAAACACATTATCTTTAATGCCAAACCACAGCAAGACTGCCACACTGATAAGAAAACACAACTCAATATTTCAGAATTTTAATTCTTCTACCTGCCTGTTTCAAGTTCCTCTGCTTGAACACTGCTAATACTAAAATTATCACCACAAAGTCTCACAACATTAAAGTGGTTAGTGGGAATACCAAACCAGAGCAAGACAAGACAAAGCGAGCAGACAGCTTGAATTTACCATATTAACCAACATGAAGAAAAGAAAATCGCACACTACAGACCTTTGGGCATGTGCCAATAACAGAGGACTATCCCATGGCCCCAAGTCATTTAACAGTTTTAGTATTTTCAACATATCTCCATTTTTCATTGCCAAAGTCACTGGACTAGCATGGGTCAGTTCTGAAACACAAATCATTGCAAAACATTTTAAGTTTTTTTTTTAAATCAAAGCTATTTTAGAAAATAATTAAGGACAGAAACATTTATTTTATTCTTCCACAGTCCCCATCATGGAACTTTATCTCTAGTCTGCAATGGTAACAGGTGAGTAAGTCACACTTAAAGCTGTGAGGTGTTTGGCTTCGACTGAATTACTACCAATAGTGTTACAACAAAATTAACATTATTAAATTGTTTTTAAGGAATTATTTTATAAAAAAACTTCAAGATATATTTTAAAGGGAAAGAAACATGGAAAACTAAGGCAACTTACTTTCTTTTATATAAAGTTACATAATCTGTATGGAATTTCAGAGCATATGGCTTCATGTGTACAGAAAAGACTGGCCTGAATTTATTTTCAAAACCAACTGACTTAAATTCATGAAATACAAGTTCCACTTAAAGCTTAAGTTACCAATTAGGGACATTACTGAAGTCACTGAGAATTCTGTCGCTAAAGTTATAGGAACCAAACTGGGTGCATAAGCCCTACCTTACGAAGTCACACATCCTTAACAGTATGCATATAAATCACACTCACATCAACCCAGAGATGCAATTAATACTTTTCTAGTCTAAACTATGCTCAAGCCAACATGGAACAGATTTCTGCATGCCCAGACATAGCCCTCCATGCAGCAAAACACTTAGGGTGTGTCTAGACTACATGGCTCCGTCAACGGAGCCATGCAGATGAGTTTACTAGACATAGCAAAATGAAGAGGCGATTTAAATAATCGCTGCTTCATTTACATCAAAATGGCCGCCACGCTGTGCCGATCAGCTGATTGTCGGCACAGCGCGGCGGCCATTTTGATGTAAATGAAGCAGCGATTATTTAAATCGCCGCTTCATTTTGCTATGTCTAGTAAACTCATCTGCATGGCTCCGTCGACGGAGCCATGCAGTCTAGACACACCCCTAGGCATATGCTTCACTTCTATGCTGAATCAGGATTCTATCAACTTGAAGCCCTGACTATAAAGGTTTTGCTTCAGTTTTACAAGTTGCATGTCGTGGACCAAATTCTGTTCTCAATGACATACAAGAGCCCCATTCATTGGGACTGCAAGGCATAAGAAAGGACAGAAGGGACTTCTGAAGAAGTAAAGAATGTCTGAGGTGATCAACTGCATGCAAGGAATGTTTTTCCAATCCAGCACTGAGCTTCATGAATATGTTACTGTCCAAACTTTGGAAACAACCTGAAATATTTGGGTATACTTGCACCCACTTTGCCAATGAGAATGCTGACTCTTTTCCTAATTTTAGCCTTATGTTAAATAATTGAAATGACTTGATTTCAATAGCAACAATTTTTTTCAAATACTCTTTGAAAGTTCCATATTCTGTTTCAGCAGATGTGTTTCATATCATTACAGAGTTCAGCTAACTCAAGCTGCACTATTCACTTGTTCAGTAATAACATCAGTGCAAACACTTAAAAAAAGAAGCATTTCTCCCTTAGAGCTCAATGGTTCTTAACTTAATTTTGTTTATAAAATAGCTAGAGGCGATTCAGAAAAATGCTGGATTTTAAACAAAATCTGTATTTTTTAAGATAAAAACCTAAAAATTCAATTGGTTTAAAAGTGAAAACAAAAAGCCAGAGTCATTACCTTTCAATCCTTCAATGTAAGTTTCCCAAACACTGGGACTGTTCGTGTAATTCATTGTTATACATCGCTTCAGTCTTTTTAAATCCAAAAGAAAGAAATAGTCCTTTATAAACTGACAAGCCAGGACCCATGAGACTGTTAGCTGCAAATCTTGTTCAGAACTTTCTTTTGCATTCCCTTCCTTGCAAGCAAACACTTTTAATTCAAAACATAAAGTTGTCAACTCTACTAGATCCTTTTGGATATCTTGTGCTATGAGACATGGAGGATACACTTGAAAAACATGGCCTGAGGCTCCCTTCGAGTTGGCGTCATTTTCATGTACTTCTCTGCCAAAATGAGCTTTGCTAGTTTGTTCCTGTCCAGTATTTTCTTGCAAGACACCAGTCTGTCCTTTGCCTACATGATCTTCACTGTGCTGATCTGGTTCAGTATTTTCTTCTAAAATCTCACTCTGCTCTTCAGCAAGCACATTCTTATCGGATAAGCAGTCATCTGAAAATGAAGGCTCTTTGAAACCAAATGTTTCTTCCAGATACAAAAACCACTCCTGCAAAACTTCTCTCAGGCACTGTGGTTCTAACAAAACCAGTGGATCTTGCAGTTTGTTTCTGTAAAGTGAAGTAGAAATGTGCTGAACTTGCTAGTCAGTAGTCAAGAGATGCCAGTGCTAATTTATTATACATATCAAGTAATCAACAAAACCGGTAGTATATTGCTAGACACTAGTCATACGGATGCTATTTTCCTGAATAGTCAGGACAGTAGGAAAGTCACTATATAATTTCTACAAGCATGCTTTTGTGGCTCTCACCTCCAAATGATTCATGTAGCTTGGTAGGCAACTGCCTGAGTCTACCTCTAAGTCCTCTTATTCTTAGCAAAACTCACAAGTTATATTTTTTATGAAAAAAGCCACTAGTCACGTAAGGATTTTCAGACAGCATTACACCATATCTGGATATATTTGCATAGCATCATTTACTGCAGATATGTACAATAAAAGCTTTCTGCCAGGGTAAAATATAGCTCTATACTCTCTACTTACATAGCTTCTATTGTCGCTACCTTGAGATCACTTAGTCGGTCCTCTTCTTGAGGCTGGCTCTGTACTACTTCTACTCTGGAAAGAAATAGGAATACAAAATTGTGTCATCTAAAAATATAAATGTGGCTCTTTTTAAAACAGAGAAAGAGCATTAATTCTATTATGAGAAAAGCAGGGGTTACTTTTCATGAGAGAAAGATAAATGTGACTACAGTAATTATGGTGCAGCTTGACATGACAGCAGAAGAAAAAACTTCAGTGGCCTAGTGACATGTCTGACAAAATGGAAAAGGTTATTATCTATGATGGTTCCCAGATGCCATTTGTAAGACACTATTACAAATTCATAGCTTAAAATATTTCAATGATTTGCTGTTTTAATTCCTGATAATTTACCTCTTATTCTTTATTCATATGACTAAGCCAGTACAGTTTTGTTTTCTTGTCTAAAACAACCCTGTTTTGAGGGTGATTAAACTGCTTGTTCTTCTTTTCATTGGAAATAGGATGTTGGCTTTAAAATTCACATGCATCAACAAGCCTGCTTAGGTAATCCCACAAGGGAAATGAGGGAACTCAATTAGTTTCTCTTCCTCAACCATTCCAGAACCAGAAAGAAATGCTGTTAACATGTTAAACTATTAACATCCATTTTTAGAAGAGTTTGACACCTAAACTGACTCTGAGGGAGAAAACTGAGACAGGGAATAGAATAGGCCAGATGATTACATATAGGCTCTCTATATAGCCAAGCTAGAAAAAACATGCGCAGCAGAATCATATTATTTTCTATTCTATTGAAATGAATGGGCTTGTTGTAGAAAACAGGAGGTCCCTGTCCTTTGGCAGCTGGCGCATTCAACGAATAAAACTATGTGAGCTTGAACTTACTCATTCTCATCTTCATCCTGGGAGCATACTGCTGTACTAGCAGTCACTTCATGAGATTCCTCCTCATCTTTCATTTCCTGTCTCACTCTGACGTCAGAATTCATATGAAGGGTGCCAATCTTTTCAGTAGTTTTGCGTACAAAGCTGGAAACACTAAGTCGAGAATTCAAACAACTAAGATGGCAACAGGGGGAGAGTTCATAACAAAAACAATAAATCTCATTCTTTCTAGTCAGCCTCTTACTTCAGAAATCTTTATTATCTAAAGGAGGCAGGAAGAAAGGTTGGAGGTACTGGGAACCAGCAAGTATCAGTCAGAACCTACCATGAAAAAAAATACATGTTGCACTCAGTAGGAAACATCTCAGAACTTGTATACTTTAGTCAAGTTTACTACTAACAAGACTTTCAGGGCCAATAGAGAGCACAAATTAAAACACGGGACATTTGGTTTTGTACTGCTTGGTAGAGAGGATTTTACAATTATGCAAATGCTAAGATTTTTATTTGCAATGCAGAGCAACTAATTCTTCCATGTTAAAGCCTCTACATTAGCATATGCACAATAATTTTGTTAATTATCTTTTAATTTGTGCTATATTTACATTCTCAGTGATGAAGATTTTTCAGGAAACATATAGTTAAGAAATTAGAGGGCATTCTAAAAGGTTGTTTCATTTATCCACCTCTAAACCCTTAAAATGTTTCATTCTAAAGGAAGAAGGTTTACCTACATTGTAAAACTAACATACTAGTTAGTCCATAACTTGCAGGAGTTCTTTATAAAACTAGAAATTAAAAAAACAAAAAACCTCAAATTCCTGTACTTCAGCTCAGAACAGTGTTAGCAGTGTCAGAAAAATACCTGTTACCTACCTTCCCATACTACTGTACTTCAGAGTGTTTTGCACATGTCTATTCCAGTGCAGGTGCATGCACAGCTCATGCAAACGTCAGAATTGTTTTCTCAGCAGTACCCTTTGAAACAACTCAAGCACCCTCTGACATCATGCAGTATTGCATGTAGGTATGAGGGGAAGGAGCCACCCCAGTACCTGCTCAGTTCCTTCTTCCCAAATAGGCTCTGATACAGACAGGAAGGAGCGTGTGGAGTGGACACATGCAACAGTTCACAGAACAACAATTCCAGGCAGATACCCATTTTTTCTTCTTCCAACAATAGCACATGTCCATTCCACCGTAGGTAACTCATAAGCAGAGATGAGCTCAGAGACTACCTGAATAGTTATGACAGAACAACCCATCCAAAACTGGCATCTTTCTTGGACTTTTGGAAAATTACATAATGAGCAGCCAATGGAGAACGGATGCCTGGGTGGCCTGCTATGCAAATGCTATCATTGAATGAGCCAAAACTGTAGGTAGGAAGTGGAATGACACAGCTGGCAGCACAAACAAGTGCAAGAGAGGATTTTATCCTAGATTTCTTAAGTGGAAACCGGCTGATCTTTCACCCTGTCTGCATATCACAACATATAACTGTGTTTGGAGCTGACGGGTATGGTGCAGCCCAATCAGAAGGCTAATGCTCTCCTCACATCCAACCAATGACACATTTGTACATATGTAGGCTTTGGGGGGAAAGTTGGCAAATAAATTGCCTATTTAATGTTGAAACTTGAAACCACCTTTGTCAAGAATTTTGGACAAGGCACACTTTATCCTTATGGAAAACTGAATAAGGAGGCTCTGAATTCAACCACTCTCCTGGCTAACGTTAACACAATCAGAAGTGCCACTTCTTCATAGAGAGATGACTACTACCGAAAATCAAAATTTGATTAATAAAGAATCTAGAAACTGAAACCAAACACTAACCATACAGTATAACTAACTAACTACACAGACTATATACAAAGAGCAAGGGAAATAAGACAGGAAATGCTCCAACCATCATCACTGGGGGGGGGGGGGGGAGGGGAAGGAGGAATTGAGGAGGTCGGATGCAGATTTGTCCTGTTACTTTTGCAAGCAGTGGCATGTGATGGCAGCGAACGCTTGCGATACTGATAGGAAAAGGATCTCTGACAAGTGTGCAAGGCACACACACCACTGCAGTGGAATGGACACATGCAATCACTCAAAGTAGAAAGCCTAAATTCTCTGGTTAAACAGTTAACATTCAACACTCAAAGAGCCCCTCCTAGTGGTGACACAGTACAACACAAAAAGAACTGCTGTGCAAAAAGAAGGAGGAATGAGTTTAAACTAAGGATGTTAAATTTTTATTAACTAATTGAATAGTTGATGGGATTTCCATTGACAAGTCAATTAGTCAGCAAGAACTAGCATCCCCACCTCTTCCCTCCATCTTGCTGCCTCTTTCTGATAGAGGAAGCAAGGGGGGGGGGGCAACTAGTAGACTAGTGTGTTGACTATCCAATAAGCTTTTGCTTGTCAGATAAACGACTAGTCGCTTACATCCCTAGTTTAAACCCAGTAGAATACTGATGTTAAGATAGTGTCAAAGGGAAATTGTTATAGACTGCAAAATAAAAAAATACAATAGTTGATGCAAGCCTTTAAACTGGTGTAACCAGAATGTAGCACATGAATACTTATGGATTTGATTTTCTGCCTGTGTAAAACAACATACCTGGTAACGAACTTCTTACAAAGGATAGAGCTTGGTATTTGGAAAGCGCAAAATGGGGGCACATATCTTGGCAATACATACCATCATTGAAAAACCCAGCAGTTCCTTAAAATATTCAGTAATCTAAGTACCAAAATGCTAAACCCCATAACCACAGTCAATGCATTGAAAGTAAACACTAGCCACTAGATTATAGCATGTATTCTTAACCTCCATTTAAAACTCAAGAGTTAAATCCTTGCTTAATTGAATTCAATGACAAGACTCCCATTGTCTTCAATGGAGTAAGAATTAAAATCAGATTTGATAGGAAAGTTAAAAGTTTATCTTGTATATTTTATGTAACATTTTATCTTTAAGCAAACTATGCATAACAATGGTATTCAGGAAAAAAAAGGAATGTAATGGATGAACAAATATCCTAGGATTTTTACCTTTCTTTGACAGCCTGGAGGGAGACCAGAGGAGAGGGTGAACGAAATGACAATGGGATACTGAATGGGAGAAAAGTCTCATTCCGATCAGTCTCAACCACCACAGAAGCATGAGATACGTTGTCTAACAAATGGAATTGAAATAATAAAATTATGAAAAATGAGTTGACAATGAAACATATAATTCAATTATGATTATGACCCAGGCTTTCCTTTAATTGGGAAATTTTACTCTTCTGTGGCCTAAATTTTGTTTTCTTTTTTACTTGCAAGTTATGTAATGGATTTTTTTTATGAGAATGGGGACTGGGGACAGCATAGGATAGGGACTAGAATATACACACACAGTCCTTGGGATCAAGGGCAATCTCAGCATTTCTTACTTTAGACCTAGCATGTATTCGTTCTATTTATCAAATAAAGATCCAACAGATTAAGAAGCAACTAACAAATCAGTGGCAAGTAAGAGAACACTGAGTGGATGACTATCTTCTGCACATGGATTGTTGGCCTATTCTGAGGTTACATCTCCATGCTATTTTCACCAGGTAACCAAGATGGCTCAAAAAAAAGTTAACACAAATATGTCATATCAAAATGTAGTGATATTTCATGGACATTAGATTGCATTTAAATATACATGTCAGTGCAGAACAGCCATTACTAAGGTGTTGAAATTTAAGGAGGTATAACTGTGTAACTTTACCCAAACACTGTGGCTCTTCATATTGCCTGAAGAAAATGAGTAACCAAAAGAGACCACCCCACACCTATACTGCTATTTTGTACACCAATAACTACCACGTGATTTGGTCCATTTGTGATGCAGGCTGAGGAGGTCAAACTAAAACCTAGTTACAGCTAAAAGCACGGACAGTAGCTTATAGGCAGTCTAGTGACATCTCTTATTTCAGAGTTTAGGAGCAGTGGGGTGTTTGTATTTAAATCATATCTTAATACAAGAAAAAGACATGTACAAAGTGAACTTATATTTTTTTAAAGTAAAATGATTATTTTGAGTAATGGTGACAATGCCCTTACCAGCGCCTCAAAACTAAAAGTTTCTCTCCCTTAAAAAGGAGCTGCACTACTCTTGTATCTATGGTAAAGGGATTCTAGATAGTGCCTAACACTCTCAAATGGAGATCCTGTGTGGAAACAAACTTTTTGTTCACTCAGTAGAAAAGTACCAATTTCAAAACTAATTGCCATGTAGTGGGAAGAGAGAAAGCAATTCCAATGCATACTAGAAGGCAGCATTCATTAAGGTGTGTTTCTCAGGAAACTGTCTAAAGCAACAAATGAAGCTCATATGCACGAAGAGGCAGAAGCATCTAGAACTATAATAGTTACTATAATAGAACTATAACAGAAATAACTAGCCACTTTATGTTCACTAGCTGAGCAACAATAGGAAAAGCTCTAACGCCAAACATGTAAAACCAAGTCTCTTCACTTGAGAATTTGACTCTCTGAAATACATTAAGATGACACAACTAAAAAATAAAGAGGGGTGAACAAATGTCACAAAATGACAAGTGAAAAGTTTATGGTCACAAAGCATGCATTTATTAGCAGTACAAAACTACCTAAAGACAGATAAATAATAGCTCTTAAACCTTCATTTTTTCCACACTTTCTTGCTTGACACATTGTGAGGAAGTCTATCAACTCCTTGGCAAAAAAAATGATGCATTATGAAATTATAGTTCCTGACACCAAACAGATTTATTGAAAAGAGAGACCAAAGAAATTCTAACTTGTTTTCATAGACTTGGGTATAATTCACCTAGATTTTAGAAAAGAATGAGTCTATTGTCTCAGCTGCATGCTTCACTTTCCCTCTGACCAATCAGAGCAGGGTTCAAGCCAAGATCAGGAAGAACAAAAGGGACACTCCCACTCTACAGGAGAGAGCAGGGTGACTCCCTGATGAGAAGGGACCCCACACCTTCTCAGATAGCAGCTCTAAATTGGGAGGGTGAAGTGGAAAGAGTTTAAGAGTTAATAGGAGTGGGCCTTCAGATCTGCCTCATCCAGCTCTTCTGGTGGATCTGTACAGACAACATGTATTAAAAAAATCCCTAACCTTATAGTCCTGGAGTATATTGCTGGCAGAAGTCCAAGAGCATCTCTGTCTCTGCAGGCCAATCTACTGCCTCCCTGGCTTGAACCTTCTCTAACACCACAAACAGGCAGCACCACAGAAAGGAGCTACTAACAATGGTATGTTTTTCAGAGAGGAGAGATCACACTACCCCTTGAAAAACCAGAAACGCCTCTACCTTTTGTCCAGAATTGGGTATTTGTTGGGAAAAGGAAAGAAAAAAGGTGGCTGGGTGGCATAACAGGGCTATTATTTCAAAAGGTTGCATCCCCCATACAAAAATGTACGCACACACAGGAGGGAATCACCTCCAAAAACACCCAGGAAAGAAACCCTACAAGAAAGTTAAAAGTTCTTGACCCACACCTACCAGCTCCCTAGCATCAATATAAAGGCCTGGGTCAACGAGAGCTAGAAAAAGGACCAAAAAAAAAGCAGCAATCTGGCTAGCAGAGGCTGGATTAACACTAATGTGGGATGGTCTGTTTTAATGCTAACAATAACCTAGCTGCGTTCCCCATAGAAAATGGAAACTTGAGTGACATCCTGGCTCCACTGAAGTAAATGGGAGTTTTGCCATTTACTGCAAGCTGAGATCTCACCTCTAAAGGTTTCACTACAAGAGGCCACAGAAGTACTGACTTTAGGTTTACCACGAGCAAGAGGTGGCATATGTGATTCACCCAGCAGTTTACAGGGTTTAATCAGGGATACTTAAGTGGTGGAAGACAAATGGAAGTTACAACTCGGAAGGGTTTTGTTGTTGTTTTAAACACCATATCACCAGCTACTTGCTGAACACAAAGAATGCAACTGAAAAGCATATTTTCATGGCAAGCCATTACCAAGCTCCACCTGCTCTTCTTCCTGGTGTGCAGTAAACTCTTTAAGTCTCTCATCTTCTGACAGCGTTTGGCTGTTTAGGGAACAAGAGTCCTCATCTGACTGACTGCCTCTTCGACTAATAACACGATAAATTCCAGAGTCTAAGACACTGAAACTTTCCTGTCGGGCAAATAATAAAGTTACATGAGCCACAAAAATATGCTCTCATTCGACTACACTGAGAATTCAGTGCACCAACGGGGCTTTTAATTTGAAATTGTGGAAACAAACACATGTATACTGATATTTGTATGCAGATGAGTATACTACATGGTATGTTTACACAGAAACTGAAGTAAGAGTTAAAATGCAACTTTTATAGGAAGAGTAACTACAAACAAACCTGCAAGTCTGTTGGCCTGAGTACAAGATAAGGAACTAAGAACTCTACAGTTTTAATGTCATCTTTCACAAAGCCACGCTATTTTGGGTATGTCACTTCCTCTCTGCACTGGGAGTTTTGGTCGTGGTATAATTGCAGTTAACATATTTTTAAATAACTGGCTAGCTAACAATTGTAAATGCAATTATAGACTCTCCATAGCTTGCTCCAAGACACGTGTTTCTCCCTGGTTGTGGCTCAGCTCAAGCTACGTATTTCTGCATCTCTACACATAGATAACCTCATAGGACATAGTGAGAATAATTAGTTGTCCAACACTCAAAGATGAAAATAGCTATGTTAAGTGCTAAGTATGATACGTATTTTTCCTTTTCACAACATAATAAAAGTTAAGGCCACCACCCAATCAGCCACAGGAGTAAGGGTATGTCTACACTTGCACCCTCTTTTGAGAGAGGGATGCAAATGCAGCTGAGCGAAATTGCAAATGAAGCACAGATTTGAATTTCCTGCGCTTCATTGCATAATCGCGGACCGGCGCTATTTCGAAATAACAAACGCTGTGTAGACACAGTTATTTCGGGACAAAACCCGTCTTCCGAAATAACCGGTAAACCTTGTTATATGAGGAATAAGAGTTATTTCAGAAGAAGTGTTTTTCGAAATAGCGGCGGTCCGCGATTACGGAAATGAAGCGTGGGAAATTCAAACCTGCGCTTCATTTGCAATTTCACTCAGCTGCATTTGCATCCCTCTCTCGAAAGAGGGTGCAAGTGTAGACATACCCTAAGACAGCACTAGAGGCTTAAAGAATATCACATTTCCACACACATCAACTCTTTCTGAAGAATACTACGGCACTCTGAAACAGAGCTTTAGAAGACAAACACTATAATGCAGGAATCATTGTGGGTCACAGAATTAAGTAGCCCAAGATGAACATGAAATCTATCAAATCATGCCCTTACAAATCTAGAAAACTGCGTAATTAACATTTGTAGGTTCCTACCCCAAATACTCTGACTAGTAATGGACACCCTAAGCATCTTGCAGTGTGGTTTAGAGATGTAAAATCCTATTTAATTGGCTAACCAGTTAAACATATTGTTTAACTGGTTAACTGATTAAAGAAGGTGAGTGGGGAGGGGTGCTCTAACCCAGGTTGGACCCTGCCTACCACGGGATTGAAAGGACCTCTTCCCCTTCTCCTGCCGCAGGCAGGGGTTGCGCTAGAGCAGACCTTGCCTGCAGTGGGCCCTGCGGGGATAGCTGGAGCATCCCCTTGCCCATGGCAGACAGGGAGCTGCTCCAGCCCCGCCAATTAATCTTAACCAGTAAGCCTCACCCTTTAAGCGTGAGGGTTACTGGTTAACCAGTTCAACTTTCACATTCCTAGTTTGGTTGTAGCTATGTTGATCCCAGGATATAGAAGAGACGAGATCAGTGGGGTAATACCTTTTACTGGACCAACTCCTGTTGGTGGAAAGTAGAAGCTTTTGACTGAGCTATGCAGAGCTCTTATTCTAAGGTTGCCAATCCTCCCACTTTCACTGGGAGTCTCCTTGGAATCACATGCTATCTCCTGGAGACTACTTCAGCTAAACTGAGGGATTGTGTGTGCTAAGAGTCTGTCACGCCAGCAGAGCTATAGCGGGTTCCCTCATCTGACTTGGCTCCATGCCACTTCCAGCAGCAGCTGGCACAACCTCTGAAGCCTCTGGTGGGAGCTGAGCATCTCAGCACTCACCCTGAGCACCAACTCTGCAGCTCCCACTGGAGACCCACTTAGCCCCACTCTTAGGAGCCACTGACAGATGGCGTGCTGGTCTCTTTCGAGAACTGACCAAGGTAAGCACCAATTCCTGCCTCTCTCCTGCACCCCAAAATCTACACCCCTTACCCAACAGTCTGCACTCCTCACCCTCTCCTGTACCCCAATCCCCTTCCTCAGCCCAAAGCCTATACCGCAACTCCATTCCATATCTTACATCCCTTCCCCAGCCCAGAGCCCAACCCCTCATCCTCTCCCAGAATCAAACTCCCTTCCAGAGCCTGCACCATCCCTGTACCGCAACCCTCTTCCACAGTCTGGTGAAAGTGAATGGGGGTGGGGTCTCAGAAGGGACAGGATAGGGGACGAGCCGAAGGGACAGGGCAGAGGTTTGCAGGACAGTTGGTAACCCTATTCTTCTTAGATCTGGGGAAGGAAATCAGAGTACATGAGTACAAATAGGACACACTGTTAAGGTAATGCATGTTGTCAGCAGCCACTTGAAAGGAAATAGGCAGTAGAGGGTTAGATTGTTATGCATCAAGGATTTGAAGTGGACAATAAAGGGTAGTAGGCAGTTGAGGGATGGGGTATTTCAGATTGCTGTAATGCACCATAAAACCAGAGTCCCTGTCCAGTTCGTGTTTTTGTTATATAGCAGAGCTATTAAATTTCCAGGCCCATTTTTCATAGAATCATAGGGCTGGAAGAGACCTCAGGAAGTCATCAAGTCCAGCCCCCTGCCCAAAGCAGGACCAATCCCAACTAAATCATCCCAGCCAGGGCTTTGTCAAGCCGAGACTCTGGTAATGGACCATAAAACCAGAGTCCCTGTCCAGTTCGTGTTTTTGTTGTATAGCAGAGCTATTAAGTTTCCAGACCCATCTTTCAAGGCATCTGAGAACAAAAATTCAAAGAATAGATATAGCGCAATCATTTTATGAGGAAAGGTTGCCCATAGGCAATATGTTTTTGTCTTATTTTTCTGTAAGAGTGTATTCAAGACTGTAACGATTGACAGGTTTCACTCAAAGTTGTTTTGGGGCATTTAATGTACTGAATGAGGTATGCCACATCTTGTGATAAGCATGTGTAGGATGCACGAATCTCAAAAGATGTGCTGTGTGAGGTACTGATCATTGCAGCAGCGGAGATATGCTTTTTTGGCTTATTGCAACAATTTGTAACACCCCTCATCCCTGCCTGTTATCCTTAACTGCCCACTTTAAACTCATTACGCATAAAAGTCTGACCCTCAATTGCCCACTTTTTTCAAGGGGCCTCCTACATCTTCTACATGAGTTACCCCCTTATGTTTAACAATCTATCCCAAACTGGATTTAGCTAAGACACTCTGATTTCTTTCCCCAAACTTGAATAAGAGCTCGGTATAGCTAACGCTTGTACCTTTTACTTACAGAAGTTGGTCCAATAAACAATGTTACTTCCCTGACCTTGTGACCCTAAATATCAACAACTATCAGTGAAAAAAGGCAAATATAAGATGACC
Source organism: Pelochelys cantorii (assembly GCA_032595735.1). Lineage (NCBI taxonomy): Eukaryota > Metazoa > Chordata > Testudines > Trionychidae > Pelochelys > Pelochelys cantorii. Next base: position 23,081,231 of record CM064329.1, on the reverse strand, counting down.
CTTTTTACCAATCTGCAGAGTGAAGGATGGCATGACACTAAGCCAGCAAGGATTAAGTAACCAGCAAGCTCAATGATTTTAAAAAGTCAGCCTTTAGGGCAAGTGTGAGCAATAATTTTCACAGGGGGGCCTCTTAATGAATTTTGGTACACGGTCACAGGCTGGCTCCACCCCCAGAAAGGGTGGAGCTTGGGGCAGACGGGATGGGGCTGGGGACTAGCCTCCCCCCACAGTTGTCTGTGGCCAGAGGCTTTCAATTAAAAACACAGCAAAGGGCTCGCGGCTTCTGGCCCTGCTGCTACCACATTGCCTGGCAGGCTATTTAAAGGGCTCATGACTCCAGCCCCTGCTGGGGTAGTGCTGCGACTGTGAGCTAGTTAAATAGGATCCTGCTGCCTGAGCCAGCACCTGGAAATTCAGTGGCACAGGCAGCAGGATATAAATAGAAAACAGCCAGATGTAGCCTGTGGGCTGGATCAAAGTGTTAGTCGGCCGGATCCAGCCCCTGGGCCGCATCTTGCCCAACCCTGCTCTAGGGACATATTAGAATAGAAATGAAATGGTAAATAGGACCATTCCTTGTGTGGATCTTTCTTTAAGAAAGCCATGTTTAACAGATCACAGTACTTGAAATATAAACCTGTATTGTTAGAGAAGTAGAAGCAGATACTAATTGTATTTGTCTGTTTACCCATGTCTTATTAGAAATTTAACAATGTGGTCTAATTAACTTGTGGATGCTAAACTTTGGTTCCTGTCTGTAATGTTTCATTACTCTGTTCTATTGATTCTGAGATCAAAAAGGGATATTAACATTTAGATGAGACTTGTGATGTAACAATATAATTGTCTTTATTTCTTTTTGAAGTTTGTAGTACGCTACAGTACCTATGATACATTTTAATGGATAACTGTGATATGCTAATCAATGCAATTAATTTATCTGTGTACACATAGGAAATAGAAGTTTACTTTCAAAGAAACATTATATGCTGCCTATTCTTAATCCCGAAAGGCCCCTGCTGTGATCATTTGCTGTCAAGAGTCTTATCTGCTGAGCTTTAGCTATAAAGGGCAGGGCCTGATCCTTACTATCTAAGGGTATGTCTACACTACCACCCTAGTTCGAACTAGGGTGGTTAATGTAGGCATTCGAAGTTGCAAATGAAGCCCGGGATTTAAATATCCCGGGCTTCATTTGCATCTTGCCGGGCGGGCGCCATTTTTAAATCCCCTTAGGTCGAACTCCGTGCCCGCGGCTACACGCGGCACGGAGTAGGTAGTTCGAATTAGGATCTCTAATTCAAACTACCTACTCCGTGCCGCGTGTAGCCGCAGGCACGGAGTTCGACCTAAGGGGATTTAAAAATGGCGCCCGCCCGGCAAGATGCAAATGAAGCCCGGGATATTTAAATCCCGGGCTTCATTTGCAACTTCGAATGCCTACATTAACCACCCTAGTTCGAACTAGGGTGGTAGTGTAGACATACCCTAAGATCAGCTTAAACATTGAGAAGGAAGTTCAAGTTTGGGGATGGGCAAATACTGGCCCACAAGTCGAATCCAGTTCACCAGCATTAGCTCCTGGCAGGTGGCTGCAGCTATATTTACCTGCGCCTCCTCAAGGCCAAGTGATTGCAGCTCCCACTGGCCGCAGCCTATGGAAGCTGCAGGAAGCAGTGTCCCAGTCCACGCCACTTTCCGCAGCTCCCATTGGCTGGGAACAGTAATCCGTGGCCAACGTGAGCTACAATCTCCTGTACCTACAGAGGTACAGGTAAATATAGTGGCGGCAACCTGCCAGGAGTGAACTGCCATTGTTTTATTGCCCAGTCCTGTTCAAAGTAGCAAGACTGAGGTCTCCAGGTGTACTCTGGATTATCCATACAAGTTCTCATGAAAAAATATGAACAGATGCTATACATTGACTGCCTATTGCACTACAACCTAGTGAACTGATTCTGGAAGGAATTTTAAAAATTCCTCACAAGCTCTAATATGAAACTGACCTAAAAACTTGTATTCATATTTGCTGTATAATTATTTTTAACCACAATAACTCTTTTCTTTTTAATAAATCTTTGATTAGTTAATAAGAATTAGTTGTAAGCATGTATTTGGGTAAGAGCCGAAACCATCATTGACCTGATGGGTCATGTGTCTGATTCTTGGGGACTGGCAAAACTTGATATATGGTGAATAAGGTTTTAAATAATGCTCACCATATAGATTTTTCTGTCCGGGTAGGAACCAAAGGCTGTATTGTTTAAAGAGAACCAGAAGAGCACTATAGAAGTTATTGAATTTAAGTATTATAATAAACCACCAGTTTTGGGGATTGTCTGCCCTATTTTTTGCAGTTTGTCCTGATTAATTCTCAGCATCACCACAGTCACAGATGGCAATATATAAGCTTATACAAAATGAGGAAGAAGTCAACTAGGGAAAAAAAAAATCAAGTTTATATACACCTACATGTGATGAAATACTGCTCCTTCTGCTGCTGCATGCAGAATCTAAAGGTTCCAGCTTTGAAATCAATTCTTCCAGTTGGCTAATGACATCACTTTGGGTTGAGAGGTCCAGCTGTGATTTCAAGTGTTCTAATCTGTCTAGAGGCAAAATTTTTCTTGCCTAACAAAAAAAAACAAGAGGTTTGTTAATATTTATAATCTTCATATTAAACAGACTGGGTTTAGCTTACTGCCCACAGAGGCTAAGTTTTCTAATAAAGGAGTTGTTGCTGATTAGTTCTATGATCGCATTTCAACATGACTTAAAGCTCCAAAATCCAAAGTTTTATAGGATATGGTTTAGGACAAAAGGACTCAACTGAATAGCTATAGCAGAGAGGTGAGAAGAGGTCCTAACTTACTCTGCAAGAAATAATAGAATTCTGGAAGAGACAGCAGACTCTGGCACCAAGACTCCAGAAACCTCTTCTTAGCAGACGTTCTACACAGCGCTCCACTAGCAGAAGAGAGAAGTGCGAGACTTTTCCATTCATATGTAGACAGAATAACTCATTTCTGTACACTGCTATGTCCTGTATATCTATAAAAAACAGATGAGCAGAAAGGCTTTATGGTGAATGTACTAACAGCGTTCCTTTCCATTTCTGGGTAAACTTGGAAACAATTTAGAGACAAAATGGGTGAGATAATGTCTTTCATTGGACAGACATCTCTTTTTGGACCAATACAACATAGAACAGATTTAGCAGAGACACTCTTGAGTAAGTTCCCCAGACCTGAAAAAGAGCTCTGCATAAGCTAAACAGCTTGTCTCTCTCACCAACAGAAGTTGGTCCAATAAAAATACATTACCTCGGCCATTTTGTGTTTCTAATATCCTGGGACTGACGTGGTCACAAGCACATTGGAAATAGTTTGCACTTTTCAATCTACCTACTCATGACTACAGCAAACTTCCATTCCTGTAGAATATGGGATAACAGTAACTGGAACTATGTTAGTGTACAATTATTATTGCATACAATTAAAATCTAAGAGTCTTTTGACCTCTTCCAAGTTACTCGGAAGTATGTAATAATTCAGGGTATGTCTACACTACAAAGTTAATTCGAACTAACAGCTGTTAGTTCAAATTAACTTTCATAGGCGCTACACACGCAAACCGCTAGTTCGAACTTAATTCGAACTAGCGGAGCACTTAATTCGAACGAGGTAAACCTCATTCTACGAGGACTAACGCCTAGTTTGAATTAAGTAGTTCGAATTAAGGGCTGTGTAGCCACTTAATTCGAACTAGCTGGAGGCTAGCCCTTCCCAGCTTGCCCTGGTGGCCACTCTGGGCCAAGCCAGGGAAACTCTTCTGCCCCCCTCCCAGCCCCGGAGCCCTTAAAGGGCCACGGTCTGGCTACGGTGCCCATGCCAGGTGCAAGCCTGCCAGCACCCAGCCAACAGACCCTGCGCCTGGCACGGCATGAACCAGCCACCCGCTGCCACCCAGCCCTCCCCCTCTTCCCGGGACCAGGCTGGCGGCTCCCAGGAGCCTGCCCGGGGTCGCAAGAGGCGGGCGCCCGCCTGGTCTAGTGCGGAGATCGTGGACCTCATCGAGGTTTGGGGGGAGGCCTCCAACGTCCACAATCTCCGCACTAGGCACAGGACTGCGGCCGTCTAGGGCAGGATAGCTGCCAGCCTGGCCACCAAAGGCCACATGCGAACCCAGGAGCAGGTCTGCATGAAAATCAAGTTGGTCCAGTGAAACCCCCGACTCTGAGCTTAGAACATAAGAACATAAGAATGGCCGTACTGGGTCAGACCAAAGGTCCATCTAGCCCAGCAGCCTGTCTGCCGACAGCGGCCAACACCAGGTACCCCAGAGGGGATGGACCGAAGACAATGACCAAGCCATTTGTCTCATGCCATCCATCTCCAGCCTTCCACAAACAGAAGCCAGGGACACCATTCCTACCCCCTGGCTAATAGCACTCCATGGACCCAACCTCCATGACTTTATCTAACTTCTCTTTAAACTCTGTTCTAGTTCTAGGCTTCACAGCCTCCTGTGGCAAGGAGTTCCACAGGTTGACTATTTGCTTTGTGAAGAAGAACTTTCTTTTATTAGTTTGAAGCCTGCTACCCATTCATTTCATTTGGTGTCCTCTAGTCCTTCTATTATGGGAACTAATGAAGAACTTTTCTTTATGCACCCTCTCCACACCACTCATGATTTTATAGACCTCTATCATAACCCCCCCTCTGTCTCCTTTTTTCTAAGCTGAAAAGTCCCAGTCTCTTTAGCCTCTCTTCATATGGGACCTGTTCCAAACCCCTAATCATTTTAGTTATCCTTTTCTGAACCCTTTCCAAGGCCAAAATATCTTTTTTGAGGTGAGGAGACTACATCTCTACACAATACTGAAGATATGGCGTACCATAGTTTTATACTTCCCCTCCTCCTTCTTCCCCTGGCTTCGCCCTTCTAGCTCCCTCCTCCCAGGTTTTCACCTCCCCTCTCCCACCCTCTCTCTTCCCCTCTCCCACCTCCTTTTTCCAGTCTCCCCAGAGGTTAATCCCCCCACCCCCAGTTTTGTTAAATAAAGAGAGTTTCTATTTTTGAACACGTGTCCTTTATTTTTTACATCAGGAAGGGGGGCTAGGGAAGGGTAAGTGGAAGGAGGTGAGGGAGGAATGGGGCACGAGCCCCTGATGGGGAGGACTGGGGTACGAGCCCCCGATGGGGAGGACTGGGGTGGCTCTGCGGGCTCCTCGGGGTGGAAGCTCTCCTGCAGGGCCTCCTGGATCCTGACAGCCCCCCAAATGACACCCACCCCCCCCGGAGGGCAGCCTGCGGCAAGTGCAGCCGGGCTGATGGCCGAGTGCTCTGATGTGCCAAACATGGGCACTCAGGGTACTCCAAGTCAGGACTGCTTTGAGGTAGACAAGCAAGCGGGGAACCCTGAGAACTGTCTGTCCAGGGTGGGGGTCGGGTCCCTTTAAGCACAGCCCTCGGCTAGCCTGAGGCAGCAGCTCCACGCTCTAAGCCCTAACCTGATGCCCTGCTGGCACTGGTTCCGGCCAGCCTTAACTTCGGTTCAGGGTCCACTCAATGTGGACATGCTAGTTCGAATTAGCAAAAGGCTAATTCAAATTAGTTTTTAGGTCTAGATGCACTAGTTTGAATTAGCTTAGTTCAAATTAACTAATTCGAATTAAGTTAGTTCGAATTAGTGCTGTAGTGTAGACATACCCTCACGTACACATACTTTCAAAGAAAAACAAAATGCATCGACCACCTAGCAAAATGACAGACCTCATTATTTGAAATTAATTGGTTGCTCATTAATGATTTAATTACTTAAATTTTAAACACAATTTGGAAGAACGTTGTAAAAAAAAGTCTATTAGGATCAGAGCCACATCAGATATTCTTTGAAAGATAACTAGGGGGCTGCACCTGCTGCTCACTATGCTTGCCAAACTGCCCCCTCCCCCTAGTCGGGGTGGCCCCAGCTCTCTCTCGCCCCTCCCCCCTGGCTGCCCCAGCTCTCTCTCACCCCTCCTCCCCAGCTCTTTCTTGCTTCCTCCCGGCCGCCAGAGAGGGCCCAGGCCCCCCTGGCCCCAGTTCCCTCCCCACCCGCCACTGCTGGGCAGGGCTGGGCCAGGCCCTGGCACACCAGCCCTAGCTCTCCTCCCAAGCTAGGGTGTGAGTGAAGGGAGCAGGGGAGGGGGCGCAGAACACTGGAGAGGGGGAGGCTTCGCTGCTTCTGCACACACATACCCAGAGCACCGGGGAGAAAGGAAAGAAGAGCCTGCGTGGCTCCCAGGGCTGTCCAGCTCACAGCTTTCACCCCTCAGCCAGAACATGGGGGAGGGAGGCTAGAGCAACGTGCCACCCCAGCCTCACACTTACTCGGAGGGCCAGGGGGAGAGTGTACTTGCACCCTTCCCCCCCCCCCCCCAATATGTACAGGCCTGGAGGGGCTGCAGGCAAAGAGGCTGGTCAGCAGGGAAGGCTGTCGGTGGAGCTGGTAGTGTGGCGAGAGGCTGTTTTGGGGAGGGAGGGAGGAGGAGAGGGACGACATGTCTGGGCTCGGAGTTGGGGATGTGGTGACACAGAGTGACTTACAATGTCTCGCTGTCATCCCACAGGACATTTTTTTTAAAATATATTTATAGAGAGAGATAAAATGGAGTAAGCAGCAGCAAGGAAAGGAAACCGCAATATTAGTGATATTTCATTGAATCACATTTGGTCATTTTATTTCTGAGATTCAATACACTGTCCCCAACCACTCATTTCACAAGCACCCAAACAGATAATTTGTAAAAATTCGTTTTCAAAGAGTTTTTTATAATAATTTAAAAAATTGCCATATAAATTGCTGATTAACTATACAGTTATCAGTGAGTGTTAACACCTTGTGGAAATGGAAATTGGTTTGCTCTACTGTAAGTACAGGATTTGAGAGTCAAACTGTAATGAACAATGCAGCAAAAACTTAAGTTCCTTAAAGTTCACCTTTTACTTCACTCCAAAGTAAAACTTGAACATTCTGAGGAATGAAGACATAAATTCCTCTTTCTGTCCATGTCATAACACAATGCTCTCTGTAAGCAAAGAAAAAGTATTAAGCATTGTTTTAAGAAATTTGAATGTATTCATTTCAGAAGGAAATTATCTTGCGAGAGTACTCAATTTAAAAATATGTTTAATTAATCTATGATTATTTTTTATTTAGAGAAGACGAGATTTGAACTTTAAGACACAGCCTCCTTTCCCTACACCTCTGTTTTCTCTACTCTTTAACCAAGCCTGCATAAAGGTAATTCAGGTAAGATTATTTTATAGATATTACATTTAAAATATGATTTAAAAACATGACTTTTAGACAAGGTTTGAAGATTTACATCTGTAAACTGTGAAACTGTGAACCCATAAAAATATGTTCAGTGGAAATGTTGAAAGTTAGTATATATTTATATTTTGTTTAACAAACCTAGAAACTAAAAGAACAGTCATTAAGATTTTGAAACTACTTCTCTAGACAACAAGGCTTGGGGTTTTTGGCTGGTTTTTTTGGGGGGGGGGGTGAAGGAGGAGAGGGTTAAGAGAAATTGGAGCATAGAAGAAAAGGATAAACAAATTAATACTATTGCTCATGGGCTTTACAGTATGTTAATTTGAAGGGATGTGATGGAAGCTAACACAAAGACAATATTGTTAATAATGCAGACTGCTGGTAAATACTTACGTCAAATACAACAGTTTTGGGAAAGGCAAAGACTGGTAGGAGCAGATGGAAGTATTATACTGAGGGTCCATCCTATATAAAACATAATATCTAAATGGCAATTGACAATAATTCATTCCAATTACAAAACACATCACGTTAGCAAAAAATTCAAGCCCTCAGTCCCATAAACATTTACACACGTGCTTAAGTTTAAGCATGTATATAGTCCCACTAAAGTGATATGTATAAAGTTAAACATATGGGTGCGTTTGTAAGATTGAGGCTTTAGTTATTAGTGTTATTTAACAATGTTTATAGGCAAAAGATGTACTATCACTAAAGCAGAATTCTTTGGAATGTCAATATTTACTGAAGTCACAATCTGATTGCATTATAATTTACCTCTCAAGTTATTATAGGGTGGATGAATTGGCATAATTATTTTAACCAACATCGGCAATTGTTTTTCAGTGGCATTTTAAATGGTCATAAGCATCCAAGGAAGAGGTCATCATAAACTGCAAAAGGACTGATATTTCAAAACAGTACATTGCAATTTACGAGGGCCAAGACAGGTAGTTGCCTCAACAGAAATAGTTAAAATAATATACAGGCAAGGTCAGAGATCAGTTTAAAAGTTTTCCATCAAAAACATTTTTAACACACACACAGAATATATTTATAATTTCTTTCATAGAATAATGAAGTTATATTTTCGATAGGTATCAAGTATACGGGAAGTATTTCTAAGAAAGACATGACATTTACTCCAACTTAACCTATTACAAAAAGAGTCAAATGTGGTATCAAACAGTAGTGAATTAACAGCTCTCCGTTTAGTAATAGTTATTTCCGACCAAAGACAACACTGTAGGCTATAAAAGTGGTGCTCAACCTTTTTTAATTCGCAACCCCCAGGGCCGGGAAAATTTTGGTTAGCAAAAAAGCAAAAAAAACCCCACAAAAACAAAACACAAAACCCCACAAACGTCAGCCAGAACATTTTGTTGCAGCCCCTTTAATTTCAAGCGCTGGTCCACTCCCCTGTCACTCTCCCCGCCCCCCCTGTGCATACATCAGGCACTAAAGCCGGGAAAACAAAATGGTGGCCGGCCTGACGCTGCAACCCCCCAGAAAGACAGCCTGTTGCACACCACCAGTCTATAACTTCGATAGCATGTTTGCTATGGAAAAATGTACCCAAAATTCAAAAAAAGTGTGAATTCACTTTTCTAATCAAATGTGATGACCATTTGCTACTCCTACTTCCTACTGGAACCTGAAAATGACTATGAAATAAAGAAATCAATTCTTACAGCACTCCTCCACATAGCTGCTGCCAACATCAAGATATACAAGAAAAATTGACTTCAAATTGAAATGGAAAACATTACATTAGTCAGTATTTAAGAATTAACTTTTTGTCATGGGTCAGAAGCTGGATTCCCCCACCCCTCCTTTTAAAACAACACAATTCTTTGATGCAAGTGGGTGGACGAGTGGATGCTATATGGTACAGATGCAAAATGAAAACTGTAGGTTGAAGTGTTTGTTCATGACTTTTTGTCACTATATTTTGTGATTCTCACAGTGTAGCTTTCACAGAAAGTCATGGAATGAAACCGTAACCCAATTTATCATACCACTACCTTAGAGTAATAACTGGGAGAGGAGGTGATGACAGCAGCTGTTTGAATTGATGGGTACTTAGCACCTCCCCTTCAAAGTTCACCTCCCACATCCTTGACCCAGGACGTGCACAATATATTAATGGCTGCTGGTTCCCACAATTCTTTCCAACTGGGAAAAAACAGGCGCCGTATTCTCCATCTCTTTCTTTGTTCCCAATTTTCCAGAATTTTTCTCTAGTGGGGGAAAAATATGTTTAGTCAATGTAAAAAAAAAAAAGCTCTGTTTCGTTTTAATATTTTCTTAAAGAACTGTATTCACTGTCACAAAACTCCTCCTCAACCTTGATGGGTCCCGTGCTTTCAGGAGGATTACTTGCCTCATAGGCTCAGAGTAGCCCTCAATTTAGACACCAGCTTGCTGTTTGTTGAGCTACTCTCATCATTGGCTAGCACAGGGAAAAGAGGAGAACCAAACTTCATCGTCTCTGTGGCCCCTCCAAGCGATACAGGACAAGACAAACCCCTGTACCAAAGCCAGTCTCTTTCTAGTACTGAAATGGGAGCTGATGGTGGGGGAACCTGGGCCTGCTCTCTATTCTGGGTTCCAGCCCAGGGACCCTATGATAGCAGCTATCTGTAATGTCTCTGGTAACAGCTGCCTGACAGCTACAAAACCCTCGGCCACTTCCCCAGCACCTTCTTCCTCCTGCTTTCACTTTCTCCTCTCCCTTAAAATTCCTTCCACAATCTAAACTGAAGAGGGGCTCTTATTAACCTGTCTCAACTGATTGTTAATTGGCCCCAGGTATACTGATTAGGCTGACTCCCTTGCTTCTGGAAACCCTCACTGGCTCAAGATGCTTTAATTTATTTTTACAGGTTCCTGCTGGTTCTGGGCTAGCCCTTGCTAGTCTACCCTGGGAGCAGGGACCTATTTAATATTTTATATTTCCCCTCCACCATTCTCTTGTAGCCCTCTGCCTGACTCTGACCAAAGGACATTCATAAACCTAAACTTCCAAAACATTTATTAGTTTGTATTTGATATGGTATAACATTTATATTAAACCCAAAAAATCTGATTATAATTAAGTATAGAGTGATGAGATAGGTTTAGTTTTTGTTAAAATATAACTGTTTGCTTGATACAAATCAGTTTTGCATTATGTTTACACTTGTACTTTATGAAAACACTGCATCTTTCTTGCATTAATTTTTACTATTTATTTTGCATTAGCAATCTAAATTATTTCTGCGCTATTTGCCCACAGTCAGTTGGGTCTATCTAAGTAGGATATACACAGCAGGACCAGTATTTTCCTTGCTGTCTATGCTTAACTGAAAATTTAAGGGTGTCAAACTGCACGTGCTGTGCAGATACTAAACACTATTCTGAAGAGCTGTAACTAAAGGTAAAGCTATAATTCATTTTAAAACCATGAAACCCAAATCCTAAGATCAGACACAAAACAAAGAACTAAGTTAATACTGTAAAAATAATACTGCAAGCAGGTGACATCTAGTCTACAATAGGCCAATAAGTCTCTTTGATGATGACTACGTATGACCAGCTAAATGGTAACAATTTCAAGTGATCCATTTGAATCAGTTTCCAGATACAAGATATGTCTTGGTACTTTTGCAGTTAGCATACAACTTACCTCTCAGTATCGCACAAGTAAGAGCGAGTAAGTGAAGAAATAAGCAATCTTCCGTCCAAATAATCAAGCTGAACTACACGTGAGTCAACAGTGGTTATAACTTGAACTGGAAACATTACAAAAGCAGCCGCTGCCTAAAGGAACAACACATACTGGACTTAGGTCGATGTTGATAATATTCCACAGAAACTATAGGAAAAAAGTTAGTAGCAAAGCGCTATACTCAAAAGGTCAGAAAATAGCAAACTTCAAGCTGTTAACTAAACTTTTCCCAATATCCAATAACATACACCATTGCTTCTTTCCCTACAAAATAAGACCCTGGATTTGAGAATGTTTATGTGCATGAATAGCCCTACAAACTTCAGTGAACTATCCACATACACAGTTATTCACATACGTGCTTGCAAGAAGGGGGCCTGGTCTACAGTGTCTTGTAATTTTTTTCCCCATCAATATACACTTATACTATATCCATTGTTGCATATCATAGTCCTCTTTTTTTTGTTAGTTCTCTTTCTATGTAAGTATCTCATTCGTTTAAGACAGCAATAGTCTCCCTTAGGTGTATTCCCATAGGGATCTGCTAAGTTAACTTAGCTTCACGTTTAGGTGGCCTACATATGCCAGAAAGTTTCATCATAACTCTGTCTAAATGCCATTTATTAATAATTCTCACACAGATGACTTGTATGGATTGTGGGACATACATCAAGTAGCACACACAACAACAACACTGATGCACTGAACCAGTTGTGGCACAAGTGCAAAGCTTGTTAAAATTCTCTAATGTAAACAGGTCACAGCCTGACTATTAAAGCTTTGGGTATTATTCAGTTTAATGGACAGTTAACATTTTGGAAAAACTGTCAGTTTCAACTGTCCAACTCCTTCAATTGAGGATCCAGTGCACATATTATATAGTCTAGAGACACTTTCTCCCCTTGTCCCTCAAGTAACCTCAGTAAAACCAGGGAAGGACAGAGTTGATGTACTTGATTTCTAAAATAAAACAAGATTTTTGTCTTTAATAAAAAGGTTTTCAGGCCTTCTTTATCTATGTATCTATACAGGTTGAACCTCTAAAATCTGGGACTCTCTGGTCCAGCGTCATCTGTGATACTACCGGAGAGGAGCACATCCCCAGCAGGGCTGGCGGAGTGGGGAGCACAGCCTAGGGATGTAACAGTATAGCTGATTAACTGATAAGCAAAAGCTTATAGGTTAACTCTGTAGACTGCACACATCACCCGCCCCGCCCCCCCCCCCCCCAGCCAAAGTACTTTTTATAGCAGGCTGGCCAGCAACCCAGCTCAGTCTCAGCTTGCGCCAGGTCTGGGACCTACCCCCACTGCAGCTCTGCATTTAAAGTGTATTAGGAGACAGGCGGGCAGGCAACCCTGCTCAGTTCCGGCTCGTGCCGGGTTCGGGAGCTCAGCTCTCCCCCCCGCCATGCTGCTGCCTCTGTATCTGAGGCAACAGCGTGGGGTGACAGACAGCTGGTCCACTAGGGGAGTTGGTTTTTAAACTAGCTCCCCTCATGGAATAGCTCCTGCCTGGCACCCCACACTGCTGCCTCTGATACAGAGGCAACAGCATGGGAGTGGCCAAGGGCTCCTCAGGAGTGGGGCCATAGTGCACTGGCTGCCAGCCCCACCCCAGGGATTATAGATTGGTCAAGTAACTGATAAGAATTCATGAGGTTAATCAACTATTCAATTAACCAATATTAAAAATCCCTAGCACAGCCCTGGCCAGGGCTGACAGCAAGGTGGCGGGGAGACAGCCCCAGTCAGGGCTGGTGGCGGGGAGCATAGCCCCAGGTGGGGGTCGGAAGCAGCAGGGCTGGCAGCCAGGAATGCAACCCTGGCTGGAGCTCGCTGCAGACTGTGCAGCCCTGGCCAGGGCTGGAGTCAGCAGGGCCAGTCCCTGTTCAGGGCTGGCACCATGGGGGCTGCAGTCCTGGTCAGGGATGTCACTGTGGGGGGGGGCTGGAGGCAGCAGCAGGCAGCACAGAGTGCAGCCCCACCCGGAAGCAGAGCCTACAGCTGGATAGGGGGCCTTGACCTCCCCTTGTCTGGCAAACTCTGTGGTTTGGGACCACTCAGGTCCTGAGGGTGATGGACAAGGGAGGCGTAACCTATATCTCTCTCTACATATATCTTTGAGTCTGTCTGCGAGTCCATTTGTTCAAGATCTCCTCCTAAATACTAAGAACTAGGGCCTCCAAATATGGTCTGCAGCTTCTTCTTCTCCTCCTAACTTAAAGCGGGGTTCAGTTGTGCCAGAACAACCAGAAGCCCCAGGAAAGGGACTGTTTTCCACAACATACAAAGGGAGAGGCTGTTGTTCAGATGGATGCGCTACTCAGATCAGCCACTGGGGGCAGAAGCCTGCAGGGGAGAGGTACCCTGCAGCATGTCCACTGGGGGCAGCTATACCACAAAGGGAATGGCCAGCAGGACCAAGGCACTGCCATCTTGCCTGACAGTACACCGAGTAAGTAGCCACCCTGCCCCAAACCTCCCTCCCACCCCCCCCGACTCTTGGCCCCTGGTGGCTGGGGGAAAGGGTCGAGAAAAGGCCTGTGCCAGATGGTATCCTCCATCCAGAGCACCTCCTCACCTCTCCAACCCCCACAGATAGCATCATTTTCACATTTATCCATGACTTTTTTCATCCATGCCTTACCCCACACCTGTCCTACAGGGCTGGAGCTCTCCACTCAGGGTGTTGCAGCCAGGCATATGGGACTGCAGCAACACTCAGATTTGGCCTGTCCCTCTACCATGATGAAGAGGTGGCTGGACCAAATCTGAGCAGTACTGCAATCCCGAATGCCTCCTTGCAATGCCTCAAGTGCGGGACTGCAACACTGAAGGGAGCACAGGTTAGGCTTGCTCTGAAGCCTCATCTTTTTCCAGGATAGGATTGGGATTGTGGTGTCAGAGCACAAGGCATTTCCCTGCTGCCAGAACCTCTTTCTGCAGCAGGAAAAGGACTCTGGCAGTAGGACACGCCACTGTTAAAAACAGCAGTGTAGACTAGGGATGTGTATGTGTAATCAACTATAAAATTAACAGATAAGCCTTGGCATCCCCCATGTGGAGGGAAGCAGGAGCCAGTGCTGGGGGGACCCGACTTAAAAGCCAGTTCCCTTCCCCCCCTCCAGCACTGGCTCCATGGTGCCACCCATCCACCCTTGCGCTACTGCCTCCATCGGGGGGGAGGGGACGCGCAAGGGAGGTTGCCACAAAGCAGCCTCCGTCCACAGGGGGCCTGAGCTCCCCTCAGACAGAGGCTGGGCTCTCCATCGACAGAGGCTCGTCCCCAGCAGCAACCCCATGGATAGGGTAGGCAGAGCAGCCTCTGTCCATGGGGAGCTTGAACCCCACTGCAAACAGGGGCTGCTGCCATTCCGTGCTTCTGCCTCCGTATGAGAGGCAGCAGTTTGGGGTGGCAAGCAGCCGGTCTGCATGGGGAGCTGGTTTTTAAACTGGCTCCCCTCATAGACTGGCTCCTGCCTGGCATCCCATGCTGCTGCCTCTGATACAGAAGCTACAGCATGGGGTGGCAAAGGGCTCCCTGGCAGTGGGGCCGGAGCACACTAGCTGCCAGCCCCACCGCCTGGGATTATAGAATAGCTGAGTAACCGATAAGAATTCATGGAGTTACTCAACTACTCAATTACCCAATATCTAACATCCCTAGTGTAGACATGGGAGGCAATGCTTGAGCATACAGAGAGCTGCATAGAGTATATACTCATGTGTTTCGCCATGGAGGGCACTCTACTCACCTAAGCCATGTCTACACTATTCACGTATGCTAGCAAGGCGTGCAGTGCCTGTACTCTATATGCAGCTGTAAGTGTAAACGTACATTCTGTACAGCTATGGACTCATTCTATAATTGTGCAGACGTACCATAAACAGAGGAGTATCAATCCTTCCATTACTCTACACTATTTCAAGTAATAGTCAAGACAGAAATACTGGACTTATGCGCAGACTTCTTTTTAGAAGTTGTGCCATTCTGCAGAAAATCCAGCCTGAACTCAGTGTCTGTTAAAAGTGGATAATGATACCTCTAAGTTGAATCATAACGTACTCTGGAATATTTACATTATATTGTAACTTGCTGGACTACATACATATACCAAACCAAATATTTATACCAGTATCTGAAAAAAAAAAAAAAAAAAAATGCAGCGCTCCTGACTAGTCACCAAAATGAGCAGAACTTAATTTGCTACTGAATTCTTTTCCACATGCTGATTACATGCTGATAACCATGACAGACACAAAAATTCATCTGTCCATCAGTCGGAATTTCCTCTCATTGCAAAGAAAATAGGTAACATTTTACCTTTCCTTGTTTGGACATGTTAATCTTGATAGCAGACACTTTTCCCACATGATCTCCTACAAAAACTCGAAGCGTAGCTGTATCCCAACAAAGAGCTGTTATTTTTTTGCCCTTGTGCTCAGTGGAAACATAAATCCGCTCTGGCTTCCCACGACGCTCCTGATTGAGTTCCCAGACTACTACAAGGCCTTGACTGTAACAGTTAGGAGATTTACATTTTTAAGAGAAATGGTCTTTTGAAGATGACCATCATTTCTACCAATAGTGAAGAAAAGCTGTTTGTGGAAAAGAGGCAAGCTAAACAAAGACTATATTTTAATATAACAGGTTGCATGTTTGAATGCTAAGTTAATGAAAAGTGCTAGATTGACAATTCTGAAAATCCAAGTGCTACATTTATCCAAAGGTAGGACCACCGCATGCTTCCACACAGCAACCTACCATTGTACATCAGCCCTGACTGGGAGGGTTGCTCACTAGTTCTTGGCCTCTGTTCTGAAACTTCCAATAAAAGTGTCAGTTGTGAGCTAAATACATGTAACTAACTGGAATATCAGCTACCCATCTCACTTTATCCACTCAGGAGACATACTTTCACATGCTGCTGAAATGTCTCAAGCCCTAGCTAACAAGCAAATTGACCAGCATTGCTATGGTATAAGTTACTCCACAACAGCTCTTTCTGTGGAAACTATTCAGAATAATTACTCTACTAGAAAAGTGATGGGCAACTACCATTCAGGTCAATTTTCTCTTGCAGATAAGGCCTCAGAATTTGCAAATCCACACCAGAAGAGTTGCCTTATATGTTTGGGGCAGGAAGGGGACAATTAGTTTAATCAAATCTCTCACCTGGTGGCAACAGCAACATAATCTTCATCATACAGAGAACAGGCAACCCGGGAAATTGCACCTTCCTGAGGCAAGAAAGACTAGTCAAGTGATGCAGTAAGTAGATTTACAAGTGCAGTAGTAAAGTCAGTTCTCATTACTACGTTTAGTTATAAACAATTCTTATCCTCTATCTGCAAACTACAACAAGAGAAGAAAGTCAGTCTACATAGCCGCTTCAAGTGTTCTTGGATTCTTTGCCTTCTCTTCAGTTTTTTTTAAAAGTGAACTTACTGTTATAAAAAGTCTAACTGGTAGCCCTGAAGACAGAACCTCTGCATTTATCCACAGAAGAGGACCATAAATAGTGACAATGGAAACTACTTCTCCGACGCAGTCTAAACAACATCTCAAATTCTGAATGAAGAGGAACCAGCTCCACACAACAAAGATTCGGTTTCCAAGCCCATAACTCTGTCAATTTGTTTGAGATTATAACCAGTCTATCCAAAAGGAACTGAAAGAAGTTGGTGGTTTCAATTCACTAAGCACTGTTAAATTGTAGACATTTGTGATCACTGTCATTTAATGTTGGATTCCAAACTGATAAACTCAATACAAAGGCCTCCATAATGAATTACCAATTACCAGTGCAAACAAGTTCACTTGACAATCTATTTTAGCTAGGGAGGTAATAGTGTATCTGGCTAAATGATTAACCAATAAGCAGGTGTTACCAGCTACACATCTCCCTTCCCCTCCCCCCAGCTCTGCGAGTAAATTTTTTAGCAGGCTGGCTAGCAGGATGTCTTATTCCCAGCTCATGCCAGGTCCCAGCAGCTACCACCGCTGCAGCTCTGCTCAAAATGTTATTTAGTCTGTCTTCTTGCCAGCTCCTAAATAACTTTTTGTGCAAAGCCGCAGTGGAGGTAGCTGCTGGGAGTCGGCACAAGCCGGGACTGAGCCAGCCTGCCTGCCTACTGGCTCTTAGAATGCTTTACTTGCAGAGCTGCACCGGGATTGCTGCCAGGACCCAGTGCGAGCTGGGGCTGAGCCAGCCTGCCTGATGGCTCCTAAATAACTTTTCTCGCAGAGCTGCAGCAGGGGTAGCTGCTGGGACCCGGCGCAAGCTGGGATCAAGCCAGCCTGCCTGCCGGCTCCAAAGCTACTTTCAATGCAGAGCCGCTTATCGGGTAACTGTATAACTGAAAAAATAATTGTTGGCTACACAGTTACCGGATTACATGAAATTTAACATCCCTAATTTAAAAGACAAGTGTCCTGAACATGGAAAGTAAGTACACGTTTTGTATTAGACAGCATCCTCATCTCTGTGGACTTCAAGTAACAAAGGGGATCTTTTGTATGGCCTTTAAGCCAAATGCAAATCTGTGGTTATATTTTTTTTTTAAATTGTAAACATGACTGAAGTTTCCTTTAAGTGTAACTTTGAAAAGTAACTAAATAGAGGAGAAATCCTGGCATAAAGGATACCAATAAAAGCATAATCATATCTAAAAAAATGCTGCCAACTGTCTGTCTCAACAAGAGCAAGAAAAGACACAACAGAAACTTCTGTAATAGAGATGTCTCCAAATCACTTGGTTGACAAGGACCTTTAGTGAGCTCATCACCCGCATCAGTTAGAAATCAAGACTTTTAAATAAAACCTTTATTCATCCATCATCCCCCCACAACAGTGAAAAATGAAACAGACCATTTGATACCCTAATGCAGTGATTGAATAAAGCAGCTTTTTGAAAGCTGAGCCACCGCACCTCCCACAGAAAAATTAAATCTATTGTATGTGGCTTAAAGTCAACAATCCTTTAATTTATACATTGTCCACACTTCCTCCAGCCCAAGTTAGTCTTTTAGACTTTCATAATATACTCCCTTCCCTGTCTTATATGCAGTGAGCAGAGTAATAGGTAAAAATATTAATATTTATAGAATCATCACTGGCATTTGAGTTAGCACTCATTGAAATAAATGAGCCAGCTGACAGCTGCAGTTTGTGTTTCGGGTTCTCTGCAAATTCAGATAGATGTCTCCAAATTGATTATGCTGACTTCATATTTGAAGGTTTTGTTCTGAACCATGACTGATACATTTTTTTAAAAGGTAAGCTATAACTCTGTAGAACTGAGAAGCCTATGCATCCTTTCAGACTACTCCTCCTTCACTCCCCCCACACACACACTTTGCAAAGCACTATTTTTGCATACAACAGCATCTCTTGCTAAAGACAAGTAAGAAAATTCAGTTTATCTGGATAATTCAAACAGTCTTTACATTCCTGGGACTTTATATAAAGATACCATTTTCTCACTTCTGCAACTGAAATATTACCCTTCCTGAAGGTTTACATACAATTCTTAACCTTACCTTATGAGTGAGGAACAGCCTTTGTTTCCAGCCATCTTTTTGAATCAGGTTTAGTCCCCCTCCTGAACTGCCCAGAGCCAGCCATTTCCGAGACACAGCTATACATGTGCACTGAAAGAATTACATCACATGATGGCTACTTAAATAAATGTAAATTCCACCGATAGTGGCATCTCATTTTTCCTCAAAGCTGCTTTTTTTTTTTTTTTTGTAAACAAAGAGCCCATTCTGAGGCATGTAACAGCAAAGTCAAGCTGTCAGAAAAGTGCAACAGTGCATTCTAAGAGAAGAATGAACAGCAAAAGCAAACAAACTCGAGGACTCTTTCCCTGAAAGTATTTTTTGTGCTAAAGGACACAGAAAAAAAAACCCTAATTCAGGTTTTTTCCCCAAGGTTTTTCACAAGCACATTAAAACTTGTTAGGCTACATTTGTTTAAAAAACAAGGGCAATTTTTTTATAGATCTGCCATCAATAAGCTCAGCAAACTGTTCTATCCATTGATTTATGAAGTTGTTCAGAGTAACATAGCATCCACTTAAATTTTAACCAATCATCTAGTTTCATGGGCTGACCAAAAAAATAAACTGTACATCATAATACAAAATGTTTTAACTCAAATTAAGTGACTATGCTATCAGAATCTTTGGGGTTAAATATTGCATTTTTTTCCTGTAATTGACTAATCTATTCTCCAAAGTACCTTATATTAATAATTGGCTTCAAAAACAGAATTAGGCAGCAAATTATTTTGACTTTAAATGAGGACAAGCAACCGTTTTAAAAATAACATGCAAGATCTTTTTATTTATTTGATTATAGACAAAAGATGATCCATCTTTGTGGGCATCCTGCAGCTCCTATCTGTTCTTTCAAGCCACTGCTCCTGACCATGCAGCTGACAGTTGTAAAACTGTACCCAAGCTTTACACAGCAACTATCATGTCATGATCTGCAAATTGCTGCTCTGGAAGCTAGTATTCAATCCGCAACCTAGGTTAGTGACTGGACCGCATGAGTGGCCCTCTTTCATCTTAGTGGGTCACAAGATTGTCATAACCAAGACAGTCTCCCAAGATAGGATGGTTTTGCTACATGTGCTTGCATACTTAGAATTTGCAGGGTCTGCCAATTGAACCATGGCAACATGTTGAGTGCACGCTGAGGGAGTGCACAGCTCTCACAGTCAATATTGAGTTCAATAAGCACACAGCTGATCCTGGGCTTCACGGGGCACTGATTCTTTGAAATGCCATGAGGAGCATGGGGCCCCGGGGCTGTTCCTATACGTCAAAGACGAAGGCACCCTTATTGACTAATTGAATAGTCGATGCAAAGTGCATCGACTATTCGATTAGTCAATTAATCAAAATTTAACATCCCTATTTCACGTGCATGCCACATTAGTAATACAAGTAGGAAAAAACCTACACAGATGGAAACCAATGGAATCTGACAATCCTGCATGTAGGCAACGGTAAACAAAATGTCTCATTGCATAAAATTACTTTAATTTGTATAGCTCCAAAACAGTGGGGGGCAAACAATTCACCAAGCAGTAGCGTGACAAAAATGTGGACTTCTGTGTCTGAAAAAAGAAAATAGTATAGTAAATGCAACGAGCATGAACCAAACTGACCTTCAAACGACTGGAATCCAACCTGAGTGCAGAAAGCAACGGATCCAAACATTCGAATTCTGCCAGTACATGGCTGTAAGATTCTGGTATCATTGGCACAGATGTCATAGAATTAAGAAAGCCTGGCAGTACTCAATCATTGGTTCATTTTTTACTGCAGCTTTTAGCTGTCCCTGCAAAAATTAAATTTAAGAATATAATCCATTTCTTCATCAATTACAATTTACCTTCTAGTCCCACCTTTGTTTTTTGAGGCTTAATCTATACTTAAAAAAGTTTGCTGGCACAGCAATGTTCCTTAGAGCAGAAGAGGAGAGGGGGTTGTCACACTCCTAACCCAATATAGGCTGACAGCTAAAGCCAAAGTACAAACACAGCTATAGCAGCATATCTTATTTTGTTCAGATAACTGGTGGAAGATATATCAGCAAAAGAAATACTTTGCTTATATAAACTTTGCCTGTACTAAGAGGATTTGCTGGTATATCTATATAGGAAAACCCCTTTTAGCACAAAGACTTAAGACTGCTCATAAAGGTACGAAGGGGGGAGATGTTATAAGCCTCAGACTTGATCCTGCAACTGGATCCTAAAGGTCTTCCTGCATGGATTTGACTGTAAGGTCAGAGACCTAGTTTGTTTTGTCTATGAATTTACATTGAAATTAATACATGTTAATCTGTTGGATGATCTGCAATTTGATTTTTCCTAAAGATAAATATTTGGTGGTCTCCCAGGCAATCTAGCCCTAGCCCATTCACCAGAGTTCCTCAAAGTGTGCCATTGCCCTGCTTTGGGAAAGCCACTAGCAGGTCCATGCCACTTTGTTTTCTTAAATGGTCTATAGCCATGAAGCCTCGTGGCTCCCATTGGCAAACCTTGGCTGGAAATGAAGAACCGGGGCCAATGGGAGTCGCAAGGACTTAATGTTTAACCAGTTTAAACGGGATTTTATATTCCTAATCAGTACAGTAATTGGCACCGATTTAACCAAATTAATCTTAAAAATTGATTTTTAGCTAAATCAATGCAATTTTAGTCTGTGGCAACATTCCTCAAAGTGGCCACGGCCAGGCTAGAGTGACCCCACCCTCTGCCACAGACAGATGCTGATCCAGCCAGTTGGAGCAGCCC
The DNA here is from genome assembly GCA_032595735.1 of Pelochelys cantorii. Taxonomy (NCBI): domain Eukaryota; kingdom Metazoa; phylum Chordata; order Testudines; family Trionychidae; genus Pelochelys; species Pelochelys cantorii. The sequence continues at coordinate 23,059,877 of CM064329.1, read as the reverse complement.
CTGCCTGCCGTGGGAGGGCTGAGCTGGGCTTGCCACAGACAGGGGCTGTTTCAGACAGCTGGCTAGAGCACCCTCTGGAGCAGTTTCCTGCCCACAGCAGGTGGGGAGCTGCTCCAGCCCCCTACTGGTTAACTAGAACCAGTAAGCCTCACCCATTAAGGGTGAGCCTTACCGGTTAACCATTCAAATCCCTAGTACTAACTACTTTAAACTGATATTACAGACAAAATTGTTAAAATATGAGTTTTATAATATCAAGCACTCAAAAGTAGGGATCTAAAACCTCGTTTAATTAGTTAACTGGGTAAACTTTAAGTTTACCCAGTTAAACAAGGCAGGCAGTGCAGAGGCACAACCAGGGTGGAGCACCCACACCTGCAGTGCACGGGGCCAGGCCTACTGCAGTCAGGGACTGCTACATCTAGGCTGGAGTGCTCATGCCTGCAGTGGGCCCCGCAGGGCTCGCATGGCCCCCTGCCCATAGCGGGCAGGGTGCTACTTCAGTCCCCACTGGTTAATTCTAACCAGTAAGCCTTACCTGTTAATGGTGAGGCTCACCAGTTAGCCATTAACACACCTACTCAAAAGTTATGTACACTATGATAAAGCCCTAACTATGTACAATAGTTTCCACAGAACCCATCATTCATACACTAAAACGTGATAACTATTCAACATTTATCTTCATCCATCAGTGTATGGCCCCATGTATTTGCCACACACCAACCAAACCTTGCACTGAATACAAAATAGCCTGTCTCCTCACAGGCTTTTTAAAAACATACCTTATGTTTTTATATTTAATAGGCAACCTTATTTTGTGCATTTCCTAACTTCTGAATGTTTGACTTTACATTTTTAAAAATTAACTTTCTGAAAACTAGAACTTAAAAAAACCCCCACAACCCAGAAATGCCATCTTGTGAAATCTTAGTGATGCTACATATAAATAACGGATGTGAAGGTTTAATTGTTTAACCGATGGGGCTGGAGCATTTTTCCACCTGCCGCAGGCAATGGGCTAATTCAGCCCTGCAGGGGCCCACCACAGACAGGGGCTGCTCCTGCACAGCCCCAGCCTCCAGCGGGCCTGGGCACCCCACAGGCCAGAGCAGCCTCTGTCTGTGTCAGGTCTGAGAACTGCTCTGACCAAGTCGCCTGAGCAGCCCCCACTTGCTGGGCACCTGGCCCGCTGCAGGCAGCAGCTGTTCTGGCATCCCAGCTGGTGCAGTTCTGTCTGGGAGGGGGGGGACAGGACATGAAGGTCTGCAGGCAGGTGCTACTCTGTCTGGACTGCCACAGACTCTGCCTGTGGAAGAAAAGGGATTTTAGATCCACAACACAGACCTCTACACTTAACTGGCAGTACTGTTATTGACTGAGGAACAGCCACTAAGGATAAGACACATACTTTGACTGAGAGTTTCACAGGTATTTGCTGACAGCAGAGTAAAACTGGGACTTCTGGATTTCTTGGCTCTGTTCCAGGCTATGGAAGGGAGTATCTCTAAGATTAAGACTTTCTGTTACACATTTTAGGGGTGGTCTAACAAACAAAATACTGTAACCACAACTTCGTGCATACAGTACTCTCTCATGCTTAGCCGTTTGAATCCACCACTTCCCCGCATATGGTTCGGGAAGTGCACCCTTGCACAAATTACACCACCCACGCCTGGAAAAGGATTTTTTCACTACCTGCCACAGGCTTTTGACAACTCTTGGAAGGCGCTTTGCCACTCTCCCCCACCCCCCCCAACTCTGCCGAGGAAAGGGTGGGGACACTCCCCAACTTTTTTTCCCCCCCTAGAGCCTTTTACCTCTGAGAATATCTCCAATTCTCATGTCTACTGCCCATAGTTTCCTCAAGCCCGCGGTGACCGACACACTAGCCACGAGCCAGACGTGGCTATCTGGCTGGATGAGTGTGGCTAGCTGGCCAGTGCACGGTCTATAGAGGCTCCTGCTACAGCGAAGTAGCCACGCTCACCCGGACAAAGAGCGGCCACGACTTCAGAAGGGGCCAGAAGCTGGCTGGGGGGCCCCGCCCGCTGCAACAGGCTCAGCATAAGCGCCCCCGCGGCAGCCAGCTCCGCCCAGGCAGAGTCTGGCCCCGGCACCGGGACCCGAGGGGGAAGAGGCGGGACCCCACCCGCTCCCCTCCCCAGCCACTACGCCCGGCTCGGTGCCCGCGCGCCCCCTTGTCCGGCTCCCCGCGCAGACACTCACCCCGCCAGCCCCCATCGGGTGCTTCGACAGCCCCGCCCCCCTCCGCACGGCACGTGATCCCTGAGCCAGGCAGCTGACACACCTCAGCCCGCGCGCGCCCGCGAGAAAAGTACGTCACACGCACTCAACGCCGTCGCCCGGTCACGTGAGAGCGACGCTCTTTTTCACCCCTCCCCCCTCGGGCGGTTGCCTAGGGAAGTCCCCGCCCCCCCCCCCCTCAGCGCCGTGGTACCCTGGAGCGGACAGACGGGACCTAACGGGCGGAACGAAAAGGAAGGAGCCGGACGCCTCGCTCTGCGGGGCCGGGTGACCGGGATGGGAGGGACCGGACGGCGGTGGTGGCTGCGTTGTTGGTACTCCGTCACCACCCCCTCCCGCGCACTGTCATGGCGATGGGGGGGGGGGGGGAGAAGGAGATACCATCACGTGATCCGGGATTTTTATGGTGGCGGGGAGAGCCTGTCATGTGACCAGGAGGTCTCATGGCGATACCAGTTTTCCCCGTCACGTGACCCGGTCTCCTCGGCGTGTCGCGGGACTTTGGCTAGTTCCGGTCACGTGCCCCTTGCTGCCCAGCTGCTCCCTGGCCGCCCCATGGGCGAGCAGCCGGTGAGACCCCCCAGTAGCGGCACCGGCAGCGGCCGGACTTAGCTTCCGGCGCCTCCCGTCCCCCCAACCAGCCGCACCCGGCGGCAGCAGCCAGCGGCGGCCTGGGCCCGAACAGCCGCCCGCACGGTAGGAGTCTGGACGGTGTCCAGCGGCTCGGCGGAGTCTCCCGGGGGGCGAGGGGTCTCGCTGGGGCGGCGGGCCCGTGTCTGGCGGGGAGAGAATGTGCCCGGCTGGGGTTCCTGTGCCGGCTCCTGGCGGGGAGCGAGACGGTGTTGACAGCCCGAGAGCAAAACGCGTTGCGGGCGCCCCAGGCATCGTCCTGCCCTGAGCGGCGGCGGGAGGCGGATTTGTTAAGGCGCATGGAATGCTCGGACGTGGGAGCAGGAAGTGCACCGGGGCGAGGGAATGACGGGGCAAGCGGGGCGGGAGGGGACCAACGGGCGAGTAGGTCCAGTGGCGGTGGTATGAACATGTGCCTCCTCGGGAGGTAGGATTGATCCAACCTTCCCTGGGGTTAAGGAGTGTTGTCCTGCTGACGGTGCCCTTCCAAACTAGGTAAAACCAAGGTCCTGCCCCTGTGTGTGTGTGTGTTAAAGACAGAAAGTGGCGTATTGCAATGATTTGGCTTTGACGACTGCAGATGTGGCTGAAACCCAGCTCAGATCATCCCTGTTGTGTCTTTCTAAAATATATATCTTGGTCATGCAGGCTGCTTTATGCAGGTGGACTTTTGCACAAGTGCAGAATCCTATGTGGGTGTGAAAGCTTGTTTGGAGCAGCTTGTAGGATGAAGTGAATATTTATTAAACTTCTCTTACCACACAATTTTTTCTTATAAGAACCAGCATCCCTTTTTAGATTTTGTTGCCATGTGTTTTGATTGACATGGGCTTGCTCACATCTCAGCATGCTGGGCTTCTGCTAGCAGTTGAGCCTGTTCACCAGTCAGTACACTGTACTGCCACTGGGGATAAAAGCACCACTGTGCAGGAGCACAGATGGCATCAACAGGGTTGATGATCCTTTTCTGTTCAGTGTATACTTGAGACACTGAAATTTGGAAAAGGGAGGGATAAGACTGGAACAGAAGGTTAAGGAAGGGAAGAGATGGAAAGGTCACTTCCATCTTGCTGTTCAGCTATGTCACTTGGACTCTAGAAGGAGCAGAGAACAGGAATGGTGCGGAGGGCTAATTAAAGAGAACATAAAGAAGTCAGGCAGGTGACTTGAAAGGAGCTGCTTGCTCGCTAGTCTCTACTGCCTGAGTTCATGTACAGCTGTGTCAGTCCCAGGAGAGGTTTTGTGCCTCCCCGATGGAGTTCCACACGCAAGTAAGAACCACTGATTTATCTGTGTTTTTTTTTTTTTTTAAATATTACCTATTTTATTATTTCAAAGGCCTTGTTACAGAACACATGTTCAATAACATAACCGCATGTTTCATAGATAATTTACTGTTAGAGCTGGGTGTCTAGGCAAAGCAGCAAAAACCTGTATCTAACAATATGTATTTTTATGTTGCTTACTACATGGCATGAAAAAAATCCATTTACCAGCCTTGAGTGGGGGTCCCTAAGTCATCAGTTTCTGCAGGGTTGAAGCTTTAAATAAAACCATGTCTCTAGCCTTCATGGTTGCAAAGGTAATCTTTTAAATTTGAAACAAGTATAAACTAATAAAGGACCATCTTCCTGAGTTTCAGCTAGGTAAGTAGTAGGTCTTTCCTGCTAATTCATAGCTTTGCTCAGCAGCAGCAGATTAAGATTAACAAAATGTATCAAGTCAACAACTGTATTTCATACCTCTTTGGGAGCAGCAGTGACACTGTCATGAATCATGTCACTTTCACAGTGATGCTGCAGACGTCAAAGAGAAAGTACATTTCAAAAATATGGAATTGGGAGGGATGGGTAGAGTATTGGAAACCTTTCCTTGCTAGAAAGCTTAAAATGATGGGGAGGGGGAAAGAGTCTTCTCCATTCAATTCAATAGACTCTTGTTATCCAGAGATGGCACAACAGAGCATCCTTCCATCAGCTATTATAGGAAAAGCAGTTAGATATATATTTTTGGTATTGCCTCTGAACCTAACCAGTAGACCCATTTTGTCTTGTTAGATAATAGGCATATAGCAGGGCTACTCAACTTTGGAAGCCCCAGGGGCCACAATGATATTCTCAGCATGTGCTGAGGGCTGCAACTCAAGTGTGGTTGCATAGAAATGCAAAAATGTATATACAAATATATGCAAATAGCTTCTTTCACACTGATGGGCATGAATACAAAGATTAAGGCAAGACTCTACAACACACAGGTCCCATTTATATTCACGTGGATGAATATAATTTGTTGAGGGAAGGTCAACATCGTTTCTGTAAAGGGAAATCATGCCTTACTAATCTACTAGAGTTCTTTGAGGGGGACAACAAACGTGGACAAAGGGGATCCAGTGAATATAGTATACTTAGATTTCCAGAAAGCCTTTGACAAGGTCCCTCACCAAAGGCTCTTAAGTAAAGTAAGTTGTCATGGGATAAAAGGAAAGGTCCTTTCATGGATTGATAACTGGTTAAAAGACAGGAAACAAAGGGTAGGAATAAATGGTAAGTTTTCCAAGTGGAGAGAGGTAACAGTGGGGTCCCCCAAGGGTCTGTCTTAGGACCCATCCTATTCAACTTATTTATAAATGATCTACAGAAAGGGGTAAACAGGTGGCAAAATTTGCAGATGATACCAAACTGCTCAAGATAGTTAAGACCAAAGCAGACTGTGAAAAGCTTCAAAAAGATCTCACCAAATTAAGTGATTAGGCAACAAAATGGCAAATGAAATTTAATGTTGATAAATGTAAAGCACGTTGTATATATATTTGACATTATATTTTCCAATGTGATGGGGGACTAATTTGGCTACAACTACTCAAGAGAGAGATCTTGGAGTCATTGAGGATAGTTCTCTGAAAACATCCACTCAGTGTGCAGCAGCAGTCAAAAAAGTAAATGGAATGTTAGGAGCCATTAAAAAAGGGATAGAGAATAAGAGAGAAAATATCTTACTGCCTCTATAAAACCATGGTATGCCCACATCTTGAATACTGCATACAGATGTGTCGCCTCATCTCAAAAAAGATATATTGGCATTGGAAAAGGTTCAGAAAAGGGCAACAAAAATGATTAGGGGTTTGGAACGGGCTCCATATGAAGAGAGATTAAAAAGACTTGGACTTTTCAGCTTAGAAAAGAGGAGACTAAGAGGGGCTATGATAGAGGTTTATAAAATCATGACTGATATGGAAAGGAAGAAAAAGTTATTTACTTATTCCCACAGTATAAGAACTAGGGGTCACTAAATGAAATTAATAGGCAGCAGGTTTAAAACAAACAAAAGGAAGTGTGTGTTTTTTTTTTTCACTCAGCGCACAGTCAACCTGTGGAACTCCTAGCCAGAGGATGTGGTGAAGGCTAGAATTTTAACAGGGTTCAAAAAAGAGCTAGATAAATGTATGGAGGTTAGGTCCATCAATGGCTATTAGCCAGGATGGGTAGGAATGGTGTCCCTAGCCTCTTTCTCTGGAGGTGGGTGACAGGGGAGGGATCACGTGAAGATTGCCTGTTGTGATCCCTCCCTCTGTGGCATCTGGTATTGGCCACTGTCGGCAGACTGGATACTGGGCTAGATGGACCTTTGGTCTGACCCAGTATGGCCATTCTTATATCCTTATGTAAGTCAGTGCTGCTGATATTAATAAAATTCAATATTTACCCGATTTCCACCCATATGACAGCACTTTTAATGAGCAATGACAGTCCAGGAATTTAACGACTAAAACGCATATCAACAGAAGACCATTATATTGACTTGACATTGTAGAGCATGTTCCCAGTGGAGGCCATATTCAAAGGATCCTACCCGCGGGCCGTGTGTTGAGCCCCACATAAACCCAAACCACGCTGTGGGCCGCAAACAAATGGGCCGCAGGCCATGTGTTGAGTAGCCCTGGGCTACGTCTACACTGGCAGCTTCTTGCGCAAAAACTTGCCTGCTGTCTACACTGCACGAGCGTTCTTCTGCAAGTAAATGTACAGTATAGCATTGTAAAACAGGGCTTCTTCCGAAAGAGTTATTCCTCTACCCACGAGGAATAAGCCCTCTTGCACAAGAGCTCTGCCACAAAAGGGCAGTGTAGACAGGCAACGTGAATTTCTTGTGCAAGAAGCCCCTATGGTTAAAATGGCCATCAGAGCTTTCTTGCGCAAGAGCGCGTCTACACTGCCATGGATGCTCCTGCGCAAAAGGACATGGCAGTGTAGACGCTCTCTTGTGGAAGATTTTTTGCACAAGAACTCTTCCGCAAAAGAGTTCTTGTGCAAGAAGCCGCCAGTGTAGACGTAGCCCTGGCGTATAGTATTTTTAAACCCCGGATTAGTGAAATATTTTGATCCTTAATGCAATGTTTAAAGAGGACTCAATTTTTCTCCCTGATCTTGGATAAGGTTTGCTACTTATGAGCAGTTTGCAGACAGAGCTACGTCAGCTATCATCTTTAAAGTGCGGTTATTATCAAGGCGTGAAAGCAAAAGTAGCAGCAATGACCAAAAAAGAACAGAAGAGCACTGTGTTAGTGCATTCAGTTTCTCAGACAATGGAACAAACCACTTATGGGATATTATGCATTCAGAAGCTGCACACTGCAATGTACTGTGCCAGAAACATTAAGTCTTTATTAGAAAAATCAGTAACAGCTGATTTTTTTTTTTTTTCCATTTGGAAGACTAGTTGTATATAAATGAAACGCAGCCTAGCTGAGAGAGCATAACAGTGCACAAGCTTAAGCATGAAAATGCTTTTAGTTCATGTCAATTCAGTGTGCTATGAAGTCCATTGCCTTTTGTGTATTTGTGCCCTCTTTCAACTGTAATAAGCTTGGGGAATATAGTTTTAAAATAACAAGTGAGATAAATGTTCAAGTCCACACTATCAAAAGAAAACTTTAAAGTTGTCACTCTGTGACCAAATCTCTACCTTCCAGCAGAGGAAAGAGCCCTAAAGAGGCTACAGAGCCAGAAATAATTTAAATGAGATGGTTGTCCTTCAGGCTTGAGTACCATGAAAAAATATTTGTATTGGGAGGTACAGGAAATGGCACAGAATATCTTGGATGCTACTTTGAAATTATGCCTTCATAAATATCTGTTTTCCTCAGAAACAAAGTGTTACCACAATTTCTCTAGATATAGCAAACTCAAAACCAAGTATTCTAGGGATTACCGCAGTTTTGTCACAAACAGGCAGAAATCATAGAAGTGCCCAATATTGAAGTCAATAGAAAAATTGTTCATCTGGCTCAAAGCCTAAATGCAAATCTTACTACTAAACGTCTTCTCCCATAAATATTGTACTGAACAAGCTTGTCTGATTGCTCAGCGTATAATATTTTCACTGAGCAGAATACTTACTGGTCATTAGGGATTGTCCATATAGATGTTCAAGTTTAAAACAGATTTCCATTTTCAAAGTTGTATGGCATTTAAAATGCAGATAAAAATATCCATACGTATGTTTAAATTAATATGTATATTGATTTGTTACCTATACCTAATATGTGGTAAAATATGGTACAGATGTTCTTTTAAAGTACTGATGTAGATATTGGCAGTTAAAATATAAGAAAATGTAAATGTGTATATTCAAAGTATTAAAAGGATTTCTAAACCTACTCAATACACTCGTAGAAATGCTAGGAGTGGGCTGTAAGGTACATAGCAGATAAACTACAGGAGTAGGATGGGTATATAACATTTAAACAACATAATATTGAAAGAAACTTAATCATTCTGATAGGTGTGCAGTGTGTTGTGATGGAGTATAGCAAGATTTGTACGTTACTATTTATCAATTCTCTTGAGGAAAATTAAGATTGAAAAAACTGTAAAGGAAAAAATACTGATACTCCTGTTACCCTCCTTCCCAATTACAAAAGAACTTATTGACATCAATGACAAAACTCTCATTCTTTTCTGTGGTTGCAAGATGAAATCCTAAGTATTTTGGAACAAAATAAATAGGCCAGTTCAAACTATGATTGTGTCAGTCTCCTTCAAGTCTTGCATGGGTAATTGGTGGATTGTGCTGAAGGAAAGGGAAAGAACCTGGTTCCTCTCTTTACTTGCAAGGTAAACAGTTGCAAAAACCTGTAAGTCTACTGATATTTTCATCCCCCTCCCTTTCCAAGTAGTTTGAACATAAAAAGTTCCTTTCACGGAAAGAAAGCACTGTGAAATGCCACATGAGATTTGTAGTGTACGTGCTCTCTGAGGTATAAACTGACTTCACAGTGTGACAAACCAGTAAAGAAACCTAAAAAGAGAAATAGACAATGTAGGAATTAGTTGAAATGTAGGTACAGCTGGAGAACAAGGAGGATTGGAAAAGAATTCTAAGTATTATATGGCTGTATGTGACTACATTTTATTTAATGTGAAAAAGTTTGACTGTATGTATGAAGTGTTTCTCTGATAAGGCTTGGACAGTATGCTGCTGTTAGTTTACAGAATGTAAGTATTAAGTGCAAATACAAGTTTTGATCTCTTGTAACAAGTTGGAATACTGGAAAAATCTGTCAGTAGAAAGATTAATTACTATTGAATTAAATAACTAACCGTATCATATACTTTTAATAGTACTTTATAGTCATCATGGCAACATCATCTGAGGAAGTGTTACTGATAGTAAAGAAAGTGCGTCAAAAGAAACAGGATGGGGCTCTCTACCTTATGGCTGAAAGGATAGCCTGGGCACCTGAAGGCAAAGACCGATTTACAGTCAGCCATATGTATGCAGATATAAAATGTAAGTGAAAACTTTCTATTGTATCTATTGATCTTGTATGCAAATTCTCAGTAAATACTTTAAATAAGACTCAAACCTTATTTCACATGTATTTGGCCAAATTGGGTATTTCATTACATTAATTCTTTCTGGTAAGCATGAATGGAACCAGGAGTAAAGTAGAGACATAAAAGACTCTACAATTCAAAAGTTTTTCAGGTGCGTTTTTAATACAGACTCTAAATTTCTTAAATATTTTTTTTGTTTTCCCAATTTGTCGTTAATCTCTACAATACTTTGGAAGCTGAATTATGCGTTGTTGTCTAAAGGAAAATCAGCTAGTCCATATGTCTTGGTTTGGAGGATGCAAAATTGAATAGGTCTAAGAGGTAACACTCTAACCCATTTTCTGCTAATTAGGATGTACATCTAATTCTACCACAGTGTATTCTGTAAAACCCAGCTCACAATTAGATATAAATTGATTAAAGTTTAATAGACTTATGTGGTGTGAGAGCTTATTATACTTGCCTCTCATATTTGGAAATCTAGATTTAAAAATCTGATGTACATTGGGGTCATAATTGAAAATAAACTCACTCATATCATCTGTGTCCTCCAAAATTACTTCACAGTTTGGCTTGACTCTTGTTCAGTAAACGCCCACAACTGAAATAGTAGTGTGCTATAAGTCAAAACTGAGTTTCCATAGCACCTCTCTATATCATGGCTGTTTCAGGTTAGTGCTGTCTGTCAATACTTAATACCAAAAATCACACACCCTTGTAGACAGAAAAAGATGTATGCAGTTTGCAGCACATGCTATCTAAATTTATATAGGATCATTACAACATTTTTTTTAAAGTGTGTGTGTGTGTGTGTGTGTGTGTGTGTGTGTGTGTGTGTGTGTGTGTGTGTGTGTGTGTGAGAGAGAGAGAGAGAAGTATTATAGTCAAAATTTTAAAATGCAGTGCTCTAACAGATCTGTTTCATAACAATTTAGAAAGTCTGTTCATCTATTTTATACATAGTTTTTGTGATGGTCTTATCTTCCCCAGCTATTGAGCCTATCATAGCATTTACATACTGTAGTTTAGAAGATTGGAGGGACAGATAGGTGTTCTTGCAGACACTGAGTAAATGAAGTAATTTTCTCTCCCCTCGCTCTCTCAGCAACATTTACATCGATGAGCACTGACATGGGTGAATGCTTTTCTTCCAGCCCTGGAAGAAATGCTATCAATGTGCGATATTCAGATTTAATGGAGTGATGCATACAACAGCCTATAAATGATTGCTCTGGGGAGAAAGTTTATTACATAAAGGTACTTTATAGCACCAGTTTCTGTTCTTTATATATTCTAGGCCAGAAAATCAGTCCTGAAGGAAAGGCTAAAATTCAGTTACAGCTGGTACTGCATGCAGGGGACACAACCAACTTCCACTTCTCCAATGAAAGCACCGCAGTGAAAGAGCGAGATGCAGTGAAGGACCTTCTTCAGCAGCTATTACCCAAATTCAAGAGGAAAGCAAATAAAGAACTTGAGGAAAAGAACAGGTAAAGTGGGAGGGGAGAGAGAAAAGGTCTTCAAAAAGAATCTTCAGTCATTTCCTCCTTTCTAATAATAATGCTTGTGACTTATGAACAGCTCTTTAGCTGTAGCTCAAGAGTGCTGATAGTGTTTCTACTCCAACTGAGGCTGGCCTGACCCTGGTGCACTATGGGCAGGAACGGTCGAGCCCGATAGGAGCAGCCCCCAACCATGGCGGATGTGTCTGGGCAACGTGCCATGGCCCAGCAGACAGGGGTTCGTGGCCCACCACTGGTCCGCGGATTGGTGGTTGGGAACCGCTGCTATAGAGGATGGTACAGGGAGGCTGAGTTTACCGGTCCCTTGTTCTCAATGGAATACCTCCTGAAGTGAAGGTCCGATTGGGGATAATGGGGCCTGGAGAGGGTTGGTCCCTAGAACAAGGGACTGGGTAAGGATAATGGGGTGTTGGGAGAGTCCAGTTCCCAGAGTGAGTAGCTGTCTGGGACAGTGGAGCATGGTAGGATCAGGATCCCTATCACTCTATCAAAGCTGGGATGGAAGACACTTCTTTTCCTTGCCTCTTCCTGCCCTCCAGAAGCAAATTTGGTTACTGTGCCTGACTGGACACAGTATGTCCCTCCACAACCAATGCCTCCTTCCCTACCCAGATGTATGCAATTAATGCAGTTAAAAAAATTAACCATTAATTCGTCACAGGCATTAAGTGTGATTGACCCCTCCTTTAAATCTTTCCTGTGGCTGTAATACAGCACTGATTCTTAGACTGCTTTTCCTGGAGTCATTTTCATAGAAGATTTTCCTCTACCCATACCTCACTCTCTCTCATCCAAGGACCTCCCTGCTTCTTGCAGACTTAAACTTAGGGCCTCCCATAGGCTCTTAACTTGCTCCCTGTGGTTCCTTATCCCTGCAGGATTTTCTTGCTGTCCGTGACCTCTGGCATAGAACAACTGGAGAGGAGGCTTTCTCAAGCCTTTTTTATGAGGCCCAGTTGTTCAACTTACTGTCACCTGATCATGTTATTCCAGTCCCCTCAGGTTAAGATCATTATGGCACATAGGACTTCAAAGATTTAGGAGGTGCAGTCTACTTTTTGTTTGTTTGTTAGACTGCACATTGTACCCAGCCTCTGATTCAGATGGGACAGAGAACCCTCCCTCCCCCCCCACACACACACACACACTGGACAAAATAAGAAAGACTTCACACTTATGCCAAACAAAGATCATCATCTGGTATTTTTTTTTCACTAGGGAGCCTCAAAGCTTTCAAAAGAGGAGAGGCACTTTCCTCTTTTTAAAAAAAAAAAAAAAAAAAAAAAAAAAAAGTCTTCTGCCTTGGCCATGACTTCATCCCAATTCTCCATCTACATCTAAATTAGGGATGTTAATGGTCTGGTGCACCACCGGCAGAGGTTGAGCTGGAGCAGTTAATCGTTTAAACTTAACGTTTAAACAGGATTGTATATCCCTAATCTAAATGATTATTTCAGTGGATTGGTAGAAAGTTGTGCAGGGCAATCTATTAGATGAACACTCTTACTACTTGTCCCATTCCCTATACACACGAAATTGGGAATCTTCTTCTGTTTTTCAAGGAATCATAGAACCAGTCTACAGGAACTGGAATGAGGTTTAACAGGTAGTTCGAACTAGGGCTTTATTTCGAACTACCGGGTCCCTGCTGCGTGTAGACGCGGGCAGTTAGTCCGGACTTGTAAATTTCAAAAATGGCGACTGGCCGGGAAGATGCAAATCAAGCACGGAATATTTAAATCCCGGGCTTGATTTGCAATTTCGAATGCCTACATTAGCCTCCCTAGTTCGAACTAGGGGGCTAGTGTAGACATACCCTAAGATGTCACAGGACAACTCATTATCTCATATTAACTTCTTTCAAGGGATCATCGTTTTCCCCCACTAAAATTATTCCTCATCCAGCAGCTTTGTTTCTGTTTAGGGCTTGTCTACATAAAGACACTCAGGAAAGTTAAGATAAATTAACTAAAGGTGTGAAATTAACTAAAGGTGTATATATTAAAGCACATTAAACCTGGGTTTGTGAGGATCAAGCCAAAGGCCATTTTAATTTTAAATGAGTAACCACGCAGAGGGGTTTAATGTATTTTAAACTAATGCTTGTTAATGTCATACCATAAGTTGATTTGTCTTTACTTTCCCATTTGTCCCCCGTGCAGACAAACCCTTAGTCTCTCCCCTTTGGCCAATATGAATAGCAGTATTGGTCTTAATATCTCACTTGTACAATTAACTACAGCCGGTCCCCGAGTTGCGAACGGTCGACTTACGACCAAAGCTGTCGTAAATGGCGGACCCTGAGTTACGAACGTGATCCGCGCTTACGAACAGCACGGTCGCGTGTAACTCTATGGGGTCCGACTTACGAACAAACTGAGTTACGGACCAGTTGCTTGGTCCGTAACTGGTTCGTAAGTTGGGGAAAGGCTGTATAACTTTTCTTTGTCAATGCTGTGCGTTTCTTACCTCCCTATGATCTGTTCCCTTCATGAACTCATAGGGCTTATTGACATGGAAACCCTGGTGAATTAGTGTGGAATGTTTCAATTTTATTCAATACATTCTTTTACTAGAATGCTGCAAGAAGATCCTGTTTTGTTTCAGCTTTATAAAGACCTCGTTGTGAGCCAAGTAATTAGTGCTGAAGAATTCTGGGCCAACCGTTTAAGCATGAATACTGTGGATAGTTGTACAGCACCTAATAAGCAGGATGTGGGCATCTCTGCAGCTTTTCTGGTACGTTTGAAACCATTTTAGGAACCCTTTATATGTTGGCTGGACTTTCTGTGAATGAATTTAAATTTTACCTCAAATACAATTGCTTTGAAATCTTTTTCTACCTAATGCAATAAAAAAAGGCTCTTACCTGAATTATGTTTAAGTAAAATTTCATACTTCCAAACAAGAGTATCTGTTATCTTTCCATAGTCTCAGAAGTTAAGCCATTCAGTCAATCTCCTTGTCAGTGCAGGATTTGTCTCTGTGTATACACCCTAAAATGTTTTGCGTGGTCTATTTAAATGTCGTCAGAAAGGAAGAAACCTCCTATTTCCTATTACACATCTCAATGGAGAAGAATAGTGGAATATAAAGATTTTCCTGATAACTAGCCTACATTTTCCCTTTCAATTTCATTCTCGTAGTACTTGTATGATAGTTCCTCCGTCCTCTTTCTACCCTACCGATACTTATAGGCTATCTATAATTCACCCTCCCCTTATTCTTGCCTGAGCCAAGAAATCTCTGTTTTCAGTACTTCTAATATTTATTGATAAATCATTCTTCCCACCTGAAAAGATACTTTTGTAGTGGAAAAAACATTTGCTGTAAGTAAATAAATTAGGGTATGTCTAGACTACATGCCTCTGGCGACAGAGGCATGTAGATTAGGCTACCCGGCATAGGAAAAGGAAGCGGCGATTTAAATAACCGCCACTTCATTTAAATTTAAATGGCTGCCGCGCTGAGCCGATCAGCTGTTTGTCGGCTCAGCGCTGTAGTCTGGACGCTCCGAGGTCGACATCAAAGGCATTTGTCGACCTCCCCGGTATACCTCATCCCATGAGGTCGACATCAAAGGCATTTGTCGACCTTCCCGGTATACCTCATCCCATGAGGTATACCGGGGAGGTCGACAAATGCCTTTGATGTCGACCTCGGAGCGTCCAGACTACAGCGCTGAGCCGACAAACAGCTGATCGGCTCAGCGCGGCAGCCATTTAAATTTAAATGAAGTGGCGGTTATTTAAATCGCCGCTTCCTTTTCCTATGCCGGGTAGCCTAATCTACATGCCTCTGTCGCCAGAGGCATGTAGTCTAGACATACCCTTAGTTTCTTTAAAAGACAATGTCTAGACTACATGCCTCTGGCGACAGAGGCATGTAGATTAGGCTACCCGGCATAGGAAAAGGAAGCGGCGATTTAAATAACCGCCACTTCATTTAAATTTAAATGGCTGCCGCGCTGAGCCGATCAGCTGTTTGTCGGCTCAGCGCTGTAGTCTGGACGCTCCGAGGTCGACATCAAAGGCATTTGTCGACCTCCCCGGTATACCTCATGGGATGAGGTATACCGGGGAGGTCGACAAATGCCTTTGATGTCGACCTCATGGGATGAGGTATACCGGGGAGGTCGACAAATGCCTTTGATGTCGACCTCGGAGCGTCCAGACTACAGCGCTGAGCCGACAAACAGCTGATCGGCTCAGCGCGGCAGCCATTTAAATTTAAATGAAGTGGCGGTTATTTAAATCGCCGCTTCCTTTTCCTATGCCGGGTAGCCTAATCTACATGCCTCTGTCGCCAGAGGCATGTAGTCTAGACATACCCTTAGTTTCTTTAAAAGACAATAAAAGCTCACTTCAAAAACAACCCTGAAACATCTATCTGCTCTGCTACCTTAAGTATGGGTTCACACTTCAGTTTTAACTTGTCCCGTAATAAGGTTTTATACACTTCAATAACAGTCTTCTTATGTTGCTATTCCCATAGGCTGATGTTCGGCCTCAAACAGATGGCTGCAATGGTCTGAGGTATAACTTAACTTCAGATATTATTGAATCCATATTCAGGACATATCCTGCAGGTAGGTAGAAAAATCAATACATATGTGATGCTAAGCTGTCTAAGTTGATTTTAGTAAGTTTTATCATTAGAAGACTAGAGGATTAGTCCTATGCTTGTTTCTGTTGATAAAACGTACAGGGCTTCTTAACATTCCCTCCTACCATCGTCTGTGCTTATTATGCAGTCTTAATTCCTTATTTCAGTTTTTTTATAGATTCTAGAGAGATTTTAATGCTTGAGCCTGAAAGAGACTCTTGAATTATTGAGTTTGCTTTGCTTTTAAACCATGAGTAAATGTTTTTGCCCAAGTGTCATGCTCTATTTGAAGGATTCATTTTAATTATTTTAAATTTTTCTAATGAGAAGTTGTTGGTAAGTTATCTGATTTTAAAATGCTAGATTGGACCCTGATACTGAAATTAGTTTGATCACTCACGGTTGAAAAAGAACCAGTCCATCTTGGGAACAATATGGAAGGATTCTTCTTAAACTGCTAGACCTTTGGCATTTGAAGTTTTCAGGATGTGCCCGGCTACGACATTTTCAAGTTTACAAGCTATTGGTATTTCTTTCCAAAACGTAGTCAGTATTGTTGGGCATGACACAGCTTATATTTGTTGCATAAATTGCCATCTCTTTTTAAAATCCAAACTCCATGTCTTTTTAATAAGATGTGTGTGTTTATGCCTAATTCAGCATAAGCTTAGGTCATTTTCCATCACACACTGACCGGTAGTACATTATTTTGAATTGCAAAATATCTTATAAACACATTGGTTTGTTTACAGTAAAAGTGAAATATGCAGAAAATGTTCCACATAATATGACAGAAAAAGAATTCTGGACACGGTTTTTCCAGTCTCACTACTTCCATCGAGATAGACTGAATACAGGTTCAAAAGACCTCTTCGCTGAATGTGCCAAAATGGATGAAAAGGGTAAGCTTTTCCTTCTCTCTCTGCAATAGACCATTGTAATTGAGCCACATTACACTGAAACTTCAAAATTAATTAAAAAAAAAAAAAAAGCTAAGGATTTTTACAGCCACATTAATCAGATAAAACCAACATACATTATTTTTAAAAATTAGATATTTGTTTATTATTTGACAAATGCTGTAAGATGTTAGGAGCCAAGACCTATAATGTAATCTTTGAATGGTGTTGATCAGACTGAATGTTTGACCCACTATATTTACAGTATCTGATTATAGAAGACTTTTTAGGTTCCATACTAAAGTGCTTAAAAACAAATTAGTGCTTAAAAGATGCCAGCACTAGCAACTCCTTTTTTTTTTGCAAAATTCATGCAGCATGGATAATATCAGTGAAAGCTTCCTCATAATATACAACCAAGGGGCCTTAACAGTGTCTCTGGTAATAGGACATAGTTTTGTTCACATAACTGTTCATTCTGTGATGTCTTTGCTGAGACTTGCAACAGATGTGGCTTTTATGATAAATCAGTTCTCTAGAGAACTGATTTAAGTTTGGTTTCTTTTACAGGCTACTTGAATATTTCTACATTTATTGACCATCGTAGTTCTGGGCCATGTTTGAAATAGTCGACTAGTCCTTCACATCCCTATCAGCAGGAGGCACCAAGGAGGGGGTAGTGGGTACCTCCAAGCAGCAGCACCATGGGGAGCTTGGGGTCAGAGCCCTGGCTCCATGTGGCACTGCTGCTTTGAAACGCTGCATGCAGCCCTGGGGCCAGCTGGGTTGTCCCCAGGATGCATGTTGCGTTTCAAAGTGGCATCGCCACATGGAGCCCGGGGTCAGCGGGGGAGTCTCCAGTTGACCCCAGGCTCCACGCAGCGCTTTCGCCTTTGAAGTGTTGCTACACTTCAAAGGCTGAGGTGCCTTATCAATTAATCGAATAGTTGATGCAAAATGCATCAACTATTTGATTAGTCAATTACTCGCAATTTAACATTCGTAGTTTGAAAAAATGACCTCGAGGTGAAAAACCCTCAGTTATATTCTGAAAATGTCGTCTTCCTTTGATGCTTGTGTATAATCTGAGTTATACACACATGTATGGAGAGAAGACTAGACTCTTTAATATACAAATAAATGCTTTGCATTCTAATAGTGTCCTTCATCTGACAACCCCAGAGCAAAAACAAACAAAAGCCATACAGTATCATGAGATGGGTAAAGTTAGTTAAGTGTTTTACCCAAGACCACACAGCAAGACAGTGGCAGTACTGGAAACAGAACACAAATAGTCAGTAGTAGTTAGAACAAGGAACTGGAAGTCATATCTACTTGAAGATTAAATATAATAACCAATATTGAATGCAGAATAACTGTTGTATTACTAAAAAATATTCAGAATTGTAGGTGGAAGTTGACAGGAAGTATCTGGAACTAGTTAGAATAATTCCTGCAATAATTTTCAAAAATACAGACCAAAACATGACTTTTTAATGACAGATGTAGTAAAGTGCAGAAAGCCACTGAACATAATAGCACTTGGACACATGCAAAACCTTCTGGCACTACCTTTTTCCCCAACCATGGAACACATTGAAGGATTAAAAAAATTCATTGTTTTTAGAAATACCTATATACTAAAAGACAAAGCCTTCTTTTTTGATACCTGTAGTGTTCAGTTCGCAAGTTGCCACACACCTGTATAATGCAAAATGTACCAGATATCTTAGATGTTGGTTATTTAAATACAAGTTCAAATTTGACAACAGATAGTGGTGTTGTTTTTAGAAATACGTTTCTTGCACACATTGGTGTCTAATATTAATCTGTGCCATACTCTATTGTGTGATTAAAATTACCAAATCATATAAAGGTGGTGACATCCAGATTAACTTGAGGCATATGTTTTATCAACCGTGAGTGTTGACAGATGTTCTCAGATACTGTTCTGATAGAAAACATTGGGTTTTTTTTCTCCTCATAGGGTTAAAAACAATGGTGTCTCAAGGGGTGAAAAATCCTCTTCTAGATTTAACGGCCTTGGAGGATAAATCATTAGATGAGGTAAGTACAGAGAGTGTTTAAAAACATCTATCTACAATTTAACTGGATCACCTTATAAGCTTTAAAAAGATCACAAATAGTATTAAAATACAAACTTTCCATGGCCCAAATGCTAATTAGTCAGAAGGGACCAACATGATCATCTAGTTGGACCTCCTGCACATTGTAGATCACAGAACTTCACCTGCTCACTCTTGTAATAGCCCCCTGACCTCTGGTTGCATTACTGAAGTGCTCAAATGGCTTAAGGATTTGAAGTTACAGAGAATCCACCATTTACACTAGTTTAAACCGGCAAATGATTTATGCCCCATATATAGCATTTAGTTTAGAATAACCTTAACAAACTATTAATTACTTTACCTGCAGGGTTATGGTGTTTCCTCTGTGCCATCCACATCAAACTCCTCAAAGTCCTTCAAGGAGAGTAGCAATGCTGCCATTATAAAACGCTTTAATCATCACAGTGCCATGGTCCTTGCAGCTGGGCTCCGAAAACAGTAAGCTCTCAGAACTGGAGACTAACTCAAACTTGAACATTTTATAAATGTTAACTTGCAGCTTGTGGAATATTATGATCTGAAAAACAAATCTGATCGCATGGATTATGTTTTGACTTTTAAAATCCTTTCAATGTATCAGACCTCACCAACCACCAAAATTAAAGTTATTTTTGCATAAGGTAGTATAAAATATTGCAGGTTGGAAATACATATTCCTCTTCTGTATTGTCTCTCAAACATGGATTTTTTTACGTTTTATTAAAAGAAAAGTGTATCTTGACTGAGTCACCTCAGAGAATATTTGACAACTGAGACCCTTGTCCAAACTATAGCCCAAATTAAGACCTAGAAGGCCATGAGTGCAGTGAAGCTAGTCTGGCTTTCTCCATGCAGAGGGATGGATAGATTGGATGCAAGGACCTCATATCCAATTTATACCACCTGCATATGGAGCATAACTTGTAGGGGCTTCTTATACACCAGTGCTCAGGAGACATGAGACTGAAGAGCCAGGGCAGCTGAATCTAAATGGCTCAGTTACAGGTCTGTTACAGTAGTGGCTGCTGTGCAGCCCAGGCAGGATTCACCACTGGAGTTCTGCAAAACTCACCCAACTACAGTCAGCTTATTCAGTCTGTTCTTTAGGAGAAATATTTTTCCCTTTTAATGCTTCTGTTTTTGCTCATATGGCTTATTCATTTAAATAGAATACTAGACCTTAATAAGTCTTTCTGAGAGTAAACATTTCACTCCCCAAACTTATATTGCTCCTTTCTAAAAAATACATAAACTGGATGTTAAGGCATCTTTACTGTCCCATACTCCCTGCTGTATGTGCACAGCAGCAGTCACAGAGCACCAGTTAGAGGGAGTATAGCAACTCTCATACCATGAATGTAGCACTCCCACACTGCCGGCAAGTTTGTGTGGAGGTGACAGTTTAGTGTTAGGAAAGATTTCTTGTGTGAGATTAATACTATAGCCTGTGATGGAAGCAGTGGATGCAAAGCGTAGAGAAGAACAGGATTGAGGCCCAAGAGATTCTATGTAAAGAGATAAGCACCATCATAGAAGAATGTGTGGAATGGTAAGCTCTCCTCTTTCCCTACTTTAATGATTTTACAAAAGGTATTTGATAGCTGGCATAGACATATATTGTGAAGACACTTCAGTCCTGCAGTACCCAGCTAATGATGTTAATATCAGTAAGTCCATGTACAGAGAAGGGAAGTGTTCTAATGGTGAACAACCAGACAAAAATGGTTGAATGTGGAGACTGTCATAAAATCAGAGGCACATTGTATTATTGCTGTTTGGCATTGTCAGTCTAGATCATAGGTTCCCAAACTGGGGGGCGTGAAGAAATTCCAGGGGGGGGCGCGAGGTGACCCAGCCCTCCCCCTGTCAATCCTCCCCCCTAAGTTTTTTCTGCTATTTTTGTTTTTCGGCCCCAGTCCATTCCTTTTTTTTCGGGGGGCTCAACAAGTTTTGCTGTTATGTGGGGGGGCGCACGAGGGTTTCTCAAAAATCAAAAAGGGGGCGTGATGCCAAAAAGTTTGGGAACCACTGGTCTAGATAAAGTAATGCGTTAGCAACACAAACACTGGTATAGCATGGGTAAATTGTGTCCAGAAAGCCTACATTTTGCTGCTAATATTGCTGTTCTGAATAATATCCCTGAAAAGTTAAAGACAAACCGGCAAATATAGCATACCAAGCAGAGCTCAAAATTAGTTCTGCTAAAACAGACATCCTGGAAACACAAACATCAACCACTAACATCACATTTGAAGGCAAAAGCCATCAAGAAAGTGGAATAGTTCACCTCCCTTGGGCAGTACCATAATGGCCAACAGAGACCCCAAGAAGAAAGTGACATCAAATATAGGAAAAATATCCACAATATTGATTAAACTTTATGGAAATCTAAGACAACCAGAACAAAACCGAGAATTTAATTCAAACGTAATCTTAGTGATAACATATGGCCTTGAGACCTGGAAATTATCAAAATGTTAGAAAATTAGATACCTTTGAAAATAAGTGTTGATGACAGATCTTGGGCACTAGTTGGAAATACTCATTTACCAATGAAGACATCTGAAAAATCAGCAACCAGCCCCTTCTCTTCACCAAAATCAGAAGGAATGGCTGTACTCCAGAAACCAACATGGACTTCCACAGGAAGATGTTAAGTAGAAATCAACTGGTATGAGGAAACGAGTATCCAAGTGTAACCTTAAGAAAAAGTAACCTTAGCAGGGGAACAGAACAGTAGCTCTCAATACTATAGAACAGGGAGCAGCACCAAATGACAGAGATTAGAAAAGTAGTTTCTGTCTTGTGTGCCAGCATTGGCATGGGAGTAACGTGATATAAATGCATTAAGAGTAGCACACAAGGTGTGTGCCTTAAGATTTATTTGGCTGGAGGATTGCTTCACTGCACTATGGTCTTGTTACCTCCCTGCTGGTCAAGAGTACGCTTTTTTTCTTTGTGCGGAGATAGCCATTGCCCATCATGGACAAGATCCTGATCCTTTTTAGAGTGACACATATGTCCACCATTTAAGTGTATACCTTTTTGAAAGAAATAATTTGGAATTCAATATATTTTGAAACAGATTAACCGACTAGATGTCCTTAGTCTAAATGTCAGTCTCCTACAAAATGACTTGCTGTTCACTTCCTTTTAATATACTGTGTTTTATTTTAAGAGAAGCACAAAATGATCCCTCCAGTGAGACCAGCAGTATGGATGGAAATTCCAGGGATTCAGATTTCTTTCAGCCACCAATAAAAAAGGTATGAACAAAGTGAGTTTGCTAGTGCAGTTCCAATTGAAGTAGAATACTGTCAACAGCTGCATAAAGCATTATTTAAAGTATTAAAAGTATGAAGAATGATATGAATATAATTCTTGGGCAGCACCATAATGGCCAACAGAAACTTCAAGAAGGAAGTGACAAAGATGGGAAAAGCATCCATAAAAGTAATGTATGGAAATCGAAGATACTGAGAACAAAACTGAGAATTTTCAATTCAAACGTAATCTCAGTGCTCACATAAGGCCTTAAGATAAACATGCTGTTGACACAGAGCTCTTTATTTAAATACAAATAACTTGTAAAATTGATAGTACAATCTAGCTGTTAATCTTTTTTTCTTTCACTGAACGAACATTAACATTTTTCCTCACGTATTTTGTAACAAATCTTAAAAGGTATGTTCCTTTCATTGTGTGTGGTTGTAATTGTGTGTGGTTGTAATTATGCATTACCACTCCTAAGTGCCCGCGCACCTTTGGGGCAACATTCAGGCAGAGAATTAGAATATTAGTAGTTGCAACCACTCGATGGAATTAATATATTGCAGAAGAAATGTACACTTATTACTTATGCGTAAGCAGAATGCTAATTTGGTGTTTCAACGTAAAGGGTTGACCTTGCATCAGAAGCAATGCTCAATCAAATTTGAAACTCATTTTCAGCTTATTGGGGCACAGAAATGAGGCAACAGAAGTGTTTCTCTTAAAATTTTTCAGTGGGAGCTGCTGTACTTAGGATACTGGAATTATGTAAAAATGGCTAAGATGATGCAATGTTTTCAATGACTGCATCCAAAAAGCTAAGGAGGAAAATTCCAGTGACTTAACTCTTCCACATACACTTCTCAACCCCCAAAAATTACTTGACATCCACACAAATAGCAAATATTTTTAGAAAATACCCATTGTAGCTTTTGTGGCAGTCAATAGTTCTGACTTTATTGTAGACAGCAGTTCTGAGTGGGAATGAATAATAGGATTAAAGGAAAATCTCTCTGTACTTAATGATGAAGAAAGGAGATTTCTAAAACAGCTTTCGCTGTATCTCATTTAACTGCACTACTGTCAACGCTCGTTAATATTTTCTGTCCCAAATGTACACCTTATTTAGCTACAAACCTGCAATGACTCTGTTTAAATTCCTCCACTAAAAATATTAATCTTTTTTATTTTGTGTTAAATACATATGCACATAAACAATCCTTTGTACTCCCTGTTTATTTCTCAAATGTCATTTAAAAATTGTATAACAATACAATGATTTTGGAATTCTTGCAAACATTTTAGCTTTCTTGGTCTCTCTGCTTTAATTTAAAAAAAAATCCTTTTCTAAAATTATTTCTACCATGTGACTGCCAATGCATTTAAGCACCCAGCCATATTCTGACATCCTCACACAAGCATTGACTCTGTTTTGTAATTATGTCTTAACATTTTCAAAACTGACCAGTGGTATAGAGTGTCTTGAGTTTTGGGTGCCCAGTTTTCAACCGTTAAAGGGGCCTGACTTTCAGAAAGTGCTCACTATTTGGCCTCTGAAGACCTAAATCCTTTAAGATGTCAGCTTGCACATCCAGAAATGGTTGTTGCTTGTAAAATTAAAACTGTCTGGGTAAAGGGCTTCAGGATTTAGTGGGAGATGCTGGCTGAGACCACAGCACAGGGTGTGGCCACTTTGTGCTATGCTACTGAGGGAATCTTAGACTGTTGGCCCTGTGATTATCATGGAGGAAGACCTACCTATGTGGAGGTAACCCTCTTGTGGCATAGAGGAAAATATTGGCACGGGCTGTGGGTGCTATGGGAGAAAGGAGTCTCTCCCCATGCTATGAAAATTGTATAGGGATCTTGCAACCTCCATAGCCAGCATCACTGAAAACCATGTTAGTTGGCCAGAGCTATGTATGCACCTCTCCTCTTGAGGTGATACACTGGGTGATGCACTGCTAGAGCAAAGAATCTGAGTGACTTGGGCTTTTTTCACCTTTTCCCCCATTCTTTTAGCAGGAAACTCTGGACAAAGGAAAAAAGCACAGTCTACATATGTGCAACCATAAGCATTTGATTTTTAGTTGTCTCATTATATTGCAGGTGAAGCTACAGGAGGCTATTGAATATGAAGATTTAGGAAAGAATAATAGCATTAAAACTATTGCACTAAATCTAAAGAAATCTGATCGGTAAGTTCAATGGATAAAACAATAGTTCTTTGGATGTTTCAACATATTAAAATGAATATAAATCTCTTTCTGGTCTGTTCAGAACAGTATGTTCTTAATCTGCTTTATGTTTTGCATGGCTTTTGAATACTGCTAGAATCTAGAATAAAATTTAATTAATCTGAAACTTTGTTTAAACAAATTTTCAAGTAGTTACCATTTTCAAAACTGCATCTTTAGTTCAGGTGGACTTTTGTGAATTCAGTAAGTCTTTACAAACTGTTGCCATAAGAGCCGTATTTTAGTCTGAGTATGAAGGTCTAACATTGTTAGACCACTCTAATCCACTCTGAGATCTTGTCTTCACTAGACAGATGATTGACAGTGCCACTCTCAATCTTCTGGAGTTCGATTTAGCAAGTCTAGTTAAGACTCGCTAAGTCAAACTCAGAGGGTGCCCTTGCTAGCAGCCAGTACTCCTGCTTGTGCATTTGCACCTGTTGACCTTCTGCTGTGGGGAAACATGAAACAAGGTTAATTATGTAGCTGGAGTTGTGTATCTTACTTCGATGTTCCCTATGAGTGTAGACCTGGCCAGAGACAGCTTGCAAGCATTTCTTTGCTTGCATTTAGAAATACTTGCATTCTCTGCACAAGATTTTACATCACTTCTTTTGTGATGGTTTCCCTTTTGTCTTCAGGAACATAAGCTTTCAGTTTGAAAAACATTACATCTCCCAACATTTGCAAAAAAAACCTTCCAAATGTGCACCAATGGTTGTAGTGTTCTTCGTGAAATACTAGTCCTGAGTGGGGTGACATGCCTCATTCACCTGAAACCTGACAATTTAAGTGACATCTAGTACTGCCAGTGTTGATTGAAGCTTTAAAAAGAGGTTTAAAGGCTTAATGTCATTAAGTCTTTAATCATAAAGAACAGGTTTATGCTACAGATGTATGTCGGTAGAACTGCACTGTTCAGGGCTGTACAAAATCCATGCCACTGAGTGACAGTTACACCAACCTAACCCTCCCCCCCCCCCCCCACCTCCCAACACACACATCCCCTGTAGACTGCATTTTATCAATGGAAAAGCTTCTCCTATCAACATAGCAACCTTCTCTCACAGATATGGACTAATTATGCTAACGGGAAAAGTCTGCTGTTATGCCAATGCAGTGTTTTATGTGTAGAGTTGCATATTAAATAAAGAATGGCATATCCCTTTTCATTTTGCTGTCACACATGGGAAAAGCTTAGGCTGTAGGAGGAATTTGGAAGCTTACAGTTACCTATTTTAAAAAAAAATCCAAACAAACCTCTGATTTTCTTTTTTTATTAGAGGCCAACAGCCAAGTTTGTACAACACCTAAAAGCTGAAAAGTGCAACTGCTACATAAATCTTAGTCCACTAGGAATTAAGCTTTTGCAATTAACATTTTGCTCTGTAATATTCTTGAGGTTTTTTTTCTCTCTTCCCATAGGTATTATCATGGTCCAACTCCAATTCAGTCACAGCAATATGCAACCAGTCAGGATATTATTAACTCTTTTCATAGTATTAGACAAGAAATGGACGCCTATGTACCCAGATTAACTCAGGTAGGAAAAGATCATTTTAATTCAAATACGAAAAAGTAAAACTCCCTTCTTAATACAAGAGAGTGTGAGTGTCAAATTAACTTTGTCTATATATTGACATACTGGAATGATGGTACTTATGCAGTTTTGTCTTTCAAGATGAACCTGATTCTTTTTGTGTTAAATTGCATAATGTGGGAAATTGTTTTAGAAGTGAAGTCTTTAATCAGAACAACTCATAATTTACCTGAATTAAGCTTCAGAGCATTGTTTTAACAATTTTGCTTCAGCTCTTCTCTGAAGCTGTAACATTTAAGACAAGTAACTACAGTAAAACTCCAGTCGTCCGGGTTCCAGATGGTGCCAGACCATCAGGAGTGCCGGACCATTGGATGCCGGAAGTGCTCCGGGCAGCTGGACAATTGGAGCTGCTCTGCCCCCGGCTTCCCCGAGTCAGCCGCTGGTCAGTTTCAGCAGCGGCTGACTTGGGGAAGTCTGGGGCAGAGCAGCTGGGGTGCTACCGGGTTGGTCCCGCAGTGCCGAGGGGCGCATCCCCCCCACTCCACCCCACACCCCTCATAGCCCCCCCTTCTGATAGTCCAGCATATCTGATAATCTGGCACCCCCTGGGTCCTAAAGGTGCCGTATTATCGGAAGTTTACGTACCAGATTTGCTAGTATTAATGGGCAAATTCTATAGTCCTCCCATGGCTGTGAAGAAGCTCCAGAGGTAGTGGAATCAGTGTTGCTGTACTGCAGAGGGTAGAATGGAAAGCCCCATGAGGAGACTTAGCACCATAACGTGAGGGTGGAAGTGGAGCTATCTCTGGTGGCCCTTACTTTGTGCATGCAAAATGTGTTGTTCAAAGGCAGTTCAAGGTCACAGCCAGTGGATTTGTGACTAAGTGGATCTGCTTTAGCCTGAGAGAGCATGAAGGAGGTTGCCAGATGGCTGCATGTGTGCTGTGCCCACAGGTTGGCTGGGATAGCAGGTTTTCTTAGCTTTCCTTGCATGCAGCAAATTTACATTTGGCCCTAATTAAATTGCCACAATTGTTTGTACCCCACAGTTCTAGTAAAATAAAAAGTCCGGTACTGGTGTTCTTGACTTACATATGTACCAGTTACGCAATATCATGCGCATGTTAACTCACAGTAAAGACTTCAATTTGAGAGCAATACTGGTGGACAGGTGTGGTCTATGTTCTCATCGTGGTTTCTGGAATTTCCACAAATAACATGAGTTGATGCTTAGTACAGGTTGAACCTCCCAAATCGGGGACTCTCTGGTCCGGCAACATCCGTGGTCTGGCAGGGCCACAGAAGTTGCTGGACCAGAGAGCCTGGAGGAGGTGACAGCAACACAGGGGCTGGGGAGCCCCCACCCTGGCCAGGGAACCCCCAGTATTACCAGGGCCAGGCGGAAGCCAAGGAGCTCCTGCCCCAGCTGGGGAGCCCCCGGTGGTAGTGGGACCAGGTGACCAGGGAATCCCACCCTCAGCTGGGGAACCCCTGGCTCAGTGGGGCTGCCTGTGGCCAGGCGGTCCAGGCCAGGAATCCCAGCAAACCCCTGTTGGCAGTGGGGCAGTGGGGTGACTGGGCAGCCTCTGCCAGGGAACTCTCTAGCTAAAGTGGGGCTGGCAGAGGTGGACAGCTAGAATCCCCAGCAGCAGCAGGACAGCCCTAGCAGCGGGGTGGGGTAGCCAGGTGCCTTGGCTGGGAAACCCCTGGCAGCAGCAGGGCCGGTGGTGCCGGATGATCCCACCTGGGAACACACTGCGGCAGCAGGGCCAGCAGCGGCCAAGCAGTCCCTCCCGGGAACCCTGAGGCAGCGGATGGCAGCAGGATGGGGAGCTGTGTTGGGCTAGCATTACGGGTGCCAGCGGCAGGGAGCCCAGGAGTGGGGCAGCCAGCAGGGGAGTACTGACCTCCCCTGGTCTGGCAAACTCCTTACTCCAGGACTGCTCAAGTCCCAAGGGTTCCAGACCAGGGAGGTCCAACCCAACCTGTAAGAACTACTTGTCCAGTTCCCCATCGCATCAAAAGGGAGATGACTTTTATACTTGCAACATTCTAAGTTATTTCAGTCTAAGATCTCTAATGTCCTGATTTGATATATCTCAGCCAGTGTATTTCACTTTTAAGATTCATTTTTCCAAAATGTTTTAAAGCAAGGCATTGGGAAAATGATACCAAAGGACTTATTTTTTTTTTAAAGGTTCTTTCAAGTGGTGCTGCTACTAGCATCATCACAGCCCTGTCACCAGGAGGAGCACTTATGCAGGGTGGGACACAGCAAGCCATAAACCGTAAGTATTTGTATAGTAAGTTATCCATTAGCTATTGAGGGTAGAGGAGCTTGTGGCCTGCTGAGATTTTGGGTTTTGTAAGAGTAATACTGGGGTTGCAAAAGTGGGGTAGGGTTAGGCGTTGGAAGAAGACAGCAAAAAAACCAGCATGGGAGGGAAAACTGTTGTTCACCACCCTTTACTGCCCCCTTTACATCCATTTTCCCCTTGTGCTTGCCTGACTGTGGCTATTTGTTATACTTCCTATCAGTTACCAGGGAAGTGAGTGCAGGCACACAGCTTAAGCCTAGGGTTTTTTTCCCTCTGTCTCACTCACACACAGAGTCAATCCAATCTACACAGCTTCAGCTATGCAAATAATGTAACTGAAGTTGACCTACTTACTGCAGCATCCTCCACATGGTAAGGTTGGCAGTGAGGCTCTCCCATCGACTTCAGCTATTCTCCTCATCCTGGTGGAGTCAAGGGGAGAGTACTCAGAGGTCGATTGATTGCTGTAGCATCAAGCCACGGCGTAGTAAGGACAAGCCCTGAGTCTCTACAATGCTGAAGAGACAGGATCTCAAGGAGATACAAGTAGGATCAGTAAGAGAGGCAGAACTAAAGCGGACACAGAAGGCCTGTGTAGAACAATTATCTCCTTGTAATCCATAGGAAAAATTTAAACGGGGCAGTTATTTCAGAGACCAGATGGATGATATAATGTCTTCAATTGCATCAACTTGTAGTGGTGAGCCACACACAGTGGGATGTAAAAGAGCAGTCAAGTCGATTACTCACATTTCTCCCCCCCCTTGCTGCCTCTATCAGAGACTTCCGGGGGGGGGGGGAGCAGGAGCCAGTGCTGGGGGGAGCCAGCTTAAAAGCTGGTTTCCCCCAGCACTGTCTCCGTGGTACTGCTTTTCCCCCCACTCCCCGATGCTGCTGCCTCTTATCAGAGGCAGCAGTGCAGGGGGGCCAGGAGAGGCTGCTCCGGCAGCAGCCCCTGTCCGCAGAGGTCCCAACTCCCTGCTGGGAATCCCTGCGGACAGGGGTTGCTGGACGGCCGCAAGCCGGGACTGAGCAAGCACAGTTCAGTCCCAGCTCAGGCCGGGTCCAGGAGCTACCCCCACTGTGGCTCTGCAGTTAAATGTAGTAGGAGCCGGACTGACTGCATGCCTCGCTCTTACTACATTTAAACTGCAGAGCCACAGTGGGGGTAGCTCCTTCTGAGCGTCTTCGCTTATCAACTAATCATGTAGTGGATACAAATTATATCGACTACACGATTACCCAGTTACCCGCCTCTTAACATCCTTAACACACAGATCTTCAAAAGGTATTCAGAGTGTCACAGCTACGTCCATTTAGTCATGACGCTTGGAGTACCTTTCCGAGACTCAAAGAGCTCTGTGTGGCTCAAGCTCATTCCTCTCTCCAACTGCAATTGGTCCAATAAAGTTATTGCCTCACCCACCTTGTTTCTAATATCCTAGGATTGATCCAGCTACAACTATACTGCATACCGTTATTTCACAGACAGATTTGACTACACAGTCTGTTTCCAAATCAAATCTACTGCTTGCTTTCCTGGAATAAATTAAGCTTTATTTTGAAAATGGCACAGAAAACATAAGAGCCTCCACATTCACAGTGTGGCACTCCCTGGCCTTGGAAAGTATGCCACAGGCTAGAGAGCTGCAGCTGTGTGTGTTGAGACAAATTTGGGGTCCTAGTCCATCATGTTTGCTGGGACCCCACTTCCCTCACCCAAATTTTGGGAGCTTCCTTGACTCTTTCACTTGTACTGCTGCTTCCTCATTGACTATTTTATATTTGTGCTTTTCTTTCCTCTTGCTCACTTTGTCTGATTGTTCTTTCCCTAATTTCTCTTCCTGTTCATCTGTCTCTTAATTCTTTTCTCTTGCTGTTTTATTTTTTCTCCTCCCCCGCACAAGTTTTTTTTTATTCCTTCTGCCACTGTGATCTTGCTCTTGCTTCTGTCCCTACCCCATATGTTAAAAGTAAGGAAGGACCCTGCACAGTGCTATTATGTGAGTCAGTGGGATCCAATAGAATCCAAACTAATTTGTGCTGCTTCTGCTTTGCAATGAGTATTTATAATAGTGTTTCACACTTCAGGCTGGGATGCTTCTCATGCAGCCTTTACCCTCAGCCCCCACTGGAAGATGATGGAGGGTGGTGAAGTACTGGAATGGGTTACCTAGGGATGTGGTGGAATCTCCATTCCTAGAGGTTTTTAAGTCTCGGCTTGACCAAGCCCTGGCTGGGTTGATTTAGTTGGGATTGGTCCTGCCTTGGGCATGGGGCTGGACTTGATGACCTCCTGAGGTCTCTTCCAGCTCTATGAATAAGCACCAGATTAGGGTCCTGTGTTCCTAGCCACTGTGGATTTTTGGGGGGGGTCCTATTACCTCTAATGGGGTGGGATTTACACTTTAATGAATGTTTATATTGCCACTAATCATCAAGGAAGTTTTAAGTTTAAGAACAAGTGTTTACTAACTTTTTAAATGTCATACGTCATCTCATTTAAGAGACATAAATAAGGTACAAGAAACCCCTGCTTTACGACGGCCTGAGTTGCGACCCCACACGCTTACGACCATTTTTGTAAGTGTGGAAGGGGCCCAAAACCCCCGATTTAATGTCCTCGGCCCGCATTTGACGGTGCACGGCACCTATTGTAAATGCGGGTTCGAGTTACGACGCCCCCGACTTGCGACGCTTCCCCAGGAACCGATTGCGTCGCAAGTCAGGGGCCGCTTGTACAGAGAAATTGTGTTATAAGCTGAATGTCAATACACTGGTACAACATAGTTGTTTGACACTGATACCTGTAATGGGCAGTCTAACAGTTTTCTATGTGTATTAACCAGATCTTATTTTACTTACATATTCTATTAAGTAACCAGACTTTTAGAAATTTTCTTTTCCTGTTGCAGAGATGGTGCCAAATGATGTTCAGTCTGAACTGAAACACTTGTATGTGGCAGTTGGGGAGCTACTGCGACACTTCTGGTCTTGCTTTCCTGTTAATACACCATTCCTAGAAGAAAAGGTAAGAGATTTATGGTATAAACTGGCTTTTATACTAGAAAGTTTAGCAACAATACCATTTTGGATGTGTGTTTATTCAAGCTGAAGTGTCACGTTGTAAGTGATGGGGTGTGTGTGTATATAACTCTACATGTTTGTCCTTTCACTCCTAGAATGATTATAGCCAGAAAGTGACTGAGCAGATCTGCTCCCTCTGTGTAATGGGAGCGTGATCTGCCAATGCTATTGCCTAACACTGGCTTTTTGCTGTCCTGCTCCTGTTAACTCTGCAGAAATGATACAGAAAAAGAGGCTGAATTTTTGTGGCTCAGGAACTGTCAGTAGAATCATTACCTATATTCCACTTATAGAATCCTGATTACTGGTAATAGAGCCAAAAAGAAAATACAACCAACCATGGATGTGAAAAATGAAGGCAACAGTGATAGGCAGGAAAGAACTTGTCGTCTACATTGTGCAAGATTAGTATAGTAATCTCTCACACACACAAGCATTATGCCATTTTAGTCACCTTTCAGACTATAATTGCACTTCAAAAAAGCTAGCATATGGGACTAAGAATGAGAAATAAAGCATAGGATTCTAGCTCTGCTGCGGCCTTCCTGTTTAATCCTAGGCAAGTCATTTAACCACCATGCCGCATTTTTGGATCGGACAAAGTAGGCAACTGTATGAAATGGAAACACCTGTTCAGATGTCTTGGGCCTTCTGTTGCAAATTTTTTGTTTGTTTGTTTTTTACTCACAATATGCTGTTGAAGCAGAGAGAGAGAGAGAATGTGTAAAGTGTTGCTGACAAAGATATTCTAGAAACTATCACAGTAAAGTTACAGCATATTATGCTCCGCTAAACAACTTAAGCTTAAGAAAAATGAATAGACATTTAGTGCTTATTTCCATAAGTTTGAATCAGAGATTCACATTTTCAGTGCAGTAAGAATTTCCTAGCAATTTGTTGTAAGTATACATATTTACAGGAATCCTAAATACTAACTACAAGGGTATTTCAATTTGCAGGAACAATTTGCTAAAAGAAAAGTATCATATGAAGAAGTTTGTACAATTTTCTCCTCTTGATCTCTTTCAGGTTGTGAAAATGAAGAGTAACTTGGAAAGATTTCAGGTTACAAAACTCTGTCCATTCCAAGAAAAAATTCGGAGACAGTATTTAAGCACAAATGTAAGGGGAAAATATCTTATCTTAAATTATTTGTGTCCATATTGATCTTTTTAAAAAATCTGGCTCGCTTATCACAGGATGGCAGATTTTGCTCTCCTGTATTTGGGGGAGCGGTAATTTATTCTGTTAAACATCAGATGTATATTTAATTTTTCTAAAGTGTTTCATCATCCTCATGCCACCTACCCACCTAGAAAGAAAAAGACCCAGGGCTGATAGAGAAAAGGATGTAGGACTATTCCATACTGAATTTTTTTCCTTAAACGATTTTTCAAGTTGATGGTCTGATTTCTCAGTGACTGGATGAATGGCCTGATTAGCTAATTTCCAGTTACTATAGTAAGTGCTTTTAAGTACATCACTTGAACATACATTGTCTGCATATTTTCCCTTGAACTAGCTAACTGCATATCCACTGTCTTTACTGAGACTCTCTTGACCAATGAAACTTTGAGACATTTTGTAATTGAAACATTGTAACAAATTCTCTTTCCACATCACATTCCCTGGTACAACTCCCAGAAAATCAAGCCTATTTATATTTGATCAGAATAAGGGCACACATTTCTCATATACTGGGAAGAACCCTTTGTTTTATCTTTCAGTTGATAAATCATATAGAAGAGATGCTGCAGACGGCCTACAATAAATTCCACACATGGCAGTCCCGACGTATGCTGAAGAAGACGTGAAGACTCATGCTATGAAGGTTGGAGAGGGAAATCTGCAATAGCAGTAGGAACGCAACCTGGCAAATGTGCATATCTTAGATATTGCAGGTACATCTGCAATATGTGGATTCCTGGAAATGTTGCTAACTGAACATGCACATTTTTTTGGAAAGGACCTGTGATTAAACTTGAAACTAGGGAGAAATTGAGGAAGAACCAAAACAGAAGAGCTGAGAGGCAAAAAAAAATTAAGACGCTGTTTACTGCAGTTACTCAGGAACTGCTTTTGATTTGCATAAAGAGCTGCTTTCAGAAATAAACTTTAAAAAGGGTGTATTAATAAATTCTGAAATTGTTTGTCTAATTTTTTTTAAAAGTGTATGGCACAGGGTAGAACTTAACATTTTTCTTCACTGGATTCTGGCATTTTATTGAATTCTGTTTGTATTTACTGAAACAGGTTAACAATGACATTTTAAATATAGCGGAGACTGTTTTTGTTTCAAACATCTGAAGAGATTAGCTATCAGAAGACAAGGTTCTGCCATACGTTGCCCCACAAATTGGAAGCAACAGACATTGCACTGAAATCTGTTTTGGGTTTGGAGGCCGTAAAGGCACAGGGGGAGGGTATGTTTTGCCTCATGTCTTGGATTTTTATGCAGAATATTTTCAGTCATCAAGTTTGCATGTTTTCCTTTGAGTACAAGGGTTGCTACTGCATTTTTTTTAAGGTGGCATCTGTTTTCAGAAGGAGAGAATGCGTTTTTAAAAATAAAGTTTCTTACTAAAGAACTAGAAGAAAAGTCGCTTATTTTCATCTCTTAGAAGAAAAAGACTTTTCCTAAATCTGCTTTTCTCCACTCTTCCTTGTTGACTGTTACACTATTTTTGGCGAATTGATAATCATTGCAAAAGAGTGAAAAGTGTGTGAATACGCAGCCTCCTGAGAGAGATCTGGAATCTGTGCCATATTTTGTTCCAAATTAGATAAACTGTGAGTTGATCATGAGACCTACCTGTCTTGTATTAAATATTTGACTTAGACAAAGTAAACCTGTTCTATATTAGTAGATGCAGTTTAATGACACAGTATTTTATTTGTTTCATTTTGATAATTAACAAAGACCATGGTATGGGCTACTGCCACGTTGACTTGGGTTAAACGTGACTTGTTACAGAATTAGGATGCATTAACTACACTGAGACGACAGAATGACCCCTAATCCTGAGTATCTGTGTGCATGTGTGTATACATGGACATGCACAGTAGCAGAATCTGTCTATGGGGTCCATGTTCTACTGCTGCTCCCTTGGGAGGGGAGGAGGATTTTCTCATTGAGTGTGTCAGCTACATGCTTATTATATGCAGTGGTTTCGGGTTGCTTAGTCTGATAAGGGTTTTGGTACAATCAGAATTTGTCTCTGTCTGCACTGATGAAGCCTTGTTCAGAAATTTAATAATGCATTGTTAACCTAGCTTTCCTCAATCTGCCCTTGCAGATAGGTGCATGGTTATCTACTCTGTGCTAACTAATATGATTCTGCTACCACACAGAAAAAAACCCAATGTTTCTTCCCTTACATGGTGAAAACTATAGGAGGAAGTGGGGAGAGCCAACTTGCTAAAAATGCAGTGTGTGCTCTAGTAATATATTGTCCTACTGTCTGTGTGTGGGGGAAACAAAAAAAAAAAACACACAACACCCTACTTATTCTCAAACTAAAACCTAAAGTAAGCTTAATTCATCCCTGCTCTAATTCCATTGGATTTTAACAGACTCATACTTGGGAGACATTTGACCCACAATAGCCTTAACATAGGATACCTGTCAGTGTCAAATCGAGCTTGTAAAAGAGCCACAAAAAGAGCAGGATGCTTCAAAGTAAAGAAACAAAGGGGTGGGGTTTTTAAAGTACAGTACCTTTCTTCGCGGAGAAGCTTTCATCAGGCCAGAGTAACTGTCTCTGAAACTATGATAAACATAAGCAAGATTGCACTGAATTTAAGCAGTCCTATTGGTTTAACATTAGAAAGGTAGGCTTTTGAACATCAAAATAAATGGCATTTAGGGTGAAGAAACAGAATTAACCATTCTTCCAAATGTTGTTGGGCAAAATATTTAGTAAGTTTCACTGCATATGCACTTTGGCAGATCCTTGCCTTGCAGTCATTGTTTGAGGGAGGGATACGTTCCTCTTCCCAGGTCCTTAGGCTTACATATATACCAGAGAGCTCATTGATACCTAAATGTATTGTGTATTAATAGAATTGTGTGCTCTGAAGAAATGCTGAAAGCAGCAGTTTTGTTCAGGAACAATGCGAGTGAGGCTGCTATGCACTTTGCATATTGCTCTTTCAGATATTTTGGCAATAAATGATGCAAGCCCCTCCTAAAGTAAGGGATGCAGTCCCAGACTCTCATGCAAATTGAAATGCTCCTTCCTCAAGATACCTTTCTCTGGTTTTGTCTCCCGAGAGCATTGATTTAAATAATTTTGTAGCATGGTCCAAAAAAAAGAGAGACTTGATAATTCCTTAACTGTTTTGAAACTGAATCGTTCACTACCTTGCATTATATGCTAATTGGAATCTTTTATACTGACTTGTATTTTTAAAGGAAATTCATACAACTTGTATCACTGGCATTGATTCAAAGTATTTGTAGAATAAACCCTACTGAATTCTGCAGTCAAGTCTTCTCTAATGCTTCAGCCTGTGTATTTGTGATGGTCAAACAAATCTAAAGCAAAACACACTGCCTATGGGTCTGAATCAGTGGAGCTGCATATGGCATAATAGTCAGCTGTCGTCTTGGCAGTAGAATGCTTTTCAGAAGAGGACCTATTAGTGGCCTAGGAATCCTCTTCAGTCTGTCACTGAAATATCTTTTGAAATTCCTCATTTAGTTTTTAAAGTTAGGAAACATTTTATTAGTGATGCAATAGTAGAGTACAGTTTTCCTAATGCTACTCTATTCTGTCATAATGACTTTTCCCAATCAGTCGTAGAGCAGCTATTGGATAAGAGGACATGGGTGGTATATTAAGTTCTTCCCTTTTAAGTCTCAGAGCCTTGCTGTAATATAGAAAAACCCTAGTATTTCTATACACTAACATAGCACCTTAAAACACCAAAATACTGTGCAACTTTAGGTACTGTAACAATTGCATTATCTGGCATTCAAATGTAGGCTTCCAAGGTGGAAGATGGCAGTGACTTGATAGCAGGTACTAACCCTAAAATGAGAATGAAAAGGAAAGAGCTTTTACCTATTGAATTCTTAATGGCTACAGTAACTAGTTACACTGGAATCTGACAAAACAGGACTAATCCTTATGGGATCTTTATTGAGAATGGGGTTGGGTCCTTCAGGTGGAGGCCTCACTAAAAGATGGATGCTATGCTGCCATCAGAAGTACTACCCTAGCACTGAGCCATTGACTTAGGAAAAGCATGTCATCTGTCCTATGGGCAATGCTACTTCTGCTGCACCTGTGAGTGTTGTTGTCCAAAGTCTAACTTTTCTTCTTGTGATCCTCTGCAGTTTCTACAGTGTCCAAAGGGCTGCACTATCACCTCTGTGTTCCTTGCTTCTTTTAATATAGAAAAATCAACTTTTTGGTCATGACCTAGCTTGATTTAAAATAAAATTGTTCGAGGTTTGCTCACAATTATATGTGAAATACATAAATTGCAATACTTTTAAAATCACTTCCATGGGACCTCAGCCACCACCAACCGTTTCATCACTGAGAAAAGAAACTGTGGTCTTCTCTAAAAACCTTCACACAGCTACTTTTTTTGCAGCATGCCCGGAAAGCATTTGGATTATTTGGATCGGGGAAGAGAGCCAGAATCTGAGTCTTCAAAAAGACTCCTTGCCAGCCCTCTTTCATAGTGAGCTTCATTACCCCTCCTGACCACACCAGAGGCAGAATGGCACAGGGGGCTGGGTGTTCTCTCCAGTAGTCTAATCCTGGGCCATTGAGGGCTTCACAGACCATAACCAGCTCCTCACATTCCACCCAGACACCAATAAGCTGCCAACACAGATTCTATAGCACTGGTGTTGGATACCCCCCACCCAGTAATGAAGCCACTGTGTTCTGTATCAACATCAGTCTCCAGCTAATTTTAATGTGTAACCCAGAACTGGCCAAAATGTGCTCTCTCCAATTCAGGGGAAACATTGCAAGGTTGGATCAAGTCAGAATGGATCCACATTTTTTCAAACATTTCCCATGAACCAGAAATCTCAACCCCCAAAAAAGTCATTTTGAAGATGCAGACAGGTGATATATCCAAAACCAAGTTTGCTCCACAAGATCCGGATAAGTGCTGAGGGAAAATGACATTGTCCATTTTCTGACTGCTATGAGCAGAGGTAAAACTGACGACATTGATTTCACTCAACAACTAGAGCTACCAAGGTCGGACAACCCTGCCATGCAGACTGCTGTAGGCTGGGGACCTCGGGACTTTCAACTCTTGGGCCAGCTGGCCCCCTGCATTGGAACCTCCATACACTGGGACTTTCCCTGAGCTATAGACCCTGGAAGATTGGGTTCCTCAGCAAGTTGTCGGGTTTCCCACAGAAACCTGCCTAGCAGTCCACTGGAGCACTTGCATTGATTTGCATTGAACCCTGTGATGTTTCAACAGGGTTCAACAGACTGGCCTTTCTGATAAAACTGTTCAGTCAGAAAATTTCCAACCAGCTCCCATATAGCCCCATGCAGAGTGCATATGATGGTAATCTTCATATAACAAAAACGCATGGATAAGTCTGGAAAAGTGACAACATCCTAAGGAGATGCAGTGGTAAAAAGGTGAGTCGGTCATTACAAGTTGGACCTCCCTCGTCGGGCACCCTTGGAACCTGACTAGTCCCAAACCAAAGTGTTTACTGGTTCAGGAGAGGGCAATGACGGCCCCTCTGCTGCCAGACTCTGGGCCCTGCACCCAGCCACCAGCTCAGCCCTCTGGTCCTGCAACATGCATGATCCTGTTCTACCAGTCCCCCTCCCCCCAGGAGTACTCCAACCCATGGGCTCCCTGACAATGCTGGATCATGAATGTTGCTGGACCAGACAGTCCCAGACTAGAGAAGTTCAACCGGTACTGTAATATGTAATAAACGGCACCTGGGAAGAGATCCAAAATCATCCCTATGTTGTCATTTATTGCTAGTGTTTGCGAACTAGTCAAAGAGAGGAACTGCTATTCGTAGCGTTTAAAGCTAGAAGGGACCATTAGATCATCTTGTCTGACCTCTTGTATATCACAGGTCATTCAGTTTAAAATCCTAGAAAGAAAGAGTTGGAAGGGACCTTGAGACATTGAGTGGGACAGTGAGGCAGGACCAAGCAAACCGCACTCTTCTCTTACCGGTGTTCTGAAAAACCTCAGGGATGGTGGAATTCAACAACCTCCCTTGGAAGCTTATTCCAGAATTTAAACTACCTGTATAGTTAAATAATCTTAGAATGTGCACACCATACTTCAGGTGGCATGTGACCTAGATTCATCTCCAGATTTGGTCAGCTGGTTGGACTATTAGCTCTTCCCAATCTCTACACCTAAATCTCCCTTGCTACAGATTAAGTCCATTACTTCTTGCCCTATGTTCAGTGGACAGAGAGAACAACTGATCAGCCCAAGAGTTGTCAGGTCCCCACTCAGTATGTGCATGTCTACACTAGGAAATTATTTCAGAATAATAGCTCCTGAAATAACTGTTTCAAAATAGCATGTCCACACTACAGGGAAGCCTGGAAATTAGTCTGAGGCCAGGCTCCCTTAATGTGGACGTGCTACTTTGACATAGAGCCCCAGGAAGCACTGGGGAGTAATTACTTTAAATGACTCTGGGGAGTAGTTACTTTGAAATAGCAGCAGTGGAGCGTCCACAATACCACTATTTCAAAATAACTATTTTGAAATAGCGTTATCCCTTGTGGAAAGCAGAAGTTATTATTTCAAAATAACGGGCTTTGTAGTGTGGACACTCCACTTGTTATTTTGAAATAAGGGGGGTTATTTTGAAATAGCCCTGGTCTACACTAGGAAGGTCTCTTAAAAAAAGACAAACCCTCGTCACATACATCAGATTTTCTAAACCTTTTATCAGCATTGTACCCCAGTAGAGGCCTCACCCATTCTACATAGAGGGGGGCAGTTACATCTCATGTCTTACATACAACACTTCTGTCAGTACACACCAGACTTATCAAAGCTGCACCACATTGTTGACTCATGTTCAGTTTTGATCAACTCTGCTCCCAAGAACCTTTTTAGCTGTTCTACCACTTAGCCAGTTATTTCCCATTTCCTAGTTGTACCTTTGATTTTCTCATCCTGTGTGTAATTTGCACTTTTTTATTGAATGTTATCCTGCTGGTTTCAGATGAATTCTCTAATTTGTCAGGGTCCCGCATTTTCCCAGTTACCTCTGGATTGAGCCCAATCACTTGTCTGACAAAAGCATAACTTCCAGAAAGGCATCCAAAGACACTGAGAAATGGAGAATCCACCACTTCCCTTGAGAGTTTGTTCCCATGGTTACACACCTTTCCTGTTAAAAACCGGTGTATACGCTTCTAGTTTGAGTTTGGCTTCAGCTTCCAGCCACTGGTTTTTATTATACTTTGCTAGAATCCAGAGCCATTTAGCACCAGGTATTTTCCCCCTGAAGATTACACACTGTAATTACACTGTAATTAAGCCACCTCTCAATTTTCTTCTTGCTTAGCTGAACAGACTAAGCTCTTCTAAGTCTCTCGAATTCATCTCTGGTGTAGCTCAGTTAACCCAGGGCTCTGTCTGTTCCAGGAGGAGTTGTCCCAAGAAATGTGTATGAAGACAGGAAGGGATTTGCCTCCTCAACCCCATTAATAAACTTTGTGCAGGGCTACACTTTGTTTACTATTCTTTATATATAAGAAGACACAAGAGAGAGTGTGCTGTTTTCTATGGTGCTAGCAAGTTAAGCATCTTAAAACCAACCAAACAAAAAAACCCTACCACAGTGTCCACTAGAGGGCAGATCAATAAAGTCCTGCCTCCACAGGCCGAAGAGCAGATGGTATCTACTTGCAAGCAGTAAATCTACACCGGGAGAGAGAACTGCAAGACAGGCCACAGTAAAGTGAGCTAAATATATATATCCAAAGTTCAGAGTCCCTGTATTTAGTTTCACATACACCCTTCTAGCCAACTTAAACAAAACAGCCTTATCTCCTCATTTTAAAACAACTACCCCTTTGCTTATTCTGTTTCGGTTGTAGGCAGGGTTCCCTGTAAGCTGCGCGCTTGAGGGGGCAGGGGGGCTGCCAGGAGAGATTCAAATGCCACCCAGCTGATGAGCAGAGCACCCACAGCCAGCAACACGTGTTTTTTCTGGTGGTGCATATCCACACATGCCTTGGTGCACCTAACATTTTGCACAGGGATGGGAAAAAATTAGAGGGAACGTTGGTTGTAGGTGAGAGGTGTCTATACGGCCCCCAGCGGAATGGGCCCTGATCCTCACTGGATGTTACTACAATATGAGCAAGTTGATGAGTTCTCACACCAATTCAGAAAATGACATGAAAGGTGCCTCAGTGAGCCCCAACCACCAGGCTCTTATGAGCACAGATCTAACCCGTTCTCTGCCAAGCCCTGTACCGCTCCCGCTGTCTGGGAGGCAGCAAGAGAATTCAGCATGTAACTGCTGAAGCTGCTTTTCCATCTCATCTCCATGGTTTTATTTTCCAAAGATCTGACATCAGCAGCTACTCCACCATTTCCTACTATTGGAATTACCCATCTCCCTCCTCCTGTGACTGAGCTGGGCTTTCATTCAGCCCAAGCTCTGTTTAGACATTTCAGCTGAAACACTTGATTGGGTTCATGTCCAACTCAGCTTCCTTCTCCGGATGACTGGCTTGCTCCAGAACAGGCCATGAAGCTACCCTACAGCTCTCCCAACCAGACAGGGCCAGGCTATTGCTACTGAGCCAAACACGTCCTCGCCCTGGCTCGCTGCCTCTGAGTGCGTAAGGGTGACAGCTTGTTCTGTCCATCAGTGAGATAAGCCCCTTGCCTTACCTGGCTACTTCCGAGGCATTGTTGGTCCCCCATGTCACTCTGGGAATGCACCCACCAGTAGCTGCAATAGGGAAGATGTTCCAATGTGCTTAGCAATGGGAGTCGCTTCCCTGACACGATCAGAATCTAAACACCATTTCTCTCGCAAAAGTCTCAGGGCTCATGTAGCCCCCTTCTTTCCCCGCGGACTCAGGCCAGTAACAATCTGCATTGCGGTAAACCCATGAGCGAGGGGATCGCCCGCGAGCATATTGCTCTGCTGTCTTCTCTCTCTCCAACCACTGGCCTCCCTGCTCTGTAACCATAGCACCATCCTAGATCCCGCGTTCCCCTAGAGCTGCCTATCACTTCAACAGTGCCCACATATGCCACGGATTTGAATCCACCGCTCTGCTAGTGCCGGTGTCTCCCCATGCCTTCAGGATAGCTGCTCCCTTCTCTGGGACCTCCCCAAGCATCAGCTGTCCGGCTTCCAGCATATTCCCAGGACTGTATTCTCAATGAGGCCCAGTAGGAGTCTAGGGGCACCTTGCTTCTCTCAAACTGTACGCACAAAGGCCAGCGGTAGGCAGGGCATGGGGGTGCTGGAGATGCTGTGTGTAGGGGCATGTGAGGTGTAAGTCTGGCCCTACATGTTCCCCATATTTGTCCCAGCTGCATCCCAATGTTTATCAAGTGAGGGACGAGCGTTAGGGGGAATGCATTGTTCAGGCTCTTGGATACAGTCAGCTGCTGGCCTCTCTCGCTCCTAAAGCTACCAGCAAAGGAGCCATCTGTCAGCCCTTCCTTTCAGTCTATACTCAGGTCCAACGCCCAGTAAGGAGATCAGGCCCAAATACAGAGTCCTGGTCTGTGAACTGGACAGAGACCATGAAACTCTTCGGGGCAGGAACTCTCTCTTTTGAGGCACATGTCCAGCGCTTCAGAATGGGCACCAGTCTCCATTGGCATCTCTAGTTCCCTGGCGCTCAACCTTTCCAGGAGCCTAACTTGTCTTGTGTTCCCTCCAGTGTCACGTCACTTACAAATGACTCGCTAACAAAATCAGACAAATGTCACAGCACGCTAGTCCTGAAAAGTTGCTTCTGTTCTTATTTTTACGAGATAATTATAAATCCATTGGCATATAAATACTGTACTTACGTTTCACTGTACAACATAGAGAGCTGTATAAACATGTCATTTTCTGTATGAAAATGTAGTCTGTACTGACTTTGCTCATGCTTTTCATGTCGCCTGTTGTAAAACGAGGCAGAGATAGATGGATTGATATAGTCTCCGGGGTTCATCTACACTGCAGGGCTTAACTCGAAATAAGCTACGCAAATTGAGCTACATCAATTGCGTATCTTATTTTGAAATAGTTTATTTCGAAAATGGAAGTGTCTACACAACACTTATTTCAAAATAGAGAACTCTTCTTCTGACTTCCCTTACTGCTCGTACAATGAGGGTTACAGGAGTTGGATTAAGAAGTCCTCCAGTTTGACAGTATTTTGACACTATTTCGAAATAACTGCCTGCGGTGTAGACATAGACTAAGTTATTTCAGAATAGCGCTAGTTATTTCCAAATAGTGTTGCAGTGTAGACGTACCCTGGGAGACCTCTAGGGACAGCCAGTGGTACATGTATCCTTGGCTGAGAACCACTGCTCT
This sequence comes from Pelochelys cantorii, assembly GCA_032595735.1. Taxonomy (NCBI): domain Eukaryota; kingdom Metazoa; phylum Chordata; order Testudines; family Trionychidae; genus Pelochelys; species Pelochelys cantorii. The sequence goes on along the minus strand of CM064329.1, from coordinate 23,017,008 downwards.
AGTTTATACTGTAGTGTCAATAACAAAAGCACTAGTTGCCTACCACATACCATTTGTAGTTTTACATTCTCTCAGTGTGGGACAGGTTGGGATACTGCAAGTTGAAAAATGCTGCACAAAATGTAGCCATCTCGTGATTAGAATGGAAAGCTCTGATGCAATGGCCCAGAAATAGCCAGTTCCCGGTGAGAAATCTCCAACATTTTTCCTGCACCCGATGGGTGTGGCTCTAACCCCTGCCTAGTGGCTATAAAATCATACTTCCGATTAGATTAACTACTGAAACCAGCTTATCTAGAATGACTGAGCACTGCACTTCCTCAGACATGCAGGGTGCACAGACCATGCATTTGCAGGCAGCCTTGTATGATCCACTTTTGTTAGGAACTACTCAGCCAACAAAAAAATACCCTAGAAAACAAGTGATCTTTTTCCTACCAGACTTCAACAGCCAGGCACAAACCTGGTTTGGGTGACAGCAGGGAACAGACACTATATTTGGGAAGTGGGGTTCCAAGTGATCTGATTTTTAAAAACTAGCATGTCCCTGTGTGAACAAGCCACATGGCAGTGCTGTGCTGACCCAGGTGTATTCTGTAAGGGAGGGGAAATGGAGACTTGAGCCAAGAATCTTGCTTTACTCAGAACTGTTCCTTTTAGCCCTATACATTTCATAGTCCAGGAAATTAAATCCTTAAAGATTTTTCTGCTTTCTTGTGAAGGTTTAAGCATGGAAGCAGGAGGAAAGTTACTTGCTATCACTCCTGGGCGGTCAGTAATATAGGCAAGGGAAGGCACAGCCTTCCCAAAACTGCCTACACGCCCGACTGTCTAAGGCTGGGGCTGCCGCTGGGGAAGGCGAGGGCCATGGTGCGTGAGCCGAGCCCAGCCCAGGGAAGGCAGCTGAGCTCAGCAGCCTGGCCACCAGGGAGGGCTGGGGCCGTGGCATGGCAGCCTGGCTTTGTCTGGCTGCTGGGGGAGGCAGAGGCAGTCCAGCTCCACCCAGCCACTGGGAAGGCTGAGGCAGCCCGGCTTGAGGCAACCCAGCCACGGGGGAGAACTGAGGCCATGGTGCAGCAGCCCAGCTCTGCCCAGCTGCCAGGGAAGGCCAGGCTGGTGGTGTAGCAGCCCCAGCTCTCCACGTGGCCACCAGGGAAAGGAGGGAAGGGCCTGGGCTGTGGCAGCCCTGGCTCTCCATGTAGCTGCTGGGGAGGGCTGGGCTGGGAGCAGTCGGGGCTTGGCTCCAGGGGTGGGGCCTTGAGTGGAAGGGGCAGAGCTGAGGCTTGCCTTCTCCAGCAAGGCTTTCACCCTACGCCCATGCTGCCACTTGTTAGCCCGTCCTAACTACAGATCAGACCAGAGGTGGGCAACCTGCAGGCCACGTGCAGACATTGGGGTTGTGTGTGTGGCCCATGAGACATTTTGTTTACTGTTGCCCGTGCGCTGGGTTGCCAGATGACAGTGGTTGCTGCCGTCCATGTCATTTTTTTCCTACTGGTGTTACTAAAGTGACAGGCACGTAAAGCATGAGCACGTGAAGCGAGGTGCTTGTTGATTGCACACAACACTGACTGTGAGAGCTGAACACTTCCTCTGCTTCCAATCAAAGTGCTGCTGCAGGTCAGGCCACACCCTGCAAATTCTGTATATGAAAGCGCAATTAGCAAAACTACCCTGTCCCAGGAGACTGTCTTAGTTACAACCATCTTGCGGCCCACGGAGGTGAAGGAGGCCCACTCCTGTTGTCCATCGCTTGATCAGGCATGAAGAGCACAACACCCAGCTAACCAAAGATAAATAGCTGGCGAGTTCCCTATTCATTCCCGCTGGTAAACTCTGCTACACTACATGGAGGCGAAACCCCAGGAATGTATTTGTAGATGCTACTTTTTCCCTAGCATGGCACCGTGCACAAAACATGCTGGAGGGAGGGAGTAGACTGACTGGCTGAGGGTGTTCAATTCTGAGACCAGCTCCAGGTGGTCAGACTTCATTAAATAAACGGAGGCTCAGTGGTTAAACTGCCACCTATCAAAACAAGGGGTTGGGTTATGCATAGGCAACTGCTGACTCCATGCTTGTCCACTCATCCCCAGCCAGAGGGGCTGACTCACAGGTAGGCTGCTGACAATCTTACTGCCCACCGGCCACCCTGCCTGTGTCGGAGATTCTCCTCCCTCTGTTGTAGGTTGAACAGTAGGGTTACCAGATAGTTGAAACAAAAATACCAAAGTTGTTGAGAAAAAAAAATTAAAATAAAACAGCATTAAAACAGCATGTCCCCTTTAAGCATGAGTGCAGGAATAGGAACAAGGGAGTGGTTGAGCACTAAGACCCAGGGGAGTCATTGCTTCCCCTTGGTCTTTTTGCCGGCAGCCATTTTGTGCCGGCAGCCTTGCGGAACAGGTAAACATGGGGTCTGGGGTCAGGGGGCTGGGAGGTGTTAGGGGGGGATTCGGAGGGGGGGAAGGCCGGGCGCTGAGTGTTTGTAGGGGTGCCTGGCATTTTCGCCTCCTAGCTGGGGAAGAAAAATCAGAAAATACCAGACATCTTAGATGTCTGGTAGTTTCTGAATTTTTTTACCGGACAGGAGGAAAAAATACTGGACTGTCCGGGTGAATACCAGACCTGGCAACCCTATTGAACAGCTGAGTGCATTTGGAACTGTCCCATATTGCAGCATGGCGGGGGGAGGAGGAGCGGCTGGTGTTGGGTTAAGTGACAGGTTTGGGGCATTATCATTCCTTCAAGAAGGTAAAGGGAGAGGAGGACTAGATGGGACCCTGCATGTAACTTCATACAGAGTCCTGCCAAATCTAGGGTTGAACATGTGCAAAAGCATCATCACAGTATCAGGGCTCAGAGGACAAAGCGCATGTGCTGCTCCGTTTCCCTCCTCATTATTCTGGGGATGTTAGAGGGGCAGTTACCTTTCATGGAATAACCAGAAAAATCGACCCCGGAAACTGTGGTTTCGGGAGGAAGATCAGGAGTTGACTCCACACGTGACACTCAGGTGCTTTTGCACCTGCTCTGGGAACACCAGCCCTTGGTTCCCACCCCTCACAGGCAGTGTGGTGCTGCTGCTTCTTCTGCATGCTCTCCTGCAGAAAGCCTAAGGCTGCAGAGTCTGTAGCTCACTAACAGGAGCGAAGCTCATTCGAAGAAGTGGGTTTTGCCCAGGAAAGCTCATGATACTATACAGATATTTTTGTCAGTCTCTAAGGTGCCACCAGACTACTCGTTGGTGTAATGTATGTCGCTCAGGGCTGTGAATAAATCTAATGCCCACACTGAGTGACATTGGTCACACTGATCTCTGTGCTGGTGTGGACAACACTACGTTGGCAGGATAGCATCTCCCGCCAACACAGCGACTGCCACTTGGTGAGATGGTTTTATTACGTCGACGAGAGACCTTTCCCCTGTCGGCATGATGCGGCTACATAAGCACTCTAAGATTCTAAGTGTAGAAATGGCCTATGTCATCATTCATTTTTCTGGGGATTACCTGTGGTGCTCAGGGCTGGAAAGAGTGAGGCAAGCCATCCCCATTGCTCCCCCCATTCTTAATTCCCCTCCTTTCCATGGGCAAAGTCTTCTTAGGAGAGCCAAATTGTGCCCCCTGCTGTGTAGGGGCGTGGGGGAAAGCTGAATCTAGAAGACATGATCTACCCCAAAATGTACAAGAAAACTAAATGAGTCACTTTTTTGTATCAGTAACTGTTCTGTTATATTTGGAGACCATCCAGTATCCCTAGGATGGCTACAAATTAGCTCCATGCAAATATTTACCATGTCATGCTGTTTGTGAACTAAAATATTCAGCAATGGATGGTCCATTTATACCTTCCTGGGGCAGGACACTGTTCCCAGTTTGCCCAGTGAAGAGCCGGAGAAACCCTACTGACTTTGGTGCATGTCTGCGTAGTGCAGCTTTATGCCTGGAGGGAGCTGTGGCTGCTCTCCAGGGACGGTGAAGGCTTATGAAGCAGTGGCCTATATTTCTGAAATGGTTTATTCACGGTGGAGGCAGTCACGCAAGCAGGAAGAGCTGAGCGAAGCAGACTTTGCACACGTTCCGTTGTCTGCATCCCCACGTTCATATTGCCTCGGGGAACAGTGCCAGTCTCTCCCTCCCCCCTTCACTTTCTTATTTCAGCTTTTAAAAAAAGCAACAGTAGGGATGCACCCCAGAAATTAGCAGTGTCAGAGGGCCATTCCCCAGCCAGTTCAGAAGGACCTCCCGGGCGGGGACATTTTTTCCGGGGGTTTAGAAATCTGAGTGCTCTTTTTGCACCAACCAGCCTTTTACTACCTGGGTCAACTCAGATCAGGTCAATTTAAGCAGGCTGGAAGGATCTCTGGGCTGACCCCATCATTCTGCTGGAGGTCATGGGGAGATACCAGATGTGCAACCAAGCATGGCAATCTCAATGGCACAAAATCCAGGCATGTTTTAAACTTCCATTCCTCACAGAGATCTCTTACTAGCGATACTGTCTGATGGGGATGCTGCTCTCTGCAATAAGCCTGTGTGCTTTAGCACACAGCAGCTCACGTCCTAACTGAGGACACTACTCACTTGGCTAAGTTCAAGGAATCTGACGGTGCGTTGTGCTCACAAAGCTAATAGAAACACACCGAAACCACCACAGGGGTTTGCTTATGTCCTAGACGGACTCTTTGATCTTTGGACCCTTCAGTGCTGATTTTTGTCTGATATTAACAGTCCAAACACCATTCCCTGTGTTCATGGGTGGCAGGTTTGTATAATTTTTGGTGGTGCCCCATTAGCCACGCCCCCGGCCCCGTTAGCCACGCCTCTGGAGGTAACATGCTCGGGGCAAGATGGACACATGACCAGAAGTAAAAGGTGTCATGTCACCCCTCTCGAAGGACTTTTCCCACCATCCTCCTACCAACAGGGATTAGTTTGTCCCCCACCAAACCCCCTCATGCAACTATCCTGCAATTGCATTAACCCGATGTGTGTGACATTAACTCGGGGGCAGAGAGGGTGGGGGAAGTGTTACCTCTAAGGCTATATCTACACTCGCGGCTTCTTGCGCAAGTACAGCCATTCTTGCGCAAGAACCCACAGAGCAGCCACACTGCCCGCCTGCTCTTGCGCAAGGAAATTTACAGTACGGCGTGGTAAGAGAGGGCGTCTTGCACAAGAGCTACGCTCTTTTCTAACAGGTGTAAGCTCTCTTGCGCAAGAGGGCAGTGTGGATGTTCAGTGGGGATTTCTTGAGCAAGAAACTCCTATGGCTAAAATGGCCATCGGAGCTTTCTTGGGCAAGAGAGCATCCACACTGCCATGGATGCTCTTGCGCAAAAGCACAGCTCGCACATGGCAGTGTGGACGTGTTCTTGCGCAAGACTTCTTGCACAACAACCCTTGCACAAGATGTTCTTGCGCAAGAAACCGCCAGAGTAGACATAGCCTAAGAGTTTCCTCTCATGAGCAGAATGAATTTTGTGTTGTACACCAGTACTGAGTTCATGTGGCTTGTTTGGATGTGCCACTGTGGCACCCAAGTTATTTATAAATATTTTTTTAACCTTTACCTTTTCTCTCTGCTGCCATGTCTCCTCCCTTTGTTCCATCAGCTCCCCTGGTGCCTGCTGCCCCCCCACCCCTCATCCTCCTCTGCTGTCCTGACTCCTGCCCTTCTCACTGCCCTCAGCCCTCCTGAGACCTGCTCCCCTCCATCAGCCCTTCTCTCCCCCCGTGCCCACTATTCCAGTAGCCCCACTCTGATCATGTGAGCTACCCCTCCTCATCCCCTCTCCTAACACCTCCCTCTACACACCTGCCCTGCCTCTCTCCTCTGGTGCTGTTCCCTCCCCTGCAGGTGTCTGCCCTTCTGCTTCACCCCCAGAATCCCCGGGCACCTGCACCCTCCTGGTGCCTCCCCCTTCCCTCACTGCCCCTGCCCCCGTTCCCCTCATGCCTCTGTGCCCTCACACGACTTGCTCCATCCCCACCTTCCTCATGCCCACCCCTTCTTTCAAACCTTCTCCCAGCACCTACCCCTCCAGCCCCCAATGTCCTTACCCTCTCCTCTCCCAGCATCACCCTGTCCCCCTTCCACTGACATCTCCCCTCCTGGCCTTTTCCTCATTGTCTCCACTTGGCCCCCTGGCATTTGTCTCTCCTCCACACTGTCTCTTGGTGCCTTCCCCTTTCTTCTCCTGACCTGTCCCCCTCCCCTCAGCACAAGCCCCTTCCTCTCCCACCCCTTCCCCTTATTATTCCCCCTCCCCTACCTTCTGCCTTCCAGTTTGCGGGGCAGTGGGGCTGGAGTCTGCGATCAGGCCCTGCTGCCCCGCTATTCGTCGAGGGAACATAGGCCAATCTGGCGTCCGCTGCCCGTTCCTTCTGGGGCTGCGGCGTCTGAGCGTCCGCCCCACGGGGTTGCCTGCCAGGTTCCGGCTGCTGCAGGAGAGTGGGAGCTGTGCTTCGCCGAGCTCACCTCACTGCCCCGGACCTGGGTGGACTCTCTCCCCCTTGTCTGCCACGCCGCCGGCATTTAAAATACCCGGTGCGTGGCGTGAGCATGCGCCGCAAGGCAGCGGGGGCGGGGCTGGCCCACTGCGCCCGCTCACTGCAGCGTCCGCCCAGGGGCGAGGCCTTTGCGTCCCGTCACCCCTGTCTGGCGCGCAGTGTGCGCGTGCGCCGCAAGGGCGCGGGGGGGCTGGCCCGCCACGGCAGCTTGCCATGGCATCTGCTGGGGCCAAGGGGGGGAAGGACGCGCTGGCAGGTGGGGGCCGGGGCCCGCTCCAGGCAGGGCCAGGGGAGAGACCCAGCTCCAAATATTGCTGGAGTAGGGCACCCGGCTCTGACTATTGGTGGAGCCTGGGCACCACGAGCCCATATAACTCGCCGCCCATGCCTGTGTTCACTACACACAGAATCAAAGGGTTATTATCCTCTTGTCCTCTGCTGCTGTGAGACCTCCCCCCTCCCTCCCAGCTGTGACTCAGCACTCAGCTCAAGCTGTCTCCTCCCATCCTGTCAAACCACTTCACTTCCTCCCAAGAGGTGCTGCTTCCCAAAGTGATCCTTTGGCGCAGGGAGGAAATGCTCTGTCAAATCGGCTGCATGCCCATGAGAGAGAGAGACACCCCCCACACACACGGTATGCAACCAAGATTTGAATATCCCTGCGCACAGTCACAGTCCTGTATAATGTAGGAATCCCAGATACTGTTGCTAAACACATGCAGAAATCATTGGTACTGAATATGTTTTGATTATTGATGGGCCAGACACAAAAATCTGGATCCAAATTCCCACAAATGTTGCTGTCTGCCCCCATTCCTGCTTCCCATTCCACCAGGGCTGTAATGCACTAAGTTACTTCTTGGACTTGCAACTACAGCAGCTCTAGATTGTCATTGAGCAGCCACAAATTAACTCTTCTTCCAGGCGATTTGACTGGACAAATATGTCATCTCGTTTTCATATGCAGCTTTTCCAGCTCATTAGCGTAACAACAGCTTCATACTCTAGTGGAGAGCCCATTTCAGTAAATGCTGTTCAATAGGCAGTTCTCTCTGCACCAGACCCAGACAGACAGGATGACAGAACACTACCACAGGGCCAGCTTTTCAAAACAGCCTCATACCGAGAGTCACACTCCTATAACTCTGCACAATTATTTGCACGTCTGTATTTCTGTGGCCTCGGCCCAGCATGAAACCTGTTTGCACTAAGTGTCTTGGTTGAACCATTGATTTCAATGGATGCAGGATTGTGACCTACTTGGGAAATTTCATGCTTAACTACTCTGTTTCAGTGCACCATCTTCGCACCCATTTGGCAGTCTCTGTGTGCACACGAACAAATAAGGTTGCAAAAACATAGGATCAAGATTTCAGGTAAATGACTGAGGCCTCAAACAACTTGGCATTAAAACTACTAATGTAATTAAAAAAAGAGCAACACGCACACAGATATTCCAAAGGAATCACATTGGGGGATAAAATATGGAATAGCCTGTTCTGGTGTCAATTTACTATTTTCATTGATTAACTACATTTTCCATTTGGTAAGTTACATTGTATTCCTTTTTATCTATTAAATTGTAGCTTTTCTGGGTCTATTCATTCAGGTCAGTACAATAGGGTCGCTAGGTGTCCTGTTTTGAACCGGACAGTCCAGTATTTGAGCTTTCTGTCCGGGAAACAAATTGAGAAATATCGGACATATAAATGTCTGGTACTTTTTAATTAAGTAAGTTTTATTATTATCATGAGTATCAGTAGGTAGTTGCATACTGCCTGGCTGGTAGACATGCTCATGCTGCGTGAGCGTGTCTATCAGCCAGGCAGTATGCAGCTGTGCTGTGGGGGGGGCAGGACCGGGGCGGGATGGAATCCCCGGGGCCAGACTCACCTGTGCGTCCTGCTGAGACTGTGCGCGGGCGGGCAGCACCCCAGGATCTGTGTGCACCCAGGCCAGCCCCACTTCCCACCGGCCGATTCCCCCGCCCCCGGCCAGCCCCACTCCCCCCCAACCTCCTCCTGGCCCGCCTTGCTTCCTGCCGGCCGGACCTCCCCCCATCCCATTCTGAGCTCACGTATGTCCAGTATTTTTTTGAAACCCATCTGGTAACCCTACAGTACAATCTTGAGTCATCCACTTTTGTGCACTATATCAAATCAGCTCAGGCACTCAGAAGTCATGTCTCCAAAGGAAATGCTAAATCATCAGTAGCATGATATGGTCTGTGATTTTACAAACCATATCACGGGGACTCAGTATCCTGTGGAATTTAAACTGGCAATTTCCCCTTGCACACGAGACCGCACCAAATAGTGTGGCTTCACCGAGCATTTTTTAAACTTATATTTCCAGCCACCTGTGACTGTGCCTCATTACTTACCACCAGGAAATGCTTGTGGTGCAAAGTTCAAAACCAATTAAACATCTAGGGTTTGATTCAATGGGTTTTGTAACAAGTCATTAATGACCTTTCTCCTCAAGCAGCAATTTAAAATAGTTCAAGGATAGGGGCACTGTCATGTAGTTTGGGCAGGACATTTGTTTTCTGTAAAATAAACATTTTTAAGTAATTTCTCCAAAAACAAAGTAAATCAAATTCTTAAAAAAAAAAAAAAAAAAACCATGCCCTTACAAAATATAATCATTTGCAGGCGTTTCTATAGCACACATCACCACCCTATTCATACATGTACAAACTACACATTTGGACTAATTTCAAAATTCACACTTCAATTTGATGATTATGATTTTTAAAAGTAATCATAGTGTGGGGAGATGGCAAATGTTGGGCAACCAATATTTTAATAAACTTAAAAAACAACAAATGGTCTGGTAGCACTTTATGACTAATAAAATATGTAGATGGTATCATGAGCTTTTGTGGGCTGTACCCATGAAAGCTCATGATACCACCTACATGTTTTGTTAGTCTATAAAGTGCTACAAGACCTTTTGTTATTTTTTAAGTTTATCCTGTACAGACTAACTCAGCTACCCCCTGAAGCTTCCAATATTTTAATAGCATTTGATAGAGAGTGCTGAGTGCCTGCCCTCTCAGAATCAGCCAAAGGTCTCTCAAATTGGGCACCCATTAGTGGAAACACTAAATACGCTGGCCTGAATAACTCTCCTTTTTTCTTAAATATTACGACATCATCAGCATAACTGTAATAGTGAAGCATGTCGGATGCTGGTATGCTCACTTTGTATCTGAATTCTCCGCTTTTAAGTCAGACAATAAGCTGCAGTCCCATAGACCTGAGTCATGTGAAAAACTCTCCGTGATGTAATGAAATTATAGCGTTCATGATTCCAAGAAATGGTAGAAGGGAGAACAGCAAAATAGAAACAATGGATTTCAGGAAGGCAGATTTTAGTAAACTCAGAGAGCTGGTAGGTAAGGTCCCATAAGAAACAAGACTAAGAGGAAAAACAACTGAAGGGAATTGGCAATTTTTCAAAGGGACATTATTAAGGGCCCAAAAGCAAACTATACCACTGAGTAGGAAAGACAGAAAGTATGGCAAGAGATCACCTTGGCTTAACCAAGAGTTCTTACACGATCTAAAAATAAAAAAGGAATCATATAAAAAGTGGAAACTAGGTCAAATTACAAAGGATGAATATAAGCAAACAACACAAGTGTGCAGGGGCAAGATTAGAAAGGCAAAGGCACAAAATAAGCTAAATATAGCTAGAGACATAAAGGGTAACAAGACGACATTCTACAAATATTTTAGAAGCAAGAGGAAGACCAAGGACAGGGTAGGCCCACTGCTCAGTGAGGAGGGGGAAACGATAACAGGAAACTTGGAAATGGCAGAGGTGCTTAATGATCTCTTTCTTTCGGTCTTCACCAAGAAGTCTGATGATGAAGGAATGCCTAACATAGTGAATGCTAGTGGGAAGGGGGTAGGTTTAGAACAGGGCTACTCAACATGCAGCCCGTGGGCCACATGCAGCCCACAGCCGGGAGCCAAAACAAAAAAGTGGTCAATCTAATGGTCTTCTGTTGATATGCATTTTAGTAGTTAAATTCCTGGACTGTCATTGCTCATTAAATGTGCTGTCATATGGGTGGAAATTGGGTAAATATTGCATTTTATTAATATCAGCACAACTGATTGAAATGGGTCCTGTGTGTTGCGTAGTCTTGCCTTAATCTTTGTATTCATGCCTGTCAGTGTGAAATAAGCTATTTGCATATATATCTGCATGTACATGCAACCACACTTAAGTTGCGGCCCTTGGCATGTACTATGAGTATCACTGTGGTTCCCGGGGCTTCCAAAGTTGAGTAGCCCTGGTTTAGGAGATAAAATAAAAAAAGAACAAGTTAAAAATGACTTAGAAAAGTTAGATGTCTGCAAGTCACCAGGGCATGATGAAATGCATCCTAGAATACTCAAGGAGCTGATACAGGAGATATCTGAGCCTTTAGCAATCATCTTTGAAAAATCATGGGAGACAGGAGAGATTCCAGAAGACTGAAAAAGGGCAAATATAGTACCCATCTATAAAAAGGGAAATAAGAACAACCCAGGAAACTATAGACCAGTCAGTTTAACTTCTGTGCCAGGAAAGATAATGGAGCAAGTAATTAAGGAAATCATCTGCAAACATCTGGAAGATAATAAATTGATAGATAACAACCAGCATGGATTTGTAAAGAACAAATCATGTCAAACCAATCGGATAGCTTTCTTTGACAGGATAACAAGTCTTTCGGATAAGGGAGAAGCGGTAGATGTGGTATACCTAGACTTTAGTAAGGCATTTGATACAGTCTTGCATGATGATCTTATGAATAAAGTAGGCAAATACAACTTAGATGGGGCTACTATAAGGTAGGTGCATAACTGGCTCGATACCCATTCTCAGTGAGAAGTTATTAATGGTTCACAATCATGCTGGAAGGACATAACAAGTGGGGTTCCACAGGGACCTGTTTTGTCCAATATCTTCATCAGTGATTTACATATTGGCATAGAGAGTATGCTTATTAAGTTTGCAGATGATACCAAGCTGGGAGGGGTTATAAATATGGAGATATACCTATCTCATAGAACTGGAAGGGACCTTGAGAGGTCTTTGAGTCCAGCCCCCTGCCCACACAGCAGGACCAAATATCATCTCTGACAGAGTTACTCCAGATCTCTAAGCAGCCCCCTCAAGGATTGAGCTCACAACCCTAGGTTTAGCAGACTAATACCCAAACCACCAAGCTATTCCTCTTCACTTTTTAAGGAGTAAGGGTTATTTCAAAAGAAGGGTTTTTCTCAAAATAACCATGTCTACACAGCATTTTTTCTCTCAAAATAGGGTATTTCAAAATAGGGCTGGATGCGATTATGCAAATGAAGCGTGGGAAATTCAAGTCCGCACTTCATTTGCAATTTCGCTCGGCTGCATTTGCATTCCTCTCTCAGAAGAAGAATGCAGTGTAGACATACCCAATGATCTCTTGAGGTTCCTTCCAGTTCTAATATTCTATGATTCTATTATTCTAGTAATGCCCCTGACTTCAGGAGTCAGACCAGGAATTAACTGAGCCCATTGACCTTAATGGGAATTTTGCATGAGTAAATTCTGCAGAATCCTATCTTTAATACTGTTCTATATTATTTCTTTTTAAGTTGAACTAGAGGTGACAGGTGTGCGTACTGCATTTTGTACAACCCCTGTTCCCATCAAAAGCATACACTAGCAACAAATAACCCGTGTGTAAGCAGGCTGGAATAAAGCCATGGAAATGTGAAAGTCTCATTTCTAAAGGCCATCGGTGGAGTTGCAAACCATAATCATTTAAAAGGATTTTAAGGCAGCAGTGCCTTAAGTTTTCCTGTCACACCCCCGCCCCCTGTAGCAGTATAGGAGTCTTTCCAAACCTCCCCCCACCCCATTACTACACTGTTGGCATGGCAGAAGAGCTTGAGCTGAAGGAGCTGGGGGCAGAACAGGGGAAGGAGCTAGGGCTAGAAGTGGAGCTGTCCTGGGGACAGAGCAGGATGTGGAGTGCTCTTTCCCTGCTCCCTATAGGGGCTGGCCCCAGGCCATGCTGCACATGCTCCCACCCCTGTATGTTCCTCCATACTACCCCCCAGTTTGTGGGCCACCGCTTTAGGGCCCCATTACAAAATAAGATACGTGAATATTTTTAAACTTCCATGAAATTCCACTTAAAATTGTGCAGAGTTAAAACTAGACCTTAAAGTATTTTTAAGTTGGTGAGAAATACAGATGATCAAGATTTTTCATATCTATTGGGGTTTTTTATTTGAATTTTTTTGACCTATCTAATAACAAAAGACTGTGCTCTTTTGCTCCTCCTGCTAGGTCTACCACACCGAACCATCAAGCAACATTCCAGTGACCTTCTGGGACACATGTCTGCAAGGCGCAACCCATCAAGCCTGGACACAGAGTGTGGAAACAAAGCCTGAGGTCAGACCAGGGCCATTTGCAAAAAGCGTATCCCAATTTGGGTTTGGAATTCCCCTGAAGCACAAGGGCTCTCAGATCAGAAATTCTGGTTTAACTTCAAGCCATGTAAGCAGGATCGGCAGGAATGTGTCCCTTACAGCTAGAAGTGGGGAGAGACCTTGAGTGTGTCTATGTAAATACAATTTGTTCCTGCTTTGCCTAAATTTGTTAGCGATTCAGCAACTGGAGTGGTATTTCACTCATTGTAATCAACTTAATTTGTGACCCAACACCAGCTAAATTACATTAACTGCAGCAATACAAAATATGGTTACAAATGTTTGTAATTTTGTGGACTCCTCCCCCACCCCTACAATGTTTGAAGAACAGAGCTAAATAGGCATCATTAGGAGTCTCCTTCTTATGTTAATTGTCTTGGAGCTGTGTTTCTTCTATCCTGCTTGCCAGGGGCTTGTCCTTCTTCACCACATGGTAGAGCCACACTGCAGCATGATTTATCAGATCTGCTTAGACATGGTAAATAGACCTCCAAGTGCTGTCCCATCGACTCTGGCTACTCTTCTTGTCCTGGTGGAGTATCAGAGTCGACAGGAGAGCAGCCCCTACCGACCTTACCACGTGGAAGACATTGCAGCAAGTTTGTCAGCTTCAGCTATGCTAGTTGTGTAGCTGAAGTCGTATAGGTTAGATCGATGGGGGACGGAGTGTAGATTAGGCCTGAGAGTTGAAATCACTGGGAGCTGAAATCAGTCCAGAGTGATGGCCAGAAGTCAAACCTGAGAAATGGACGGCTGTGGATGGTGGCTGACAGCTACCGAGGCAGCAGCAGAGAAGCACAATAAACAGCCAGTAGGGCTGCAGATGGCAAGTGACCAGTGGAGTAAGATGCCTCTTTACCTTCTCCCATTCAGGATGGGAAGTGAACTCTGTTGATGCACCTCTGAGCTCTGGGTCTGCATTGACCAAGGGCAGTGATTGTGAGCGGGCTAGAGAGAAGACTTGGGCACGTGAAGGGGAGATTTACATTTCTAGACTTAGGAACCTGAGAGGAAAAGGACACTGCTCAGCCTCCTTGGGGTGGGACTTTTACTCCTGGTTTATGTTTATGAACCTTCTTAGTGGTGTTTTCCCAAATTAATGCCAAGTTAGTTCCTTCCCTTGTAAAACTTTTTTTTTCCATGCTCAGACCCTGTGCTTGCGAATGGGGAAGCATTGCCTCCCAGAGGCGCCCAGGGGTGGTGTGTGAATTTCCCAGATTACTGGGGCGGGTGGGGAAGAGTTTGATCCCGTTCTGTATTGCATGGACAAAATCCCCTTGATATTGACCCTGGCCCTGGCTGTACCTGGCAGAAAGGTTATACCCATTTTGTAACTAACTCTGCTCAGCACCCAGGTTTGCCAGGAACTCAGGCTGCCTCCAGAACCCCACATCCTTTTTGCAAACCGAAGTAAAACAAGAGTGAGCTATGAATGGTGTTTGTGGGCACACTGGCTCCTGTTCATGAAGATCTGAATTGTCCCCGAAAAACTCCGCCACGTCCAGGAAACAAGTCTACTTTCTGCAGAAGAGCAGACGCGCTCTTTTGGAAGCCCTGTCTTCTTCCTCCCATGAGGAGGCGTTTCTGAAATTTGGCCCAGTGCAGACGAGGCAAATTTTGGAAAAGCCTCTTCCGACAAAACTATCGGAAAAAGGTCCGCAAATTGCGGCGCACACTTTGCGTACCTTTTCCTGATAGATCGGTGTAGTGCACACATAGCCACTGTCAGGCAGGCTTTCTGCCACACTTCTATCTTCACAGCCTCTGCCCAATATGTGAATACAATGAGGTTGAATTAAGAATGGCATAGCTGTGCATGGGCCCAGAATATGCATGTTCTGCTACGTAACCAGCTTAACTACCACAGCATTTCAAGGTCTGGGCTCAGCCAGGTGAAGTCAGGAGGCTGTATGCACCTTGCTCAATGCACAGATACATTGTTCAGCAAGTTTGTCATTTATGCTGGGTGAAAGAAAAAATCCCAGCTAGTTGAATAGCACACACACAAACCACACCAACGCAGCTCATGAATCATGCTCAGACAGTGAGGCTTAGAGAAGCAAAACCCATCTAACTTCAGGTTTTCTTCACTGCTGTTTAGGTCACGTGATCTAGGAGGGAAGGCCCATGCATTAGCTATCTAACCTGCAGTAATTTTAGGAGCAGAGCAGAGAGGATGTGGGGGCTTTGATGCATCTGAAGCATGTGCCAAATGAGCATTTCACCTTTTTGGGAATCTAATCTTTTCTAAATTGGCTCCTACTTTAAATATATTTAGCTCCCTTTGCCTCAACAACATAGAATATATGGTTTCTATCAATGCAGCATTATGCTACCTTTGGAAAATAGGGCTCGTATCACCTCGTTAACCAAGAGAAGTCAAGGAGTGTTTCATGTGCACAGACTCACTGAATTCTTTGCTTTCACATCTGCTATGGTATAATTAATTTATATATTAAAAATAAGCATGCCACTGCAGATCTGAATAGGAAGCTTTATAAATGCTCTCTCTAAACCTCTCTGCCTGCACCAACACTGACAGAGAACATTCAATATGACAAGCTGAAATTCCTCCCTAGCTCTGGGATCAGTCAAAAGCTTGACTAACCTGAAAATAGATCAATATGAACTTCTGGCTCCAATATTAATAGAAGCATTTCTTTTGCTATTGTCCATCCTGTTGGCAAACCAAGATTTAATTCCTAAACAACTAATTTTGTCTGAAATATTTTCATAAAGGTGGTCATGGGCTCTCACTTCTACAAAAAGAAGGTGTCCCAAGCAGACTGTATTTAGAAGTGCTGGTGGGAGTAAAGAATCCATTATATAGATCTGTTGCACCTCAGGATTCCCTCCACTCAATTATTTTTGGTAGCCTCTTGGGCTTCCTACCACAATCCAGTTATTTGCCTTAAAATGAAAGCGTGAAATACAGAGTTGTCCTAGTGCAAAAGATGTGCCTTTTCTGACCTTCCAACGGGTTATTTTTACTTCACTTAATACATCCAAGATCTCTTACAGCAGTCACACACTGAAAATGACCTTTAAAAATCCTTTGCCTGAGTCTGAAATATTGCAAATGATGCCTTATTCTCCCTTGAACTTATGTCCTTCTCGCACTCAAACCCTGCAGACACCAAAGCTGTGTTCATGCATATTTTATAGGGTGACTATTATGGATAAATGTAAAGAGGCAAACAGCAGACTGCTTACGAAGGGGGGATAATTTTACAGCAGTACAGATAAGCAGCAGGAACAATGAACAAAGAATCAAGGGCCCACAGGGTGTTAAGCACTGCCTCAGAGGCACTGAGTGTTCTCAACTTTCAAAACTCTGCACCTCACACGATCAAGTCCCCTAAAACAACTGCTACTCTAGTAGCACTTTAAAGACTAACAAAACATGTAGATGGTATCATGAGCTCATGATACCAACTACATGTTTTGTTAGTCTTTAAAGTGCTACCAGATTATTTGTTGTTTTTTAAGTTTATCCTGTACAGACTAACTGGGCTACTCCCTGAAGCTTCCCCTATAACACTTAGCCAGAAAGGCTTTAAAGGAAAATAGATGTGTGCATTTGACGTACTTCCCTCATCATAGTCATGCACAACTAGAAACAATACAAGAATTGGTGGGCCAATGTCAATCAAATAGATGGACTCAGGCCCGGAAGGAATTAAACAATAGAAAATAACAAACATCTAGCCCACACCCGCCTGAATATGCAAACAGACTTTACATTGCATTCTTATTGCCACAGCCTGGGCTCTACTTACCTAATGGCTGAAGCAAATTCTGGAGTCAATACCCTCTCCCAAAACCGAAAATATTCTATCTCAGTTTGCAGGGACTAAGGTGTCAGGAGATCAGTTGACCCAGCTGATTTTGTAGTTAATTAAAAAAGAGGACTAGATGCCAAGGCAAGGGATTGTACAGATACAAGTCAAAATCCTGACAGTTTCTTTGAGGATCCACAACAATACAGCACCGAGTTTGTAACTCACCTTCCTTCTGACCCAGAAGCACTAAATATTAAAACCATCACACAGAGCATACAATTAATCGAATGCACTAGCGTAAACAAAGGGGCCCAAAAAGATGGGAAACAATAACCAAAGCAGGGTAAAGATGGTGAGAAACAGATTTACTGCACCAATTAGCAAAGAGCTTTCCTTGCACACATGCATAGAGAGAAATCTTTCCACAGTCAGAGCCTCCAAAAGGTCAGACTACATATGCCACAGTACCAGCCAAACAGGGTGTTGCCAATTTTTTGTGTACAACAACACTAATATCTATTTTAAAATGTATTTGCATTCTTGGCATTTTCCACTCC
The DNA here is from genome assembly GCA_032595735.1 of Pelochelys cantorii. NCBI lineage: Eukaryota > Metazoa > Chordata > Testudines > Trionychidae > Pelochelys > Pelochelys cantorii. The sequence continues at coordinate 22,999,670 of CM064329.1, read as the reverse complement.
AAATCCTCTGATGAAGGGGGTTTTACCCATGGAAGCTCATGATGCTGTGTATTTTTTATAATCTCTAAGGTACCACAGGACTGCTTGTTTTTAAAGTTACAGACTGACGTGGCTACTCCTCTGAGGCTCTTTACACTATGGTTGTTAGTGCATGCACCAGCCAGATGCTTAGTACATACAGATGTGGTGGATTTTATGTAAAAGCTTAAAAAAAACCCCCAAATGTAAAGAAAACAAATTATATAGATCTTGGTCTTGCCCGGAAGAAATTGTTCATATTTCCAGCCAAGACAATGGCAGTTGAGGGCGTTAGTTCCTCTTAGCTGGTACATCCCAGGATCAGGTCCAAAATAAAGAAATCCAAAATACTACTGATGGGAAGAGTTGTCTTTATGAGTCTGATGTGCTACTTCCCTTGGGCCACAGTCACACTCATATTAAGATTTATCATGGTTTGCAAAGCAACATGGCTTTGTGCTAGCATCTGCTAGCACTTGTTCAGTGAGACCTCCATGCAGGCACAAGGGCCTGGAAGTGAATGACATTTGAGATCTAGTACTAGATGTGCCACTGACTCCCTGTGTATCCCTGGGGAAGCAGAAACTGCTCCATGCCTCAGTTGCCCCATCAGAAAACTGAGAACAACAAAAATCATATTTAATCACCTAGAAGAAGAAGGTAGAGAGTTAATTAGTATTTGTGAAATGCCTTGAAAAATTCAGTGATAGAGATGCAGCCATGTTAGTCTGGTCTAGCTGAAACAAAAGACAGAACTATGTAGCACTTTAAAGACTAACAAGATGGTTTATTAGGTGATGAGCTTTCGTGGGCCAGACCCACTTCCTCAGATCAATGTGTGGAAGAAAATCAGCACAACCATATATCCCAAAGTGATACAATCAAAAAAATGAACGCATGTGAAATTGACAAATCAAATTTTAGAACAGAGTGGGGGTGAGGGGGGAAGGTTAGTTTCTGTGAGGTAATGACATAGGGGTGATAATAGGGGAAGCTATCTTTGTAATGGGTGAGATAATTAGAGTCTTTGTTTAAACCCATACATAAAGTGTCAAATTTAAGCATGAATGACAATTCTGAAGCTTCTCGTTGAAGTCTGGAGTTAAAGTCTCTTTGAAGCAATATGCAAACCTTAAAAAGGTTCTGTTACCTGAAGAGGAACCAAACCAGCAAACTTTCTTTTCCCTGCCTGACAAAACAATCAACAGTTCCTTGACAATTACTGCTATTAGGGCTGAGCCAGCCCAGCTGCAGCCGTTTTAAAGCACCCCAGGTGTGGCACTGAGCCCTGGAAATGAAACAGGGAGAACTGCTGGCACTTCTCTAGCCCCATCAAGCCAATCTCAAAGGGTTTGAGAAACGAGTCAACAAAACTTTTCAGCTCCCATCCCAGAGGAAAATATACATTCCCCCATTTTATGGATGGGGAAAATCAAGTCACAGAAATCCCCTTTGAGCTTGTCTGAGTAGAGGCACCTCAGGCAAATTTGGGAAATGAGTCAAAGCCTGAAACGGAAGGCAACACTGCAAACAAAGTGGCTTGCTTAATGAGGCTGTCAACAGGGATGGTCTGATTGAGAATTGGTATCAGTGTTTATTTAAAGGGAGGTTAGTGAGCGTCACTGACAAATACTATTGTCTTTAGTTACAGCTTTGCATGGCTATTCTGGATTTTGATATGTGCCCTAAATGCAAAACTTGGAATGAAATTGTTTAATTGAATCTTGGACTGCCTCTGCCACAACGTTGCAGCCTTATAGTGCAATGCATGTGACCTCTTTTGCCAGAGCGCTGGAATGTGAGATATCTGCCATTCCAAATCATTTGCCTTCTAAATGATCAAAGCAACATTAGTTGTTTGTCTAGAAGTATGTTAGTTTCTTTCCTGTGGTTCTTCTTGTGCATCACAGTTATTCCTTTAAAGTGTCAGGGGCTTTCCCTTTGATATTTATATACCCACTGCCTCTTTCCCACCCCCTCCTTCCTTCCCTATTTATTTTTGGTTCTGAACATCCTACAGTCTGGTCATCTGAAGAAGTGGGCTGTGCCCACGAAAGCTCATGATACCATCTACATGTTTTGTTAGTCTATAAAGTGCTACCAGACCATTTGTTGTCCTTTAAAGTGGGTAGTACTGGAAGCACCTATGTGGAGATTATCAATATACACATAGCTTAGACAGGGTGTCTGGTGTAGAAGGATAAAAGTATGCCCAGAGTCCTATCTGATAATCTTTCTGAAATATAGGATATAATTACTGAATTACTCCTAGTACAAACTCCAAATATTATAAGTTAATAAAATATGATTTGAAGAGGTGGGACATGTTTGGCACTCTGATTCTCTGATGGGATCGATATAGTCAGGGCCGGCTTGAGCCATTCCTGTGCCCCAGGCAGCGGGCACGCGACACATGCGTGGCTCCGTCCCCGGCACACGGTGCCCCTTAGAGCTGCCATCAGGTGCCACGCGGCCCCTGGCCCCGGGCACACGGCACCTGATGGCAGCTCTAAGGGGTGCCATGTGGCCCCCGGCCCCGGATGGTAGCTCTAAGGGGCGCCGCGTGCCAGCTGCCATCAGGGCGCCCCCCCATAGGTTGGTGCCCCGGGCAGCTGCCCAGCTAGCCCCCCCCTTAATCCGGCCCTGGATATAGTTTGTATTCAAGAAGAACACGGGTACTACAATGGTCTAAGGTCTATAAACATACCTATGACAGAGAGAACACTTTGATCAGACAAATAAAAGATATGGAGAAATTACTTATTAGCTCTGAATAGTTTGTCTCCCATTTATTTTTGTATGTGACTTGGCCATCCAACTGGCAGTGATATGTCTGGTGTCATGAAAAAGGGGCTAACTATAAGTCATACAATCATCTTCGCTATCTTTTAAAATGCTGATTTGTAGGTGATTGTTCCCACTGGCACTAATATTCTGCACAACAGGGAACAAATATGAGTGCCATTGCATGCAATATGGCCAAAACGGCCTATATGGATTAATCTCTTTGCAGTAGTCCGTGCACTCCCTTCCACTATAGCTAGTAGGCATGTGAAATGCTCCACAGGAATGGTTGGAAAATCATAGGATTAAGAATATTAAAATAAGAGAAAGGGATTTCTTTTCTCCCAAAGGAGGATAGGGAAGCTCGGCAGAATTTGATTTTAGTTTTTAAATAATCTTGATGCATAATATAAATGTTTATTTTAATGCCTTTTTATTTTGATTGTTTAAATTTTTACCAATGCCCAAAATTATGGGGTCTACGCATTTCTAAATTCTGATTATTATTCTGGAAATGTTTGTTTGTTGGTTTGTGTGTGTTTTGGGGGTGAAAATTATTTATCAATGTTTACCAATAAAAGACTAATCCTTCTGACCCTCAGTATACGGAAGCAGAGATAGTACATCTAACTTTTCACTGCTGAGGTCTGGCAGCAACTTGCAATACTCCTCTGGCATCCCTGAAGACCTTCATTCTCATTTATGGAAAGTCTTCACTTGAGTAATATAAATATTTGGATCCTGTGGCAGACTTAGGACAAAGAGATAAAAGCCAGTTTTCTTTATTAGGCTCGCATTGCCAATGGGAGTCAGGTGCAAAAGTCCCCTAGGCCTCTTTGAATACCCAGCCTAAATGAGCTGGCCAGTGGCCAAAGTCACTCAGCAGATGAGAAATACTCTTGATTCATGGTCCAGTGCTCTGTCACTACATATGGCTGCCTCCCCATCTCTGTATGGTCCACACCCATCCTGTGGTATCTCTGCAGAAACAAAGAATATCAAGAACAGCATGAAAAAAGGGATATTTTGGATATAGCTCACTATTCAGGACTCACTAGAATCCTATATAATGGCTAATGCCTGCCTGGATAATTTAATTCTCCTAGGGTAACGTCTATACCGCAGAGCTAAACTCAAAATAAGCTATGCACCTTGAGCTACGCTAATTGCGTAGCTTAAGTCAAAATCGCTTATTTCAATTTTGGGCACATTTATACAGCACTTATTTTGAAATAGAGCACTCTTCCTCTCACTTCCCTTACTCTTCATACAATTAGGTTTAGTGAAGTCGGAGTAAGAAGCCCATTATTTCAAATTTTCAAAATAACGGGCTTGCTGTGTAGACCTGCAATACATTATTTCGGAATAACATCCGTTATTTCAGAATAATGTCCGTTATTCCGGAATAATGCTGCTCTGTGTAGACATACCCTTAGTAGACATAAATTCAGGGCTTTTGCTCAGATCTGATCACTGATGTTGTATTAAACCTAAAATAATTAAATCTGTGATTTAGGAAGCCACTGTTCACAATACAAATATGACAACACCGATCTTACTTATAGAACTTTTCAGCCTGAGAGCTCACAGCACTCTCCAATGAGTATGAATCATTATCCTCATTTTACAGTGGGGAAACTGAGGTAAAGTGAAGTGACTTGCTTAAGCTTATTCAGCAGGTGAGTAGGAATAAAATCTCCTGAGTCCTACTCCTCTGCTTTATCCACCAGGCTACACAGTGTCAGTGAACAAATCCCTTCTTCGTTGTATAATTTGGTGAAGAGGCTGTCAGGCCATCTCAGGAAGGACCTCTGGTGATATAACCGAAAAGTTCACCCAGACAGCGTGGGACTTTCAGGTTGTGTCAGTTATGTATTAATTCACCACTGAAGATACATTTCAATTACATTTCTCTGATATTTATTTTTGTACTTTAATAAGATTTCAAAACGTGCAGATGAGAATTGCATCAGCTAACTCCACCCCATGACTGAGCAAAAAAAAAAAAAAAATGTTTTAAGACTTCAGCCAGCACCTCCTTCTAATAAATAGCAAAAGCACTGGATTCTTGTAATTCCACTTGGCACTGCCCCAAGGATATTTTCATGTTCAGGAGCAGAGAAAAAGAAAGATGAAATTGTGAAGATTATTTATTATGGTAGATCAGTTGGATGCATAGAAATCTGTTAGAGACAGCTAAGAAGGGTTCCATTTTTTAGCTTTTGGTTCTCTTAGGTTAGTACAAACCTTTTAAGTGGGAATACTGCAGACCACTGGAGAGCCCATGGGCATGTATAAACATGATTATTGTATGCATGGTACAATGTACTTCACCCTGCTATACCTGTAACAATCATTCAAGTTTTTGTTCTTCAATATGTTGTAATTTTTGGTTTTAGGAACATAGGACTGAAAGGGATCCCTTAAGGAATCAAATCCACTCCCTGCCATCACATAACCAACTGACAGACAATAAAAGGCACATCTCGATCCTTTTTATCTGATTTCATTCAGTCCATTTTAGGATCTGGTCTAGTCTAATCTACTTAAGGTATGTTAAAGCACCAAACAGCAGGGCATAGAAGTACCAGTCCAGAATCCCTTGATATTAATAATTAGCAATTTTATAGGGTTGTATGTTTGAAGTTTGTTACAACTTTTTAATCCTCAAGATATCACTAGGAGGTAGTTAAATATTATCCTCATTTTACAGATGAAGAAACTGCGGCAGAAAGATGAAGAAACTCACCGCAAGATGCAGAACAAATCAATGGGCAAGCCAGAAGTTAGATTTCTAAGCCAAAAGGAACCATTGTGACCATCTAGTGTGGACTGCCTGACTATACCAGGCTGTGAAACTTCTTCCAAATAATCCCCAGAAAGTATCTTTTTTTAAAAAAATCCAGTTTGAACTCATAACGTCCTGGTGTCCAGCCCCCTGATCTTTTCTTTAGGACACTGCCTCCTTGTGTAGACAGGGCTTCATTGGGACTGTCGTGTGAACAAGAACTTCAGAATGGACCCCCAGATCACAATGGCATAATGACCCTGTGTACATCATAGCATCAGGTCTTTTCTCAGGGGGAGGAGGTTCAGTATCAGCTCTGAGTTGGTTTTCCAGCCAGAAAGAGAACACATGCAGCTGACCAGAGGCACCAAGATTGAATAATACCTCAAACCCAATAGTACAGTATCAAAATGGAGATAAAGCCTCCCACTGGTTAACTTTTACCCAGAATATTGGAAACATTGGATGTGATGACACTCAGCCTTTAGGGGTGCGCTTTAGTTTACAGTTAAAGCTGCTTCATATCACTCAGTTGAAAAAACAAAATCCAGACAGAAGAGAATGTGGCATAGCTAATTTCTGTTACGTAATCAGGCCCAGATTCCATGCCCATTGAGGTCAATGGACAGATTCTCATTGTTTTCAGGGGACACGGGATGTGGTGATGAACTCAAGGAGGCAATTTTTGAAGTCTGTGAAAATGGGGAGTGAACACCAGGCACGCTGTAGACAGGACAAGCTTCCTCAGAGATTTGAAGGATTTCAAATCACTTTAGTAAATGTATATAGACCTCACCCACTGCCATTGCAATGAAGGACAGCAGCGAGGTAGGCAAGGTATGGGAGCTGGGAGGGGAAATGCGGACTTCAATCCAAATAGCCAAAGTCAGCCATTTTAAAGGGTGACTCAAAGAAATTTGGATTTAGTCTCCTCTCTTTAGAGCGGAGAATGGGAGAGAGACCATTCAAGTGCAAGGACAGCATCTTCATCAGCTCATTCCATATTGTTTGCATTGGCACAGGCTGCCTTTGTTTGAATCTAAGGCAGAAAATCCAGGTCAATCATGACCGAAGATTTTTCTCCTCTGTGTGCTGGTGGTGTTCTCAGACCCACAATTGCACCCACAGGAAAAAATGTTGGCATCTGAGACCCTATTTTCCACCAAGTAACTCAGCTGAATCAAATGCAAATATAATGTCTTCCAGACAGGTATCAACATGTCATGGTGCCCAGTCGGCTGTATTGCCACCCAGAACTTGTCTAGACTAGGATCAAAAAATTATGTTTTAAAACATGTTAGCTAATACATTAAACAAACTCCAGTGCAGACAGGGCAATTTTTTTTAACCCCAGAATGGCTGGTTGAGTTATAAGCAATAAATATGATTCTGATTTTGGTCTTTGTGGGGAAAACACACATTCCAGGCAGCTGCACAGAGGATATATCACTGCAATGGAGGCACTGTGATAGATTGGAAACTGTTTTTATTTTGGTTGGTCTATAGCAGCCCGGTCCACGCTGCGTCCTGCAGCTCCCCTTGGCTGCAAACAGTGAACTGCAGCCAATGGGAGCCATGAGGCTCCATGACAGCGGAGCCGATAAATAAACAAACAGGAGCGGCCAGCTAGCAGCATTCTCAGAGTGGGTCCATGGACCACTTTGAGAAACAGTGGTTTACAGGATGAAAAGTGTACAAATACCAACCTTTTCTCTTTTCGGAGCCTAGGGTTCTCCTCAGTTAAAATGTTAAAAAGCCAGCTTTCCCTGTCTGCTTTCGAGTTTTAAAACATCATCTAAACCAAAGGGTTTTTTAAAAATACCCCTTATTGCTTACCACAGACAGGCCCCTATTCTGATAGCCAAAAAGTTCAACAGTGTACATGGTAAAAATACTATTTCCCAACTAACTCTCCTCCAGATGATCATTTAGTATTAAAAAGCATGAATTTTAACTACCCATAAATTTTTACTGACTCTGGTGTCTGACACCCAACTCCATTTTGGTAAGTTGCAATTATATGTATTTAATATAAGGTTTGCGCCACTTGACCTTGTAACAAAAACTTGTTATATATCTAAACAAAAAAATTACATCTGTGGACATGGCTGTTAGGATTAACTGTAAAGTTACAAATTATTCCATAAGGGACATAGCAGAAGATATCAAACCCCTTTTTTAAATTAAACCAGCCTTGTGCTCTAATTCTAATATGAAGCAGCAGTTTTCTTACTTTGCCTATCTATACATTCTGATTACTATCAATGGGATTTTTTTGTCAGTTTCTGTGTTCACAGTAGGGATATTAATCAGCAGTTAGTAAGCTAATTGAATAGTCGATGGAATTTCCATCGACTAGTCGATAAGGAGGTTAGCTCCCGGGGCGGCGCAAGTCGGGACTGAGCAGTCCTGACTCGCACTGGCTCTGGGACCACTGCGGCAGCAAGGGGGGGGAAGCGAGTAGTCGAGTAGTGACTCGACTAGGCGCTTACGTCCCTAGTTCACAGTGACATTGATGTTTTCTGACAAAACCGAATCCTTCCAAGTCTATCCTCTTTTTTAGTCTCCTCATTCCTTCTGGAAGGTTAGGCAACTAATTCTGAGGTGGGCCCTCGACATAACAATATCTCAAAAGACAATAATTCTGTCTGTGCTCATAGAGAGGGCATGGAAGCTCCTTCCCTGGATGGTATCGAGGGGAGGCGGGATGACACAACAATTCCTGCATCTTGAAAGGGGGTTAGATGAGATGACTCTTGTGGTCCCTTCTAACTCTATGAGTCTATGTGCAAAAATGTAAAGTCAGCAATGAGCTACACAGATGCTTAAAGGTGTTGAAAATGAGGATCCCAGGAATGCATAGCTAAACTTCCTGACCCTTTCTTCCGAGTCTTTTGCTCAGGATGCTAGGTGAACCTGAAATAATGTAAAATGACAGCACTGTAGTAAGCCATACTGTTTTTTTCTACATTCATCTCACAGCAGATTTACTCCTTCCCTCCCCCAGGCCACATGTCACAAGCACCTGCCAATCCTGATGCAGCAGCAAGGAACAAACCATGTCTAGTGTTACAGCCTGCAGGCTTTAATATCTAATCTATCTTCCTAGACTGATGTATTTACAAAGAGAATGGACAATATTTAATTGTTCGTCTCTGGATTTCACAATTATGTGGGCAAAACTCTTTACTCTAGTTGTATATTTAGACATCCCCAAATCCACCCCCCAGAATTTTTATCTGAGGCCCTATTACCATTCATGGCCTCTGGGCTGTGCTTCTTATCAGTTCTTTAGTCTTGAGCAGGAGTAGGCCATGTCAGCTGCTGCCTGGTGACCTTAAAGGAACACCTTGTTTTAGGAAATGATATTGGTGAGCATAAAAGCCATGATGGGAGGCTCTGCTAATAACAGTACAGAATTTAGGAAAAGAATGTGAGTTTTGCATAGAACAAGGTAGATGCAGTTGAGGGTTACACTTAAAAGAGATTACAGATGCTGCACAGATGGGGAGAAATCAAAACAAGAGGCAAACCACACAAAGTGAAATTTTGAAGCGTGTGAAATGGCATCACTATCAAAGTGGCAAGATGTGGTTAGCAAATGCATTAGCTATCAATAGCAAGCATGTTTTAAACACCCAGTTTAGACAGAGACAGCATTTGAAAACATTATCTTGTTGTGGGCACAACCACTGAGCACAACCAACTGACTAGTTGGGATTGGTCCTGCCTTGGGCAGGGGGCTGGACTTGATGACCTCCTGAGGTCTCTTCCAGCTCTATGATTCTATGAACCAGTAAACTCACTTGTAAAGGCATTAAAGTGGCTCTACATTTGGTGCTAGCACCACACATTTTAAACAGCCCTTAATACTAATGCTAAATAACAATGCCTTTAAAAAGTATTTTTCCTAGTCTAGACAAGGCCTGTGTATGTCCTGGCTGGCCTCTCACAGCTTAGTGAAAGGGGATGGTCTGTGAAGGTATGAGAAAATAACCTAGGCTCATGGGTTAACAGTATACACAGTGACACTTTGACATCCCTACTCCAGAATGCTAATTAATCATGGACATTAGCTAGCCATTAACTAAACTAAATTTCCCTTCTCATCTCAATTATGCAGGTTTCAGGTCTCTGTGATATTCTTATTTCATTAACTCCTCCAGTCTCATAGACTTTCCAAGGGCAGACAGGGCCTGTGTTTCTAACCTGAAACCACACAACCAACAAAAAAAAAAGCCAACCTAAAAATCCTTCCACGGTTCCTTATTCCACACAAAGCCGCTCCCCCACGCAAGGGGCCTGTAAGGTGGCCAGAGATACTGGGTGTTCAGTTTCCCAATGGCAAAACGGGGCTAACGAGCCCCACTCAGCCCCCATCTTTCAAAGCCAACAGCCCGGCACAGCATGTGCCCCACACACGTGCATTTCGCTAGGCTGCCGCGCACCGAGCTCCGGCCCATCTGTTGCCGCCTGGTTTCCACGCCAGGCTGTGCGGGTCCCCCCTGGCCGCCTTAGGGAAGAGCGGGAGGGGGAGGCCAATGCCCGCCCCGTCCTCCAGCTGGAGTTTGCCCCCTGCTAGGGCCGCCGCCGCTCTCGGGCACGCGCGTGCGCTGGCCCCCAGCCCCCGACGCCCCGGGCCCGCGCGGTGCCAGCGAGGCGCGCTCTGCAGCGCGCCGGGCCAGACGTGCAGGCGGGCACGTCCCGCTCGGGCTCTGGGCAGGCCGGCTGGCCACGCTCGCTCCGCTCCGCCCCGCCCCGCCCTGCCGGCCCGCACGTCAGCCACGGAGCCCTATTTAGATCCCCCCGCCCCCAGCCCCGCCGCGGTATTGCAGTGGCAGCGCGCGGAGCCGGTTCCCAGGTACGTCGCAGCCTCGCCCGGGCAGAGACGCCCTCACGGGCGGGCCGCTAGGACGGGGTGGGGGGCGTTAGTTGCATAACCCCCCCCGAGTCACCGGGTCACAGCGTGGCTGGGGATGACGCTATCACCCCGGGGTCGCCAATGGCTTCGGGCTGGGGGGGCGCACGGGTTTGGGAGGGGGCGGAGAGAAGCGCTGTGCAGCCGCTAGCTGGCTCTTAGGGATAGAGGCGTCCCAGGTGCCTGCAGCCCCGCGGCTGGAGGGGTTATTGCCCCCTGTGCACGGGGAGGGCTCTGGGAGCTGACGGGGTGCAGGGGCGCGATTATGGCTGCAGTCTGGGTCCCTGCGGTCTCAGAGGGGCGTGTGGGGCACCGCGGCTACATGCCCTGCGCTCGGAGTTCTCCCCGAGCTGCAGTAGCCGCTGTCACCATCGATTGAGCCATGGCTGTGGGGAAATTCCGTGCGGTTGGCTGACCTTGGAGCCCAGCCCGGGCGCTACCCTACGGGGTGATTTTTGGGGGGGCACATTCGGACTGCGGGCTCCTGACTAGCTAATTCTCTCCCCCGCCCCTCTACGCGGCTTGTTTGGGGACCCCGAGCTGCGAAGACCAGATCCTGTCCCAGTGGGGCAGAGGGAAGAGCCCTGCGGTGCTGATGACTCGGCTGCTCAGCATGGAGGCTTGCAAAACGTGCAGTGAGCCTCGTTGCTCCTGTTAGGATTACTGCGCTAAGACACTTTCCCTTGGGCAACCCAGCTCGGTGATGGGTTTTTTTTTTTTTTTTTTTTCCAGGGAAGGGGAAGTTTGGGGCTAGCTTCTGCCTGGGGCTGGAGAGGGGAAGTGAAATCTATGTCCAAGCTGGGAATTGGTTGGGCAGGCCCTTGTGATTGCTCCCTGGCTCAGGGCATTGGAGGTGGCTGGGTGGATTAGGCATGCAAATGAAAGGAAAGTTACTCCAAGCCTTGCATTGCATAGGGCAGCAGACTGCTAGGAGCCAGAACTCAGTTTTCCCTTTAAAACGTTGTGAGTACTAATCTTCCTCTTGCCGCCACCCCTCTGTCTGGAGCGGGACTGAGCACAGACAGGAGTTGAAACAGCACTGGGCTCTTGGAGGTGGTGCTTGGACTGGCCTTATGAAACCAGGGGATGATCAAGCACAGCACACTGCAGGCAGTAAGGTAGCAAGGGCTTGTCATGAGAAGCCGGGGGTGGATGGGATGGTGGTGCACATCTGCTAACTACTGAGCCTGTGCTGGGTGAAATTCCCTGCCATTCCCTACTTTGCCTTTGCTTGTAAAGCCCTTTGGCAGGCTCAGCTTCAGTAGCCTTGGGTGGCATTCTGGTTACAGCCCCAGCCACTTGCACTCTGGTCTGGCAAGGCATTAGGCTCAGCCAGTCAACAGCCTGGCTTCCAGTGACAGAACAAGAAGTGTTACTGTGGCACTCTGTGGGGGAAGGAAATATAGCTACGCAAACATGACAGTGCAAGGGAAAAAATAAATAGCTCAATTAGTGTTTGTGGTGACATTAGTTTGCCAATGTTTCTGCTATTGCAAAAAACAAACCCCAACCAACCAATGTGTTTTGGGTCAGCAACTGTTGTTAGGTAGCTATATCCTTTGATCAGTGAGGAATGGAGCCAGTGTTCTCTAGAGGCAGGCATTTTATAAATTTCCACTGCTTGCTTATTACATGGCATCACTTTCTGTAATGTTTTTCAAAACCTTGTGGGGATAGCTCTGCTTTTAGCTCCTAAATATGCAGAAACTTGTAATTAACGATTTGCCTCCTGCTTAAGGTGACCCTTTTGAAAAGCTTGTGGTTGTAAAGAGCTTCTAGAAAAGTGCATCTTGCAAAGCAAAAGCTTCTTGAAACAGAACATGGGCACAGAGCCACATGTGAAGTAGAGTCAATCAACTACTGCCTTCACCACACAATAGATGTATGCCCTAGTTTTCATGCTGTGCTCACATGCTTGATTCTTTATAAAGCTCAGGGATAGTGCCATAAATTATTGGCTAACTCCTTGGGTGGAATTTATCCCTAGAATGTATATCTTACAGTTGATGAAATATTTCTATTGGCCCTTGATCCAAACATGATGTATCACTTCCTGTCAAAGTCTTATCTTCCTGAGGACTTGCCACATGTAGAGATGCTTTAGAGCAACAGTTCCAAACTTCAGTGGTTCACATACCATCACCTTAAAAAATTGATTGTGACCTACAAGGGTGGAATAAAGCACAGTATGGGAGCCAGTTTAGCTTACACTTCAAAGATTATTTATTGAATGTCATAACTGTAACGGAGGAGCAGGTGTGATTCTGGCTGCTGAGATATAATGTGATAGAAAGATGAAGTGACTCATCTTAAGTGTTTCAGATACACAGAACTGATGGAGTCTGCTATTTGGTTAAATAAAAACCCCATTGTCTTTCCCTCTATCCGTAGATTTCATTGGGCAAATAGATCATTCAGGCTTTGTCTACACTACAGCAGCTACAGTGGCTCAGCTGCACCAGTGCCACTGTAGCACTTCTGGTGAAGACACTAAGCTGTTAGAAGAGCTCTCCTGTTGGTTTAACTTCTGCCTTCATGAGCTATGGCAGCTGGAGCAGCTCTCCCACTAAAGTAATGCTGCCTGCACTTAAGTTTGGTGTACTTAGGTTGCTCAGGGGTGCAGATTATTCACACCCCTGAGTAACCTAAGGTACAGTGAAATAATTTGTAATGTAGACATAGCCTCAGTCTAGCTCTACTCTACTACTAGGCCTGATCTAACCTAGACTATTACATTGCTTAAGAGGTGGGAAAAATCCAGGAGTGGCATAGTTAGGAACTCTTCTGTCAACCAAGCCATGGCCTCTTGGGCAGGTGGATTACACATGTGCCTTTGACATACAGCTGTAGCATTTTAAGTGAAGACAAACCCCTTCATATTGGTGCAATAGGATACTCATTGCTAGACAGTGCTTTACTCTGAAAGAGAAATGGCTTTATTTAACTAAAAAGGAAAAAAAAATCTTGGACTATAATGCAAACCTTCTGTGATGTTGTTGGAGCATGTTACTGCAGTGCTACACTGACTATAATCATCCACCATAACACCTTATTGGGGGGCAAACCATAATCTGCTTCCTTAGGATATTTAAATTAACTTTATAATTATTGGTGATCCATGAGTTCTCAGCCAGATTGTATGCTTCAGGCCTCTCCTGAAGGCAGCATCACCAACTGTCTTAGTTATGTGATGACTGTGTTGCCTGTGATATGTCCAGGAACAGGGTCCAGGATTATATGCACATGGAGTTCATTTCAAAGCTACAGTAATATTTCAAATGCTTAGGTGAAATTAATGTTAAATTCTCTTTTTCAGCACTTACAAAATGTCTGTTAAGGAACTTCTCATTCAAAATGTTCACAAAGAGGAGCACAGTCATGCCCACAACAAGATCACTGTGGTTGGGGTTGGTGCAGTTGGCATGGCTTGTGCAATCAGCATCCTGATGAAGGTAAGTGTCAGGGCTTAACTCTCTTTCCTCTGGGACTAAAGAAAGAGTAAGAGAATAGCTACATCCATTAATTTATCTGGCCACTCTTGCACCTGGTAAATGCCATTTTACCTGATATGTTAGATGGAATATAGGTATTTGCTCATACCTTTGCTGTACATGAGCTGATAAATAACACTTACTGCTAGAATGTTTCCCCAACAATTGCCAGCTTTCTGACTTTTTTTTTATACAGAACCCCCATATCTGATTTAATTAAGACCAGGGTCAGATGCAGAATAGGAAAGCATGAGGCTGCAGTGCTGTCCAGTGGCCACAGGAGAGATCACTTGCTTCTGAAGCCAGAATGGAAGGTCTGATAAATGGGGGTTTACTGTAACTATCCACTCTGGCCAGATATTTAGAATAGTTGCAGAATAAAATACCTGGATTCCAAGACTTTATTTGTACTGCTAGAATTCCTAACATTGTCTGGTTTTAAGCAAGAGAAAACAAGCACTATTGAATTGTTTGTTTTACTGGGTAGTGGAAGCAATTCCAACATAGACATGAGAAATGCTGGACTGAGATGTAAATGTGTGTATTGCACTGAGTATGCAATGTAATCTCTAGAACATAGCCTCTTTCCCAGAACATACAGGAATGGAGGATGGTAGTCTGTTCTAAATCTGTACTGAATTCTCCACATTGAATGACCAAACCATTTATTGATCACGGCATGGATGATTTTTATTGTAACATAGTCATTGTGTATAAACTGGTAGCTGTCTGATTGTGTCATAAGCTAGGTCTCTTGTTCAGGTGAACATGCATTGAAACATTTGCACTCCACAGCCTAGTGCCACTAGGAGATGTAGTACAGAAAGGAAAACTACTGCAAATCTCAATACCCCCTCCCCCAAAAGCTAGCACCTTGATAGAAGTAGAATTTCCAGGTAACTAAAATGTGCCACAGAATGACAGTTTTCTGATCTAGACCAGCAATAATACTTTAACTACACTTAACTTATGCTGCTGCCATCTTTCCTAGGTCGGACTTGACAGATTAGTGTTGCATCTTAGCATGCTGGATTTCTGAATTAACTTGGTATTTAATTGTGCTTCTGGGTTCTTGTAGGATTTGGCTGATGAACTTGCCCTTGTTGATGTCATAGAGGACAAGCTGAGGGGAGAGATGCTGGATCTTCAGCATGGCAGTCTCTTCCTTAAAACACCAAAAATTGTCTCCGGCAAAGGTTAGTGTGCTGTGACTTTTGTTCTTTTTATTTAAGTTTCTAAATGGAGACCATCACTTCTGACACAAAATTGCTCATCCCAGTGTTAGACTTGATCTTTAGTCCTAGTACTGAATTCCAGGTATTAACCTGTTTGTTCATACAGAACAGGTGGTGCTTGGTCTTGCCGTGACTGCAGACAACTACATTTGATGACCTCTTGAGGTTCCTTCCAGTTCTAATTCCATGAACAGAAGAAGGGCCATACTGGGTCAGGCCAGTGGTTCATTGAGCCCAGTATTTTGTCTTGACACTGGCCAGTATTAGCTACTTTAGAAGGAATGAACAGAACATGGAAACGTCAAGTGGTCAGTCTTCTCTTGCAGTCCCAGGTTCTGATTTTAGGCATACCCAAAGCATAGGTTGGTGGCTCTGATCATCTCAGCTAACAGCAACTGATGGACCTATCCTCCATGAATTTATCGAAGTATAACTGGGTTCAAAAATTAATTCAACATCCTGTGGCAGTGAGTTCCAGAGACTGATTCTGCATTGAGACACATTTCCTTATGTATGTTAACTTGTTTGTTTTCATTAGGTGACCCCTAATGCTTGTTATGAAGTAGATAAATAATCCTTCCTTATTTGCTTCTTGCACACCATAACACTACCTGTAATTATTTGAGTGTGAGTACAAACCTCAGAGCAGACTGTTGAGAAGTAGGGCACAAACCCCAAATTATCTGACTTCAGCAACCATTTATCAAGTGTAAACTCCTGGTACTAGAGCAGCCTAAATATGAAGTCAGAATCCTCTTGGGTTCTCCAATCATTTTCCCATCCAATCGAGAAACCTTTGTGGTAGGTCTCTTTTATACCAAGAATCACAGCAATGCTTGGGTTACTCCTGGTTTCAGAGGACCAATAACTGACTCCTGCTCAGCTGTACCCTGGATCTGACACTAACAGCTATGCTTGTAGCCAATCCTATAATAAACAGCATAAAGACTAAATAGGAAAAGAAAACAGTTATTTACAAAGCTAAAGCAGACACACATGGGTTATAATCTTAAGTGTCAAAAGATGGTAGTATAGTAGCTGATAAGTAAGCTCTGTTACGTCCTTTAGGGCTAACTCAGGCTAAGCTGGAGATCTCTTGCTTATGTCTAGAAAATCCTTCCCTCCAACTCCCCAGGTCCAAGCAGTTTAAAATAAGGATGTAAAGACCCATTAAAACAGTTGACCAGTTAAATGATTAAAATTACAATTTAACCCAGCTCACTGTTGGAGGGCTGGTGCTGAGCAGCTGGTACTGGGGTTCCACCAGGGCTGCTGTCCTGCTGCCTCTGTGGGGCAGGATCCTGCCTGCCAGGCACAGCAGGAGCTGCTCCAGGCTAGGCCCAACATACCACACTGCAACTGGGGTTTGGACAGGCCCAGTTGCTGGGTAGGCTCAGGCTTACCTGGTGACTGGTTAACTTTTTACATCCCTAGTGTAGCAATCCTTAGCTTTTATCCTCATCCTTGTCCTGAGCTACAGATTCCTAATGGAGGAATTCACTTGCACACCTCTTCTGAGGAGTCAAGCAGAATGGAAGTGGTGAGGTTTTTTTTGGTCCTCTTGAGAACATGCAGGGGAAATTCCAGGTACAGTGGTGAGCCAGACTGATTCCAGCTATGCTTTCGTCAGTGTTCTGGTGACATGGGGACCCTGCCATCAGTTAACACCTGGTCTGCCAGCATTTGACACCAGTCATGGTTTTCTAAACATCTATCCTATCCCCTTGCCTTTAGTTGTGTCTCTAAGATGAACAGTCCTCCTTAATTTCTCCTCATAGGGAAGCTCTTCCCTATTACTGGTCACTTTGTTGCCCTTTTCTGGAAAAAAGTAGTTCAGAGCTGCCAAATTTGAATTTGTAATTTCACATTCAAGCTAATGGAGGTGAGGACTTGTGTGTTCTGGAATTGGCCACTGGGAATAGAACATACTTTAAAGGTTCTTAACATAAGTGTGTCGTCTTACCCTGATCACTTTATTCTGTGGCTGGACAATCCCCACCAGGACTTGTGTTCTTGTCTGCCACTCCTGTTGGCTATAAACAGCCTAGGTCAAGCCAGTTTAAATTTTAAAGTAGCTACTGACTACGGCAAGTGCTAGTGTATAGCTAACTTATTTCTCAACCAAGGAATAACTCCTTCATCCATAGGCAGTCTCTAGTAGAACAGAGGCACTTTTTTTTTTCTAATCGTAAGACATGTCACCCAACTTATACTAGCCAGAGAAGCATGCAACATCCCTACCTATGCCTCAGCTACTGTCCAGATGGGCTTCTTTCAGGGCTACCATCAGCAGCAGTGCACTCAGTAGTTCCTTTAAAGAAAAGACCCATTCCATGAAAGGTAACACATTGAGTCTTCCCAACAGGGCTTTCTTCTCCCTCCTTCTGTTGTTGGAAACTCCTGTTACAGCTGACACGAGTCTGTTTCAGTAATGCTCTTGGGTGAATGTAAGCCAATGAGGGATCTGCAAGTACCACTGCATGGCAGGCAGACATGGCTTTGTTTTTGCCACTCTTCCCCCCCCTTCACTCACACTTCTTGGGCATTCTGTTTTGCTGTTCTCAGTGGCTTTTAACCAGAGACCAACAGGCCTGTCACCATCCTGCTCTATCAGCAGCAGCTTCCTGTGTGCTAGAGTTGATGTGAGCCGCTTTTAGATGAACTTTGGGGGCACCTTTCCTATTTTTGTTGGCCTCCCAGCATACATGCCTCATTTTCAACTGTCCGTAAAGCATGGCTGTGAGGAGTTGGGTACCCTCCATATGTAGGTGATCTGCCAAGCAAAGTTGTACATGATTAGTCTTGCAGCACCAGTGCAGGACCTTGCTTGTCAGCTTCTGACAGCGCATGTGAAAACATTGTAGCTACTTTGTGCCTGCTGCTGTAGTGTCTGTTTAATAGCTCTAGAGGAGGGTGCTTACCACCCTCCATGCTCAGAGGCACTCAGGAGCAATGGTTAGGTCTCCTGGGCCTCCGGCAAGTACGCTACGTTCAGTTGTGCTCTACAACAGCCATCCTGTATAACCCTGGACAAGGCACTTAGTCTGTCAGCTGCACCATAAGTGGTACAATGGTGCTTTCCCCTCTCACAGGAGTGTTGAGACATTCATTTAGTCCCTATTACTATAGCATCAAACTTGTGCAGCAACAAATTGAAACTAATCTTCTCTGCACAGTAGAAGGTAACGGATTAGCAGCAGAGTGCTGTATTCTAACTGCTGTCCCACAGCACCTGCAGACACGTGAGCTCTAACTCAAGGATGGTGGAACTCCAGGCTTGTTCTGAGCAGTACATAAAAAGAATTAATGTTTGACACTTGCTTTGTAGACTACAGCGTGACTGCACACTCCAAGCTGGTAATCATCACTGCTGGCGCTCGCCAGCAAGAAGGGGAGAGTCGTCTTAACTTGGTCCAGCGCAACGTGAACATCTTTAAATTCATCATTCCCAATGTTGTCAAGTACAGCCCTGACTGCATGCTGCTTGTCGTATCCAATCCAGGTCAGGCTTGTTAGGATGGCTTAATACAGACTACTTGGTTCCCTTGCGAATCCATGCTTCACAAGGGAAAACTAATCTATATTGTTGGCTGGGCAGGGGGTTGGAGGTAACACTCGCCTGTTAAGTTCTCAGTTTGGGTTAAAACTTGGGAAGAGGAGCATTCAGTCATTCCCCCTTCCCCACTTTGCCAAAAAACCCTTCTCATTGGGTGAGCCTTAATAGGCAAACTTGCCTGCAACTGCTTTTGTAGAGCTCTTGCAGCAGGCCTTAGTAAGAGGTTGACATCTCATAGGCAGGTATAGTCTTAAATAAATGAGTAATTTAAACCTTTCTGGCATTCACCTAAAGGTAATTTTGCTAATAGGCATCTAGATATAAAATGGGAAGGTGTATTGCAGTTCTGTGCTCTAGTCAGGATAGTAAACAAAACAAAAAAAACCCTTCTCTGCAGCTAGAACCCTGACAATCAGTTGGAATAAACTTTCAAACAAGGCATTACTTTTTTCATTGATTGATAAAGACTAAGACCTTTTAGTAACCTGGCTCTTGTATTAATAGTTGATATTTTAACCTACGTGGCCTGGAAGATCAGCGGCTTTCCTAAACACCGTGTTATTGGTAGTGGCTGCAATCTAGATTCTGCCCGTTTCCGCTACCTCATGGGAGAGAGGCTGGGCATCCATTCTTTAAGCTGCCATGGATGGATAATTGGAGAGCATGGAGACTCTAGTGGTATGTATGAAACCCTATTTATTTTTAGCCTTATTCTGTTTTGATTTTTAAAACACACACAACATAGTCGAGGGGCTCAAGACAATCTCTACTAGGTTCTCAGACAATACCACTATTCAATCTTTGGCAAAGAAGTGTTTTGTAGGATCTTAAGGCAGTGCATGTTTTCTTAATTTGCCTGCTGTAACTTCTGTGGCATGTAGTAACAGTATATGATCTATATTTGACTTGGCCTGTTCTACTTAGAAAAGGTCACTACTGTAACCTGAGAAGGGTCAAAACCTGTAGACTAAATTCTCCACAGAACTCTCCAGCAAGGGGTTAAGAGGGTGATGCTCCTCCTTGCAAGGGACTCAAGACATGCACTAGACTGGATTTTAATTCCAGTCATTGAGTCTTCACATATGTTTGATGCCTCTTTGAAAACCTATATTGGAGTGCAGGTCTAGGCCAGGAGTAACTGACTGTTCAACATGCCTTCAAGTGATTGGCTGGGAAGGGGAGATAACATCCTTTTCCCTTCTCACCCCTTTTATGAAACTGTCTAAATGGTCCCCTAGTCAATCCATTCCTTGTCCAATCAAAAAACCTGAACTGACCTTCAACCTTAAGCTCACCAGCATTGTAAAGAAACAGGGGCTCAGGCTTTCCAACTGCTAGTCCATAATCTGGACTAGCTTTTCAAGATTTACTTTAATCCTATAAAATATACAAACCTTAGTATAACATTTTTTTAAAAAGGAAATTCATATCTAAGCTACAATGGCACCTGCACAGCAGCAGATACTCAACCAAGTGTTATGGTAACTGTTAGTTGGGTAGAATGAAATTTAGGATTTGTTTCGTGCAGGGGTCAGCACCCTATGGCTCAGAGGCAAATTGACTCAATAGGGAGCCAGATATGGCTCTCTCGCTGCTTGAGCTCAGCTTCCCTCCCCAAAGCAGGGAGACTGTGTTGGCACTCCAGCCTCATCAAGATTAGAGTGCCAGCACGGTCTTTTTGCCTGGGGGGGGGGGGGGGGGGGGAGGAGGAGCCCTAAGCCTCACTGCCAAATCTGGCTTGCTGGGAAGAAGTGGCTGCACTCTGCCACTTATTTCAGTCACTCCCCCTCCCAGGCCAGACACTCTACCCTCAGCCTGTTCCTGCACCCTACTCCCCTTCTGCTACTGTGTCCCCATCCTATTCTGCTCACTGGCAGCCCTATCCCCCACACAACTTCATTTTAGCCCCACTCCAGAGCCTAAGGGGACCCCAGTAGAGTTAAGCTAACCTGAAGCTTTAAACCTCAGTCCTCCCTGCCCCTCCCTCCACTGTGGGGCTGGAGTACTAGGTGAGTGATGTGGCCCCCAACTGAAACACCTCCGTGAGGCTTGGAGGTTTTTGGAGGGGTTTTTTGCTTCCCTTATGTGGTCCCCAGCTGGTTTTCCCCCCCCCCCCCCATGGGTCAGTGTGTCCTGACCCAAAAGAAGTTCCCCACCTCTGCCATGAACTCAAAATTGACATGTTGGACATTTTACTTTATTTAAAATGCCTGGCCAACAAGGCCCCTGTCAGGCCACAGCATTCTTTCCCCTGCCCCAATCCTGGGGCAGGCCTCATGCTCTGGCCCCCATCTGACCACAGGAAGGGCTGGGGGTGGCTCCCCCTCCTGCTGCAGCAGTATGGGTAAGAGGGGAGGCCATAATCAGGCTGTGGCAATCCTGGCCTGGCCCGGCCCCTCATCCAGCTGTTGCTGCCAGGATGCAGCAGCCCAGCCCTGGCCAGATAAGGTAATCTGGCCCTCCCCCATACTCTTATTTCCTACACACTGCAGCTGCCTCCCTTGAGCCCCTCATACACTTCAACCCTGATTCCTGCACCCCCACCTCCACAAACTGCTCCCCAGCAGCAGCAGAAGTCCTGTTAGTCTGAGTACAATGTTTCATTAATATTAATTGACATGATTAATAGTATAAATTTGTAAATTTTCAGTCATGTAAATGAGCATTCTTACAGCTCTATTGGCCATGGGTTCTGAATTTTGATGTAATTTTGGCTCCTATTTGAAAAAGTTGCCAACCCCTGATTTAGTGAATGGGTATCTGCTCTATATAGTGAAGTAATTTGATTGTTTCTTAGTACCTGTCTGGAGTGGGGTCAATGTTGCTGGTGTCTCCCTGAAGGCTCTACACCCTGACCTAGGAACAGATGCAGACAAAGAGCAGTGGAAAGAGGTCCACAAACAGGTGGTGGACAGGTAAAGAGCAATTTTGCAGTTGAACAAGTTGCTTTATTCTTAAATGGCACAGAACTATAGTGCTTGTCAAATGGAGCAGATGTGTTCTTTACAATAGTGTAAAAGTATCTGTTGCAGTATCAGCAGAACAGTAACCAGTATGAAGATGCAGAAGTAGTACAATTTAAAATAGGCATTCCTTAGAATTTAGCACTTATCGCCATCTAGTGGAGAAACAATTTGTGGTGAGCTGAAATATTGTATGCCCAGGACCTCTTACCTAGAACATTACTCGTCTCAATATTTCAGTGCCAGAGAACTCAGTATTCAAATCTGTTTTAATAGATACTTTGGTGCTTGTCTGAATTAAATGGGTGGAATCTTCAGAAGTGTTTCACCCCATAGAAGGGCACAAGTACTACTGAAAGTCAGAGGGCCTAGTGCTAGAAATGACTTCCATTGCCTTCAGACATCAAGCCCAAGCTTCACCATTTTGCTTTTAGAACATGTAAGAATTTCTTTACTTTTTGCAGTGCCTATGAGGTTATCAAGTTGAAGGGATACACATCCTGGGCAATTGGTCTCTCTGTGGCAGATCTAGCTGAAACTGTTATGAAGAACCTGAGAAGGGTGCACCCAATTTCAACTATGGTTAAGGTAAGCAGCAGCTTGTTAAAGCAGAAACACTTCCTCCCTTCTTGTGTTGAGATAAAAATTAATTTATACCAAATACTTATTCCCTATTATCTAAATTTGCACACCTAAATCTGGGTCAGTGCTGGTTATGTACTGTTTGTATCTTGTGACTCTAAGATTTAATTTTTGATAATCCTAGCATGACCCCAAGATGTACAGAGCCTTTCCTCTAAACCTGTGTAATTTTCCAACTAGCTTTACCAAATTCTTGGGGAAACTGCTAGCAGTTTAGATGACTAGCTTTTCATTTCAAAACCTTGTACTGTAGACATAGCCCAATACTCAAATAAGGTAAACCAAGGTTGTAATGAAACCATGTAATCAAAGTAATAATCTATTTCCTTTTTTAGGGCATGTATGGAGTAAGCAGTGATGTCTTCCTCAGTGTTCCCTGTGTGTTGGGATATGCTGGCATCACAGATGTAGTGAAGATGACCCTTAAAAGTGAGGAGGAAGAAAAGCTAAGGAAGAGTGCAGATACACTTTGGGGAATCCAGAAGGAACTGCAGTTTTAACTTTGTCGTAAACATAAGTTAAACATTAGTGAATTTGTCTGTTGCACTCTTCAAGTCAGTCAAGTCCTCTACTAGATACTGATTAGAAACATGTAAAGCTAAAATCTATTAACAGTGTTTCCTGAAAGTAGAGTATGAAACTATTGTGACTTCCTATTCACCAAAATCTGACTTCCTAGCCAGAGGTAGATCACAACCTTGTCATTTACAGTAAGTGGTGTAAAATAGATCTAGCACTCCTTGTGAAACACTGCCTAACATCCTCTGCCTTTCAGGTTAATGTCACTTCAGAAGAATAACTGGTTTTACAACTGTGTAATGCAGAGACCAAAGTATTTCTTGTATTACAAAAAGGATGGGGGGGAAAACCAATTCTGACCAACTTCTTCTGATAGCTTGATCTCAACTTCTTGCAGGTCCAAATGTATCTTCCTTATTGCTTTGGAATCTATATGCATACCCTTTCTGGAGAAATGTGTGTACTAATACTGGAATAGCTGTAACTCTGGTTCATAGAAATGTAAAAACAAGGACTTCTGTATACAACAAAGGCCACTGCAAGCATTCAACTGTAGTACCCAGCCCTGACACCAAATAAATCATGAACTGCTTCTTTTGTTTCCTTGCCTAATCATTTTAGGGATCAAACATGGCTTTTGTAAAAGGAAGTCTATTAAATTCTGAAGTCAACAAGCTTTGAACTTTCAGACAGGCCCCTCATCGAAGGCTCCTAAGCAAACTAAATCAGGGGCTATGCGGGGAGGGCCTAAGTGATCAGTTTGCACAGTAGAGAGAAGTAAATAGCAAGCCCTCCTGCAAAGAGCTGTATTGGGCATATTTACTGTTCAACATCAGTGATCTGGAAGAAAGGGACAATAGTGTGGGTACAAAACTTCTAAATGATACAAAATAACTTAGTAAAAATCCACAGCAATCTCACAAATGGGTGAGGGTGACAAAAGGGTAGATAAAATTCAATGTCAAATACTAAGTAATGTACACAGGAAAACATTCCAACTATACATACAGAATGGTAGGCTCTAGGTGGATAATTCTCAAACTACCTGCTTATGTTTAGTAAGGTTAGGAGCAATAGGAAAGGAATAAATACAGAAAATATAAAGCCCCTCTATAAATCTGCAAGACACTCATGCTTTGAATACTCCCTACAGTTTGATCACTTTAGCTCAAAGCATAGGGAATGGTACTGGGTACAAGAACTCTGATGTTCAGAGAGATGGACTTTTAAGCTTAAACATACAGGAATATGCATGACAGTCTGCAAAGTCACAAGTGCTGTAGAAGTGAAGAGAAAAATGTTTATCCCTTAAGACAGGGGTTCTCAAACTTTGTGATACCATGACCCCCTCCACCCTCACTGCCCTGGGTCACTTCCTCCCCCCTTCTCACGAGACTCCTTGCCCTCCTGGGGTTCCTTCAAGGCATTTGGGGTCCTTAACACCCTCCCCATTGCAGGCTCCTTCCCCCCCATGCCTCTTTTCCACTCCACATCCCTTTGGTTCTTTCTCTCTCACCACTCTTCTCCTGTGTCTTCTCTGCCTCCTCCTCTGACCCTTGTGTGCCCTTATTTACCTCCAGGTCCTCTTCCCCCAGCCTGCTGCCTGAGGGACCCCACCCTCTTCCAGCTGGGGAAGCATTTGGTCACCCAGCAACCATGCCCCTTGCACATCCGCTTCTGCACGGGCCTCACTCTCCCACCTCCTGCTGCAGCTGAGCCATGCTCCTGGCATCCCACAGCCCCAGCCGCACTGCATGGCTTGCGACCCCTCTCTCCCAGGCTGTGAAGGGCAGCAGAAGGCAGCTGCAACCCCCTGGGGTCACAACCCACAGTTTGAGAAACATGGCCTTAACACATGCACTAGTGATTAACAGATGAAACTAATGAGCAGCAGGTTTAAAGGATGTAGTTATAGTCCATTAGTGAAATTCATTGCCATGACATGATATGAATGCAAAAAGCATAACTGGGCTCAAAAAGTTAACAGAAGATATTGATTAGCTAAGATGGGGCAGGCATGTAATCTCATGGTGTAAGTGGACCTGAATCTCCACCAACCTGAAACTGGGACTAGACAACAGGATAGATCACACCAAGTTGCCTGGTTCAGAGCTGTCTCTGTGAAGCATGGCACTGGCTAATGTTAAAGGCAGGATACCAGGCTAGAATGACCTTGGTTTGACCTAGTATGGCCATTCTTATAGAGAACTTACCTCTGAAGTTAGCCTGACACAGAAAAGTACAGTACAGAAAGCTTTTCTGGAATATCAACCATAATATTTCTATAGCCCCATCGCCACAAACCACCCATTTAATACCCCATTAGATTTTTTTTTTAACTAATTAGTTATTGCATAAAAATCCTAGCAGACAGCAGAGACCACAGGGCCTCAGCACACAGCATGTCTTCTACATTTTGATATGTAAAATAAGGAGTGAGAAGCTTTTGTCACATGAGGTTTAAAATACAACTGAGGTCAATTTCTTGAAGTACACATTCACCATTAAGCTAAAATAAACAAATGCAAACTACATTCCAAAGAAAAACAAAGGGATTTTTTACTTACCTGGAAAATGGAGAGTAACTCAGCAATTGGTGTTAATAGTATACATCCTTCTCTCTACACAGCTGGTTAACAGGCAAATGAATCGGAATAAAGGTTTGCCATAATAGGAATATCTGCTACTAGTGCATACAAGAAAGCAGGTTAGCAGCTTCCCTACAATTTAATGCACTGATAGAATCAGTTAAAAAGACACAGAACAGCAATAAGAATGGGGGAATGGATTACTATACTCACTGAAAAGCTTAGTGTGTGTGTGTGCAGGGGTGGGAGAATCACCCTTTTGTAGGGAAAACCAAGTACTCTACGCTAATTGGGGCCCTAAATTGTAATAGTGAGCTGATTTGAGGAAGGAAGCTACATTTTGACTTTGAGAAAAACTGGATTATTGCACTACAGCCCTTGAAAGTAACAGATCACACATACAGGATCCTTTGTCTTACTGCAGGTCCAGGAAGGAAGGATATACAGCTCATGATTAATATGCAAGATGGAATTTTTCTATGGAACGAAGCTAGGCATGTTTTTCAGAAGCAGTCAGAAGAAAATTACTGGAGATTTGAGAAGAAAAAAAAAAGGCTATTTCTTGTACTTTTCTGACAGGAAAAAACCAACCAAAACTGCCATCTTGAACGAAAGAGAGCCTAAAGGAATAAGGGATGTAGGCCCAACTCCAGATTAAGTGACTCGTGTCATCTGCATTAAAACTCCTCATGGAGATGTCTTCAAAGTCAGACTCCCAACAAGAATGAAGAGATTTCCCTTCATCAGACACTTTTCGGAGATACAAGTGGATTTCTTTGGCCTCTTGCAACAAGAAGGTGGTCCCTCAGGCTTTATAGCATGAAAACAGGGCAGTTTGCTTAGGGAATTCTTGTTTTAGGCTCTTTAGGCTTCATTCAGGTGAAGTGCAGAGGTTGTATACCAGAAAGGGCATTAAACTTTGGCTTCCATGAAGGATTTGTTGAGATTGCTTCCTTAGATTAGGACTGGTAGGCTAACTATCAGGTTGCTGAGGAGGACAGTGGTAATTAGTCACCTCGGAAGAGAGCAAAATCCATTAATACGGATTATAGAGTGTAACTAGCATCCTAAACAATTTGTTAAGGAAATAGCTTTGTTTCAAGCTTCCATGAGGTGATTGTGACTAAGATTTATGCACCTCAGGATAATTTTTGAGGTTAACATTCCCTGTTCTGTCTAGCTGTTCTTACAAATTTCAAGACTAACAGTGGGTGATATTTGATTGTAAAGCCTAGATGGAATGGGGGAGAGGGGGAGGAACAGTTTTTGCTATGGTCACCCTGCAAGGAATCACCTTTCCTGAGTGACAAGATTAGCACAGAAGACAAGCCTTTATTTTGGGCACCCTGCTTTCATTAGTTTACTATAAACTTAAAAATGACATAAGAACTGCTATACTTCAAGTAACTGTGTGTTTATTCTTCCTAGTCCTGGACACTGAAGAAAAGATGTTTCCAGATCTCAGCAATATATTATTATATGTTCATTAGTTAATTAAAAAGTTGCACAAACTAGGAAGACATATTTGTTTGCAAAGAAAGCATATTCGGCACAAAAACGTAGGAAGAAAACAATTATGCACAAGTTTTATTTATCATTAATTCACCAACACAAAAAAAGATTACAGGGAATAGAAAGTGCATTAATAAAAGCTAGTCTTTACCAAAAAGAAAAAGAAAATATATTATCGATTCAAACTATCTTACACTTGAATGATGTAATAATTTATTCTGGGCACCTAATGATTAAAAGAAAGTGTGTGACTGTTTCATAAGGAGCCCTACTTCCCAGTTAAAGTCAGAGAGGTCAGTAGAGATCACTGAGTCCAGCAGTCTTTCTTGCCTTCTGCATTAGTGCCCTCAGCTGGAATTGCTTGCGAGACAGAAGACGTACATGCTGGGGAAAAAAGATTATGAAATTTAGTGTAGCTTATCAACTTTATGGCCTTCAGAACAGATATTTTCTGCAATCCAAAATTGTAATACTTGGGATAATCTGAGACCCAAACGTGTATGTTTGGAAATGAATATTTAGACTTTCAGGGCCAAATCCTGATTTGAGGAAATCTGAGTAAACAGACTAACAACCTCAAGATATGCCCCAAAACAACATACTTGACACTTTTTGCAAACTGCAATACATAGTTCCACAGCACTTTCTTTGCTAAGAAATAGCAATCAAATTCAATTAAGTTTCATTCATGAGGGTTTACTTTTAATGAATTACAGTAAGTATCTGGTAAAAACTAAGATTTATGGAAAGTGTAACAAAATAATTTAATCACTGTAGATTACTACTGTGCATCCCATGAGATGCTAGGATACTTGTAAAAAGCTGGGGTGAAGACCACACTGGTGAAATCAACAACCAGGCTGATGAAGGACCAGATGTTAAATCATTGTTTGGCCTCTTCAGACATAGGATGCTAAAGATGAAGCCCAGTTTTGAAGTTTCTGCCCATATTGGATTGTCAATAAATTTTTATCATTAGAAAAAAGGACCAACAGTATTTATTTCCTGACTGATTGTCTATGTAATTTTTCTGTCCCTTAGGTGTTGTATTTGAAAAATATAAAAGGAGTACTAACCAAGATGTGCACACAATAATTATCTATAAAAGTCAAATAGTTGTACGATATCAGTTTAAATTCAAGCATTTTTAATACTTTGTTTCAAAGTCATTGTGGATTTATTCACCTGCAAAACAAAAGGTGGGGTATCTTCTTGCCCACTGCATGACATTTTTTAATCTTGATTCTTAAACAAATTAGCCTATCAACCTTTCTTTCAATATCATGACTTATAAGTGAAGTTAAGACAAGACTACATTCAGCAATTATAAACCCTTTGCTTTTCCTTCCTACCCCCCAAGATGGTCATTATATGGGTTGGCAAAATGTCTGATTGCCCAGTTAACAGGTCAAAATCAAAAGTCACCCCACATCTGCAATATACTTCCCATCTAATTAGAAGTATTTCTTACACACAGGGCCAAAAGATGTTTGAAATACTTGTGAATCATCATTCTAATGTGTTGTTTGCTACCTTTTTATGGAATGGAAAGTTGATCAGATGTAAGTTACAATTCCTGTGTCTAAATTGAGTGAAAGCTTCAAAGCATGCTAAATGCAGAGTACAACAATTTAGTGTGCATTTACATCACTGGAAAGCAAAGTGATACCAAAAAATAGAAGCAACTTCAGTGAAATATTTCCTAAACCAGGGGTTCTCAAACTTCATTGCACTGTGACCCCCTTCTGACAACAAAAATTACTACATGACCCTAGGAGGGGTCCCACCTGCCCAATATCTGCTATCCTGGGTGAGGTGTGTGTGGAGGGATGAGGGGGGGAGGGGGCTAAAAGCCAAAGGCTTCAGCCCTGGACAGGGGGCTATAACCTGAGCCCCATCACCCATGGCAAAAGCCCTCAGCTTTGGATCCAGCTCCGCACAGTGGGGCTTGGGCCCCAGTAAGTCTAACACCAGCTTGGTGACCTCATTAAAATAGGAATGGAGATTGCTTATCTCCTAGAACTGGAAGGGACTTTCAAAGGTCATTAAGTCCAGTCCCCTGCCTTCACAGCAGGACCAAGTACCACCTCTGACAGATTTTTGCCCCAAATGGCCTCAAGGATTGAACTCACAACCCTGGGTTTAGCAGGTCAATGCTCAAACCACTGAGCTATCCCTCCCCCCTAGATGCACCTAGACATGGGCCTTCCCACTTATGCAACTGCCTCCTCATCGAGCGAGCCCCTGCATCCTTCCCACCCTCCCTACTCTAGTAACTCACAGACATACATCACTGCCTTTGCTCTGTCAATGTCCCAAACCCTTACTGCCCTGCTTATCGGCTTCTCCTGCAAAAGCCTCCAGGCTGTCTCCCACATGCCCCTTGTCTTCCTTCAAATGCCGCACTGAAGACTCATCACTGCTGTCATGCCTACAAAACCAGCCCGACGACCGCAGTTAAGGAAGCAACTGACAAGCTGTGACTGTCCTCTTTCCCTTTTTCTATGCCCCCACCTCTATCCATTTTAAAAATAGATCACTACTATATTTATCAAATAAACTGTATCAAATGTTCACCATATTCATATATAAATAACTCCATACACAAGCAGTGGTAATGAGCAGATCCTCTTTTATAGAAGAGGCTTGTGTATATCTTTTTGTCTATACACACACGGTTTGCTTGCCTCAGGAATCAGACAACCTGCAATAGCCAACTGAAGTCAATGCCTAAAAAACAGGTGTTTTTCATTTTTTGTTCTCTTACTCATCTTTCAGTATCAGGCTACGTTTTGATCCAAAGCAGCCCAAGTATTTGGAGCTCTGCTTGTACTAGAAAATCTGATGCAACAAAGGAAAAGATTAACAACGTGGAGCATTGTGCTATGGAAAATGAGTTGATGGGCTGATTTCATTTCTGTATCCATCCTACCACACATTCTTAATTGGCTGTTTCAGCACAGCTCAAGGATAGAATGAGAGTGGAGATTAACTGAATATCTGTTCACCATTACACTTGGTTTCTCCAAAATCTGGGTGAAGGTACACTAATAAAGCAGGGTGGGGACACTGGTACTGCAGCATTACATCTGGCCTAGTGACACAGGACTTTATTCTACAATCCTATTAACTAGGGGCCTTTTACAAGCACTGACATTCCTTTTATTAACTGGGGTTCCTTTTTTAAAAAATGTAGACAATTTTAAACCTACTGGCTTCTCCTTCAGCAAAGAAAAGCAGCAACATTAACAATCTAGGACCAGAGTCACAAAACAGCATCAAAACATTTGTCAAATACATAACTTTTAATGCACCTTCAAAAGTCTCGAGAACCCTACCTTTAAAAAGACATCTAGGTCAATAACCCCACGTCTTAAAGCTTCTCCTAAGTAAAAGATTGTGTCTTCAATGGCATTTTCCTCTGCATATAAGTTCAGGATCTGTTTGTAAAGTGGAGCTGTTGGAATGATAACTTCATCTATGTCATTATTTTCTGACTGATTTTCCATTTTCTCCAGCGCAGAACTAAGTTCTTCATCCTTCTTCTTCAAAAGTTCAATGTTCTTATCCACTTCAGCCTAAAAAAATATTTAAAATACTTGCTCTGTTAAAGCTCGAGATCCAGCTGACCTCTCAAATTTTACTTTGATGCCCTGCCCCCACGGACTATTAAATAATCGTGTAACTGTGGAGTTTTGGTGCTGTTACATGATTATTCAATTTATCGATACCTAACATCCCCAATAGGAATAAGAGTGATGCATTTATTTTATACTATTTTGGCTATACCACAATTTGCCAGTTGTCTGGTTGGTTCCCATTCTCTATTACAGAGGTGGCTAACATGTGAGTAGTGTACATATTGTATCACATTTGTGACTGCCTCTGATCTCTTTTGGGGTGAAAAGTGATATATAAATGCTAAATTAAGGAAGGTCTGATAACTCCATAGTTAAACAGGACAGAAATGCCTCCATTTTGCATTTTAATAACTGAATTTAATTTACACTTTTAGCACAATAACCCTTCAGAGGACAACCAAAATGTTCATGCACTTCAAGTTACCAAATTAACTATTACAAAGAAAACACTGAAAAATGTTTCTTCCTTTCTGTAATTTTGTCCCATTTTCTTAGATCCCTCTAGTTAAAGAAGCATAATCCCCACAAGTTTCAAAATATGGATTACGTGTATTTCTGCATCTTTTGATCTTGTAAAGTTAAATCCACAAAAACAGTTATCCCTCTTCATTCAAGAAAACATACAGTTAAGTTTTGCCAAGATTAGCCTACAGTTGTCCAGTTCTAACAGCTATTCCCATTCTCCAGTGCTGCAAGGCTGTCTTGCAGACTCACTGGCACTGGCTCAATACAGAGACCCTGTGGAAGCAAGATGGCAAGAGGGGTTTGGAAAGGCGATGGCTCCAGGGGAAGAGATGTAGGCCAGAAGCCATAAGAGCATGAGCAAAAATGTACAAGGCCAGAGTGCACACTGCTTATGAAGGCATAATGGGATATTAGCAAGTATCTGATGACAAGTACAACAGGGATGTGTGGGCATCAAGGACAGAAGAAGCTTTTTGTTGTGGAGGATATGGGCCCTTAGCTTTAGGGTTCAGGATTATGTAGGGAGACTGAGAAAGGGATCAAGTCCAGTATCCCCATGCCATGACACTGGAGACTGAAGTGCTCCTCCGTGCTGTTGCCATAGTACGCCAAAGAACTGGGACAGTGGCAAGCGGGAACGGACTGATTTTGTACTGAGGCACTGACACATGAATGGCCCTTTCTGGTGCTGATGCTACACCTTCCCAATATAGCAAGGCAGCAGAACCAGGAGGAGCCCCTGATGTGCGGAAGTCTCAGTACAGAGATTCAGGGGCCTGTTCTCCACCTGGTAACTTTAGCTCACTTCCTTCCTGATACTCCTGTTCAGTCTCCCCCAGCTCACCACAAAGAAGCACCATAGGCAGCTGAAGGAAGGTGAGCAGTCACATTCAGTAGGTCATAGGGCGAGTGAGGTTAAGCCCCTATCCAGTATCCTGTCTTTTAACATCGGCCAATGCCTGGTGCTTCAAAGGGAATGAACAGAACAGGCAATTATCAAATGATCCACTCCCTGTTGTCCACTCACAGCTTCTGGCATTCAGAAACTAAGGATATATAGAGCAAGTGATTGGACTCCTGACTATCTTGGCAATAGCCAACGATGGACCTATCCTCCATAAACTTCTGAATTCTTCTTTGGCTCTACTTATACTTTTGGCCTTTACAACATTCCTGGCAATGAGTTCCAAAGTTGACTGTGTTGTTTTAAACTTGCTGCCTATTAATTTCACTGGATGAACCCTGCTTCTTAGGTTCTTTGAAGGACTAAATAAAACATCCTTATTCACCTTGTCCAAAACAATCTGTGATTTGATAGACTTCTATCATATTCTCCGCTTATATGTCACTTTTCCATGCTGCAAAGTCCCAGTCATCTTAATCTCCCCTTACATGAAAGCTGTTCCATACCCCTAATCATTTCTGTTGCCCATCTCTATATCTTTTCCAATTCCAATGTATCATTTTTAAACAGGGAAACCAGACATGTATGCAGTATTCCAGTTAAGCATGTACCACTGATTTTTACAGTGGCATTAAGATGTTTTTCTGTCTTGTCTATCCCTTTTCTAGCGGTTCTTAACATTGTTAGCTTTTCTGACTGCTGCTGCACATTGAGCAAATGTTTTCAGAGAACTATCCATGATGATGCCACAATTTCATTGTTGAGTGGTAACAGCTAATTTAGATTCCGTCAATTTTTTACATAGGCGGGATTATATGTTCCAATACTTTGGATTTATCAACACTGAACTGTCATCTGCCATTTTGTTGCCCAGCCACCAAGTTTGATGAAATCCTTTTCTAACTCTTCACAGTCTGCTTTGGACTTATCTTGAAAAACGGTGTGTCATCTAAATTTTGCCACCTCATTGTGTATCTTTTTTCCATATTATTTATGTGGGGGAGAAGAGAGAAGACAAAGGATCAGAGAGATGGCAGGAAAAACAGAACTCCACTATAACCATATATTAGTCATCAGAAATGGGATGTGTGGGGGATAGTAAGCAGGTTAAGAGATGGGATAGTGGAAAGGGGGCTGGAGTGAAAAAGGTAGAGAAAAAGAAGCTGACACTGGCTTTGATGTTGAATTAATTTAATACAACAGCCTGACGTATAAGCCATCCATTTTAATATACACTGTTATTTCTAATAACATTCTGAGATGCTTCTAAAATTATTACTAAGTCTCATCTATGAACCAGGAAGGCCTAGATTACTGAAAACTTAGTTAATGTCATTCACCTTGTCTGTTTCACTGACAGGACTGCAAAAACAATGCCTAGTATAAATTTCTCTAATGCTAAATAAAATACAAAACTGGATATTCTGGACAGTGAGTTGAATAGTCTTGACTCCATTTCCATCCACTCTTCTTGTGCTCTGTCATACACCCCCTCAACTCAAAAAAAGGTGACATTTTAAAACTGACATATTGGAAGGAAACATCCATTATGCTCAAAACAGACTGCACACATACATGGGTCAATTCACTATTGGAAATCAAGATATATGGCATTGCTTTCTCCATTAGCTTACCACTTCCTGGTCTAAACGAGTTACCATCTCTTCCAGTTTTTGGTGACCTTTTTTCAGGTCTTCTTCTGTCCGCTTCAAGGCATTGAGCTCAGCTTGTGCACGATCCATTTCCTCTTTCATTCTCCATCTCAATTTATCACTCACTGCGGAAATGAGAGACGCTCGAATGGTATCCTCGCTGATGGTACCATCTCTGCTGGGACCTGCAGAATAAAATTCACAGGCACAAAATTATCACTCGCTCTTCTGGATTGATTTGTTAAGGGCCATTTGACAGAAAGTGTTTAAATCCCTGCATCTGGCTTTAAGAATATAAGATAGGAACATAAAATGAATTTTCCCATGTCAGTTAATTTTCAGAAGTAATGCAGAGGTCACAATGAAATGCAGAAAACCACACATGAATTAAATGTAAAGGTGTATCCATGCACTCAAGCTCATATTAAAATCTAACCGTGCTTTCATTTCTCAAAAGGAACTGACCATCTCATCACTATGGAGTGCAGTTGAAATCCACAAACAATTTCAATTTCTAACTAAAGGCTGAATTTATGACAAACTCCAGTGGAGCTTAGTATAAAAGGTAACATTCAAATATTATGATTATAACAGCAGGCCTATGAATGTGCATTTGTCTTCAGATACTCTGTAGTTTGAAACTTTCTATCAACAAGGACGCCTAGTAAACAGCCAGAAGTAAATGGATACACCCCACAAATGATATTATAAACTTATTTATGAACACAGCAGACTGCTTTTCTATCATAATATAACCTTTGATTGGTGCTTTCAACACTGAAAAAGGAGGAAAGAATGAATGAGCAATAATAGAAATCACATCCAAGACAAATGTTGGTTTATTTTTGATGTCTTCAATTACACACAGATTGTTTCTTGAAACCTTTATGATTCTCTATCAGTACTTTTAAATGTCCTAAAACTTATTACATAGTGGATTCTCATCTAATTCAAATATAAATCTAAATATAACATTTCAATTATGCACAAAAATGCTCCCAATTGAAAAGTCTCTTTCCTTAGAGGTAGGTACAAAGCAATTCTTAAAGCACAACTGTCACAAACTCCTAATATGCTTTCTAATCTGCAGTTTTCCCCATTGTCTTCATGCAGATTAGGCTGTCTTGCACATGTCCTTTTGGTTTAACATGGAATCTTTAAACATACAAATACTGTTACACTTCATTTAACTCAACATTATTTCCATTAACGCTACTAAAAAAGCTGTTTTCGGTAAATACTTGTATGTTTATAGCATGAATTATTCATGTCACACTAACACCAACAAATATTAGTAACAGCGCTTTAGTATGAAAATTGTATTTTACCTTAAACATCAACTCAAAGTGCCCCACAGCTTTCATATGCAGCCATCCATCTTTTTTCTTTCTCCTTTGATCTTTAAAATTAAAACTCTTCTTTTTGAATTACAATCTTTGCCTGGTTACTAGTCTTTTTCTTTAAAACGATTAATCTACTTAGGTGACAGTGAGCATCCATAAAAGACATGAAATTGTTTGTCCTACTATCTAAGCATTGGTGTGACTGGTCCATTCCCAAATTCAGCTATTTTTAGAATAGGCGGTCCACTGAACAATAAAGTAAACCGTTGTACATTTCCATCTACTCTTCCTAAAGTCTCTCAGCCTGCTTTGTTCTATTGGCTACTGTTTTGTTCACTGCTTAGGGCATCCAATTCCATAATGTCCCTTCGGAACACAGTCTCTGGTCCCAGCCTCTCCTTCCAGTTTCCTCAGATTTCACTTTATGGTTCATCGTCTCTTGTGAGGACACGACTATTTTCTCTAGTGATATATTCTTTTTTCAGGAGTTTTGCTTCCCTCCTTCCATATTTCTTCACTCGTTCTAGTGGCTAATCTCACTGAAGGCAGGTACACACAAGCTTCTTTACTTCAAAACTTAGCCATCAGGTATTGAAAATTCATTTTCTTTCCTCTGGATGATGGAGAAGTTCAGAATTGCTGAGACTCCTTCAATTTTCCTGTTCATTACTGCAGCCAGTTTCTCATAAAGTTAGAATTAATGGTCCAAACATAACATTCATCATGTGCACAGTTCCTCTCCCAAGAGTCTCTCCTCTTCTCTCTAAAAACGTATAGCTGAGCACATAAGGCAGACTGGGCAACTACCAGAGTATTCCATCTGTATAATGAACTACGTATCAGTTAATACTCTGATTCTTAACACGCGCAGGCATATACACACTTTTCACAAAAGTCTGCACAACATTGAGTTTTAAAAAATGTCACAGTTCATTTTGATCACTCAAGTATATATCTGACAAAACTTGCCAAACATTGCCTATATTTAGTTTTTCAAATATCTTGAAAGAAAGCTCTTGAAAACAAAAACAAATTAATAAAGTAATAATGATTGAGACAGTGTGTTTCTTGTAGGATTATTGACCAATTGGGAGATATACATTTTAACTCCTGATTTTAGTGGTTAATTTCCAGGAAATGCCCTGCACATTCACTTCACCACTGCAATTTTATTAGTATTCTTCTCATTAACAATGTTTGTCAACTTAAGCACAAACATATTACAAAAGAGAACAAACAAAAGCATAACAACATACAATTGTTTGGACTTGAATATAGTGCAAGATAAAAGTATATGTTGGTCCTTCCTATCCACCCCAAGCAAAAAGATCAAAACTATTTTAAGTAAATTCTAGTGAATTACAAAGGGACAGTGAAAGTCAAAAGAACAACAAGCAGGAACAAGATCCAATGCCTATGGGATATAAAATAAGCAGTAAGCTTTCCTAAACTATTAAGTTGCTCAGGCATACAGAAGAGGAGATACAATAGTTGCTTATTTATATAATGTAAAAAAAAATTAAGTCTTCCCATGAAATGTGAATATATAACTTGAAGTTTATACAATATTCATTTAAAAGTTGGTATAATTGGAGAAGGATGAAACCACTGGGCCTAGGATGCTTCCTTTGTAACTGCAGGCAACAAATTTAAGATCAGCATTAATGCTAGGACCCAGGATTAGACTCTTGTTTTTACTGAATGCCATTTATGTGTGTGTGTGGGGCGGGGGGCGTGAATGACTAAGATTTCCTTACTCCCTACAAAATAGGGATGGTAAAATGTATTTTTGTGTAAACGTGTATCTGCTGAGTTTTTCAGCAGATACCTGTTTACACGCAAGGTGGGTCGGGGGGGGAAGCCAGTGCTCGTGGAGAGCTAGCTTTTAAGCTGATAGAGGTAGCAGCGGGGGGAAAGGGGCCTGTAACCGAGAGGCCCATCCATTAACTGTGTGCTCAGATACATGTTCATATCCCTTCTACAGAAATGTTGAACATATCATGTACATGTGACTGGATAGGGTTAAGGGCCAAAAATTCTCTCTGATCCAGTTGATTTCAGACAAAAATGGTGAAAAAAACATGCGTCTCAGAGGCTGCCGTTTTATTGACAACTCTCCTTTGAAAATCAGCAATTTTTAATTAATTATTGCATAGCAAGAGCAATGTTAATTTTATATCCAAGGAGACTGAGGAAAATATAGCAATGGTATAATATGAAGTTACCACTCAGGGTCACACTACATATCTAACATTAGGGGTTGATTTTTAATAAAATTACTTAATATCTATTAAAAACTTCCAGAAGCTTCTTTCCTGGTTATATTATTTTATTTGGCTCTCTCAGATAACCACTTTTGCTTTATTCACACATTCTAGTTATAATTAGCCAACTGTAAGATGTTTCTGTATAAGTTAATTATACAATTAACTTCTATTATAATTCAGTTAAGATATCTAATCTGGGAAACAAAAGTATGTGGCTAGCTGCAGCTTGACTCTAGCTATTCTAACTCATAGGTTTCATATAATGCAGGAAAATGTATAAACTCCGATGTTTCTTATACAGTTTACTGTATAATTACATTCAATATATCAACACCTGTTTCCATATATTTTGCAAAAAAGGTTAGATACTATGCAAGAGACAGAAAATTGATATGTGCTATGTAATAATCATGATAATTAACTTGGGATGAATAATCAATATTATTATTAAACAATATAAATTGATATTACCATAGAGAAGTGATTACTAGATGTGTGACCTGTAAATTAAAGTTACGAAGCAAATATTTTCATATGGAAATGTCAACAATCATGTAAATGAACTCCGCTAAAATTTGTGTCACTTTCTTTGAACATAACATTAAATGCATTAGCCTTTCAGTGGATTAACAGTATTGTTTCCAGATCACACTTTGAGAGCAAATAGTTATATGTCCTCTGCTAAACAAATTATCATACATAGTTAAAAATAGAAGTAAAACTTCTCAGTTTGTTGGGGGCAAAGTGAGAGAGAAAGTGAGTGTGTGAGTGTGAGTGTGTGTGTAAAAATAATGCAGTAAACTTCAGGCTTTCCAATTTCATGTTGATATTCCTGCATTGTAAAAGTAATCATTCTAGTCTCCATTACAAATCACTTCAAAATCTATTAAAGAATAATACACAGTTTTGTAATTTGTTTACTTCTTGTTTACACTTAAATACTTTGAGATGCTACAATTGAGGTTCAGTGTAAGAAGAATCACTGTAGAAATCTATGCAACTGGACTCTGCAAACCTTTGCATGGCTGAACTCTGTATAGTTCCTAAGTCCTGTGGCTGCAAGGAAAACTTCAGAAAAGAGAAAATACCTAAATAAACCACTTACACAGCAGGCAGCTCATGTACATTTCCAAGGAAGAGAGGCAGTGGGAACCCGCAACAGCGGGGACCGAAGCAGTCCCCGTTGGCACGGGGTTCCCCTCTGTGCCTCTTCTTTTTAAATGCGTAAGAGTTGCAGGCGGCTCTTGTACATTTCAAAGAGAGAGGAGCAGCAGTTGGGACTGGCACAAGCGGGACTGTGTCAATCCCCACTCACACCATTTGCCCGCTGCCTGCCTGTCTGCGTTGCCCCCCGTGGACTC
The DNA here is from genome assembly GCA_032595735.1 of Pelochelys cantorii. Taxonomy (NCBI): domain Eukaryota; kingdom Metazoa; phylum Chordata; order Testudines; family Trionychidae; genus Pelochelys; species Pelochelys cantorii. The sequence goes on along the minus strand of CM064329.1, from coordinate 22,961,023 downwards.
GGTGCTGGGGGGAACTGGTTTTAAGCCAGCTCCCCCCAGACCAAGCTCGTGCTCCGCCCCCCTCGCCTCTTTCTGATAGAGGCAGCAAGGAGGTGGGAGGAGAAGCAACTAGTCAAGATCCTACTAGACTACCTGATAAGCATTTGCTTATTGGGTAGTCAACTAATTGCTTACATCCCTACTACAGCTACCCAACTGAAACCAGCATAACTGGGAGAAAAAAAAAACAAACAAAACCAACCACATGCAATCCCTATACAAACAACTCACCAAACTCTGCTAAATGAGTCAAATGTATATACCCTCATCCAGGTCAACAGACTAAAGATAAATCAGATGTTTTTAAGCTTAGTCATTTTTAGTTACAACAAACATCAAAAGAGCAGAAAACTTTTCAAGTAGTAAAAACTTCATTTTTAGAACTCTGTTCCTGTCAATGAGTCACCATATCTATCCCATAAATACTAGAAAGATGTACAATTTATAAAATCAGAACCAAAGTCAATGATCAATACTAGCTATTTCCTGAAAATCCCTTGTTTAGGATATTTTTGTAACATGACATTTTAATAAGAAGCAAGGAGAGGAAAAAAATCAGGGAAAGGCATCTTAACCTTAAAAATGAAGATTCCCATGACAAAACACTCTAATGAAACATAGGAAATAGTGGATTCCTACTAATTCCTTGCACATGTAAGGTACCATTTTAGAATAATCTCAATGTGGCTCCTTATAGAGCATGAACCCATAACATTTTCTGTCACTTCCATAATTAGCTCAGCTTTGGGAAGATTTTATGGCACATAGCCATTAATCTCCGAGAGCATTCAGACACTTAACCTTTCTGTGTAGAGTCTGATTTCACAAGTGACCTTACAGCAACTTCAGATTTGTAACAGAATCAGAAGGACAAGACTAAAAACACTACTTTAAAGAAACTTATATTAAGCTCGCTAACCCAAAAGGCCTATTTCAATGACATAGAACAAGTTAAACCTCTCTCATCCAGCACTCTCAGGACGTGACTAGTGCCAAATAAGAGAATTTTCTGAACTACAGAAGGTCAATATTGTCTAGCAGCATTACCAGTGCTTCCACTGCTTACTGGGCTCTTACAAGACATTTAGGGGTAAACAACAGCACAGAACTCTGAGAGCCAGGACTGGTGACTAAACAAATTTTATGGGACTGCAGGAAACCTGGCCACACCCATGATAAGTGGACATCCAGCTAACAAAAATCATGCCGGACCACAGAATTGCCAGACCAGAGAGTGCCATATTAGAGGTTCAATCTGTACAACAATAAAATGCTGTACATTTGATCCCTAAGGACATACTGAATGTTATGCTTATAAATGTGATCTAACAGGACATTTAATAATTTTTCATCTCTACAAGCCACACCACTATAGCAGCAGCAAACAAAAATTCTTTATGTAAAAAAATAAGATATGCAGTTGAGAAAGTTATTACTTCATTCCTAAAACTGGCTTGGGACTACTTACTTGAGAACATCTCTCTTCTCCTGCCATTTGACACAACTGTCCCCCTAGCCTGTGAGAATGTGCTGAGCTGAGTGTTGCTTTGGATGACAGCCCAGCCAAAAGGGAGAAACAGGATGAGTTTAGCAGGGAGGAGCAGGCTATAACCGTTACCCTGACAGTTGTGTTCCAAACAGAGCTGCAGCCTGACTCCTCAAATAAAGTGAGGACTGCTGTAGCCAGTCCCAGTTCTGAAAGCCCTCTTCTCTGAGGAATGCAGGAAAATATTCCTGTGGAATAAACGACTCCTTTCTAGGGAATAATTTCCCCCAAGGGAGTGGAGCCTGGGGGTACCAGAAGACAGTTAATGGTGCCCCAGAAGTATCACCTTTAGATGTTTAATTTCTAACATGCCATGCATTTTTTCAGGGCATCTGGGGATCCAGCACACAAAACAGAGGCTGTTGCAGAATTTTTACTGGCCTGGAATTTTAAGGTAGTCAAAAATAATCTAAATTTGATTCTTACCAAAAGGGGGAAAAACACTCAAGGTAAGTGTGAAGCAGCCAAGATGCCACTTCCAATAGTAGAGGAATCTTTTCGGAGCATGACCATGGATATTGTGGGACACCATATTAAGGAGACCCAGACTGTAAGAAATGTGTACTAGGAGTAATAGATTATGCTATTTGCTATCCAGCAGGACTGGCAACTCTGCTCTCTCAAGGCAGACAGCTCTTGATGCTCTTGCCAGTCTTCAGCAAGGTAAGCTCTTTCCCCAGCAAGCTCCTCATGAATTCATTTTCATATCAATCCCTCACCAGGGCTTGGGGGAGAAACAGGAGGTCAAAACCTTATGGGCCTCTGCATATCACCCTCAAGCCAAAGAATTAGTGAAAATATTTAATAGGACACTTGATGATGATGGAAATGTCTGTACATTAGCAGTCATGACCAGGGCAAGTGTTTACTGTATCTGAGTTTGCCTAGAGACCAATTTTCTAATAATCCAGTTTCCCCTTCTGCACGGCTCTTTGGAAGGAGGAGTGGAACCCTAGAAGCACGTGAGGGATGAGTGTGAGCCTAAAACCTCTTGAGGAGGAAGCAGTGGAGTATATTTTCCTTTAATGAAAGCCTCGCAGAACTTCTGGGTTTTGCACACAAGAACCTAGTTAAAGCCTAGGACATACAGATTGTCTGGTCTGACCACATGACACAGGCCAAATCAAATGGGATAGAGAATGAAGTTATGGCACTCATTCCAATGTGGCAGAATCAACTTCAAGCTACCTGGCAGAAGCCCTTTAAAATCATCAAGCAGTTCAGAAAGAAAAATCATTTTGTCAAGCTGGTCTAATGCAAGATGCACACAAGTAATCTGACAGCTCAGAAAATCCTACTACCTCATTAAATAGTGGCGCATGTATAGCTACTAATAATCAACGAAACTAGTTGTCAGGTCCTTTTAACCCAATTTGCAATACATAATCAAGTATAAAATTATTTCCCTCTCCACTGGCATGAAACAGGCAGATTAACTGTGGATCTCCTCACGCTTAACTATAGTGGAGCGGACCCTCCACTATAATACAGATACGGTATAGAAGTACCGAGACAGATACTCATCAATGGATATTACAGTTGTCCATGGGTGTGCCTAAACATATAGAATGAGTAAAAAAGGGGAAATTTCAGCCAAATGGAACTTCTTAGAAGGTTTTAACAGTTTGAAAACATGGCCTTAAAATGAAGAGCTTTTTCCAGCCATAAATATAACGCAGTTAGTACACAGCAATGAAGAGCAAAAATCAAGTGAGATTACTTTGAAGAGCAACCTGAACTAAACTCTTGAACCCTGTCAAAAATATGTTAAAGTAAAATACTGATGATTAAGTATAAAAAGACCAGCAGGATATGGCTACAATTAAAACAAAGATGAAAGGTTGTATTTATCTCTTGCCCTAAAGATGTAGGAGAGGCCTCAAGGAACCCTTCGTCCTATGACAAGTGTCAGGGCAATCTCCATTCCCATGCTTCGGGAAGCTAAGGGGCTCTTGCTACATTTCAAAAGCAAAGCATGTGAGGAGCATGGAGCCAGCGGGGGACTGCTTGAGTCGTCTGCTTGGCCCCGTGCTCCTCGCAGCACTTCTGCCTTTGGAACATAGCAAGAGCGGGCGGGCTCTTGCTACACGTCAAAGGCGGAGGCGCCCTTATCAACTAATCAAATTGTCAATGCAAATTCCATCAACTATTCAATTAGTTGATTAATTTAAATTTAATATTCCTACATTGTCCCCTACTTCAGTTAGCGGCTAAATGCCAGAATCTAGCTAGAAGGGTACAATTATGAAGGAACTATTTTATCAACCCTGGATATGAATATCTCCCAAGCAACAAGGGCTAATGCAAATCAAATGCAAAATTGCAAATATATGTTCAATATGTACATGTCAACAAACTTCCCATGACTAGCTTCTAGCTCCAGATCAGCTTTGAAGGTACACATTCAGGAAAAGAACACATCAGAAAACAGATGGTTGAAACAGGCACATATCTTTGTTAATATGAACAGAAAACTCAAACCACCTATTTTTGAGAAAATCAACAAAAATAACGGATGCTAAAGAAACTACTGTAATCTGAATAATCAATATATTTGGGCTATCTTTTGAGATATTGTATCCTGATTAGATAAATAGGTTACTTACACACAGACTAGGACAGAAACTCTAGCAGAATTCTGCAAACTAAAACAGATCTTGCAGAAGATGTTTACATATGCAATGTTCTTACAAGCACACTCAGACAAAATTGAGCACACACACCTGACACGACAATGGTTTCTGCAAACTAATCTCAATAATTCCAAGAATACCACCAAGTCGAGAGAATACAAAAGAAACTTCTACATTCTCCGCTGCTACCACTTAATAGCAAACAACAACATTTACAATACTATACACTAGGGATGTTAAATATCGAGTAATTGACTAATTGAATAGTTGATGCATTTTGTATTGACTAATCAATTAGTCGATAGGGCACCTCTGCCTTTAAAGGCAAAAGCGCCGGGTGGAGCCTGGGGTCAGTCAGCGACTCTCCCGCTGACCCCAGGGCTCCATATGTCGCTGCTGCTTTGAAATGCCACAGGGAGCCCGGCATCAGGCTCCTCGCATCATTTCAAAGTGGCAGTGACCCGTGGAGCCCATGATCAGCTGGGGACTCCCCCGATGACCCCGGGCCCTGGCACTGCCACTTTGAAATACCCCCTCTTCTCTCCCTCTCATTGCTGCCTCTTTCTGATAGAGGCAGCAAGGCAGGAGGAAGCGACTAGTCATTCACATCCCTACTATACACCTTAAATACTACTTTTTGACCTAAGGTTGAAATATATAAACCAACAGATACTCAGTCACAGTGACTGCAAAATACTGTCTGTCTGCCTTAACAAAAACTGTATCAACAAAGTCATATTCAACTCACAAATGTGTGATCAGGCTGAACAATTTGTATTAAGAGCTACTGCCTTTTAAAAAAAAGTCTGGAGAGGTATTTAATTTTGATGTGCTTTTAAACTTTTTGAAATATATACACTAAGGTTGAAAATTACGAAATTATTTTAGTATTAAGTAACATTTCAACAGACTGGAGTTAGACGTCACAAAGACACTTGATCTCAAAATAGAAATTTGTAAACTCTCATCCTTCCATGTCATGTGTTCATTAAAATACCACAAGATGACTAGAAAGTAAAGGCTACAACTTTATTTATAAAGCACAATCACCAAATTATACAAATTGAATGCATTAATCATCAACCTCATCCAAAATCAAAAAGATATAAATATGACTATAGACCTTAACAAAGTGTAGGTATTTCCACAGGGAACATTCTAGTCCAAATGGAGGTACCAAATTTACTTGTGTTATATGTGCTGGAAGTGCTTCTAAGTCACTGATATGTATGTACTGAGCAGAACCCTTCCTAATATGTGAGGAAGTCAGTCCCAGTTTCTCCTAAAGCTACATATTTGTCCTGTACAGGAGAGAAACCTTCAGAGATTTTCAAGAACAGAGATTAATATTCAGATAAACCTTTCCCAATGTTCCTACCCCAAGCATCACCAAACTAATGTCCAGGCTACACACCGTCTTGTATTCTATTATTGTTGCCTTCAAGTATAAGCCTATAGTGTTTTCCACTAAACTGTGGCTTCCTTATTCCTCCTCCAAAAAGTCGGTAAGACTGGAAATTTGAGTAATATAAAGTCAGAATAGTGAAGAACAAAAACAATCCTCTACTCCTAATACTCACCTCTCCAATGCCTCTGATGAGTGTCCTTTTGCAGGCAATCCCCTGCATAACCAAAACCTTTCTGGGTGAAGACTGACTAAAGAGAAAATGGGGTGAAGGGGCACCTGGTAAAATTAAAGCAGTTCCTTTCTCAAGTCCTGGCAAAAAGGAATTTTCAAATGCAACTGTTGCATCAAGGAGCTAGCAAAGTACTGACAGGAGCCTTCATTTCAGAAAATAAAACTGGTTCCTTGAGTCCATTGACCAAAACTACCTTAAATACAAATTAATGAATGTTATGAATGATATCTTGACAATGGGGAGTGAGACAGGAGAGAAGATGGAGATTTTTGAAATATTAAGATTTACAAAATTAAATTTTGTAAAAATATTAAATATACAGAATAATATCTGCTAACACGTATCACAATATTTTGATTTTTTGTAGCTCACTGTTCCCAACAAAAATATTTATAGTGCTGGTTGGCTATATGCAAAAAGTAAGTTGTAAATCAGGCCCAAAGTTTTTTTCCCCTACAACAGACAGATAAATATATTTCAACAATTACTGGAAGGAAAATGCTGCAGTTTTCTACATGATCACTATATTAAAGAGATACTGTCAAGCAATTTATAGCAATTTCAAGACAGAAAAAAACCCTGAGTTTCAAGTGAATCAGGCAGTTTCAAATAAGAAGAAAATCTACAATGTGAGAAAGTTTTAAAAAGGCCTCAGTTCTGGAGGAGCAAAATAAAAGCAAAAATGCCTCTTAGTGGTTTTGGAGCCATCACATATTTTTGCCAGAGCTACATTAAAAAACAAAGATATTGGGGCAAGCAAAAAATTGTTAAAGGATCTGTTTTCAATCTTTAAAAAATACTATATTTTAACATCTTCAAGTCTATAAAAATAGTTGGTTATGTAAAAAGGACATGATGTCAAGAGTCTATACCTTCACAGTAACAACACTGAACTTATACAGTAACTGTCAACTGAACTGTGAAATGTGCCTCTGAGGTAATCATTTTGCATTTTACAGACAGGCAAACAGAGGTATGGAGAAATTAATTGACTTATTTCCAAAATAGATCAAATAAATAGAACCCAAAAGTCTCAACTCTCAAGTGCTCTGCTGTGCCAGACAACCTCTCTTCTGAATTTACATACTTTTAAAGCTGTGTATTATGTCAGTAAATGTCATCCTGACTATGCCCATATAGTTAGCATTATTGTATCTCTAATAAGAAAAAGCTTCAGAAAATTAATTTATTATATGTTCAGTCCTATGACAAAGCTACCTACTATTGAATGATTTTGCACACAGAAAATAGTGTATTAAAAGAGGGGCCAAAACTATTCAGCAATGTCCCTCTTCACAAATTATATAAATTAATCAAATGAAGCTCAAAATAAAGTGTTAAGTAGACCTTGCAGAACAACAAACCTTAGTATCTGGGAATAACATTTCATTTTAATAGCAGGATAGCAAATATTCTGTGCCATGTGCCAGAAACACTATCAACCTCTGAAATGTATTCAGTAAGCAGTATGCTTCCCACACGACAGGTGGCAAATCCAAACACTACCAAACTATCCCCATATATTGGGAATCCTCTTACGGTTTACTTCCTGCCCCTGGTGAGGTTCCTACTTGTCAAGAACATGGCTAATAATGTCAAACATCCTCCAAAGTCAAATCAAAGTCTCCAAAACACTCAGTAAATCCAGGTTGAAGACATCAGTACCACTTTGAGATAAGAGGACACCATCTAGATGGAATAAACCTGGAGACTCTGGTACAAGAGAATCATGTTTGATCACACACCCTCCAATAAACCTAATAAAGTTGCCAACTTCCCTATTGAGCTTTCTTCTGTTCTTATCCATTAATTTATAGGACTCTTCTTGGTTCCATGCCTTTCTTGGCACAATGTTTGACCAGACCAGAATGACATTCTTGAATGTGTGCTTGATAAATCCTAAATCTTTCTTCATTCGGATTATAATATCCACATACTTCGTTGTCCCCAGATCATTTCCTCCCAGGTGTATCACCAGCACATCAGGATCTGGCAGACTCCTTCGTGCATGAAACAGAGTGGGTATTAACTGATCCCACATCATGCCGCTCTTTCCTATCCAGTGCAATTTGGCATCCTCCACTCGAATGCCCAGTTGTGGGCCAAAACTTCTTGAGAGTGCCCGTTTTTCTGCCCAGAAAACATACGAATGACCACAAATCCATACCTGCTTCTGCTTTCTTCTGGCATCTGCTATTAAAAGAACACAAACAAATATTAATGCTTTTGTCTGGTCTGCACCTCTATAAACTTTGTGGTCTAATAGCCCCTCAGCTCCCTTAAATGTGGCTCACTCTGTTATACTCCATATTTTGGAAAAGCCAAGACCACAATGGAGGTAGATGCATATATCCTAAAATGTGTCATACTCAACCATAATTTGGGAGACCAAGTCTTCTTCCAATATCTGTTTAGACAAATATGTTCCCTCCATATGCATCAAGAAAAAATTACCTTCCTTCAGACGTCTTTGCTGGTAATTAGTGTCTGTACTCGATATAAAATCTACAGAAGGCAATCCATGTTCATGTCCCTTTGGAATGGTCCCACATTGGCAATATATATTCATTGTCTCCTATAGGATGAAGGTCCTGAAATACACTAGGTCTTGCCAAAGCTTGAGAACTCGCAGACTTGCACAACCTCAAACCACCCTCCCACCCCAAACCATCAGAATAAATGCTAGCTTCATTGTTATTTTGGGAATAATCTTGCAAACTTTCCCCACAATTAATAGAGGGCCCAAAACAATAGGTGTAAGGAGCACACCTATTAGCCAGCTGTCTTTTTCATGCAGCTCATTCCCTCTTGCTAATCTATGAGACTAACATCAAGTACTGGAAGTCACTCAGCTTTTCAAAGAATTGCAGTGCAGGCAACTGATGAAGTACAAACAGATAAAGCACACAAGAAAACCTCCTGGGTACTGCTGTTCAGAGGGTTCAGTGTAAGAAAAGGTTAAAAAGCCCGTGCATTAAATCTCCCATGCCAACTTCTGCATGTCCACACCCCCAATCTCTCTCTCCATTCATTTGGCTGGTGGACTGCATTACCTTCAGTTGCCACATGATCATCATCCCATAGTTTCTGAGTCTCCTGGTAACCAAAAGTGAATGCTTTTGGTGCTGCCAGTGCAGTCTGGCATTTAAAGTGGCAATTGCTAGAGCCACTTCAGAGGCCAACAATACTGCAACAAGAATGTAGACTGGCATATGATGCCTTCAAAAAGAGATACAGTTTAAGTCCTCTATTTAAATGAAATGTCTCCCAGAATTGTACTGCTATTCCGAAAAAGGCTACAAAACCACGACAGTCCGTCCTTCACCATGATTCACAGTTCTCAAAACAAAGTGAAAACCACACAAACGATTTTACAGTGCAAACAAATATACATTGTGAGTTCCAAGAAAATAGACAACTGCTTACACCGAGTTGATTAGATTTACATTTCTCTCGGGCACCACATTCAAACCAGTTTCAAGATATAATTTTGTTTGCCTAATGCATAGTTAATTCTAAAAGATACTGCATTTCTGTTTAAAAAGATCATACACACACTTAAAACTTGTTTGTGGTTTCTTGTTTTTACTTACGGTACTTATTTTGCAGGAGACAGAGGCTGTAAACATATTACAAGTGACTGCTACTCACACACAATGTTTGGAAGGGACTGCTATTAAACTAGAGTTATAGATCTCTATCTCCATTTACTAGGTAGTTCTCTTGCATCAAACTAAATGAAGCCAAAAGATAACTACATTAAGGACAACAGTTTAAGAAAACCCAGAAATACATAGATCAGTACACATATAATAAAAATGAAACATTTTATCAAATGGGGAAAGAAAATTATAGGGAGGCTTTTTGCATAGGTCTTCAAAAAGTTCACAAAAATCAGAAACTATGGATAGAAGAAAGACAATTGATCAAGTTCCTGACTGGAGGAAATAAGACACAAGCAATATTTTCCAATATATGTTACATGGTATCTCTGCTTAAAAATTCAGGTTTTAACTAGCATAGAAGTATGATGCAATTCACATCTGCTACATAAATGTGGTTTTTTTTCCTGTCTACTTATGACCGGAAACTTTGCTTTCTCTAGAATTCAGAAATAGAGACACTTTCGAAGTTACTCACCAACAGTAGTCACAGGAGGCTGAGAAGGGTAGTGCTGACCACTTGTTGTTGCTGGATATGGACCACCAGGTGGATAAGGGTAGCCCGGGTAGCCACTTGCAAAAGAAAGTTATATTAGTATTATGCTGGAATTTGCAGAACTGTAGCCAGGAACATCAACTTCACATTAAATTTTATTATTTAATAAACTTATGACTCAAACTTTTTACAAAAGTTATCATACTAAGAAAAAGAAACTTGGTCTCTCTCAAATATAAGAAGCCACTTTTACAAGCAAACGTAATAAACCGCTTCAAACTACAGGCTGGTAGAGACTTTACTTTTTTCTTCTTCACAGGATACATTACTGCTCTAGCTTAAAGATGTCCTTCAAGTTCTTGTATAATTTAAAATGATACTTCTGTATTTCTATCTGACAAGTTATTTGCCAATCAAATGTCCTAAATGTTTTGAGTTCTTTCAACTAGCTTAATTAATTTTACCAACCTGAAGAACTACTCTTGGAATCCTAAATATCTAAAGAGAAAGTATTCACATACTTAATTGTATTGGAATTTTGATGGGCACAATGTTGGTAATTAACAGTTGTACAACTGTTACCACTATAACTTCTTATTTTGTGGGGTTGTTGCGTAAAAAGCTAGTTAAAAGTTTATTTATCATCGTGTAATAAAAAGGACAGTTACCCATTTCCATAATTGGTGTTCGAGACGTATTGCTCATGTCCATTCAACGTAGAGGTGTGTGTGTGCTTGCCACATGCACCAGTACCAGAAGATTTTCCCTAATAAGCAGCACCAGTAGAGGACTGGGCTCAGCACCCTGGAGAGGCATGCACATGCCATGCTACGTAGTGTGCTCCCAGGCCCCTCCCTCCTCAGCTCCTTTGTGCGGGAAAAACTCGGACAGAGGGGAAGGCGGGTAGGAAGTTGAATGGACATAAGCAACACATCTTGAAGAACACCAATTACGGAAACTGGTAACTGTCTTTTCTTTTCCGAGTGCTTGCTCATGTCCACTCAACATTGGTGACTGTAAGCAGTGTCTGCAGACACTGTTAGGAGTTAAAGGATATGGAGACTGCAACTCCACTCTGCCAAATGCTGCATCATCTCTAGCATGCTGCGAGATGGCATAATGAGATATGAACGTGTGCACTGACAATCCCATCACTATACAGCAGATATCCTGGTGATCCAGGTTTGAGACCCTCGGGGAAGATACTGGTAAACCATGCATACATTCAGAATAGGCCGCAAAAAGCTGAGTGGACTCACAGAAGGGCTTTGTTTGCTCCAGGTAGAAAGCCAGCGCCCTCCTGACATCCAGAGCATGAAGATGCCTCTTCTCGTTAATAGCATGAGGCTTGGGGAAGATGACCAGCAGGAAGATTTCCTGCCCCAAATGAAATGCTGACACCATCTTACAAAGGAAGGCCATGTGAGGTCTATGCTGCACCTTATCCTTGAATAAGCAGGTATATGGAGGTTCTGAGATCAGAGCACAAAGCTCCAATACCCTCCTGTCCAACAATTGCCACAAGGAAAGCCACCTTCGGAAAAAGAAGTGAAAGAGGGCAAGAGGTGAGTGGCTTGAATGGAGGACCTGTTAGTCTGGCTAAGACCAGATTTAGATCCCACTGGGGGAGAGGAGCAGGGGTCTGTGGAAAAAGCTTTTCCAGAAAATGGGATGTGACTTCATTGGAAAACACTGAGTAGCCTTGAATCAGTGGGTAAAACACTGAAATAGCTGCAAGATGCACTGATTGAGGCCAGCGCAAAACCCTCCAGCTTCAAGTGCAGGAGATAGCCAAGAATTAAATAGAGAGGAATGTCAGCAAGGGGGACCTTCTTTTGCACTGCCCAGGCTGAAAATTGGGACCAATTTGCTGTGTAAGTCGAACAGGTCAAGATCACAGACACCATGGAGTAAGCAGCTAAGTCTGATGCATCAGAAGCTGCCAGTAGAGCTGCGCTGGCCACAGAGGCTCCCTTCTATAAGAGCCTTAAACTCTTTCCTGGAGGCTTCCGGGAGTGAGGCCTCAAACTTGGACATTGCCTGCCACATACTGACTTCGTAGTAGGCAAACATGGCCTGATGGTTTGCCACGATGAGCTGGAAACTTGCTGAAGAATAAAGCTTACGCCTAAACAGGTCCAAGCATTTCGAGTCTTTATTCCTCGGGGTGGGGGCAGGCTGGCTCTGACACTCCCTGTGATTGATGGGTTCCAGAACCAGGGAGTTTGGTGCAGGACAAGTATAGAGATACTCAGTCCTTGGCAGACAAAGTATTTCCGCTCCACCCTCTTGGAGATAGACAGAATAGAAAAAGGAGTCTGCTATAAGGCCTTGGCAATCTTGACTACTCCATTATGCAGCGGCATAAGCCATTCTGGCTGGCACCGCCAGGCCCAGTACCCCAAAGAGGGTATCGGAGGTTGGTAGTAACCCTTTTCAGAAGGCCCTGATGGGCCTTCGTGTCAAGTGTGACCACGAGGGGAGGGTAACACTATTGCCTCATATGGTGATGAGGAAGATGAAACATGGCAGAGAGCTACAATGATCCTTTTATTCTCCTTGGATGAAAGGACCTGCAGATTCTACTCTTGTCCAAAATTTGGGCTTCCCCAAGCAGCAGAGGCAGGCAGCATGCAGATCATTGACTGGCACAGGCCTGCAGCAAGTGGTACAGGCTTTAAAGCCAGGAGAGTGGGGCATGCCCAGTCCCCAAGTCAAGTTCCGAAGGGGTACTAACAAACTGCTAATCTATTTACAAGTTATTATCTAAGGGGGGAAACTATTTACAAGTGAATAGGGAAAGTTAACTAAGCTATAGCTTAGTCTCCAAACCTTCCCAGTGTAGACATAGCCTTAGCTATGCTGCTATATCAAAGGAGCATAGCAGTCTCTCCAGTCCTCCTGCTGCTGTGTTCCTAGCAGAGCAGAGTGGAAGCATTCCAATTATTTCTTCTTTTTTGTTCCTCAAATGGAGCAACTCACTCAGCTGTAAGATCTTTAAAAGGGGAGGGATGGATGCATGCCTGCAGGGCAGAAGAGATCACAAAACACTGATCACAGCCATTAGGGCAGGTATTGAGGGACACTGGCAGAAGCTAGTTCTCTCAACAAAACAAACAGCAGAGCCAACAGCTGGCTCTGTGTCAACAATAAAGGGAGGGTAAAAAACAAAAGTCCCTCACAAGGCCGGAAGATTTTTTTGTCACCAAAACTGGGTGTTTTTCTTGACAAAAGTCGCATTGCAGTGTAAATGCTCTCACTGTTTTGTTGCCAAAAAATCCCTTTTGGCAACAAAATGTACCTGTGTAGACAAGCCCTAGGGCTAGAGCACACTGTTTCAAGCACCATCACTGGCAGCAAGAAGGAACTGAGCAGGAGGGGTCTGGGAGCACTTTATAAAGTGCGGCATGTGTGCACCACTCCAGGGAACACTGAGCCTGGTCCCCTACGGATAATGCTTAGGGAAATTTTTCTGGCACCGGTGCATGCGACAAGCACACACATCTATGTTGAGCAGTCCTGAACAAGCATTAGAAGAATAGTATTATAGAAAGGTTAAAAAAAGTCACCACAGTACCATTAAGACTTTTGTGGAAGAAAGGGAGAATAAATACAGAGGTATTTAACATTCAATCTTCAAAGCAATTGCCAGTTTGGGAAGACATTTAATCTGCCTTCATTTAACCTCAGAATGGAAACTATCATCATGAGAAATGTAAATCTTACACACTATCAAAATAAAGTCTTAGAATTACTGTATTGAACTATCAGCTGTCGTAAATAGTAAATAAATTCTAATTTTTAAAATGAGCGATTGTTTCACCAAAATATTGTAAGTTACAGATGTTGAAAGAGGGATTTTCAAACTAGGTAATAAATGCAAAAAAGATATTCAATATGCTGTATTGCAAGAAGAATTCAACACCTTTATTATCTCTTAGGTCTTTTTAAAAAAGTGCTCACTGGATAAGAGCATCATATCAGTCAAAATAGATTCAAGTCTGCCAGAAGCAGTGACATAGGTCTACTGCTCCTCATAATGAGACTTTACACTGTACTCACTGCAGTAAAAGCAGCCTATCACTTGCTTCAAGACAAAAGGGAAATACAAACACAGCAGTAATAAAAATAACCAAGTATTTCTTGCCCAAATTGATGCAAGATAAGTGACTACATGGCATTTTTATCAAAAGTTTACATTCCCTGCCATCCCATGCTCAAGCAGGTTGTGAATGAAAGCCCTTAGAAATCATATTAAGTGTCCATTTACTTCAATGCACTTTGGCTCATACCCAAAGTGCAGATTTTATATCTATGAACAATTTCCTAATCCCTGCATTTAATTAAAACATTAAATATTTAAATTGTTTTATGTAACAATGAATAAAGTTAGATTCAGATGACACTTTGGGACAATGCTTTTTTTTGTAAGAAAAAAGGTACCGATACTCCAGGCTCAAAGCGCTCTCTCTCTCTCACACACGGCAGTTGCGACCCCTTTAAAAGCCATGTGTCCCAAGCGGGTTTCCGTCGGGAGCCAAGTCGCCCCAGGAAAATGCTAATAGGTGCCGGTAAGCCAGAGGGGAATCCCATTCAATTACGGTATGATGGGAAAAAAAGGTGCTGGTACGCCGTCCCGGGGCGTACCGTCACAAAAAATGCACTGCTTTGGGAAACGAACAGCAATGCTCTGCATATAAACTAATGACAAAGGCTGGAGACTTTCAAAACTGTAAGGCTATATTGTAAATTGTTTATAAAATGAAGTATTAGATTACAAATTTCAAACAACAAAATTGGCTTTACAACAACTATGAAAGCCTCCTGTCTCTGTTATACCCCACATTACTGAAATGTATTTACTGGGTGAAACCTGACTCTCTCAAGCTAAGTTTATTAACACTAGTACCATACTCAATTAGGGACATATAGAACACTGACATATTTCTTAGAATGAATTTTCAAAATAATTTTAACACATTTATCTAACAATATTTATTCTTAAAGTTTATAGAAGTAATCACTGCAATTTTCTTTTAAAATTCAATCACCAAATCCCCCAAGTATCCAGTTTACTTATACTAACAGGCAGGGCTTGCCAAGCGGCAGCGAGCCCCGCTCGCCAGCCGCGCGCTGCGCATGCGCAGACTGCACTGCGCGGCCGCACTGGGCTACGCTGTCGAGCCCTGCTAACAGGTATAAATACCAGGTAAGAAAGGCATCATAAGATAGCTAGAGAGCTCTTTGTTAGCTGAAGTTTTAGGCTACGTCTACACTACAAGGTTTTTGCACAAAAACCTACAGAGCGTCCACACCTTAAATGAACTCTTGAGCAATTAAATGGGCAGTTAAACAGCAGAACAGAGGGCTTTTTCCGCCGTAGGTAAACCTCCTTTTCTGAGGCATAACTGCTTTTAGCGCTACAGCTATTGCACAAGAAGGCAAGTGTAGATACTCCAGTGGGTTTCTTGCACAAGAAACCTCTATGGGAAAAAGCACAGGTGCTCTGATGGCCATTCTGTGACTGGCAATCAGAGCCTTCTTGCACAAGAGCGTGCATGCAGCGTGGACAATCTCTTGCGCAAAAGCACATGGCTTTTACGATGTGCTTTGAGGTGTGGACGTACTCTTGTGCAAGAAGTTTGTGCAAAAACTCTTGCGCGAAAGGCTTCTTGCGCAAGAAGCATGTAGTGTAGATGTAGCCTTAGTGTATTACCTCTGTCACAATCTAAACAAACTTACTTGAAATTGGAATTTTAATGTTTAGCACATTTTCAGAAGACTACACTGATGCATAAACTACTTTTTCCTCCTATACTTAAGAACCATTAAAACATTACAGACATTTCTTATCTGGA
Organism: Pelochelys cantorii; assembly: GCA_032595735.1. Classification (NCBI taxonomy): domain Eukaryota; kingdom Metazoa; phylum Chordata; order Testudines; family Trionychidae; genus Pelochelys; species Pelochelys cantorii. Next base: position 22,945,149 of record CM064329.1, on the reverse strand, counting down.
ACAACATATTCATGATTCATTTTAATTTTATATTGTTTGTAGAGTGAAGATTGAGGGGAATGGGAAGAAAACAAGGAGTACTCCAAATCTGCCTAGAAGAGAGTTTTAATAAAAAATGGTTTCTTACTTCAGTGATCAATTGTGTGAATTGATACTGGGCAAAACCTTACTGCCTTTATAAAAACTAATCTTTTATATAGTGCAAGAGGAGCAATAATTCAGCAAGGAACATACTGTAGTAAGCAAAGTTTTCTAACCAAATGCAACAATTATATATTGGGATTAATTAGCACTAAAAAGGCTTAGCCCTATTCAAGTTTTCCCTCCGCTATTGAGAAGGACTGAATCCCTGATTTCTGAACAATTCGCTACCAAAACAACTTTAAAGTAAGTCCAAGGACTCAATCTCCAACAACAGAAGATATAAATGGAGTGTGGAATTCTTAGCAGCAGTACCGTCACAGCAAACCCGTCAGCGATTTAATTAAAAGCATAACTTACCTTGGGTTAGGAGGATGTCCTGGTGGATAGGGAGAGATTCCACTTGGCATGCCTGGCATGTAGGATGCTAAACAAAATAACAATTTTGTACAATTTTACTTTTCAAGACTTAGTTAATGGACTGTTTCACCACGAACATAGCAAAATGTCAGAATCAAATGTCAGTAACAAAAAAAAACAAAAAAACACACAACAACCACCACCACACCGTGATTAGATTTTTTCCCCATGTTTATAGATCACAAAAAGGCTTAAAAAATTGACAAGAGTCAGACAATGTTATGCAAATTCATTGTCTACAAAAAACGGCTGGCCAGATTATTTAGTAGAGATGCAACAAGTGTACTTAATAATCAGAGCTATTATAGGGATGACAAAGAGTTTCCTTAAAAGAAAGCTGTATCCAACACACTCAAGGCAGCATACTAACCCTGCCTGATTTTTTTTTGAGTCAGATTCTGAAATATTTCGAGGATTCTCTCACATGCAGCCAGTATACTAAAAAAAAAACTACAGTAGAGGTATAACGAAAATACAAGTCAAATTTTCAACAGTTTAAATACCGTTTCAACTAAGAATTTGTTTAAATTTTTAAGCCACATGTTTCTGAGCACTGATAACTTTCAGAAACATTGCACTACTAAAATTACTACTAAATAAGCAAGATTAGAAGTGTATTGCTGACAAATGTTTTGAAATTATCTAATTTCCAAAAACATCTTGTCCTTATACACAATTTCTTAAACACGTCCAGATTTTTCTCAGTCACCTGGTGAGAAAACAGATTGGCTGCCCCAGTGAAATAAACTATAACCAAGTGACTTTTGCTAATTCATTTAATTATAGTAACCTGAGATGGTATATATAACTATAGCAGGTTCTAAATTTTCAGCAAAATTAGTCATTTAAGTTGAGAATTGCATCTATTAAGCATAGTACAGTTCAGACCCTTCAATAACCCTATACTTTAACTGACACCTGTCACAAAATTAGAACAGTTCATGGTCTTCACCAAGTTTCTGAATTATCTTACTACAGATAGAACTGACCTATGAGAAATCCAATCACTCAGCCCAAAAAAGTAAAACTTTTGAAGAGAGGATGGGAAGAGGAGGGGTGACTGATTTATGCTATCTTGAAAACCAGTTTCTAATGTCTTACCAGATCTAGTAGTAGGCATGGAGAAAAAAGAAAGTAGTAAATATACCATATTTTCCACTCATATCTAAAATACCCTTACTGAAGTTTTGTATTTATGCATAACTGAACTGCCCCCCCCCCCCACACACACATAAACATGTAGCCACGGAAAACCACATTTTGCATTTTAGGGGTATTTTTGCCATTGTCTATTCCTGTTTCAAGGTACACACTATCAATATTACAAAATATTAAATGTGTTCTAGAAATCAACATAGCTTCACTTATTCAGACTTGAGAACACATCTTTAAGTGAGTTAAAATATCTATTGTCAAGTTATGCTTAAGAGTAGCGTTCTGTTTTAACTGCATTGGGGGATGTCCTAATGAAGCTAAATTATTAATTCAGATCTGTATTGCTAAGTCTTGAAGCTGATGAAAGATTCAGAGCAGTACAGGTGGGATGGAATATGAGAGAGAAACCCCAGGAGAGAAATCAGTTCATTTATTTATCTAATTTTATGACTAGCTTCCCTACTACTGGAATCAGTACTGGAACAGTTTCACCCACAGTAGAGAAACTACCATGGAATTCAGGATCGCCAAATGCATGGAGTCTCCTAATCTTAGAGGTGCTACTACAACCTCTCACCTCAAACTATGGGAGCTCATCTATATATTAGGGAAATGATAGTGCAAATGGTAAATGGATGAGCCTGGGCTCATCGATTAACCTTCACAGTTACGTGCAGTCCCCCCCCCTCCCACGTTGCTGCCTCTATTAGAGGCAGCAAGTGAAGGGGCCAAATGGGAGCCAGTATGCGCAGGGGGAGGCAGCTCCCCATGTGCACCGGTCCCTGCGGAACTGCCGCCCCCCCCCCCATATAAACATGTAACCATGGAAAATTTCAGCGGTTACACATTTACCAAAAGAAACACACTTCAAATTCCCTACTATACATTAGGGATATAAGCAAGTAATCAACTACTCGCATCCCCCACCCCCCACCTTGCTGCCTCTGTATCAGAGGCAGCAAAGGGGGAGGCGGCAGGAAGCAGGAGCCAGTGCTAGAGGGAGCCATCTTAAAAGCCAGTTCCCCCCAGCACCGTCTGTCCCCCCTCAGTGCTGCCTCTATTAGAGGCAGCAGTGTGTGTGTGGGGGGGGGGGGGGGGGGAGGAGAGCAGGGGCTTCTGGACCTGACAAGATCCAGGACTGAGCAAGCGGAATGACATAAGAATAATTTTAGTGTCCTGTGATAATGATCTCTACAAGGGTGAAACTCAGAAATGACCAATGCTACTTGGATCCTGTCTAAACATGAAAGCTTAAATTCCCCAAATTCAAATGCTGGAAAATCAGGAAATGCAGACTGAGTGGGGAATTAGCCTCTTGCACCCAGAAAGGGTGTAAAGAGCACAATACACGGTGGGTCTGGGGGAGAGTTGTGCTGTAGGTCAGAGGTGTCTGGAAATGCTGTCACTACTCTCAACTCATCTGCAATGCTCCTGTTTTGTTCTCTCTGAGCTAGAAATGTCCTTCTCAAAGTCACCATTGCTGCCCTATTACATTCACAGCCTTCTATAACAAGCCTGATTTGACCAACCAGGAATATGCCCTGTTAAACTGCAGGTGGTATGTTGGTTGGGCCAGCTGCAAGTAGAAGAGATCTGTTCACCATGTGCTTGCTCATGGCAATGCTTCAGCTACCAGTTCCACAGTAGGTGTGGAGGGGAGCTGGTTCCTAAGAAGCTGTAAGGAATGAAGGTCCATGCTTTATCTGCAGGAGCTTATCAAATTCATGCCCCTCCCTCCCCCCCAAAAAAAGTGTCACAGACCTTGAAATCTGATCCCCACCCCTCCATGAAATCTAGTCTTGTGTGTGTTTTTACCTTTTATTATACAGATTTCATGGGGGAGACCAGCATTTCTCAAAAGGGAGTTGTGGATGGGTTGGAAACTTATTTAGGGAGGTGGCAGCATTCATTACCACCCTCACATCTGTGCTGCTTTCACACCTGAATGATCACCAAGTGGCAGCTGTTGGCTGTGCACTCAGCTCAGAAGGCTATGCTCCACCAGCAGCAGCACTGCCTACAGACCTGGTCTCCCAGCCAGCAGCTGTCACTTTCCAGCTGCCCATTTCTGAAGGCTGTGCCCCATACAATAATCCTACAACTCTTTTTTGGATAAGGACCCCTACAATTATAACACTGTGAAATTTCAGATTTAAAATCCTATGATCATGAAATTGACCAAAATGGAACATGAATTTGGTAGGGTCCTGCTCATCTGACAACAGTCCAAGCCAGTGAACTCCATGGATGACCAACTAAGTGTCCCAATTTGGTGAAGCAAAAAAAAAATCTTCAAAACAAGAGCTCACCGCAGAGGGCCATAGAAGCTGGTAGAATAAAGGATGCTGGTGATAGAGACAGACCCCATACTCCCAACAATCTCTCCCAGCTCACCTGTATATTCCTTTCTTTCTCTGGTCATGCAAAGTTCTGCACAACTTCCTGACAACCCACCACATCAGACCTTTGAACATGGATTCTCTATTAATATCCTCAGCAATGTATTTTGAATAATTTGTAATTCCCCCTTGCAATGAGATGTTATGAATTTTTGTGTTCCTATAGTCTCTGAATTTCTCACACACACACACAAAAGGAACGTACGTGTGTGTGTGTGTCTGTGTGTGTGTCTTTAAGGTCCTTACTCTGTATCCCTCTACCTTCCCTCCCAAAAAATATACAAAAGGCTGAAATCAATATTATTCTTCTAGAGGTGTGGAGGAATCACTCAAGTGAGATATGAACCATGGTATTTTCAAAGAAGTTAGGTACATCTCCAGTCTTATACTTTTAGGGTTCACATGGAACTAAATTTGGTCCTGAACTTTTACACTGCCACTAGATGAACAAGTATGGGTTTGGTTTCTTAAACTCTTCCCCTCAATTATGCCTTTGGTTTGACTGTTCTTTAGTTGTTCTCATCTAGCCCCTCCGTCCTATGCCTGATCTTCTGTTTGGACAAATTTTTGGCCTGCATACTTTCCCACACCATCCTTCAGACACAGCATTACAAAACAGTTTTGAAAGCCTCTCTCAAAAATACTCTGTGCTTAGGTAAGAGAGTTTAAAAGGGGGTTGAAAAAAGGAAAAAAGTTGAGAGGGGGGAAAAAAAAACAACTTTAAAATTGAAGGTGAAAATCAACAGAATCTGGAAACATGGAATATGGGTAGTTTCAAGTTTTCACCCCTGGTTTTAGGTTTTTAGGGATAAAAAAAAAAACTCTTGATGGTGACAGTGATTCCCCAAAATCTGTATATTGTGATCCTGGGGGGAAGTTTTTGGAACTAGTGCCTGTTGGGTCAAGGTTTTGAAACTCTCTTGCCAGAGTGGGGAACAGTCCTGACAGAAGTCAAGAGAGAAAATTAGTAAAGCATAAATAAGGCTGCCAGAGAAAGGAAGGATCAGGTAAGAATGAATTCTGGCAATGTTTACAAATGACAATATGCAGTCAAAGGGTATGTCTACACTACAGCGTTATTTTGAAATAGTTAATTCGAAATAAGTTATTTCGAAATAACACGCCTACACACAAAATGCATTTTGAAATAGCGCTTTGCTATTTCGAAATAGCGCGTCCACACTGAGTGGACTGTGAATCGCATTTAAGGCTGGCCGGAACCAGTTCCGGCAGGGCACCAGGTCAGGACTTACATTGTGTGGCTGCTGCCTGAGGCTAACTGAGGTCTGTGCTTAAAGGGCCTCCCCCCTGGACAGCTGGTTCTCAGGTTTCCCTGCTTGCTTGTCTACCTCGATGAGGGACAGCAAAGCATTTTTGTCTCGGCGTGCTCTGGTTGCCCTCACTCGGGACATCACTGCACTCTGCAACATGGAGCCAGAGCTGCCCCTGGGCACTCTGGGGCTTCTCTTGGACGCGTTGCTGCGAGCCTGGCTGCACTTGCTGCAGGCTGCCATCCGGAAGGTCCATCGGGGGGCTGTCAGTATCCGGGAGGCCCTGCAGGAGAGCTTCCCCCCCTGAGGAGCACTAAGTCTCCCTGGTCTGCCCCACTGGGGGCTTGTGCTTCATTCCCCCTCCCCCCCTTCCTGATGTACAGTAAAATACATGTTTTTTCATAAACACAAACTGTCTTTATTTAACAAAACTGGGGGGGGGGGGGAGAAATGAAACTCTGGTGAGACTGGGAAAAGGAGAAGAGAGGGTGGGAGAGGGGAGGGGGAAACCTAGAAGGAGGGAGCTGGAAGGGGGAAGCAAGGGGAAGAAGGGGGAGGGGAAGCTCAGAGCTCAGGGGTGGGGGGTTCGCTGGGCCAACTGTCTCCTAGCACTGCAGATGCGGGGGCCTCGGCCTCCCCGGGGGGGATGGGGAAGGAATGGAGGGTGAGGAGATGGAGGGAGAAGTGGGAGGGGGAGGAGGAGCGGTAGCTGGGGAGGCAGCAGGCGCTGGAGCAGCAGGAGGCAGCACACTCTGCACCAGGGCCTGCAGGTGTTGGCAGATGGCACAGCCCTGGGCAAGCTGCTCCCGCTGGAGCTCCAGGTCTTCTTGCACCCAGTTCTGGAAGATGCAGTGCAGGGCTCGCAGTGCCCCCAGGTGCTGCTGTCGGTACCCCTGCACTGCATGGGTGGTCCTGCGGAGCCCTCGGGTGCGGGAGTATGTCCCGGGTGGGGTGGTGCACCCTGCACGCGCAGCTGGTGTGGCTGTGGAGAAACAAGAGAAGTGGTCAGTTATCCCTGGGGACATTGTGGGTGAAACCCAGCCCCCCTCTGCAAGGTGAGGATGACCGTTCCCTGCACCATCAGAGCTGATGTGCTTGCACACAGGCCACGTTCAGAATGTCCTGCTATCCCCGGAAGTGGGACCTGCCCAGAGACTGCACCCATGCCCCTGTGCTGTGTATAGTGTGCGTGAGGTGGAGGAGAGATGTCCCCTGCCTCTGTGTAGAATGGCCTTGTGGAAGGAGGGCGTCCTGCTGTGTCCCACCCTGGGATCAGGAGCATGTCATGTCTCTTCACACACGCGTGTGGCTAACAGGCCAAGGCCCGTGTGCCAGCCAGCTAGGGCCACATGCCCAGGGGTGGCATGGCACATGCTCACACGTGGACAGGTTGCTGCGTGATCCATGGTAAGCAAGGCCCATGTGTGCGGTCCCTAGTCTCCCTCCCCGCCCCCCAATAAGGGGACAGTGATGGCACTCACATGTTGTTGCCTGCCCGGATGACACTGGTGACGGGTCTGCTGGGACGGCTCAGGGGTCCTGGATGTGTGGCATGCTCCCTCTGGGCTCCTGCAGCTCCTGGCGCTCCTCCTCCATGCGCAGGTCAGGGCCCTCTGTTCCAGGACCGATGACACCTGGGGTGGCATGGACCATCCTGCCCCCCAGGATGAGGTCCAGGGCGTCAAAATAGAGGCAGGTGTCTGCCCCTCTTTGGGAGCTGCCCCCTGTGTCCCTGGCATAGGCCTGCCACAGCTCCTTTATTTTCATGCGCACCTGCTCCTGGGTGAGCATGTGGCCTTTGGTGGCCAGGCTGGCAGCCATCTGTCTGTAGACAGCCGTGTTCCTGTGTCTAGTGCGGAGATTGTGGACATTGGAGGCCTCCCCCCAAACCTCAATGAGGTCCATGATCTCCGCACTAGACCAGGAAGGCGCCTGCCTTCTCCGGCCCCTGGCAGGCTCCTGGGAGCTGGGGGATTGGGTTTGGGGAGCAGTGGAGGGCTGGCTGGCACTGGCTGCCTGGCTCATGTAAGGGCCACTGGGTCAGGGGCAAGTGACTGCTGGCTCTGTGCTGGCAGGCCTGGAGCTGGCACAGGCACTGTGGCCAGAGTCTACCCCTTTAAAGGCTCCGGGGCTGGGGGAAAGGAGAGGAAGTTTCCCTGGTTGTGCCCAGAGTGGCCACCAGGGCACCCTGGGAAAGGCTGGAGGCCCCCTATTTCAAAATAAGCATCTACACAGAGCTTATTTTGAATTGGCTATTTCGAATTTGGCATTACTCCTTGTAGAATGAGGTTTACCAAATTCGAAATAAGCGCTCCGCTATATAGGTTTAATTTCGAAATAGCAGTTTGGCTGTGTAGATGCTAGGAAAGTTATTTCGAAATAAACTTTGCTGTGTAGACATACCCTAACTTAATAGTTCAACTTTAATATGATAATACATTTCCTTCTATTAAAATATTGTCATAGCCAAAAGACAAATGTCATAATTCAAAAAACTACAAGTATGACAAACTGGGGCATCAACGATCAATAAAATATAATACAATAAATCATCTGACAAAATATTGCCTAGGGCAGCAAACAATTGATAATTAATTGAAAACGCTTTAAAATATATACATGCACATCACTTACTATTCGGTGGTCCTGTTGCCTGGTATGGTTGGTAGGGTGCTGAAACGGTAGGCCGAGAAAAGACTGGAGGTTCCTCTCCAAATACCACAATCATAATTTGAATCAATCCTATCAAGTCTGACTGTGGCTATGAGGGAAAGCAGATAAAAAGCTGCTGATTTTTTTGTACTAAAGATAGCCTAACAATAACTTAGTACCATCTCATCACATATCACTGGTCAGCTGAATATTTTTTCCTCCTATTTACGGACGCAGTCTAGTAGATTCCCATTTAGTCAGCTTGTTAAATAATCAAGAGAAAACACAGCTGGAGTACTGCTGATATAGAGCTAAATTCTGGACCACGTATTGTTCCATGTGAATTACATTATTATAATGACTGAAGAAGATTAAAACTACTATAAAAAGTTTAGTTATTTTCAAAACCAAACCAGCTCCAGGTAAGGAAAATTAAGTACACTGAACTAAACATTCTAATGGTTTCTACACATGTAACATGCAATTTTGACACGCACAACACAATAGATTGCTGCAGGCCATTAAGGAGTTGAGCATAAACTTCCCCAGTGCGCCAACCAGCACTAACTGGTTCCAGTTATATTTCCACTTTCAGGTGAGCTAAAATTCACATCATACAAAAAGAAAATGTGTGTCCGCAATGTAATTTCTCTTAAAACAAATGAAGATTAAGATCACTATTGGAGTAGCAGCATCCTGTATTCAACAGCCTCATTTTCAATGCAAATAGCATCAAAGGTCAATTATATTCAATTAGCAGCTCAGTGTTAGGCAAATTCCAAATTAGGAATGTAAATTCCAGTTAAACGTTAAGTTGACCTAATTTTAACCAGTTAACTGAGTTAGCGGGATTCCCGGGTGGGCAACTGTTCCCAGGAAGGCAACAACTAAAAGTTTCAATAGTAAGTGAAGTGCTCTCCTTAGCAAGAGCTGAATACTAATTAGCAAAAAGGGACAAATACTCAAGAGGTATCAGAGGTGAGCCAAAATGTGAGGATATGCTAAATGTTGCCCTCCCTTTTACACATAAATCAGGAACTTCCCAGAGTGCCTTTGTTGTTCCTTAAATAAAAACTTTCAACGTGAAAAACCCGTTTTATAGACATGGCTTGAAAACAGTGTAAGTGCTCTCTGAAGGAGAGTTTAGAATATAAACAAGTTATAAAGACAAAGCTGTCAAATGTAAATTTTTAATAATCTTTTTCAATAGATTGTTAAGGTTTAAACATTAGGACTGTTCTATAAACAGCCCATCTTCACAGTTTCCCCTCACGTAAGTTACAGTGCCATAATTTTATTTCATGGACATCCCTGAAAATCCCTAATTTGCCTTCAGTACTCTCTCTCTACTGGTCTCTCAAGGAACTATTTCCAATCAAACCTGTCAGGCACATAAATGCATTCCCCTTCTGACAACACCAATGCTATGCTTCTTAAGTAGCCTAAAAAGCTGTCATTAGGCAGGCATAGCTAGCAGGCTAACAATGAAAGTGATATACGGAATTAATTTAAGGCAGTAAAAGTAAATATTCAGATAACAGTTTCTGATTAAAAGTTGCAATCCTATGTCCATTCAGTGTCAACTAACTTTCCAGTAACATGATAGTTCATTAAAAAAAAAAAAATCACCAGTGCTTTATGACTCAAAGAAAAAGTTACTGGAATTATTAAGAAAAGTGATACCATAATTTAATGGAATTCAAAAGTAATCAGTTTGAAGGATTTCAGATTAATTATACTTACGTGTTTCCACTCATGCAGATAAGGAAGATATATCTTTCCATTTGCATCAACATGCTTCCCAGTTTTAATAGTCATTGAACTAGTTGGTTTAACAAAACAAATTGGGGGATTGAAAGGGTAGGTGTCCAGTAGCCACAGACATATCGGGATATTGTATGTATTACCTAAAGAAAAGTTTTAAAAGATCTCAATTTATTCTTCCTCAACTCATTTTGACCTGAGATTTAAAATAAACTACTAATAATTACTCATGACAAGATTATCTTCAGATGACAGAATTAATGTATGAACCAAGATTTCAATCACACTGAAGGATGGGTATTTAAATTCAGCTTCACCTACTATATATTTAACAGGGAGCTCCTGGTTTAGCCATACACTCTGTGACTATAATTTACCACTAAAGGTGTTTTTACACATGCCCAAAACACTGCAAGTCCCCATCTCTAAATTATCCTTAGTTCCATCTGTGAGTTGTTTGCAGCCCTCTCCATCAATTGGCTACCAGATTAGGAAATCAAAAGCAAACTTTTAAAAAGGTTGTTGAATGCTAACAGTAGCACTCCTGTGAAGTAATGATGTTGCAGCCTACTATCAGATATGTAGAGTAGCGGAATAATCATACAACTATGAAATAAGTATAGCTTGCGTATTATGTTAGAATTCCACAGCACAGCAGAACAAACAAAGCTTTCAAAATGTTACATAACACAGTAAAGTTTTCAAGAGAATAGTGATTAACAACTCTGAACAATCTACAAACCCAAACAATTGTCCAGGTAATTTGAAAACAAAGGGAAGCTATAATGCATACCTCTATAAGGCACAGGAATGGTTCCAGTGAGGCTCATTAAGTCCCTGGATGAGCCATCATTAAAAACTGAAAGACAATACATACTGTTGAGTTAGCTTTGTGTTTGAGTTACATAAATCTTCTCAAGCCTACGTGACTTAGAAAAAGTGTGTTTCTTCTCTTCATATAACTATTACATATCTATAAATTGATAAGTATCCGCAACTGATTAACATCTAAAAATAAAGCTGTTTTTAGAGATGGGGAAGACTGGTTAACGGGTTACCCATTCACGTCCCTATTAAGTACATTAGCTCGATATTTCAGATTTCTCGCCCTGCTGAGATTCATAACTAGTTTGTGTCTTTTAGAACCATTGTTTCAGGATGTCTGTAGATGCATACAAACATCAGTGCATTGAATTTGCATTCTGTTCACATTTTGAAAGACATCCTTGCAACTATATAAACTAGAGTGGCTTTTTTTAAATGAGAGTTTAGACTCAGAACAGGGGAAATCACATCTCCCTACAAATGTAGGGCTATCTCAAACTCAAAGCCCCATGGATAATATGAAAATGCAGCCATATAAATTGACATAAACCCTGTTAAGGGTTAAAGCTCTAAAAAGAAATTTAGAAAGGAACAAGTACTGCTATGCAGCAGGCTAGAATCATTTCCATTTAGAGTTCAAAATGGAGTTGATATTTTGAGCACCATACTATAATACAAAATCACGTGAAGAGGTCTGTTCCCCATTCTCCCCTCAGTCTTTCAGGATTATTTCAGGTTCTCTCTCCCTGGTAAATGTTTTAGATTACTTCTCCATAACTGCTGGTTTGCATTTTTCTCATTTTAAAACTTTTTTTACTTGTTTTTAATTGTTCTAGAACTCTTTGAATATTTCTCCAAATTGAAGTTATCGGTGATCATCAGTGACTCTTTACTCCCTCATTTGGATCTTCTATACAGAAATTAACTAATTCCAAACTTCAAACAAGTTTCTCCTGAAGTGTTCCCTGGATTTCTCTCACATTTAATAAATGGTAGCAATAAATGGTTGTTTAAAAAAAAAGGTTAATGAAAAGAAATTTTCACTGATAGGAAATATTTATAACATGCATTACAAAAAATTCTGAAACTACTTTCCTACACACTGTTCTTTTTAAATAAATATAGCAATCAGACCATCTTATACCAGTTCAACCTCTCTAGTCCAGCACGCTCAGGTCCAGCAACATCTGTGGACCAGCATGATTTTAGTTAGCTATATGTCCACTTATCATGGGTGGGGCCAACTTCCCACAATCCCCTAAGGTTTGTTTACAGCTGCCAATCCTGGCTCTCAATGTTCTGTGCTGTTATTTAGCTCTAATTTACCCCTAAACATCTTGTAAAGCCCAGTGGAAGGGAAGTGTTTGCAATGCTGCTAGACAATACCGGCCTCCTGTGGTTCAGCAAATACTCTTGTTCCATGCCTGTCAGGTTCTGAGGGTGCCAGACTAGAGAGGTTCAACCTGTACTACAATGGAGCTGAATTTTCCATGCTATCTAGGAATCTATGGGAACAACAGACTAACTACTGGGCAATTCACAACAGTACCACTTCTCAGTAGGATCAAACAAAAGCTGAGGTCTGAGGAACAAAGCACTTATTGTCAACATTAAAGGGAAAAGATTCCTTGGTACATTTTCAACAAGAGGTCTCTGTTGGCATGTTTTTGCCCAAGGAAGATATGATCCAGTCAAAAGAATGTATTTATCAAGAGAACCTCAAATTCCATAGTCTAGTTTCAGTCCTCACGGCTATTTACTAGAGTATACGTTTTTATTGTTTTATTACCAGATTAAGGTACCAGTTACCAACTAATTTTTTACTATTTGTGCACTTTAAAGCTGAAGAAATGCCATGACAATACACTACATACATAAATCAGCAACAGAATAGAAGATTTTCTTATGCACAACTCACCATATGCATCCATTACAGGTTTGAGGTCTTTGTACTGGGTAATAACACTAGTGGTTTCCTGCACCGTGAGATCTCTGTATTTATACTGAAAAACAAAAGCATTTAATGTCTGTGCAGCCTATAAGATGCAAAGCCATAAGTTTTGTAAAATTCTATCATGCACTGTTTTTCCTGTAGACAATTGGTCAAAATTGCATTTGCAAGGCTCTAAGTGAAGCACTTACCTATAACAATCAAAACAGACAGCCTTAAAAAGCCCACATTTCTAATTTGCAAAAAACATGTATGTAATTTTATGGTTAAAATTCAGACTAGCTGTAAATCAGAAGAGTAGAATCAAAACTGTCCCATGTGGAAAAGACATGATGAGTTATCAAATCTATTTTCCCAATATATGAAGTAACACCACAAAAGTTTACATTTCTTATTAACAGGGCTCAACAAACCGCGGCAAAAACCACTTGCCAGCCCCGCACTGCGCTTGCGCGAACCGCTGGTAAACAGGGTGACCGGCTGAAATCTACTCGCCACGGGTGAGTAGATAAGCGCATTTCTCGAGCCCTGCTTATTAAGGCCTTTTTATTTGTTGTACAAAGACAAACATAACAAAAGCAAAGAAAAATTAATGGGAAAAATACTAAAAAGCATCTTTGTGGTTTTAATAACTCTTTCAACCTACACAAGCATCACAGATATTGCAATCCATACAGTGTCTTTGGGAATCATTCTGTTCTAAATGTTGTGTGTTACACTGGGTTAGGGGGATTGCATGCTACTTTTGAAGGAATTCTGTGCCAAAAGATTAAAAATTCTGCACACAATATTTTAAAATTCTTCAAAATTCCACATATTTTGTCAACACAATATAATCATGCCGATTTCAATTATTCTGGTAATTTATTTCAAAATAAATCTCACCAACTATATGTAACAATACAGGCAACACAAAAATTAAGGAAATGTTTGACAAAGATTTCTTCTTAGAAATATTTATAGAGATTATAAGTAATAATTCATTTAAACTACAATGCAAATACCATGCAAAGGCTTGGGGGAGACAGTGCTAACAGAGGAGGAGAGGGAAGGAGCCTGGTGTGAACTAGGTATGTAAATCCCGTTTAATCAGTTAACCAGTTAAATGTTATGTTTAAGCAGTTAATAGCTTAAACATGCTGCAGCATGGCAGGCTGGAGCACCTCTCGCTCGCTGCTCCAGTCCGGCCGGGTGGCCAGTTAACTACAACTGGTAAGCATCACCTGGTAACTATTCACATCCCTAGTGTGGACTTGGAGGGTGGCTGGGGCATGGGTTGGAGAAATACGGAACAGGGTTTCAACAGTGGAATGTGAAATATTTGTTAAAACATACAAACTTATGTGGAAAGTAATCATGGCCCATAGGCACAATTTCTAATGGGACAGCAGATGCTCTTTGCTACTAAAACATATTTATGTGCAGGGACATAGTGGTAACGGCAGCAGTGCTGCTGTAAAAGCAACAAGATACATGTTGCTGCCAATCCCCTGCCTTGAGTCTCATATTGTGCCAGCGAGTGGCACAATTTTCAATGAGTGCTGGGATGCATGGATTCAGGAGTGCTGCTTATACTGAAGATTGAAACTTAGTGAGAAGCAAGTATTTTTGTGTTTAATTTTTATTTGAAGTGTCTAAGCAGCATGTGTGAGGAATCCTCCTATAGGAAGAGATAATGTGGAAACAGGGTGACCTCAGCATAATGGCAAGTGGAAGCAAGATTGTGTCCTCCCCATAAAGTCAAGAAGATGTCTACAAGTTGTGGGCCTGGGAAGGGTACAGGTAGTTTCAGGCTCCACAAGCATACCAAGCTGAAACAGTAGCAGTTGTACTGCTGTCTCATGGCCCATTTTCTTTACACTTGTAGACCAGCTTCCATAGCAGCAGGGAAAAACAGATGTCATGGAGACCTGTAGAAACAGGCAGGCTCCCATATAATTCAAGAGCTGTTTTTTAAACTGGCTCCCATCGCAGACCAGCTCCTGCCTGGCAGCAGCACAGAATGACAAGTGCCTCCTTGGGAGTGGGGCCACAGCGCACTGGCTGCTAGCCCCACCCCAGAAACTATAGAATAGTCAAGTAACCAATAATTCATGATGTTAATCGACTAATCAATTAACTGATATTTAACAACCCTAGTGTCATCTCTAACTGCTAACCTGCACGAGGACACGTAAAAATACACTATTTCCAAATATTTTCCTGTGTGAACTTTTACAGTAGTTGCTACAAGGATGTTATATAAGCATCAATGCGAGGGCAGTATCCCTGCAACTATAAATGGAAGAGGAAAGTCCAACACTTCAAAAAAGTTTCAGAGCCCATGTGTCAACAGCACACACTGAATACTACTAATATTTAGCAGTCTCAAATCTGTTCAAATGTAGTCCCTGAGTTCCAAACTTGTATCTAACCCAAAGGGATCTCTCTGGTCCTATAAGTACTTATACAAGTATCAGCACTGAAGGATCACCCTTTTTTATAGCCAACAAGAGAATGCTCATACAACAACCCTGAATCATATCTTGCAAGACTAGAAATATTCATTTCACATTTAGTCTCAGCCTTTTCTGTGAAGAAGCTTTGACCTTTGAATTTTTTCCCTCTGAGCCACAGAGAACAGACATTGAGGAAAGACTCTGAATTTTTTCTTTTCACCCCGAGTTTAGTACCCAGAACAGTAAAACTAAAAGTGTCTTCAAATCTGTCTGTTTAATACAAGAGAGATGAATTGTCATAAAATGACCAACACACTACCTGCCATAATATGCAAGTTCAGCGACCTTGGCATCATCAGTGAAAGGAAGAGTTAGCTTCATGTGAAGAGGGCTGCTAACAAGTACAAAGACTAGGAGTCAGAACTTTGGGTTTTATTCTTGCATGATCCCAATCACATCATTTAGCCTCTTAGTGTAATAGCTGATTATTAATATAACAGTTATGATTAAATGTTGTGAGACTTGTGTTTGCAGAGTGCTTTGAAATCTGAAGGTGTTATGTGTATAGTATTTCTTACGCCTGAAATAACTTGATATTTCAAACCTAGATTTTCAACGAAGACAGAAGAAAGCATTCATTATCAAGCAGAAAAACACTAATGATATTGACTTGTAACAGAGTACTTAAAACCACAAATTCTGGTAGAAGGCTTATAATTTAATTCAGAATGTTACATCACTCCAAAATATATTGCTCTTGATAGTAATTTCAAGTTTCTGGATGGACATTTTCATATTTGATGGAAAATGGTTCTTTTTTAAGCAACAAACAGAAAAGTGAACTTTGGCAATAATTTGATTTTTCCTCCTTACCTTTAGAAAGAATATTGTTGCAGTGATTGCTTTATTATTCTGGTTGTTCAATAATTTATCATTTCTTACTTTCAACAGGCATGTGAATTATTAAGTTGGCTACTGGTGTTGCTATAAACAGAGTAAATGCTGCAATAGTCAAGTGATTTTTAAAGAGTCAGACAAATGAAATACTGAGAGCCTGATAGACACTGCATACAAAAGAATGATATTTGAGGGGAATTAATTCTTATTTCTGCAATGATGGACTTTTGCCCAATTTTGAGTTATTTTCAACTATGTCTAATTTCAAATTACTTTCAGCTATATCTAGCAATTATGCAATGTTTGCATCCTTTCCTTTCCTTTTCACTCTAATCTGTATTAAATAAGCAGTTTTTTATTTAATATTTTATGTCCTTTCAAATAACTACCAGACTGAGTAAAGGTTCAGAAGGAATCTCCAGAACTCCTCCCCACCCTTGTGCTGCTGCCTATCAGACACAGGTAGGGATGTTAAAATGCTGGTATTTAAGTAATTGAATATTCGATTTTTAAAAATTTTTATTGGCTACTCAATTAGTTGATAGGCAGCCTGGCTCAGCTCCGGCTCACGCCAAAGTCTGTGTGCACAGAGGGTTCCAGAGGGGATCTGGGACTTCCCGTGCACAAGGACTGCTGCCACGGAGCAGCCCCTGATCTCCCCACCTCTGATACAGGGGCAGGGATGTGTGGCACCATAGAGACGGTGCTGGGGAGGAGGGGGGGGCGAAGTCATCTTTTAAGCCAGTTCTCCCCAGCAATGGCTCCTGCTTTCTGATATAGAGGCAGCAAGGGGGTGGGGGAGTGAGTAGTCAACTACTCCTTTACATCCCTAGGGACAGGTGACTCCTCCCCGCCCCCCTGTGCTACTGCCTCTGTGGGAGGCAGCAGGTGGAGGGGAAGGCTCTGTGTGAGTGTGAGTGTGTGAGAGACACCATGCTGGTTAACCCATAAGCCTGGGCTTACCAATTAACTGCATACACATTTACACACTGAAATCCCTAGGGTCCACAACTAGGTGTCCCATTAAAAATAGTCATACCACCACACTTACCACTATAATAGTCTACATTTATATAAAGGTCTTTCAGCCAAGGAACATAATAAAGCACTATAGAAAAATGGACCCACAAAGGTAAAAACGATTTGCTCAAGGTGACGAAGAAAGTTAGTAGAAGTGGAGTCCTGACTGCTCAGCCACAGTTTAAGCCTATGGCTTGTTCAGCAGATTAACAAGAGGGTAACATCTGAACCAATGTCAAACTGAAGTGCTCAGAGCCCACGCACGATGCATGACGGAAACCCAGTTATTTTCTACCCGTGACTAACACCAGGTTCGCTTAGGCCCCAAGCAGAATGGGCGGTTTTCCCAACTACCAGCGTTTGACACACACAGCCAAAGCAGCTGCATTCTGCTGACTCCTACACCAGCCCCAGGAGCCACGACCCGACAGGACCTGGACAGACTTGTGCAGCCCCTTCGCTCGCCGAGCGGTGGTGGCAGAAGCAGGGGAAGGGGGCAAGGGGCTCGCTGAGACGCACGAGGAAACGAGGCCCCACAAGCAAGAATCCGTGCAGCGCCCCGCAAAGACAGGCGACGCTCCCCCTCCCCCCCAAAAGTGTCTCTCGTAGGCGGGCGGTGCGGGTCTCGCCCAACCCCGCCCCAGCGCGACGCCCAGGACGGGAACAGGCAGGGAAGGGGGGGAAGGGAGCGGACCGGGAAAAGCAGCCGGTTCTGTGAGGTATTTATGGGGCCCCGGAAGAGACCAGGCCGGGGAGGGAGGGGGCGAGCGCTTCCCAGGCAGCGGAGCCTCGGGAGCGGCCATTTACCTTGGCGAGCATCTTCTTCAGCTGGCTGTCGGACATCGCCATAGCGGCCGCGCCCCGCTAGCTGGCTGCCGTTGGCCACCGCGCAGACGAGAAAGCGACCTGTCGTGCGCCCACAGCTCCTCCTCCCGCATAAACAGGAAGACCACAGCGCTCTGACTTCCGGTAGGACCCACTTCCGCCGGCCTACACGTCATTTCCGAACGCGGGCCGCGTGGGCCCTCGTCACGTGACCGGAGCGCTGTAACAAGGTCACGTGATAGGCACTGGCATGGTGCCGCTGCGCCTGAGCCTGGGAGAAGCGCAGAGTGGGCAGGGGCGGCGCTTTCGCAGGGAGGCGTTTAGCTTAAGCGTGGCTCGGCCGAAGCGCTTTTGAACGTTTCCCGTGCAGTTACCCTGCTTCAGAAATAAGAATCTCCAGCCCTGCTCGTGCGGGGGCCCTGTGCCCCCGCAATCTGTAATTGTTTTTTGTCCACGTGCAGAATGAATTTTGTTACATGCATCACCATGGGAGTGAGGTGTCCCCTCATCTCCCTATTGGTGCACATTGTAACAGAGCCTCCCCCCCCCCTTATGAAATGGACTCATGGACATGAATATACATAACTCAAAGGTGATTTGAGCGAATTACTTCATGTCACCCATCGATCTTCATGTCATGATCTGCTGGTTCTGTTTATCATACTCTGTTGTATGTATCATTTGTGTGTGTAAAATTAGGCACATGGAGTGGGAAATACTTTGAGAGTTTCAAATGTGTGAATGGGAGACACGGAGGGTGTTACCTGCAACTTCTAGATGAGCCACTGTTAAACAATCCTTTGTCCTTAAGTCCGAGCAGTGGTTGGTAAGGAGTGGCCTCAATTCCTTAACAAAAAGAATAGGAAAAGAGAGGCCTGGGTCTTTTGGCTGGGCTGCACCTGAAGGAAGGAGCCTGAGACCCCGGGGTGGGGAGGTGAGCCCTGGTTTAGAGTGCAGCTGGAAAAGGTTTTAGGGTGAGTTTAAGTTTGCACTGAGGTTTCAATGTAGAATTAGTCAAGCAGTTTTGTTTCTTTTGATTTGTAACCTACTTTGCTCTACCCGTTTTCACTTATTACTACTTAAATCCTACTGCTTCAACTTAATAAAACCATTTTTATTTTCTATCAAACCCAGTGTAAGCGATTGTTACCTGGGGGGCAACCAGCGTGCACATTCCCCCTTTCATTGCTAAAGGGGGCTTTCCTAATTCTTTGGGGTTTGATCCCCTCTGGGGAGTGTTCTCTCAGGAGGCTGGGCCCTAAACTGCACTCTCCTTGGATGGGAAGTAGTTCAGTGTCTGTACTGCTTCTTGGTGGGGGCAGGGACCTCAGCTCGGGCTTGGCTGGGGAAGACCAGTGGAGCTGGCCCAGTAGGACCAGGCCGTGAGGAGCCCCACAGAGCAGGAAGGCAAGTGGCAGTGGCCATGTCAGCACCCCGGGAGGCAGGCGAGGGGTCATCTGTGACCGCACCCTGTCACACACATAACTAAATTCATTATGCACATGAACAGTGAAGTGGGGGGTGGTGATTTGGAGAATGTGTGTGTGGGGCAGTGCTTAGGATTAGGTTATGATGGGGGGGCGGGAGGGAGAGGAGTAAGGGCTCAGGCCAGGAGCTGCAGGCTCTGGAGTGGGACAAAAGTGAGGGATTCAGGGTAGAGGGGTCTCTGGGCTGGGGCAGAGAGCTAGGATACAGGAGCAGATGAGGTTGCCAGCTGAGGGTCAGGCCTGGGACAAGAGTTAGGGTGCGGGCTCTGAGAGGGAGGGCGGAGCAGGAGGCTGGAGTGCAGGAATAGATTTGGGCTACAGCAGTGGTCCCCAACCTTTTGGGGCTGCCGGGCCAGGTGAGGGCAGGGGTCATGCATGCGCTGGGGGCCCGGGGCACAAGAATGGCTCGTGCCGGCCCTGGTCACTAGGCGGGCGCACATAAATGCCCCGGCGGGCGCCATAGTGCCCGTGGGCACCGCGCTGGGGACCACTGGACTGCAGGCTTCAATGGGGTGGTGCATACTTCCAGGGGCTCCCCATTGGTAGAGTAGTGAGGATAAGGCAGGTCCTCTGCCAGCCCTGCCTTAGCACAGCTCCTGGAAGTGGCTGGCATAGTCAACTCCCAAGGTGGAGGCCAGGGTACTTGATGCACTGTCCCTCCAGCTCCCGTTGACCATGGTTCCAGGCCAACGGGAGCTGCGGAGTCAGCACTTGGGAGCAGTACACAAAGCCCATAAGCACAGGGGTGATCAGGGAAGCTATAGGGACATGCCACTGGCACTTACACCTCCAGCAGCGTGTGGGGCTGCTCAGGCTCAGGTTTCCTACCTGTGATGCATAGACTTGCCCCAAGACAGGTGAAATAAAGCTGCAGGCTGGATCTGGGCCATAAGTTTTCCATCCCCTTTCTTAAAGAGCATCTCCCCACTTTATCCTCTAGCAGACTGGGCCTCACCCTCAGGGGCAGTACAGCACAGATTGCAAGGGGAACAATGCTGCCAGCAAGTCCACTTTCCTTGTTCTCGGTGCAATGATGAAAAAAAGAGGGCTTCTCTGTGTGGTACCCATAAACTATTGACAGCAATAGGTCACAACATTACTACATACCATGAAGTAGAGGCTGGACCTTGCTGTTATTGGGGTAGCCTATTTTTTTCAAGGTCCTAATTTCCTGGGCTAGGAAGGGAGAAAAAAAGTAAGTAAGTAAAAAGATGTTAGAGTCTGTTCAATAGCATCTGGTGGACTGGCTTAGGCCCATGGTTCGCCTATTGAGTATCCCTGCCATAAGGGAAAAACTAGGGGGACAGCCCCTTCTCTAAACTCAAGTGTAATTTTACACACAGACATCTGTTTATAAGATAGAATAGAGATTAATATAGCACATAGACCACATACATATCAAGTTCTACATCCTTTATTACGCTTAGTCTTCACCTTGTATTGCTGACAGCTGTAAAGTAAGCAAAAAAAAATTTCTCCCATTCACTACAAGGGTATTTACAAATGCCATTTTGTTGTATTAAAGTATTAATTACAAATCAAAGAGTATACTACATTAACTCTAATATTTTGCTAATGAGCATCTATTATCTTGGTGCATGATGTGTTTTAGTTGACACCCTTTGGTGTAGTACCTTAGACAGCACATTATCACTATTAGTCTTGCGACAGTCTACTGCATTTCTGGTTGACTTTTCCAAAAACTACCTTCATATAAATAATTCATTTAAAAGCATAATAGGAATCATGAGACCTTGAGAACCACAAGTCATGAGAACCATTATTTAAAACAGAATTGAACAAAAGTACAGTATATAGATTACAACATATCAACATTAATAATTTTGCAGCAACATGCCAGCTGCTTAGTACTGTGAAAACGGCTGGCCAACTAAAGCAGTGGTCTCCAACTTCAAGCACAAGATCACTTTTTGAATTTAAGTCAGTCCAGAATCTACCTCAAACCCAAATACCCCGGCCTCCGCCTTCTCCAAGGCTGCTCCACCCCTTCATTGAGGCCCCGCCCTCCTTACTCTAAAGATGGGGTACAGGAGAGGGGGACCAAGAGACATCAATGCCCCCCTGCCTCTGTCTTCCCCACCCTGCACAACAAGCAGGAAACTCCCGGGGCAGCTCTGAGCACGAGCAGCAGGGCAGTGGTTGGGGAGCAGCTGAAGTGCCAGCACTTGACAGCCTCTCAGCCAAACCAGTCAGGATCACCAGCCAGAGGCTCCTGATCTACTGGTTGGTGACCACTCTCTTCATTCGAGAGGATGAAGAGAGGCCATGTTTTACAAATATTGTGTGCATCTAACACACATTTTTTTTTCTTTAACTGTTTCTGAAGAACAAGAATGCATGTCATAAGATGCCTTTAAGTGCTATTAGTCTAAACGTGACTTTGTTTTCATAGGAAGGAAATTATCTAAAGTGCCACGTAATGTATTTTTAAAGCTGCAATCCCTTAATTGAAAACTTTAGAAAAATGGCATTTAATATTTAAAAATAACTCCATCTCTGAATTATTATGAGTGCTAAGTACCATATATCCTAAAAGGTGCCAATTATAATAGGACTGCAGCTTTTAACAAAATATGTTACAACATTAAGGTAAAAAATGATTGATTGATTCTAGTTAAGCATAGCCCTCTTTATGAACAATTTTAAATGCACAACAGTTTAAGGAAAAGTAAGTTATTGGTCCTTCAGGAAGATTTTATAAGTTAAAAAGAAATCAAGTCCAGGTAGAGAGTGAAGCTCAATTTTTTGACTAATTAGTTCAATTGTTCTATCACTATTCATACAACATCACTGATTAAAACAAAAAATTCTAAAACAATATGAATAGTGGTTTCATTAAGAAAAAAAATGCAGTTTTGCTATATTTGGTCTCAGTCCTGTGGTCACTCAGCGTATAACTCCCCCCACTGAAGTCAATGGGTTAAATATTGCTCCCATGGATCACAATGGAAAATGGACTTGTAAGTTATACCTAACAGGTCCAAAAGTTTGTGGAGGGGTATTAAGCCCCTTCAAGAATGAGCCCTTTATAAGGTACCAATATAAGGCACAAGCAAGCGTATCATCAATCTAACTCATTCAGTATATTGGGTCCTTACCAACATAAAGCTTCAAAGGTATTCTAAGAAATACATACCAGCACTTTTAAGAGTTGGGTATACATTTTCTCCTATACTGTATTTGGTATCATTAGTATTCAATTTAATACTGATGTCCACTCACAAGAGGATTACTTTTCTTTAAGACTAACACAATGAACAAGCAAAGATGATTTAGGAAGTCTATACAATCATTTGCACCAATGTGCATTCATTTTTGGTGTATTTTAAACACTAGTAACTTGCTTTTTCTGTACACCTCTCAACCTTGTCAGTTATAGGTGTCTCCCTACTCAGATATAGTTGCCCTGCCCAGTCACTTTCTTCCTTATGACCCTGATCCAAAGCCCACTGACATCAGTGAGCTTTGAATCAGGACCTATATTTCCATGAATTATGCCTCTAATCTCTATTTACTTCTATATTATTAAATTGTCAGATTGTCCTTCATTCCCACTTTCCCACCAAACACCTCACCACTATGTTCAGTATCTGTGCCAATACTCTAATTGTTGGAGTACCCTAGTTTTTAAAACAAGAAAGTTATTTCTAATACATCGCTTGAAAGCACCTTAACTGTTTGTAAAAAATACAAAACTATTAGAGCAAAATTCTAGGAAAAAAGCTCAATTTAATGAACATACACCAGCATCCATATACAATGCCCAAAAGCTCAAGCTGGAAGGTATATGATTAAAAATATTTTCCCAATTTCTCTAGCAGCATGCTAATGTCAAGTTCCGTTACATGAAAACAATAAAGTGCTCTACCATTACAATGTCTGCTTAGCACAAGGATCATTTTATAGTCTATGCTTTACTGCACTGACTAGCTGGAATGCAATTGTGCTCTAGTCATGCCTTCTACACTTAAGGAAGTCAGGGAGGCAGCTTTTCTGTGCTGACTGCACAACCCAAAATTCTACATATACCAGAGACACTTGCAGGTAGACTGTCAAGTCAGTTTTAGAACCCAGCAAAGGGTACAATTGAAAAATTGTAAACATGAAAATAAGGCCTATATGGTGCATAGTTTAGTGAAAGTACACAGACAAAAAATTAATTACATTTTGACAAAACATTTGTATATTATCCTCTTCATTTTGAAAACAAGAACTACAGTCTTAAGAAAAAAAAAACAACTTTTCATTCTTGTGTGTGAAGAAACCTGTATCTACCAGGAAACTTTTTTCCTTAGCAAACCCAGCATTTTCATGAGCAGATATAGCATGATTTCACTGGATTTAAAGTTTCAGTTGCTGCTGAAGGTCATGAATTGATGCTGCACTGTTCTGCAGTTTCTTTGCCACCAATTTATCCTCCGTCAGTGTTTTGATAATTTCAATCACTCCATTTGTTCCAAGAATACATGGCATACTTAAAAATACTTCACTGTTTATATTGCAGCACCCCTGAAATAGTGAACACAAAAAGAATGTGGATAGAACCACCAACTTCAATAATCTCCATTTCCCATGCCCACTATGAAATAGTAAATTAACAAATTTAAATTAGGAAGGATAATTCATCACAAGATATGCTTTGTTTAGCTTACAAGCATAGCTTAATTCCTATGTAGGATGTTCACAGGCCTTGTAAAGTAAAGTTACTTTAACTACAGAAAAATGTTTCAACGCTGTTTTTAATATAAACACAGCTTTAATTTAGTCTTTTAGAATGAAGTTTAAACTTCAGTCTGAGATTCTGGTTAGTCAAATATAAGCATATCTTCTCTTCCATGATCAGACAAGTCAGAAACTAGAGAAGTTTGTCCCTGATTTAACAAATACAGTAATGAGAATATCTACATCAGATTCTTGTAAATGAAGTTGAAGATGTTTGGCTCTTGCAGAGATTTGCATCAACATCAAGCACTTGGAAACATGACGGCTGTGTCTACATTGGCATGATTTTGCACAAAAGCAGCCGCTTTTGCGCAAGAACATGCTGCCTGTCTACACTGGCGGGGAGTTCTTGCGCAAGAACACTGACGTTCTAATGTGTGAGATCAGTGCTTCTTGCGCAAGAGGCCAGTGTAGGCAGGCAACATGAATTTCTTGCGCAAGAAAGCCCGATGGCTAAAATGGCCATCGGAGCTTTCTTGTGCAAGAGAGCATCTACAATGGCACGGATGCTTTTGTGCAAAAGCACATCTCTTGCATAAAAGCACATGCCAGTGTAGACGCTCTCTTGCGCAAATACTTTATAACGCAAAAACTCTTGCGTTAAAAGTATTTGCGCAAAATCTTGCCAACGTAGACGTAGCCGACATGTTTATTATTTTGCCAAAACTAACTGTTAACAGCCTTAACAACAGCACTGCACATGTTGCATCTCTCAACTGCTTATATTTTGAAAGTCCAGTACAGAGGGCAGTTATTGACTTTTGCTCATTTTCAGATGGATCCTAAAAGCTAGGTGCCCAAAGTACGAAATAACTTAACTTGTGCGTCTGCAGAATGACTGGTCAGGATTAAGATCTATGTACGTCCACAATTAACATGAGTAATAGGATTAAAAGCACAATAGAAAAATATATTAAATGAATACCATATTTACCTTTGCCAGAGTTGATATGGAGTGAACCTTTCTTTTATCTTTCAGTATACTTTCAATCAGATCAGCTATTGACAGTCCAACAGACCAGGACTTTTGACCTTTTCCCTTAAGAACTTCCATGGCTCTACATAACAGAAAAATGTGGTTTTAGAAATTTCTTCAGTTACTGTATGTTGAACAAAACACGGGTATCTCCACAAGCACACAAAGTACTGCATACATACCAGATTAATTCCCCTAATTTTCTAGAAATTGCTTTCTAAAATAGTGCTTTATTTCCCCCAGTTCTACAAATTTCACCATTTTTTAATTCCTCCATGCAAATGGTACAAATTTTGCTAACTTAATAAAAAGTTATCATGGCAGACATTTTCCTGTTTTCCATGAAAAAGTAATATTAAATATATACCCTGTTCACTACAGTGTATTCCTGATCAAGTGCTTTGAGAATCTCAGAGGGAAGATACTAAGTAAGTGTCATGTACTAACAACAGCCTAGCTTACTGCATCAAATAAATGCTGAGGCAAGGCCTTTAGTGTTATTATGGCAAACAGTTCAGAGATCACATTTAGTCTATTAACATTACCGCTTAATTGTATTTAGCTATTAAAAACACTTTTCCTGTATACTCAAGGTATACAGGAATACTGGTGACGTGAAAAATTCAGAGGAGAAGTAAAGAAAAGTCAGACTATTCAGAAATTCTGAATTTTGCAGATTGGCAAAAAACAAAACAAAACAAAACAAACTTATGGGAACAGGATGATGTGAATTGAAGTTTAGTGTTGTAACAGCATTACCTCTTAGCCAACTGCTCCTGAGAATTATGATTCACTATTCCTTCAGTTTGATATGTTATTAAATTAGAACCACTCCATGCAGGTACTACATAAAATTAAAAAACAAAAACAAAAAAACAAAAAAACAAAAAAAACACAACACACTTTTGTCATTTTGTTATAATATATTGGAATGACAACATTTTAAACTGATTTTCTGAAGCGTAGGCTCGTAGAGGCTCTGAGCTCAGCTGGTGTCTTGTTGAGGTTAAAAATAGAACCTTGCCAATTTGCAGATATCTGCTTTATATCCACAGATATGGATGCAGGTATCCACAGATCATTTTTTGTAGATGCGGATACCAATTTTGTATGCACGCAGGGCTCTAGTTATAAAATCCATGGCAGAACTTGTCTGGAGACACTTGTTAAAAAAAAACACAAAAAAAAGGCTCCATATAAGAATTTAATAGAATTTGTTGTGATGCATTAGGTAAGTGCACTATGTAGAATGGTGGAATATGGCTCCTGTTGTCAAAAACAAACAAACAAAAACCCACACATGTATTAAAGATGATCTCATAAGCTTTAATGCGAAGAGAGAAGGGATACAGGTTAAATAAAACATGTTTTATCTTAACATTTCTCAGCATTCCTTTTTTAAGGTTATTTTTTTTTAAACTCTCCTTCCTTAAAATTTTTACATGATTTTATTGCCTTACCTACAATTAAAATGTTTGGATTTGATATCTTTACCCAATCCCTTAACACATAATAATATTATGAGGGTAGGTGAGCGTGCATGTGCATGTACGAAGCTGATGAGTATTACTGGAATGATAGCCTTAGAGAGAGCCCTGCATGCATATGGTAACTGTATCCGCATCCAATCCACGATCCACAAAAATGATCCATGGATGTGGATACCTGTAGATATAAAGCAGATAGATATCCACATATTTGCAGGGCTCTACTTATACAGCACAAGAAATAGCTTCTCAAGTTCACTCACATGGTTCTGTCAGCATGTCTGAACCCCCTAAAGCAGTGTTCCTTAAACTGTGTTCAGTTGGAGGTGTGCCGCAGAGAACAGAATTTAAAATGGCCGCCCTTAAAGGTGCAGGCGACTCTCCCCCCTCCCCCCAATTAAAAAAAATGTTCCTCATTAAAAAAAATATATATTGTTTGGTGTTCCTCGGTCTTAAAAAGTTTAAGAAACATTGCCCTAAAGAGACTAACGTTAAGAGCAAGAGGCTAGTTCAGTCTCCATTCTCATTTCATCTCTGTTGAAATTGCTCACAAGGAGAGACGATAAATGTTACCAAAAATCACATGGAAATGTATCTACCAAGAAGAGGATTAAACCCACCCATTCAGTTCACACATGTTGCTACACATCAATTTTCTGTCAACTCAAGTTGGATCTGAAGTAAGTTAGAGGTGACAGGTCCATACTCTCATTACCAGTTCCCTTAAACATCAACCAGTCCCCACCGTCTATCAATTTCAAATAGGAATACTGTCAAAAGAAAAAACAGATTTGAGTACAACCTTTATGTTCAGGCCAAATATTGCAAAATTTGGTTATAAATATTTTCCCCTCAGACTTTGCTGTAAAGCCACAGTGTCCTATATGCTAGCCACTAGTCACATGTGGCTGTTTGGCTGGTTGAGTGGGGCTAGTTTGCTGCAGAACTGGTTGGACACCACAGCTGTAAAGTAACAGTGGAAAATACATCCTCCAAGTAGTGTTCATTTGATTTGGCAAGCATGATGAAAAGCAATCCTGAACTCAATATGTGAATATTGGGTTCTTAGTGGAGAGCTATCCAAACGTTTTAAAAAAAAAAAAAAAAAACCCACAAAAACAAAACCCCACACACCACACTACTATACTCACTTTCAGCAGAGACCCTCAGTAATGAATGGACCATGGATGGAGACCAAGCTATTCTCTCACCCTTAAGTTAGGTGGATTCAGTAAATCAGGACTGGCAGAGAACAGGGGGGAGCCAGCGTGCATCACAGTTCTCTTAAATTCAAACACAATGCGTTATTATTTAGCCTAACACATGGAAGGAAAGCTGGGAATGGCATGACAGCTGAAAAGCCACGTACTACAACAAAGCTATCAAGCATACTTAGAAGTGTGACAGAGCCCCGATTCATGAAGACTGACAAACCTACTGTACAGATTACATCTATTATTGCTTTCTTATAAATCAGTCTGTATTTCAACTGGAAGTCATGACTTAAAGGACCCATAAAATGAAAACACTGATAGTGAAAGTTGTTCTATGAGTCAGAAAGATACACTAGAAAAATGTTACTAAGATTTTAAAACAGATTAAAAGTTACTCTAAAGAAATCATGTATTTTCTGTCTCCCCTTTATTGGACATAATGGCCTATCAATATTCTTTAACATCCAGGCAACAAGTCCATCCCAAAGGTTAGCTGCAATTTCCACTCTTCATATATGCTCAAATCTCCATTACAGAACAGTTCTCAATTTATATTATGGTACACCCATATAGGTTTTTTACCTAACTGCTTTTTTTTTTTTTTTTTTAATTATTTTATTTTTTTGAGGACAACCTTTGAAAGGAAAAGGGAGGTAATTCTCCTCTGAAGAAAATTCCCTTCTTAGCAGGACTCAATTTAAGAGGGGAAAAAACCTGACACTTAACAGTAGCTGCATTGTGTAGGAACAGGTGCTACACAATCATGAATTAAATTAAGTTTAATGTTTCTATGTGGAACAGAAATTTAAGCAGACCAGATAAAGAGCCTAGTTTGTTTTCTTAATTACTTAATCCTTCATACATCACTTCTTTTAAAGGTAGGGAGAAACTAAAACAGAACTAATACACTTCTGTGAGAGCACTTAATTCTATCTTCTTCGAGATTCAAAACTTCTGGGCTCCATTTTTGTCTCTGCTGTGCACTTTGGGAAGTCAATTACAGCCAGTTTGCAAAGGAGTTGAGCAAACACAGCTACTGTGAACATCCATGTGAACTAGGGGACAGCACCTCTGAAAACCATGATATTCTCTGAAGTACTGACAGCCCTTCTGTCCTCCTTCAACATCGTTAACGTAATTTAGTGTGATACCACATGAACAAAGCTGTACTTCTGTACATTTCTCCCCATTTGGGAACGCACAGAGAACATCTTTGTACATTGCCAGAACACTGGACATATGCCCATAGTCATAATCATGCATCAGTTTACCTTTGCCTTCCCCTTGTTCGCCAATAATCCAAGCTTCTTTTCCTATGGTCTGTGCTTTCAACAAGTTTGTAATAATATATTGGAATCTCTCAGTGTCTAGATTACAACCAATTCCAATAACTCTGCTTTTAGGAAATGCACTCAGCTTCCATGATACATGTGTCATTATTTCCACTAAACATGGGACAAAAGCATATTGAAAACAATTATGCCCAAAATTTAAAACAGTAAACTATAATTCATTCACAAGAAACAAGAGCAAGAACATTTTAACTCAAAACAAACATACAGGACAATATTAGCAGTTTACTCACAGCTAAAACAATGAGTCAGGTTTTGAAAATAAATGTCATAGCTCCAGTAAAATAGCCACAAAATAAATCAAACTCAAATAATTTCTCACCTCCCCCCACCCCCCAAAACAGCAACATCCCTTCTCAAAATTTAGTTCATATGTCAATATGTAGACATTTGGCAAATGTCTCCCCTCCTTCCCTTTTTTGGATGAAGCAAAGAGTTCTCTTTCCAATTGCTCTAATATTAACATGTTTTGAGTGTGCGGGAAAGGGGTAGGTTCACATCTACATCTTCCTTCCATAGAATCAGAGCTGGAAGAGACCTCAGGAGGTCATCAAGTCCAGCCCCCTGCCCAAGGCAGGACCAATCCCAACTAAATTAACCCAGTATTCTGACAGAAAATCATGGAATTATGATAGTGTTTCCAAACAAACAATGGGCAAAGTATTTACTGGTAACATAGGGGGCTATTCACCAGAAATTTTGATCATATTGCATGTTTATATTATTACAGCATAGGGGAGAGGAGGAGAGAGAGAGATCTTGTCACTAAAAACATTTGCAAGGTACTCTGACTATAGTGGATAGACATATCATAAGACTCTAGACAAAGTGAGGTTTAAAACTATACAGAAAACACATGAAAGACTTGATACTAAAAATACTAATTTTCCACCCTTATGTAAACTATGACTAAGACAACATCTTACCAACAGCCTCTTCATATAGAAACACACACAGATAAAGTGGCTTGCCCAAATTTGAAGAGGGAGTCCATCTCAAAACTGGGATTAGCATTTAAGAGTGCTGGCTCCCTGCTCAGTAGAATATACCAAGCAACAGGGTAGTCTTTAAATAGATCAGAAACAATTCAGGTATAGGGACAAACAAGATCAAATACATGTAAAATAGCAATGAACCTGGATGAGATGCAACAAGTAGCACACTATTTTGACTATAACGTGCTACTGCTGGGATGATTCCTCTGAATAGATCCACATTGCTCTGAATGACATCAAGATATGACTGAGCATTACCCAGAGAATTAACGGTGAGCACCACCACTTTTGAATCAGCAGAAGCAGAAAAATCTGATAAAAGAAATTGAGGTATTTTTTTTTAAATCTCATTTTATCAAGTTAGATATGTCAAGGCAGATTTGGCACAAAGATGTTTTAAATAACCCACACTGAGCCTAATACATATAGGTTTACTTCACTACACAACTACTTTTGTTTGTCTTTCCACAAGACCTTTAAGTTTTTCCTACAGTAGAACTGAATTAGGGAGACAGAAAAGGCTATTTTTTATGTATCATCATCCCTGATCTACTGTGTTGCAAGTATACACAGAGCTTTGTTTCGGAACTTTCCTCCTATATAAACGTGTAGTTTGTACCCTTCTACAGTATTTCTAATCCAAGATTGCCTATATTATAAGATACTTTGAAATCTCAGAGTTACAAACATCTGACCTACAAACATCTGCACATACAAAAAAAGCTTTGCTATAGCCTCAGGGGAGCAAGTAGGAGGTGCAAGTTGCCACGAACAGTGCAAGCACTCCCCCAGAAAAGCAGAGGGAAGTTGCACAGCCTACCAAAGCGAATGGCACTTTGAAGGGGAAACCACCACTTCTTTCCAGCTACCTGCTGCTCCCTGCTCTTCCAGAGTCCTCCAACCCGCACTCATATTGCTTGCTGCCACCCAAACACAGCCTGTGGAAGGAGCCAGCCATGGGATGGGGTTGGGAACTTCCCTAGCTGGTGCTGAGCCCACAGAGGAGATGGGGGGCTTTAGGATGCTTGAGGAGGCCATGGCATTGTCTGAAGAGCAAGACCCCAACTCCTCAAGATTTGCCTCAATTTCCAGAGCGGTCAAAAATGCCCTCACATGTTACAAGGAAATTTACTTTGAGAAAAAGATGGTAACTGTCCAAGCTTTTCTAGAAATATTTTCTAAGGAAAGTGCCCCAAAGGAATGAACCTCTGAAGCTCTCGAAAGTGCCCCGAAATCCCCTACAGAATCTGCACCTACCTCCTCATACTCTAATTAAACCTGACTTTCCACAAGCATTAGCATTCAAGGTAAACAAATTGTTAGTCAATTGTATTGTTTTTCTTTGTTTAATTACTAGTATGGCAACAATACTGTTTTCTACTATCTGCAGTGAAAAATAGTATTTCAGCTACATTATGGGTTAAAAAACAGGCTTTTGTGGGCTTGCCTGGGAACCTAACCACCATTTATAACACTGTTTCTCTGGGAAAATGTGTTCCAAGTTCCAAACAACCAATTTACAAAAGAACTTTTAGAACACAACCCATTTGTAAGTTGGGGACTTCCTGGTTACAACTCACAGAACCCATCTGAGGTTGACATTATCCCCATTTATGGATAGAAACTGCACTTTGCCCAAGATCACACAGAGCTTGCTGCCCAGAAATCTGGGCTCCCAGTCTCCTACTTAACAAATGGACCTTTCTACCCCATATTAATTTATGGGTTTTTTTTCTGTATGCCTTCCTAAGAAACTAAGTAGTAAAAATAAGCATCCTTCTCCTGCCATTTTTAATTGGATCTCTAAAAAAAGAAAGTGTCTTCTTTTTCCAACCACATCGAGATAGTATTTAGAATGGGGCCTTCACTATAGTGCCTGAGCACTGACTGCATCCTTATAACCCCAGATTCTGGGGGAAATCTTTATCCCCATTTCTTCCTTTCACGTAGGGGTTTTTGTTCTTTTTGTTCTTCTAGTTCAACATCAAGAACACTGATGCTGTATCGAAGAGTCTGTTCTAGTGGCTTGAGGTGGAACATGCACAGCCATTAAAAAGTATATTACAAAATATATCTAGTAAATGAACTGAATGCAGCTAGATATCACAAGAGAGCTAAGTCTCCAAAACCAGAACAGATCACAGTATCAGAGAGGAGGAGTACAAACTTCCCTGGATCATGCTACCAGCATATCACAGCATTAACCAGAAGACGCCACTTCTGTTGGTGAAAAAACTAGAAGATAATGGGTGCTTACAGACCCATAATGAATTTAATGACTGAAAGATGAATGTTTCTATCACTCTTTTTGGTGATAGAGTTCCCATAAAGTAATAAATAACTATACAGCAAAATAAAATACTGGAACATACAATAATATGTTCCACTACTGTATAAAAAAAAAATAGTACCTTTGCTGATTTCTACATTTGGCAGACTAAAGATATCCAGGTCCATTGTTCCTCCTTTTGCTGTACTTTCTGAGAGGTCTATGAGAACCACCTTGTCTGCAGCACCCTGTACACATACATATATTTTAACTCATGCAGCAAAATAAAAAAAATACAGTTTATTCTGATAAAGATGCTTCTGAGATTTGATGTCACTGTAAAAAAGATGCAAATTGAGTTGCAAAAAAAACCACCCCACTGCCCAAACCAAAGCCACCAATGACTATGTAATATTAAATGGAAAATTGGATAACTGTGTTAGTAGTTTCATTGCCAAATAGTATATTAAACCACATACACAACCTCCCCTTAAGAAGTGCTGCACCCAACATTCAAAGTAAAGGCCAAAACTGACTACTGAGCAAATACAGAAATACCGTATACTCAGAGAACTGCACAGTACAGGGCACAGCCTTGACAATACCCCTGGAGTACAGATTTACATGCTCTGCGTGTTCACCCTTAATGTTTTATAACTAACAGCTCTGTCAGACACCATAAAGGATGATTACATTTGAAATGTGTAAAATTTATTTTTAATATATTTAAATAGGAAAAAAGTAAACTGTAGAAGCAGCATCGTAAATTATTAAAAGTACTTAAAATGAAGTAATTGTTTGTGTGTGTTAAATACTAAGAGCTAGATGGAATAGCATTACAGGGTCAGCACTACACAATATTAATAGATTCTACTGAAGACAAGAAAGTACCTTTGCTGCAATTGCTAGTACACAAGCAATGCCAAGATCTCCTGCTCCAATCACAGTAACTTTGTTAACACCTCCATCTCTTTTCTGTCCACTCACCATAGTCTTTGAATTCATGTCAGTTTCACCTAAAATTAAAAATACCATACTATCTACTGTATGTGAAAGATAATGCCTGAGTCTAATCAACCAAATTACTTTGTCTTCTCCAATACACTGGTCATGCTATGGAAACTAATTTTTCAAGGCTTCCATTGTGCAAGACATTTTTTCCACAAGATTATATTCTTACAGTTTACATTTAAATTAAGCTTTTCATCAGCAAAGAAAAAAAATAGATGCCTTGTCTACTGACCATGCTCCCTAAACTCTCCATTCATCTCTGCCACTGAAATGTAGCGTGATGTAGGGGCAACTCATTTAATATAGTATCAGTACACCTTCCTTTTCTCCTGCTACTCTTAGTATCGCTTATGCTGTTATATACAAGATGGACAATCACAGGACCTAACCACATAAACCACAACATCACGGACTCGTAAAACTACACATCCTCTAATGTGATAAATGCCGCCAAGTGCCAGCAATGTATATTGGCCAAACCGGACAGACTCTGCGACAATGGATAAACGGACACTGTCAACCTGCGTTTGTATAAAGATATTAATTGGTTTAGGCATTACAAAGGCAATTTCCCCTGCCTTTGACATTCACACTTTCACATCAAAAGCTATGAATTGAACACATCCAGCCTACTCAATTAGTTTAATTAACACGGGTCCTACAATTGACAGGTAACTGCTTTGGCTGCTATATAAACTCTGGATTAGGAGTATTAAAATGCATGAAATTAAGTAACCGTGTAACTGCTGAATACTTCAGCGGTTACATGGTTACACATGGGGTGGCAGGCAGTTCTATATCAGAGCTGAAGTGCAGGGGAAGCCAGCAAAAGCCAGCTCCTTGCACATACCAGCTCCTACCTGCCACCCCACACTGCTGCCTTTGATACAGAGGCAGCAGCACAGGGCAGGCTCCCTGGGAGCTGGTGTGCACCAGGAGCCTGCATGTAACCTGGCTCCCCACGTATACAGGGAACCCGTGTGTAACCATGAACATTAACTGATGAGCTCTGTCTCATCAGTTAACTGTGTACACAATTATACTTTCCATCCCTGCTCTGGATTCTGCAATTTCCACTTCAACTCATCTGATGAAGTAGATTTTTCCCACAAAAGCTCATGATCCTATATATGTGTTAGCCTCTAAGGTGTCACAGGACTACTTGTTTTTAAAGTTACAGACCAACACAGCTACCCCTCAGACTTTTTTTGTCCATTTTGTTTGTTTAGACGAAGATCTTTGGGACAAGAACTTTCTCTCCACAGGAGTTTGTACAGTGTCTGCACTTGGTTACAAGAAGCAGTGATGTGGACTACAATGTGGGAGGGGGATTTCTAAAAAAAGACACTAGTGTTGCACTTCCAAAGGTCTACTTAGTCGTAGACCTTTGATGGTGTACACTAGGGTTCCCTAATGATCTTTAATGTTAGCGCTGTTTCAAACAGTATGAATATAAAAAGCTCACTAAGCTGTAGGTAGTCACACCAGCAGGAATCCATGACCATATGTTTTAAGAAACACACCTCTAGTCTGCAGCGTTACTCCACGTAGGCAAGCCCTCTGGTACATTCTCAGTGACTACAGTTGCCAACTACTGCAACCAAATAATAAACCCTTTGATGCTACTACATGCACCAATGTATTCTACTTCAGAAAGTGTTTTTAAAAGATTGGAAGATGGTTTTAAATTGCAGAAATTGAATATTTCATAATTACAATCTGATAATTCAATACTCTTGATAATATGGCTCTCACTATACTGAATGATGCATACAAAATTTCATTTTACAAATAATGCATACAGCATCATTATCTATAAAGAACATGTAAATCAGCTATGCCCTCAGAAAGGGTACATTTAAGGTAAAGGAAAAATAACGTACTCTAGGAAAACGTAACCAACACACGTTATAAGTAATACTTCTTTGCCATCTCAAAAAGATAAAATAAAAAATGGCTAAAAGCAGAGACAAAATGGACATTGATTCAGATCTGCTGAAAAGTACATACCTGCAGTTATCTTTGCAATATAGGATAGCAGTTCTAACTGCCTGGCTTCATCAGAAGATGGTATTGAATACAGAGGTAGCTCTTCCTCAAACTTTTCAATCATTTCTTTGATTAATCCAACAATAATTGACTTTGGCTGGAATAAATACATATATGAGAAGAGGTGAAATCTTTACTTGCTATCATAAAACAGCATGCCCATAAAATGCAGTAATTTCTTGACAAGTATTAAGAGTCACTGTAAATTTATCCAAACTATAAACATCAACCTTTCACACCAAAACCAATTTTTAAGATTGAGGAAAAGTAGCACCCCCAGTTAATATAAAGGTGGGACCTCCCTGGTCCAGCACCCTCGGGACCTGAGCCATCCCAAACCATGGAGTTTGCTGGACCAAGAGAAGTTAAGGCTCCCCTCCAGGCCATGAACCAGCTGCCAGCCCCGTTGCCTCCCCAGCCCCGCCGTCCCCCAGCCCTGCCGGGGCTGCACTCCTGCCCAGTGCCAGGGCTGTGCCCTTACCACCAGTGGCACCAGTCCGGGCTACTTTCCTGGCCACTGGCCCTGCTGCCTCTAGCCAGGCTGGAGCTCCACTTTCCACTGTGGTGGCCCGGCCTGGGCTGCACTTCTGGGTGCCAGCCCTGCTGCCTTTGGCCCAGGCGGTGCTGTGCTCCCCACTGCAGCCCAAGTCAGGGCTGTGTTCCCCGTGTCAGCCCCATTGCTGCTGGGGTTGTACTCCCCACTACCAGTGCAACCCCTAAACCTGGCCAACTTTGGCTCTCTGGTCCAGCAATATCCTCGATCCTCTGGACCCCAGATATTGCTGGACCAGAGCGTGCCAGAGTTTAGAGGTATAACCTGTATTTCCATTTAATTTTTTAATACCTTATTAAGACAAATGTAAATATCTAACAATGGAAATATGGATTAGAAAAGTGGAGAATCTAGGGATTGAACAAAAAATAGCAAACACCAACACAATTGGTTGTTTGAAGCATTATTGGACATATGAAATAGCTTCTGATACAGTATCATAACTAAATACATGAATTAGATAAAAGAAATCCACTTAGCAGCTAAAATTGTTTTTTGGACTTTATATACTAATCATTCCTAGAAAAACAATCTCCATAGTGCAATAATATCCATACCAGAGATAAGACAATTATATCAGTTACTGTAATTTTACTGAAAAACTGCATTTGGTAAATATAACCTGTTTACCCAATCACTGGTTAGCGTTTTCTTTAATAGAAAAGTTTAATCTCCTTTTATTCCTCATTATTTCTTTGTAATATCTGACTGATTGAAGCCTACTGCTTAAATGGAAACAACCTTCTGCTTCTCTCTGCATATTCATATAATTAAGATTAACAAACGTAGAAGAGGAAAAAAAATGAGCATTAATTTTTATGTAATATAATATATTCTTCCTGGAATCTTTTTTCTTACGTGGCTCCAGTTTTGTAGATAGGGCAAGTATATCCTGCCATGTGCATCTATGTGTTTTCCCACAGAGATTTCCATGTTCATAGTTGGCTTCAGAAAGCAAATGGGAGGAGCAAAAGGATGAGAATCCAAAATCCACAAACAAATTGGTATGTTATAGGAATTACCTGTTAGATACAAAACAAAAAGCATTATAACCACTGCATTTCAGAGGTATACTGAAATCATGATTGTGTGTTTTGTTTTCCTTAAAAGATAACACTTGATTTGCTTTATTTATGCTAATGATTTATACTATCCCTACCAACTCTGCTATATTAAGTATCATATTTAAAAAAAAAAAAAAAAAAAAGCTTTATAATTGTCAGGATTTCAAACAGAACTTGATCAAAGGAGCTTCTTCCAGCAATCCATTTACTTTTCTAGGGTTAATATAACCTTGGAAACAAAGAGCTAATGAGGAGAATCAATATATTAAGTGCTCTATGCCTAGACTTCAAAAACTTCAAGTTCAAGGAAGAGTCCTAATTATCTGGGAACACTGCATATCCAAACACACCATACAAAAGACTTTTAACAATACCCACCAGCATGAGAACTATGGGCTCATCTACACAATCATTCACCTAGTTAAGTAAATCAGTTTTCTAATATGTAATGAGTTATTTCAGAGCAAATCTAGGTAAGAGCCTGTCTACACAGTGAGCTCTCGCATGTGGAAAGCTAGGGTATGGGGCCCACGTTTAGGGCATCTACAGTGCCCTGCAGTTTGAACTACAATGGATATAACAACCCTGCATATACACTCCAGACACAAACTAATGTGAACCAAGACCCTTTCAATGTAATCCTGTTTGAAGAGAGTCACATTGCCAACCCCACTAATAAAGCCAACCTGAGCAATTTAACCCCGGGAACGAAAAGGAATAAAACACTAGTGTACAGAATTTAACTGTTAATCAACTTTACTTAGAATATTTTCAGAAATGAACTCTCACTCCAACCTTTTGGCTGATGGTAAAGAGAAGAGCACTCTTGCTCTCCATTTTCCCCCTCTCATCCCCGGGCTTCCTAGCAACTGCCTTCCACCCCAGACAATGGCTCCAGTGCCAGCCACTGCTGCTCCTCATAGCTTCTTCCTGCCCCCAAGAGTGAAACTGACCAGATTCTTAGCGTCCTATCTGGTTGAATAGCAGCAGTGAAACCTGAAAAATTAACAAGGCTACAGACTGCAGTAGTTCATTGTTTTTTATCTAGATCCAAATTTCTTGGTCAAGGTATAGCCCAGACTCCAGATACAATAATTTAAAAATTATAACACTGATTATAATAAGTAAATAAAGATTTCAAGACCTGTTCACAAGAGTCTGGGGGTCCATATTTGGCCTGGGGTCTGCCTACTGATTACCCCTACACTCTAGCAATTAAGCAACTGCTGCAGCCTGACCAGCTCTGAACAGTATCAGAGGCACTGGAGTTGTCCACTTGCAGTTTTAGAAAGCCAGCACTGGATCATTTTATACTATGCTTACATGTGGATATTATTGTTAAAAAACAAAAGAAAGACACTGAAGCTTTGACCCAAGACACTGAAGACCAAAGCAAGTAGGTTTTTCAAGTCCCGTCCAAGTCAGGAAAAGTCTTAATCCAGCTCTTATGTGGCTTACGGGAGACTCTCCAGGTCATGCACCTTAGCAAAGGAAACAACATTTCTGCTATCTTGGGTGTACTAAATTAAAGCCTTTTCCAAGCTTAATGGGACTTATCAGGAACATCCCTATTAAATGTACACAATATCTTACTATTGTATTTGGCATTGGTATACGCAGTCAATCAGTTCTTTACCTTACCCTGATACTTCACTGGAATAGTGCCACTAAAATTCAAGAGGTCTTTAAGGGATCCATCTTTGAAAGCTGAAATTGAGAACAAGTTTTTTTTTTATTGGTGTGATGATTTTTTTTTAAAATATACAATATTCTAAGTAATCCCCATTAGTGCTTCATTCTACCTTTAAATAACTATTGATTCCAACTTTAAGATGTATGCTGAAAATGAACACTTACCAGCAAATGTGAATATTTATCACAGATTTATTTCTTGAACGTAGATACTGCTCATAGTAATTAAACTCACAAAGGTCACCTTTCTCTTTGCTACTTTTTTAAACAGAATGTTACTTTATTTCTTTACTAGAGACTTACCCAGCATTGCCTGTGTCCTTCAAGAAAGGGCCTTGTGCATGTGGGGGTGCACAGGAAGTAGGGGGAGTGGGGCCTGTTCTCTCTCTCTCTCTCCCCCTCCCCCCAACCCTGCACAGGACCTGTCCCCCCACCGCCTTCCCAGCCACCATGAGGCTGCTCTTCCGAGGGTCGATTTCCAGCCACTGCTGCTTCCAGCCTGAGGGTTGATTTAGCAGTCTAGCAAGAATGCACTGAATCAACCACTGATCATGCTCCTGTCGATTCCAGTACTCTACTGGGTCACAAGGAGTAAGGAGAGTCAACAGGAGAGAAACTCTCCCATCGATCCCACCACAGTGGGGACACCACAGTAAGTTAAACTAAGCTACGTTGACTCCAACTACACTACTCACAGAGCTGGAGTTAAATACCTTAGTTCAGTGGTCTCCAACCTTTAAGTATAAGATCACTTTTTGAATTTAAATACAATCCAGGATCTACCTCAAAACCAAATACCCTTGCCCCCCTCCTTCCCATCCCTTCTGAGGCCTCGCCTCCTTCCCGCCCCTTCTCTGAGGCCCTGCCCCTGCTCACTCCATCCTCCCTCCCCCATCCTCACTTTAATGAGGCTGGGGGCACAGGTTTGGGGTACAGGAGGGGTTCAGGACTGGGGCCAATGTTCAGAATGCAGGCTCCAGCTGGGCACCACTTACCACAGATGGCTTCTGAGTGGCTAAGGCAGGCTCACCTCTGCCCTGGCCCTGCACCACTCCCAAAAGCAGCCAGCAAACTCTCTCCATCCCTGCCCCACTCTGTGGAGATGGGGTACAGGGTGGAGGGAGGGGCACCCTGACATCAGCACCCCCCCCTTCCTCTTCTTCCCATGCCCTGCACAGCAAGCAGGAGGCTCCCAGGAGTGAGAGGCACCTCCAAGGCAGAGGGCAGGAGCAGCATGGAAGTGCTGAGAGGGGCAGATGAAGTGCCAGTGCTTGATAGCCTCCTGGCCAAACCTCTCAGGATCACCTGTCAAAGGTTCCAAGATCTACCAGTACAGTGTTTCTCAAACTGCTCCGCGGAGCCCCAGGGCTCCACGAGACATCTCCAGGGGCTCCATGAGGTTGAC
This sequence comes from Pelochelys cantorii, assembly GCA_032595735.1. Taxonomy (NCBI): domain Eukaryota; kingdom Metazoa; phylum Chordata; order Testudines; family Trionychidae; genus Pelochelys; species Pelochelys cantorii. Next base: position 22,905,094 of record CM064329.1, on the reverse strand, counting down.
AAACTGGAAACATCAATAGGTACAACACATACAATCAGTGGACCGCTGGGGCTCTGCATAAATTTTTAAGCATGTAAAGGGCTCCGGAGCCCAAAAAGTTTGAGAACCACTGTACCAGTGGATCCTGATCTACTGGTTGTGACCACTGCCATAGTTCAACATTGCCTCCTAATACAAACCTGGCCTAAGGTTGGTGTCCCTAGACATTTCCTCTAGCTTTCTCTAAACAACGTAAATTCATCAACTATGTTTAAAATTTGCTAAAGTGAGAAAGTAATATGGAATCCAGGAAATTATCAGTTTGTATAATCACCGATGTGTTACAGTTTATTCATTAAAAAAAAAACCCACTCAGTTTAGTGTCATTAACTTACAACAAATACTGTAGGAAATGAATTCCTGAATAATAAACCCACATGATATAAAGCTAGGAAGATAATTGAAAATGACAGTAATTTAGATAAGTTAAATTGTAGATAGGTAACTTATGAAAAAACACAGTTCCACACAATCAACTGCTGAAAGATACAATGAAAAATAACTAGATCAGATGCTTACTGTATGTGTCCATGGAGAATCTGAAGTTTGGGTAGACCTTAACAACATTCTTCAGTTCTTCTATGGTAAGGTCCCTGAATTTATACTGCACACAAAACAAAAAGAGGATATTTCAACATCAAAGATCCACCTCTTTCATTAAACTGGACAGGATGGGTGGGGAAGAATAAGAGGCGGCAGAAAGAGACAGCTAAGGATTACCTATAGATTTGACATTAAAATTAATTCTCAAACCAATTAGGCCATAGCATGCATAATCTTATCTGAATACCAACATCTGCAATCATATATTTGAAAAAGATTAAGTTGTATAATTATATTGTTTGCTAACAGCAAACTCTATATTGGCTTTCACAGAACCAATTATATTTTTAAGGGTTTTCATAACAATTGCCTCACAAATATATGAAAATGTCTGAAAAAAATCTTTTGGATTAAAATGTGCGGTGTTTAGTATCTGTCCAGAAGTGAATTACTTTAGAGAGGTTGAGCAAAATCTTTAGAGTCACTGAGTTGAGTGAGGGTGAAGGAAAAACCCAACTTTTTATTTTAAAAAAAAAAGCGCCACATTTTGAGGAACACTAATGCCTTTGGCAAAAATCAGACTTCAAGCTACTTCCTTTGAACCATTCCCACGCCATAGCTACCCAACCTCCAGACCGCTTATCCTCCCACACCGTTTTGTAAACGCGGGGACTGTTCACACTTCCAGGATTTAAAGAGTGTGCTCCAAACTGTGGGAAATTTGAATTTAGACGGACACCCCAGCCCAGGAACGCGGGGCACGCGCGGGGCTGAGGAGAGGAGCGGAGCGCGCCCGGGGCGTGGGAGGAGAGACCTGGGGGCGTGGGGCGGCACTCGGAGGGGAAGGGCGAGCCGGGGCGCTCAGGCGGGGAGGGGAGACCCGGGAGGTGCAGGAGGGCGCTGGGGAAGGGGAGGGTAGAGCCGGGATGGATGGGGGCGAGCCGGGATTGCCCCGCTAATGCCCACTCTCTGCCGGGCTCGCGGAGCTGCACAGCCCCCTGCCCTTCAGTCAGGCGTGGCAGCGGCTCGCGCCATCCGCTCCCCACCGGCCCAGGCGGAGGGAACAGGAGCCCGGCGCGCGCCGCCCACCTTCACCAGCAGCGACCTCAGCGTCTCCTCGGAGAACTCCATGGCGGCAGCAGCGGCTTCCCGCGTTTCCTGCTACGCCCGGCCGGGACGGCGACTGCCAGGAGCCAAACCGCCGGCTCCACCCCCTTGGTCCGGCACTCAGGGTGGGTGGACGCGGGCTGGGCCGGGCTCTCCCGTTCCGCAGCTTGCGCGCCCAGTGCCGCCAGCCTTTGTCCCAGCGCCGCCCAAAGGCCAGGCGGCTGCACGCAGCCCCGTGCGTGTTCCTGCTACATTGCCTAGTCCTGGGCGCCCTCTGTGCTGCTCACCTGGTTGCACTCCCCGGGCTGTTAGACACACAGCTGAGCCGTAGCTCATGCCCACGTCAATCGGTTCGTCTGTAAGGTGCCACAGGCCTGGCTCCTCCTTGTTTTCTCAAGCTAATAGCCCTCCAGAACAGCTGGTGTCAGAGCGCAGCCAAGGACCTGGTCACCCAGGGACAGCAAACACCACATTTGCCACTGAGCAGCCAGCATAACAGGATACGCCTTGCCAGTCACCAGCTTCTTGTTTTGTTTTTAAAAACCTTCTTGCCTTATGCCTTCCTTGCAGCCCAGTCCTGAAATCGCTCTGCTGCTTGTGCAATTGATTTCCAGACACCTAACTGGCTTTCTGAATGCCACCAAGGAGGGTGTGGAATAATCAGAGGTTCAAATATTCCTAGTGATGTACTCCTGATTAACAATCCAACCTTCCCCCTCCCCCCCCCATAGGATTCAGGCTGTAGTCGTCACTGAGGCCAAATGAATACAATCGTAGTTTTTAGGCAAAGCTGTGTTTCATGCTAAAACAGAAGACTTTTCATAAAGATTTCAGATTTGCATATCTCAAAAATGCATTGACCCATCAACTTCAGAAAGTATAAACATCTATCTAGAGGCCACATTATCAGTATTTCAGCTGAAAAGGGGTTTGGGTTATTTCTTTATTTATTCTATTTATTTATTTAAGAACTTGCAGGTGGAATCTCAGAGTTGTACACATAATGGAAAGCAAACATCCCCAGAACAAATAAACACCCTATCAGAAAATACACTGCTGAATACACATCTCCCATGAGGACAATGAAATAGAACAAACAATTAATTACAGATGCTAGCCACAACCCTTCATGCAATACTGGAAGGTACTCAGATAAATATTTAGAATAGAAATAGAATAGAAGTAGAATAATGATTGCGGTGATAAAGCACTTAATTTACCCAAAAAGGCAACTGTTTCAAATCTTGTTTGCCTCCCAAAATATTATGTGTAGACGTGATTAATACAATATTAACTGTTAACATGGATCCATAACAGATCCTTAACCCATCCATGCCTCTCTATCATCACTGTTAAATGAATCCACAGGCTGGTCAAGTCTTACATTGACTATTGCTACTCTGTCCACTTTGATGCCAGAGCATATCCTAAATTCTACCCCTAAACGTATCATTTTCACTATCTGTTTCAACCATATTACTTTTTCTTTGTATCTCTTCACTGTCATTCTCCTCAGATAGCTTTAAATCAGTTTTCTTATGTTCAAGGCCCTGCAAAAATGCTGACCATTTTACTTGACATAGCTACTAATTTCTTCATCCTTCATGCTTATCCTTCCATTCATCTTTCTCATGTCACATCTCTGATGTTGCTATGCTTTGAACAGGCTCCCATTTCCATATTTGCTAAGCAACCCATCATTTCTCGTTCATATTTTTATATAAAAATTAATTTGTTTTCCAGGAACACTTTCTAATGATAAAATGTTTTATTCTGCCTCTGTTAGTAGTTGGTAGAAAGGCCAGTGATATTGGCTGTAGAGTACTGTATAGCAGCTCCACATAAATTATGATAAAACTCTTGTCATATCTTACACCATCAATAAAAAACATAACACATCATTGCTAACAGGTGCAGAATCTGCATTTCTCATAGTAAGCAAGCACAGTGAGTTAGAGTCAAATGCTGTAGGGGCAGCTCTGAGATTAGTAGTAGAGGGATATATATTAAAATAACTTGAGGATTTTTTATGACTATCTTAGGGCAGAATCAAATCATTTAGATATCTGAGAGTGGAATCACAGAAAAGCTCTACCGTGTCCAGGGAACATGTTTGCTTTTCTGGAAAAAAAAATCGGAAAAGCAGACACTTTTTTCGGCATCTCTGTTAACCTCGTTCTACAAAGAAGAAGGGATGTTCTGAAAGAGGGTTTTTTTCCAACATTTGGCCTCATGCAGATGGGCCAAATGTTGGAAAAGACTCTTTCAGAAGAAAAGTGGAAAAAGATACGCAAATTGTGGTTTGCAATTTGTGTATCTTTTTCCGACTTTTTTTTGTAATGTAGACAGCCTCTTTTTGAAAAATCATTTTTACACAAAAAATTCTTCTGGTGCATTTCTGTTTAGTGATAAAACTAATTTCTGGAACAGTTGCTGTTCTCCTGTACTTGAAACTGAAGTCTATTCCTTCTCATTACTTTTTGCCCTACTGTCTGAGCAAGAGTGCTAATCATCAGATTGTTTTATCCCTAAGTAGCATGCCTTTTTAATGCTGACAGAAGCCATTCCATAGAATCATAAAGACATAAATGGAATGAATGTAGATCTTCTAGTCCATCTCCTTCCCAATGCATTGTCCAACTGAATGTAAGTTCAAGGTTCATCATGTTTGCAGCCAAAATAAATCTAGTTATCAGCAATTTGAAGGAAAGTAAATATAAAGATTGCAGAAGAGGTATTTTGCACCTTCCCATTTTTTCTAGTTATCACTTTTCTGTGTTGTAGACTACCTTGGGGACAGGACTATGGGCTTGATCCAAAGGATAATGTAGTCAATGGAATTACTCTCATAGACTTTAAGCTCCAAGGTCAGACTCCCCCTAGATTCCTTGCAAGTTTCATCCAACAATGTGCTGCATAGGAAGCACCCGGTATACATAACCCAGATACCACAGACAGTTCTTATGGAGGTGATGGATCATATAAGTTATAGAGAACCAAAAACCTGCTGGCTGATAACAGTTGCAGCCAAGAATAGCAAATGCTTATACTGCAGTTTCCTATGCTGAAAATCAAAGACTACAAAGAGAGCAAAATTGAGGAAGATCATCAGTCCTTGGAATACAAGAATGTTCTCTTGGCAAAATTAATACTTCTGTTGATGCTCTTCTGCTAGACTAAGCCTTTCAGTAGCATCTAGCTGTGTTATGAAAACGAATACAAGATATTAGGCTACAATTAAAAATACTTGGCATTCAAAAAGTTTTTCTTTTGGGTTGACTGTACCATATCACATAATATTTTTAGAACAAATATGTAACATTAGTGGAGTTACACATATGTAAATAAAAATGGACTTTCCAAGTATTGATGTCTCCTTTTGTCCTAAGCTTTTGATTGATATTACACTACCATGGATCTGTTAGCTATTAGAGAAGTATGTCTTTCTGAATGCCAACCCCCTGACTCTGAGCACAAACTGAAAGCCACCTTTGAGAATCTGCATGGAGGTCTGCAATATAAATGCCAACAATTTCCATCCCTAACTGAAGACATATTACCCTCCCCCTCTCCCTTTCCCCCAGTTCCCTACTACAGGGAGTAAACAGAGTATATCAATGAATTAAACTGTAAGTAATTTCATAGTAACAGATTCCTAGAGAGAGGAGAATCTCCTTGCAAATCAGGTATTTTGTGCATTCTTGAATGATCATGACATTTGGAAAGGGCACGTAGCCAAGATCACAGGGAACGAGGGAAAAGGATCCATTCAGTTTTACAGCATATACAAAATTAGCCACCACAGCTTTTATTTTGCTGATGTTATTCTGTTTTTTCATGCTCTTTGGGCAACTGTTATGTAATGAACTGTGTCACAATCTACTGCAGTATACAGTTCCCTTCAGGTGCACAGTCCTTAACTGTACAACTGCCACATAAAACCAACATGCTGGAGGACTGCATGCAGTCAGTTCTTTGAGAACTGGCATTTCCACTTCAACCACTTGGCACAAAACACTTGTCTGGCAAAAGCAGTGCATCTTGAGTAAGGAGCTCCTGTGAAGGATTAAACAATGATTGTAGTCTTCTGGATGATTTTTGTTTTGGGAACATCACTGAAGGAGAAATTTCACCAGTCATCAGGTTGGGTGAGTATAAAACCAAATATGAACCTATAGCAAAATGTTAGCCATTCCATACTAAAACGGATCACAAATGGTGCTAACAGATTCCATATTGCCAGATATTAAGCATTTCTGCACATTTCACTAGATGACAATTCAAGCCCTGGTTTTGGCAAAGGAGGAGGCAGATCTCTTCTAGCTAGCTGGTATAAATTTAGATAGTTCAAGAAGCAATGAACCAATTTTCTCCATGAATCAATGTCCAAGATAAGATAGAAAAGGAAGTAATCATCGATTTTAGAGCCAATCTTGAATGCGGAACATTCTTGAGTAGGACCAGCCGCTTTAAAATCTGCCCTTTGTACATAATGCAGCAATGAATTAAAGGAGTTTCCTGAAATGCCAACTACCATTTATATCCAGGGAATTAATATAACAGTTTGATTAATTTCTCTCTAACATGGGTTTGAAGAATGGTGGCATGTGGCAATGCCCCTAGAATATGTTGGGTAGCTGATTCAGAAGCATAGTGTATGAGGCCTTTTGTGACACGTTAGATTGCTTCAAAACATTCCATTGTGGGCAACCAAAACACAGCGCAGAATATAGCAGGTTGATTATGGTGTTCAGTAGCTGAATGCATTCTATCTCTGCTCGTTTCACTGGCTGTCTACATGGACACTTACTGAGTTCAGGATTCTTCTGATTTTAACTTTTAAGGCAGCAATGGGCAACCTTCACAAGTGGCCCTTCATCTCAGTGGACCACAAAATTGTTGTAACCAAGACCGCCTCCCAGGATAAGTTGTGTACCTAGAATTTGTGGATTGTGCTGATTGAACCATAGCAATGCTTTAATTGGATGAGGAGGGAGTCAATCAGCAAGCACCTCACTTCACATGCCCTTGCTTTAAGTGTGTGTCACTTTAGTAATACCGGTAGGAAAATAACTATGCAGACACAAATCACTGGAACCTGGCAACCCTGTATGTGGGCAACAGTACACAAAAAGTGTCTCGGGCCACACAGAGAACCCAGATGGGCTGCATGTGGCTTTCTGGCCACCAGTAGTCCACCAGTTTAAAGGCATTTAGCAGCTAGAGTCCCAACTGTTTTAGTGTCCAGCTCACTCTATTACACTCCAAGGTTCAAGAGCTGATGTACACCTGCCCTTAAAAGATAGGTGTTGTCTGTATCTTTGTTCCTCTAGTTAGTATTATGGAATGACTCATTTTTTTTGCTTGAGAAGGTCTATGAAATTAGTTTCTTTTAAGAAACATTTCAAAACCTTGCATCCCAGAAGGACTCTTAGCTCATAGAAATAGGGTATGGAATTAATTAATGTTTCCTATGCTTGTTCTAATCTTGTGCATTTAAAAGAATGTAATCTTTGCTTCACAATAAACATAGTCAGGAAGCCTTGGTAGCTATAAATGTTCTTATTGCTACATTAGCACTCTGAAATATTCATTTTTTAGTTTATAGGCACAGGCTTCCAGGATATTCTGAACTTATGATTATATAGAGAACAGAGTAGTAATACTATTATCTACTATTTGCATAACTTATTTCCTGAGAAGGCAATATGTGAATGAAATGAAACAGAAGGCTACCAAGCTATCACTGACTAAATCTGCACTGAAACTTCAATTTGCATTGACTTTGAACTCAATCTATACCTTCCTCAAACTCTAGGGATATTCAAAATCATACCTGAGCTTTATGGCGCAAGATTTTATCTAGATATCATTGACGGGTTTTACCTTAATACTCAACAGGTCATAATCCCATCTAACTTCTTTTATCCACTCCTTAATAGTGACTATCTTGCAAACAGACTAACATTGTACTCCAAATATGACATAGGAATCCCCATTTTTTCTACTATACAGTGGAACAGGTGATTTATTAATTCATTTTAATTTCTTACATTATCTGATGAGCTAGCTATCATTAATTGCTCATTTCTGGCAATTAGAGCAGATGCAGATTTAAGGAAGGGAGCTCCATTGGCGCATATGCCAACAGACATTTTGCTTTCTGAAAACCATTTTAGGAAGAGAGTACACATTAAAATTACAGGCCTGACCCTTAATTGATGTAAATATCTACAGCTCCTCTGAAATCAACAGAGCAATGCCAATTTATCCCATCTGAGAATCTGGCTGTTCCTTTGTAGCAAAAATTTTCATTTGCATTCCAGAATCTCTGAATTTGGTTCCAGGTTAGTTTGATAGACCCTGCATTTCCCCTTGTTAAGCAAAATGGTAACTCTTAGCAAAGAGGTTTTCAACCTGTGGTCTGCAGATTATGTCTAAGGAGTCCATACTATGGATGTTAAATTTATTTTAATCAATTCATCGACTAGGCGATGGATTTTCCATCCATTAGTTGATAAGTGGGGAGCTGCAGTAGGGTTAGCCCCCAGCCTGGGAGCTAACCCCACTGCAGCTCTGCCTTTTAAATGTATTAAGAGCCAACAGGCTCTTAATACATTTAAAAGGCTGGTGCACAGCAAAGCGGGGGGGGGGGGGGCGCCAGCACAAGCCAGGAATCAGTTGTCCCAGCTCGCACCGGGGTCCCTCCCACTGGGCTTCTGATTTTTAAATGTATTAAGAGCTGGCAAGCTCTTAATACATTTAAAAAGCGGAGGAGCAGCATCTGGCACTGGGGGCAAGCTGGGAATCAGCTGATTCCTGGCTTGTGCCCAATCCCTGCTACCCTCCTGCCTTCCCTGCCCACTGTCAAGGGACTAGTAGCTTTTGCTTATCGGATAGTCGACTAGTTGCTTACATCCCTAGTCCATAAAAGGTTGTCATTACCACAGAATTGGGATTCCAACTGTTGTCCAACGACTCTCTGGGAATTCACAGATATGTCTAAGATCTCCAAAGGGGTCTGGACCACCATTCAAAATTCTTTAGGGATCCACACATGAAAAAAGGTTGAAAACCACTATCTTAACTGAATATGTGTCTATTAATTCCCAAGTGTGTTCACTACCTTGTGTGTTTGTTTATAGACTAATTCTGGCTGGAAAAAGAAAGATGATTCATGCAAGAAGTAATTGAAAGTCCAGCAACTGACGGACCAAAAAGCAGAGTTATTACCGGTATCAAGAGCATTCCATTAGAAATGCAGCTCTGCAGCTAAATACACACCGATTACATCATCTATTGGTGATTTAAAGAAAAATCCAGGCTGTATCCAGTGACTAACAACTAACAGTCCTCAACATGATCAAGCATATTGTTCGTATTGTTGGCTTCACATAAAACAATTGAATGCCACTGTATCATAATTTATGTAAAAGTTGTTCTAGCCCTTAGATATATACTTAGGGCCTTACCAAATTCACAGTTTTTCCTGTAAGCTGGACACTTGTATGGCCACTCAGGAGAGATTCAAATGCTGCCCAGCTGATTAGCAGCATGCCCAGAGGCAAGTTTTTGTTTCTATGACTCAGTGCACATTAAAAAACTATTCCACACATGGATGAAATAAATCCACACATGGATGGAAAATGATTAAAGGGCACTTTGATTCATAGACATGAGAAACATGTCATGGACTGTGAAATCTGGTCTCTCCCCCATGAAATCTGGGATTTTGTATGCTTGTACCCTATATTACACAGATTTTACAGAGAAAATCAGTGTCTCTCAAACTGGGAGTGCTGACCCAAAAGGGAGTTGTAGGGTGTCACATTATTTTAGGAGGGTTGTGGTATTGCCACCCTTATTTTTACACTGCTTTCAGATCTAGGTGGCTGGAGAGAGGCAGCTGTTGATTGAAGACTCAGCTCTGCAGGCAGCAGCACAGAAGTAAAGGTGGCAATACTATGCCATGCCATCCGTACTTCTGAACTGCTGCTGGTGGTGGCTCTGCCTTCAGAGCTACATTCCTAGCCAGGGGTCACTGCTCTGCAGCTGCCCAGTTCTAAAAGCAGCAGCAGCAGCACAGAACTAAGAGCAGCAATACTGCAACCCCTGCAATAATAAACCCACACTACCACAATTCCTTTTTGTGTCAAGACCCTCCTCAAATTATACTATGAAATTTCAGATTTAAATAACTGAAATCATGAAATTTACTATTTTAAAAATCTCATGACTATGAAATTTACCAAAATGGACCATGAATTTGGTAGGGCCCTATTTATGCTCTAGTACGCCTTGACCCACAGAGCCTGGGAGATTGGGGGCTCCATATGGACTTGACATTCAGAGAGTATCCAATTTCTCTGGGGGAATATTTAGCTTTGTGTTCGGGTACCAGCCCTGATAGCAACTGCAAGCTCATATGTGGTTTCTAAATGTAGAAAATAGGGGTGGGGAAAACTTATCCTGCAGGATAGAATCCTAAGGTACTAAAGCACACTGATCCCAATCGAGCAAAGCACTTAAGCAGGAGTAGTTCTGATGAAGTCAATAGAACTACTTGTGCTTAAATGCTATGCTGAATAGGTGCCAGAGTGCAAAAAAGAAAAGGTGTAATCTTCACCATATTTTAATTTTGTTCTCACAATATTAAACTGAATCCTCTAATGAAATGTGTCCACTGGAGCCCAAGATCCTTTGTCTGATGTATACAAAATGGGCAGAAGTCCAATGGCACCAAATGTCAGAAACTGTAACATTGCCATCAAATCTGAGGCATTAGGCTTGAAACTCTAGCTGGATGAGTGCAAATAAATTCAGACATGGGCCCTTGTGCTGAACAGAAAATAAAAAAAAAAAATCAACGCTCTTATTCTCTACAATATCACTCTGGCATGAACATGCAAACATGCAAAACATTAACAGATGGTGTCGACATTTTGAAATGAACTGCAGTGTCATTTTAGAAACAAGGAATGACATTTTGGCTACCAGTTTCATGGCACATGGAGTCAAGCCTGCCGATCCAGTCACCAGAACCACAGTAATCAACAGTAAGTTTTCAGCAAACTGAATCCAAAGGACAAATCTATCCAGAGGGGGAAAACAAGCATCGGTGGCCTATCTTCCATCAAGAAGAAAAATGGAGGAGTTGGGCACAAACAGCATTGGAAATGCACATGCTGACCTGAAAAACTTCCCAATCTGCAGGAAATGGTGAGGAAAAGCCTGTTGAGGGAATGGAAACAGCTTAGTTGACACCAGTGCACAGAGCTGTGAATGAAGTTTCCAAAGGCAGCTTGAGAACCAGATCTCTTCTGGGTAAAGCCGCTGGCTGTAGCCATAAAAAGCAACTCACAGGCAGGGTGGGCCTAACATTAAATCAGCAATAGTCTAAGTTACTCTAGGAAACTGATTACATCCTGCACAAAGACAAAATTAAAATGTAATATGCTCAGTGTATCCAAGAATCTTGTGATCAAGAAATCATACAATACTTTCAAATAAATAGAGCTGCAGTAAAGGAAACAAAACTTGGAAAAACACAGTTTAAAAGCAAAACAATGTATTATTAGGACACTATTCGATATTAAACTGGCAAAATATGACATCATCTGGAGTTAGTTTCTGCTTCCAAGTGTACCCCCAAAAGCACCAACTCATTTGGTCCTCCCCAAAAAAGGGAAGCAGATGATCCTATTTCTACTACCTTGCCCTAGGTATTCATTTACCCTCATGCATGGAATGTAAATTGATACCAAATCAGAATTGTATTGACATCCAATTTTCATGGGTATAAACAACCATGAGGGATGAGGTACTGAAGAAACAGGCTCCAAGTCTTTATATTTCTGAAGCTGGTCAACAAGAACATAAAAGCTGCATCATCATACACATATAGAATGGGAAGCAACTGTCTAGGAAGGTGTACTGCTGAAAGGGATCTAGGGGTCATAGTGGACCACTAGCTAAATATGAGTCAACAGTGTGACGCTGTTGCAAAAAAAACCAACCAACCAAACAAACAAAAAAACCACACCAACGTGATTCTGGGATGCATTAACAGGAGTGTTCAGAGCAAGACTCGAGAAGTCATTCTTGTGCTCTACTCTGTGCTGATTAAGCCTCAGTTGGAGTATTGTGTCCAGTTCTTGGCACCACATTTCAAGAAAGATGAGGAGAAATTGGAGAAGGTACAGAGAAGAGCAACAAGAATGATTAAAGGTCTAAAGAACATGAGCTATGAGGGAAGAGTGAAAGAATTGGGCTTGTTTAGTTTGGAAAGGAGAAGACTAAGAGGGGACACGATAGCAGTTTTCAGATATTTAAAAGGTATCACAAGGAGGAAGAAGAAAAATTGTTCTCATTGGCCTCTGAGGATAGGACAAGAAGCAATTGGCTTAAACTGCAGCAAGGGAGGTTTAGGTTGGACATTGTGGTGAAACACTGGAATAAGATGCCCAAGGAAGTTGTAGAATCTCCATCTCTGGAAATACTTAAGAGCAGGTTAGACAGACATCTATCAGGGATGGTCTAGATGGGTACTGGGTCCTGCCATAAGGGCAGGGGACTGGACTCGATGACCTCTCGAGGTCCCTTCCAGTTCTAGTGTTCTATAATTCTATGATCAGACCTGAAACTCTGCATGGCACACTCTTCCACCAGCTCTCCCTGGAGGCCCCAACTTGTCAGCAAAACTAGGCAAAAAGTCTCAAATAGGTTGGGCATAAGGATGGAGTCAGCATTGAGTGGAGGGATGGCCTGTCACTGTGCAGTCTCAATGTTTGATTTTTAAACAAGCCACCATATGGAATTTTAAATTTCTTTGCAAGGCTGGTGTTAGGTTACTGCCTACCACTTCCGGGAGGTATTTTTAAAATAGAAAATGTCCAATCTGTGCCCCTCTATTAAAATCATCTGAATTAGAGTGCTACTTATACAATTGTGAAGGGTACTGAAACAAACCAAATAAAAGAGTACAAAATCCCTTTCTCCTATAATAAATGGAACTGATGAAAGGAAGGCTGAAGTTTTCAATCTATATTTTGATTATCCTAAGAGATACTCATTTGAAACTATAGAAAGTCACAAGAATACATTGTCATATACCAAGATAATAAACACTATATCTTTCCTGAATGGCTGAGTTACCTTGCTAGATTTTCATATATTCAGGTTGGCTACACGAGCACTTTCTCTCCCTTTAGGACAACTGGGGCTCACCTACTATCTTGTAAGGAGTCTGGGAGGGAAAAATAGCATAAATATTCTATAAATTAATGCAAACCAATGAAAAATATAAATAAAATGTTTAATGTCTGTAATTTATACATAATATGCAAAACTTTTATCTGCACTGTGCGTGTGCAAAAAGTATATACATTTTCTTGACAGCACCCAGAAAACAGTTAAGCTATGTAAGTTTTTACCCGATTTGTCACATTGTGTAAAAAACATTGTGCACAAATGAAACCCCCAAAGAAAATCATAGGCTAAAACAGTAAGCACTCAATTACGTACTGACAATTCAATATTGCATCACACTCACCAGAATAAATAAAAGTCAAGTACATTCATCACAATTTAAACACCAGTCTCTCTCCATATATTTTCTCTCTGTGTTTTGGTCTCCTATATTTATCTCTTATATTTATAGAAATATGTTTGAGATACTAGATTGAGTGATTGAGTTTCAATTATTAAAAAACAACCTTTCCTGCCCAATTTTGGTGTTTACACAAAAATAATTCCAGACTCCAGTGAAGAGATTATTTCACATACATTGAAATGTTTCTACTTTAAAGCACAGTGCAGAGTTGCACATAAGGCTTCCTGTGATGTGTTACCCTGACCTCCCGAGGACACTGCTCTGAAGTGTAAGAACAGCTGAACTGTAAATACAAAACATCTTCAAAGAAGTCTAATACAAAGTGCCCTTAATGACACTTCGTAATATAGGTAAAGAAATAGCTACTGTACTTGTGCAGTTGAAGTCTAACCTGTAAGGGTTTTATGAAAACTTATTTCAGACAACCAAGTTTAAAGTATATGTCATCTGTGATATCAGAAACAGACTAACCTTTATTTTTATAGACTCCTACATTCATGAATAGATATGACACAATTTAGTTAAAAAAAAGGCACATCTTCAAACAAATATCTGAAAACCTAAACAAAATATAATTATGAATAATTAAAAGTAATCCTCATAAGCAGGAATAGGTGGTTGAGTATTTTTTGTTTTTTACTCCAAAGTCTTTTGAAGAGTTATCAGGTGTTGATTACATTAACAAAATAAAATTAAGTATCTGGTAGAATAAACAGATTTTTGAATTTTAAGCTAGGATTTTTTTTAAAAATAATGTTTTAGTATATTTCCAACTGATTTACAAAGAATGCAGTAAATGTACAAAGACATGTTAATTAAAATCTAACTTGTACAAAATTTGCAAAAACATTAGTAGCCCTTACCAGCTAGGAGAAAGTATTTCTTGGATGCAAAGATTACAAAGATTAATTACATTTTTATATGAAATATTAAGAACAAATTTTAAACCATGATTATTTTTGTGAGGGAACAAATAGAACACAAGATGTACTGTGCTTGAGAAAGACTGACAACGGAGACTATATTCCAGTCATCTTCTACAAGACAAATGACAACCAAGTGCTTTCAAGATTAGAGAGTTCAACAAATCTTGTAATAGTGATTAATTACAACATCACTGACAATCAAATAAGTTAAAAAAAGGATAATCAGGATTTTATTTCACCTATTTTTTATCTAAAATGCAGATTTAGCTCTAAATTGAATATTTTGGTGGTGTCATTTTCTAATATATACTTTTCAAAATTTCAGTGGATCAAATAGTGAATGTTTTTTTTCCCCAAAGATTTTTCAACAATTCAGATGATTGTTTGTGGCTAATATAGTTATCTGGGATGACCAAGATCTAGAGGTTCAGTTCAGTTTAAAAATTAAAAAAAACAGCAACTTCGTCAAGGTCCCAACATTCAGTCATCGTCTTGAGTGGATAATGGTAGAACGACAGCAAACAATTTCAACTGGTCCCATTAAGCAGAGGCAAACATACAATAACGCATAAATAATCAACCAATGAGGTTACAGTATCTTGCATTATCTCAAATATATTGAGCAGGTACAATAAAGATGGACCTGTTTTTATGTTATGCAATATACCATTTTTAAAAATACAGAGGTACACTGGTAGTTACCTTCATTTGGATATCTGTTAACTAAAACTACATAAACCTGTAACAACTATCCAAAGGGTTCATTCATTTTAGCAACGTGTTGAAAAGGTGGACTGCTACACCACTGCCAAAAACAGTTTATAATAGGGACAGTACCTCTTTTTTCCTTACGAGTCAAGTCACCTGCTAACCTGGCCCTTCCATTTTGATGCTAGAAATGGTGTTTCTGGAGGCAGCAATGACAAGAAATACTCTCTGATGGAATAAGTTCCCTTCTTCCCTGTGCATCTTCTCATTTTGCATGCAATTTCTCTTCCCTCAACTCTTCCTTATTCCTTAGCCAGTCTCTTCCACTTACCCCAATAACCTCGTAGCACTATGCCAAATGCTCCTAGCATTAGAAGTTAGCAATAGTTTAAGTATCTAATGGCAGAAGTACTACAAATGGTGAGCTAATGCTTAAAGCAGAGTATAGTAGTGATACTTCAACTTTGCTGAGATTATACATCATAGTAGCTTGGGGGATAAAAAGTAATGAATCATTAGATTAGGACTGTGAACCTAGAGTGCAATAGGAACCCTGTGCCTAGTATTTATATGCTTATTTACTGAGAGGAAACTTATCTTTGTAGTGCATAGTTTTAAATAAAGGTGCAATATTGGCATCAAAATAGAGGGAACTCTCTTGATACACATTACATTTAAATTTTTGGTTTGTAAAATTAAATCAGAAGCATTCACTAGTTAATTCAGAATGACAACTGCCAAGTTATTTGATATCACAGAGGAATTGCAAGTGCATCTTGGCTTGATCAGAAAACATCTGAAAATTCTGTATTTCACACAACTTAACTCTCATGTACTCTTCCAGACTTTGGAACTCCTTGCATAAATAGCTGCTTCATATTTTAAAACCCTGATTTTTAATGCAAGAGAAAACATAAGTGTACTGTACACTCAATATGTAAAAACAGCAGAAATTGTAACACCGATTTTAAGATTCACAAGCCAAAAAGTACAAGTTATAGACAAACACTGGAAATTCCTATTTTTCAGGAAAAATGTTTATTATCTATGTTTTACTGAAATAGGTTGGCATTGACATTCCAGACATAAAAACTCCAATGCAATCTTTTGGTCACACTGTTAAATGCAAGGTATAATGAATGACATGCATTTTTTAGAAATCAAAGGTTCTTCTGATTATTTAATTACTATTTTTGTTAAGACACAAGGGCTCTCAAATCAGAAAAACATTATTTTATTGCTTTAAACATCAGTGGCAATGGCTGAAAGTTACAACCAATTTGTTTTGAATAGAAGATATTTCCATATTTTGAGGGATCCTAACTCAGGAGATGTTAGACACACAAAGCAGTATCTTTATCTCTCAAGAATAACCAAGGAACATAAATGGAAGTCATATTTTTCACGTCAATGAAGAATGCAAATCTGATTTACTGATGTATGGGCCCACATATATCTTGCAAGCCAGTGCATAGTTAGTCAATACTTCTGCTGGCATTTTGAACTAATTTAGTTAATGGAAACATTCATTAATAGCTTTTATTCCAAAAATCTGCATTAGTTTCTTTTTGTAAAAAATTAACCCTGGCAAGTATTAAAAATAAATATTTTTAGGGTCAAACTAAAGCCTTGTTTTTCAATGCCCTTTCCTCCCTTACATATTCTCTCTCTCTCCAATAAGCAAATAAAAACTAACATTGTACTATAACAGCTGATATATGGAGGCAAAGGGGTGACCAAGTCAAAGAGAACAAAACCACTGTAAATCAGTTAATGGGTCCTCAGCTTCTTTGCCTGTCTCTTACGCTTCAATTCCTCCTCTTCACGTCTCATCTCTTCTAGGTCCTCTTGGACACCAAGTCTCAAACTGTCAAATAAGAGAAGATATCACATCCTTTACACAATGCTACCCAGGAGACATTAATATGTACAAGTCCTACTCTCCTTTTCACATAGAAAAACTAACACACACAAATTCAGAGTTTAAGTTAAAGTAATACATATACCATGTATTCAAATATTTGTAGTTTAGCTTAAGATATTGCTTTTATTTTTAAATGAAAGCTGCATGGTATCCAGAATTTTAAGTTTGATGTGTCAGAAAGATCTCTCTTCACTTCAAAGCTGCACAATATGCCTAGGATATTTGGTTGAAAGCATTTTGAGGCAAAGAGAAAGATATTTTGCAGAAGTGCTTCACAATTAATACCATTCATTCCTTAGACTTTTAAGGGGAGCATCTAAAACCTTTAGAAATATTTTTGTTCCAGTAAAACAGGGAACCAGGTGATCAGCCCTTGTTTCAGGGTCCCAATCAAACAGCTTGGTGAAGAGTAGCTGCTGTGTAGCATTCAGTAAAAGATTGGACACTGAGGCTATGTCTAAACTACATCCCTCTTTCGAAAGAGGGATGTAAATCAGGCAGCTCGAAAGTGCAAATGAAGTGGGGATTTAAATATCCCACGCTTCATTTGCATAATCGCATGATAGTGTTTTCGAAAAAGGGTATTTCGAAAGTGAAACCGCCATCTAGATGTGGTTCTTTTGAAAAAACCCCTCATTCGAAAGATCCGAGGAGTACAGGATCTTTCGAAAAAGGGGTTTTTTTAGAACCGCATGCAGATGGCAGTTTCACTTTCAAAATACCCTTTTTCGAAAGAACGCTGTGACAATTATGCAAATGAAGCGCGGGATATTTAAATCTCTGCTTCATTTGCACTTTCGATCTGCCTAATTTACATCCCTCTTTCGAAAGAGGGATGTAGTTTAGACTTGCCCTTAGTCCAGTGGTCCCCAACACGGTGCCCGCGGGCGCCATGGCGCCCTCCGGGGCATTTGTGTGTGCCCCCCTAGTGACTTGGGGCAGCCTGAGCCATTCTTGTGCCCCGGGCCCCCAGCGCATGCGCAGCGCCTGCCCCGGGCGCACGGCTCATGCGCAGCACTGCCCCCGGCAGCCCCAAAATGTTGGGGCTTAGTCCCTCCAACTCCAAATTGCAGGCTAACTTTGTGAGAAGAATTGGTATACCTGGAGAAGCAATGAAGACCTACTGGCCATCCTTGGTAAGAAACTGCAAGTATGTAATATCTAACACACCTTTTGAAGGACAATGTAAAGGCCTAATAATGGAAAAAGGAAACTTATGTAACTCTGCCTATATGAGTCCCAGTACTCAGCAACTGGCGTAAAACAATAAGTATGTTTTATAAATGCACCACATTCACTTTCAAAATTACCACAGACTGTTGGCCTGTGTCATTATTTTCACTGAAGAGAAGCCCCAGCTTCACATGACTGAAATTCAAAAATCTGCTTTCTTTTTCATTATTTTACACTACTATATTTTGCATTTGTATGTCAGGACAATGTCTATATATGCACCTACTAGTCCATTCCTTTTTCCAGCTCAAGAATTAGCAAAATTCTACAATCTTTAAGTGATAAACTACAAGGGTTGTTAAAAATTTTGACTATAAGATGCTCATGGAAGATTTTTGCCCTTAAGTTTTGTGTATTTACAAAGTTTATGTTCAGGACCAAATTTCATTTGCCAAATGTGCATTTTAATTCAACTGTATGTCTTAAAGATTCTAGCAGCAAACAGAAGAAAACTCTTGCTACCAAAACTTAAATCTAATGCATACCTCCTGGCCTCTTCTTTCTGCTGCTCTTTCCAGCTGCTCTCCATGTAACGTAAGGCATAATCACTTTCATCTTTATACCTGAAAGGAAACACTTATATTTAATCCAATAGAATGAAAAAATATTAGAGTTAATCTATACCAATACAAACAACTGAATTATGAACAGGCATGATTTTTAAAAATAAAACTATACCCTATCACATTTCTCCAAAAAATTAAAATCAAGTTTTAATCCAACAAATAATAAACATACTTTACTTAACCAAGTATGTTAACCAACATTCAAGAGTGAATTACAGAAAGCATGTCCTGTCCTATGCAGCACACCTGACACTTGTGATGTTTCATATCTGTTGCAGTGCAAACTATATCACACCTACTCTTGCAGGTCCAAGTGTCCCTAAGAACACACAAAATGCCTAGTATTCTTCATTAGAAAACACATGTATCCATATGATTTAATCTTTGAGCCATGAGCCCAATACTATAAAAGAAAAGTTCTTGACAGTATGCCAGGCTTTTTTTAGTCTATTAGAATAGTTTTACTCATTTCCTCACCTTGAACTTTGGTCTGTTTAGTTACCCATCTTCTTGCCCATCCACCAAAAATGACAAATGAAAGTCAAGTAGAAAAAGTAGGCAACTGTTTCCTCCTTCACACAATTCAACAGTGTGAGGTAGTCACCTCTTGTGGTTGAACAGTCATGATATTTTAATGACAGCCATACTGACTGGCAGAACAGCTATGGAGGAACAATTACAAGCAGAAGAGGATAATATGTCTGCTTCACAAATCTTCAAGTAAAAAATGTTAATCTGATAGTATTCAAAATAATAATTCATATGGTGGGTTATGTGTTCATGGCAACTTTATTAAAGTTGCCCCCATGTATGAAAGAAAATGTGATTTTATCAAGACAAACGAAGTTTTTGAAATAACATTAAGTTTAAAAATATAGATTACGAAAAGAAACAGACTATGAAGCAAGAAGGTTTCAATTCTAGGCCAATGTGTGCATGTTTATTGTTCTATGCAACAAATATATCAAGAGATCTGACAAAGCAGTTAACACAAATTGAAGAGCTAGGCAACAAGATACTATAATGTTGAATATAGAATAAATATTTAACATTAGAGCTCCCTGCTACATTTCCCACTCTTCTGCACCCTGGTTCCTGTATGAGACTCCACACACCCCCACCACTCCCTGCCCTGGAGCCCAACCTCCCTATACCTGGGTTCTGTGATCCAGGAATATCCATGGTCCTACCGGACCATGAATGTTGCTGGACCAGAGAGTCCTAGTTAAGAGACATACAACCTGTAGCTCTTTTTTGAAACCTGTTAAAGTTCTAGTTTTCACAACATCTTCTGGCAAGGCATTTGAGAGGTTGACTGTCCACTGAGTGAAGAAAAACTTCCTTTTGTTTGTTTTAAACCTGCTACCTATTAATTTCATTTGGTGACCCCTAGCTCTTATGGGAATAAGTAAATAACTTTTCTTTCCACATCAGTCATGATTTTATAGACCTCTATCATATCTCCCCCTTAGTCTCCTCTTTTCTAAGCTGAAAAGTCACAGTCTTTTTAACCTCTCTCCATATGGGACCCATTCCAAATCCCTAATCATTTTTGTTGCTCTTTTCTGAACCTTTTCCAATGCCAATATATCTTTTTTGAGATGAGGCAACCATATCTGTATGCAGTATTCAAGATGTGGGCATATCATGGATTTATATAGAGGCTATAAAATATTCTCTGTCCTATTCTCAATCCCCTTTTAAATTAATTCTAACATTGTTTGTTTTTTTGACTGCTGCTGCAGTGGATGTTTTCAGAGAACTATTCACAATGACTCCAAGATCTCTCTCGAGTAGTTATAGCTAAATTAGTCCCCATTATTTTGTATGTATAGTTGGAATTATTTTTCCAAAGTGCATTACTTTACATTTATCAACATTAAATTTCATTTGCCATGTTGTTGCCCAATCACTTAGGCTATGTCTACATTGGCAAGATTTTGTGCAAATACTTTTAACGCAAGAGTTTTTGCATTAAAGTATTTGCGCAAGAGAGCATCTACACTGGCATGTGCTTTTGCGCAAGAGATGTGCTTTTGCGCAAAATCTTGCCAATGTAGACACAGCCTTAGTTTGGTGAGATCTTTTGAAGCTCTTCACAGTCTGCTTTGATCTTAATAATCTTGAGCAGTTTAGTATCATCTGCAAATTTTGCCACCTCACTGTTTACCCCTTTCTCCAGATCATTTATAAATAAGTTGAATAGGATTGGTCCCAGGACAGACCCTTGGGGGGACCCCACTAGTTACCTCTCTCCATTCTGATAACCTACCATTTATTCCTACCTTTTGTTTCCTATCTTTTAACCAGTTATCAATCCAGGAAAGGACCTTCCCTCTTAAATATTCATGAAAGGACCTTCTCATTCTATTAATAGACCCTCCCCTCAGAGATGTCTTCATCCAATCCATGTGCTTCTCCACACCCGTCAGCTTTCCCCCAGCCCTTAGTTTAAAAACAACTTTAAAAAGGTCGTAAAGTGTGAGCCGTCTAATTCTATTTTGGTTTAGGTGGAGCCCATCCTTCCTGTATATACTCCCCCTTTCCCAAAAGATTCCCCAGTTCCTAATAAACCTAAACATCTCCTCTCTACACCATCATCTCATCCACGTATTGAGACTCTGAAGCTCTGCCTGCTTACCTGGCCCTGTGCGTGGGACTGGAAGCATTTCAGAGAATGCTACCATAGAGGTCCTGGATTTCAATCTCTTTTCTAGCAGCCTAAATTTGGCCTCCAGAACCTCTCTCCTGCTCTTCCCTATGTCATTGGTACCTACAGGTACCACGACCACTGGCTCCTCCCCAGCACTACACATAAGTCTATCTAGATGTCTCAAGGGATCCACACCTTCGCACTAGGCAGGCAAGTCACCATATGGTTCTCCTGGTAATCACAAACTCAGATGTCTATATTTCTAATGATCGAATTCCCCAATATTAACAGCTGCCTTTTCCTAATGACTGGAGTTCACTCCCCCGACGAGATATCCTCAGTGCGAGAGGATACCACATCATCATCTGGAACGAGGATCCCAACTATGGGATCGTTTCCTCTGCTCCAGTTGAATGTTCTCCTTCCCTGATCCTTTCATCCTCCTTAACAGCACAGGGGCTGTCTGACTGGAGGTGGGACAGTTCTACAGTGTCCCGAAAAGCCTCACCAACGTACCTCTCGGCCTCCCTTAGCTCCTCCAATTCAGCCACCCTTGTCTCCAAAGCCCGAACGCAGCCCAAAGGGCCAGGAGCTCCTTGCATCGAATGCACACATACGCCACCTGTCCACAGGGCAAGTAATCAAATGCTACATTGGGTGCAATAAACAGGATAGCCCCCACTCTGCTGCTGGGCTTCTGCCTGCATTCTCTCTTACAGATAATTAGATTGATAGGTTTTTATTTAAATCAGGTATGACCAAAACATTATCAGGATTCTTTTTATTTCCAACATTTAAAAAAAATCCTTTTACTGTCCTTAATTCTACTGGCTTGTGAAGGGGTGAAGCAGCCCTGTACTGAACTCGCAGGGTTTATCCAGGGATACCTGACTGCAGAGGCCCTGTTCCCGCAGCCCTATCGAGCATGCCCAGGCTGCAGCTCAGCTATAAAAGCCTGGGGAGAGGCTCAGTCTGGGTTGCAGCCAGAGGGGAAGGACACAGGAAGGGAACTCCTGACCAGCATCAGCCCGCGATTCCAGGAGAAGCCAGCGAAGACGTCAGGGCCAGTTGGGACATCTCCGCGGTCGTCCACAGAGAAGTCGCCCACGGGAATGTGGAGGACCCCGCGAGTATGTGGGAAGAGACCCCGTCAGACCAGGTAGGAAGTGGCCCAGGGAGGGTGCAGGAGCAGCCTCTCCCGCCCCGGGAACCTGAGCGCATTTTGGTGGGATTCCCCCATCGAGGGAGTGGCGGGCCATCCTACCACTCACAGGGCCCTGGGCCAGGACCCGGTGGAATAGGGTGGGCCTGGGGAACCCCTACCAGGGGTGCAGCCTCAACCCATCAGTGACCTGCTGTAGCAGCCCCCGCAGCCCCATCATAAAGGGCCGATCAGTGACAGTGCATGGGGACTTGTGCCAGTGAGCCCTACCTTAAAGGGTCAACCAGTGGCTGTGGGCTCTGTGTTAAAGAGACAGTCACTAACTTTGCACAAAGACCTCGGCCAGTGGGCCAACAGGCCCTGCCTTATGTTGCGGAGAGACTCGGGCAGGTGGGCCCTGTGTCAATGTGACTTTCTATAGGGACTCGGGGTCCTATCCCTGCCCTCCGAGAGTGGCCAAAAAGACAGCACTGAGACAGTTATAGCTATTTCCCTTGTCCCTTTGCTTCCATTAACAATTTTCAACTATTCCTAACTTTCAACTTATTTTCATCAATGTTTCCTTTTTTCCATTTGTTAGATATTACTAGGGGACGGTACCCCCCCCCACTTGCTACGCTTGCCCACCCCCCTCTCTGGGGGTACACAGCCCCAGCTCCTGCCCCCACCGCCAGGGAGGACCAGGCTGAGACGTGGCAGCCCTGGCTTGCCCCAGGTCTCTCCCCCTGCCTGCTGATCCCTCCCCCGCGCTCCTCCCAAGGCCAGGCCAGCCCTGGCTCTCCCCATATCCTGGCCACTGGGGTTCAGCTGGGCCGAGGCTCGCCCAGCTCCATCCCTCCAGTTGCTGGGAGTTAGGCCAGGCTGAGGCTGGCCCAGCTCTCTCCCCCTGGCTGCCGGAGGGTTGGGCTGAGGCTCTCCCCCCCCTTACCCGAGGACACCCTGGCTCTTGCCCCGCTCTGGTGCCTTCCCACCCCACCCACCAGCCCCAGCTCTTCCTCCCTGCCCCAGCCCCACTGCCTTCTCCCCTCACCCACAGGCCCTGGCTCTTGCTTCCCCACGGAAGCCAGGGAAGGGGGCCGGTCGGTGTGAGGCTGGGCCAGCTCTCCCCCCAACCTAAGTGGTGTGTGAGGGGGTTGGGGTGCAGGGAAGGGGTGCAACTTCCACTGCACTGGATCACCAGAGAGGGGGAGACCTTAGAGAGGGGGATGCCCCCCTGGAGCACCGGGGTGGGGGGGAAGGGGAGAGGCTACATGGCTTTCAGCTTCGCCCCCCCAGCATAAGGGAGAGTGGAGGGGATAAGAGGAGAGGCTGCACAGCTCATGCACTCTCCCAGAGCACCAGAGGGGGAAAAGCCGCATGGTTTGCAGCTTCAGTCTCCCTCTTCCCCAGAGCTCTGGGGCCTCCTCAGCCCCACACAACAGCTGAGCACTGGAGAAAGGGGAGGGAAAGAGGGAAGGTGAAACAAGGCAGGACGCAGAGTGACGTGATGACCTCATTCTGTCATACCACAGGAAAAGTTTTTTTAATATATAGAGAGAATTTTTTATAGTTGTATTCACTTTCCCTCTAAATCAGACTTTTTTTAAACCAGCATAGCCTTTCATCTCAGTTGTTGGATTGTGGCTTTTGGGGCATTTAGTAAGATGTTTTTAAATTATCCTCAATTATCATTCACTTTTTTTTTCTGATTAAATTCTCTCTCCTGCTGATTTGGCTCAATTGTTTTCAGCTTTGTACAGTTGGCTCTATTAAAGTATATTAAAGCATATTAAAGCATATTTTTATATATATATATATAACAGAGCCAACTTTACAAAACTGAAATAAGTAAGCTTTATGTATACACGCATGCTTACTTGTTTGGACTTTGTTTGCTTGCACATTATAAATGTGATCAAGTCATGATAATTTGTAAGTAAGCTACCATTAATTTTTAGTTCTATGATTAGTTATTATCCATTAAAACAAGTTTTAATAAAGAATTTCCATGCACCAAATGCAACACTTTGAGCTTTTACAATATCAGAAGAAAAGAGGTGGTCAAACAAAACTAATTTAGAATGGGAAAATATTGTTAGATCTTAATTTTTCTTACTTATTCCGATCATAGCCAAATATTTCTCGAATGTGTTTTGATATTTCTTCCTGGGGTTGCCCTTCGTCATCAATGAAATCATCCATTTCAGAATCATATTCATCATCGTCATCTTCTATTTGCCTTTTATAACTTATAGGTGGAAGAGTAGGCCTTGGAAGACCTAAACAGAAAGAGTAAAATATTTATGACTTCTGTAATCCACGGGCCACTAAATAATTTTAATCGAAATGATTATTTTAATTATTTTTCTATGAATGCTTTCCCCCATTATTCCTCTCCCCTCTTCTTTAGTGAAATCATTTATTTATCAAGAACTCCTTTTTAAGCTTCACTTCCCAATGTTAATATGACAGAGTATATCCAGACAACACTTAAATATATTTCCCAGGTTTCTTGTGGGATCTAGTGTCTACTAAGTGCTTTGAGATCCTTGAAAAGAAGACACTATTAAATAATTAAGCAAGCACAATTTTAAATGACACGACTTCAGGAATCCTTAATTTCTCTACCTTTGGCCATTCACCCAGACACCATTAAAAAGCAGCTTATGTTTAAAAGTTACCTGAAAGAATTAATGTTTTCGCTGGCTGGACTCCCCTCCTTCCTATTTATTATGTACTTTCTCTTTCCCTAGAAAAGACTACACCTATCTAAGGATCTTACTTTCTTGGATGTAAATGTCAGATGAAGAGGAAAAAAAATACTGCAATGAGTGGCAAGGGGAGAGAAAAAGTCATTCTGCTATTTAGTGGCACTCTTCAGAATGCAACACCGGTTATCAGACACACTTAGAAAAATCTATCTACAATTTGCTTGCAATTCTGACCAATTTCAACCCCAGAAGTGTGGCACGAGTACTGCATGAAACTTATTACATAAAACATGATTTGCTGAAAACAGCATACCTTGTGGATGAAACACTGGTCTATGCCCTGAAGTAGGTCTCGTTCCATTCATCTGTGCAATACTTGGTCTCGAGACTAGATTTTTAGATGAGATTGTTTCTGATACAACAGTGCACTTAGGTTTTGGAGTTGAAACTGAGCTGCTACCTGGTCGCCCAGGTCCGACGCCTGAACTGACTGACTTTCCAGGTCCTATCCCGACACCACTCCCTGGCCGCCCAGGCACCACACTGGCCCCTGGCCTCCCGGGCCCGCCCGTCCCCGCACCGCTCCCCGGCCTCCCGGGCCCGCTTGTCCCCGCACCACTCCCCGGCCCGCCCATCACCACACCACTCCCTGGCCGCCCGGGCCCACCCGAGACCACACCACTCCCTGGCCTCCCGTGCCCGCCCGTCCCCGCACCGCTCCCTGGCCTCCCGTGCCCGCCCGTCCCCGCACCGCTCCCCAGCCTCCCAGGCCCGCCCGTCCCCGCACCGCTCCCCGGCCTCCCCATCCCGCTCGTCCCCGCACCGCTCCCCGGCCTCCCCGGCCCGCCCATCACTGCACCACTCCCTGGCCGCCCGGGCCCGCCCGAGACCACACCACTCCCCGGCCGCCCGGGCCCGCCTGTCCCCGCACTGCTCCCTGGCCGCCCGTGCCCACCACCCGTCCCTGCCCCACTCCCCGGCTGCCCGTGCCCGCCTGTGCCCGTACCGCTCCCCGGCCGGCCAGGCCCACCTGTTCCCACACCGCTCCCCGGCCGCCCGGGCCCACTTGTCCCTGCACCACTCCCAGGCCCGCTGGTCCCCGTACTGCTCCCAGGCCGCCCAGGTCCCATACTGCTCCCCGGCCGCCCGGGCCCACCCGTCCCTGTAATGCTCCCTGGCCTCCCTGAGCTGGAATTTTTAGCAATTTCATAGTGGGGGGGTGCTGCACTACTCAGTTTTGTGTGGCTAGAACTAGATTTTTTCAGACTAAGTTCTTTAGCAGACTGTACTCTCTGAGCCCCAATGCCAGGTGTTTTTGAGCTTAATGTATGAGAGCTTGACCCAAATTTTCCTACTCCATTGACTGAAGATTTACTATGGACGCCACTAGATGAGCTTTTTAAAGATCCATATTGTGTAACTTTTGCTTTTTCCACTTGATTGGATTTGGAGGAAGATGATGACTTTGCATGTTTGTCGCTAAACACTGGCCCACTGGATTTCTTATCAGCACCACACACAGAGGAGAAGCTGCCTTTTGAAGAGGAATGTTTATCCACTGAATTTTTGCTAAGTTTTGCATTTATAAACTCTTTATGAGAAATCATTTTTTTTGATGAACTTGTTGCAGTTACATTCTTAATCTCTTTGTCCAGTTTTTTTTTCTCTTTCTGGGTTTCTTCTTTTTTGTTTTTCCTCTCCAAAAATTCTCTCTCTCTCAATTCTTCTGCTGTTCTTGGCCTTTCTTCAGTCTTTTTCACTACTTTTATTTCTACTGGTTCGTACTGTTTTTTTTCAGCCAGTCTCAGAAGATCTATAAAGTTCATAGGGTTAGGAGCACTTTTGGGAGGTGCCTTTGGTTTCACAGCAGCTTTGGAAGGTTTCTCTTCATATTCCTCTGGTTCATGCTCAGATTCAGTCTGACTATATTCAAATTGCTCTGCATCATCTTCTGTCCCATATTCTGCATCTGTGCATCGACTGACATTTTCAGAAGTCTGCCTTTTTTTAGGCTTCTCTTCGATAGGAATACCATTATAGCCATAAAAGTTGTCCTTTGTCCGTGAGGCCATAGCTCTTGCTTTGCGGTCATGTTTCAGTTCAACACGCTTAGCTAGAAGTTCCTCCTTCTTCCTTTTTGCCACTAGTTCTGTAAAAATATGAGGAAAAGATTTTTCAGTCTAAGGTTTTTCTAATCTAAAATTGTAGAGATAATGAATTCCAGGAGAGTTAAGTAAATATTATGAAGAACATAGCTACAGTTCAGTCTGAATAAAACTAGAGCAGAGGTGGGCAATAATTTTTGAAGTGGCCCCGGGCAGGGCCAGAAGGGGCAGGGGCAGGGCCTAATCCAGAAGGGGCGGGTCCAGAATGCTTCTGGGCTTCCCCACCCCCCGACCATAACTGATCTGGGGGTGGTAGAGCCCCTTTGCCCCCCCTCTTCCCATTAGGCACCCCCGGTGGGGCGAAAAGAGGCTTCACACACTCCCCCGCCCCCCCCGCCTGGAGGCGGGGGAAGCGCAAAGCCTTCTCCCCCCCCCCCCCCCCCCCCCCCCCCGTGAGCAGCGCTTGGCACTTTGAAGTGCCACGCACTCAATGTAAGACCAGGACAGGGCGAAGGAAGCTTCACGCAGCTCCCCTGCCCTTAGGCCCTGATAGGCCTGGGGGCAGGAGAAGCACATGAAGCCTCCTCCTGCCCTACCCCTGCCCTGCGAGGAGCATGCGGCACTTCAAAGTGCCATGTGCTCCTCACAGGGCCGGGGGGAGGAAACTTCGCACGCTCCTCCTGCCCCCCAGGCCAATCACAATTTGGGGGTGGGGGAGCGCGTGACATCTCCTCCCGCCCTGCAAGCAGTGTGCGGCGCTTCAAAGTGCTGTGTGCTGCTCACAGGACGGGAGGAAGCTTCGTGTGCTCCCCTGCCCCCAGGCCCTAATTGGCCTGGGGACAGGGGAGCAGCAGGGTCTCAGCGGGCCAGATCAACCAGCTTGGTGGGCCGGATCCGGCCCGCGGAGACCCTTTTGCCCACCCCTGAACTAGAGGGAACATACACCCAGCTTTAAAACACCAGTGGTCTGAATAGAACGTATAGTCAAGAAAGATTTAAGATTAATCCAAATATGCTTAGCATATCTAATTTTTACATAAGAACATAAGAATGGCCGTACTGGGTCAGACCAAAGGTCCATCTAGCCCAGTAGCCTGTCTGCCAACAGTGGCCAGCACCAGGTGCCCCAGAGAGGGTGGACCGAAGACAATGATCAAGCGATTTGTCTCCTGCCATCCTTCTCCAGCCTCTGACAAACAGAGGCCAGGGACACCATTTCTATCCCCTGGCTAATAGCCTTTTATGGACCTAACCTCCATGAAATTATCTAGCTTCTCTTTAAACTCTATTATAGTCCAAGCCTTCACAGCCTCCTCTGGCAAGGAGTTCCACAGGCTGACTACACGCTGTGTGAAGAAGAACTTTCTTTTATTAGTTTTAAACCTGCTACCCATTAACTTCATTTGGTGTCCTCTAGTTCTTCTATTATGGGAACTAATAAATAAATTTTCTTTATTCGCCCTCCCCACACCACTCATGATTTTATATACCTCTATCATATCCCCCCTCAGTCTCCTCTTTTCTAAACTGAAAAATCCCAGTCGTTTTAACCTCCCTTCATATGGGACCCGTTCCAAACCCCTAATCATTTTAGTTGCCCTTTTCTGAACCCTTTCCAAGGCCAAAATATCTTTTTTGAGATGAGGAGACCACATCTGTACACAGTATTCAAGATGTGGGCGTACCATAGTTTTATACAGGGGCAGTAAGATATTCTGTGTCTTATTTTCTATCCCTTTCTTAATAATTCCTAGCATCCTATTTGCCTTTTTGACCGCCGCTGCACACTGTGTGGAAGTTTTCAGGGAACTATCCACAATAACTCCAAGATCTCTTTCCTGATTTGTCGTAGCCAAATTAGCCCCCATCATACTGTACGTATAGTTGGGGTTATTTTTCCCAATGTACATTACTTTACACTTATCCACATTAAACTTCATTTGCCATTTTGTTGCCCAATCACTTAGTTTTGTGAGATCTTTTTGAAGTTCTTCACAGTCTGCTTCTGTCTTGACTATCTTGAACAGTTTAGTATCATCCGCAAACTTTACCACCTCACTGCTTACCCCTTTCTCCAGATCATTTATGAATAAGTTGAACAGGATTGGTCCCAGGACTGACCCTTGGGGGACACCACTAGTTACCCCTCTCCATTCTGAAAATTTACCATTTATTCCTACCCTTTGTTTCCTGTCTTTTAACCAGTTCTCAATCCATGAAAGGACCTTCCCTCTTATCCCGTGGCAATGTAATTTACACAAGAGCCTTTGGTGAGGGACCTTGTCAAAGGCTTTCTGAAAATCTAAGTATACTATATCTACTCGATCTCCCTTGTCTGCATGTTTGTTAACCCCTTCAAAGAACTCTAATAGATTAGTAAGACAGGATTTCCCTTTACAGAAACCATGTTGACTTTTGTCCAACAAATTATGTTCTTCTATGTGCCTCACAATTTTATTCTTGACTATTTTAAAGGCATGATGTTATGATGTAAAGACAGGAAGCCCAGCTTTTTGTCACCATCAGACATGGCTAAATAAGCTTTTTCCAACATTAAAAGTTGTACAAAAGTTCAGACTATTTTCCTATGTCCTCTCCTGGTCCATGCTTATGAGTTCGTTTCTGGCTGCTTTGACAGTAATTGCAGAAATGCTGTTGAGCAAACATTTGGATTCACAAAGGAGAATGTGTTCAGCCCTTAGGATCACTGCTTTACAGGGGTTCTGATTCTGCGGCAATTATGTAAGGACATTCCAAGAGTGGGGATCTATAATAATAACTCAAAGGCGCATAAGGAGTAGCGTAAAAATGTCCCAGAGTCAATCTCCAATAGGAATACCCTGAACAACTTTAACAGGTACCTTTTTGCCTAATTTCTTCTTCTTTCCGTCTCAGAAAAGCTTGTACTGCTTTAGACTGGACACCCTTGACTTTTGGATCTTTTTTGGGAGGGCCTACTGCCAAACTGTATCTTTTCTGCAAAGAGAAAGCAAACTGATCAGAAAAAAAACAAAGGTTTTAATATTTATAGTAATTTTTACTAAATTGGAAATCAATCAATGAAAAGTTTAGGCTATGTTTACACTATAGACCTTAAAGCACTGTAATGTCTCCTATGTAGCCTCTCCATGCCAGCAGGTAAGAGCCCTTCTGCCAGCATAATTAAACCACCCACAATAAATAGCGTAAGCTAAATTGGCAGGAAATGCTCTCTTGCCAACATAGCGCTGTTCACACCAGTACTTTTGTCAGCAAAACTCGTAAGTTAGGGGAGTGTTTTTTCCACACCCAACAAAAGTTTTCCCAACAGAAGTGCTAGTGTAGACTAGGGATGTCAACGTGTAGATGGCTACACGAATAACCAACAAACCTGGGCTTATCAGTTAATCCTGTTGACTACACGCATCCCCCTCCCCCACTTGCTGCCTCTGTATCAGAGGTAGCAGGTGGAGCAGGGGAGGCAGAGCTGGCATACATGAGAAGCTGACTTTTAAGACGGCTCCCCACAAGCACCGCATCTGCCTGCCCTCCTCCATCCATGCTGCTGTCTCTGATAGAGGCAACAGCGTGGAGGGCGAGGGGGACAGGCAAGAGCAGATACATGCAAGGAGTCTCTCGACACATATCTGTTCCTGCCTGCCCTCCCTCCACTGCTTCCTACAGAGCAGTGGGAGGGGAGGGAGGCAGGCGAGAGCTAGAGTTCAGGGAGAGAAGGGGAGCTGGCTTAACAGCCATCTCTTCCCAAGCACCAGCTCCGCAGAGCCGCCTGTGCCCCCCCCCCGCCCGCTGCCTCTGCCCGCAGGGGTTCTGAGCCTGGGCCTGCCACAGACAGAGGCTGCTCAGCAGCAGCCTTCCCTGACCCCACTTCCACCCTAAACATTGTCTCTTGCCTGCCCCCACTGCTGCCTCTATAGGAGGCACTGGGGGGGACAAGTGGGACGGATACATGCGGAGAGACTGCCTGCAGATATGTGTGGAGAGATCCTGTGATGCTGCTTTTGATAGAGGGACTGGGGCCGGAGCGCCCTGGTTGCCAGCCCCACCCCTGGGGACTGTCAAATAGTCATGTAACCGCTAAAATCTGATGTGGTTACACGACTATTCAATTACACACTATCTAACACCCCTAGTGTAAACAAAGCCTTGAAATATATTAACAATGAAAGGCAATATTCATTACACAAAAGACTTCAACAATAAATTAGGCTGGTCAACACTGCTCAGGAACAGGCCTTATGTACAAAAGCCATTGCAAAGGAACCATTCTGGGCGTAAAAAGGACAAGGAAGCAGCAAAGGGGAAATGGATCAAAACAGAGGAGAGAAAAAAAACTAGAGAGATGAAGAGGGGAAAAAACAAAAAAGGAAGGGAGATTGAAAATGTTAGCAATAGCTACACTAGTAGTCTAGTAGAAACAGCCATCAGAATGGACCCATAAGCAGCTCTGCACTCCCCAGGCCAGAGGGGGAGAGGAGTACCATGCACATCACATGAGCTTCTGTCTGGAAAATGAAATAATACATTTCATTCTTGGATGACTCTCCTTCCCAGACCAAAAGAGTCTACAGGCTTCTTCCAGCCTTCCTTGTGTGACTGCATACAAATGGGAATCAATACAACTCCACTGGCTCTATTTTATATGATACAAATCTGTGTTTGGAACTTAACATATTAAGAATAATTTGCATGTAATTTAATTTGGTAAAAAAATCAATTTACATTACATCCTGTAGAAACTATAGAAACCATTTCATATTTAGCTACAAGCATCTTGTATAACACAAACCATTTCAGCTTTTCCCTCTCACACGTAGACCAGAGTGAACTTTCTGTCACCCCGTGAGAAGAGGCCTACAGGATGGGCTATTGGAATGTGTTAATTGGGCTGGTTGAGACTAGAGATGTACTCCCTCGTACCTGTTCCGCCATCTTGTTGATAAGGCTTTGTTTTTCCTAGTTTAATTGATGATTTCTGTAATTGGATGCCCTGACGTCAGACTGTTTGGTTAAGGGTATAAAGATACTAGGATTGATTGTATTAGCCAGCCTTACTGGGCCCAGCTCTGCTGGGACCACGTTTGGCTCACTTGGCTTTACCGATCAATAAAGCTGTCTGTTTAGCCGCCTAAAACTGAGTGAAGCCTTTGCTTCGACAATCCAAATAGGATACTCGCAGCCAGCTCCCTAGGAATGGTGCTGGGATCCAGGTGCTGGCTGCCACCCTGCACTGCAGGCTCTGTATCAGAGGCAGCAGCTGGCTCTCCAGGAGTGGGGCTGCAGTTGGGAGCCCACAGCGCAGCCGGCTCCGCTCCTGGGGAGCCAACTGAAGTGCTAACTCTGCAGTATAAGCTTTATATTGCAGAGTCCGCAGTGTGTAACCGCTAAGATTTTTCAGTGGTTACATTTACCTAATTAACTGCTTTTAACATCCCTAATTTGCATTGACATAAAAGGTGTGAAACTGATGTCATTATTTCAGTTCCAGTGTAAAAGCTGTTAAGCCTTTTGATTTAAGTGGTAACTGTCAGGCAGAACTTTTAAAGAGTGGAAGAAGAAAAAGGAAGAAAATAGGGAATTCCACATATAAAATGCATCTGACGAAGTGGATCTTTGCCCACAAAAGCTTATGCTTCAACACTTCTGTTAGTCAATTAGGTGCCACATGACTCCTCACCGCTTTTGCAGATTCAGACTAACACGGCTACCCCTCTGATACTTAACACATATAATAGATGCACTTCAAACTAAAAAGGTTTAGAGAAAGAAAAAGGGGATCGATGGAGAAGATAACTGAAATAGGGAACCTTAGTTAAATCCAAAAGCAGCTGGGAAAACCCAAAGAAAAACAATTTTAGAAAGTCTACATCTTCCTTTCTGCTAATAAATGAAAGACATTAGCTAACTGGATTGCTCAGTGATACAGCATCCCCCTGTAAAATTTTAAGATTTTCCCCATTTGACAGAATTGCTGGGGAAGTAAGGCTGAAATCCACCATATATGAAACCGTAAGTATTCTTACAGCTGGCAACATGCGGAAACACACCATCACTTAGGTGGCTAGTCTCATTCAACAAATATCCCCACCATGACTCCTAATTAAAAAACAAAACAAAACACATTTCACTGGATAACATCTGTAAAAAAATCTATACTCAAATACCTAGGAAGCACAAAAACTGGTTTGCAGTGTGATTTTACATGCTTATCTATACCCAACTGGAGTTTTTCAGCACTTGATTTCTGATTAAGACTGCAGCATACCATCACAAATGTTTGCAGTGTTTCATATAAAAATATGAATGTATGTTAAAACAAATATGTATGTACTAAGATTCAAGGTTTAGCAGGTCATTTCTATGCATTAGTATAAAAAAAAAGTAGTCAAAATTGGTTATTAGAACACCAGCCGCAAGGCTCTTGTTGCAGCTGTTTAAAAGTTGCCTTTTAGTAATTCCTGAAACTGCAAAAACAAAACTAAAAAAACCCCACAATCTCATTTAAGTAGCAAAACTTGACATTCAGCATCAAGAGCTTGCTACAACCTCAATATATCTATGACAGATATGTCTATGCATAAAATGTCATATCTTCACAATCCGGGGACTTTTAGGGATGTGAAAGGTTAACAGGTAAGAATTACCCTTAATATGTGATGCTTACTGGTTCCAATTAACCAGTGGGGGAGAGGAGAGCTCATCAGCCATCCCTCCTTTAATTGGTTAACTGGTTATACATCGTGTTTGACCAGTTAACCAATTAAATGGGATTTTACATCCCTAATTCCTTTGAGTAGTTCTTAACTCTCTCAAACAAATCTTTGCACTTGCAATTGAAATTAGTGGAACTAATCATATTTGTAAGGACAACGAGAGAGAGTAAATATTTCTAACATTGGGCCCTTCATTTGAAAGGTACCAACCACAGTTTTGCTAGTAGCCCAATTTTGCTATTGGGTACAAAAGAAAATGTCCTAGTATCTAACCAGTTCAGAGGATCTGAAGTTTTTCACATCTGGTCTTTTGATTCAAATCCAACCCAGGTTTGTAGTGGGTGAAAATACTGCCACATAGCAGTATCAGAGATCTATAGGAAATGAATTGGCACCACCAGTCCAGCTCTTATCAGACAGATATGACATATCAAGATGATCCTTTTGTTGACAGTTTCAGGTATTAGACAAAAGCCTGAAAGGACAAAGACTGAACTACCCACTCATTCTTAAGAGGAAATCCTTCCAGAACAAGGCTGACGCACACTGATGAGCAATTTACAGAAACCTGCACTGCTACCACCTGTTATATCTTTGTTCTGAGCATGATTTCATTCCTAGGGCGGGTCTTTTCAGCAGGTAATTTATTTTTGAAAATTATTCAATTTCTTCATATGATTTAAAAATAATGAATGTACAAAATAGATCTTTGTACAACAGGCCCAGCTGGCAAAAAAGGCTTCACATACAGCAGGACCAAATGCAGAATGATCCATCACATCAAAAAGGCTTATAAAGAAATTAAATATTAGAAAAGGATTTTTAGCGCTGTATTATAATGCAGCAAAATACACGGCTTTCCAGTGAATAAGCAACATTACAATCACCCACAAATGGTGTTCTGAGGTGTTGTTACTTTTTGGAATAGAACTAGTGATTCATAACACGAAAAACCATGAAAAAATTTGGTATCTGTATCTTCAAAATCAACTAGAAATGACATTTAGAAAGCTTCCTTGACTGGGAAAGATTCATTTTTTAAAATAGTGATTTATAAATGTCATTTCTATCTGATCTTGAAGTTACGAATCACTAGTTCTATTACAAAAATTATTTTGTTTAAACACTGTCTGTTAGCATTGTGAAATGAATAACGAGAACAGGTTTATAAGTTTAGCTCTATTTAAAAAATGAGCAGTTGGTCTGAAGCACAAAGCTGTTCTACAACTATCCATACAATGATTAGTTAGTATACACTCTGCGCTACTCCAACATCAGTTTCCTGGAATGATAGACAAAATAAGCATGAACATTCTACTTTTTATCAAGTAAGCAAAAGCTACATCAATCAAATTTCACACAGTTATCAGAAAGTTTGTGAAAAGAATAGAGAGACAGCCTATAGAAAAGAGCAGGTCAAGCTATTCTGGAACAGTGTACTTCTCAAACTGTAAACACTAATTATCTCTCAGGGTAGCAATTTATAGCAGCTCAATGGCTACATATTGCTGAAATCTACCACATAGACCATACTCTCTCACAAAATACAAGATACATTTTCAGGGATCATCCCCAGCATGTTGGAGGCACCTTTCCTCAACTGTACATTGTGTGCATTAAAGTACTGAGTTATTCACCCAACAAGTTCTATTGTGAGACAATACCCCACTCCTCCTCTAAGGCTCAGAGAATGCTCATTTTTATCTCATCCTCCCTGAATTCTGCCCACAATCAACTAAACCCCTACAAGCCACAGGCAAGCTGGATGCAGCTCCCTCTGAAACAGGCTCACTGTGCTCCAGAATGAAGTGGAGGTACTCTTCAAGGACTAAGTGTTTTCAGACTTTGTTTGCCCAGGAATGAGTAACTGCACTAGAGTCCCATGGTTAAGTACTCTACACAAGCCGAGCTACAACCAGACCAGTAGTTCTCAAATAGTGGGTCTGGACTACAAAGTGGGTCATGACGATCCCGTTTTAATGGGCCTGCCGAGGCTAGAGTTAGATGTGCTGGGGGCCGAGGCCAAAGCCCAAGCCTTTGGCCCTAAGTGATGGGGCTCAGGTTTCTGGCCCCTGGCGTAGGTCTCAAATAGAGATGTGAAGGTTTAACGGGTTAACCAATAAGCCTCACCTGCTTACCGGTTAAAGTTAATCAGTAGGGGCTGGTTGCTCCAGCCCTGCAGGGGACCTGTCACCGACAGGGGCTACTCCAGCATAGCCTCTGTATGTGCCGACATCCTGGCCATCCCACAGGCAGAGCCTGCCTGAATGAGACACCAGAGCAGCCTCTGTCTGCAGTGAACCAGGATGCCTGGCAGGCAGGAGCTGCTCTGTCCAGGATGCCAAAGCAGCCCCTGCCCTTCCCACTCCGGTGCAGGCAGGGACTGCTCTGGTGTGCAGACTAGGTCTAAGGGGTCTACAAAAGGTTTGGTTACCGTAATACAATGGATTACAACCAGGGGTCCAAAGACTATGTCTAAGAATTCCAAAGGGACCCACACCTCCATTTGAAATTTTGTAGGGGTCTGTAAATGAAAAAAGGTTGAAAATCATTGTCTTTCGTCAGGGCAATAATTTTTGATGAGGGTCCACTCCAAGATTTTGGTAAGTGGTCAAGGGCTGCACTTTTCTAGGGAGAGAGTGCAGGGTCTAGGATGGAGATTGGATGCAAAAGGGAACTCGGGGTAGGGGACTGGGGTACAGTAGAGGGATTTTGAGTGAAAGAGGAGGTTGTGACCTGGGGCAGGAGAATGGAGAACAGGGTCTGGAAGGGGGTATGGATGCAAGAGAGGATTCTGGCATGGGGGAGGGCATAGAAGTGAGTGCAATGCCTGTGAAGGAGTTGGGGTGTGGGAGGAGGTGGGGTGCCAGGGGCAGACTCTGGCCAAGAGGTGCTTACCTAAGCAGCTCCCAGCAAGCAGCACTCTCAGGCAGGCTTCCCTGCCTGTCAGCAGCCCCAGACTATTCTGTTCCATGTAGCTTTCTGCACTGGGGGGAGAAAAGGGGAAGAGGGCTTCGTGCATTGACCCCACCCCCAGCAAAATCTCTCAGCTCCTATTGGCTGGAAACCAGTGAATGAGAGCTAAGAAATTGTGCTGCACTGCCCCCCAGTTTCCAATCAATGGGAGCTGAGAGATTTTGTTGGGGGCAGGAACAGCATGCGAAGCCTCCCCCCCATCATCCCATTCCCAGCAGTGCAGAGAGCTAGAGGGAGCAGCCAGCCACTTTGAGCAGCGCTGCGCTCTGCCGCAGGTGGAAAGGTGGATTAAAAGGCTTGGTGGGCCGAATCTGACCCTCCGCCATTCTAGGAGAAAGGCATTTCAATTACTGATGAGAGCTCACAAAAGCCAAAGCACAGATCCTGATAAAGTGACAGTTTTGGTTGTAATGGCTCTCCCAGTGTTTGTTAAAATGTTTGTAATTTTACTTTGCATATACAATATTTAGCACTTTTATAGTATTTTCCATCAAAATACCTCAAAGTACTTTATCTCCACTAAGACAAAACAGCCCTGTGAAGTAGAGAAGTCTTCATATGCCACACATCAGGAGATGGAGATAAGGATTTAATCCTGCACCCACTTAAGTCAATGCAAGGGTTTAGCCCTGCACCCATTGACTAGTATGATGTATTAGGGATGTTAAATGGTTAAGCATGTGGCTTACTGGCATGCTTATCAGCTAACCAGCCCCTGCCAGTTAACTCTGGCAGCAGCCAGCCGTACTGGGTCGGAGCAGCTGCAGCAGGGCCAGTGGGCCACACAGTAGCACCTCAGCTATGGCACTACCCAGGTTAAAATGATTAACTGGTTAAGTGCTTTCATTTAACCAGTTAATCATTTTAGCATCCCTAGTACTAATGCCCAAATCTTCAAAGATATTTAAGTTCCTAACTTCCATTGGCATCAACGGAAGTTAAGCACCTAAGTACCTTTGAAAATCTGGGCCTCAGTGACCTGACTAAGGTCATACTATTAACCTGTACTGGAGCTGAATACTGAATATATAATAATACTGAAGCCATTGTACATAATATCTACAAGAGACAGGAAAAATGTGCTTACAGCTGCACCACAAGGGGCAAATCACTTTCCTGAAGCTATAAAAGCTGTTGGCAACATCTGCCTAATGAGCTCCTTAGCCAAATTTATATACTCATGGTTGTATTTACTGATAACTTTAAAAGGTCTTTTATTTTAAAAAGCCAACATTCCCCTTCTAACCTTGTAATGGGTCTACTGTGAATTAAACCCCTACTTACAATATTTTTTATTATTTCTGAACTTGGGTTTCTATGGGGAAGACTAACAGGTTTACAATTTTACTAGAACATGATACAATACTATCATTCACCATCATCATCCATATAAATTCCAAAGGGACAGTGCTTCCTTGCAGGTCGAGTACCATTCTAATTGATCTCTAGCTAAGTCCTTATGACAGTCTGGCTGGACGTTCAGTCTATGACTGTCTTTGGCAATCTTATTGTGTGACTGAAGCTTTTGATGACCATGTACAGTAATTCCTCATTTAACACGGTAGATACGTTTCAGAAAATGATCATGTTAAGTGAAAACGTGTTATGCAGGGTCAATTTTCCCATTGAAAGTAACAGAAAAGGTGGGGGTTGCGTTTCAAGCTGGGGGAGAAAGGGGACTGGGTTACAGCAGGGAGGGAAGGTGTTTGGTTCTGGGGAAGGGAAGGGGAGGAGAGGGGAGGGGTATTGGGTTGGGAGTACAGTATGCCCCTGTGACGGGTCTGCCGGGACCCACACTGCGTCTGGTGAGGGGGGGGCCGCTGGGGAACGGCATGGCGAGCGGCGAACCCTCCGCTGCTTTGCAGGGAGGTGGGGGAAGCCTCGCGCAGCCGCTGGCGAGAGGCCGGCTCGGGAAACCCAGCCACCAGCCTGCAAGCGGGGGTGGAGGAGAGGGAGCGAGGCGTCCGGCGAGGGGGAGTCGCCAGGGAACGGCGCGGCGAGCAGCGAACACTCCGCCGCTTTGCAGGGAAGCGGGGGAAGCCCCGTGTAGCTGCTGGCAAGAGGCCGGCTGGGGAAATCGTGTTATTTCGCGGACAATCGTTTTATTCAAAAAACGTTCCCAAAAAAAATCATGGTATAGCAAAAACGTTTTAAGTGGGCACGTGTTAAACGAGTAATTACTGTAGTTACCAGCCATGTTGCATCATTTGTTGGAAAACGGGATTTGTAATTTGTTACACTAAGTTGTTTTTAATTAAAAATTAGAGCTGTCAAGTGATTAAAAATTTTAATCATGATTAATCGTGTGCAACTCCCTTTGAAACACTGGGCAGTGCTGCATGGAGCCCAGGATCAGCTGGAGTTCCGAGCTGACCCTGGGCTCCATGCAGTGCTGCCTCTTGGAAGCGCCGTGGCAGCATTTCCAAGGGGAAGTGCAAGGCAGAGCCCAGGGTCAGCTGGAGTCGCCAGCTGACCCCGGGCTCCATGCAGCACTGCCCCTTTAAGGAACTGGAGCAGCACTTCAAAGGGGCAGCACATTAGGTGCTAGGGATCAGCTGGGGACTCCAGCTGACACTGGGCTCCGCCTTGCGCTGCCCCTTTGAAGTGCCAGAGCAGCCCTTCAAAGAGGCAGCGCAGCATTAACGCCTGCAATTAACGCGTTAATTTTTTTAATGCGTTAATCCGGTCCTGCATTAATCGCAGGCATTAACGCAGGTCAGTTGACAGCCCTACTAGAAATTGTTCAAACTGCTTAATTTCTCTGAAAAAAGTATTTTTCTTTTGATAATAACAAATTTAGTCAACTTTCATGTAGACAACCTCTAACTAAACAAGGGATCAAGAACACCATTTTGTCTTGTAGGAAGGAGCTATTTCTTAGAGATGTAATAGGACCAAACAATTATAAATATCTACTAAAATCACATTTAAATTCAAACAGATAGGTATAACGAACACTAGTTATGCATTAACCACACCCAGAAAAAGATGCTGAATGAGTGATCAAATGTTCTACCTGATGAACATGAAAGTAATATTTCTGCTCAAGTTTCAAGGCAAACTGCCTCCCCAACTTCAGCATTCTCTCTCCACCTTAATTGTGCCTCTTAAAATAACCATTTATAACCCAGCCTAAGGTGATCTTGGAGCCAAGTTGTCTCTATGCTAGCCCCAATTACAACTGTTCCTCTCTGAATTGTTACATGAAGTACACAAATCTGGCATTCAGAGACTCTAGATTCCATTCGGAAAGCATTCACTATTTAAACACTCAATTTGATCTTATTCCAATACAGGAAGAAGACTGGTGGAGAAAAACACAGAAGGATTCTAAAGTCTGGAAGCCAATGAATGGAAGATGAAAAGACAGCAAAGCAAGCTCTCCAGTGCCCTTAAACTGACTCTCTCAAACACCAACCTTTCTGCACTCTGTCTAGAGATAGTAAATTTCGATTGGTCAATCGGGCGCCTATTCGATTAGTCCATAGGGCGCCTCCACCTTTTAAGTGCTGCAACAACCTTAAGGCTGCTGCTACATTTGAAAGGTGAAAGCGCTGCGGAGAGCATGCGGCCAACGGGGCAGCCCCCCCACTGGCTCCATGCTCCCCATGTTCTTTCAAAGTGGCAGTGCCATGTGGAGCCCAGGGTCAGCTGGGGGCTCCCCCGCTGACTCTGGGTTTCGTGCGGCACTGCTGCTTCAAAACACCACTTGGAGCCTGACACTGGGCTCCCTGCGGCGTTTCAAAGTGGTAGTGCCGCATAGAGCCTGGAGTCAGCTGGGGACTCCCCTGCTGATCCTGGGCTCCAAGCGGCACCACCGCTTTAAAACGCCGCAGGGAGCCCAGTGTCAGGCTCCATGTGGTGTTTTGAAGCAGCAGTGCCGCACAAAACCCAGAGTCAGCGGGGGAGCCCCCAGCTGATCCCAGGGTCCTTGCGGCACTGCTCCTTTGAAACGCCATGTGCAGCGTGGGGGCACCCCACCTGGCCCCAGGCTGCATGCGGTGTTTCAAAGCAGCAGCACCACGTGAAACCCAGGGTCTGGTCCCAGGCTCAATGCAGCACTGCCACTTTTAAGCACCCCTTCTTCCCCCTCCCTTGATGCCTCTTTCTAATAGAAGCCGCAAGGGTGGTGGTGGTGGTGGGAAGCGACTAGTGAACTAGCCTGTCGACTATCCGATAAGCAAACTAGTCATTCACATCCCTAACTCTCTCAGTGACAATGTTAGGCAACCTGTTTTGGTTTTCCAGTTTCAAAAATGATTTTACTCTACCCAAAATACTATGTTGGTAGAATATTAAGTTAAAACAGCAAAAGTCAGGAAAAGCCTGAAGTTGCACACTTTTCCTGTGACCATAAGAAGCATGGACTACAATACTGTCTAACAAAGTCTCAGAGGAGTAGCCATGTTAGTAACTTTAAAAACAATGAGTAGTTGTGTGGCACCTTAGAGACTACCTAACTATTATGAACTTTTGTGAGCAAAACCCACTTTGTTAGATGAGATGAGCTAGAGTTACTAGAGTCTAGTTCATCTCATCTAACACAGTGGGTTTTACCCATGAAAGCTCCTGATACAGTCTAGCAAAGATCACGTACTAGTTCCAAAAAATACAGATATACAACTTTTCTACAATTCAGATCAGTATGACAGCATCTTGTATTTTTTCACTGACATGAAAGTGGAACATTTTGTCCTTTACTAGCCTAGACTTATAAGTCTTCAATAGCATTTATGTACTATAAAATCATCTATAGTACATAAGCTTTCCTTGAATAAAAGTCAAGGAATAAGTCACTCAGTTAAGAAAGAAGCTAAACTAGCTATGAATTTGTTGCCTGTATATACCAGGATGTTTTGCTAATTAGTCTGTATGGTACATTTAACGTGAAGTACGATGCATACATAAATATGATTTATTGTATACCTTTCTTACAAATGGGTTTCATAAACTCAAACATACACAAATGACATCTTATATTGCTGTGTATCTAAGGCTATAGGAAAAACATTAAATTGCATACAGTGTATGTAATCATGTAATTAAAGATGATATTGCAGAGAATAAATAGATGGGGAGAATTATGTAGCATATGCAACCTTTCTTTATTGACTTTTCATAGTGTGGGTCTTTAATTATACAACTTCAAGACTCTCTTCTAAAAATTAATTTTTTTCTTTTAGAAAAACTTTTAAAAACAAATATTCTTAACTGACCTGCTGGTTTGCAAAGAACCTGACAATCACATATATAAATTCCATAAGCCAGAATTATTTTGCTAGATCCCACTGAAACACATTGTCCCTTACATTTAAAGTCGGCAGCATCTCGAGGTGCCTTACATCTTCAGAAGCTCACAAGACATAGCCTCTCCTATGAATCTTAGCAGCTGCAGCAAGACAACCACACAGCACAGTTTGTACCCCCTTGCCCACTTCACTGAGAACAGCAACCCTTTCTCAGCCTCTCCTCACTGCACAGATAACCTTGTCTTCAAGAAGGTTCAGTAGTTTCACTTATGTAAGTGCAGGGAGCCAAGGAAGCTTCAACTCCTGGACACCTGAAATGCATTTTCTCCCACTCTACAATTAAGTGAATCATGCAAGTAAATCTTGCTGATCCAGCTGCATTTGAAGACAATGGCTATGGCTAAACACCTATGTAAAGCAACAGGAGCAGGACTGGGCCTTTGAAGAATACAGAACCTCTGACATGGAACTAGAAAGTTGTTTCAACAATGCATACTAACAACATGCAACTATTTAGGAGAGGAAGCAAATCCAGTATTCCATTAAAACTGCAGGAGAAAGCTGAGTAGACAAGGTAATGTTAAAGGTGTAAGACATCTAACTACGACAAGACACAAATAGATCAAGTGTTAGAATAAAGGTACAATCTAGAAGCAAATAAATTACTTCTCAGGAGGAAAAATTAAAGGTTCTGTTTTCCCTCTACCAAATGCCTCCCAACTACACAGAGGTAAATTAAGATATCAAATGTTATCAGGGAAACAGAATCTTGAAGTACTGACAGAAGAAAGGACAAGACAACTATTTAGCAACAGTAAATTTCCTTAGTTGACTGGAGCGATCACTGCTGAAAAATGAGAAAAGTTCCTTGACTTCTCAAAATAGGTACACTGTGTTAGAAGTAATTTCAGCCCCTGCCAGGCAAGTATAGCAGGGACTGGAGCAAGGAATCCAAACCACTTGAGAGTAACTATCACCAGAGAAGAGGCACGTCTGCTTTCAGATTTCACAAATATCAATTCATAGGCTCATTTTATACACAAATCTAGATAAGGCCGATTTTATTCCACTTCTTGTAAACCTGAACAAAGGCTGACATTAGTTTCGGGAGGTTTATACAGAAGAAGAAATTAATCCGGGCACACTGCCGTCTTCCACCTGCCACAGCTGCAGCTTTCGTTTCCTGGCAATCCAAGCTAGAAAAGACCTAAGGGGCTGGTTAATAATTGTGCTGCTCCAGGACTCTCAGTCTCTCTGCCTCTTTGTGCCCCCCTGGTAACATCCGCGTCAGCTGTATTTTAAGCGCCAGCGGAACGGATTAGCCGCAGGAATTGTAGCTCCCTGCGCAACTCTCGCCTGAAAGAGCGTCTGGTGTCGGGCAGCTGGTCGCGGCTGGCTGAGGACCGGCACTGGCAGCTCCGCTAGACAGGCCCCCGCCGCGCTGCACCAGGGAACGGGCTCTCTGCGGGCGGTGAAAGCAAAGGCCGGAGCCAACCCAATGCAGGACCCCCAGCCCTCAACTCGGCCCCTCGACTCTCACCGGCGTCCCCCGGCCTCTCCCCCCGAGCCAGCTCAGATGCCCCCAGCCGCCCCCCGGCCTTTCCTCCTCCTCAGCTTCCCCTCCCCCCCCCGGCTCTCACCGACACCGAGCTCAGCCCCTGCTGCTCAGACGCCACCATGAGGATCTCCCGGAAATCCATGTCTGCCGGGGCTGGCTCCGGGAGGCGACGGGCCCCAGCCCTCCAGCGGGGGCAGCTTCGCTCCAGCTGCAGCTCCGCCCTGACCACTTCCGGCCCCCCCCTTCTACTAATCGACGACAGCGGTGAGCCAACGTCTTATATGACCTCGTACCCGTCACCCTCTTCGTACGTCACTTCCCAGCCAACGTCACATTTCCCCCCTCCCCCAGTTCCTGGGATACGTGTCAACAAGAACACGTGACCTGGGTTCTACCGACTCCACCTCTTCCTAGCGGCAGGGGGACGGAATCAGGGTGTTAGGCTCCGCCCCGCAAGGTCCAGGGAGGGGAAGAGATCAAGGTTCTAACCAAGAGGTGGCCAGGCAGTTAGAGACAAGAGCCAAAATAGCTGTGGATAGAATGTAAAGAGCCATGTATTATATATTCATTTTTATATATCTATAGCTAGATAGGTATAGTACACAAAATGTAGTGATAAAAATAACATTACAGGACATTTTGGACACAAACCAATAAAAAAGTCTCAATAAACCAATAAAAAAAGTCTCTAGTCAGTTAAAAAATTCATGGGCAGTCCATAGATATTCAGAGAACTTGACAAGGAACAAACATCAAATTTAAAAAAAAAAGTAAAAAATACAGTGATATTCTCACACTAAAAAAAAAGCATTCCCACCATGTATTTTAAATTTATCACTGCTGCCCTATTATGTCTTGAGTTTTTTAAAATTAAACTGAACTGAGAAGTAAATTAGCATAATTCAAAGTGTCTTTTTCACTCCAGCTTGTTGATCTCTGGTATGGTTTCCTCATTTTTTTTACTTATGAAGATTATGGCTTTTGTATAGTTCT
This sequence comes from Pelochelys cantorii, assembly GCA_032595735.1. Taxonomy (NCBI): domain Eukaryota; kingdom Metazoa; phylum Chordata; order Testudines; family Trionychidae; genus Pelochelys; species Pelochelys cantorii. Next base: position 22,860,341 of record CM064329.1, on the reverse strand, counting down.
AAAAATTCAGGTCTGTCCCAGACTGCAAATATGAGAGGTTCAAAAACAATAAGGGAAGACTCATATCTCAGAATAATTGCTTCAACCCAGAAAACAATAGCCTTTGAATTTTCTTTAAAGAAACACAGTGTAAACCAGGTACATACATGCTGATTCTTTTTTTGCCCTGGAATTTAAATATGACATCTGTGTTGGCTGCCTTATTCTGCATCCATGAAGACTTTGAGTTTAAGGTGCTTCAGCCCCCCCCAACCCAATGTCTCACCCCTCCCCCCAAGCCAGGCACCTCCAGCCCCCTGCTCTAACCCAGTCCCACTTCTCTCCCCCAGAGCCAAGCACCCTCAGCCCCCTGCTCTAACCCAATGCCCTCTTCCTCCCGCAGAACCAGGCACCCTCAGCCCCCTGCTCTAAGCCAATGCCCTTCCCCTCCTCCAGAGCCAGGCACTCTCAGTCCCACCCCCGCTCTAACCCAATGCACTTCCCCTCCCCCAGAGCCAGGCACCGCCAGTCTCCCCCTCTAACCTAATGACTGGGTCTCACTGGAGCCACCGCCATGCACTTCTCCCTCCAGGTGCTGGGGTGCATGCGTAGAGCGGCCGGCCATGAACAGTCCGGGCGCACGGCTCAGAACTAGCAAGAGCCACATTTTTTGGAGCAAAGAGCCATATGCGGCTCGAGAGCCATGGGTTGGCCACCCCTGCTCTAGCCAGCCTCCAGGGTGGGATCAGAGCTCTGGCTCCACCCCCAATGGGCAGGGAGGGGAAGTGATCGGGGCTCTAGTCAGCCTCCTGGGTGGGATCAGAGCTCTAGGGGACTGGGAAAGGGGGTACTTCAGAGCAGCAGCACTGCATGGAGTCTGTACCTGGACTCTGAGCAGCACTGCCGCTTTGAAATGCCATGGCGGCATTTGTGTGGCGTCCGGGGTCATTTGGGGAGTCTGGGTTCTAGTGCAGGGCATAGAACCCAGGGTCAGTTGTGGAGTCCCCAGTTGATTCTAAGTTATGGTGAAATGCTGCGTGGAGCCCGGGGTTACCTGGGGAGTCCCCATGTGATCCCATGTTGTGCAGAAATGCCTCACAGAGCCCGGGATCAGCTGTGGAGTCAGCTGTGGCATTTCAAAGTGGCAGTGCAGCATAGAGTCCAGGGTCAGCAGGGGACCCCAGGCTCCAGGTGGGCGCTTCCGTTTTGAAATGCACAAAAGCCCCCGCTGGGGACTCTTGTACATTTCAAAGCTGGCACCCGCGTGCAGCCCAGAGTCAGCAGGACTTCCTGCTGGCCCTGGTCTGCACACGGAGTTCCACATTCCTCCTTTGAAAGAGTGGGGACTCTTGTACATTTCAAAGGAGGAATAGGGAAGTGCTTATTGACTAGTCAAGTAGTCGATGGAAATTCCATTGACTACTCGACTAGTCAATTACTCGATATTTAACATCCTTAGTACCTGCTCCCCGCCCTTTCTTAAAAAATGCAGGGAGGAGAGAATCAATCTCAGTCTATCCCCTCCCTGATGCAGTCTGTGAGGGTAGTGGAATTAAGAGTTGCACAACAAGGCCCAAATTTTCCTAAACAAATTAATGTTTTAAATTCCAGGTACACGTTCTAAAACATGTGGCAGACGACTCCTGTCTCCACCTGGCTTCACCCATCTTGCTTGCTAACTTGCAGTTTTACGATGACTTATGTAATATTTGGGATTTTTCTTAAAGCATCACTTTCTGGAATTGTGATTATAACAGATTCTGTTTCCATTTTTTAAAAAGTAATTTTTAGCTCCTTAGGTTGCAGAGAAAACATAATCTCTAAAGACTCAAAAGCAAAACTGTAAATGAAAAGTACCCAATTTTTGTTATTTTTAAAAAATCTCCTCATTTTAAGGTCATTTCATTATTTTAGGTGGGCCTGACTCATGGTTTTTGAACGCAAGGAGTGGGCAATGCTGCATGTCAAAACTTAAAAAGGGCAAATGCACTTCAGGAAGAAGCATGGTGATGCTCTATGTGCCATATACTTCCAAACCTCTCCATCTCTCCCTGTATACACATAAATCAGACTCTTAAAACGCTTGGTATCCTAACAAAAACATTACTTAGAATGCTATACAGAAGCAAATCTGTAGCCCAACTCTCACTGCAAAATTCATAAATGGGGCAAAATCCCATATCTACAGTTCTGCAAAAATTATGAGCTCATGTGAAGACTGTAAGGCACTGAAAGACCAAAATCCTAACAATATGTATGTAAGATTCTGACCACAGACTTTATTAAGAATCTTCCACATATGCCCAAACTGGACAGGCCTGGTCTGAGGACTAGGACCTAACAATGGACCATACTTGGCTAAAGAAAGGTTAAGATAAGCAAGAAACAGACATGTTCGTCTAACCAGCCATAAACAAGCTAAGACTGCACAACCACAGATGGGGAGCAGTAATTGGGGGACTTATCATGAGTTACGGGCACATAATTCACAGAGAGGGGCCTCGGAGTCTACTCCGTGGTTCAGGAAGAGATAACAAGTACATACTCCCTGAATGCCAAGCAGAGTTCAGGGAGAGGGCTAGCATGTCAGCATAAGTTATGGCATCCGTCCCTCACAGATGTCAGCCCGAGCTCAAGAGGATGCTTTGATAAACTATACATAATTGTCATTGCTGTGTACTGTTTACTGTTCTTTTTGCTTTGAGACCCTCTAGGAATGTACCTGTAGGCCAACCTGTCTGGGAAGTGCCACCCTCATTTCCATGGACCTGAAATCAGGACTTAACTTACACCTTACAAGAGGAAAAGTTTGAGGGATAACACTTGTGTATTAGGGTTGCCAGGTGTTCGGTTCTGAACCGGACAGCCCGGTATTTGAGGGTTCTGTCTGGGAAACAAATTGAGAAAATATTGGACATATAAAATATCTGGTATCTTCTAATTAGGTAAGTTTTATTATTATTAGGAGTATCAGTACGTAGTTGCGCTGCATGAGTGTGTCTACCAGCCAGGCAGTATGCAACTACGCGGGGGGGGGTGGGGCCGGGGCCGGACTCACTCGTACTTTGCTGGGACCATGCAAGGGATGGGCAGCGCCCCGGGATCTGCGTGCTCCCAGGTCAGTTCCGCTCCCTGCCAACCGATTCTTTCCCCCCGCTCCCGGCCAGCCCCACTCCCCCCAACACCCTCCTGGCCAGCCCTGCTTCCTGCCAGCTGGTCCCCCTCCCCCCGATCTCCCCCAGCCAGCCCCGCTGCCCCGGACCAGCCCTGCTTCCCGCCAACCGGTTCTCCTCCCCGCCTCCTCCTGATCTCCCCCGGCCAGCCCCACTGTCCCCCCCAATCTTCCCCGGCCAGCCCCGCTGGTTATGACTCAGATTCCTATAGCAACAACAGGCCTAGGGGAGTGGGGCTATTAGTCTGGGGCTTCTGTGTTTGTTTAATCTTTTTTTGCATTTGCTCCCATACACTCTCTTTATTCTGCTGACTGGAATCCTGGGAATGAGTGCAGGAAACAAGGTAAACAGATTGCAAGTGTGAAAAATTGGGACAGGAGGTGGTGGATAATAGCTACTTATAGAAGACAAAGTGTTGAATATCAGGACTGTCCCAATACAATCGGGGCATCTGATCACCCTAGCAGGAAACTGATCTTTTCCTAGGTCTGACAGGATAACAAAGGCCAGTCTTGGATACAAGCAGTATGATTGCTTAAGAGCCCTGGATTTTTGTGACTCTCACTACCCAGTTGCACCTTTTTCTTTGCATCATAATTTCCCCATCCCCATTGTTTCTACAGCAGTGGGAGTTAAAATGATAAAATTTTGTATGTGTGTCATTAGGTTGTGTGGTGTAGGCATTTCATGGGCCACTGATCATATAAACAGTCCCAGGCAGTGCCTGAGGGATGGCTATAATTTCCATAAAATAACAGTTATTTCAGAAATCTGAGCACATTTATATATAATCTCGTAGTCTGGCATCAACAAGTCTCTTCTCTGGCAGTAGTGTAACATAAGGGACAAGAAATGTGTTGTTGTGGATAACTCAAGCCTGTACGTTCAGACAGCTCCAATACATCATATAAGTGATTCACTTCCTACATTTTGTCTAGTCCCATGAACTTCTCATATATTAAACTACAATGTGAAGAATAATTCCAAAATAAACTAATCAAACTTTGCCAAAATAGTGATTCAACTCATGCAGGACAACACAGTACACCAGCTCCAGAATTTCTAAGCCTGATTTCCTGACATTAAAAAGGTAGGAGATTTTTCTTCTGATTTTTTTTCAAACTTTCTGATTAATCCATTGTCTAGTTACCCTCAAACTTTTCACAATATAACTAAAAAAACCTTATCGAAAATGAGAAATTTCAGTTAGATTGGTTCATTTTGGCAAGAGCAAATTGAATTTTTTCAAAGAAAATATCACATTTCTTTCCACCAGTTTATAGAGCTGGTTAATCATTTTAAAAATTATGCCTCTCAGTACAAGTTTTCAATAAAAAATGTCTCCAAGAAATATTACCATAATTTGTCAACCAGTTCTAGTTTTGGCAAAGGTAAAGGAAGTTTTAAAAAACTTAAAGATCGATCTTTCGAGAAAGGCTTTTCTTTTTGAAAGAACCGCGTCTAGACCACAGTTTCACTTTCGAATTAGCGTTTTTCGAAAGAACACCGTGAAACAATTATGCAAATGAAGCACGGGAAATTCAAATCCTGGCTTCATTTGCAATTTTGATATGTCTAATTTACATCCCTCTTTCGAAAGAGGGATGTAGTCTAGACATAGCTTTAGTTTCAAAGAGATACGTCTGTGTGGAACATTGATATTTTGCTTTTTTTTTCAGGTAGTATTTTATATCAGTTATTCTGTCCCCATTTCATCCAGCATACAGTAATTCCTCATTTAACTCTATAGATGTGTTTCAGAAAATGATCGTGTTAAGTGAAAACGTGTTATGCGGGGTCAATTTTCCCACTGAAAATAATGGAAAAGGTGGGGGTTGCGTTTCAAGCGGTGGTGTCTGTGGGACCCAGACATAAGGTTGGGGGAGAAAGGGGACTGGATTACAGTAGGGAGGGGAGGTGTTTGGCTCTGGGGAAAGGAAGGGGAGGAGAGGGGAAGGGGATTGGGTTGGGAGTATGCCCCTGTGATGGGTCTGCTGAGACCCGCACTGTGTCCGGCGAGGGGGGGTTGCCGGGGAACGGCGTGGCAAGTGGTGAACCCTCCACCGCTTTGCAGGGAGGCGGGGGAAGCTCCACGCAGCTGCTGGCAACGGGCCGGCTGGGGAAATCGTGTTATTCCGGGGACGGTCATGTAATTCAAAAAACGTTCCCTAAAAAAAAAATTGTGCTATCGCGAAAACGTCCTAAGTGGGCACGTATAAAATGAGGAATGACTGTACTGTGTGGAATAAACTGAACATTTATTCCAGCAAAATCCTTGTTAAGCTGAAATCATCCTAATGTCCAATAGTAAGTTCTCAGGATCATAAATCACCTTTGATATTACCTTCGATATTAGCACAGCTAGTGATCTATGCTCAAGAGAAGCCCCAGGCTTGAATAACCTGGGTATTGCAAATCAGGATTCAGGTAAGTAGGCAGAGAGTTTGCACAATGCCTATCTGTTATGCTTGGCTCTAGCTCTTGATTTCTTGGGCACTAACACTCAACTAAACCTGTATTTAAAATGACATATTAAAATATAAACAGAAAAAGTGTAATCAGGGTGGCAATTGGCAGGTGATGGAGAGACGATGCAGATTGGCTCAAAAGTGTGCTAAGAAATGAGAATTATAGTGTCAAAAGTCACAAACTAGAGAAACTGTGAGATGAGAAACCATTTACAAATTAAAAGGAAAGACAAAATGTAACTAAATTGAAAATGTATTTATGTTTGAAATATGTACCTATTCTCAATAGTATCTATTGCTTAAAATGCTACAAAAAATGGGGGGATGGGACACGCAACGCTAAGATATTGAATAAAGGGGAACGTGCCCAAAAATGGGGATGAGAGCAGAGGAACAGTGTATGCTGGAGAGGCTATAACGCCATAATTACTCTCCTCCATATCTAGGGGAGCTGCCTTCGTTGAACCCAAACCTACCATTGACTTAGTTGCTCAAATTGCAAGATATTCAGTAATGTTTCTCAAAGTAATTTCTGGTCTGAGACACTAGTCTCTCAGTTCAATAAATGATTCCTTTGGGACCAATGAATTGATACTGGTACAAGATCTTTACTAGCGACTGGTGGAATCAAGCCCCCAAATCTATACCTCTGATTTGAGCTCAGAACCCAGTGATGAGCAATTTGAATAGTATCTGAATCCTGTTAGTTGAATTTGAACAAAATGATGCTACTGATGGAGCTGTAAACCCCATAAATATAAGTCCCTTAAGTTGACAATGACATCATAATCACAACTCTTTTCTGCACCAGAAAAGAACACCATGATGCAATTATGCACAGATAGCTCAGTGGTTTGAGCATTGGTCTGCTAAATGCAGGGTTGTGAGGTCAGTCTTGGAGGGAGCTATTTCGGGATCTGGGGCAAATCTGTCAGGGATGGTACTTGGTCCTGCTGTAGAGGCAGGGGACTGGACTAGATGACCTTTCAAGGTCCCTTCCAGCTCAATGAGATAGGTATAATAGGTACCCATCACAGGCCCATGGGGGGTGTGTGTGTGAAGGGTGCAAATGCCCCCCTGCCCATGGTTTCCCAAGTAAGCATGCTCCAGCCAGCCGGATGGGAAAAGGCACAAATAGTGTGCTGCCTGAGCCTCCCTCCCCCATGCTCAGGCTGGCTGGGGGAAGGCTAGGGCTGAGTCCTCCCTTCCCCAGAGTGGGGAAAGAGCTGGGCCTTGCTGCTGGTGTGGGGGAATCAGCCCCAGCCTTCCCCCAGCCAGCCTGAGCATGGAAGAGGGAGACTCTGGCAGTGTGCTGCTCCTACCTTCCCCCAGCCAGCTACAGCACTCTTACTTGGGGGATCCTGGAGGGGGTGTTTGCAGCCCACATTTACAAAAAAAGCACACACACACACTCAGAAATGCCTGCATCATCAGAAAGTTCAAAGCTGCATTACTGATTCTGATTGCTTGTCTATGTGTCATGCCAGATGTTCTTGCTTTGTCTTGCTTCTTCCAAGGTTGTAGTAATAGTAAATAAAGGTAAAATAAGTGAGAGTAAATATTAAAACCTAGGCAAAGTGAGGAGAGAGGAAACTAAGGATTTGATCCGAAGTCCAGTCCTTTCAATTAACTCCAGTGGGTTTTGGCTTAGGCATTTACATTGCCAAGCTTTTCGATCTTGGGCCTGGTCTACACTACACCGTTAGATTGACGTATGCCATGCTAGGTCGAGTTAATAACGTATGCGTCCACACTCCTGAGTGCCTCCCACCGACCCAAAGGGCTTCTGAACTGCACCCTGTGTGAGAGGCATAGTGCTTGAGTCAGCAGCCACACATGCACAGGCGACACTGGATCTGATTGCTGTGTGAGGAAAAGAGTGTGCAGGCAGAGCTCTAAACAAGCAGAAGACACACTGAGATCCATGCCAAAATCTCACAGGGCATGGGGGACAAGGGCTACACCAGGGATACACAGCAGTGCACTGTGAAAATAAAGAATCTTAGGCTAGCATACCAGAAGACAAAGGAGACAAAAAGTCACTCTGGTTTTGAGCCAAAGACATGCCACTTCTATGAGGAGCTGCATTCGATTCTAGGCAGTGACCCCACCACTACCCCAAAACTCTCTGTGGATACCTCCCAGAAGCCCTGGGCAGCCACGGGCAACAATGAGCAGGACACTGTTAATGAGAAAGAGGAGGAAAACGTGCAGTAGGCAAGCAGAGGATCCATTCTCCCCAACAGCCAAGAACTTTTGTAATCTCTGGAGTCCATCCCTTCACAGGAGCAACTGTTGGCAGAGCATGATGCCAGGGAAGGCAGCTCTGGTGAATACACATTTACAATCACACTGTAGGGGTTACATGCTATTATTTTTAATATTTAATCTGAATTAAAAACAGGGATAGCATCATCATAGTTAGTGGCAGCCAGTCCCACGATGCAGAAGGTGCTATCCAAAAAAAACCTGTTTATGTATTTGGGGATGACTTCGGAATCCTCCATGGAGATCTCTCGGGGGCTCCACGATCCTTTTGCAGGTTATTGGGAAAGTCCGCCTTATTTTGTCCACCACAGAAGGGAACTTTTCCAGGCCACTCCAGTATTAACTCTTCAGGCATTATTGCGGCACATAGCACTGCGGCATAAGGACCAGGCCTGTACCCAGACTCTTGCAGTATCTGCTCCCTTGCCACCCATGTTACTCTCAGGAGAGTGATGCTGCATATGGTTGCCTCGGGGAAATGAGGGAAGCTGTAAATGCCCTGCGCCCCTAAACCACAAGCAATTTGATAAGTAGGCTTCCTCTGCTTGCTGAATTCAGGATCAATCAACGACCCTTTCCCAGGAGTACCCTCTTAGTGGTTGGAAGGGATCATCCCATACTGCAGCCACCATTTTAAAAGGGGAAGGGCACGCTTCTTGTTCCTGTTTCTTTCCTCCCCAACCCAACGCTTCCTCTTTAACAAGCAAACGGTGCAGGGTTGGATGCTGGTGCCTGTCCTCAGGCACCATCCAGGTTGCTATCTAAGGGGGCTAAGCTGAGGTTGGAACTTTTGACCCGGACAGCTGAAAAGCTACAGCACAAGACCTCTTGCCCCTGCCTTGTGGGATTACTCACCACGGCTATGGCAGCAAACTGACTGTTGGGGTAGCCAATGGTTCTGCTTATATTGTGACTTGCTGGGAAGAGCATTGAGGAGTGTTTCTTTTATTAAAAAAAATACCCTTATCCCTCAACGTATCCACAGTCAGTACTACCCTTGTGATTTGCATTCTTTGCTGCTGAAATCTTGTCCGTCGGCGTGTCCTCCACACTGGAACAGAGACTTTCTCAGATTAGACCGAGGAAAAAGTAGACTTGGGATATGTTCGATGAGTTAATGTGTGTCTCCGAAAGTGACAAGACAGAGCTCAGTGCATAGAGGATTGCACTGTAGGAGAGCATATACAATAACTGCAAGGACAGGAGAGCACGCAGGGAACACAAGCTTGACACCTACGACGAGATGGTGCAGATTATGAGGGAGCAAACAGACATGTTGAGGAATCTGGTGATGTTCAAGAAAGGCAGCTGAACGCTAGAGTCCCACTGCATCCTATGTTTAACCTTCTGCCCTCGTCGCCAAGTTCCACATCTTCCTTTCTCAGATGTCCTAAGATGTGTGAGTGGGGTAAGCTCTGATAACCTTTGTACTCAATTCCTGGGGAGGGTACAAGGAACAGAAGGTGCCCATTTCTACAGGATTGATTGTTATTGCAATGCAATTGAAACGCTTGTTTCTCCCCCGATCCTGCAGTGTTATCAGCCCTTTAACCCCAGATTATCTTTTCTTTGCTGTCTCTCATCAATGTTTATGAGCATAATAAAAATGAATGGATTGAGGATAAAAAGCTCTTTATTCACTCAGCACACTGTGGTTAGTGGGGGTATCATTTATAGAGCAGTAGATGCAATGCAGGGGGCAGCTTGGTAAAAAACAACACTTAAGATTCACATCACTCTGGATCATGGCTGAAACTAGTTTTCAAAGCTTCCCGGAGATGCAATGCACCTCAATGTGCTCTTCTTATTGCCTTGGTGTCTGCCAATTTTGAGCAACCTGCCAGGCCATCTGCCTCAACCTCCTCACCACTATCTTGCTGGAAACTTTTCTCCCTTTGTTTCACAGCAGCATCAATGGGAATACGGCTTTCTCTGAGATCTAGCCTAATAAACAAACAATGCCAGCGGGCTTTTAGACATCCAAAGGCACATTCTACCACCATTCTGAGCTTGCTCAGCCTATGGTTGAACAGCTCCTTACTGCTGTCTAGCTTGCCTTGTGCAGCCTCATGAAACACAGGAGCAAGGGGTAGACTGGGTCTCCAAGGATAACGACTGGCATTTCAACATCACCAATGGTTATTCTGCAGTCTGGAAAGAAAGTTCCTGCTTGCAGGTTTCTGAACAGACTGGAGTTCCTAAAGATGTGTATGTCATCCACCTTTCCCAGCCATTCCATGTTGATAGAGGCGAAATGGCCCTTGTGATCCACCAGCGCTTGCAACCCCATTGAGAAGCACCCCTTGCAGTTCAAGTACTCTTTGGCAAGGTGGTCTGGTGCCAAGACTGGGAGGTGTGTTCCATCTGTTGCCCCACCACATTTGGGGAACCCCATTGTGGCAAAGCCATCTACGATGTCCTGCACATTTTCCAGAGTCACGATCCTCCTTAGCAAAAGTCTATTGATTGCCGTGGCTACTTGGATCACAGCAGCCCCCACGGTAGATTTACCCAACTCCGAATTGATTCCCCACTGACCCGTAAAAGCCTGGCATTGCAAGCTTCCACAGAGCTGTCACCACTTGCTTCTCAACTGTCAGAACAGGTCTCATTTTGGTATTGTTGTACATCAGGACTGGGGAAAGCTCTTTGCACAGTTCCATCAAAGTGGCAGTATGCTTGCGAAAGTTCTGCAGCCATTGCTCCTCTCCCATAGCGGCATCCTAGGTAGTCCCACCCCTCCATGTTTGTTTCCCAGGCCCAGAAGCAGCATTCCATTGCATCATGGTGATACGTGACAGCCACCAGCATCTGTGAATTGCTCTGGTCCATGGCTTCCAGCATAATTGTTTGTGTGGTGTGTGGCAAGGGCCCCTCTTACCCAGGTCACTGCTTGGGCCAGTCTCTCACCCTTCTCCCCAGCAGGGTTTCCAACCCACAGAAATTTCATTTATGGACAAAATGGGAAACATTTATGGACAGACAAATTTTTTTACGGACATAATTTTTATACTATATTAAGACGACATAAATGGCCAAATGGGAAAAGTAATCATTGTCATTCATATATCACAAGAACAATATGCTATTTAACTCACTTTCATTTAGTTAGTCATGGTCCTGGAAGTTTCCATTTTGTGATCGCACATCCGAACACTGACAACTAAACAGCTAAAATGTCTGATTTCCGCTGCTCCACAGTAAAATGGCTGAAGCAGCACAGAAGTAGGGTTACCAGGTAGCTTCAGAAAAAATACCGGACACACTTGATGAGGGGGAGGGAGAGGGATCAGCTGGGAGGGGAGCAGGGCTGGCCAGGAGTGGGGGGGGACAGGAAGCAGGGCTGGCTGGGGGGGGGGGTAGGGGGCAGCGGGGCTGGCCGGGGGAGATCAGGAGGAGGAGAACTGGCTGGCAGGAAGCAGGGCTTGCTGGGAGGGTGTCAGGGGGAGTGGGGCTGGCTGGGTGGGGCAGCAGTGGGGAGAGAATTGGCCAGCGGGGAGTGGGACTGACCCGGGCATATGCAGATCCCAGGGTGCTGCCCGTCCCGTGCACGGTCCCGGTGAAGCACGAGCAAATCCAGCTACGGCTCCACAACGCACTTGTACAGCGCTCAGGAGCATGGACAGGGCTTTTCCTCCTCCCCAAGGCATCACTCCTACGTCAGACACAACCAGAGTCTCCCAGCGCCGATTGCACCCCACCTCCCAGCCACTCCTCTCTCCTCTGCCAGGCTTCCATCGGGCACCCAGCCAGAAAACCAGAAAATACTGGACATTGCACATGTCTGGTATTTTCTGATTTTTTTTACCAGACAGAGGGCCCAAAAACCAGACTGTCTGGTTGAATACCAGACACCTGGCAACCCTACACAGAAGAAATGTAATTGCTAGAGAATAATTGCTGTTTTTAGAAATTTTGTTGCACTTTTACAAAATTTATGGACACCTAAATTTTTTTGTGGACATGTCTAATTTTAGCTAATTTTTTACAGACTGTCTGTAAATTTACTGATGATTGGCAACCCTGCTCCCCAGGGATTGGGGCTTGCAGCAGCTGTCAGTGGTAGGGAGCCCAGATACTCCTCCTACAACTCCTTCCCCTGCTATTTCTGCACTGAAGCTGGTATGACTCACTCTCAAACTTTTGCTTTCTGTCTCTCCTATACCTCTCCTCCTAGCTTCTCATTCTCCTCCACCTTCCTTCCAACTGTGGAGGCTTTTAAAGGCCTTCAGCAAGTCAGCTGGCCCCAGTCTGCCTGAGCCGGCTTCCTCACAGCTGCTTCTAATTGCCCTGCTGCCCTCTGCTCCTATTTATCAGGTCTTTTGGCTGGGTTGTGCTGCCTTTTTTCCACTCTGCAGAAGCTCTCTGGCCTGACTCAGGTATCATATTGTTCTGTGCAGTGGTTCTGGCTTCAGTTCTGCAAATACTGCAGGGTAAGGGGTGAGGTGTTTGCAATGCTCACAATAATAGAGTGTGGCTGACCAGGGACCATGCTTGCTGTACTATGGCATCTGCATGGATAACCCAGGCTTAAAAAAAAAAGGCACGAAAAAGACTTGGTTTGTTTGCCATTGATTTCAAGGAGGGAGATAAGTACATCATGGAAGGCTAATGCCATGTTACCACAACCACCCCTGCAAATGTTTTTTATCACCTGGGGCATTGCAAGCCCAACTCAACAGTACAATTGGCTCCATGCACCATGGGATAGCTACCCACAATGCATTGCTCCATGAGACAATGCAAGCCCAGCTAGTGAGGATGCACTCAGCCAATAAAATGTGCATAAGTGGGGACAGGCAGAATAAGCTTACTTAAACTGACACCAGTGTCAATTTACATAAAATTGACCTAATTTTGTAGTGTAGACATATCTTGGTTTCAGTTCATTTAGCTGACTCCTGCCAGAGTACTAGTGAAAAAGCAGATGGCACCAGTGTCCTTATTATGGCAGCAATAGTAGAAAACAGTATGCTCAGTGATATTGCACAACTGCATGTCAAAACAAGCATCTGTGAACCTTATTTGATGCTAGCCTGTTGTTCTCATTGGCTGTTTGTCAGATATGTTCGTACGTGATGTTTTTTCTCTCCTAAAAGTCTCAGTGTTGCGTTACTGAGCTTTGATCCCCAGAGGGCCTCAGCGTACAAGTCTTTTTCACACGCAGGCATTGCAATTAAAGCGAATGGCACAAAAGGCATACCAAGGGTTTGTAAAATGTAATTTGAAATTAAAATCTTTTCACGATCATACCTTCTTTAACCAGCTGAGAAGTGTGACTTCGCTGCATGTATTTGCAGATGATTGTGGCAGCTGAAGCAAATCAGATGGATACTATGTTTTTACATAGCTCCCTGAGCCAGGGCATAGTCTTTCCAAAGACATTTATTTAGCTAAGTGTTTGGGATTTGCTTCCAAAAGGTGCTAGGAGCCTGGTTTTCAGAGCACTTTCATTGCTTTGTGCTCAGCTCTTCTATAGATCAGGCTCCCAGCTACTTTTACAAATCTTTAAAATAAATTAAATCAAAATACAGTAAGATGTCTATTATGATGATTATTATTGTAAAGCAGTGTTCCATTCCTACAAAAAGAAGTGCCAGAATGCGCTTCTGGCACGTCCAGTAGGTGACAGTGGTGGAAGTACTTAGAACTCCTCCCACAAATGCCAGAACAGTAGAGCAACTCAAATAAAGCCACCCCCTCCCCATTATATGACCACCTTCATTCTCAACCTGCCCCACTCAGACAATAGGTACACCTACAGCGTACTCTTCTAAAGATCAGCAGACCTGGGTTCTGTAGGTGCAGGACATGGAGTCAGTTTCAGAGTCCAGAGTATCAGGACTGCTAATAAAAATCACCTTGCCACAGACTTCTTTCATTTACACATAAGGCCATTGGTTCAAGAGAATCTCCTTTGCTTGTAGCTGTGGCCATATCACCTTGAAATAGAGAAGCTCTCTCAGGTAACCAAGTTCTGAACCAACTAGCGCATTATAATGCTTTAAACTCCACCAGCAAACTAATGGAAAGCCAGTGCAGATCCTGACACACTTGTGTGATATGCCCTTTGTGTGATGCACTGCCTAATAAACAGGCTGCTGCATTCTACCCTACCTTCATCTTCCGAAGGCAGCCCCATGTTGAGAGTATTTATAGGAGGGTAATCTCAAATGTAGTTTTCACCACGTGAACCCTTGCAGTAATAAACTGTTTTCAGTGAAGTCAACACAATAAAAACAAGAGAGTGTAATATTTAAAGCCAGCACAAAGAAATCTTGTTTAAGTGCAAGAAGGTTCTGATCTTGCAAAATGCTGAGCCTTTATGCCAATGGAAGTTGAGGGTGCTTGGCACCTAGTGGGGTTGCGTCTGAAATACAGAAGAAGGCATTCATTTGGATAAATGTGGTTTCAGTTAAGTTAAAAAAAGAGCTAGATAAATTCATGGAGTTTAGGTCCATCAACAGCTATTAGCTAGGATAGGTAGGAATGGTGTCCCTAGCCTCTGTTTGCCAGAGCTGGAAATGAATGACAGGGGAGGGATCACGTGAGGATTACCTGTTCTGTTCATTCCCTCAGGGGCACCAGGCATTAGCCGCTGTTGGTAGACAGGATACTGGGCTAAATGGACCTTTGGTCTGACCCAGTATGGCCGTTCTTATGAGGACTTGTAGTATTCAGGGGGAATATTCACTCAGATGCATTTTTTAGGTACTTCAGCTTTGTATGGTCAAAATTTCACTATCATCAGATGTTAACTAAATTTTCTTTGACAGAAGATTCACCTCTATTTGGTTTTATCCTCATTCTCTTAGGAAACTTGTAATTTGTATCACGTCATGTTGCAGCCCCATTGTTATTTTGAAAAATACGAGATTTTCAGCATTTTAGTCTGCAATACTGGGTTTTTTTCTGAATTTCCTTCAGCAAAATTGTCGTCTTATAAGTGATGGCATTATACTGTAATAGTCTAGTATTTTATCCCCAACATAAGATGTTTATAGGAGAAACTGTCCATTCTGTCTCATCTTTGCTTTGATAAAGCTTATGCCATTTGCATAAAATTAATAGTTCAAAAGAGGTCATAGATTACAGTGAAATACCAAGACATCTTCACCCTGATCTTCAGCTGCCATAAATCAGCATAGCTCCATTGATTTCATTGGATCTATGCCAGTTCACAACAGATGAAGATCTCGCTCAACACTATAGCCTTTACAGTGGCGTCAGACTGGAACTTGAGCCTTAAATCAGATTTCCTTGTTTTTGTGAGTTTTAGTTGCAACCTAAATGCTATTTTGAAGAACTTCTTTTGTCACGAGGAGGAAGTTGATCTGAAAGTTGGAGGTATTCCCACCCTTGTGAGTGAGCTTTTCAAGCAGGCTCACTCCAGTGTTAATATATAGCAGGAGTGAACTGAGCCCTGGTCAGCTTTTGCAATCCATACCTTTCAGCTTTTGAAATGCAGCCTTTAGGGCAAAACAATGACAGGATGAGTTGATTCGGTGTCTGAGGCTGTAATGAGGTAGTGATATTCAGTGAGAGTTGATTGAGCTTTGTACATTATTTGAACTCTGAAACACTCATCCCCTGACAGTACCAAATTTGTGAGATGTGACTATTTAAACAGGATTCAGCAGACACTATTTAAACAAAATTCACAGGGAGGAGCAGGGAGGAGCCGGCCAGACTGAAGCACAAGCAATGCTGGCTGTGGGCCCAGTGGTGCTGGAACAATTTGAATGGGAGGGTGGTGGTGGTGTGGGGTTGCTGAGAGCCATTGAACCAAACTGTGAACCCTGTACATGATGGAAACCACCACTTCAATCCAGGGGGTATGACAGCCCCCCTGCACCTCTAGTTCCAGCACATATGTGTTGGTCATTATATCCCAAAATACCTGTCTTTCGTATACTTAAATAAAAATTGTCCTTGCCACTTGTGTTCATTACAAAAGACAAATCTGTGTTCTGAAGCCAGGGAGAGCAGTTGCAGAAGCATCTTACACAGGGACCTATGGATACTAATAATATTTTCTACAGCTTTGACTGGGTGTTTTCATCCCTGTGCTAATTGGCTGCTCACTCCAATCCTTTCCCATCCCCATCTCACAATCTCTTTTCTCAGAGCTTCATTCCTCACCTGCCCGTCCTATCCTATGCCTTCCACCCCTCCCGATCCTACTTGGTTTAAGGTTCCCTATCCCTTCGTCTTTCTGTTTAGCTTATTCCCTCCCAATTAATCACCCCCTTGCCAAGAAAAAAAATCATGCACTAATTTGATGTTTGACATCTTTGTTCACTATCTTGGTTTGTTCTACCCCTTTCCTACCTTGCATCTGTCCCATTGATACAGACTGTAAGTGCATACAATTGGAGTACTCTTACCCCGGTGTTTGTACAGTGCCTGGTGTAATCATAGACTCATAGGATATGTCTAGACTACAGAGTTTTTTCGGAAAAAAGTGGCCTTTTTTCGAAAAAACTTCACCTGCTTCTAGACTGTCGTCACATTCTTTTGAAATTAAATCAAAAGAACGTGGCAGTTTTTTCGACAGCGGTAAACCTCATTTTACAAGGAAGAACACCTTTTTTCGAAAGAGCTCTTTTGAAAAAAGGCGTTCTTGAACACAAACAGGGCTTTTTTGAAGGACAGTGTCCAGATTGCCTGGGTGCTCTCTTTCAAAAAAGCAGATCGCTTTTTGAAAGTGTTGTTGTTGTCTAGACAATCTCTTTCGAAAGAGGCTTTTTCAAAAGAGCTCTTTTGAAAAGGCCTCTTTCGAAAGAGGCTTGTAGTCTAGACGTACCTATAGAAGACTAGAATTGGAAGAGACCTTGAGAGGTCATCAAGTCCAGTTGCCTGTTCTTATGGCAAGACCATCTAGATCATCCCTGATAGATGTTTATCTGACCTGCTCTTAAATATCTCCAATGATGGAAAGTCCACAACCTCCCAAGGCAATTTATTCCAGTGTTTAACCACCCTGACAATCAGGAAGTTTTCCCTCATGTCCAGCCTAAACCCCCCTTGCTGCAGTTTAAGCTCATTGCTTTTTGTCATATCATTAGAGACCAAGGAGAACAATTTCCTCCCCTCCTCCCTGTGATACCCTTTTAGATACCTGAAAACTGCTATCATGTCCCCTCTCAGTCTTTTCTTTTCCAAACTAAACAAGCCCAATTCTTTCAGTCTTCCTATAAAGGTCATGTTCTCTAGACCTTTAATCATTCTTGTTGCTCTTCTCTGGACCTTCTCCAATTTCTCCACATCTTTCCTGAAATGTGGTGCCCAGAACTGGATACAATACTCCAGTTGAGGACTAATCAGCACAGAGTAGATTGAAAGAATGACTTCTCATGTCTTTCTCACAACACTCCTGTTTAGGCACCCAAAAATCATGTTTGCTTTTTTTTGCACCAGTGTCACACTGTTGACTCATATTTAGCACTATGACCCCTTGATTCCTTTCTGCAGTACTCCTTCTTAGACCATCATTTCCCTTTCAGCATGGGCATGTCTAAACTACTTTCCTCTTCTGAAAGAGGAATGTAAATGAGCCTGATGGAAAATGCAAATGAAGCACGGATTTACAAAGCTCGTGCTTCATTTGCATAATCGTGTGAGTGCTTTTTCGAAAAAGAGTTTTTTGAAAAAGAAACCGCAGTCTAGACGGGGTTCTTTTGAAAAAAAAACCCTCTTTTTCGAAAGAACCCGTACACCTAATTTTTTCAGGAGTATGGGTTCTTTCGAAAAAGGGATTTTTTTTTAAAGAACCCCGTCTAGACTGAGGTTTTTTTTTCGAAAAACCCTTTTTTGAAAAAGCACTGTCACGCAATTATGCAAATGAAGCACGAGATTAGTAAATCCACACTTCATTTGCATTTTTGATCGGGCTCATTTACATTCCTCTTTCGGAAGAGGAATGTAGTTTAGACATAGCCTATGTGTGAAACCGATTGTTCCTTCCTAAGTGGAGTATTTTGCATTTGTCATTATTAAACTTCATCCTGTTTACCTCAGACCATTTCTCAGTTTGTCCAGTTCATTTTGAATTATGACCCTCTCCTCCAAAGCACTTGCACCTCCTTCCAACTTGGTATCATCTGCAAACTTTATAAGCATAGTTTGTATGCCATTATCTAAATAATTGATGAAGATATTGAACAGAACCAGTCCCAAAACTGACCCCTATGGAACCGCTCTTGTTATGCCCTTCCAGCATGACTATGAACCATGAATAACTACTCTTAGAGAAAGTTATCCAGCCAGTAATGCACCCACCTTATAGTAGCCCCATCTAGATTTTATTTCCCTAGTTTATTGATAAGAAGGTCATTCGAGACCATATCAAATGCTTTACTAAAGTCTAGGTATATCATATCTACCACTTCCCCCTTTATCCACATGACTTGTTATCCTGTCAAAGAAAGCTATCAGATTGGTTTGACATGATTTATTCTTTACATGCCGGCTGTTATCTATCAACTTATTATCTTCCAGATATTTGCAGATAAATTCCTTAATTATTTTCTCCATTATCTTTCCTGGCACAGAAGTTAAGCTGACTGGTCTGTAGTTTCTTGGGTTGTTCTTATTTCCCTTTTTATAGATGGGCACTATATTTGCCCTTTTCCAGTCTTCTGGAATCACTTCTGTCTTCCATGACTTTTCAAAGATGATAGTTAATGGATCAAAAACCTCCCCCGTCAGCTCCTTAAGTATTCTAGGATGCATTTCATCAGACCCTGATGGGCCTAGATCTTGGTTGGTCAATAATAATGTATTCTGTGTGTAACTTTCTCTGTATTCTCATTATTTACCCTTACTTATGCAGTCCAAGCTTGAGCAAGCTCTCCCTTCTCTCAGCTTAGCTTCTCCTACCAGGTCTTGCATTCTAATTTCAATGCACAGGTCTGAACAGAGAGTGAAGAAAGACAGTGAAGAGGAAAGCCATTGCCTGAATGCAAATATCCTTGGGGATGAAGAAAAGCAGCAAGGACTAAATTACATGAAAAACATGCTATTTGGGGCAATTTATAGCCATAGCAGTCTGTGCTGTGATTCTATTAGCTCTCATAAGGTTCAAGCCAGGTCAGTAGTTGTATCTGAGAGCCCCTACAGAGGAAAAAAAAGGAAGAGCTACAAGAAGTGGTGTTAGCAAGTTAGCAGTGATCTAGTGCTCTGGGATAGCTTTGGATGCACTGTGCAGCTGTTTTGTCTTTCAGACAAGACCTTCGTGTGGATGCACATTTCTCACAATCACAGGAGTTTTAGCCTCAGTGTTTTGGTTGAATTCTACCCTCAGCAATTACATTCTGCCTGCCTAAATTCTCCTGTGGTTTCAGCTCAATTTAAGATATTTGTCACTTCTTTCCAAAGTGTTAGGTAGTTGCTGTGCACTCATTAAACAGTGACTACCTTTCACGTAAGATGTTGCTCCATTTAAATGGAGAGTGAGGGCTTATAATATATGCAGAAACCTTTAGGGCGAAGGTACTGTATGAATGCAAGTTATTATCATGGCATAGATTTCCCTCTTTTAAGAAGCCTGATTTTTCAGTAAAAATTATCACCGAGTTAAATGGTTCTATATAAGCCCACCAGCAGACCAAATGCCCATATTTGCCCAGTCTAACTTCAAATCAGCACCACACGTATCTGGGAGCAAAGGTTACAGATTCATTTACTCTTTTAAAAGAATGACATAAACAATGGCGGCATTAGTTAGAACATTGATCACTACCATTGACTGTACCGAAGAGCAGCTCTCTGTAACATCCCACTTATAGCAAGAACAGCAGAGCAGTTGAGTGGCAATCGTATCCCATTCTTAAGAATAATTTTAAACACAATGGCACCTGTGTCCTGAACATTTTTTCAGTTATTATTATATATGCTGAGGCTCCCATATGCAGCAAGCACCCACTCGAGGGCTATGTCTAGACTGGCATGATTTTCCGCAAATGCTTTTAACGGAAAAGTTTTTCCGTTAAAAGCATTTGCGGAAAAGAGCGTCTAGATTGGCACGGACGCTTTTCCGCAAAAGCACTTTTTGCGGAAAAGCGTCCGTGCCAATCTAGACGTGCTTTTGTGCAAGAAAGCCCCGATCGCCATTTTCGCCATCGGGGGCTTTTTTGCGCAAAACAAATCTGAGCTGTCTACACTGGCCCTTTTGCGCAAAAGCTTTTGCACAAAAGGACTTTTGCCCGAACGGGAGCGTCAAAGTATTTGCACAAGAAGCACTGATTTCTTACATTAGAACGTCAGTGCTCTTGCGCAAATTCAAGCGGCCAGTCTAGACACAGCCGAGATGTTCAAGAACAAACTGTGGCCAATGCTTCTGCTCAAGGCCAGATGTTGCCATGTTCCCAAAGTCTTATGATTCTATTGTATGGAGATGCAGGCCAATGACAGGCTGCTTGTGTGGATGATGCATCTCCCTGTGTGCTGAAGAATTCCTGGGTGCCTCTTGCCATGGGATGTGCTCCCAGAAGTTTTTGCATCATGCATGACTGAGTATGACACCAGCGAAGAGGAAGGACACTGAACTCATTTGTTATTTTACAGTGAAATTGCACTCTCTTGTGCAAGGAAGCCACTTGAGGTTGGATCATCTATGAATTCTGTAGGGTGGACATACTCTCTGTCAGCACAGAAGGGGACTTGGAAGAGGGGCAGAGCATAAAACCTCCCACTCAAGAGTAGCACAGTGTCTTCAATTGCTAGTATCACCCATCGAATGATCAGAGCAACAATGGTGCAGCACTTCTCACCAATTGCTGGACTGGGCCAAAGGGTTCCTTCCCACCCACATCTCTTAGGTCTCCACGTGCTCTGGTTTTGGGTCAGAGTGAGGAGTGGCATTTGCTTTGTTGGGCATTTCCAGCCATAGATTACATAAGAATCGCTCACCTCCAGTAGGGTGACCCAATAGCAAGTGTGAAAAATCAGGACAAGGGGTGCTGAGATATTTGGTGCCTCTAAGACAAAGCCCTAACTATCAGGGCATCTGATCACCCAACCTCCATATCCATTTCTTTTGAATTGCTTTTGTGACAAATATACTCAGCAGTGAAAGTAACTTAATTTCTTGCAGGTACTGTCCTATTTCAACCTGGATCCCTGCCAGCTCTTTCAATAGCTCCCTGCTGGCTTGTGCCACAGCTCAGCCAGTTCTTGTCGGAGCTGTGCACCACGGAGCACCCGCTTACTTTCACCTTTGAGTACACTGCAGACATTGTGTTAGCTCATTTATGTAGCAACCCATTCTAAAATTAAGGGTCAATCCCAAGGTCCTTAGTGAGGCAAAACCCCCAACAAAGGAAATGTGTCAAGATCAGGGCCATACTGTGCTACCAGTTTTTAGGCAGAAAAACTCAATGATTTCAATCTCCTGAGCACCTTTATTGTGCACTGACTTCAATTCCTCACTTTGTCAGGGTTAACATTTTAAGGCTGATTAGGTAAATGGTATTAGTCTAAGAGTCACTATATGAAATTAGAGTGTTCAGTTGTTTCACTCCTACTTATTTCTTAAGACAAGAACATTGGACTCTGTAAGGAGACCTGGGATTTTGTCTGCTCTGCACCACTGACCTGCTATGTGTCCTCTGGCAAGTCACTTCACCTCCCCCACCCCCAGTGCCTCTCCCTTCTTTTGTCTGCCTTGTCTATTTAGTTTGCAAGCTCTCCAAAGCATGACTTTCTTATTCTCTGTATGCATAATGCCTAGCACAATGGGGTCCCAATCTCAGATAGGTCACTGCTGGTTTCCTGACAATGCAGCTGTATGCTGGAAAAATCTCCTGTGGTGGCTGGCTCCAGATGCTGTCCTACATTGGGTTTCATTAGGCACAGAAAAGAAGAAGAGCTGTCAAAGAGCAAGTTATACCTCCCTGCTTCTCATGCACCACCTTGAGATGATGGGCATCATTTAGAGCAGCTAATGGGCTGCTGTAATTTACCCCAACTAGCTAAAGTTCCAGGACCTTTACACCAGGGCTACGTCTAGACTGGCATGATTTTCTGCAAATACTTTTAACGGAAAAGTTTTTCCGTTAAAAGCATTTGCGGAAAAGAGTGTCTAGATTGGCACGGACGCTTTTCCGCAAAAGCACTTTTTGCGGAAAAGCGTCCGTGCCAATCTAGACACAGTTTTGCAGAAGAAAGCCCCGATTGCCATTTTCGCGATCGGGGCTTTTTTGCGCAAAACAAATCTGAGCTGTCTACACTGGCCCTTTTGCGCAAAAGCTTTTGCGCAAAAGGACTTTTGCCCGAACGGGAGCGTCACAGTATTTGCGCAAGAAGCACTGATTTCTTACATTAGAACGTCAGTGCTTTTGCGCAAAATCAAGCGGCCAGTGTAGACAGCTGTCAAGTTTTTGCGCAAAAGCAGCTGCTTTTGCGGAAAAACTTGCCAGTCTAGACACAGCCCAGTTGTGAATTAGTGTAGCACAAGTGAACTCTTCCCACCTGCAACTCACTCCTGCCTGCCCCAAAGCAGGGCACAGAACGGCATTTGACCTAGGATCTAGCTATGCCATATAGTCTCTGTCTAGACTACACTGAACTATTGGAAAAAGGTATGCAAATTGCACTCTGCAATTTGTGTACCTTTTTCCGATAATTTTTTCAGAAGAAGCTTTTCCGAAATTTGGCCCGTCTATACTGGGCTAAATTTCGGAAAAGCCTCCTCTTTTGGAAGAACACTTCTTCCTCGTAGAAGGAGGAAGACAGGGTTTCTGAAACAGCACATTTGCTCTTCTGAAAAAAAAAAAAAAAGTGGCACAGAAGAGCAGATGTGTTCCCTGGACGCAGCGGAGTTTTTCCAAGATACCGCCGATATCCCAGAAAAACCCTGTAGTGTAGATGTAGCCTCTTGCCAGGGGAATTCTTAGCTGGTTATTAGGGCCAGATTATGCTACTTTACACTTGTTTGAGTAGCCCGAAGAGGCAAGAACAGCACAATTGATTCTGAGTCCATTAACTTCTCTGTCTTCCACTTTTGCTAGATAATCTCATGATTTGTGTGGGAAGAAAAAATCTTCTAATGGGGTATCTGTAACAATAGAAACACTCTGGGAACAATTCCAATTTCTAGTTATTTTATTGGCAGTTGTGAGCCAGCATGATTTGTTGATTCTGTACAGAAATAGAAACAAACATGAAATCCACCTCAGGAAAGAGAAATTGAGTTAAAGTCTCATTTGTCTAGAATTTCTTGGGCCTCTTAGCAAATACCCAAGAGGGAAACCTAAGGTCTCTAGAATCTTAGTTCCTTTCCTGTGCCCTTCCTAATGCATACACAGCAAGGAGCAGCACAGACCATCCACACCTTGAGAAGTGAGGCAAGAAGGTCCCCAGGAGAGGAGCATCCAATACTTTTTTGTGCTAGGGAGTTTCTAAACACTATCGGATTGGGGCATTCCTGAGATGCCTCTCTTCTGGACTGCTGAGGAACTCTCTGGGCAGAGGGAGCTCAATTTCCCCACTTTTCAGCATTCTCCCACTCAAGCTAATGACAACAGATTCTTAGGTTCAAGAACACTTCTTCTTGGTGCTGGATTTATTAAAATCACAATGATTCCCCCCCAATCAAGTTATCAAATCTCCAGCAAGCCAGGACTTCCCCACTGGAAGTCTCCCAGGCCTTCTGTGGCTAGAACCTTTTCTGTAAAGACTCGGGGGTTTGTGCTAAAAGTTATTTACCTTCAGCAGCTGTTCCATGCTTTGCTAAACCTCTGCTAAAATCTCCTACACTAGTTTCATTCTGGCCAATTCCCTCTGTCACTTGCTGCCTGCTGCTCTTTATAGGGGGAATCAATTCCTCCATCTTCAGCTGGTTTTACTAATTAAAGTCTACTAATTACTAATCAAATCATACCCCATCCCAGGGATGGCAGGCTGCATTAATTGACAGACCCATTCCAAGCCTCTGGCCCTTAAAGGATTTGGGCATCCATTACACTTATAACATACTTTCTAGCAGCTTCTGGGGGCATTGAACAAAACAAAAAGGACAAATAATGGTTGTAACAGTTTCCTCTTTAAGTTTAGATGATAAAGGACTCTGATTCTTGAATTATTTGTAATATGTGAAAGTCTGAAGAGCCCAAGTGATATCATGTTTCCCATTTAGGGATGAAAAAATAAAACCCATAAAGAGTCAGGACAAAAGATTCTCAGAGGGTTGAGTTTTAGCTGCTTCAGATTTCTACACAAAGGCATCAAATTGTGGTGCCAGTAATCTTGGCTTAACTCTATAGTAATTCTGTTAACTCCAGAGTAGTATCTGTATTATTAAGAGCAGAATTTGGCCCACTGCTTTGATAAATGTCCTACAATAAATTTACTGTTTGGATGCAGATTCATTTTTGTTTGGAAAGTAATCAAGGGTTTGCAGGACATAGACATGCTTTGAAGGTAAAACTGAACAGAGAGGTTAGGTCCATCAATGGCTAGGGTTACCAGATGATTAAAAAAATACAGGGCACACTTGATCTCAGATGGGGGAGGAGGGGGCAGGCGGGAGGGGAGCGGGGGGAGCGGGGCTGGCCAAGGGAGATGGGGGGGGGAAACGGCTGGCGGGAAGCAGGGCTGGCTGGGAGGGGATTGGGAGGGAGCGGTGATGGCCGGGGGGGAACCAGCCGGCGAGGAGCAGCACTGGCCGGGAGGGGGTCGGGGAGAGCGGGGCTGGCCGGGGGAGATTGGGGGAAGGAACCGGCCAGCAAGAAGTAGGGCTGGTCAGGAGGGGGTCGGAGGGAGCGGGGCTGGCCAGGGGGGAAGAGTGAGGGGGAACCGGCCAGCGGGAAGTTGGGCTGGCCCAGGCGCACGCAAATCCCAGGGTGCTGCCCATCCCACGCACAGTCCCGGCAGGGCACACGGGCGAGTCCAGCCCTGGGAATTCCATCCCGCCCCAGCCCCGCCCCCTTCCTCTCTACTGTATAGTTGCGTACTGCCTGACTGGTAGACACGCTCATGCAGTGTGAGCATGTCTACCAGCCAGGCAGTATGCAACTACGTACTGATACTCATGATAATAATGAAACTTACTTAATTAGAAAATACCGGACATTTATATGTCCCGTATTTTCTCAATTTGTTTCCCGGACAGAAAGCTCAAATACCGGACTGTCCAGTTCAAAACCAGACACCTGGCAACCCTATCAATGGCTATTAGTCAGGATGGGTAGGATTGGTGTCCCTAGCCTGTTTCTCTGGAGGTGGGTGACAGGCGAGGGATCACATGAGGATTACCTATTGTGTTCTCTCCCTCTGGGGCATCTGGTATTGGCCACTGTTGGCAGACAGGATACTGAGCTGTCTAGACCGTTGGTCTGACCCAGTCTGGCCCTTCTTATGTTCTTAACAGTCTTAATCACGGAGTCACTAGTAGCAGATCTGTTTGTACAGTCTAGCTAGCTGAGGTTCTTTGAGAAGGTCCGTTTTCAAACAGTTTGGCCATTTCCAAGACTTGGCTGACAAAGCCAAAGGCTAGTTCCTGAGTCTGGCATTGAATGAGTATAGCTGATTGCTCTGAGGAGTTTGACCTGCTATCACAGTGATGCGTCTGTGTCAACCCATCAATGCCTGCTATTTTTCAGCTGGATTTTTTTGAGCTCTGTTGAATATTTTTTCGGCCTGTTTATTGGCAACCCTCCGGAGTCTGCCACGAGTCACATGAACCAGGAGCGATGCTAAGCAACTAGAAGTGGAGAGACCGGGAGCAACAAGAAAAATATATTTGTTTTTCTCTGGTTGAACATGATTTACTGGCCAGGATGCTCTTTTTCAGGCATCTCACCAGAAAAATCAGGTGTTCATTAACCTAGTCCAGAATATAACCGCACTGTGCAATTTAAGCCTACCTGTTTTCTCATACAGATCCCTCTCAAGGCACAGCAGTTATAGCTTATGGTCACTGAAACATTAGAGGAGGAAGAAATAGACAGCAGTAGTTGGGGACAGTGAACACAGACAGCGATGGAAGGCTGCCATGGGGAGCCTCAGTAGGCTATACCTGTAGGCAACGAAGAAGAGGTAGGTTTTGAGCTTACCACAATTCTGCAGAACAACTCCCTGCATCAGGGACACTGAACTGAGGAGGATCTGTGCTCCTTTGCCCCATGGCATTGCCCCCAGTGCAAATTATAAACAGCCTCAGGACTCCTTTAAACTCTGCCAGCTGGTAATGGGCTTGGTGGGGATCACCAGAGTGCAGCCCCTCTGGTCACACTCTTTTCCATGTGGCCCCAACACCCCCCCCTGTGTCAAAGGCAGGACAGAGGGGGGCATAAAACCAGTTAGAGGAGCTCTGTGAAAGAGTCATCCACACTTGGGGAATCCTAAGCTGCCCACTGAGGCCTGCTTTTGAGCCCCTTTGCGGGACTGCACGCAGAACTCAGAGCAGGAGCCAGAATCTGGCATTGCACAGACAAACAAAGGACTTCTGTCCCCAGGACAGTCAATCTGGCCCTAAAATTCATGCTGAAATAAATAAACAGATCCAAAGCCAATAGAAGTCAAAGGTTGTATATCTTGAAATCCAGACTCTGTAGCTGTCTGAGAATGTAAATAGCTGCTGCGGCTAGTACTGAAAAATAATAGGAATGACACTGTCCACATTCAAATCAAGGAACCATTCTCTCCTCCTGTGACTGGCATTTGTCCCAAAGCGGTCATGTGCTGCTGCCCTGGCTAGCTGACATTGCATCTTTTAACTGCGCTTGCATCAGCTAAGAAGTCTGTTTCCATCCCGATGACAAGGAGGGTGGTGACTTTTAAATGAGAGAGGGGGAAACTAGCTGCCTCCTGCTGCTGCGGTGGTTGCTTTTTCTGCTAAGGCAAATAAACTCTTGTCTTTTGAAATAAAAGTTACTTGGACCATGTGGATTTCAGAGTGAGTTGCAAATCTAAACAGAAGACACAGTTAGTCCTGGAGATCTCAGCTGAACTACCCCACTTTCTGTGTGAGATTTAATTCAGCACATAAAAAATATTAAGTGACTATTTAAAAAAAAAACCTTTATATTCCCTCCCCTAACTTGGTGCACTGTGACATTTCCTGGTTTGGTGAACATAATATATTCCTTATAATAAAATTCATCATTATGCGAGATCATGAATAGCAAAAGTCTCTTTGTAGCCTATGAAATTTCTGGTAGCTGTAATGTCATACAATAATGCATTATGGGATAACTTTAGGGAACCAGGAAGGGCCAGTATATTTCACCATTGGAACTATCACTTTTAAAGCAAAGAGATGGGGTTTTAATTTATGGGTACATCTACACTGCACAGTTATTTCAGAATAAGCTATTCCGGGAGAGTTATTCCGAAATAGCTTATTTTGAAATAGCACGTCTA
The DNA here is from genome assembly GCA_032595735.1 of Pelochelys cantorii. Taxonomy (NCBI): domain Eukaryota; kingdom Metazoa; phylum Chordata; order Testudines; family Trionychidae; genus Pelochelys; species Pelochelys cantorii. Next base: position 22,833,088 of record CM064329.1, on the reverse strand, counting down.
CACTGCAGGGAAGCCTCAAAATTAGTCCAAGGCAGGCTTCCCTAATATAGACATGCTATCTCAATTTAGAGCCCCAAGAGGAATAACTTAGATTGGCCCTGGTGAGGGTCTATTTCGAAATAGGAGAAGTGGAGCCTCTACACACGCCTTATTTCGAAATAGCTATTTCGGAATAGGCATTATTTTTCATAGAATGAGGTTTACAGAAGTTGGAATAAGCCATCTGTTATTTCAAAATTATTTCGAAATAATGGAATTGCTGTTTAGACGCTCGCATGGTTATTTTGGAATAACAGCCATTATTCCAAAATAACTTTGCTGTGTAGACACACTTTATGTGACTTGTGGTTTTTCTCTCCTTCCCCCTATAAAGCAATACTGACTCCTCCACTGCTTCTGTGATTCACATAGCTACAGTGTGACTCCTGTTCTCACCTTCTTAGCCCTGCCCAGACTTCCTCTTTCCTTATTGTTACTTCCTGTGGCTGTCTACGTCCTTTCCCATTTTTCCTCAAGTCACTGCCGTAGCGTGCACCCTTCAGCTGTTACATCGTCAGCTTACCTCTCACTCAGGATGCTTGGTGCATAGAGAATGAATGAAGTCTGGGATCTGCCTCTTCAGCACACCTGCTAGGATAGTCACACTCTACTTCCTGATTGTTCCAGAGGCAGCGAAACAATGCACTTCCCCTGGCTTGGGGCATAGAGCTTGTAAGTCCTGGAATCAGACAAACCATTGCAGAGCTGAGAAGCAGTGACCATTTTAATGGCTGGAATTCTGTGGTCATTTAATAGCAGGCCTCTGAACATTTTATTAGGGCTAAAAATGATGCTAAATGCCATTGGGAAACTTAAAGTGACATCTTTTTATTGCCTTGTAGCATTTATTTATAGACCTGAGGGTTTGCAAGGAATAAAATCATATCATTCTGATTAGCATCATACTCTTTCCCTCTTCCTTTTCTGACCTGATTTTAGAAGCTGCTATCTTAAGAACTATTTGTAGCCTAAATCAGTGTACAGCATCTAAAAGGCTGGAATCCCAGCTTTCATATGGGAACAATTTTCTCCTTCCTATTCCAAGGAGCAGGGCAGTGCACATGTGCTACTGCGTAGGATTACTCTTAAATATATTGCTGTGTCTGACCCCCTTCACACTGTTGCTCTGTACACAATAATGTACTATATAGCCACAACAAGCTTACACCCCCCACAATATTCAGAGAGATGGGTTGGAGAGTAGTTTGCAGTGGTTAGAGACTGGGGTATATATTATATTATAGTGTTCTACTTTCAGCAGCTGTGGTTACAGCATATTTCAATTCTGAGTCATCCCTGAATTTACAGCCACTGAAATAAAGGTAAAAAACATTTTAATCAGGATTCTCAGAGTGGCTGAAATGTAATCTTTAATCAACATTTATAGAATGAGTAAACATAAATGACTCCATTACTTTCTCTTTTTTTATATAATTCATTAAACATAGACGTCCTCAAATGAAGGGTTTTTTGGTGAGACAGTAAATGTCTCAGAGTTGCTGCTTTTGTTCCCGTGAAAAATTGTCACTATCTTTTAGTGCTTTGTTTAGGCCAGTGTCACAAAAATGTTATGTCTGTCACTGAGGCTATGTCTAAACCTCTGCCACGTTCAAGGAATGTGTTTGCTCTTGTGCTTTTATGTGTGGAAGAGCAGAGATGCTCTTTCTGAAATCCTGTCTTCCTCCTTCCACGAGGAAGAAGGGCTCTTCCGAAAGAGGAGGTTTTTCCAAAATTTGGCCCAGTGTAGATGGGCCAAATTTCAGAAAAGCCTCTTCCAAAAAAATTATCAGAAAAAGGTACGCAAATTGCAGAGCGCAATTTGAGTACTTTTTCCCAGTAAACCCCCGTAGTCTAGACATAGTCTCAGTCTAGATTCTGTACCCATTCCTCTGGGCCTGAGTCCCCTTTCACTTAAGCCAGTTTGGGCCCATCTATACAGCAGGGCTAAAGCCGAAATAAGCTATGCAACGTGAGCTACATCAATTGCGTAGCTTAACTCGAAATAGCTTATTTCAGCTTTTGGAGCTGTCCACACAGCAGGAAGTCCAAGTAAGAGCACTCTTCCTCCAACTTCCCTTACTCCTCATACAATGAGGGTTACAAGAATCGGAGTAAGAAGTCCCCCAGCTCATCATTATTTCAACATTATGTCAAAATAACTGCTTGCTGTGTAGACGTGGACTATGTTATTTCAGAATAACACCAGTTATTCCGAAATAACTCTGCTGTGTAGACATAGCCTTTTACTTTAGCTAGAGTCTGTTTGAAACAAATGTTACAATACAGTTGCTCCTGATTTACAGCACTGAAAGTAAGGAGACTCACCCCTCCCCCTTGTCTTCTTTGCCCTTCTATAAAATATTGGACACAAGTCTCCAGATTTCTCTTTAGTCTGTGAAATGATGTGGTGTCTCATTTTATACAGGCTTTCTTTTCAGTTTTGTCCTGTGATGTCTATAAATCCAGAGGGGTTTCTTTTTGTGTGTGTTTGTTGTTTGATTTCTTGTTTCTCATGCCCAAACGGTTTGATTGCCTGTGCTTTTAGTGACTTTTCCCCTAATGTCTCCCATAAAACTTCTGCTATTGCAGTTGCAAAGGACAATTGCATAATTGTAGTAACTGAATAAATTTTCTCATAGATTTAATTGAGTGCAGATAAATAATCTTAAACACTCTGCTAATTGCAGCAGTATTGTGCTACGCCTGGGAGCCTGAGGAGCTTTATGGTAAGACACAGTTGCAGTGAAAGGCTACCCTTTATAATCAAACATTCTTCCATTAAAAAAACCCTCGGTAAAAACTGTTTTGCCAGTGCTTTTAAACAGCAAAACAGCATATTGCTGGGGATTGTTAAAGTCGTGGGAAAGCCTATATTCTGGCATAAATCTTACTAAAGGAAAGACCAACTCCTACACATGATGGCTGTGCTACTTGGGGTATGTCTACACTGCAACTGGAAGTTGTGATTGCATTAAGGTTTTACTCCAGCTAGCGTGGGTACCAACAGCAATGACGCCACAGCTATCTGGGCATAATCCCGGGGCATAGATGCAGCCTTCATCAATACATGGGGGTTTTCTGTGCATGTGGGAACAGCAGCCTCCTGAACAATGTTAGCGATGTTGGTGGAAGCACTCTTCTGTTGACATAATTGTCTGCACTGGGGATTTTGCCAGCATACCTACGTCAGTCAGATGTGCGTGTTTTTCCCACATCCTCGACTGATATACTGATTCCAATATAACTTATTATTATTTTGTCTCTAACATGGATCATAGTTTACTGCATTGTGGGCCTGACCTAATGCCCTCTGAAGTCTATGAAATGATTCCCATTAACATTGATGAGCTCTGAATCAGGCCCCATCTCTGTAAATCGGCAGTGGGCAACCTATGGTCCACAAGCTGCAGGCAGCCCATTTATGTGTGGCCCATGAGACATTTTGTTTACCGCTGCCCACTCACAAGCTTGCCCAAATCCACTGGTTTCTATCCACATGTTTTTTTTCCTGCTGGCATTACTAAAGTGACAAGAATGTAAAGCCAGGGCACATGAACTGAGGTGCGTGCTGATTGACTGTGGAAGCCATATACTCCACTGCATCTAATCAAAGCGCTACGCTGGTCCAGTCAGCACACTCTGCAAATTCCAGGTACGCAAGTACAGTGAGCAAAATTACCCTATCTCAAGAGACCATCTTAGTTACAACAATCTTGCGGCCTACTGAGAAGAAGGAGGTGCACTCTTGCAGCCCACTCACTAGTCGAGGTGGCCCATCTCTGCTGTACATACCGTACTCAGCAAAGATCAAGGAGCTGGTATCAGGAAAAATCCATTTTATAATATGTTCATTTCATTTCATAAGGTCACATTAATCAAAACCAAAGATGCCTATTCAAATGCATGCCTCTTAGGGCACAATATCAGAAAAGTAAATATTGCTATTATTTCTATTACATTAGTGCCTAGTGGTGCCAAGGTCCCATTGAGCACACATACAGTAAGAGAGAGTAAGCAACAAAGCTGGGAATTAATCCTATATGGCCTGAGTCCAAGTCCAGTATCTTGACCACAAGAGCATCCTTCCTCTTATACATCGTATAAAGTTACAGCTATCAGTACAAATAAGATTAATAGTAGATTGTATAAAAGGATAGTTTAGAAAAAGGGTTGCCTCTTGGATTTGCATGTCAGCTTCACTTTGGGCTGTTTATACAGTGATAATTTCTGGATCTGCTATGGAAAACAAAGAACAAAGCCCTTTAGTATTTCCCTGATAAGGGGACTCTTTGGAAGAGATTGTGTACGTGTGTTTAACTAAGTTCCGTGTTTCATAATCCTTTTGGCATTTCACCTTTCAGAGCTATGAGATGCACCACTGAGAAAGGTGTTGAGGAAGAGGTTTTAGCCGAAACAACTTTTTCTTTACAGTTCATATATGGCACAAGAAAAGCAGCCAACTTTCACCAAATATAGTAAAAGCAAGCAAATGCCAACTCAGGTTGAAGTGATGCCTTAGTCTCAAGAATTATTTTAAACAAAGCATCAGAGGGAATACATTGACCTTACTGGAAACTTCTCCTACCATGGTCTCTTGCAAGAGTAAAGCTGTTAGTTAGACTTCTCAAACATTTGTAGTTCTCCTCTTTACTAGTTTACTGCACCTCTTGCTCACTGTGCTCGCCAACCCCCCTCCCACTTTCCCTGAACAAGATGGTGCTCCGCCTGCATTCCCCAGAACTCCTGGACAGGCAGTGGGGACTTCAGCTGATATTCTGAGTGCGACAGGGCATGAGAGAGAGAGAGTCCCGCACCGCTCTGCCTGTTCACAGCCTCTGGGGAGCCCAGCACTGTTCAACCTGGCTGCAGCAGCAACAGCAGAGCCAAAAGGGAGGGGGAGTGTATGTCTGTGGGGACATTTCTTATAAATATAGAAAGAAATCTAAATTCAGCTGTTTTATTGCCCATTATACATTGTCTGTTGCTCGCCCTGCCTCAAAATGTAGGTGATCTCTAATGACAAGCAGGGTTTCTTTGTGCTAAACAGGAAACATGTAAAAGTGTGATGCAAAAATGTAGATGCTTACGCAGAAGAACACTTAAAATCAGTATAGGTTGGACCTCCCTGGTCTAGCACCCTCAGGACCTGACTGATCTCAAACTGAGGATTTTGTTGGACCAGGGAGGTCATTTCTGTCCCCCCAGCCCATGTCCTCCTGGCCTGGCCACCAGGCTCTCTGCCAGCTATTGCCCGCCACTGATCCCACTGCCCCACCAGTAACCCACTGTGATGCTGGGATCCCAGCCCCACCAGCACTGCCATGGCAGCCCATGGTTCTACGACCATGGTCCCAACCCCACTATGGCTGACCCCGGCCTCTTGCCACTGCTAACTGTGGTTCCACTGCTAAACCACAGACATTGCCGGACCAGAGAGTCCTGGTTTAGAAAGTTTGAACCTGTTCTAAAGTTTGTGCTTCGGATATGCAGATCCTCACTTTCTTCAATTCCTATCTGTCACCTTCTAGAAGAAAAATGTGGAGAAAGCCAACGCAATTGCTCATATATATGTGAAAGTTACACTGAAGAAATATGGAAGATTGCCTTGCTGGTACATTAGTCCAGGATTCCTCTTTCGAGAGAGGAATGCAAATGCAGACAAATGAAATTGCAAATGAAGCGCAGATTTGAATTTCCCATGCTTCATTTGCATAATCGCAGCCGGATGCTTTTTCGAAATACCCTATTTCGAGATAAAAAACGAAGGGTTATTTCGAAAGAAGGGTTTTTTTCTTGCAATAACCAGGTTTAAGGGTTATTTCGAAAGAAGGGTTTTTTCTCAAAATAACCGTGTCTAAACAGTGTTTTTTATCTCGAAATAGGGTATTTCGAAAAAGCGGCCAGCCGCGATTATGCAAATGAAGCATGGGAAATTCAAATCCGCGCTTCCTTTGCAATTTTGTTTGTCTGCAATCGCATTCCTCTCTTGAAAGAGGAATGCAGTGTAGACATACCTCAGTATTGCATCAGCCATATCTAGTTGGGGGTTGTATATTTAGAGCAGGGGGGCTCATTGTGGGAGATGGACTCCAAGTACACGTAAGGAGAAAAGAAATATATTTAGTTCACAATCCACTTAATTTGGAAGAGTCTGTATTTCCCTTATATATGATGTCCATTGTGGTCCTATGGTGCATACATTGCAAGGCCCAAAGGGTCTACTGGGATCATCTGGTATGACCTCCTGTAAAATGGAAGTGATAGAATTTCCCCCAAATAATTCCTGTTTGCAGTAAAAAAAATCCATTAGAAAACATGTAATCTTGATTTAAAAATTGCCAGTGATGGAGAAACTATCAAGTCTCTTGGAAAATTGTTCCCGTGCTTAATTACACTAATCCAGAATGTATGAATTTTACATAGACAAATTTCCCAAATTGTCACACTGATGTCGCACAGTTTCTTATCTGGCTCATTGTGCTGACCTGTCTTACATTTTGTTTGGCTTAAGGCCTTATCTATACATGTACTTTAGAGAGTTTGTCCATCTGTCTGTTCATGAGTCCGTCCATCCATCTGTGAGTCTTTATGTTCAAGAACTCCTCCTGCGCTAGGACCACCAAATTTGGTATGCAGCTTCCTCTTCTACTAACTTAAAGCAAGATTAGGGTTTGGTTGTGCCAGGAAAATGGGATGTGCCTGGAATCGGATAGTTTTTCATAACATGGAAAGGAAGGGATATGATAGGAGGGACAGTTGTGTTCTGCAATGACACAGGGGGCAGCAAGCACGGGGGACAGTAGTATGCAGAATGACCACAGCGAGTGGCTGCAACAGAAAAAGAGGAGCCAACCGGGGCCAGGACTCTCTATATTGCCAGCCACTGGCCCAGGTAAGTGGCCTCTCTGTCCCAAACCCCTCATCCCAAGCCCTTGACTGAAGTGCCAGATGCGGGGGAGGGAGGCTGGGAGCCCTCCCAGCTAGCAACCCTGCCCCTCCCTCTGTGAGGAGCTGCTGGGCAGCCCTCTGCTGCTCCCCCAGGAGTCACTAGGGCAGTGTAGTCCCGCCCCCCTGGGAGGAGCCGCCATTGGAGTAATGCCTCTTTTACCACCAATGGTGGCCCTGGTAGCCCCCACCCTGATTTCCTGGTCCCCTGGCATGAGCCTTCCCCCCTGCCCGCTCTGAATCCTGCACTCTCCCCTGCCTGAGCTTCCCACACCTCCTGAACCCGCAAGGCCAAATAAATCTTCTAATACACACACACACACACATACACACACGCACACATAAAGAGAGGGATTAGCCCCTCTACTATGATCCTGAAAAAACTTGCATCCAACCTGGAAGAAACCCTGTAGTTCAGGCACTGCATAGGGGTATCTAAAACTGGGGGCCTACTGGTGGTGGTGGGAGAAGGGTGGGTCAGGAGGTGGACAGAGAATCACTACCAGGATTCTGGGGTGTTCCAAGCTACAGAACAGCCCACATGCATCCTCAAGAGGCTCCCATAAATTAATGCTTTAATTTATGCCAAGTGATGGAGCAAACCCAGTAGCACAGCATCCCAGAGGAGCATGAAGATGGCTTAAAGAGACCATTCTGTTTTGGAGCTCTGAAAGGCACAGCATAGAATTCCAGCCATAGTTTCTAAACTGTAAATATCTATAATAGTAAGCCTAGAGGACGATGAGTAGTTCATTAGTTCTTGACTGGTCTCCAAGCATCATTAGCTCTTAAGTTGCTCAGGCCCTTGTGATCTACATCTCTACGCAATAAGAGCACATTACAGTTATTGTGAATAAGGGGCAGTGGTTCCCCTGCTTTAAGAAGGGAATTGTGATTCAATGTCACTCCTTTCCACAGCTGTGCTGGGTGGCTCTGAGGTTGTGTTAAAAATGCTAAGGGCATACACTGAAGGAAAGTGGAAATAGTTCTATCAACATTCTAGGTTAGGCATAGCTAATGTTGCTCAATTTCTGACCAGCTCATTGATGACAGATAATTGAGACTATATCTGAGGTTGCATGCCCTGGCAGAACAACCACAGGGAGGGTGATTAGCCTCTGGAACAAATTCCTAAGTGAATTGGTGCAGTCTCAATTTTTTGAAGTTTTTAAGTCAAGACTGGATACTTTTCTGGAAGATATATGTAAGTCAAACAAGTTACTGGAGTCCATACAGGTGTCAGTGGATGAAATTCTATTGCCTGTGTCATATAGGCGGCCAGACTAGATGATCTAATGTGCATAAAACATGAGAATGTCTGTGAGATTGAGTCCCTCTCTGGTTTTGGAATCATATAAATAATTTCAGCTTTTTAAATCCACCAAACAAATACACTGATCACTTTTCCAGTTTCAGTTACTTTTGTGTTGGTGAATAAATTAGATTGTTAGAGGTGTAACCCTTTTTCCAGATGGAGCCAGCAGCTGCCAGGTTCAATATCTAGGGGTTCCTCTCCAGCCATCCAACACAGAACTGGCTCGAGCCTCCACCCAGTAACCTGGGAAATTCACACACCACCCCAGGGACTCCTGAGAGGCAATGCTTCCCCACTCACAAGCACAGAGTCTGAGTGTAGAAAATACACTTTTAATAACAGGCAGGTACGTAACTTGGCATTAATTTGGGAAGACCCACAAACAGGACTCATAAACATAGACCACAAGTAAAAGTCCCACCTCACGTAGGGTTGGCCAATGTCCTTTTCCTCTCATGTTCTTACATCCAGCAATCTAAATGGCCCCTCCACATGCCCAATCCTTCAGAGTTCGCCTCGCTCCTGAGTGGAGGAGAGGTAAAGAAGCATCCTATTCAGTCCCCTGGTCACTCACCACCCACATGCTCCCTGCTCTCTGCCATCACCCTGCTGGCTGCTTGTCACACCTCTCTGCTGGCACTCTGTGGGCTGTGTGTCATGCTGCTTTGCTGCCACCCTGTTGGCCCCTTGTTACATCACACCAGCACCACCTTGCTGGCCTCTCATTGCATCTCTCCACTCCCACCTTGCCGGCTATCAGTCACCATCCACCTCTCGGCTGTGACTTCTGCCCATCAATGTCAAATGATTTCGGCTCCTAGTGATTTCAATCTTAGCAAACAGGGTAAAAAAACCAAAATTCCAACACAATTAACATAAAAAAAGAGGCTCTTGATGCCTATTAAGCTCTGTTGTTTGAATTTGGCTGTGTGTGTGGGGGGGGGGAAGACAGGCAAGGGTGGGTGTACAGCAGGGGTCCGCAACTTTTCAGAAGTGGCATGCCAAGATATAACTTATTCACGGATCTTTGTGCCGGGGAGAGCAGGGGCAGGCTGGGTAGGGTGACCATATTTTCTGAACCAGCTGCAGCCAGGGAGAATGGTTTAATTTACATTATTAAACAGATTAAGCATTTTAACTTTCTCATGTTAGTTTATCAAACTTCAAGTAAAATATTATGTCCAACGCAAAAGGTTTCAATGTTTTCTTTGTTTATGGCGGGGGTATTCATTTTGATCACACTTTTCTCCCATATCATTTCAGTAGCAGGGAGTGGCAGCATCAGAGATCTGATTTGCTTTTTTCTCCTAGTAGTATTTTGGCATTGGTCTCCTTTGGATCTCTGAAAAGCTAGATGGATATTTATGCCTCTAAATGTGAAACCATTTAATGCTAACCAGAATGGACAGCAGTGTAGGAAGCTAAGGCCAGCCAACAGGCATAATTAGTAGTTTTGAAACAATAATTTCAGAACTCAGGAAGCATGAAGACAAATTCATTATTGATTCAGTCCCTGAAATGTTTGGTTCTGTCTGTACCATGCAGAGAATGTTATCAGCTCCAAGGTTACAATCCCTGTTTTTGACAATTTATACGGTGGAGGAGGCAATAGTAGTAAATTGGTCACTGGACCATATCAGATCTATTTCACATCTCTTCCCATCCCTTTTGTTCTAGGCCTCACCCCATCCCACAATGTGATAAAATTTGGAGTTTTTAAAAGAGGGTTATTAGAGATTTATTTAGAGAGTCTTATGGGATTCAGGGAGCATGGGGTCACATTCCTAGCTCTGCCACTGTTGTCCTAGATGAGGGTAAATTATTTAATCTCTTTGCCTTGGCTCCCTGTCTTTAAAATAGCAGTTAACCTTTCCTTTGCATGCCTCTCATCTGTTTAGACTATGAGATCTTCACTGGAAGGACAAGTTGCAAAGGGGTAGCTGTGTTATCTGTATCTGCAAAAACAAGGGAGAGTCCTGTGGCACCTTAAATACTAACAGATTTATTTGGGCGTAAGCTTTTGTGAGTAAAAACCACTTCATCAGATGCATAAAGGTCTTTTTGTTTTTACTGGAAGGACAGTCTTTTATTGGGGCATAGTCTCTAAATGTATTTAGGAACCTAACCTCCCATCACTGGCCCTATGTGGCTGGGCCTGTAGCCACTAGTACAATGTCAATAATAAGGCTCTGTTTAATGTTGATAAAACTGTTTTAGCTTCTCAGATGACAAATATTATGTTCAGAAATTCTAAAGCTAAGCGCCAAAATCAGCTGAACAGGCGGACTCCTGATCCTCTTCTTCCTCCTCCACAAAACTAGCCTGCTCCCTATAGATCTTAGAACCATTTAAAAGGGGAACAGAGGATGGGATTAACACCCCATGAGTGTTTCTATGCAGAGCTTCCCCCTTGAACCTGCCTCATTTCCACTGGTTTTGCAGGTGATCTCTCTCTGAGCCGCCATTCTGCTGCAGTTGTTGGTCTCCACCCCTCGAGCCCCTACTGCTTTGCTCTAAGGTTTAAGTCAGAAGGGAACATTGTGATCCTCATCCTGCATGAGATAAGTCATAAAATCTCATCCAGTGAGTGCTCCTTCAAGGCAGTATTACACACCCCAGGTACATCACTTTTCTGCTAGAGCTACCCACAGGCTCTTGCAGGGAGTCTCTTCATTTCCTGTTGCAGACATGATGGCCTCTCTCCTGCCTGCTGGGCTTCTACCCCGTTGGAGACCTTCAGCTCCCTTCTTCCTGTAGGATCTTTCTCTAGCATGGAGCTATCTCAGGCTACAAGATCCAGTGGCTTTTGTCCTCAAAACCAGTAAAGTTGTCACCCCCATGTCAGATCAGTTGCAGGCTTGCCAGGAAAAAACATTCCCAACAGCCAGTCCCATTTTTGGTGGGGAGGGGTGAGGAAAGTGAAGGGAGGAGTGGGACTGTGAGAGAAGATGCAGGCTTTTTGCCCTCCCCTTGGCTCACTGTGGCCAAGCACAATCTATTCATTTGTGTAAGAACAGAGCTAGCCTTGAGCTGGGGAGTCAAAGAAAAAGAGACAAAGTCATTTTTCATAAGGATCTTTTATTGCCTAAAAGTCAGGAAGAAAAGACCGTTTTGGTTATTTTAATCTTTGTTGGATTTGAATCAGAGTCTTAAATGGGCAAGCTATCAAGCACCCATAGCACATGCTTGGGGGAAATCTAGAATACCCCGTTTTATGAAATCAAAAAACCATTCTAGCCACTTAAACCCACAGCACTCTGTGCTTGTTCTATTGCACTCACCTACATCTTTGTATTAAGAACATAATAAATAAACTTCTCATCTGTCTGGTCAACCTGTTCCAGAAGCATCCAGTAAACAGCCACAATTCTCCTCTTCAAGCCCTTAGCAGGCCAGGGAATTTATGCAAGGACAGACTGCAATATTTATTACATTGCTTTCAATTCCCCTTATGCTTTATTTTTGTACACTCGGAGGCTTTTCCTGCTGACTTATGGCTTTTGTTACTTTTACCTCACTCTGCTAAGAATATTGCTGATTGTTCCTTTGTGGGTAACTGATAAAGGGGAACATTGAGTTAGATTTACAGTAAAGTCTGGGACTCTCCAAATACAGCTCTCAGCAGTTCCCATAGGAACAGTACAGGGAGAAAAGAAAACAAAGCAGAAGTTTCAGGTTTCAATTCTTAATTTTTATTTTTTATTCATGCCTTTCACCAATCAGTTTCCATAGCGACAGGGAGCTGTGACTCCATTGTAAATATCCAATAGAGCCCAGCTCCAGTGTTATCCATTCAGTAGCATATGCAGGTTCAGAATTGTGGGGCACATGGGCAATGCCAGCACTAGGAAATAGTGGAGGGAAAGCCATTTTCAAACAAGATGAACATGAACAGTGAGGGGATAGAGTGCACTAAGCCACAAGAACACATGACAGCTAATTCCAAAAGCAGAGTTGCTTTCTGGATCATGTTTCAGCTAGCTATGTTCAAGTTCATTTGGGTGGGAGTGGAGGGGAGGGAAGGTGTGTTAAAAAAATCTGCTTGCTAACATGGCTCCTTTTTCTTAGTCCAGGCACAGCTAAAAGAAGTGATTTACCCAGGGTTACACAGCAAGTAAGTAGCAATGCTGGGAGTAAAATCTACATCTCTGCACCTGGTCCAGTGCCATCTCCCCCAGGACATGCTGCCTTCTGTCTTCATCCACTCCAAAGCTGTGTAGGCCTTACTAGTTGGGGGCACCTCAAAAAGTGAATTAGTTTGGCCAGGTCTCCAAAGGGTCTGATGCTCACCCAAACTTCTTGAGTCTATAAAACAAGGCTGGAAATCCCACAAGAACAGGCTCCCATGAGACTTCAGGCACCTCTGGTTTCAGCTGCAAGGAAAGGTTTGGTTTCAATTCAGTTCCAAAGGGGTGAAGATTTGACGGTGAAGGAACATGTTCACTTACCTGAATTGGTTCACAAATCCCTAATTTCTTCATTATCCACCAGCCTGCAGTTCAGTGACATGCCAGGTAACAGGCCTGCCAACAGGGTGTGGACAAAGGGGGCAACTGACTCTGGGCCTGGCAATTGAAAAGGACCCAGAGTTCCTGGAGTCTGCTGCAGCCCCAGGCCCTTCAAATACCCACTGGAGTGCCAGGCAGCATGCTCCAGGGGGCGCTGCAGGGATGGCAGGGCGAGGCTAGACCACAACCCTGCCCCTTTCACCCTGGGCCTTACTCCTTCCCGGAGTACGAAGCCGCCCCCACCGCCTTGCCCAAGGGCCTGGCAATTTTATTGGCCCCCTGCCAAGCAAAACACCACTCACAGCACTTCAGCCAACTCTAAGGAAACTACAGGAATATGCTAGGTTCCAGATTACTGGGAGCTTTTAATTAACGTACTTAAATGAAGTATAAAAAAAGGTAGAGAAGAAGTAGGCTTATTGGACACACACACACACACACACACACACACACACACCCTTTTGTGTACTGTTTCTAAAGTCCTACCTGTTTTGACGGCCCTTCAGGAATAATTTCATTTCCCATTATTACCCTTTTATTCTCCTCCCCGATTTACCTGCTATTAATAATTATTTGCATTTATCTTTCATTTTACTCTTTATTTTTGCTAATAATTCTTCTTACAGAGTCCACTGAAGTCAATGGGAGTTTCTCAGGCCCATAGTGCCATTAGGTGTACCCAGTGCTTTACAAAATGGAGGGTCAGACAAAGAATGTCTAAGGGGCCTGTCTAAGTAGGGTTGCCAGGTGTCCGGTTTTGAACCGCACAGTCCAGTATTTGAACTTTCTGTTCAGGAAACAAATTGAGAAAATATAAATGAGAAAATATAAATGTCCGGTATTTTCTAAATAAGAAGTAACGTAGATTGTGATGTAATATCAAGTATGTCCGGTATTTTTCTTTTGAACCCATCTGGCAACCCTATGTCTAAGGGATTTACAGATTAAAGGGACAAATGGGTACCGTTTAGTACACAACAATATCAAAATGAACAAGCACCATGTAAATAAACACAGCATTTTTTGCTCACAGCAGCATGGAACTCATGGATTGTTCAGGAGCTTCTTAGTGGAGGTGAGGGTAGAGAGATATGTTGATTAGAAGGAAATTCCAGGGGCACAGTATGACATGGAAAGTAGTATGAAGCAGTAAGCAAATTAAAAGAAGAGCAATCTACAATAGGGTTGGTAAAAAAAAAATCCATGAAAACTGGGAGGGATTTTGCTTTATTTTTAAAGCAAATTTGGTTTTGGACTTTCTGCACAGAATTTTGACGTTTTGGTCAAAAACCCGACATCCACTTTTTGGGGTGGGGGTTGATGAAAAGTTGACATCTCCATTAAAATTTTGCAGGGAGAGGGACATATTCATTTTCTAACCAGGTCTAATCAGCAGTCAGGTTTGAGCAAGAGGGGCAAGGAATGTAGAATCACAGAAATGGAGCTGGAAGGGATTTGAAGAGGGATGGAAAAGGACAGAAGCTGTAGAAAAGGACAGAAATTAATTTGTCTACCATTTATCCTAGATAGGTTACATAGCTAAACAAGACAATGTGCAACACAACCTTTAGAAATCGTCCATTATTTGAACTATATTGTTCACAGATCTGAGGTGTGGAATTAGGGCCTGGTGTACACTACCGAGGAAGATTTAAGTAAGGTACACAACTCCAGCTATGTAAATTGTATAGCTGGAGTTGACGTATCTTAAATCGCATTTCTATGCCGTCCACGCAGCGGGAGGCCAACAGGAGCAAATGCTCCTATCAGCTTCCCTTACCCCTCATGAGGAGCAGGAAAACCAGTGCCAACAGGGGCACCCTTTGAGTTCAATTTAGCGGGAAGATTAACCGTAGCAGTGTTGATCTTCCACGTACTGTAGATGTGCCTTAGGAGTACTTTGAAACTGAACAGAAGTTTGAATTTATACAGGAAAGGAGAGGGAATTCCAGAAGATGATTGAAGAACTGGGAAAAGAAAGTATTTTGCTGGAGCTATACTGAATGAGCTGAAATGTGGAGAGGTAAGAGATGGTGATGCTGGAAAGGAGGAGGTTATAGCAATAAATGTGGGAGATAACTAGAGTATAGACAAGTGGAATTATGAGGAAGGAGCATGTTCTGGAGATGTTGTAGAGCAGGGGTGGGGAACCTTTTTTGGGTCAGGGGCTGCTGACCCACAGAGAAATCAGTCGGGGGGCCACAAACAAGTGAGAAGAAAAAAACCCCAAACCCTCATTGATGTGGCTTCCAACTGAAGAGAAAGACACTCCCCGCATTCCCTTCATACACCAGAGTCTATGTGGGCCCATCCTAGTAGATTTTGTGTGCTCTATCCCCTCAGTGGGGCAGCGAGGCAGCTGGAATGCCAACACGGGCTACCTAATTCTGGGGGAAGGGCCATGAGCCTTGGGAGCGAATCCAGGCAAGCTGGGGGTAGCATTTGTCCCCTGGACCTGAAGTTCCGAGGTTCCCCACTCCTGTTGTAAAGAAAGTGATAACAAGTATGGCAAGAGCCAGAAACCAAAGAGAAAAGGAAAGAACCAAGATTGTGAGCTTGGGGGAAGTTGAAGGTTGATGTTTCAGTAGAGACAGAGCAGGATAGGAGCAGGACTTGGGAAGAAAAAGAGAAAGTCAGTTTTAGGACACTGCCACCCCTACACTGAGCTCTGAGCACTTTGCAGTCCCCTTCATAACCTAATATGGGAAGAAAATCTAGCATAAAGGGATCATCTAGTGACAAAGCCAATGGAACAGCTTATAGGCCAATCCCCTGTGGGCTGCCAGTGCAGGGGATGTGACTGGGGAAAGAAACATACATGGTGTATGTCTGCGCCCTGAAAAACCTTGGCTGTCAAAATGCCACTGGGGCCATTGGCAGACAATATAAATTACAGCAGCTTTGGGTTGCTCTGATTTATAGTGGGGGGTTGTCTGGTGCACAGTTCACCCAGGATTAAGGAGCATAAAGATGCTTAGAGGCCTGAAGCAGTTGCCACCCACTCCTGAGTTGCTTTGCTCACAGCCAAAAGATGTGGGCCAGAGAATTAGGTCTGAGGCGGCAGCAGAACACTCAGGAAGAGATTTTGAGGTGGGGGATGAGGGAGAGAGACACACACACGGAGCTTTTCGCCAGTATAGCTACAGCATCAGAATCCCTTAGCATGGATGCAGCACAAGGGCATGTCTACACTAGGAAATTATTTCAAAATAATAACTCCTGAAATAACTATTTTGAAATAGCATGACTACTCTACAAGGAAGCCTCAAAATTAGTCCGAAGCATACTCCCTTAATGTGCACACGCTACCTTGACTTAGAGCCCCAGGAAGCACTGGGGAGTAATTACTCTGAATGACTCTGGGGAGTAGTTATTTCGAAACAGCAGCAGTGGAGTGCCCACGCTACCCCTATTTCAAAATAGCTATTTTGAAATAAGCATTATTCCTTGTGGAAAGCAGGAGTTATTATTTTGAAATAACCAGCCCCTTATTTTGAAATAACGGGCTTGATCGTGTGGATGCTCCACTTGTTATTTCAAAATAAGGGGAGTTATTTTGAAATAATTCCCTAGTATAGATAAGGGCTAAGAGGTTTTTTTGTTTTTTTGTTTTTGTTTTTTGCTGGCATAGCTAAGCCACCTCCCTAAAATACATAAAGCTGACAGACTCTTTTTTCTTGGCATAGTTGCATCTACTCTGGAGGGTGTTGCTGCCATAGCTATGTCATGTGGGTTCCCCCTGTTAACATACCTATACTGGCAAAGTTTGACTAACCAAGAATGGTTTCACAGAAGAGAATGAGGCTGAGGAGAGATTTTTGTAGACGTGGCCAGTATGAGATCACTGGTGATTTTAGAAAGAGTAGTTTAGATGAGAGAAAGCTGAAGGTGTAAGTCAGTGGTGACCAACCAGTCGATTAGGATCTACCAATAGATCTTGGAGTCTCTGACAGGTGATCCTGACTGGTTTGGCCAAGAGGCTATCAAGTGCCAGCTCTTCCCCGGCTGCTGTACATCTCCTGCCCTTTGCCTTGGAGCTGTCCCCCCAGGAGCCTCCTGCTTTCTGTGATGTGCAGGGGAGGGAGAGGATGGGACACTGATGTCAGGAAGCCCCCCTCCCACTCTGTATCCGTTAGCCCCACTGCACTACCACCCAGGAGCCACCTGAGGTAAGCAGTGCCCAGCTGGAGCCCACATCCCGAACCTCCACCCCAGCCATGAACCCCCTCCTGCACCCCAAGCCCCTGCCCTAGCCCTGAGCACCCCTGCATCCAAACACCCTCCCAGAACCTGCACCTAGAACCCCCCTCTGGCACCGCAACTGCCTGCCCCAAGTTCTGTTCAGAGCCCCTCTCAAATGCCAAATCCCATAATCTAAGACCAGAGCCTGCACCCCAATCTGCTGTCCCAGGCTGGTGAAAGGGAGGGAGGATGGGGAAGGGAGGGAGGAGAGAGTGAGGGGGCAACAAAATGGCAAATGAAATTTAATGTGGATAAATGTAAAGTAATGCACATTGGAAAAAATAACCCCAACTATACATATAATATGATGGGGGCTAATTTAGCTACAACTAATCAGGAAAGAGATCTTGGAGTCATTGTGGATAGTTCTCTGAAGACGTCCACGTAGTGTGCAGCGGCAGTCAAAAAAGGAAACAGGATGTTAGGAATTATTTAAAAAGGGATAGA
Source organism: Pelochelys cantorii (assembly GCA_032595735.1). Classification (NCBI taxonomy): domain Eukaryota; kingdom Metazoa; phylum Chordata; order Testudines; family Trionychidae; genus Pelochelys; species Pelochelys cantorii. The sequence goes on along the minus strand of CM064329.1, from coordinate 22,815,592 downwards.
GAATAAGATGGAGAATATCTTATTGCCCTTATATAAATCCATGGTATGCCCACATCTGGAATACTGCGTACAGATGTGGTCTCCTCACCTCAAAAAAGATATACTGGCATTAGAAAAGGTTCAGAGAAGGGCAACTAAAATGATTAGGGGTTTGGAACGGGTCCCATATGAGGAGAGATTAAAGAGACTGGGACTTTTCAGCCTGGAAAAGAGGAGACTAAGGGGGGGATATGATAGAGGAATATAAAATCATGAGTGGTGTGGAGAAAGTGAATAAGGAAAAGTTTTTTACTTGTTCCCATAATATAAGAACTAGGGGCCACCAAATGAAACTAATGGGCAGCAGGTTTAAAACAAATAAAAGGAAGTTCTTCTTCACACAGCGCATAGTCAATCTGTGGAACACCTTGCCTGAGGAGGTTGTGAAGGCTAGGACTATAACAGGGTTTAAAGGAGAACTAGATACATTCATGGAGGTTAAGTCCATAAATGGCTATTAGCCAGTATGGGTAAGGAATGGTGTCCCTAGCCTCTGTTTGTCAGAGGGTGGAGATGGATGGCAGGAGAGAGATCGCTTGATCATTACCTGTTCAATTCACACCCTCTGGGGCACCTGGCATTGGACACTGTCGGCAGACAGGGTACTGGGCTGGATAGACCTTTGGTCTGACCCAGTATGGCCATTCTTATGTTCTTATGAGCAAGGGTGGGGCCTCAGAGAAGGGGCACAAAAGAGGCAAGGCAAGGGTATTAGGGTTTGAGGTAGATCTTGGATTGCACTTAAATTCAAAAAGTGATCTCATGCTTAAAAAGGTTAGAGATCACCAGTTAAGGGAAGAGGGAGGACAAAAGAACTGGTAGAGAGGAATCTGGGGAGATGGGGAAAGAGCCTAAGGAGAGGGCAAGGGAAAGCGTAAGGTTAATGGCTCACACTGTGGGGTTTGAGATGGGTTGGAGAATGGAGACCTGAATTGGAGATGCATAAGGAGGGGTTGGAGGTGAGAAGGAAGAGTTAGTAACCAGACAGTGAACACTCAGTGAGAAGCAAAGCAGAGCATAATCAGGTGCCGAAGAGTCTAGTGGGATGAGAAGAGGACAGTTATGAAAGCACTCCCAGGTTTCCAGGAAAGATGGATGTTGAAATCCTTACCTCCACTGAAGCCACTGGAAGCTTTGCCATGGACTGGAACGGGGCTAGGATTTCTCTCAAAGTCTAAGTGTTGGACCCCACTACTCTCATCCCTTTATTTTTGGGTGAAATTCATCTCCAGGCAGAGGACCATCACAAAGTCTATAGCTTTCTTAAGTCCTCAACAAAACAGGGCCTAAGAATCCTTTGTGCAAACACCCAACACAAGGACTATGCACCACTAGAGCCCCTCATAAGAGCTATTTTGAGGGCTTAAATCATCCATAGGTTTGTGCTAAGCCTCTGCACAGGCACTGATTTCACCCTAATATGAGTTCCTATTCCCATAATTGCATAAAGAGATCCATATAGTAACAATTTGTTGAACCATTTGTTAGTTCCTGTGATCTACCTGTTGAGCAGATGCAAAAGCAAGTGGCTCAGGTCACCCATCACACACGACACATCACAAATAGCAGAAAGTCCCAGTGAATGACAGTTCAGCAGCCACCCAAAGGCTGAACCACTTCATGCAGACTGTCACAGTACAAGGTCCCTGAACTTCTGACCCCTTTGTGGCCTCTTATGTCTACACTGCCTCTGGGAGTAGCCTCCCAGCTCTTGTCCCTAGACTCATGCTAGCACTCTAAAAATAGCTATGTAGACATTGAAACTCAGGCTCTCAGGCCCCACCACCCTGCTCAAGCTTCAGAGCCTGAGCTCCAGACCTAGGCAAGCTACAGCATCTAAACAGCTATTTTTAAGGCACTAGCACAGGTCTGTGGACTCTGCCTGAGAGGCTCATTCCCAGAGGTAGCACAGACACACTTTTTGAGGGCAACCCACTTAGGTACCATGTAGAGGCCTGAAACCTCTCTCGGGACAGAGTTCTGCTACTCTCCTTCTAGAGCAGGGATTTAGGCTGCAGTTTCTCCTGCAATTCACTGATCACCCCAGCAAGTCTGGTTTTAGTTCTGCACTTGTTGTCCTGCTCTCACAGGGTACATCTGCACTGCACGGCTATTTCAAAATATTTTTCAAAATAACGGGTGCACTATTTCACCATCCCAGTAAACCTCATTGCATGAGGGATAAGGGATGGTTTGAAATAGTGTGTTATTTTGAAATTTCGCACTGTGTAGACCTGCCAAATTTCAAAATAAGCTATTTCAAAATAGTTTAGAAATAAGATACGCAATTTGCATAACGCAAATTGCGTATCTTATTGCAAGTTTAGGGTGCTGTGTAGACACACCCATAATGACAGGGTTAACTGCTTCAAACAGGCTGGCTGGTCACCAACGTATTGTTAATCCAGACTAAGTCATTACAGAGAAAACACATTTTGAAAACAAAGAGCACACATGCAAAGCTAGTTTGCCGTGTGTCATTCTTCACATGAGGATCCTGACAGATTTCAAAATAGTTCAGGACTTCTTGCAAGGCCTATCACTTGGGCCTATGGTCTTATGTCAGTTCTTGGAGGGTGTGTGCAGGGTGTGTGAACCTGCACCTAACATCTCTCCTTACACCATGGTAGTCACGTCATACAGTTTTCAATTCTTTGAAGGCATCTCTTGACCCAGGTGGGTCAAACAAGTATGGGAAACTTCCTCCTTCTTCAAATTTGTTACAAGCCTAAGAATGTGCTTTAATCACCCCCTTCCTATAGGGAAGCTATCTTTTCCATAAGCAAGAAACAATCTCCAACAAATATCTATACAACATGTATAAGGTTGATGGAATAGTTGATGGTTAGTCTGCCTGACAGAGAAGATGCATGGACCATTCTCTGAACGCTTGTAAATAAATATATTTGTAAAAATACAGGATCAATTTGCAAATTGATTGTGAAACCAAAAAAAAAAAAAAAAAAAAAAAAAAGGGCTAAATTCATCACATAATGTATTTTAAATGAACAGTTCAACAAATGTTAGCTATCATTGTTAAACTAACAATTTAAGGAAACTTTCCATGCTAATTAGGGCACGCTGAAAATTTGTTTTTTCTCTGTCTGTGAAAAATTGAGATAAAAAAAATTGAAAACACCTTTGTTTCACCAGAAACTGAAAAATTTGGGCCAACAACCAAAAAAGGTCAATTTAACCCATATTGATGAAAATGGACATTTTTAAAAAAAAATACCATCAAGAAATAGCTTGACAGATTTTTTTTGAACAGCTGAAATACCAACATTTCTGCCAGAGCAATTCTGCATAAAAATGCAAGATAATACTAATTGAAAAGTGAGGTTTAGCACAAGCCTAAGCTAGTTGCATTGCATCAGACTTAGTTGTGTGTATGGGAAAGGGGCCTGGAAATCCAAGCCTGAGAGGAAAACTTCTGCACCACTGCAAATGATGTTACTGCAAGGAAAGATTCTGGTTCCAGAATCTGATTATTTCCTTCTGCGCAGGGTTCTCAACTGTTATATTGCAACCTATAGAGCAAGTGAATGGGGGTTTAAAGCTCGCTCCCAATACTACCCCATGTCCCTAGAATGGCCCTAAGGAATTGTTAATATTCCATTAGTAAGTGGGTAGTGAGAATGTGTGTGCAATAAAAGGCTCAAAAAATCAATGGAACTCAAACTGGTATAAATTCTGTGTATTGCTTGTTGCTGCTGGTATAGTTTTTCTATGGGAAATCCAATATATTGATTGGATTTTTTTTGGTAGAATAGCTTCTGTGAACTCATTAGCAGCTTGGTTTGACCTCATAGTGACCTGTCCTCCAACATCAAGATTTTCAAAAGTAGCTGATAATTTCAGATGCTGTAATTTTTGGATGCCTAATTGAAAAGATCATAAAAGAAGTCCTGGTCTTTGGTTTTAAGCCCACCAGCAAATTGTCCCTTTAGTACTATGCTCTTCTGCAGGAGTTGTAGGGCTTTAGCAAAAAGCAAAGCTAGCTCACTTGTGGTTTGCCTATCAATCCTCCTGTGATGGGTTCCTCTTGGGGTACCACTTGAAAGTGGGGTACCACTAAGCCCACCTGATACTCCCCCCAGCCTGGGCTCCTTTTACACAGTACTGCTGTGACAGGTTCTCAAGACCCTTCCAGCAGACATTCAGGTAGAGACACGCCCAACTGCAATGTCACAGATCAGCTCTGTGAAGACTCAGATAAAGAGCTCAGTTACTGAAGTCACCCTCCCATTTGAGCAGTCACCCTGCCTTTGAAGGGTACCCAAAATTATATCATTTTGTACTGCACAGAGACCTGTACTGTGTAAGCTCATAAAATTCATTCCTTCTCTCAAAGTGAAGAGGAATATACACCAGCTTTCTGCCCCAAGTTATGAAAGTAGGTAAGGAAATGCTACATACTGCTTCTCATAACACAAGAACTAGGGGGTCACCAAATGAAATTAATAGTCAGCAGGTTTAAAACAAATAAAAGGAAGCACTTCTTCATACTATGCACAGTCAATCTGTGGAACTCTTTGCCAGAGGATGTTGTGAAAACCAAGACTATCTAGTTTTTTTAATTCATTAGCTAGGATGAGTAGGAATGGTGTTCCTAGCCTCTGTTTGCCAGAAGCTGGGAATGGGTGACAGGTTTAGGTTGGACATTAGGAAAAAGTTCCTAACTGTCAGGGTGGTTAAACACTGGAATAAATTGCCTAGGGAGGTTGTGGAATCTCCATCTCTGGAGATATTTAAGGGTATGTCTACACTACAACATTAATTCAAATTAACTTAATTTGAATTAGTTAATTCGAATTAAGCACATTCGAATTAATGCATTCATACACAAAAACGAAATCGAATTAGCCTTTTGCTAATTCGAAATAGCATGTCCACACTGAGTGGACCCTGAACCGAAGCTAAGGCTGGCCGGAACCAATGCCGGCAGGGCATCAGGTTAGGACTTAGAGTGTGGAGCTGCTGCCTGAGGCTAACTGAGCTCCGTGCTTAAAGGGACCCTGCCCCCACCCCGGACAGACAGTTCTCAGGGTTCCCCACTTGCTTGTCTACCTCAATGAGGGACAGCAAAGCAGTCCTGTCTTGGAGTGCCCTGAGTGCCCACACTCAGCACATCACAGCACTTGGCCATCGGCCTGGCTGCACTTGCCGCAGGCTACCATCCGGGGGGCCAATCAGGGGGCTGTCAGGATCCAGGAGGCCCTGCAGGAGAGCTTCCACCCCAAGGAGCCTGCAGAACCACCCCAGTCCTCCCCATCGGGGGCTCGTGCCCCATTCCTCCCTCACCTTCTTCCACTTACCGCTCCCTAGCCCCCCTTCCTGATGTAAAAAATAAAGGGCACGTGTTCAAAAATAGAAACTCTCTTTATTTAACAAAACTGGGAGGGGGGAATTAAACTCTGGGGAGACTGGGAAAAGGAGGTGGGAGAGGGGAAGAGAGAGGGTGGGAGAGGGGAGGGGGAAACCTGGGAGGAGGGAGCTGGAAGGGGGAAGCCAGGGGAAGAAGGAGGAGGGGAAATATAAAACTATGGTACGCCCACATCTTGAGTACTTTGTACAGATGTGGTCTCCTCACCTCAAAAAAGATATTTTTGGCCTTGGAAAGGGTTCAGAAAAGGGCAACTAAAATGATTAGGGGTTTGGAACAGGTCCCATATGAAGAGAGGCTATAGCGACTGGGGCTTTTCAGTTTGGAAAAGAGGAGACTGAGGGGGGATATGACAGAGGTATATAAAATCGCGCGTGGTGTGGAGAGGGTGAATAAAGAAAAGTTATTCATTAGTTCCCATGTTATAAGGACTAGACGACACCAAATGAAAGTAATGGGTAGCAGGTTTAAAACTAATAAAAGAAAGTTTTTCTTCACACAGCACATAGTCAACCTGTGGAACTCCTTGCCACAGGAGGCTGTGAAGGCTATAACTATAACACAGTTTAAAAAGAAGTTAGATAAATTCATGGAGGTAGGGTCCATGGAGTGCTGTTATCCAGGGGGTAGGAATGGTGTCCCTGGCCTTTGTTTGTGGAAGGCTGGAGATGGATGGCACGAGACAAATCGCTTGGTCATTGTCTTCGGTCCACCCCCACTGGGGTACCTGGTGTTGGCTGCTGTCGGCAGACAGGCTACTGGGCTAGATGGATCTTTGGTCTGACCCAGTACGGCCATTCTTATGTTCTTATGTTCTAAGCTCAGGGCTCAGGGTCGGGGGTCTCACTGGACCAACTTGATTTTCATGCAAACCTGCTCCTGGCTGCTCCAGGCTGGCAGCCATGCGGCTGTAGATGGCCACGTTCCTGTGCCTAGTGCGGAGATCGTGGACGTTGGAGGCCTCCCCCCAAACCTCAATGAGGTCCACGATCTCCGCACTAGACCAGGCGGGCGCCCGCCTCTTGTGGCCCTGGGCAGGCTCCTGTGAGCCGCCAGCCTAGTCCTGGGAAGAGGTGGAGGGCTGGGTAGGAGCGGGTGGCTGGCTCATGGTGTGCCAGGTGCAGGGTCTGCTGGCTGGGTGCTGGCAGGCTTGCAACTGGCACGGGCACCGTAGCCAGACCGTGGCCCTTTAAGGGCTCTGGGGCCGGGAGGGGGGGGAAGAAGAGTTTCCCTGGTTTGGCCCAGAGTGACCACCAGGGCAACCTGGGAAGGGCTAGCCTCCAGCTAGTTTGAATTAAGTGGCTACACAGCCCTTAATTCGAACTACTTAATTCAAACTAGGCATTAATCGTCGTAGAATGAGGTTTACCTAGTTTGAATAAAGCGCTCTGCTATTTCGAATTAAATTCGAAATAGAGGTTTGTGTGTGGAGCCCCTATTAAAGTTAATTCGAACTAACGGCTGTTAGTTCGAATTAACTTTGTAGTGTAGACATACCCTAAGAGTAGGTTAGATAAATGTCTATTAGGGATGGCCTAGACAGTACTGGGTCCTGCCATGAGGGCAGGGGACTGGACTTGATAGCCTCTCGAGGTCCCTTCCAGTCCTAGTATTCTATGATTCTATGACAGGGAATGGATCACTTGATAGTTTCCTGTTCTATTCATTCCCTCTGGGGCATCTGATTGCTGTCGGCAGACAGGATATTGGGCTAAATGGACCTTTGGTCTGACCCAGTATGGACCTTCTTATGAAGAAACAGCAATGATTCTAAAGATGAACCTATATTCTCATGGAGTAACACTGAAGTGATAATAAGTTAATGAACATATAATAAATAAGGAGGGTAACTAAGGTCCTGATCTTGCAATTACCTGTGTGGTGGTCATAGAAGGATCAGGGTCAGGGTGGACAATAATTTTTAAAAGGGGGCCACTTCATACATATCTCAAGTGGCCCTGGGCTGCCCCAGAAGGGAAGGGGCCCTGAGCTGAAGGACTGCGGCCAGGAGACTTCTCATGCTTCCCCATCTCCACAGCCCCTGACTGGCCTGGAAGTGGGGAAGCGCATGAAGTCTCTCGCCCCCTGCCCCTGCCCTGCCAGGGGTTCACAGCAGCTAGAGAGAAATGCTGGCTGTTTGAAAACAGCCGGCATTTCTCTCTAGCTGCCGCACACCCTGGGCAGGGTGGCAGAGACTTTGCATGCTCCCCTGGCCCCAGGTCTCAATTGGCTGGGAGCAGAGGAGTGGCAGGGTGGCTACGGACTGGATCCACTGGCTTGGCAGGCTAGATCTGGACCATGAAGGCCCCTTTGCCCACCCCTGGTCAGAGTCCAAATGTATAGTTACTTCACACAATCACAGACAATGTGAATGGGATCAAGAGTAGACATCATGGGAGTTCTGCTGAAGTGAGGTAAGGTAGTTTCCAGATTTCTCTGGGCATTGGAAAAAGAGAACTTGGAAGGAGAAGGAATAGTCTATTGTTGCCCTCTAAAAGAGATTTCTATGGCTAGAAAAAACAAAACACAAGCATATTGGTTGGTACAGAAACTGAAGAGAGTATCATTTGGCCTCAGAATGAGACTGATATAATGGAAAATAAGCATTTTCTATAATGTTACCTTGAATAAATCTCTCAGGCCCTAGGACAGCCTGGATTTTTGTAACAAAGTGCTCTAAATAAGTGAAGAGAGACATCAGGAAGGAGCACACGAAGGAATGCTTAACAAATATGATTCTTTAAACCAAGGGTGGCAATAAAACAGTGGCAGTTTGCCAGCATTAGCCACTGATGGACCGCAGCTGCTATATTTACCTGCGCCTCTGAAGGTACTGGCAATTGTAGCTCCCATTGGCCATAAGTCACCATTCCTGGTCAATGGGAGCTGCGGGAAACAGCACGGACCAAGGTACTGATTCCTGCAGCTCCCATTGGCCAGGAACAGCGATCCATGGCCAGCGAGAGCTGCAATCACCCATATCTGCTGTCGAGGCACAGGTAAATATAGCGGTGGCAGCCCATGAGAGGCTAACCCTGGCAGATCGGATCCAGCCTGCAGGGCGGTATTTGCCCACCCCTGCTTTAAAGCATTTTCAGTACTTATTTGATCACACATCTGTTTTTGTTCTCCTCAATGGCTTTGTTCCCAGGCACTTTAATACTTATAGATTTGAAAGTCTGAAACAGAATGTACACACCGTGGCTATATTACCAGGAAACATAGCTTGTTCTAACTGATCTTGGGCTGTACACTAGGAAAGTTGTGTGGGACTTCCATGTTCTCACAGGCACCTGGAAATCAGAGGCCTGCTATCACAGCTTTAACCTGTACCTATGGACAGTAGACACTACTGGATAAGAAGAATTTAGATTGCTAGATTATTATTCACCAGAAAGTACGATTTCAGTTACATAAATATTTCTAGCCCTTCATTTGACTAAGAAAGCCATTGTAATGTAAATGGATACATAATCTCTTCAGGGCAGGGATCAGCCTTTTGTTCTAGGTTTGTGCAGCACCTAGTACAAGGAATCCTGGTCCCTGAGTGCAACTCGGAGTGCCGTGGTAAAACAAATAACATACCACCATCTGACATGCACCATCAATGGCCTTCTCCACTGAAGTACTTTAATTGACTTCATAGTGCTTTGGATCAGGCCCTGAGTGCATGCAACTGGGAACCTCCCCTGTGACTATTTAGCCTACAGATCTCAGGTCGGTGCTACCTAGATTCACGGACAGGCATTGCCCTCCCCCCACAGGAATCCACCAATGAGGAAAATATGTGGAAGGGAAAATGCTTCATCATCAGTTTCAAAACCCAAATTCTTATTTAAGAGGTGTTTTTTTTTTCTAAACCACAGACATTGTTCACCAAAGCCATTTCCATACGCGTACACATACAACAATCCAGAAAGTTCCCTTTTGCAAACCCTGACCCAGTGAGTCTATGATCACATGACTATTATTGAACTCTGTTCATGCTCACAGCAAGTTCATGTGGTTTTAAAGAAAAAAATCAAAACTGCAATACATTGCAATTAAAAAAAATCCCTAAAGCTATACTCTAAACAAAATCTTCAGAGGGGTAGCCGAGTCTACATGTTTTGTTAGTCTTTAAGGGTGCTACTAGTCTATTTGTTGTTTTTAAAGTTTTTTCTAAACAAAATGTTTGTTTTTCGTGTGGCTCATCACAATCTCTCCCACATCAGCCAGAAAAGTAACCCCAGAGGGAGGACTCCAGTTACTGCAACAACAACAACAAAAAAGCTACTAGCACATTCCAAGACCAAGTTTATCATCATCTCATCAGGTCATTGCATCCTGTATTTCTTTCTTTTCCTTTACATGCCAGCCAAAGTGGCTCCAATGGTTGCCTGGCATATTTCCCAAATGGAGGGTGCTTGTGTGAGGATCTGTTCTGTGTTTTCAATATGATAATGAGGGATAATTAGTCTTATGTTTCAAATTCTGATTTCTAGTGTCGTACCTGACTAAGCAGGAATACTCATTTTACATTATTACTTATTTTGATACCTTAGAAATAGACATTAAAGTGTTGAGAATAACGTATAAGATGTCACGAAACTGAAGCCCTATTAATAATGTTGGGATACAGTATAGTTTCATCTTATATTTAGATTATAAGCTGATTGGGACTTCTAGATATCAACCCATAATAAATAAAGAAATAATAATAATATGAATAATTTGTTTTTCAGGAAATAATCATAAAGTATGCCTAATCATGAAATTCAACCAGATCATATAGTACTTATGCTAAATGAGATTAATTTTCAGAGCTCCTTCTTGAAATTGGGTAGCCAAGGCATTTCCTCAGCATTCTCCATCACTTGTAATAAGCTTCTTTGAGCTAGTTACTAAAATAACCCCATATTACAGTTTATACTATTACAAAGAACTCCATTGAGTATCTGCATGAAAGGAGCGGATAAGTCTTTAGCCACAGTTAATATCCAACAATCCAGACGAAGATAAAATCTTCACAAGAAACTATTACAAATATGTACAAATTGTGACCAGACTCAAGGCCCTTGGGTGTCTTTTATTAGTAAAAGCCAATACCAAAAGGTACACAAACTGGAATATATACATACCCTATTTGAGCAAACGCTCAAACAGATGAGGAGCTTGACTAAGAATCAAGGGCCATATTTTTGACATCCTCACTAGGCATGTACCTACATCTTTATGCACCTAGAAACTTTTTAAAATCTGGCCCCTAGTTCTGCTCCTTTTGAAGAGGATAGCAAGAGTCCTGTTGACTTCAGTGATGATGGATTCATGTTCATTGAGAAGTACTGCATATTGCAAAGAAATTTCTTCCTGATTTCAATTACTGCCCTGAAGAATGAGATTTGATTGCATTTGTCTTAAAATTAGGGCTGTCAATTAATGCCAATTAGTGTTAACGTCTGGGATTAACACAGGGCAGAATTAACGCATTAAAAAAATTAACGTGTGTTAATCCCAGGCATTCGCGTGGAGCCCAGGATCAGCTGTCCAGCTGACCCTGGGTGCTGCATTGTGCTGCGGCATTTCAAAGGGGCAGCGCCACACAGCTGATCCCAGGTTCCCCACCTACAATACTTCAGTGAGGTGAACTGAAGTTTTTTTTTACAGTGTAAATGTTTTGTAATTAAAAATAAATATAAAGTGAACACTATATACTTTGTATTCTGTGTTGTAATTGAAATCAATATATTTGAAGATGTAGAAAACATAAAAAATATTTAAATAGATAGTATTCTTATTATTGTTTAACAGCACGATTAATCACACAATTAATTTTAATTGCACAATTAATCGGGATTAATTTTAATTGCTTGACAGTCCTACTTAAAATGTCAAATACTTACCAAATATTATAATAATCACATATCAAATTAAGTAGCCTAATTAAAAATGTGGCTAAAGTATTCAACTAACTGGCTACCCCTTGAGCAGTGAAATCTACATGTGACTTCATGCTGTGCAGAGAAGCATTTCTTTGTTTGCTTGACATTTACCTATCACTAATTTCACTGCAGAGACATTTTGTTCTTGTAGTAGTTTTTCAGTGCAGTCTCTCCATTTACAGAATCATGTTACCATCTGGGCACATCTACACTACACGCTAATTTTGGAATAAGCTATTTTGGAGGAAATACTCCGAAGTAGGTTATTTTGAAATTGTGCGCCCACACAGCAAATGCCCATCGAAATAGCGCTGAGCTATTTTGAAATAGAGCATCCACACTGATTGGAGGCTGAATGGCATTTAAGGCCACCTGGAAGCACTTCAGGCAGGGCATCAGGGCAGTAGTTACTTCCTGGAGCTGCTGCCTGAGGCTCAAGCTTAAAAGGATTCCCCTGTACAGCCATGTCTCAGGTTCTTCTCCTTTGCCTACCTCAGTGAGGGACAGCAAAGCCTTTTCTCTAGGCCTGCTCTGGTTGCCCATGCAGACACCTCAGCTCTTTAGACATGGAGCCAGACCTGCCTGCCAGCAGTCAACGGCTCTTTTATGTCTTGGTGCACCTCCTTCTGCAATTTTTTCGGGCTGCCTTTCAGGCTCTGCAGGACCAGGACCTCCAGCTCATTGTGGGGCAACTACTCTCAGCTCTCTGGGTGCTGTTCATGCAACTCGACCCCACATGCCTTTGCCGGCACGTTGTTCACTGCTGCTTCTGGCAACTGGACACCAACTCCAACTGGTGGGACAGGATCATCCTGGAGTGGTGGGACGACCAGCAGTGGCTCCAGAATTTCCGCATGCGGAAGGACACCTTCCTGGATCTGTGTGAGTGGTTCGCCTCTGCCCTCAGGAGACGGGACACCCACATGCAACCTGCCGTCCCCCACCAGAAGTGGGTAGCCATTGCCATCTGGGAGCTTGCCATGTCGGACAGCTACCGATCTGTCAGGAACTAGTTTGGTGTAGGGAGATCGACTGTCGGGACTGTGCTCATGCAGGTATGGTGCTCTTGTGTTATTGTCCCAGGAGAGTGGTGTACTGCACTGCTGGAGCAGGGTTCCCTAGGCAAGGGTGGTGGTGGGGTGGTGGTAGAAGCACCCTCCCTGGGAGGTTTTTCAGTTCCACCTTCACAAAGCCCTGATGGGGATGAGGCAAGTTGGGGTTGCTCCTGGTGTGTAGAGGGGGTTGGGCTCGGGAACCTTCTGAGGTCCTTGACAACCCTGTGAATTCTCTGTTTATTTGTCTCCTTCTGTAAGTTGTGAGGGCTATCAACACCACCCTGCTGTGCAATCATCAACTTGGGTGACGTGCGCCCCATCATCGTCAGCTTTGCCATGATGGGCTTCTCCAACTGCAGGGGAGCTATTGACGGCACCCACATCCCCATGTGGACCCCCAACCACTGGGCATCTGAGTACATTAACCAGAAGGGGTACTTTTTGATGGTCCTGCAGGCCAATCCGGACCACCAACTCACCAACATCTACGTTGGGTGGTCAGGGAAGGTGCACAACACACACATCTTCCAAAACCTCAGCCTGTTTCGGAAGCTGCACGTCAGCACCTTTTTCCCTGACTGCATCATCAGAGTCAGGGACATAGACATGCCGGTCTGTGTTGTAGGGGACACAGCCTACATCCCCTCTGCTCTCCTGGCTTATGCCAGACACCTTGACCCCACCCAGAACATTTTAACGCTAGGCTCAGCAGGGTCTGTATTATTGTGTAGGGTGCCTTCGGGCATCTCAAGGGGAGGTTCTGTTGTCTCCTTACACAGCGGGGCCTCACTAAGCTGAATGTTCCCCAGGTGGTGGCAGCATGCTGTGTCTCCACAACCTTTGTGAAAGCAAGGGGGAGATATTCCTGTCAGGGTGGGGGCAGAACCTGACCAGATAGGCAGGGCTTTTGAGCAGCCAAGCATGTTTCCTATCTGGCAGGCCCATCAGGGGGCTATGCAAATCTGGGAGGCCCTGAGGGAGAGTTTCACACAAGGACCCGAGTAACACTCTCCCCTGGGCTTCCCAACAAGGGGCCTGTGCAATGCCCCTCTTTGCCTTTCCTCCCACACCCCTCCCTTCCCCTGATCTCCCTTTCCCCCTCCCCCTCTCCTGCCCTGCACAGACAATAAAGTACACTTTTGGTTTGGAAACAATAGACTCCTTTTTTATTGGGGTAAATGTAACTGGGGATGGACTGGGGAAAGAACCTGGGAGGGAGGAGGAAGGAAGTGGAAAGGGAAGGAGGTGGGCAGGAGGGAGGAGGAAGAGGGAGGAGGAAGGGAGGAGAGGCTCAGGCTGGGGCTGGGAATGGCACCTGTGTCAGGTAGTGCCACTGCCTTGTGGAGGGGGGTGGGGAAGAAGCTGGAGGGGTGAGAGCCAGCGCAGGTGCAGCCGCCAGGTGGTCAATGACCATAGAGAAGGCCACGCAGGTGTTGCGGTGCAGCTGGAGGTTCTCCTCCAGTCTCCAGTCCTGCTGGTCGATGGAGCACTGCAGGGCTCGCAGGGCAGCGATATGCTCCCTCTGGAGGTCCTCATGGGCTCTCTGGCACCAGCAGATCATGTGGGGTTGGGAGGATGGCATGGGAGATGTCGACCTCTCCCCTCTTGCAGCTGGTCCAGCTGTGGAGAACAAAGAGAAGGGCAATTGTCCCTGGAGACATTATGCCTGAAGTCTGGCCCTCATCTCTGAGCCAAGACGTAAAGTTCTCAGGTCAGACGAAGGTGATGTGCTTCAGGCAAGGCCACCTGAGGCCTAGACAGTGGGTCCTTTCCTGCAGAAGCACAGATGTCCAAGGGGCGAGTCTCACTATCCTGGGGACAAGCAGGCATGGGAAGATGCCAGCTAGAGCGGGAGCCTGAGAGTGGGAGGGGGGCCATGGGGCAGCTGGGCTTCCCTCTGTGCAGTGAACATGCCGGGTCCGGCAGTGGTGGCATCTCACAGGGTGAGGACTTGTATCCCTGCCCGCTGGAGGAGAGGGGGACAGGATGTGTGTGTCCATATCCCCAGCCTCCTTCTAGCAGTGGCTTGTGGTGGGAGGGTGTCCCACCTCAGTGTCAGGAGTGAGGCAGGCCTCTCCAGACACGCTGTGAGCCAGAGTACCTTTGTTCGCTGTAGCTGCCTCCTGGGGCTGTGTGCCCTGGACTGGCACTCCACATGCACCCACATGCTCAGGCTGCTGCGCGATCCCCAGGCCAAGGAGGCCAAGCGAGGAGCATGCAGCTGCCCCTCGCCACCACCGCCTGCACTCATGCGTGTCTAGGGAAAGTAATGGCACTCACCCAAGGGCCCTTCCCTGGCTTTGGATGATGCCCGGGGGACATCCTGGGAGGGGGGTACCGGCTGCAGGGAGAGCACAACATCCTGGCTAGCAGGCATGGAGCTGGTGCTGGCCTCGTCCGGCTCCTCCTCCTCACTGGCTCTGTCCCCCAGGAGGGCGATGACGGGCGCCTCCAGCCCTGAGTCCACAAGGGGGGGAAGGGACTGACCTGGCCGAAGGATGTGGTGGAGCTGCGCATAATATGGGCAGGCCTCTGGTGCTGCCCTGGTGCAGGAGCTGTACTCCCTGGCCTTGGCACAGGCCTGCCTGAGTTCTTTTACCTTCATGCGCACCTGTTCCTGGGTGCACATGTGGCCCTTGGTGGCCAGGCTATTGGCCATCCAGCCATAGATGTCCACATTCCTGCATCGGGTGCAGAAATACTGGAAGTTTCCTTCTCTCGCCTCAATGAGGTCCAGGATCTCCGCACCAGACCAGGAAGGCACATGCCTCTTTTGGCCTCAGGCAGGATCCTGGGAGCTGCCTGAGGCAGTGCTGGCAGCTGTAGGGGGCTTGGCTGGAATGGTGGGCTTGGTCATGGCAGCAGGGAAGGCTGGGTCTGGGTCCTGTGCAGGAACCTGCTATGTGGCACGATACAAATAGAGCCTAATTCGTGCCACAAGCTCTTTCCCTTCTGCCTACAGCTTCAAGGGCTGCAGGGGAAGGGAAGCTATCGAGGTCTGATGAGTATGGACAGAGTGGTGACATCTGCGGGTTTTCCTGGATGTCAGAATAACTCCAGCTGCCCTGTCTGCACTCGCCCTATTCCAAAATAGCTATTTCAGAATAGGCGTCATTCCTCATAGAATGCGGGTTACAGAATCTGGAATAAGACACCTGTTATTTCAAAATAGCGGGCTTGCTGTGTAGACGCTTGCGTAGTTATTTTGGAATAATGTCCGTTATTCTGGAATAATGCTGCTGTGTAGATGTGCCCTCTGTGCTCCCCTTTCCAGCATTTAGTACACAGTGCAATAGTCTAGCCATTTTCCCAGTGGCAAGTGACAGGGACCAGAGTGGTGGGTCCCAGCCCAAGCATCCTATAGAGGGCAGCCACCTGCTGCACCTCCTTCAACTTCTCAGCACATTTCCCTAGGCCACTTTCTCCCAGTCCCTTCTTCACTCTTTCCTCAGGGCCTCAGCATGTCAGTCCTAACAGACAGCCAGGGCCTCCCTGACACTCCCCCAAGACCCTGCCAGCAGTTGGTCTGCCCATGGTACTACCTTCTAAATACCTGCCTGGAATCCCCACCTCCCTCTTTGAGCTCCAGGCAGTGAGTCCCCCTGCTCTGCTCCTGAAGCCCTTTTTATATGGGCCAGCTGGGCCTGGATTGGTTGTTCCTTAGACTCTCTCCTTTTGGCTGCTTCCAGTGCAGCTTCTCTAGGGCTCTTTGAACCCCTTATGCCAATGTGGGGTGAACACCCATCAATCACATAACCTAGTAAAAGATGTATGTTTCCTGGTTTATTTTAAACGAGTCAGAAGGAAACCTGTTTATATAAGAGAGAAAAACACTTATGACACGTGGAAAATGCATTGGCTGTGATTCTACCCTTGAGCATGGAGAACAGCCTCTGACTTAATGGCTGTTTACCAGTATTTATCAAAGGAATGCAACTGAAGATAGCAAAGGAGTCACTAATCTTGTCATTATCTCAGAAACACTGATGACAGTATTCTGAGCATACTAGTATGCATTATGTACAAAGTAAAAACAGGAGGAGTAATTATTTAATTGATGCTTATAGAGTCAATACTCCTGTTTATCACATCTTGTTTATATACCAATCACAGCACTTTGCCCAATCCTTATTTTGCAGCTTTCAACCTTCTTCTGGCTTCTGATATCCCCCATTGTCCTCACTCTGTCTTGCCCTAAAAATATTTCCTCGGTTGCCCTTTGTTCTTCAAAATTCACTTAAAATAACCTATTCTTTAATATGTGTCTACTTTAGGGTATGTCTACATTAGCTCGTTAGTTTGAGCTAGGTAGGGTAATGAGGGCAAGCGGAGTTGCAAATGAAGCCCGGGATTTAAATATCCCGGGCTTCATTTGCATGTTCCCGGGCGCCACCATTTTTAAATCCCCCTTAGTCCGAACTCCGTGCCCGCGGCTACACGCGGCACGGACTAGGCAGTTCGAATTAAAGATCCTAATTCGAACTACCGTTACTCCTTGTAATGGCAGTGCCCGGGAACATGCAAATGAAGCCCGGGATATTTAAATCCCGGGCTTCATTTGCAACTCCGCTTGCCCTCATTACCCTACCTAGCTCGAACTAACGAGCTAGTGTAGACATACCCTTAGAGTGTAGCCTCTTCAGGGTATGTATCATCCCCTTTCTGAGCTATAGTTTGCCTAGTAGGGATGTAAAGTCCTGGTTAACTGATTAAATGGAGGCAGGCAGGGGACACGGCTGGACTGGAGCAGCTCCCCTGCCATGAGTAGGGGCTGTACCAGCCAGGCTGGACCTGCTGCGGATAGCGGCTGCTCTAGGTGTGCTGGAGCACCTCTGCCGGCCATGACTGGAGGCTGCTTTGGCCAGACTGGTGTGCCCCTGACCACAGTGGGCGTTGCAGGATGGGAGCAGTTCCCTGCCTGAGGCGGGTGTGCAGGTGCTCCAGCCCACCACTTAACCATGTTATTCAGTTGGTGATTTGACACATAACTATATATATATATATATATATATATATATATATATAATAGATGCATACAGGTGTGAGGATAGATAGATAGATAAACTATAGGCATTTTGGAGAGCAGGGTGCAAAAGCTGGCAGGATCTGGATCCACTTTTTTGTTACCCCGTAGCAACTAGATGTACAATATTCCAGAAGCCTTTGGCAGGGAAGTAGTAGGTGGGTGAGTCCTTTAAAACGTGCAATTTGGGAGTCTGAATCCAAATAACAGCAGGGTCCATTAGAATGCATATCTAGGATAAGTGTTTTACAACACTATGGTTCTAAGATGTGCTGGATTCTAGATGTTTCTGGTGCATAAGTAGTAACTGGCTATTTTCTTTATTTGTGGGCTGGGTTGCGAAAATCAGCAGGAATTTCTAGCAGGATTTGATTTTTACTCACATCTGTTTACCAGTTTAGATGTTTATGCACATGTGTCTTAGTATACCCATGTGTGCGAGTAGGTGCCTAGTGTGGACATTAGGAAGACAAGGTTGTGCTCCTGAGAGCGGCTGGGGGGCGGGGGGGCGGGAAGCGGGAAGCTGCCAGCCCATTCCTCTCCCCTAATGAGCTGGGTTTATTCAGCTGCAGATCGTGAGCCTAGAGAGGAAGGCAGAGGGAGGGGCGACTGAGGCAGAGCTGGCTGGAGTCCCACCCCCCAGCTCCTCTCCCTTCAGCCCATTGGCGCCGGCCTTTGTGATGTCATTGCGTTCTAAAAAAGAACCCAGAAAACAATCGGCATTGAGAAAAACAGATACATTTTCTGATCCTATTTAAAGGGAAAGCACCAGGCAGTGGGATCCAGCGGCACAGCCCGGGTCACGGACTGCACTTCTGCTTGAAGCCTGCCTAGCAGACATGGTGTCACCGGTCACAGTGGTGAGTGCACATGGGGCTTTGCATGGATCAAGACGAGGCAGGGCTATAGTAACAATTAAAAACCCAATTTTTGTCTCTGAGAAGGGGAACCTAGCTATGGGGCGTGGGGAGGGAGGGGGGGACTGGCCCCATGCTGGGTGGCGTGCAGGATCGCTGCCCCGCCAGGGACCAGGGTAATGCATTGGGCTGCTGCCTTGGGTTGTTAAATCGGATTTTCTCATCAGCTGGCTGGCTCTGGGGAGAGGAAAGGAGCTAGTAATCGATAGGGCTAGAGTCTGATAGCTTGTGCTTAGGCTCAGGGCTACCATCTTCTCCAGCCTGTGCCTTCCTCTGCTGTGATGTGTGTGTGGGGGGGAGGTTGAATTAATACCGGCATGGGCTCACCTTTAACGGGTGTGTGTGTGTGTGTTATGTGTCTGGGGGGGGGGGGTAAACCAGAGAAAAAGTCCATAGGATGAAAACAGTGGGCACGTGACTGGGAAGCGTGACTTTGTTGATTTCATTTCTCGGCTCTCGCCGGTTGGATGGTGTCTGATGGGGAAGGAGAGCCCTGTTCGGTCCCCCCCTGCCTCCCCGCAGCCTGAGCAGAGGCACCCCACGAGCTCTCTAAGGAGCAGCCGGCAGGTTCGTGGGATGGGTGTGATTTACGTGGCTGGCTGGCTGCGGGTCTGCCAGTGTCCCTGTGCGCATTGTACACCTGTCAGCCTCGGTGCAGTAGCTGTGCTGGATGCCCGTGTGGGAGGGACGTGCGCTGTGTAGGAACTAGCTCTCTAGCAGCGCCTGGGTGTGCATCGGAGAGGGGCTGCAGCCTTGTCCACTCACCAGCAGTGAGAGATCCTCTGAGGAGTTAAAAAAAAAAAGTGAACGTAGGAGGAGGGCATTAAAATCAGCCTGGGACACTAGCCCGGTGCATTGTTTTCTTCCTCTCGCCATTTAGTCCGGACCAGCAGCTGCAATTAGTGGTGGTGGAAAAAGGGATTAAACTCTGTGCCTGGGCTGGCTAATTATCCTGACGATTTTGTGCTGCTGATGTCATGGTTGTGGCAGGCTGTATGTTTATACTGTTCCCATACTACAAACACAGCTCTGTGTGGACTATTGAAGTAGGTAAAATATTCAGAAAACGCTTGGTATTGGCCAAAAATGCCCACCAACGTTTTAAATATGCCCTGGATTGTCTTTCATGCAATGTTTAGACCCTCATAGTTAAAAAAAAAAAGTTACTTAATGTGCCAGATAAATTTCTAGTTATGCAAATATCATTCCAACATTGATTGGGGATGGAATCGCATCCCCTTTTCATAATCGAATATTCTGTCCTACTGCACTTTGGTTCCTGTAGGATAGTTTTAAAAACATAGCACAGGTGAAAGGCCTTAAAAAAAGGAATTCATCATTAAATGTCAGTGTTCATTAATATTAAAGTATATTGTTCATAGGGGATGGGATCATGGTTGTATTGTAAATTCTATATACTGATATAGTCTAAACATTATATTTTTGGCCTTTTTTGGGAGGGAAGCAAAGAGCAGGTTGCAACTTCATCTTGTGTCAAAATATGAAAAAATGAACAATTATTTACATGGTGTGTTTAAAAAAAAAAAACAAAACCTGAAAAAAATTTCAAGGTGTACAGTTATAAGAGGGTATTGTCCATCTTGTTCTTTATTACTAGCGGAAGCCGGTATAAAGATGCCTGGTTGTATTTTTCTCTTTCACTTTTGGCAGAGTCAGTGTCCCCAAAATATATCTGGATCCGAAATACTGCTTGAAATTTTGCCAGAGACAGGATTGATGTATCTGTTCCTTCTGCCACCCGAGTAATTTCTGGGAGTGAAAAGTCTGTCTTGCTGAACATGATTCATAAGGTTTCAGGACTGAAGAAAAAATAGGTTGCAGCTGATACAGGTAGCTTTTCTTGCTGCCTTCAGTGTACTCAGAAATCTTGCACAGTCCATCAGACAGGATTGATGTGATAGATGCAGAAAGGCAAAAAATAGATCTTTTGGCTGAAAGTCTCTAGTTCCTTTCCAATGATGTGTAAACCCTGTCTAAGTAGAACTGACTTTCAATTGATTTAGTGATCAGCTTCTCTTCCTCCCCTCCCCCGACCTTGCTCCAGGTGGTTTGTTCCTATTTTACTTTCTGGGCCCCTTAGTTATTTCCCTACTCCTAGTTTTGTCTTTGTTTTCCAAGTCTCTTTGAGCATCCCTGTTTCCCAGGATGCTCTTTTTGCCAAATCTTTTCAGAAAGAGACCATTTTGCTTAGAATTTGCCTGTGTAGTTTTGCATTCACTTTTGTCCATTTGTGGCGTTCACCTGCAGACTCTGTGTTGTTCAGATTATCAGATTTCTACTGCTTCTTCCTCCTCAGAAACAAGCGAAGGCTGTACTGCCCCAAGTTCACCTCTGATTCCTCTTTCCCAGCAGCAGCTGTTCCAGATGAAGTTAGCCAGCTAGGTGCAATGCAGACAACTCCTCTCTTCTTCCTTCATCAAGCCAGAAGCAGCACCAGGGCCTTTGCTTTTTAACAATTGTTATTGAGGCTTTCATCCTTTAAACGGGATCAGAATTTCTGTCTTTGAGACTCTATTCCCCTCTTCCTCTTATCACAAGGCATCTTTGGACTTAATGCACACATTCATCGATGCACCTAGCATCATACAATATCTATATCTATGTATATTTTAGAGTGAGCATATCTGTGAGTTACTCTACTGTCTGTGAGTCAATTTGTTCAAGACTCCTCCTAAACAGTAAGGGCTAGGGCCACCAAATTTGGAATGCAGCTTCTTCTTACTCTAACATAAAGCAAGGTCAGGGTTTGGTTGTGCCAGGAAAATGGGAAATGCTGGGAACAGGACTGTTTTCCAGAACCATGGAAAGGCAGGGGGGCTGCTATTCAGATGGATGTGATACTGCAGAGTGACCATTGGGGCCAGCAAGCACATGGGAGAGCTATATTGCCGAGTGACCACTGGGGGCAGCCACACCACCAAGAAAGTTGCAAGTTGGGGCTGGGACTTGCCATTTTGCCTGCCGCCAAACTGTGTAAGTAGTCTGCCTTCTCCAAACTCCTCTCCCCAGCTGTTAGCTGCAGTACTCAGTGGGGGGGAGGGAGAGAAAGCCCCTTCAGATGGGACCCCACTCACTCTTGCATACCTCCAGCCTTCTGTCCTGCCTCCTTACACCACATCCCCAAGGCCCTGCCCTGACTCCTGCCCCCTCCCGCCCCACTGCCAGCTCCCTGCCCCAAAGGACCCAAGCAACACTCGGTAAGTCTTTGAAAGAGTGAGAGAGAGTCTTCCACTACCTTGCCTTACTTTAAATAGCATTTATCCTTTTACTAATATACTACCAGAAATACATCTACCTTATGAAATGGAATGGATTTTCCTAACAATCAGTATTTTCATATAATCGAATGGTTCCCAAGACATGTGAAAATGGGTAAAAAACAAATAACATTCAAAACCTGAGAATTTTTCTCTGTAAAAATTAGACAAAGCCCTTCAGTTTTTACTATGTGGAACAGAAATAATATCACTTGCCTGTATTACAAGGTAGTTGTGAAGTTTAATTAATGTAATCAATACTAATAGAGTGTGCAAGACCACATGTAGAGCTTTGGGCATGACCTAACAGAGCTGCTGTTTAGCTGAAGTAAGAGTGGCTGTGGGATTAAGATCCAGAACTCCAGATTCAATCCCTGCAGATGAGCCAGTTGAGGTGTTATTACATTAATGTGGAAAAGCACTTTTTGATCCCAGGATGAAAGAACCTCTCTCTATATACATATGGTGTCCTATTTCCAGCCCACAAAGAGTTTATCTGAGTGAGTTTAACTGACAAATCTAGATCTGCATTAGGAATATCTGTTAGCAAATTAAACAATCCCTTCACTATAGCACTTAGCCCAGTGGTATTAGGCGTCAGCAATTGATATTGATTTGCCATCTTCCCATTTTCAAAGTACTTTGGCCAATGGTTCTCTTTGAAGTGATTCCCGTGTGCTTTACGTCACAGCTAGAAGGTCTTTGATCAACATACTTCAAAAGCAGTAGGTGCAAAGACTCTTTACTCTTGGCTGTGCCAAGCCTGCACAACAGTTTGCTGTCTCACATTCTAGTGATTGTCCCATGCAGTCAGTGCAACACAGCTGATCAGGTCTTCAGAGCCTGCATTAAAATAACTTTGAAATATCACGCAAATGTTCATTTCTTTTTACGCTCTCAAGGGGCAGCCTTTGAAGTTTACAGAGGCCAGGTAAAGGTAATAAACGGGTTTGTCCTAAAGGAATGTGGGTTTACCTCAATTTATATATTAGCAGTAAACAAAACCATAAAGCTAAACCATCTTAAATTATCTACAGATTGAATTTGAGAAACAGAGAACTAATGTGGCTTCTGAGCCTCTGAGGGACACTGGAGACTGAATCCCCAGAAATGTCATCCTGACTTTCAGGACAAAGACAATTTTTTTGGAGGAAGTATAAGGGACGGAGAGAGACTCCATCTTTATTTTACACCTGAGCAGATGAAGGAACCAAATACCTTGTGCTTCATGTGTTGATTCCTGGCCAGTGGGTCTAGGGAATGTCAATCATAATGCTGGACAAAAAATGATTAGTGAGAAAACTACCTTGAGCAATGTCTGTAACTTGTTCAG
Organism: Pelochelys cantorii; assembly: GCA_032595735.1. Taxonomy (NCBI): domain Eukaryota; kingdom Metazoa; phylum Chordata; order Testudines; family Trionychidae; genus Pelochelys; species Pelochelys cantorii. The sequence continues at coordinate 22,792,640 of CM064329.1, read as the reverse complement.
TTAGGTAATTAGAAAGCATATTTTTACTTTTGTTTGTAATTCATTCTACCATCAGTCCTTTCTACTTGGGATCACTTATCCCTGTTATATTTTTACTGGAATCCAATCCAGTGCTGTGTTTGAATAGAAAGGGATGTTAACTTCAAGGGGTGTTAATAAGTTGTACTTTTGTTGCTTTAAAGGAGCGATGAACCTCATAGCTTCCCTGATTGTTCCAGGAGAGGTCTGGAGGCTTCAGGGCAGATGATTCTGGGGAAATTCAGAACTGGGGGTGTGTTGGGGTCACAAACTGCAAGTAGTAACCATGGCTAGTGGAGACCTCGGTGGGGCAAATGTAGTGTTGTAGGCAGGCGGTTGGTGCCTGAAGGCAGAACCTGAGGGGCACAGCACTTAAATACTCAGGCTATGTCTAGACTATGGAGTTTTTCCAGGTATCCCAGAAAAAATCTGCCACGTCCAGGGAACGTGTCTGCTCTTCCGACATTTTTTGCGGAAGAGCAGACGCGCTCTTTCGGAAGCCCTGTCTTCCTCATTTCATAAGGAAGAAGGGCTCTTCCAAAAGAGAAGGTTTTTCCAAAATTTGGCCCCATGTAGACAGGCCTAATTTTGGAAAAGCTTCTTTCAAAAAAAACTACTGGAAAAAGGTATGCAAATTGCAGAGTGCAATTTGTGTTCCTATTGCCAAAAAAAGCGGCAGTCTAGTCATAGGGAACTACATGCTTGTCTGTTGGGGACCAGGCTGTGAATCAGGGGAGCACTTAAGGCACAAAGGGCAAGTGGTGACAATCTCTCATGGCTCTGTATTGAGAGACAGAGAACGAACTGTCCACATAATGACTAACTGAACCACAAAAGGTTGCACAGTTTGAAATTACATCTCAAAAGTGAATGGTGGAGCAGAAAATAGACATGTGCCCTTCAGTTATGCTTGCACAATGACAAAGTCATGCTCTTTTAAAAGTTGGTTTTTGCTTGTTTCCCTCTTGAAAAATACCAAGCGCGCATTCTTGTTTGCCAGAGGACTTTGCTTATATATTTGGAGGCCTGGAAGAGAGAGAACACCTGAAGCTGTAACCAGAGCACCAGCTGCTCCATTTTACATTACAGGTGGGATAGGAAATTGACTTTTAGGCAATCAGTCTTCTGGTTCTCCACCAATCTTGTAAAAGTTGTCGAAGAAAATACTAAGTCTTTATATTTCATAACGGAGCAGCAAAATCAATACCAATATTTTGCTTTACAGTTCACTATTAACAGCCACTTTTCATCTTTCTCTCCTTCCCCCATATTTGTATAATTCAGCATGCTAGGATCATTCACTAGGGCCTGGTCTATACTAGACCAGGAAGGTCGGCTTAAGGTACACAATTCTAGCTACACAAAATGCGTAGCTGGAGTTGGTTTATCTTAAGCTGAGCCATGGTGGCGTCTACACACCAGGAGGCCTACGGGAGCAAACACTCCCATTGCGTGCCATTCTTCCTCACAGAAGAAAGAGTACTGCATGCTGGCGGGGGCTGCCCTCAGCGTTCAATTTACAGGTCTATACTAGATCGGAGCGTCAATCTTCTTGTAAGTATAGATGTGCCCTAGCAGCCTGAAAAGTAACTGTGGGATATGTTGGGTATATACCACAACGGTATTATTACCAAATACAAGATCAGATTAGCACATTGAGTTGCCTTCGGTTGTAATGCAAATCATCTATTGCCTGCCTACAATATTGGCTTGGGTGGGGAAAAAATATGAAAACAGTAGCTGATGACATGATTTTTTTTCAGGTTTCCTAAGATTATTTACATGCGTACATTCCAGATGGAGCAATTGTCTTTGGTTACTCAGGACTTTTTTTTTTTCCAGTTTTTATTTTCCTTTCCCTCCAATACTCCTAGATGGAATGAAGCAATTTGTTGAAGAGGAAGGAATCCTTGAATGCAAAGAAGTTGCAATATTGGGAGTCTAACTTCCACTGCCACCACAATGTATTGCTAAAGAAATAACGTATGGAGGGTTGGCACTATAAATAGGAGATTTTCCACCATACTTACTATACATATCTCATATGTAAGTTATATTTTTAGATAACAAAAGGAAGGGTGTATGCTGCAAAGTATATTGTGGCATAGATTAATAAATTCCAGAGCTAGAAGGGACCACTGTGATCATCTACTGACTTCCTGCATAAAACAGGCCATAGGATCATGTTACGGCTACATTACAATCAGTGTAGCTTCTTTGACATCAGTGAAGCTACACAGTGTTACTCCAAGTGTTACACTGCAACACTATTCCGAAATAACGTAGTCTGTGTCTACACAGCAGGCAGTTATTTTGAAATAGTGTCAAAATACTGTCAAGCTGGAGGACTTCTTACTCCGACTCCTGTAACCCTCATTGTACGAGCAGTAAGGGAAGTCGGAGGAAGAATGCTCTATTTTGAAATAAGTGCTGTGTAGACGCTCCCTATTTCAAAATAAGCTACAGCCGGTCCCCCCCCCGACTTACGAATGCATTGACGTACGACCAACCGCACTTACGACCAGCCTCCCATTAAGCGCAGCCCCGACTTATGAATTGCGATCCACGCTTACGAACAGCGCAGTCCCATTGAAATGAATGGGGTCTGACTTACGAACACACCGAGTTATGACCAAGTGCTTGGAACATAACTCGTTTGTAAGTCAGGGACCGGCTGTATTTTGAAATAAGCTATGCAATTGACGTAGCTCAATTTGCATTGCTTATTTCGAGTTAAGCCCTGCAGTGTAGACATACCCCAACTGAGTATCTGGACCAGAAATGGCTCATTCCTCTGCCAGACATTCCCAATGTCTTCTTCAGTATTTGGACCATTCTGTGGTAACTGACCCCATTGATGGAAGTTTCAGTACTTACTCTGAGATGCTCCCCCCGTTCCTTGTAAGCTGAGCACTTGGGTGGCTGCCCAGAAAAGATTCAGGTGCCACCCAAGTGATTGGCAGAGCACCCACAGCCAGCAGCAAGTGTTTCTATTGGTGGTGCACATCCACACATGCCTCAGTGCACAATTTATTCCACACATGGACGGAAAAATTAGAGGGAATATTGTTCTCCACCCCCAATATCTCAAAGCAATTCCTTTGCATCCTTGGCATATGCCATGCCACCTTCCAGTCTTAGCAGGCAGCCCTTATAGTTTCCTTAAGTGTCTCATAATCTCCTGGGCTTTGCTTGCTTGTGGTACAGCAGCAAAGAGATGGTTAATGGAGGAAAAGCCAAGATTTTGAACACCCCGCCCCCCCCCCCCCCCGGGACTCTCACCTGACAGGCACATGGGGATTGGACACATACCACAGAGATGGAGCACTTGGCTTGTGGATACTGGGACTGTGAATTGGGGAGGACAGGCAGCATGCTAATTGCTCCCCTGCAGATTACTACAGTAGTGGGAGGCGTTAATGAATTCTGCCCTCATTTCTGAAAGGGAATCAGGCAGCAAAGAAAAGTAGCAGCACGCTTAAAGAGCGAGGCTGTAAAACTGAAGGGAAAGCAAGCAACAAACTGCAGACTGCAGAGCTGTTTCTTTGGGGTAGGCTAGGATGGCCAGAGGGCCTCCTCTACTAGCAGAAGGAAAAGAAAAACTACTGTAATACATTACATGGAAACGATTTGTTTAGTAATTCTTGAATTATTAATTCTATTCTCAGTAGCCACTGGCATCAATTTTAATGAAAAGAATGCTTTTGGAAAGTGTATTGAAAGGGATTTTGTTCTGCCCCACTTAGAGGGACCCATTACGGAAAAGAAGCATTGTCTGCTTCTGGCAGCCTCAGACCCCCTGCTGTCTCAGCAGCCAGGGTATCATCCAGTCCTGACCTCACTCAGCCGCTTACAGTCTGGTTAGTGTAGATGTAGCCTTCTAGACAAAGCTGGGGCTTGTAGCTTGAGATTTCCAAACTGTTTTAAAGATGTTGGTATTTAGGTGCCTCGTTCCCTTAGGCATCTTTGAAAATCCTTGCTGTAGTTCTCTCCTGGTGCCACTGAACAAGCAGCAGCAATGGTAGGCTCCGCAGAAATTCTAGGCAGTTTAACCCTTGCTTGTATAGGCATTGCACCATCCCTACCACTGGTGCAGTATCACAGCTCTGACTGTTCCCTGGTGTTGACAAGGCTGAATGGGCTGGAAACCATTTTTCAGGCATAGTGACAGCATAACATGATGGGTCCATGTATGCTGTGTCAGGGTTCAGGAACAGGTTCCAGCTGCATTTGGAGCCACGTGAAAGGCTACTTGGGGGTAGTTGGATTATAGCTCTGTTTTGGGGACCCAGTTCAAACCATACTCAACACTATACCTGAGCTAGCAATAGTGGTGGAAAACATGGCTTGCCAATATAACTCATACCTTGAGATGGACTGGTGCCTAACCCCTCCCCTCACAGCTCAACCAGCCTCCCAGGGCTTCTGCTATATTCTATTCAGGTTCTTATATTGCATCTATTACGGTGGTATTGGAAGTCTTCCATTGACGAGTTAGTCAACATGACCACCACCTACCATTTGTGGTTTCTCCTCCATTACTCTTTTACCTCTCCAAAGGGCTTTATAGCAATATTTACTGTTTTTGAACAACACAGACAATCAGTACCTTTAATTCTCCAATGGCAGCATCTGTAGAGGTGGGTTGGTGGTGAATTTGTAGTCCTAATTTTCCCCTTGGCCAGACAAAGCCAATGTATATGGTTGGTGGTACTGCATTCTTTAGCTTATGGTCTCTGCACATATGGAAATCATGTAGTTTTGCAACACTTGTCTTTCTGGGTATGTTTACACTACAAAGTTAATTCGAACTAACAGCCGTTAGTTCGAATTAACTTTAATAGGGGCTACACATGCACACCGCTATTTAGAATTTAATTCGAAATAGCGGAGCGCTTTATTCAAACTAGGTAAACCTCATTCTACGAGGAGTAACGCCTAGCTTGAATTAAGTAGTTCGAATTAAGGGCTGTGTAGGCACTTAATTTGAACTAGTTGGAGGCTAGCTCTTCCCAGCTTGCCCTGGTGGCCACTCTGGGCCAAACCAGGGAAACTCTTCTGCCCCCCTCCCCACCCCAGAGCCCTTAAAGGGCCATGGTCTGGCTACGGTGCCCATGCCAGTTGCAAGCCTGCCAGTACCCAGCCAGCAGACCCTGCACCTGGCACGCCATGAGCCAGCTACCTGCTGCCACCCAGCCCTCCACCTCTTCCCAGGACCAGGGTGGCAGCTCACAGGAGCCTGCCCGGAGCCACAAGAGGCAGGCACCCACCTGGTCTAGTGCAGAGATCGTGGACCTCATCGAGGTTTGGGGGGAGGCCTCCAACGTCCATGATCTCCGCACTAGCCACAGGAATGCGGCCGTCTACAGCCGCATGGCTGCCAGCCTGGTCACCAGAGGCCACATGCAAACCCAGGAGCAGGTTTGCATGAAAATCAAGTTGGTCCAGTGAGACCCCTGACCCTGAGCTTAGAACATAAGAATGGCTGTACTGGGTCAGACCAGAGGTCCATCTAGCCCAGTAGCCTGTCTGCCGACAGCGGCCAACACCAGATACCCCAGAGGGGGTGGACCGAAGACAATGACCAAGCGATTTGTCTCCTGCCATCCATCTCCAGCCTTCCACAAACAGAGGCCAGGCTAATAGCACTCCATGGACCCAACCTCCATGAATTTATCTAACTTCTCTTTAAACTCTGTTATAGTTCTATCCTTCACAGCCTCCTGTGGCAAGGAGTTCCACAGGTTGACTATGTGCTGTGTGAAGAACAACTTTCGCTTATTAGTTTTAAACCTGCTGTCCATTAATTTCATTTGGTGTCCTCTCGTCCTTATAACATGGGAACTAATGAAGAACTTTTCTTTATTCACCCTGTCCACACCACTCATGATTTTATATACCTCTATCATATCCCCCCTCAGTCTCCTCTTTTCTAAGCTGAAAAGTCCCAGTCTCTTCAGCCTCTCTTCATATGGGACCTGTTCCAAACCCCTAATCATTTTAGTTGCCATTTTCTGAACCCTTTCCAAGGCCAAAATATCTTTTTTGAGGTTAGGAGACCACATCTGTACACAGTACTGAAGATATGGCGTACCATAGTTTTATACTTCCCCTCCTCCTTCTTCCCCCTTCCAGCTCCCTCCTCCCAGGTTTCCCCCTCCCCTCTCCCACCCTCTCTCTTCCCCTCTCCCACCTCTTTTCCCCAGAGGTTAATCCCCCCCACCCAGTTTTGTTAAATAAACAGAGTTTTTATTTTTGAACACACGTGTCCTTTATTTTTTACATCAGGAAGGGGGGCTAGGGAGCGGTAAGTGGAAGGAGGTGAGGGAAGAATGGGGCACGAGCCCCCGATGGGGAGGACTGGGCTGGCTCTGTGGGCTCCTCGGGGTGGAAGCTCTCCTGCAGGGCCTCCTGGATCCTGACAGCCCCCTATTGGCCCCCCCGGATGGCAGCCTGTGGCAAGTGCAGCTGGGCTGATGGCCGAGTGCTGTGATGTGCCGAGTGTGGACACTCAGGGCGCTCCAAGACAGGACTGCTTTGCTGTCCCTCATCGAGTTAGACAAGCAAGCGGGGAACCCTGAGAACTGTCTGTCTGGGGTGGGGGTTGGGTCCCTTTAAGCACAGCCCTCAGCTAGCCTGAGGCAGCAGCTCCACGCTCTAAGTCCTAACCTGATGCCCTGCTGGCACTGGTTCCGGCCAGCCTTAACTTCGGTTCAGGGTCCACTCAGTGTGGACATGCTATTTCGAATTAGCAAAATGCTAATTCGAATTAGTTTTTAGGTCTAGATGCACTAATTTGAATTAGCTTATTTTGAATTAACTAATTCGAATTAAGTTAGTTCGAATTAGTGCTGTAGTGTAGACATACCCTCTGAGACCTAATTTTGAAAGGTGAAAAGTATCTTTGGCTCCTAAAGTCATTTCCCATTGAAGTAAGATGCTGGTATCATTCAAACAATGCTCTTTATGTCCTCAGAAGCCCATCATGATTACAAAGTTAGCTTAACGGACAGAGTAGCTTTTAAATTCCCATGGGGCACCATGAGCCAAAATCTGCTTGCTTGCTCATGAGGTGTTCTGTGGTCTCTGTGGGTATGGCTACATTGCATGGCTATTTCAGGATACCAGAAATACTGGGAGGTATCCCAAAATAGCTACCCTATGTCTTAACAAGCTACCCATTATTTTGACATTTTTCTAAATAGTGGGCACGCTATTTCAGCATCCCGGTAAACCTCGTTGCATGAGGGTTAAGGGATGTCTCGAAATAGTGCGTTATTTTGAAATTTGGTGTTGTGTAGACGCGCCAAATTTCAAAATAAGCTATTTTGAAATAGAATTGAACTAAGGGATGCAATTTGATTTCTATGTCTGGAAAAACTGAAAAAGTTGAACACAAGGTAGTTACTGAGAATTACCGAGTATGTAGAGCTGCATATTTCATGGAACCCTCATTTAGACAGACTGCCCATTGGGCATGCATAAAGGAAGCCTTTTCAAATATTTCTCTACCTGGGAAAATGTGGTGTTTTTTTTGTTTTTAAGTGGACCTCCCCAAATCATTCCATACTGCTAGTTACAACCCAAACCACTGCAGGGCAAATGTTCCTGCGGGTGTGAAATAGGGATGAGAAATTCTGTTTAATTGGCTAACTGGTTAAACGTGAACCTTAATCGGTTAATTAAGGGGGATGCGTTCCAGGCCAGAGGAGACAGGGGCTGCTGTACCCCAGCTGGAACAGTCTGTGCCTAAGGCCCCCTCGACCTGCCGTGAACATGAGCTACTCCGGACACCCTGAGACACTGCTGCTCAGGCCCCCTGGTAGTCAGTACCCAATGCTTCAGAAGAGCCAACTCTCGAGTCCAGTAATGCACGTAGCTTTGTGCAGTACAATAAATGGAGAGGAAAGACACATTCTTTTGTGACCTTGGCTTGTGATCAGCCTATGTCCTGATGCATAATGTTTGCAGGTTGTTTTAATCAAAACTCCAGGCCCTTCTCTACAAAGCAACTAGGATTGGTTTGCTTTGATGTAAAGACAGTCATCTTTCTAGGCTACATCATCAGATCCCCTTCCTCACAAGAGGAAAACGGAAAGAATCTTGAAGGAGTCATTCATTGTAAGTCTTTAATGGTAATGGGATTACCATGCTGAAGGCTACATCTCATTACAGCTGTCATTTACAAAAATAAATGAACACGACAAAGGAGGGAACTACAAAGCGTGTGATGGAGATAATATTTTGGCTCTATAAATATCTAGATAGAAAAAAAGAGTTAAAGGCTCGTTATTCAGCTTCCAGTCTGTCCTGAGTGTCATCAGATCCTTCCAAGCCAATGTCAGCAGTGATCAGAGGCAACTGTATTTTCCTTGTTTGTGATTATGGGTGTGTACATCCACTGTTAGTCTTGCTGCTTAGAGAATACACACTGTAGAAAAGTGTTTTTCCACCTGTGGGTCACAGACCTATAGGGGTTCAGAGGCTCTAAGAGGACTGTGAAAGGTTGCCATTACCATAGAACAATGGTATTTAACCTAGGGTCTGCAGATGATGCTTAAGATTTCCAAAGATAACTGTATCTCCATTTTCTAGTGGTCTTCAAATGAAGAAAGGTTGAAAACTACTGCTGTAGAAGATTGCAACCGCAATTGTTTGGTTATACAATTTTAACCATCTCTGAACACACATTGTGTGTTAGCAGGAAAGACAGAGTTTCGACCCATCTGCCTATTTTATAAGGGTGCCCTATATTCTCATTATTTTTTTACAAGACATGTATTAATCCAGAGTAAGGTTGAAAAATTAACTATTAACCCCTGGAACAAAAAACTAGTTGATGGAACACAGAATCTTATTTTCATAATGTTTCTGTACTAAAGCTATTTCTCTAGATGTATTGGTAAATTTTTCCATTCATTCAATATACAATACAAACCAGATTTCCTTATGCAGTAAGTTTACATAGTTGCATTATTTTTTTTCAGAATTGTCTTAAGACTCAGAACTAAAACCAAGTCAAGTTTAAACAAAAACACAGTAAGGTTTTTCTTGATAGAGAGCTAATTACTGCATGTGTCACTTTTATAACTTCAGCGGCACAGCTGATGATTATGGATATACCTAAAGAGCCTCTGTTACCTTAGCTGACCTGCTATTGAGCAAAGCTGCATGGGCCAGACTGGTGCTATGCCAGTTTTTACCAAGTCAACAACCTTGTATGTCATGACTGTTAAAGACTAAAGTTATTGCTTGCACATTTTTTGCTGTGCCCATCATAACTTCCCCCCACCTCCTCACGCTGTCAAGAGTGACCCATGACTATGAGTGCCAACTTCAGGGCAGACTGTCCAAAAGTAGAACAGGCACCCCAAACTAGTAGTAGGTTCTATAATTAGATTTTAATAACCCAGAAACAAATGTGAACTTCTGGATGACTTTAACAGTCTTACCCTGGAGTCACAGACAGTCCCCTTAGCTTTTCCAGTCTATCCTGCCACCCAGACAAGCTGGACTTACTGATAAATATTCAGACCTGCCACTTACCCCACATCAATTTGTATCTTCAATTTCACAAAAGACAATGTTGGTAGCCAATTCTATAATAAATCTTTAGGTAGTTTAAGTAGGAAAAAAATGAGTTATTTACAGGTTAAAGCAAGCACACACATGCACAATAAGATACCACTTATGGACACGTATAGTAATCAATAAGTTAAAACTGACTTTCAGGGCAGATCTATGGGTAACCATTGGGGATCTCTGCCTTAGGTCTTCTGCGCTGTAAGAGTTCAAACAGCAAAGAGATTAAATGTTTTCTTGTGTCCCTGTTATCTTTTACATTTGGCTTCCAGTCCATAACGTGAGCCCCTATGCACTCAACAATGTGATAGGGCCATTCACCAATTCTTTGTGTTATGAAGGTCTGTTTAATCTTTATAGACCTCCTGAATGGATGCAGAGACCATCCCCATGGCCAGGTTCACCAATCCAGACAGAACATTTTCAAAGTTATGAAGGAAAATGGACATATTTCTGGCTTATAGCATGAAATACAGATATTATAGGTTAATAAATGCATCAACTGACACTAAATATTTTCTTATAAGACTAATACCTATATTGCACAAACATACAGGAGAGCTGGTTTGGTTTCCAGCTATGAGTTTGCCAATACTTAAATTACTCATAGCCTTGGCCAGAGTTAGCAGTTGGCTTATCAGCATTACATCCCTCATGACAAATAACTACCTTGGTTATGAACTGAAATTAGAAGGTTATAATTGATGATGCATCTCGACCTTAATTAAGGCTGTTGCTCCCGCTTCCACTGTGGTTAAGTTTTAAGAAATCACTGCTGATCACAATGCAGTGGAATTAAATTGCTACATTAGGCATGTAAGTATAAAGATAAACTCGAGCAATAGATCTAAACATGCTCTGTAGATTTTTTTTAAATGGATCCAATCCCAAAGTAATTAGGCAAAACTCCCTTGGGATGGCTTTTCATATTCATTTGAAGTTAATATATGAAGATATACCTCTCTCATAGAGCTGGAAGGGACCTTGAGAGGTCATTGAGTCCAGTCCTGTGCCATTATGGCAGGATTAAGTACCATCCCTGACAGATTTGCCCCAGATCCCTAAATGGCCCCTTTAAGGATTGAACTCACAATTCTGGGTTTAGCAGGTCACTGCTCAACCCACTGAGCTATCCCTCCTCCCTTAAAATGGTAAATGTCTATTTCCAAAATAATACCCCAAGGATCACATGGTCTTAAATCACCATAATATTTGCAGTTAATTGCATAGTGCTGAGAGAGCCATCCACATTCTATGGGGAAAAAACCACTTAGTTAATGAGAACACGAAACCTTCCCATATCTGTGTTCTAACTCAGCTTGCCAAGTGGAATGATCCCATACTTCCCTCCTGGCAGTTATATCTGTTTGGTTAGAGGTAGCACTTTCGATAGTCATCCCTTAAACACACGTGGCCAGTGACCTCTCAAGTTCCCTGAACAGCTCTTCTAGGCTCTTATTTACAAAGTGTTTAGTCACTTAACATTTAGGGACAACTGAATGTAAGACAGCAGATCATTCCTTTATGGAAAATCCCAAAGAGAACGAGACCTCATCTATAGAAGTTTTAAAAGTAGCCTAAGGGGTTTTTTTAAAACAGGTGCCAATCACAAAAGGAGGTGCTGCCCTGCCACCCAATAATCTGGTGGCTAGAGTACTTACCTGGCAGAGCCAGGTTCAGATCCCCACTCCAGACCTAGGATTTGAACTCCTATCACCCTGCTGTCACCTGAGTGCTCTATCCACTAGCATATAGGCTATCCTAGGGGATACCAGAAGATCTACTTTATATACATAGTTAAATGGTCATTGGCATTGGAACTATGACCCAGCTAATCTTCAGAATCCCTTACTCTTCTCTAGCCCAATGACAATGCAAGTTATTCACAGTTGAACATCTTCAACAGGATGTATTGAATGCCCCCACCCTTATAGCTGGGTGGGTCTGGCTCTCACCTGGGAAGAGGAGACTATTTGGTTCAAGCCCCTACTCCAGAGTGGGGATCTGAAGCTGTATCTCCAACATCCTAAAGTAAAGTGGTTTACCAATAAGTTATTTGGTATATAAGAAGCACCTCTAACACCCCCTCTATTTTGTGAATGTTTGAAATGTGGTGACCGTTGAAGTGAACCATTTCAAGATTTCCAAATGCTGTTTTTTGACCCCAACAATTACCTGAAACCAAAACATTTTGCTACTTCGTATGTGTTGACCTCAGATCTGCATTTTTCTAAAGATGAAAGCTTTGGCTAAAACATGTTACCCAGCTCTATCTGATATGGCCCATTAAAAATCTCTTGGTCATTTATTACAGTAAGGCTACGTCTACACTGTGGAGGTATTTTGGGATACCGAAAGTATCCTGAAATAGCTATTCTGCATCTTTAGAGCAAGCCCGTTATTTCGAAATATAACAGGCTCACTATTCTGATGTCCCCCGTAAACCTTGTTCCACAAGGATTAAGGGACGTTTCAGAATAGTGCTCTATTTCAATTAACTCAAAATAAGCTATGCAATTTGCATAGCTCAAACTGTGTAGCTTATTTTGAGATAAGGGTACAATGTAGACGCACCCTAAAAGGCCTGATTGTCCCCATCCATTGCTTAACTGTCATTAGCATTTCATTAATGACTGCCTTCTAGATAATGAGTCTGA